>OY288280.1:60443107-61891537 GCA_958450335.1 Hibiscus tridactylites | reverse complement strand
CCAGTGATTCGGGTTCCTCGCCTATGTTCAACGGACAACCTGTACATAACAAAGTAGCTCCCATGAGCAAATCCGCTGATGCTGAGTTGCTTCCACCACCGCCTTAAAGTTTAATCAGGGACAACAATTCTTTGGGCACCAACACGGTTATCATTTTGGAGCAAAAATGTAATTATACTATTAGCTTAACTTCAAAGGGACTAAACTCAAATTTAATCTGCCTTTGCTCCTGAAATACCGGTATCAAACATTTATCAACAATCTTATTTGAATGTGAGTAACATTGTTCTTTATATTTAATTAGAGATGGGTCAACACAACTTAGAGCAGTTGGTTAAAGACTTCGATTCACATCAATCTCTTTTCCTAGGTCATGGGTTCTAGTCCCAATAAGAGCAATCCTCCCTTCTCTCTCCCCTAAATAGAAAATTGTTAAAAAAATATTAGAGATGGTGTGCCCTATTAATGAATAATTAAATTTTAAAAAAATAATTATATAATTAAAAATTTTGGATAGTGAACCCTGGCAAGTAGTGCGCCTTGGGCCACCCCAGGACCGGCCTCGGTTGCTCCAACTCTTTTAAACTTTAAAGTATTCATTCTCAATGTACAATATGATCTTGAAATCTGGGGGGTGGGGGGGGAAGTTGAATATATTTATGCTGGACATATACCCATGACTAATACGTTTTACCCACTTGCCCCTAAACTACGTTTTGCCCACTTTTTCTCCTTAAAGTATTCGTCGTTACCCATTTTGCCCTATTTCGTTACCCTTTGCTGTTAAAAAAATCAACCAATAACATCTTGTCACGTCATCAACTCATTGACTAAGTTGGAAAAACAAGTAAAGTTTAGGGGAGGAATGTGTATTAAGCTTTTTTTTATATAGAAAGATCTCCTACAATATCTTTTACATGGTGCCCCTCCATTAATTTATTGCAATAATTGTTAGTTTTCTTCTCTAACAGTGTTCATCTTCTCTATTACAGGTATCTCATTGACACTACCTTTATGACACTTTTAATGGTAAATCTTTAATTTTTTTAATCTCAGGATTATTGTGAGCAGATAGTGCTGCTTTGTAACTTGGGTTTTCGACAACGAATCTCTCAACTTTTTTCTTTATTCCAACCAGCTTGTCTTAATTCGTTTATCAACGGTTCTACGAGTGAGGAAAATAAAATTAAAGATAAAGAGAATGTAGGCTCAAATGAGGTTATATACAACATAGAGTAACTGTAAGCCAAAATATTTTGGTACAAAATAGCAATTTATCAAATGATATTGGCCCTGTTTGGCAATTAGCGGATAGCTGATAGCTTATAGCGGATTACATTAGCTGATAGCTGATAGCTGATTGCATTAGCTGATTTGACTAGCGGATTGTATTAGCTGATTGTATAAAAGTGTTTGGTAAAATTAACTGATAGCTGATAGTTGTTTGATTATTTAAACAAGCAAAATGACATATAAGGACATGATTATATTCAATACTTGTTTGAATAATTTATCAGTTACGAATATTTTGTATCTAATAAATATTAATTAGATTTGTAAAAATTATTTTTAATAGAAATTTTCTAAAACATATTTAAAAGATTTATATATTAATTTATTATTTATTTAAGGGTAAACTACTGTGAAGGTCACTTATGTTTAACGAGTGTACAGAGTTAGTCACCACTTTTGAAAAGTGCATATTAGTAGTCCTTCACGTTTTCGATGTGTAAATAGTTGGTCACGTCCGTCGTTAGACTCCGTTAGTTCCCTAACGGATTGCTGATGTGGCTGACTTAATTTAATTCAATATACACGTGTATTTCCACGTGGATGTAAAACGTCTCCGGAATACTCCCATCATCCTCGCCAACATTTAAACTATTGTAGATGCATAACCCATCATTCCCAAATTCAGATACTTGAGAATTCGAGTTGTTAACTACAGAGGCAGCTCCAAGGATGACGCAATTATCTAGGGTTGACCCGAAATCAGCCTCTCCATTTCAAAAGGACTCCATCATCAATCCCTAACTCACTGCTGGGTAATTCGATTCGGAGGAATCGAATCTCGTTGAAATTTCTAAGAACCTGCGTAGGGGAATGATGGGTAACCCCACCTTGTTCCATTTCCCCGTCATCAACCTCACCGCCGCCGGCTGGGAGCAATGGATAACGAAGAAGACGAAAGGAATTCAGGGTTTCTATCAAAAACGGTACCGTTTTGGGGCCGAGGAATTGACCCAAAGCCTGAAATGGTTTAGCAATGCCACCGAATACGAGACGGAAGAGATCCGAGAAAGGGCCAATTAGGGCACCGGATTTTTCGGAGGAAGACGAAGAAGAGGAACAATCGTCGTCGGAGATGACGCAATCAACACGGACGACGACGTTTTCGACTTGCGGGACTAGGGAATGAAACCGACGGGAGACGACACAAGCAGCGGCCGAGATCTTTGACGTTGCCGATCTTGTTGAATCCTAATGCGATTTCCCCCTAAAAAAACAACCCTAGATCATTAACCAGAGAGAACCCAGAGAGAAATTGAACCTTAGAACATTCCCCCAAACCGATTTCATTTTTTCCCCAGAGAGAACCCTAGAACATTTTTCCCCAAAACTGACGTTCCACGTTATTATCCACGTGGAAATACACGTGGATATTTAATTAAATTAAGTTAGCCACATCAGCAATCCGTTAGAGACTAACGGAGTCTAACGGCGGAAGTGACCAACTATTTACACATCGAAAACGTGAAGGACTACTAATATGCACTTTTCAAAAGTGGTGACTAACTCTGTACACTCGTTTAAACATAAGTGACCTGCACAGTAGTTTACCCTTTATTTAATTATTAAAAATTTTTATATGCACATATAAATATGTGATAATAAAAAAATAGAATTAACTTACAAATGTCACCATATAAATTAGTAGTAACAACAAATAAGTCCAATATTTAATATGTTATTATTTATATTAAAAATGTTATTATTTAATTAAGGTTATTTGGAGATTTTTGGTAATTGTTAAGGGTAAAAGATTCATTACAACTCTAATATCAAACCTCTAATCTCAAAAAGCTCATATTAGGAGCTTTTTCAAAATTAGCTTTTTCATCTCAATCCGCTCTTTCAATCTACTATTTACCAAACATCAATATTAGCGGATTTGACTAGTCAAACCTCTAATTATACCTCAAATCTCTAATTTTTACCCAAACCGTTGTTTACCAAACAAGGCCATTTTATGTTTTTTTAGTATTTACGTTTTTTGTAAGACTTGATATTTTTGTTTGAAATATATATATATATATATATATATATATGTATGTATGAAATATGTTGAGTTTTAGGGTGCTCGATTCCTTCAACCGATTTTGCTCACCAAGTGGTGGAGAAGTGGAATTTTGGGTGGATGTGGTGTGGAAGCTAAAAGATAGATGACACAATGATTTTAGAGTGGTTCAACCTTCTAACCAAGGTCTATATCCACTACCTTAGCTTCCCACTAAGGATTTCCAATCAATCCATTATTGATTCGTCCCCTTTTTTAAGCTTAGGAAGAAACCTTATACACCGATTAAGCTTTCTACCCAAAGCCTTGATCAAACCCTCTTTACAAAGAGAAAAGATTAAAAAACACAAATCCCTCTAATAGGTGTTTGTTTGCACAATTTAGCTCTCACCCAAAACCTAAAACACTTAAGCAAATTTAACAATTTTGGCTCACTAGTGTTTGTTTATACAAAGAAATGACAATTTAAGTACAAAGACGCTTTTTGACCATTTGTTGATTAACAATTGAAGCATTAACCTATCTTGGTGCTTGGAGGTCCCTTTTATACTCCTTAATGAGTTTGTAGTCGTTACTCTAGCCGTTGGAGACATAATTTCCCACCATAAATGTTGTTCTACTGCTAACCGTATCGAAACGCTCGAACCCGTTTCGATACGCTCTTCAAGTAGAAAGAGTCGTTGCAGTCTGATGCAGCACCTGTATAGAAACGCTCTGGCCGTTTCGGAACACTCGTATCGAAATGCCTTTCACCATATCGAAACGATCTGCATTTAAATCTTAGTTGGGAAATAGCCGTTGGGGGGTTTATGACCGTTGTGGTCGATGCCACGTAGGCATATCGAAACGGCATAGCCCGTATCGAAACACTAGGCAAAATACTCATCTAGAAAAGACCCGTTTCGAAACGTTTTGACACTGGAAGACCCCGTATCGAAACACCTAAGGGTGTTTTGAAACGCCTGGAAGGTTTTGTTTAGTTTGGCTTTGAAAAACATGTAAAACCCTTTAAAAACATCCCCTAAACATAGTTTCAAGTTATTTCGACTTTGAAAATAGTTTTTGAATACTTTTTAAATTAGTCTAAAATATTTTTCAATTATTATATCAAAACATTAGTTCTACAATCTCCTCCTTTTTGATATGATAAAACCAACTTGAAAAATTGTTTGGGATTATCCCCTTTAAGTTTAAAAATGTGAATAAGAGATTAAAGATATGAAATCAAATAAAGCTCCCCCTTTATTCATTTGAAAGTTCAATTTTTCAAATCATTTCTCCCTCTTTTTGTTATATCAAAAATAATTTAAAACATTAAGTTCAAAATAACTATAGAAGAAAAAAATTGACAAAAATAAGAATTTGGTTTTAAAATGGGTCCCCCTTACTCAAAGCATCATAAAAATGTTAGTCCAACATATATGATCATCTAGTTGAATTAAATGAAAAAAATAAATCAAATAAAAACAAAAACAACTAGATTTTACCACACTTGAACTCAAGGGAGGATGTGAAGCCTTCCTTCTTCAAGTGTTCTTCCTTGTGTGCATGGAGCTCCCCCTCAAAGTTTGACTTGTTGATCACTCTCCATCACACCTAGCAAAAGACAATCAATTGATTTTTGGTATCCAAATTACTTTGGATCCATAAACGTTAGTAGCACAAAATCTTATTCCCTTAGGAATCCATTTTTCAATTTCATCCTTTTTAGTTGAAGTGGTTAGTCCTTTTGGGACCCAAACACTTCTAAAACATTTACCATTTTTGAATCTAGGGGCACTAGATTGTCTTACATAAAAATTTGATTTTCCAAAACTATTTTTCTTTTCAAACTCTTTGGAAATCAAATCTTTTTCTTCTTAAACTTTTTGAAGCAAATTTTGTAAATCAAAACATTTTTGTTCAAACTCTTCGAGTTTTGCTTCAAGTTCAAGTTTGGTTTTAGAAATCAAATCATTTTGAAATCAATTTTGAAATCAATTTATTGTTTTTCAAAATGTGATTTTTAAACTCTAAAACCAAATCATCGTAGGCATCTTGTAATTCATCAAAAGAGTAAGAACATGAAGTAGAAGTTGCCCTTGAATCTTCTTCAATGGCCATAAGGCAAAGGTTGGCTTGTTCATCGTCGGTGGAGTCCTCATCACTCCAAGTAGCCACATGTGACTTCTTCTTATGGCTTGAAGTGCTTGCCCTCTCCTTTTTCATGGATTCTCGTTCAAGCTCTCTCAAGGCTTTTTTCATGAACGGGGCACACTTCTTGAAGAGATAAACTATCTCTTCTTCATCATCCTCTTCTTCACTTGAATCAACATGATGGCAAGTGGAGGATTTGAGAGCAATGGCATTGGTGTTGATGCCAAGCCCCTTGAGCTTCTTCTCTCCCACAGCTCTAATTTCTTCCCTCTTCTTCTCATCTTCTTTATTCTTCTTCATGATTTGATGAGTAAGAAGTGACCCCATGAGTTCATCAAGCTTCAAGGTCTTCAAATTCTTGGCTTCGATGATGGCGGTCCTCTTTGAGTCTCGTGACTCGGGAAGTGAGTAGATGAGCTTTCGGACAAGCTTTTCCTCCGGGATGGCTTCTCCATAGCCTTTGAGACCATTGGTGATAGTGGAGAGCCTATCAAACATATTCTCGATGTTCTCTTCCGGATCCATTTTGAAGTTCTCATACTCTAAGGGCGAGGAGCCCAATCTTGATCTCCTTAACTTTATCGGTTCCCTCGTATGTGACTTCAAGCATGTCCCATACCTCCTTGACACTCTCACAAGAATACATCTTCTCACAGATGGTTGGGTCAAATGCATGAAAGAGGATGTGCAAGGCTTTGCAGTTTAGCTTCATCTTTTTGCGATCGTCGGCAGTCCACTCCGCTTTGCTTCGTTGAGGCACGAACGGGCCATCTTCAACTATGTCTCATAGCTTGTAGTCTCTTGACTTAGTGAAGAACTTCATCTTTGTCTTCCAATGGGCATAGTGGGTTCCGTCGAAGAAGGGCGGTTTGTCGATGGATTGTGTCATTGAGCCGGTTGTGTGAAATGATGATCGAGCTTGCCGGGTCTTCTCAATAGGATGTTAATCCTTTTCGATTGAGTCAAGCTCTGATACCAATTGTTGAGTTTTAGGGTGCTCGATTCCTTCAACTGATCTTGCTCACCAAGTGGTGGAGAAGTGGAATTTTGGGTGGATGTGGTGTGGAAGCTAAAAGATAGATGACACAATGATTTTAGAGTGGTTGAACCTTCTAACCAAGGTCTACATCCACTACCATAGATTCCCACTAAGGATTTCCAATCAATCCACTATTGATTCGTCCCTTTTCTAGGCTTAGAAGGAAACCCTTATACACCGATCAAGCTTTCTACCCAAAGCCTTGATCAAACCCTCTTTACAAAGAGAAAAGATTAGCAAACACAAATCCCTCTAATAGGTGTTTGTTTGCACAATTTAGCTCTCACCCAAAACTTAAAACACTTGAGCAAATTTGACAATTTTGGCTCACTAGTATTTGTCTATACAAAGAAATGACAATTTAAGTACAAAGACATTTTTTGATCATTTGTTGATTGACAATTGAAGCATTAACCATATCTTGATGCTTGGAGGTCTCTTTTATACTCCTTAATGAGTTTGTAGCCGTTGGGTTGAATTGGAGCCGTAGGAGACATAATTTCTCACCATAAATGTTGTTCTACTGCTAACCGTATCGAAACGCTTGAACCCGTTTCGATACGCTCTTCAAGTAGAAAGAGTCGTTGCAGTCTGATGCAGCACCCGTATCGAAACGCTCTTGGCCGTTTCGGAACACTCGTATCGAAACGCCTTTCACCGTATCGAAACGATCTACATTTAAATGTTAGTTGGGAAATAGCCGGTAGAGGTTTATGACCGTTGTGGTCGATGCCACGTAGGCATATCGAAACAGCATAGCCCGTATCGAAACGCTAGGCAAAATACTCATCCAGAAAAGACCCGTTTCGAAACGTTTTAACACTGGAAGACCCCGTATCGAAACACCTAGGGGTGTTTTGAAACGCCTGGAAGGTTTTGTTTAGTTTGGCTTTGAAAAACATGTAAAGCCCTTTAAAAACATCCCCCAAACATAGTTTCAAGTTATTTGGACTTTGGAAATAGTTTTGAATTCTTTTTAAATTAGTCCAAAATATTTTTCAATTATTATATCAAAACATTAGTTCTACAAAATATGATCTAGTTACATAGTGTAAAAATCTCTAAGTTTTACACGTTTTTTGGATTGTTGGATGGGTGAAACGGATGGTTGAGATTAACAATAGAATGTGTGAAGATTATCACTTGGGAAAAAAGTAACGAGTTAATCTCAGCCATCTTTTCCCTCATCTAACGATCCAAAAAAAACGTGTAAAACTTAAAGAGTTTTACGCAATGTGAGTGGATCTTAACCCTATATATATTGGATGAGTTTTGAAATAAATTATATATATATATATATATATGTGAGTTTTTTAAATGAATATGTTCATTTAGACATGGACCGTAAGACAGACATGCATGTTGCAAAAAATTTTAAATGATGACATTTTCGAGTAATTATAATTTCAATTTCTGGAAATGTAACGAAGAATCTTCAAGTAAATAATTTTTTTGTTATAAAAAGAAAAATATCTCATGCACTGGCGGTGGAAACGAAAAGTTTCCACAAGCTAAATTCAAAACTCCTACACTTAAACCCCTAAAAATTAAGGGTAAAGTACATAAATAGTCTCTGACTATGCTCTAATTCTTTTTTGCGTCCCCGACTATCACAAGTTACAAACCGGTCCCCCCCTCAACTTAAAAAAATAACAAATTGATTCGATGTCGTTAAAAATTTAACGGCTGATGATGTGACAGTTAATATAAATTAATATAATTGCATAGTTAGCCCTCAAGTTCTAAACTTATTTTAATTTGACCCTACTTCCTTGCAAGTGTGACTCTCCTTTTTTGTATCTCATCCCAGTTCAGCCCACTCCCAGCAACCTCACCAATTTATCTGAATTCCTCCATTGCTATAAAAAGTTAAACAAACACACACAAAAAAGGTGTTGCGAGTTTTGGAGATTAAAACACCAGAATCAAACAACCCCAAATCTCTTATGATCTACAAACATCAATTTATAAACAAAATTGTTGAATTTTTATTGTCAATTAGAAAATTAATCAAACACATAAAAGTCTTTAGCTTTATATAAAACACAAACATGTCGTTAATAAATTTCTATATCCAACGCCAAATCCAATTCAGATTTCAGACAAATGTTTCCTTTGATTCCCATTATGTATGATATCGGACCAATTTATTATTTTTTTTAAGTTAAGAGACCAGCTTGTAACTTTTATAGTTGAGGGACGCAAAAAAAATTAGAGCATAGTTAGGGGGCCATTTAATATAATTTGCCCAAAAATTAAACCCTAAACAAATTTATTAGACTTTAAAATTAAAACGATTGTGGAAATGTGCATGAAATGATAAAATAATTACCCTAAATAAAATATCTAACATTTATCTTTTTTCTAAATTTAAAAAACAATAAAAATTCACAATAATTTTTTATTTTTAAGGAGTTGAAAGATTGAGCAGCCAAAAGGAGGGATTGCCAAGGTGAAAACGATGCTCTTGCCATAGCAACAAACAGATGGGGTTTCCCCATTTTTTAGGATTTCAACATTACCATCAACAAGATTCTCACTTACTTCAGAGCTTAAAGAAGAAAATCAACTAAATTGAAAATAGACCTTAAAAATGATTGTAGTTTCCAGAATCTTTTAACTTATCACAATACAATTGCTTATAAATAAATTAATTCACAATTACAAGTAACAATAAATACACTAAACGTTAAACCTTCATCAAGGTTGATATATCATCAGATCCTATGATGAGATTCACAAATAAAGTGGCAGTGCAAATATCTGCAGAGAAACCCTTACCAACCATTTCCGCAAGATGTTGTGTTGCCTTCAAGGTATAACCATTTCGAAGAAGCCCCTGAATCATTACATTATAACAACAACCATCAGGAACACAATCATTATCTCCCATGCTCTTAAACAATTGGCGTGCCTCATCTATCAGTCTCTCTTTATGCAATCCATTAATCATTATGGTATATGTATAAACATTCGGTTTTACACCATTGAATGAGAGTTTATGATATAATTCCTTCGCAACACCAATATGCCTAGCTTTGCACAACGCATTGATCAAGATATTATAAGGGACAATATTAAGTTCCAACCCACTGTTCCGCATTGCTCGAAAAAGTTTCAATGCCTCTTCGAGTTTACCTGTTTTGCATAAACAATCCAGCAAAATGGAACATGTTACTATATCTGGAACTTGTCCAGAAGCAAGCATCTCCCTCAAAAATCCACATGCAGTTGAAACTCTCCCTAGCTGGAACATACTTTGCATAAGAGTGTTGTATGTGACATTATTCGGAATTAGTCCTTTTCGAGATATTTCATGAAAGAGTTCCATTGCTTCGTCTAACCTTTTAGCTTTACAGTATCCATTGATCATTGTGTTGTAACTAAATATATCAGGTGCAAAACCCTTCTCAATCATCAACTGCCAAACTTGTCTAGCTTTACCCACTTTGTTTCGTAAGCAATGGCCGTTCATTAAAGTATTATAGGTAACAACATCAGGCTCAATACCTTGTTTTATCATTGTGTCAACAATATGCTCAGCTCCAGACACCATTCCTTCCTTGCAAAGTGCATCAACCAATGTGTTATACGTGATAACATCAGGCTCAATGCCTTGCTTCCTCATTGTCTCAACGGTATCTACAGCTTCAAAAACCATCCCTTCCTTGCAAAGTGCATCCATCAATATACCATACGTAACAATATTAGGTGAAATATTGTTATCCACCATTTCATTCAACAGCTTTGTTGCCTCCTTCTTCTGGCCAAAATCACACATACCATGAATTAAGCAACTGTAAGTAACGGTATTTGGTTTAATGCCCTTAACCTTCAATTCGGAAAAGAGATTGAGAGCCTCCTTTAACAACCCGTTCTTACAAAGACAATCGATGACCGTGTTGTATGCAACAATATCGGGTTCAAAACCTCTCCCTTCCATCATCCTTAGAAATCTAACAGCTTTATCAGTACTGCCGATCTTACACAAACCATCAAGAAGTGTACTGTAAACAATTAAATTAGGTCGATACCCTTTTCCCACCATTTCATCAAACAAACTCACAGCCTGAGAAACCTTACCTTGCTTACAAAGTCCATTAATCAAAGTGGACAAAGTCACAACACTAGGCTCAACACCTAACTTGAGCATTTTCCCCAAAACAGAATACCCGAAACCAATCTGACCTAATTTGCAAAAGCAATTGACCAAGATGCTCAAAGAATAAACATCTGGGGAAACTCCTACTAATTCCATCCGGCTACACATAGAAACGACAATGGCATAGTGTTTCATCCTAACAACGGCGGCTAATAATTTAGTGAATTCCACAATAGAAGGCTTTGGGAACTTGTGGATCATCTTGTTAAACACAATCAAAGCATCATCAACAGTATCGAAGCCGTCGTACATTTTAGGATTTCCACAAACAGATATGGAATTCTTACTTAGGGCTTGGATGTGGGTAGCAAAGGGGTTAACAGAAGAAGAGTGGAAATTAGAAAGACACCTTCGGCCATGGACAACACAAGGAAGAATCAGAGAAGCATTAAGCTTACCCATTTCGCAAGAGCTGAGCTTGAATCAGACGGGGGCGGCAGTAGCGGAAGAACTGATGTTGCGGTCTGGAAACTGGAAAGAAATGTAACTTTGCTGCTTTACCCAAACTCAACACAATAGCATTAGCACGCACACGTTACACACGTGAAGGAGGGTTGTTTAGAATTTGGGAATAGGGAAATTTAACTTTGCATTCATTTTAATTCTTACTTTATTGTTTATTTTTTTATATTTTTTTATTCATAGTGTATTTCTTTATATTCTTTGGGAATAAGGAAATTTAACTTTGCTGGTTTACTACGTCGGTATAACTTGAATTCATATTATAAATTTACAGTTCAGACCATGGAGAATTACAAGTTCATAATATGAGAAACAAATTTTATAGTTTTAAAGATAAATTAATATCAAACTATTGTCATCACTACAAAAAAAATATTTTTAAAATAAATTTTAGTCAAAGGAAACGGATAATATATATATATATATATATATATATGATTAATATCCTATACACTGGCGGTGGAAACTGAAAGTTTCCACAAGCGCCTTAGTTTTAGGGTATAGGGTGTTAGTTTAGGGTATATGGCTTAGGGGTTTAGGTGTAGGGGTTTAGAATTTAGGGATAGTTATTTCAATTTAAAGTTTAGGGTTATAATTTAGGGTTTATAGGTTAGGGTTTAGTTTTTAGTGTAATATAGTGAGGATTTAGGTTTTAACCTATAAACCCTAAATTATAACCCTAAACTTTAAATTGAAACAACTATCCCTAAATTCTAAACCCCTACACCTAAACCCCTAAACCCTATACCCTAAACTAACACCCTATACCCTAAAATTAAGGCGCTTGTGGAAACTTTCAGTTTCCACCGCCTGTGTATAGGATATTTATCCATATTTATATACATTAATAAATCGATTCTGTGATTCAATACACATGATAGCTTATATCCATTAATTGTTTTTAACTTAAATTTTATAAATAGAACTCAATCGAACTCCAGAAAAGCCCGATTCCAAGTTTCTATCTCAAATGCTTGTCATATACAAACAGAACAAATGGTTGATACATGAACAAACAACATCAAAGAAAATACATGTTAAAAGTGTGTTTTTTTCTTCACTAGATGTGAAACCCTTTGCTTAGCGGAATTCATGCATTACCCTTTCAAAAGCAGCTCCACCATAAAGACGAAGAATAGCATTAGCAGGTTTTATATCAATGGTAACACCTGGCCAACTCCCTATGCCACTCTCTGATCTTTCCTCCTCTGTTGTTTTTCCCCACTGCTCGGGGGAGGGATCGGCTGCTCCATCAATCAAAACTCCCTTAAGCAACAAAATAGTATTATTAGGTTTCTTGTGGTAACAAAAGGCTTTATGAAGACAGTTAAATTCTTAAAAATTCAAATCCGGTATGTGAATTCAGGCAGCCAAACTATATATGCTGTTCAATTTGCTAAATGATTATACATAGAATAATGGGAAAAGGTTGGACATACACGTGCCTGGCACTCGAACCAGAATCCTAGTAACTTGGTTATGCATTACCTGAAGTGCATATGGTTTTCTCAAGTAGGTAAAATCAAATATTATGACACTGTTTATATGCAATAAATGAAAATCTGTGTGAGATAAATGTCTCACCACATGATTGCTGATAGAAGCTGCATGCATCATGGCTGATTTTCGAAGATGAGAAACATCGGAAGTTGCTTGTATTTTGGAGTCCAATCTCGCGAGCTCAATGTTGACTTCACTGCACCGCTGCTCAAGCAATGCCAGTGTTGTTGGAGCAGCTTCTTTGTATCTCTTTTGAAGTTCAGATTCTAAATACTCCCTCAATGAACAAAAACCAATAGAAGGTTTGAACTTCTCCTCATCATAGCCTCCCTTGATTCCATCACGCAGATGACGTGCAACTTCAGCATCCACTTGGGATATTTGCCTTCGGAATTCATCATTCGAAACAGTTTTCCTATCCTTGGGCAATGCTACAAAAAACGGTCGAGTATTTTCTCCAAGATAACCACTTGCACTCAAATAACGATCCACTTCCCATCTGTCACTAAACTCCTGCATTAGATTCAATTGAATTACCAAAATCAAATTCCTCACAAGCTACACACATAGTGACATTATAACAAGCAACAAGCAAGGCTTGTTTTTCCCCATGTTAAGCCGACTTTTTATTTCTTGAAGATACCTATTTAGACATGTATACAAGGATATGACCCTCCAATGACCATTAAATGCATCGAAAAGGTTGAAAAAAAGTTGAAAATGCCCATGTTGAGCACATTTCCTGTATCGAACACCCAAGTCCAAGTAACATGGATTATTTAATTCCCTCAAAATCATGTTCCATAAGAAAAAGTAGTGTGAATGCATCAGCTCAATGTTACATATCATAGATGACAAAGCCAAAAAGAAAAGCAATAAAATGTGTACCTTGAGTCTGTTATCAAACTTGGAGACCACAATTACTGTCCTTCTAAAGGTTGGATCAATTTCCTTAATTGAATCTAACCACAACGACGAGCACCATTCCACACTACTCTGCTGGAGGAACAACAGAATACGATGGGGAGGACTAGCTAACGACTTCACCATGGAAAGAATCTCCTGTGGAGTGTTCTCTGGTTCTCCTTTCTTTGCCTGCCAAGAAATTTCCAACCATACATTTTGATTCATAAATAAAATCGTTGTATTACAAAGATTTCAATCAATCTAAGCCTGAATTTTCTTTTACAAATGAATTAGCAACCCACCTTAAGAACAAATCCAGGGGTATCAATGATGGTGAGGTTAGGACAATGTGCAAATTCAGCTCTCATCACGATTGGCTTAGGAGAAACAGAAGTTTTAGTCTTTCTTAAAAGTGCCTCGGTTCTTGATTTTATGATATCTGCAATTATTGATGCTGAAACAACTGGACTTCCATATTCTTCAGAATCTTCTTCCTGTTTTCAATTATCAATTTAAGTATAATGAAAAAGAGAAAAACAAAACAAAGAACACAATACATAGCAAGCTACAGAAGTGGAGCATTCAGTGAAGAAAACCCAGATGCTAAAGAAATAAGAACATTTTGCTAGAAAAATAATCAAAGCTATAATTCAAGATCATTCTCATCTAAAACAATCTAAATCCTTGGTAAATAGCCAAGTATTGTTAAAATTTGAACTTCTAACAAATTTGATCTCTCTAAATTCTATTGTAAACAGAAGCACTACGTTATTCAATTATAAATTTGCAATTCTTCCATTCGAAATAAACACAGGTCGATTCAGCATATAACAAAATCAGCACAAAATTTAAAATGAAATAGAAACAAATAAAAACCCATCAAATCTAAAGCAGCCTAAAATCACGAAGGAAAAAAGAAGAAGAAGAACGAAAACCACCTGGAATCGACAACGAGGCTCAGAAGCAGAAGGGTCATGAACCATCTGCAAAATGAGAGGTCGACGAGTACCCATTTCAACTTCACGCACATTGAAACGGAATCCAAGAAAAGCTTCAAGGAGAGAGCTTTTTCCATCAGATTGACCGCCAAGCGCTACAATCTCCGGGATTGGAAGCTTCTCTCCAAAGGCCACCGCGGCAGCTTGGAGGCGGTTGTAGGCCTCGAAACGGGATAGAGAAGAGGAAGAGTCATCTGATTGGTGAGATCTCTTGGATTTGTCTCCTGGGGTTCTTGATGGAGTAGGGGTCGCCGTCGCCATTGTTGAAGAGAAACAGAGGAGAGAAGAATGGGAAAGATGGAAATTTAGGCGCTTTAGATTTTGAATTTAAATTTGTGAAATTTAGACGTTGGAAGATTATGGGCCGGGGAAGGTAAATGGGTTGTGTTAGGTTGGGCTGCTATAGCCCATTATATTTTGGCTGGACTCTAAATGGTGTAGGCCGCGTAGCATCGTTGGGGTAAAATTAAAACGGTAGGGTCGGATTTTTTGAGTTTTCGGGTCGGTTGGGTCGCGTTTAGGGTAGAAATTTTTCGACCCGAATTATTTATAGATATATATATATTGGATTTTTATATATTATATAAATATTTTTAATAATTTTTTCAGGGGTCGGATTTAATCAGGATTTTGTTAAAATTTTAGGATTTAGTCAAAGACGAATTATACTTTTATTATATTGGATCGAAAATAAAAATATATTAAACTCGAGTCGAGTCGAAATTTTAAATTTTCGAATTGATTAGGTGCGGCAAAAAAATTGACCTTGTTACCATCCCTAAATTTATCCCCTTGACTATACCTTTTTTTTTCCTTTTTAGTATCTGAACTCTTTTGTTACCCTTTGATATTTAAAACAATCTTTTTTTTCTGTTTACCAAAAACATTAAAAACATTAGAAAAAAATGTTTACAATGCCAGTAAATAAGAACGTTACACATGATAAATGATGTTATTAATGATGTATGTAGTTAGACATTTGATGGGATTTTTGTTGGTGACATTGTGTCCATATTTTTTAACACCCTTAAATTTTAAGACAAAATGAAAAGAAGTTTTGATTCACAGTGCGAACAATAGTAAAAAAAATTATTTAAAAAGTTTTTTTTTGACTAAGTTTTCTTTATAATCAATAATATGTCATATTAAAAGAGAGTGGGATTTGGTCTTTAGAATTAAAAGAATTGAGAGAAATATAGTCCGTTGATTTTTTTTTATAAGAGCGCATTTATAACTTTTTTCGTGCAAAAGTTACATATTGTTGTGATAAAAGCTTTAGTTTATTGGTGTAAAAACTACAAATTTGGTGAAATAATATTTTATTATATTGAGTATATTGAGATCATGGAGGTAAGTGAGTAGAGTAGAACTATATTAAATATTATCCTCTTTGAGTGTAGTTAAAATTTTGTTTTCTTGCGTTAATTTTGATCATCTTAAATTTTCAATAATTTATATATGAATTATCACATCAACACTTTAACGTAAAAAATAAAATTTATTAATTAAAATTTTAAAGGCTCAATCAGGTACATTTCTTTTTAACAAAAAAAATATTTTCTAAAGTATATTAGCATGCCGAGTGCGTTTGGCTTACAAAAAATTTTTTTTAGATAACAATTTTTGCCCTTTTGAATCATATTACCCATGAAATAATATGTTTTTGTTAATGAACGTTTATAGAATCTTTTAAGTTTATTTATCTAGGCTTAAAGGTAAAATTGATCCTAAAAAATATAAAAAATTAATTAAGCCATTATAAAAAAATTTCACCTAATTTGGCCCTTAAAATTTAAATTGCATTTAATTTAGCCCCTCTGTTATATTAACCGCGTTGACCGTCAATACCCTCTAATGACTAAAGATAGAAGGACATGTGACACGCGCCACGTCATCAAAATCAATTTTTTAAAAATACAAAAAATATATAAATATATTAATTTAATATTTTTTTCTTATTTCCTTTATTTTTATTAAAAACATAAAATAATATTATTTTCTAAAAAACCTCAAAGTATCATTTCTTTCCCAAAAAAACTCATAAATCCCTAAATCAAGCATTAGAACCGATTCAAAAATTGAACATTTTGAAATTTTTGAGGATTTTGGAAATGTAGAGTTAGGGCTTGGGAATGTAGGATGGAAATTTTAAATTGATTTAAGGATTTGTAAATGCGTGGTTAGAGTTTAGGGTTAGGGATTTGAATTTTGTGCATTTTGAAAATTTCTAAAATTTTGGGGTTTTATAATTAATAATGTTTTTTTTTAATTATACAATATTTAAATATTATTTCTTTATAAATATATATAATTTTTTAATAATTATTACAATTATTTTTTATATTTTTTGATTTTATGTAAAAAATGTTTTTTTATAATTTTATACATAATTTTAAGTTTTTTTACACGTTTTAATATATTTTATATTTTCTTGAATTTTTAATAAATTATATATATTTTTTAACTTTTTATAATTTAAATATTTTTAGATTGTCAAAATATTTTTGAATTTTAAATATATTTTTTAATAATTTTAAATATTTTTTAAAAATTTTAAATGATATTTACGAGTTTGATGACGTGGCACATCCAAAGTGTGCGACGTGTCACCGTCATTTTAATTACTTTTGAGTTAACGGTCAACTTAACGGAAGAGCTAAATTGATTTTAATTAGAATTTTAAGGGCTTAATTGATTGCAATTTTAATTTTAAGGGCTCAGTTGAGTGAATTTTTTTTGTAAAAGCTTAATTAAATTTTTAATTTTTTTGTTAAGGGTCCATTTAACTTTTAAACCATTTATCTACCGTGAGAAAGAAAATCTAAATTCATAAAGTAAAACCGAATACGAATTTTCAATATTTTATTTGCTACTTTTCTTTTTCTACTTTATTCTTAAAATTAATTTTTAAACTTTAAAACATGAAAACAATAAAAGAAAACAAAACAGTGCAAACATGTTATGAGTTATGACTTATGAGCTAAGCATATGTGTGCTGCTTTTCATCCAAATATTTGATGTATTAAAAGTAAAAAAAAGAAAACCTTTTTTTCTTCTCAAAGCATGTTTATTTAAAATTTAAATTTTAAATTTTAAAATCTAATCCCCTAATTTTAGATTCTTAAATCTCAAATATTAAATTATAAATTTTAACCTCAAACTCTAAATTCTAAACACCGAAACTTAAACTTCTAAACTCTAATCTTAAACTAAACTAATAATCCCTAAAATAAACACGCTTGTATAAACTAAAGTTTATAATGACACCACATCAAATATTTTTCCTATATATAATGCAAATATATTAGTTTTATTATTTACGATATTTACAAGTAATCATTTATAGATATTCATAATTTTGTAAATTTAATTTTAAAACAATGTTTAGCATACTAATTATATTAAAAAACATTTTAAATATAAAGTTTTTACAAAATTTAATTATAATAATTTATAATTTTTTATGCAATATTTAATATCAAAAGTTTTATTTGCTAAAAAAATAATATCACAAAACATTTGGTAAAACTTGCTTACAGATAATTTTATATTTTCTAATCAAACAGTGAAATATTGCATTCCTTTCAAACAACCAAGCAAGAGATTGTAATATTCCCCACAATATATCATGTAATGTTATATTTTAAAATTTTATTTTTATAAATAATCATATATACGAACAAAAATCTTATACATCTTTTCTGTGCCTCTTTTTATGCACCAACACTAAAAAATTAAATTATAAGTTTTAATTTTAAATTTTAAACCATAAATCCTAAAAATATAACATACTTTCAATTCTCTAAACCCTAGTCCAAAACCCTAACCCTAAATTCTAAACTTAACCGAAAAAGAAGAGAGACGAAGTAAACACCGTATATCCCTTCCAACTCATGTAAATTCATAAAAAACAATTCAAACTCCTGCAAATGAACATGCAAGATGGAACACGAAAAACAACAAAAGTGATGAATTTATGGCAGAAAATATAACATGTGGTAGAGAACAGGGAAGCATGTGAAACTGATCTGTAAACTCGAACCGTAGTTAGCCCCAAATTAAATAATAAGTCGACCAATCTTTTTTAAGTCTCAAACCCCACTTCTCAAGCGGCTGTAATTTCTCGGGCGGTTGTAATTAGAGGTGAGTATTTTATCAAGTTAAGTTAGTGTTAAAAAAATTTGAGCTAATCAAGTTTATGAGTTTTATTTTATAATTAAAACTTTATTTAAAATTTTTTGAATCAAGTTTATGAAATACGAATCGAGTTGTTCGAGTTTATGTTCAAATTTAATTGTAAATATTTATTATGCTAAATTAGTTCCAATTTAAGCGGCTTTCTATAATCATATATGATATATACATATTTTTTCATATTTTTTTCATATGTAATATACATATATTAGACAAAGTAATTCACTAATTAATAAAAATTTGGAGTTATTTGAAATCTCATTTTATAATTCAATTTTTATTTAGAATTTGTTTCGAGTCTAGCTTTTTCGTGTCAAGTCGAGTAAAAAATCTTGGTTTTTGAAGTCAAGTCAAATTTTACTCACTCACATTCACGAACGTTAAGACTCGGACCTCTAACATTGCTTAAGTGATTTAGTACCGCATCCTCTCTTTTTTTGAATAGACTACAGGTGATTACGAGGTAGTATCTATTCATAAATATTCTTAACCCTTTAACAAAGCACATGCACCTTGCATACATGAAAGAGACAAAAATCTCTTACAGCCTATATACAAAGAAAAGTGAATATTTCCATAGAGATAAGCACACCATTAAAATTCAGAAACTTTTTTGAATCTCCTTGTCTCTATCCAATTGAGACGCATAACGTATGAAGAAAGAGTGATGAGCGACCCAAACTATCATGCAGAATGTTCCGTTACCCAGGACTGATTACATCGATAAACAACCATCAACCGAGTGGGGATCTAACTTTTCATGATCACTGACAAATCATAATCAGAAACTAACGTCGTTAAAATATCTGTGCGAGTAACAACCGACGCTAGGGTATGCTAAAATCATGCAACAAGGACAATGAAACAAACTACAAAATAAAATAAAAAATATGTCACAAGAATAGAAGAAAACGCGTGTCACAATAATAGAGAAAAACGTGCCACAATGGTAGAAATTCTTATTAAAATACAAAAAAAATTAAAAAATATAAAAAATAATAAATCTAGTAGTCAACAACCATTATTAAAATCAGTTGCCGACCACCAATCAAATATATATATATATATATATTTCGAAATATAAATAACAAACATTTATTTAAAAAAAAAACATTTATGAATTTTTTCATACAAAAAACACTTATGATTAAAAAGGAAATAAAGAATTATGGAATAAGTCGACTAAACATGTGATGTATCGGTAAAGATATCATATTATCATTTTAGTCATGTATTTTCGAATTTGATTCTGACATTTCTCTTTTTATCCTATAGAAAAGAGTATGATAAGTAATACTCGACTTGATTTGAACAATTGATTTTTTAACTCAAATTGACTTCAATAATAATTTTATAAATTTGATTTGATTCGAAAAATTTCAAATAAAGTTTGAGTTATAAATGGAACTCAAATAACTCAAACTTTTTAATAATTTGTAGATCGATCCTTCAACTATGTATGATATATGTATACCACATATAAAAAGTACGAAGAAACAGATATGTATATCGTATATGGTTATATGAAGCCATTTAAATTGAAACCAATTAGTACTATAACATTATAAATATTTATAATTAAATTTAAATAAAAAATTCGAACAACTCGATTTGACTAAACTTGAATTTCACAAACCGTCAAAAAATTTCAAATAAAATTTAAATTATAAAATAAAATTCGTCAATTAAATTAACTCAAAAAAATTTGACTCGACTTGATCCGATCCGATCCGATCGAAAACTCATCATTAGAAAAGAGAATGATGAGAAAGAGAGGCATGATTTGAGGGGTTGCTGCTGGGGGTGAAAGCGTGTGGGTTTGGACGTCGCATTTGATGCCGGAAAACAGGATCAGCTTCACGTGTTTTTACAACAATAAGTGCCGGAATGCTTTGAATCTCTTTTTTAATTAGCTGTCTGCTTTGCTAGATTTCTGCATTAACTATTTCTATTTCAAACATTAAAGGTCAATTTCTTGTATTAAGTCCATGTGCCACTTGTTAATTCTTGTATTCTAAATTCATTATTTTAGGTTTATGTACTTTCAAATTTTAACAAAAATGATTCTGCTTCAAATAGTTTAGTAAAATTTGTTAGGTCAAAATCAGTTATTTATGTTCCTATATTATACGTACCCATAACTCTTTTTACACATAAATTGAAGGATATTAAACGTTTAAGCTTATTTATCAGATGTTATTTTATATATTATATTAATTGTATGTCAATCGAGCTAAACTTCATCCGCCTATGAAAACTAAACCTACAATTTAAACATTATAAAACTAAAATAGAGTTCTACGCCGCTTCTAAATAAACCTACAAAATAGGAGTATTTGAGTTCGATCTAATTTAAATTTTAAAAAAGTTAAATTTAGATGGGTTTTATTTCATCTGAATTATTCACTAAATAAAACTTATATTTTATTCTAATTAATATTAGTAAAACGTTAAAAGTTTTTCCCCACCCGTCTCAGTTTTATCTCAATTGAACTATTTATGTTTCTTACCATATTGATTTTCACAGTAGACTTCTTGCATTAATTAGCTATTTAAGCAGTGTTTTGATAATGCTTAAGTTTATTTCGATTGACATCGTGTCGGTATTACATATAGAAGAACCTAAAATTGAACATATTTTAATATTTATTAACTTTAAATTTAAAGAGAAAAGAGGTTTAAAAAAACATCAAACCAAAAATTTTATGTTAAAAATTTAGTGCTCAGATGCAGATCAAAATTACCATCAATTCAAAAGTGCATTAATTAAGGTCATTTCCCCTTATTTTATTGGTCAAACATTTAATTCAGATTACCCTTATAAATATGCAGCTTAAAACACCCTCAACCCTCCCTTAGCTTACACTCTTTTGTGCAAAAAATCCCTTCTATTTCAAAGCAATGGCTTCTAATAACACTCTCATGCTTATAACCATTCTCTCCCTTACCATCTCAATCCTCCTATCCTTTCATCCTCAAGCCACCTTCTCATTCGAAGCCGAAGACTTCGACGAGGAGGAAGAATACGTGCTTGATCATCCTCTCATTATCCCTGACCTCCGATCCAGAAGCCGGTTCTTAACGACCTCACCGAAGAAAGATAAAATCAGGAAAGGTGAACATTGCGAGCCCGACCCCTATCGAAACATATGCAACGGAGTTTCGGTGAACAACGGGACCGGCATTCTGTACTGCTGCAAGACGCATTGTCGGAACGTGCTGCGTGATTGGAATAACTGCGGAGGATGCGGGAACCGATGCCGGTTCGGGCAACGTTGCTGTGGTGGAGTTTGCACGGATGTTGTCAGCAATGTTGATCACTGCGGCAAGTGTGACAAGCAATGCTCACCTGGTGTGAAGTGTGAGTTTGGATATTGTGGTTATGCTTGATTAGATTAAATATTTTATAAAAATATATATTGATTTTTGTCAAATATTCAAAATGCCTTTTTTGAAAGGCTGTTTTGATCATGAATAACACTTCGTTATCCATATATATATTTGTATGATGAGGAAAAAGAATTATATAGATTATATTTATACAATTATGTAATGTATAAAGGATGGTGGAGTGTTTGTAATTGATTAAGTCATTTGTTTTGATCTATAATATCTAGATTTTTCATTTTTACTTCTCGAATATTATTGTGGGACAATTATATTTGTTCATTGAGTCTTTTTATTTATGGTCTCAGAATATGATCATAAATTTTTTTGTTTAGATATGATTGATTATATATAAATATATAAAAGTTAAAATATGCCGTCTTATTAAAATTCCGAGCTTTAAAGAAGTTGAAGCTTAGAATGATAAGGTTTTGATAAGTGTAAAAAAATTCATTAATCAAATAGTCAAAATTTAAAGTAAAAGAGAATTTTTTTTACCATAAACGAAAATACAATTGAAAAGGACACAATAGAGGAAATCTTTACTATTGCAACATTTGTTTTTTACATAGAAAAATAACCACTATTTGGTCTTCAATGACATAAAATTTTGTTGTATTAATTAAATTGAATGAAATAAAGCAATGTCACTATTTGTGAATGACATAAAATTTTGTCATTCATTATTTTTTTTCTGAAAATCTCACAATCATCTTTTACTTTTTACGTGGGTAGGTCAAGTCTTCTTTATCTTAACCAATTGATTAATAAATTTCTTTTATCTTACCTCTTTATCATCTTTCATACCACGAAAAACACAAGGCTCTCAAACAGTGACAAAACCAAATAGATACCAGTCCTTACTCCCAACAATTTTAGTCTAGATCCCTTCCAGTTTAAATATCGTTCAAATTAAATCTTTCTCTAATTATAAATATAAATACTTTATAGGTCCCTATTTTTTTAAAAAAATAAAAATTTATCGATTTGATCTCTCAATATGTTCCAAATTCGTGGTAAATCCAAGTAGAAAATTTACCAAGACCAGAAGAGATAATGGACTTGAACAAGTAGGAAACTTTTTTACTAACTCGGCAATGGCAAAGCATCCCTTAACCCTCCTCTAAAAGATATTTAATACAATTAAATTCTTGGTAAAACTAAGTTATCTCGGTATTTAACATAAAATAATGGTCCAAAATCAGTGTAAGTGGATATATATTATAATATAATATCCATTTACACGGTAGAGTTCTTAAATTTTCTATTTTTGGATCGTTTAACTGAGATCAACATATGTGAAGATTGTCAATTGAAAAAAAAAAGTAAAAAAAGCTAATCTCAGTCATCCAACGATCTAAAAAACGTGTAAAATTATAAGATATGCATTGATATATTCTAATTTGCATGGGCGCAAAATCCTTTCAACAAAATTCAGCTTTACCCCTTCTATTCATTTATGGACATACGCTACAAGCAACAGTTCACTGTAATGGATTCTCACGACATAATTCTCCAATTGAACTGCCAACAGCATTATGAGTTTTTTGTCCATCCTTCATGGGATGCAAAGAACAAAGTTAATCAACTCTTGCCACTATGGACTTAGCTACTAACATGTATGATCGACCGAAAATGATATCCATAATTCCAAGTTCCATTCAAGTTAAAACTTCTTCAGACAAGATAATAGTATCCCACTGCTAGAAGTATCAGCACCAACGTCATGGCGAAGGCAGCCCATATCCAGTAGTTGGTCGACTTCTTACGTTTCAGGATGGCTCTTGGAAGTGACTCAGGTCCTTTAGTTCGATTCCTGTACCTAGCAGTATTCTCCTTTGGTACTTTATCCTTCACTGAAACAGGAGAAGTAACAGGTGCATCAGTAGTAACATCGACCTTCTCAGTTTCTGAATCCTGTGCCACAGCCTCAGTCGATTCCTCAGGATTCGCAGCATTTGGTGATGCTCCTGCCTTCTTCTTTGCTTTCTTTTCACGATCCTGAAAGAAAAAAAGATCGAGAGAGTTTCAGTTTCAACCCACAAACTAATTACCAATCAGCAAAACCAAATAACAAAGCAAATGATTGCCTTGAGCTTCTTTTCAGCTTCCATTTGAGCTCTTCTAGCAGCTTTGGCTGCCGCTTTCTCTGCCAACTTCTTCTTTCTTTCCATGGCTCTCTTCGCTTTTTCCATTTCCTCTTGTCTCTTCAATTCTTTCAGTTTTGCTGCATTGAACTCCTTGTCTGCAGAAGTGTCCATTTGCAATTTGCCAGATCCTGAGATCATCTCCTCTGCTACAACGCTATACTCTGACAGGGATTTTGGTTCCATTAATTTAGTCTCAGCATCTTTTGACACCTTTTTGGGGTGTTTGGTATCTGGTTGGGGACCTGTTTTGGCTTCTTCCTTTGGTTGTCTTGCACTAGGTCTCAGAATTGATTCGATTTCAGATTGCACCTGTTTCTCGGGTGCAACTAGTGGTTTCTCATCAGGATTCCTTATCCGACCATCCCGGCTCAATTGCCGACTGTCCAGGGATGGCAGAATTCTTTTCTCATAATCATCCCTGAAGGCTTTCTTGCCATTCCAGAGAGCCATAAACTTCTCAACCTAAAAGCAATATAAAAGATAAGAGAACAGCCAAATAAAAAGCCATGAAATACTATGGATGTAACATTAATCAGCAGTCTCAATAAACCTCTGCAGTCGAGAACTCCTCAAGAGCCTTTATATCTTTTTGTGCAGCAAGCACTTTAGCCTTGTTTACAGCCGAACGGCTCTGGTAAAAGGGAGCATTCTGAAAATTTGAAAAATGAAAAAGTAAATAAGATGAATTGTTAGTAATATCGTGTACGAGAATATCTGAAAGTTGACCTAAAATATGCATTATTTAACATCGTGCTAATCCTAGACATAATGAAAAGCATTGGCAAAACCATATAAAAGATGAAGAAACAGAAGATTTTAAAAAGGATTTCTATTTTATATGCACGGGGATTATGATAAGGTTATTTTGCTGTTATATTTTGTGAGCCACTGTTTCCTGAAAGGTCTCCCTTATCCTCGTGCACTGAACCAACATATGGAGTTTTATAGTAATACACAAAGGCCCGACTTTGGGACTTTGGCCTCTTGATGTAGTGAAAACAAATATGGATATAAAATAAGCTCATTTCGTTGTGAGCTTAAATATTTCACCAATAGTATAATAAAATAATGTCCCAGTGAATACGATACTAAAGAAAACACTCATGATCGCCTTATGAGCACCCAAGTATTCAAACTCAAGCATCAAAACACAAATGGCAACCTCATTAAAACCATTCAACCACACAAAAATACAAATTGCTGGCAATCTCTTATGGTGCATGACAGCAAGGAATCAACAATATTCCAAGAACATACATTATTTAACTCCCATAACCCAAAAGCAGAGGACTGTCTAAAAAATTTTCATTGTGAAATGCCAGGAAATGCACACAAGACTATCTTAAGTGAAACTACTTATTCATGTACCAATGAAATTGTTTCGACATGGTCAGCATATGAAACAGATATCTTAAGATTTGAAGCAGAGAAAAGACAATACCCCCTCATCGCGTTGTTTCCTCAGCTCCTGAATGTTTCCATATGCTTCATCCCTCTTCTGGGTCACAGCTTCCAGCTCCTTTTGTAAAGACTCGATTTTATTCTCAATTGCATCCAATTTATCTTTAATTTGCCTTTTTTTGGACCAGACTGCTTGCTGCTCCTTCTTTACTCCATTCAAATCAACACCCATAAGCTACAATAGACCAAGTTTTTTTAGTGCAATGCTATGATGCATTATACTCGCAAGGAAAGTGGAAAATCGAACTTTGACGGATAAAGGTGCAAAATAAAAATTAGTACTTTAACTTGATCTTGAATGACTTCTTTTTGGCCTAATGAGTCCTGAATCTTTGATCTCATTGCAGCATTAGCAATTACATGTTCGCGAGTTCCCTCTAGTTGTTTGATTTCTCTAAGGAGTTGCTTCTCCTCAGTCAATGGGATGCTTTCATGCTGAATGCGATATTGCAAGCTATGGATCTGCAATTCACAATTCCCATGAAGTGAATAAAAGAGAAAAGAAAAGGATTAACTGCAGCAAGTAGAAAACCGATAAAACTAAATACAGTAAAAGCTTATAGTAAAATCATACAATAAGATCAAGCTCTTCCTCCGATGAACATATACCAACACGACCATCAGCATCTCTATTATTGCGAAGCTTGCCTAAAGCCTGCTGCAGTGGTGCTATTTCCTTCCTTTTCTCGTCAAGAATCGTTTTAAATTGCTCAAAATCAACATTCAGGGCTCTCACTTGAGAAAGCAACTCTGATCGTTCTGACTGCAATAGCATAAAGATAATACTTTAAAAAGTTATCAAGATTAGGTTTAACTGGCAGCATAGTTATTTTAAACTTCTTTCACAATTTTCTCAACATTCGAAAGCGTACAACAATAAGGAATCATTATACCAGACAACTAAACAACAATAGCATATGGGCAAGTGTTACATGTACAATGACTTAAACTTAAAACATCCAAATAAATGCATCCAGATTTAATGCCTCTACATTCATCATATTATTATAAGCCTACCAAATTACACCACGAAAAGTTTTAAAAGATTCATCACAACAATAATGTCACCTAATGCATAGGAGTCAATGAAAAACTAAACAGGGTAAGGGCTAATATCACTCACCCTCTTCGCTTTTAATTCCTCGGTAAGCTTAAACCTGGATTTATTCCACTTTTGTATCTCTTTATCAGCCTGATCGATTTTAACTTTTATCGCCGGATCTTCGTAAAGGCGATACCTAACGAAATGAAAATAGTGGATCTGCTTAGGTGCAGGCCACTCATCGACTGCATCCTTCAGGAAGTTGGCATTGGATGGATTATTCTCTTCTCCCTTATCTGGTTCCTCAACATTTGAAGCAACTTCAACGAGTTTATAATGAACTGGATCCTTGTCTAATGTCCCATTTTCCTTATCACGGAGAATCGATTTGTCTATTTCACTTACTTTGTCAACAGATAAACGAGCCATGCCTGGTTCAACAACTTCAACACCCATTAATCACAAAATCGAATAACCTGTAAATATCAACAACTAAGAAAGATTAAGATACCACATTGTACAGAAAAAATATAAATACCATTTAGTTTATGCAATGGAAATTATAAATAAAAAAAATCAACACAAAGTAATATGTTTGGCTAGCTTTTTTGCCAATTGGACTAAAAGAGTGAACATGCTGATTCACACAGATAAAACAATACATTAAATAAATAAAATTTAAAGAGCAGCATTGCCAATACAATTTGAAATGGACATATTTAAAGCCACCCCTTTAGTTAGTTTCTTATTTATCAGATCAAAATATTTGGCAAATAGAAGAATTTCAAACAAAGATTCAAAATTTCAAGAATTCTACAAGAAATCTTTACAACCAAGATAAAATAAATTGAATAACATAAAATGCATGATTGATAACTATAAATTGAAAATGATCATAATAATCAGATAACATCCTGATATTAAGAAAAAAAACTAAATGATATTGTACATTAAATCGTGCTATAACACAAAATCAAACCTTTACCTATCACGAAATTAACAAGCAAAATCTTATGAAATTAAAAGAAAAAAAAGGGAAAACCCATAAATTTTGAGACATGAATAAAAGAAAAGAAAAAAGCAGATAAAATGAAGAACCGAAACCCAGAAAGAAGAACATAAGAAATGAATGAAAACTATACGATTAACCTTTTTAGAGATATTATTAAGAGGTGAAAGGACCTTTTTTCTCTTCGGCTTCTTCACAAGAAAGAGTGATAGAGGGGAAGAAACATAGGAAGAGGAAGGAGTTACTGACTGAGAAAGATTCTTTAAAAGAGAGGAATTCAAGGAAAAAATCAAAGGGGATTTTCTTAGGTAATATTTTTATTATTTTAAAATATTTACTATTTATGTTAAGGGTTAACTATGTAAACTTAGCTCCATTCTTTAAATTAGTATTTATATTCTTTTATAACCACCTATTTTTAATTTATGGATTGGTTATTTCAGATAAGTACTGTAGAAGTAAATTATCATACTGTTCTCTTAATTAAATTTGTTTCGTTCACAATGTTAGCACTTGAACCCTTGATATTATTTAAAAAATTCAGTGTATCATCTTTCATCACATTAGACCAATTAGTTATAAGTTGTGATAGTATTTATATTTTTTTTATATCTCTTAGAATTATTATTTTATACACTTGCAATGTTACAGGTGAGTAAAGCTAATTGGTTTAAAAAATTAAATTATTTTCAGTTGTGAGTTATTTCAATTGACTTGAATAACCTGTATAAACTACAAGTTCAATTCGATTTTTTCTCAATTCGAATTTTATTGTTTTGTGATTTAGTCCATAATTTTCTTTCTTTCTTTCTTCAACTCCTTCATTTTAAGTTCTTTTCTTTTACCAAATCTAAGCTACATGATCCTAAACCACTATAGACCAACTATTATCTTCTATTCATATTTTTTAATTTTTAATTTAGTCTCTCAATTTTGTATGATTTTGTAATTTTTCTTTCATTTTAAGTCCATTATTGACCAAATTTAAATCACAATTTTCACTACCACTATGTAATATTTATGTAATTTCAATTCATATTTTTACCAAAAAAAATTATTATTTTTCAATTTAGCCCCTTTTCATTTTATTCAAATTGGCCATTCAACTGTAATTTTTTAATTATTCTCCTCATTAGTTTTTTTTATTTCTTTATACTCACATCAACACTTTATCCTGAAAAATATTTTATTTAAAAATAATATTAAAAATATATTTACAATTTTAGATGATATTTGTGTCATTAAACAACATTACAAACCTTACGTACACGTGAAAAAGAATATGAAGAAACATATATACATGTCTTATATGATTAGAGAAAATCGTTTAAATTGGAATCAAATTCTATTATAACATTATAAATCATTACAATTAAATTTGTACAGAAACTCGACAACTCAAATCGACTTGAATTTTATACTCAACTCGAATTAAAAAAGTTAAATAAAATTTTGACGCGTAAAACATGACTCGTTAACTTGAAATTCTTTTACTAGACTCAAGCAAATGCTCAACACCAGGTGGTGAAATAAAACTATTCTACAAACAAGATTATTTTAAGGTTTTGTGATTTAATTTAGAACGTATGGCATATGGTTTAGGAATTAGTATTTTAATTTTTAAAATTAAAATAGATATATTTGTGTAAATTATTTTTGCACGGACAATGTTTCAAATAATAATTGTATCTTTTAATAATTTAAACTCTGAAGAAAATTTTAGTACCATAGTAAAAGATATAAATATAAGTTAAAAAGTTGGTTTTAAAAGAAAAGTCTATTCATAGTTAAAAAGAATATACATGAAATATTAAACTCTTATATAAGACACCAAATTCATTTAGTGGTTTTAGTTGAAAAGGAAACTTTGTTATTCCTAGAAAATGTGAATTCAAATCATTTATATACACGATGTATACTGTGTGCGTATTTTAAAATGAAGAATATTAAAAAATATATATTACCATATAATCACATCAAAATATTAAATATATATATACATGCATGTTAAACTCTCGACAAGGATATAATATAACTAAATTGGGCTTCAAAGCGGTAGGTTAATTTGTAAGTAGGGATACTATATCCACTAGGAACACTCCCTTCCTTCTCCTAAAGTCCCCACCTCCCCTCTCGTTTAGATAGGATTTGTTTTATAAAAAAAATTGTAATTAGGGGCGAGCTTCAAAATGGTAGGTTAATTTATAATTAAGGACGAATAAAATTCAACTTAACGTTATCGATTAGTAATTAAATGATCACTCCAACGTTAATATTTGTTATTGATGACATAACCCGTTAATTAAAAGATTGACATTTCTATTTGTCCTTAAACTATTGCTAAAATATCAATTTAGTCCTTTAAATCTTCAAAACCTTTTTTTTTTGTAAATATCAATAGACCTTTATTTTTGTTGATTAATTAGAGATATAATTATATTCCTAAAATAAATGACTAACAAGACGACAATGGATATTGTAGACGAAAAAATGAAAAAGAAAAATTAAGACTAAAGAAAAACTATGACAAAATAATATTTCGTTGTCGTAAGAATCACTAGAAAAGCAGTGGGATATTTGTAGGAAAAAAAGTCAACCAGGAATATCAAAGAAGAAACTACCGAAGGTTTAGAAATTTTTTTTGTCTATCCTTACTATTTTTCCCAATTAGAATGTTGAGTCAAGTTAAAGGCTAAATCGGGTTGTTTAAGGAACCAACCTAATATTATGTTAAACTAAAGGTTTTTTATTGATTTGTATTACAATAAGATTCTCAAGACAAAAGTTAGAGTTTGAATCCAAGTGAAACGGTTGAGTATCGATAACTACTATGCCAGTTAGCGTTAAACTACAGATTTAATACAAGTATTTTGTTATTTCATAACTTAATTGAAGATTAAAAACCTAACGGTTCTCTCTTATTTTGTGTGTTGTTCCCCCTCTATTTGTGATAATGGAGTTTGTTAAGTAACTATTATTGTTATATGTATTTTTATGTTTATGTTAGTGTTGTTTATCCTTTATCTTCTATTATTATGTTTGTTTATATCATTATTTGTCTAAATTGCTTGGTTAGGTTTTTAATCATTTTATTGTTTAATCTTATTTTTTATAAAAGGGGATTACTCTTATATGCCTCATTAAAAAAATCTCTCTAAACCTAAATAGAGGAAAAAGAGTACACATAGAAGTAATTACAATCAAAGTAATCAAACGTCTAAAATACATAGCGCATAAAGCCAATAAAACAATTAAAAACCTAACAATTCCTATCCAAATCTTTATGAAGAAGCTGTAGAATTGAATCCGGGGTACAATAAAATGCAACACCTCCAAATTTTCAGGACTACCAAGTTTGGCAAGGCCATCCGCAACCGTAATTGCTTCACGTGGTATATGGCTCAACTTCACCTCCCAAGACCGCTGTCGTAGATCAAATAAATGCCAAGCCAAAGCACAATTCCCAAGAAAATCTTTATCGATCCGTAGAATACGTAAAGCATCCAAACTATCAATCTCAAGAACGATTCTTCGAAAACCATGATTTCATGCGATCAATAAACCTAAATAAGCACCCCATAATTCGCTTCAAGAACCGAACAAATGCCAATGAATTTCGAAAATCCAAATTTCCATAAACCATTATGATCACGTGCAACACCTCCACACGAGGAAAATCCATCCGTTTTACATCGAGCACCGTCCGTATTGATCTTAATCTATCCATCCTCCGGCAACGACTATGCAACACGACTATTTGATCTCGCCATAGGATATGCATGGATCCTCCGAGAATTATAAATCGCCTCCACGAAAAGTGCAACCAAACGTCTACTACATTCTAAGATGGGATCAGGATCATCTAAAGGGCTATCAAAAGCTACGTGTAACCCCCTAGATCCGCCTATGCGTTACAACGGATCCTAGAAAGTTACATTAGGGTCACAAGAGCGACCCATAGTAAAAATACACATAAAAACATATTCCTTCAAAACACTTATTAAACTGTAAAATCAACTTCTGTTTAAAATACCATTTTGGGAAGTCATTTAAACAAATAACAGAAATTTCAGAAAGTGCTTTACAAATACTATCATAAAACAATATATGACATACATGTCCATTAACTATACAATGCCGTACTCTAAAAGCAACGCCGAGAGAACTCCGAACACTAATGTCAAACGTTATACCATGATATGTTCTTTTAACATGCGATGGTAAAAACAACGTGAGCTTGAAAAAGCTCAGTAATACAGAACTACCAAAAGATGCTATAAGCTCATACAGATATATGGTAGGCATAACATTTTCATGATGTTCCATGTAGTAACAGTCTCTATTTTCTGTTCTACTATTTCGAGGTAGCATCATACTTGAGAATAACAATATTTGTTCCTTATTCAAACATCGTGAAATAGACGAGAATTATATAGGCTGGTAACATACGGAGGTGGAAACAGAGAGTTTAGTGTCTAGTGTGTTCTAATAGTGCAACGTTAATGCATGAAATGTAACAATGCAGTAAACCTTTTTATTTTAAATACATTTATTTCAAGTAGCCGTAGAGTTCATTTTAATTCTATATTTACCCTCCAACCATACTCCAGTATATAGTTTCCCTAGTGCAGTATCATGTACATGCATTAACCCGAGCCCATTGGGCGTGGGTACCATCCTAAGGATATACCTTAGAATATGGGCGGCCCTTGCCGAAGCATAGAGACCGAAAATGGGCAGACCTGGCCGAAGCCTAAGATCCGAAAACAGGCAGGCCTAGCCGAAGCTTAGGATCCGAATACGGGCGGACCTAGCCGAAGCTTAGGATCTGAATACGGGCGGACTTACCAGCTGGATCAGGGCTGAGACGACGGTAACTTCATATCATAACCCAAATACCCCAGTGAATCAGATCATCAATAGTTCATTAATCAATAACTGTATTTTTAGTAACGCATTATCCATATAGCATGTTTCTCATATCAGGTGCATAGGCATATGCCAGAAATACAGTACGGTTATGCTTAATTTATAAAACATGTCATGTTCGTGTGAGTTCAAGTATGTCAATCATGTGCACGTGATCGATATTAATACATGTAAGTCAATATGCAAAAACAGTCGTGTAGCACACATGGAATACACTAGGTGGAACAATTTATTTCTTGGAGATACTTGGCATTTACGGAAGGGAACACATTAAACTTTTGACAGTTTAAACGGATTTTAAAAAAACAAAGTCCCTATAAAAATGAGGGTTCGTACTAATGATTCAAACCATATATTCAGGAGATGATACATCAAGATCTTTGAGAGTTTAGATATATCATGAGCAATTTACTCATTTAAGCCTACAATGGCATTATGGTCATTTTATCATACATGGGCATTTTGGTAATTTATTCCAACAAGGCATAAATAGTGGCTCAGAAATTCTATTTGCTCATCAGGTTTCCAACTAGGCATTCAGAGATTTCTACGTCAAGATCTTTCACGATACCAAATACATTCAGGCTATTTTTATTACTTTGGCCTACGAGGGCATTTCGGTCATTTAACTACCATGAGTGATTTTGTAATTTAACCCAATAGCGATGAAATGACGATTTACAATATTTAAGATTTCTAGAAGTATATCAGCCTCTAAAACCAATCGAACTAACATGTCCCAACCTCACAGTACTAACCAAACCTTTTGATGTATGCACTTCACGGGTATCATTTCCAAATATTGATTGTATCGTATATCTGAACGATTACCTTCATATTTCACCACAGGACTTGCCACGACGTAGACGAACTTATATTATGTGCGGAAAAACTTTCGTCCTTATATTAATATTATGAGTAATTGACATACATTAGTCATGCTCCAACCCTTAGAGGCATTTCAGTCATTTTCAACTTTATTGGCATTTCTAGAATTTTATCAAAGACAATTTACTTATTCCAGTCAAGGGAGTATTTCAATCATTCAGAAGCTCGGGATATCCATCATTCTTGTTAATTGAACCATTTATAGTATTTCAATCATTTAAGTACTCGTGGGTGTTTCAGTCATTCAAGAAATTTCGTTACCTCCAACCGCTTCATTCATTTCAGAACTCAAGGGTTTATCTATCGTTCCAGTTAATTTGCAAACCTTGGTGTCCGAGGATACTTCTTCCCTTTTGTCAATACGATCATTCCGATTAATTTAACCATAACAGTATTTCCAATACTTGTAGTCATTTCAATCAATTCGGAGATTTTAGCCACTTGATTAATTCTGAGGTATGGATAGTTTCCCGTAAAACTATATTCGGAGATTCATTCAAAATTCAAGGAAACCTAACATCATACAATCTCGGAGGTTTAAATCTTGTTACCATAACTTTCCAAGTAGATCAAGGTTTTCAGATGAATCGGGTTGTATTACCATATCCAGTGTAGATATCTAGATCGCTTCTAATTCCAAGAGTATTTTAGTCATTCTCATACCTTAAGGGCATTTTCGTAATTTCATATCCAAATATCTTTAGCATTTAATCATTTGACATTAATAATCGGGTTTGGAGATTAGCTGCCTTATTACTTAATTATTGAACTCCAGATCCTTACATTATTAACTTCCTCGTTCGAGCATTTCGATCTTATCTAGGTTATCATAATCAATTTCATATCTAGTTTGACTTAAGGAGAGTTAACAACACTCTTCATCATATTCATGCATGCATTAACCGAATACGAACATGTTCATAAAGCGTACTAGAAGTAGTAGTGTATTACCTTTAATACTTGTTATATCGGTCGACCGTGATACTCCGTTCGATCACTCTTGAACCTGAATGCGACGTCCTCAACATATCGAATACAAGGAACTATGAATACCTTCAATCGAACAAATTCCAATTTCAGTCCTTATTCATATTGTTCATATTTGATTTATAAATTACATAAGCAAACTCTAGTTCAAGGTCTAATATGGAGGCTTTCGGGTTAGAATTTCATGAAACATACATAAAAAACAGTCTCAGGACGTCAAAAAACATAAAATAGGGCTTTTCGAGAAAAGTTGACTTTTTGGTCAAAGTCAACGCTGACGTCATGCTAACGTCACTGGTCCAATGGCTGACTCGGCGAGTTAACTCACTGGGTTGACTCGGGCGAGTTGATTCACTGGGTTGACTCGGGTGAGTTGACTCACTGAGTTGACTCGGTCAACGGGTCGGATACGGGTCAACGGGTCGGTCAATGGGTTGATTCGGTCAACTGGTCGGGTCGGTTAACGGGTCGGGTACGGGTCATGTCAGTTTGTTTGGACCAGTTTAGGTGACTCAATTCAAGGTCAGACCGGGTCTAAGCCGGTAGGTTCAACGGCCACCGTCCAGGGCTGCCGAAAATCGCCCCGGACAGAGCGTGAGGCCCACGCGCGGCCTAAAACGGCCAAAAAATGCCTCCGATCACGCCATTGTCATCTATTTTTCGTTTAAAGCTCAAATAACTCAAAATTTAAGTCGAAATACTCACCGATCTTACCGAATCAAAATACGAGTTCTTCTTGGTTCAGCCTCCTGAGGACGATGGTGTCCTCCGATTCGAGCCACAATGCCGGACGGTGACAGGGAATTCGAAAAGCCAAGCTCCAATCCCTGTCGAAGCTTCGAACAAGGTTTAACGATGGACGGCGGCTGATCTGCGTGAGTGACCTTGGGGTTTTGCTCATGACGTCGAGGCAGTTCGTTTGACGGTGGCGGTACGAGGCACGGCACGACGGTGGAGGGGATGCAGCGGTGGACGGTGAAAAGGTTTAGGGGAGTGACTTTTGAGATCTTCTGGATATTTCCAGGTTCAAGGTGAAGCATTAATGAGGGTGGTTGGGGATATATCAGATTATTATTTTATTTTTAGATATCCGTAATCATTAATTTAAAATTTCCTTAGTGTAATAAATAATTAAGAGCTCACCTAGCTCATTTGGTTAATGCATTGGTTCACCACTCAAAGGGTCATGGGTTTAAATCCCATTGATAACATGTTTTTCTCCTTTTCTTTCTTTATTCTTCCCCATTTATTTTTGCATCAATTATTTTTTTTGGGGTGTTACAACTCTCCCACCCTAAAAGAAAATTTCGTCCTCGAAATTTACCCAAGCCGGAGAAAAACAAAAACTTCACTTTCATCTATTCTTGTACGAACTCGTCCATTAGAGCATCATTGTTCCTCATGACTCTCAGGCAGTCACAGATCAATATGATGGTGTCCTCAGTTGCTCGGACTGCCTTTGGACCCAGAGTCGCCTCCGCATACATGTCGACCAACTAATAAAAATACAATGATTGAATCCATACCGAATTTCATACGGTACCAAACAACACTTGTCTCATGTGTTTTATCATACACGGTCTCAATCAGGGATACAAAGCCTTCCCACCAACAGAAATAATCTTACGACATGGAAGTATCTCCTCTAGAATCTAAATTACTCTACTAGGTTGACAATAAATTTTACAGGTGAAAACTATACCTGAAATTCATACAAGTACCCAAAATCTTCGATATGGCCTTCCGGAATTAGGGCGTAACATTGGATTTTAGTCAGATATGATATATATAATTATACACTAAGCCGCATTTCCTAAGAAATGTATGCCTTCAAGCTGACTGAACATAACCAAGATTTTGATCAGTTAAAATTTACCTCTAGCAAAATTTTCAAACATTGATTTCCTTTGTGTAAACAGATTTACCATATGATTTACACTTTTGCCACATTCACAAACACATTCCTTCTAAATTCATACAACTTTTATCAATTTTCTATCGAAATATTCTCAAACATAATCATTATCACCGAATGTAAATCTTATATTGGTTGCCTTACATGATCAAACCTTTATTCTCCATCTAGTTCATATATTCAATTTCATAGCATTAACCATCTCGGTTTCATTATCTAGATTCAAATCCATCAATTTAATCCAAAACATAAGCGAACGGTATAAACATTTCTTGCCATTACAGATCGAGCTATGTAAGCATAATACTTAGATTCACTTATCTCAGAAAAAGAGATTCAACATCAGAGTTTCGACCCGAAGTAGTACGGTTATGCTGGGGGCATGCATAGTCCATAGACCAGACACCCTATGACATACGATCGGCCGATCTACCCAGAATGACGTAACTCTAAGCTCTGATACCACTAAATGTAACCCCCTAGACCTGCCTATGTGTTACAACGAATCCTAGAAAGTTACATTAGGGTCACAAGAGCGACCCATAGTAAAAATACACATAAAAACATATTCATTCAAAACACTTATTAAACTGTAAAATCAACTTCTGTTTAAAATACCATTTTAGGAAGTCATTTAAACACATAACAGAAATTTCAGAAAGTGCTTTACAAATACTATCATAAAACAATATATGACATACATGCCCACCAACTATACAATACCGTACTCCAAAAACAATGCCGAGAGAACTCCGAACACTGATGTCAAACGTTATACCATGATATGTTCTTTTAACCTGCGATGATAAAAACAACGTGAGCTTGAAAAGGCTCAATAATACAGAACTAACAAAAGATGCTATAAGCTCATACAAATATATGGTAGGCATAACATTTTCATGATGTTCTATGTAGTAACAGTCTTCATTTTCTGTTCTACTATTTCGAGGTAGCATCATACTCGAGAATAATGATATTTGTTCCTTATTCAAACATCGTGAAATAGACGGGAAATATATAGGTTGGTAACATACGGAGGTGGAAACAGAGAGTTTAGTGTCTAGTGTGTTCCAATAGTGCAACGTTAATGCATGAAATGTAACAATGCAGTAAACCTTTTTATTTTCAATACATTTGTTTCAAGTAGCCGTAAAGTTCATTTTAATTCTATATTTACCCTCCAACCATACTCCAATATATAGTTTCCCCAGTGTAGTATCATGTACAGACATTAACCCGAGCCCATTGGGCGTGGGTACCATCCTAAGGATATACCTTAGAATACGGGCGACCCTTGCCAAAGCATATGGACTGAAAATGGGCATACCTGGCCGAAGCCTAGGATCCGAAAATAGGCGGACCTAGCCGAAGCTTAGGATCCGAATACGGGCGGACCTAGCCGAAGCTTAGGATCCGAATACGGGCGGACTTACCAGCTGGATCAGGGCCGAGCCGACGGTAACTTCATATCATAACCCAAGTACCCAGTGAATCAAATCATCAATAGTTCATTAATCAATAACTGCATTTTTAGTAACACATTATCCATATAGCATATTTGACATATCGGGTGCATAGGCATATACCAGAAATACAGTACAATCATGCTTAGTTTATAAAACATGTCATGTTCATGTGAGTTCAAGTATGTCAATCATGTGCACGTGATCAGTATTAATACATGTAAGTCAATATGCAAAAAACAGTCGTGTATTACACATGGAACACACTAGGTGGAACAATTTATTTCTTGGAGATACTTGGCATTTACGGAAGGGAACACATTAAACTTTTGACAGTTTAAACGAATTTTAAAAGAACGAAGTCCCTATAAAAATATGGGTTCGTACTAACGATTCAAACCATATATTCAGGAGATGATACATCAAGATCTTTGAGAGTTTAGATATATCATGAGCAATTTACTCATTTAAGCCTACAAGGGCATTATGGTCATTTTATCATACATGGACATTTTGGTAATTTATTCCAACAAGGCATAAATAGTGGCTCAGAAATTCTATTTGCTCATAAGGTTTCCAACCATACATTCAGAGATTTCTACGTCAAGATCTTTCACGATACCAGATACATTCAGGGCTATTTTGATTACTTTAGCCCACGAGGGCATTTTGGTCATTTAACTACCATGGGTGATTTTGTAATTTAACCCAATAGCGATGAAATGACGATTTACAATATTTAAGATTTCTAGAAGTTTATCGAGCCTCTAAAACCAATCGAACTAGCATGTCCCAACCTCACAGTACTAACCAAACCTTATGATGTATGGACTTCACGGGTATCATTTCCAAATATTGATAATATTATGAGTAAATCGTCACGATGTAGACGAACTTATATTCTGTGCGGAAAAACTTTTGTTCTTATGTTAATATTATGAGTAATTGTTATACATTAGTCATGCTTCAACCCTTAGGGGCATTTCAGTCATTTTCAACTTTATTGGCATTTCTAGAATTTTATCAAAGGTAATTTACTTATTCTAGTCAGGGGAGTATTTCAATCGTTCAGAAGCTTGGGATATCCATCATTGTTGTCAATTGAACCATTTATAGTATTTCAATCATTTAAGTACTCGTGGGTGTTTCAGCCATTCAAGAAATTTCGTTAACTCCAACCGCTTCATTCATTTCAGAACTCAAGGGTTTATTCATCGTTCCAGTTAATTTGCAAACCTCGGTGTCCGAGGATACTTCATCCCTTTTGTCAATACGATCATTCCGATTAATTTAACCATAACAGTATTTCCAATACTTGTAGTCATTTCAATCAATTCGGAGATTTGAGCCACTTAATTAATTCTGAGGTATGGATAGTTTCCCGTAAAACTATATTCAGAGATTCATTCCAAATTCAAGGAAACCTAACATCATACAATCTCGAAGGTTTAAATCTTGTTACCATAACTTTTCAAGTAGATCGAGGTTTTCAGATGAATCGAGTTGTATTACCATATCCAGTGTAGATTTCTAGATCACTTCTAATTCCAAGGGTATTTTAGTCATTCTCATACCTTAAGGGTATTTTCGTAATTTCATATCCAAATATCTTTAGCATTTAATCATTTGACATTAATAATCGGGTTTGGAGATTAGCTGCCTTATTACTTAATTATTGAACTCCAGATCCTTACATTATTAACTTTCTCGTTTGAGCATTTCGATCTTATCTAGGTTATCATAATCAATTTCATATCTAGTTGGACTTAAGGAGAGTTAACATCAATCTTCATCATATTCATGCATGCATTAACCGAATACTAGCATGTTCATAAAGCGTACTAGAGGTAGTAGTGTATTACCTTTAATACTTGCTATATCCGTCGACCGTGATACTCCGTTCGATCACTCTTGAACTCGAATACGACGTCCCCAACATCTCAAATACAAGGAACTATGAATACCTTCAATCGAACAAATTCCAATTTCAGTCCTTATTCACATTACTCATATTTGATTTATAAATTACATAAGCAAACTCTATTTCAAGGTCTAATTCGGAGGCTTTTGGGTTAGAATTTCATGAAACAAGCATCAAAAACGGGCTCAGGACATCAAAATACATAAAAGAGGGATTTTCGTGAAAAGTTGACTTTTTGGTCAAAGGCAACGCTGACGTTATGCTGACATCACTGGTCCAATGGCTGACTCGGCGAGTTGACTCACTAGGTTGACTCAGGTAAGTTGACTCACTAGGTTGACTCGGGCGATTTGACTCACTGAGTTGACTCGGTCAACGGGTCAGATACGGGTCAATAGTTCGGGTCGGTCAATGGGTCGGCTCAGATACGGGTCAACGGGTCGGGTACGGGTGAACGGGTCATGTCGGTTTGTTTGGACCGGTTCGGGTGACTCAATTCAAGGCCAGACCGGGTCTGAGCCGGCCGATTCAACGGCCACTGTCCAAGGCGGCCGTAAATCTCTCCAGACGACGTGTGAGGCCCACGCGTGACCTAATATTGCCAGAAAATGCCTCTGATCACGCCATTTTCATCTATTTTTCGTTTAAAGCTCAAATAACTGAAAATTTAAGCCGAAATACTCACCGATCTTACCAAATCAGAAGTAATGTGATCGGGTTAACGTGGCTCCGATGACGGTCAATACGGCGGCCGATTGACGCTTGGCGATACAGGTTCAGCTCGGTTCAGCCTCCTGAGGATGACGGTGACCTTCGATTCGAGCCACGACGCCGGACGGTGACGAGGAATTCGAAAAGCCAAGCTCTAATCACCGCTGAAGCTTCGAACAAGGTTTAACGACGGACGGTGGCTGATCTGCGTGAGTGACCTTAGCGGTTTCGCTCAGGATGTTGAGGCGGTTCGTTCGACGGTAGCGGTGCAAGGCACGGCGCAGCGGTGGACGGTGAAAAGGTTTAGGGGAGTGACTTTTGAGATCTTCTAGATATTTCCAGGTTCAAGGTGAAGCATTAATGAGGGTGGTTGGGGATATATCAGATTAATATTTTATTTTTAGATATCTGTAAGCATTAATTTAAATTTTCCTTAGTGCAACAAATAATTAGGAGCTCACCTAGCTCAATTGGTTAATGCACTGGTTTGCCACTCAAGGGGTTATGGGTTCAAATCCCATTGGAAACCTATTTTTCTCTTTTTCTTTCTTTCTTCTCCCCCATTTATTTTTGCATCAATTATTTTTTTTAGGGTGTTACACTACGACATTTCGACTCAACCAAATATTCCAAATGCAACATCGAAGAATAGATCCCAATCTTGTCACTCACCACCAAAATACTTTGGATGTGATAGATTTATAACAATCCATTCTCTGATAGGTAAAGACGTAAACCCATTTAATTTATCTTGCTCAATAATCGCTACCCATACCTGGCAAGCATCGGGGCAAAATCTTAATACATGATCAATATCCTCCACATTATGGCCACAACTACGACATTTACTATCAGAAGAATAATGTCGCCAAACTCATTCTGCATTCATCATAATTTTATTACATCACACCAACCAAAGAAAGATACGATTTTTTTGTAAACCCTTAAAGCGATGCACAACACTCCATGTTTTATCCACAGCCAACAAACCATTACACAAACGAACCTTATAAGTGGATTTGATCGTGAAAGCCCTAGAGACCTCACCCGACCATGCCACCGTGTCTGCAAGGAAGCACCATCTTGGCACAGGCACAGCGGGCAAGTGCAGCAGAACCGAAGTGGATTTCTACGAACCATCTGACTTAACCAAAGAAGCCACCGATTGGCGTATAATGCTTGGGCCAGCAGACTCAGATACATATTGAATAAAAGGACCAAGCCCCTTGATCCATGGATCATAATAAAAATCAACACCTTGCCCATTGTTGATATTCCAATGCACATTGTTGCACACGTTGTCCAAAATTAGGCTAATACTCTTCCACAACCGTGAGCTACAACGTCGAGATAACGTAGTTTGGATTTTCTCCATGCATTTGTATTTACACTGCAGCAACCGAGCCCAAATGGCATTCTCACGTACAATTAATTGGAAGGCTAGGTTCTTTAAAAAAGCCTCGTTCTGTGTCAGAATACGACGTAAGCCAAGACCTCCACTGTTAATCGGACAACACACATCAGGCCATTTGACAAGATGTACCCCGCCTTGTTTCAAAGTGATGCCCAAAATAAAGCGACAAATTATCCACTCAATCATGTCACACGTCTTCTTAGGTATAACCGCTGATTGCATAGTGTAAGAAGGAATAGCCGCCAAAACGACCTTAGCTAAAGTAATCCGACCAGCTAAGGATAAAGTTTTCGCCTTCCACCCACATAGTTTCCTCTATAGTATATGTATCAAATACTCATAAGAAGCATGAGTAACACATTTATGTAAAAGCGACACCCCTAAATATTTGCCCAAATCACCATCTTCCCAGAAACCGAATCCATCAGATATCACCCTTCGGACGCTAGGAACCACGTTCTTTGAGAAAAATATAGTAGTCTTAGCATTACTCACCTTATGTCCCGACGCTTGGCTAAACTCATCCAGAACTTACCGAATTACCTCCATTTGATCAACTGAAGCTTCAACAAATAAAAGCATATCATCAGCGAAAAAGAGATGTGAGATTTGCGGTCCAGATTTCCTGATCATAAACGGTTTCTTTTTTTTTCTCTAATTAATAGAGAATTGGATAGCTTGTGCAAGCCTTTCCATACATAGAACGGACAAATATGGGGATAACGGATCACCTTGACGCACGCCACGAGATGTGTGAAAAGACTTTGTTAAATAACCATTCCAAATGATTTGCATGGACACCGATGCCACACACTGCATAATTAGAGCTTTTAAATTAATCGGAATACCCAAATCACTCAATATATTCGCAATGAAGCTCCACTCCAATATATCATATGACTTCTCAAAATCTATTTTCATGGCCATCAACCCTACTTTACTAGTTTTCCTCCTCATCGAATGAATAGCCTCCTGAGTTATAATTATATTATCTGTAATTGAACGCCCAGGAACAAAACTAGTCTGATAATCCGATACTCATGACGGCAAAAAAGGCTTCAAACGCGCAACAATTATTTTTGCAATAATTTTGTAGGCCATCGTGCATAATCCAATAGGTCGAAATTAACTCAGAGACTCATGAATACTCACTTTCGGCAACAACGCCAGTAATGTCCTGTTGATTGCAAGTGGTATAACCCCAGTTTCAAAAATCTTGCAAACAAAAGAATAAACTGATGTACTTACCGTGTTCAAATTCCGTTGAAAGAAACCAGCATTCAAACCATTAATACCGGGAGCTTTCGATGGATCGATGTCAAAAACTGCACTTTTTATTTCCTCCTCAAAAACCACTTCGTCCAAGCTGTCTAAAACAGACCCGTTCACTCTCGAAAACAAGCCTGTAACCGAATAATAAGCTCAATCACGTCTTTCACTTGTGAAAAGAGAGGAGAAAAAATGTATCGCCGCATCTTGAAGGGTGTGTTGGTCCGATATCCATACATCCGAGTCAATCTTCAGTGCTGAAACAAAATTAGCTTTACGGCGTGCCATCACAGAGGTATGAAAAAATCGTGTGTTACGGTCACTCTCATGAATCCATTTTAAACATGATTTTTGGTGCCACAACTTCTCTTCCTGATCTAAGACCATATCAAGCTCCTCTCGTAACGTTTTCTCAAGATCTATTAACTATTTCGAATACCCTATAGATAAAGCTCATTCTATTCCCCGCAACCGTGCACGAATCCGATTCTTCTTGCGACCAATGTGATTGAATATCTCTGTATTCCATACCCCCACTTTATTTTGAAATTTAACCATATTATCTTCCAACGTCAAAGACTCCTCCCAAATAGAACTAAAAAAATCTGCAAAGTTGGGATGGTCCTGCCTTGCATCAATAAAGCGAAAGGGTCAGTTTGATATTCTTGGCTCAACCACCATATGATGTAAGACCAACGGTCAATGGTCCGATCCAAGACGATCAAGATGATGCACATATGAGTTCGGATAGCAAGATAACCATGTAGAGTTTAGCACACAACGATCCAACCTTTGGCTCAGTTTGCCACGGGTCCATGTGAAAGGAACATATTCCGAAGGGTCCAAAGTCTCCTATTTATTCCAAAGATGTTTTCTTACATTCGCAGACGGGCTTGCATAAATTACCGTTAGTTGAAAACCAAAATTTGTACCCACTTCTTTAACATAAGCATTAATAAACTGATTGGAAATATGTAACACTTCAATATCAGCTGAATTATCCCAAAGAAACCAAACACCCTGCTAAATCCATGTGCCTCAACGCGATACGAATTCAAAAAACCCAGAGATGAAATAACCTGATCCGCACGCCTTCCAATGATTCTTGGTTCAAATAGACCAACCACATTGACACGATTCTCTCGAACAAAAGCTTTAAAATGTTGACGAAAAGCCAGGCTAGCCGCAACCTGACAATTCCAAACCATAACGTTAATCATTAAAATAAAATAAAAAACCACAACCCAATTACCAATCACCATAATCCACGTCCTCGACGTGATCTGCCAAATTGATATCATCCTCAACTTGAGTCTCCGTATCCGAGGAAACCCCTTCTGAATCAACCACAACCACGTCATCTACAACCCGATTCGGCGACGACGTGGAAGGTTTATGCATGGTAGCAGTCTCCAACTTATTTAATTGTCCAGCCATACCATGAATAAATTTCGAAACTCCTTGTGATAAAGAATGTCGATACTCCATCTTCTTTTTTCATCTTTAACCCTCTCTTATTTGCACCTAACATACCCTTACCCGTGCCACTACGGCCATTACCGGCTTTATCCCTTGTCGAAATACCTTCCATCGCCCCGGTTTCCTGAATATTCACTGCCACATGTTGTTCTGCCTTTATTTTCGGAACATGAGTAGTAACACTCATGTTATGACCCCTCATAGTAGGCACCGCCGGAACTTTAGCGATATCATTACCCTTGCCTTTTACCTTTTTATCGGTGTACAATTCCTTATACGCAACATTTTTCTGACCCTCCCAAGTAGCCGGAACAGTAACAACAGATTGATTCTCAACTCGAGAGCTACCCTCCAAGAAATGAGCGTCTGAGTTTATTGCCTCATCAGGGAGAACATCCCTTGTGACGTTGTTCTCGTTCTGTAGGACTCCAAACCGAGAACCGGTTTTAGAAGTAGCTCCTTCAGTCTCAGCAATGTTATTCCTTCCCCCTAAAATGGGTTTACGCCGCCTATTCTCCACCATCATCCACAGACCAAAAAGTGTTTCTTCCGATAACTATTCACTACCAATGGAGAGGTTTTTCGGTGCCACTTAACCAACTTTTCCATCCGACCCTTTCCGCAATGCACACAACTTCTTGACATGCCCATAAGTTCCACATTCATAGCAAATATTTTGAAGCCCTTCATATTCAAGCTTTTGGATAAAACCATCAATCTGAATACACGATAAAAGTGGCTTGGTGAGATCCACCAATATAGCAAGTCTAGAAAATTTGCCCCGCTCGCCTACTTGTGTGTTATAATCCACTTTAACGACTTCCTTAAGCATCGAAGCAATATGGCGAAAAATATTCTTTGTATAATAGCGAAAAGGAAGACCCGACAATTTGACCCACACCAATATTTTAAAAGGATGTTTCTCCGTGGTAGAAAAATTCCTAGACCAAGGTTGTACTGTTAGATAACTTCCATAAATTGTCCACGGTCTAGCAGTAAGCACTTTAGAATAATCACGCTCGTCCGAAAAATGAACGATAAAATAGTTGTGATCTAAGTCAATCAAATGCAATTCCCCCACCGATTTCCATAAGGCATGGATCATGTTCCATAGAGCTTTATATCCAATAACACAACCTAATAATCGGACAATAATTGCATTGTGCATGTTCTGGTCAACTTGCGCATGAACCCTGTCCGAGAACTGTATTGAGGGGATCGCTTCGTCTCTATTCACTTTTAAATCTTCATCCAAAATAATAACCCCCTCATCAATGCACGTAGCTTTTCAAGTATAACCCTCATCTTGTGCCATAGAACTAGCGTCCATACTTGCATAAGACTTTTTTTTTGTCGAGTGAACATCTTTCTTACCAGCCACTGTAGGATCTTTATCCGCTGCTGTTACAGGAACCTCAGCACCATCAGCTTCTATTGTCGTATCCATCAATCCACCATTCAATTCACTCAGGTTTTTATTCCTTTTATTCACGGGTTGTTCCTCCAAAGGAGTAGGAGAAGCTGGGCGTTCAAGGGTCGGTTGTGCTGCGATATGTGGTACCTGTTCCGGTGGCCGTCCACCGATGTTATCATATGCTGGCATACCCACTGTAGAGATAGGGTTTTCTTGTGAGGGAGAGAGCATTAGGGTTTTTGCTTTTAAACTTTTATTGTTTAAGTCACCTGGATGTGTATGAAAGAAAGTAGAAGCAGTGCGGCAGCGCCTCCACTACTGCCACCGACAAGGCTTAAATCTTGACACTCGGATAATCAACGGTTTCTTGCAAGGGAGAGAGCATTAGGGTTTGTGCATTGTGATAATTTTAGCGGATAATTTATGTTGCGTGTAAAAGTGTATATCGCAATTGTAGTGCAAGTGTACACGACGCAAGTAGTAAAGTGATACGAAGTATCGGATATCGTCTCCACAGGGACTGGGCCAATAGCTTCACCTAGAATTACTGCACGAGAGTAAAGAAAATATTTGAGAAGTTTGTCACGAGAAAAATAAAGAAAACTTAAATAAAAGAGTAGAGAAATCAAGATAGAGAGAATGGGTTGGTATTGAATTGCTCAGTAGTGCAGGTATTGCTAAGTCTAAGAAATCCAGTTCTGTCGCCGTCCCCGTCGCGGCAGCACCTGTTGCGGCGGCAGTCTGTTGCTTGTCGCGGCAGCGAACACTCAACTCCGTGCTTCAAGTTTGGCAAGAATCCCTGTTGTGCCTTAGCCTATCCCTAGGTCCAAGTCTGTCGATGATCACGTCTTTGATGATACCTCCCGGCGTGAATCGAAGGATGAACACCGATGTTGTTGAATTCTTCTTTAGCCACTTAACCTCGTCCTATCCCTAGGTCCGAGATAGTTCAACTATAAACTAGAGAACTCGCACTTATTCCTTTCGTATACTTAACTCTCCCTATATTAAGTAAATAGATAACCTCACAATGCTCTCCCGATGCTCTTGTAAGATGTTAATAACCAGAATAAGAGAACTTAAAGTTTTATTTTATTGAACTGAAAATTCCTAAACAAAAGCAACCCTTGCAACTACTTTACAAACTAACCCGTGGCCCTAAGGGGAATTTAGAACATGATGAGGGAAGGAAAACGGCTAGGGTTTTGGGAAGAAGGCTAGAGAATGCGTGATGTCCTCCCTAGGTCGAAATACATGCCCTTATATAGGCTTTGGGTCCAAGTTTTCTAAAATAGCAAGAATACAACTTTAAATTAAAGTACAACTCTAATGAAGACTAAATCTTCAGAGAATCTAACTTTAAATCGTCCTCCTTCTTGCTTGGGATTTTCTCTCCTTGAACTTTGGGCTTGGTGTTCCTTTCGATCTAGGGCTTGGAAAAATATAATGGTTTTCCACGACAGACATGCTTAATTTTCTCTATCTGTCGAGGTCCACTTTGCTTCTTCTCCTCAAAACTGTTGTCGTCCTTTGCTGTCACGGCAGCAACCATGGCATCATCGTCCTCCTTGACTGCTCGTCTAGTTCCAGCTCTTCTGCTTCACTGCTTAGCGCCTGCCTCTTCATCTGCTATAGCAGCAACCTACAAAAGCAACCAATTTCAGTAGAAACTGTGCCTTTTAATATATTTGTGATGTCTAACTGTAAACTAACCTAAATGCAATGAATTATGCTTGAATGCAGCAGAAATATGGGTTAAATAGGATGTAAATAATAGAACTTTTACACACTCAACACACCCCCAAACTCAAGTTTTTGCTTACCCTCAAGCAACTAAGACCTAAAAGAAAAATGAATTTTTTTTGTTTTGGCTTGAAACAGTGAACTTTCCCTTACATGTCATTCGTTCCCTGTGGCGGCAGCACCGTGTCGGATAATCTAGGATCTCTCTGGAGTCTCACTATAGTCTTCGTGCAGTGTGTGCATGCTTGTGAATAGTTATATGCCAAGACTCTCTTAGTTTCACTAGAATATTCCAGCTTTTAACTTGAATTTTTATGCCAAAGTTTATCTTTTGAAGGCATTTTTTATGCTCCTTTGATTTTTTTTGTTTTGACTCGATTTCATCTATTTTTTAAGCTAAAGTTTCACTAGAGCCAGTTTTGGGCACCTCTAGCTAACTTCCTAGAGCCAGTTTCGGGCACCTCTAGCTAACTTCCTAGAGCCAGTTTCGGGCACCTCTAGGGTTGTTGAGTCTCTTTTTCTAAACTTCTTTCCTAGAGCCAGTGTTAGGCACCTCTAGGGGCTGTCCAAGTGCTAAGCTTCCTATTCTAGTTGACTAGAAGAATTCTAAGCAGTATAACAGTCACAAATGTGTTTAAGTTTTCAAAACTATAGAAAGGCTTTAAACTTCTCCTAAACTATCCTAAAGGCACTGCCACGACAGAGCTGTCACGGCAGGTAAGTTCAGTTCACAGACTTAAGCAAAAAAATTTTAATATTTTCATTTTTTACAAAAATAAACTAAGTAAAGATGCAAATTTAAGACTAAAATGGAATCCATTAATGGAGGGATGCCACCCCAAACTCGAGGGTTGCATTGCCCTCAATGCAAATGACAAGTAAAAATAAAGATAAAAACAGTACATCACAAAATATATAGGCAGACAACAGAAATAAGATAAGAAACTTAAATTTTTAATCGCTGTCTTCGTTGCTGCTGCTGACTATGATCTGGCGGCGGGCACGAGCTTTCGGGGCTGGCTGGCGGATAGGGGAGGCAGATGTGTTTTTTTGCTTTGGCCTCCCGTGGTGGTTGAATCCTGGTTGGGGAGATATGAAGGGGTTTCTCCACCACCTGGACTTCAGAGCTGCTATTGTTGTCCTCACCGCTGCTGCTGTCACTGCTGCTGCCGCTGGCTCTTGGCATATTGTTTTTGTCTGCCATTCGCTTCTGCCTTTTCACCGGTGAAAACTCCTTCGATAGATTCCTCTTAATAGAGGGTTCGTTGTCACTAGCGGCCCAAACGGAGGAGGACAAGAAACCGTCAATGAAGGCGTCAAGCTCATCCGATGCCATTCTGCGTTTCGTGCCACAGGCAGACAACTCAGCACGGTTGCTGCCAACGGCTGTCAGGGCAGGTGATGGTGTTGATGCAGCAGAGGGTGTTCGTGGTGTGGCAGCAGGTGTTGGGGTGTGGGCAGGGCTGGTTACATTAAAATAATGTGTAGGGAAGGTGGAGGAGACATCATCAGGGAAATTTAAAGAGTTATGGATAAAGTTTACCGTAGATGCAGTAAAATCCCTGATGAAGGTCATCAGACCGAGCTGCCGTTCCTCCATCTTCTGAATGGTAGCTAAGATCTGGGAGGAGGAGTCTGTTGGGGCGGCTGCTGCGGTAGCTGGTTCAGTTTCTGGCTGCTCTGTCGTGTCGGCTGTTGTGGCAGCTGGATCAAATGATGACAGAGGAGCGGCAGCGGTCAGCTCCATGAGGCTGAGTATGTTCTTTTTTGTCCAACCTTTCCATTGGACTCGAAGATCAGTGGTCACTTCTGGTACGCCATGGCCACGACAGAGGGATGTAATGAGGTATGGGAGGTAAAGCGGACTCGTCGGTCTGTGTGCGCACTCCAAGATGCTCTCACGGATATAGCTACCCACGTTAATGGACCTCTCATGTAGAATGGAGTGAATTAAGGCTAACCTGGGCTGGTCGACCGTTGTATTGTGTGACGACGACACGATACGCTTTTTGATAAAAGCAATCCATAATTTTGCCTCCGGCAGTAGTTGAGTCCTCTTTACCGTCCGTGGGTTCTTGCGATTGGTATTCCACTGGGTTCCCTCATCTGTCAGCTCTACCATGACAGCATCATAGGCAGCATGGTCTAGGGTGTTGAGGAACTGTTGGTGAGCATCGTCGTTGCTGTCGACGTAGAATCCATACAGTGTGTTAATGTACTCAGTTTCAAACGACACTTCCTTTCCTCGTACGATTACCGATGTTACCGTCCTGCTGCTAATGGCATCGTAGAATTCTCGTACCAATGAGACGTTCATCTCTTCAGGCTGTTCGGCAAAGGTCTGCCACTGTAGAGCTCGAATTTTCTGGGCTATGAACGACTTTAGGCCAAGATTTTCCTCCTTTGATGTGTAAATGAATCCCCTTCTTCCCACATATCTCTGATTGCAAATGAGCGTGGGGTGGTTGCTGTCGGTGTGGAGCTGGAAGCAACATTCCTACGAGTTTTCCTGGAAGACATTGTTGCAAGGGTTGTGAAAATGAAAAATGAAAGCAACTATTCTAGAAGAAGCAAGTAAGAAGAGTAGAAGTGAGTGAAAATGAAAAATGAAACGGGGTTTATATAGAAAGGGATGTGCTGCCCGTTGGAGTTGTAACGGCAGGCGCGAATAACGGGGCCAGCTGTGACGCGTTAGCGTGTCTGACGCGTCTGTCACACGTTTCCGTGTCTGTTGCGCGTCTGTAACGCATTTTCGCGTCTGTCGTGACAGCGTGTTGACAACCTGTATTTTCTACGTCTATCGCGGCAGCTGTAACGTCAGGCTCCAAAATTTGGGCTTTGTTGGGCTGGTGGATGGATGGTGGGCTGAGTTCACTTCTCCTGTTCTTCTTGACTCCTTTATTTCCTAAAAACAGAAAAATAAAAACATTATTCAAATAAAATAACTCTTATTTCATAATAAATAATAAGTAATAATAAAACTAAAAATAAAAATTATGTTAAATTAGGAATGTCAGGTGGGGCATCTCCTAAGGTAACCACTTCTTGCATTCTTGGGGCTTCAGTCCCCTGATAATGCTTTAAGCGTTGTCTGTTGACTTTGAATTGGTGCCCGTCTTTTAATGATCGGATTGTGATGGCACCATGGGGAAAAACCTGTACTACTTGGAACGGGCCAGACCATCTAGATTTTAGTTTCCCTGGGAAGAGTTTCAATCTAGAATTGAATAGCAATACAAGCCGCCCTGTAGATTCTTGCATTGTCATAGGCCATTGTTCGAATTTCTTCAATTTCGTTCAGATCCAATAGCCTTTTTTGCCCTGCCTTGTCCAAGTCCATATTCACTGCCTTGATTGCCCAATATGCTCTGTGCTCGATCTCAACAGACAAATGACATGTTTTCCCATAAATCAATCGGTAAGGAGACATTCCCAATGGAGTTTTAAAAGTTGTCCTATAAGCCCATAATGCATCATTAAGAAGTAAAGACCAATCTTTCCTAGTTGGCTTAACCATCTTCTCAAGAATGTTCTTAACTTCCCTGTTGGATATTTCAGCTTGTCCATTGGTCTGTGGGTGATATGCTATTGCGATCCGATGCTTGACACCATACTTCTTCAAGGCAGCAGCAATAACCCTGTTGTCGAAATGTCTCCCTTCATCACTGATGATCGCCTTAGGGATGCCAAACCTAGAAAAGATGTTTTTGTGTAAAAACCTTTGGACTGTGTTGGCATCATTCTTTTGAGTGGCGACAGCTTCAACCCACTTAGAGACATAATCTACTGCTAGGAGGATGTATACATTCCCACATGAAGATGGGAATGGTCCCATAAAATCAATCCCCCAAACGTCGAAGATCTCGACTTCAAGAATGTTCTGCAGCGGCATCTCGTGTCTCCTTGAGATGTTTCTTGTCCGTTGGCACTTGTCACAGCTTTTGTAGAAGATTTGAGCATCTTTATACAGTGACGGCCAATAAAACCCTGACTGCAGCACCTTGGCAGCAATTTTGTTGCCTTCTAAGTGTCCCCCATACTGTGAACCATGGCAGTGATGAAGTATGTCTTCTTGCTCCTCTTTTGGTACGCATCTTTGTATAACCTGATCTGCACAGATTTTGAAAAGAAGAGGTTCGTCCCAATAATAAAGCTTTACATCATTTTGGAACCTCTTACTGGCTTGATAATTAAGGTCAGGAGGAATTATTCCGCTAACTAAGAAATTAATGAAATCAGCATACCAGGGGAGTTCAAAAGACTTACTTGCCGCCATGGCTTTCGCCGCAGTGACTGCGGCAACAAAGAGCTGCTCATCTGGGAAGGTCTCCAGTATGTTTGTCTCATCTATTGGTAGACTCTGTCCCTTCTCCAACCTTGACAAGTGATCTGCCACTTGATTTTCTGTCCCCTTTTTGTCCTTGATTTCAAGGTCGAATTCTTGCAATAGCAGGATCCACCGTATCAATCGAGGCTTTGGATCCTTTTTTGTGAACAGATACTTCAAGGCAGAGTGGTTTGTGTGCACTATGACCTTCGTTCCAAGTATGTAAGAACGAAACTTGTCAATGGAGAATACCACAGCTAATAACTCCTTCTCTGTGGCGGTGTAGTTCACTTGGGCGTCGTTCAGTGTCTTGCTGGCATAGTATATGACATGAAAGAGTTTGTCTCTCCGCTGCCCAAGTGTTGCCCCGACAGCATAGTCACTAGCATCACACATGATCTCAAATGGTTGTGTCCAGTCTGGTGGCTGTACTATTGGGGCTGTTACCAGTTTTTCCTTAAGAACCTTGAATGCTTCAGTACATTCATCGTTAAAGTCGAAGGGTCGGTTCTGCTCCAGAAGATGGCATAGGGGCTTGGTGATTTTTGAAAAATTCGCAATGAACCTCCAATAAAAACAAACATGTCCTAAGAAACTTCTAATTCCCTTGACTGTGGTGGGTGGCGGCAACTTTTCGATCACTTCTATCTTGGCTCTGTCGACTTCTATGCCACGACAGCTAATCTTATGGCCAAGGACTATCCCTTCATCCACCATGAAGTGACATTTTTCCCAATTCAAAACTAAGTTTGCTTTTTCACATCTTCCGAGTACCTTTTGTAGGTTGCCTAGGCAGCTGTCAAAATCGTCTCCAAAGACTGAAAAGTCATCCATAAAAATCTCTAGGAAGTCCTCCACCATATCGGAGAATATGACCATCATGCATCTTTGGAAGGTGGCGGGTGCATTGCATAGTCCAAATGGCATTCTCCTAAAAGCATATGTTCCGTAGGGGCATGTGAATGTCATCTTTTCTTGATCTTCCGGTGCGATAGCTATTTGATTGTAACCTGAATAACCATCAAGAAAACAATAGTAAGGTTTACCCGCTAGTCTATCAAGCATTTGATCAATAAAGGGTAAAAGAAAGTGGTCCTTTCGGGTAGCTTTGTTAAGCTTCCGATAGTCCACACAAACCCTCCAACCGGTCACAGTCCTGGTTGGGATTAGCTCATTATTTTCGTTGGTCACCACAATCATTCCTCCTTTCTTGGGAACACATTGCACTGGGCTCACCCATTTGCTGTCCAAGATGGCGTAGATTATTCCAGCATCTAACCATTTGATTATCTCTTTTCGCACCACCTCTTTCATAGCATGGTTCAGCCGCCTTTGAGCATCTATAGTCGGCTTATGATAATCCTCTAAAAGGATTTTATGCATACATAAGGCCGGACTAATTCCTTGAATATCAGCTATCGTCCATCTAATAGCCTTTTTGTGATGCTGCAGCATCCTTATTAAATGTTGTTCCTGTTCCTGCGGGGGTTTAAGATCTAAAACAGGGGGCTCAACAGTTAATGGATTTTGGATTGCATGGTTATCCGAGGTATAATTTAAAGGCTCGAATAACTTACCTGGACGATTGCATATTCAGTTTACCTCCTCCTGATCTTCAGTATCAGATGTATCAGATTCTGAGGAGTTGCTGTCGTTGGTGCTGTCATGACAGTCCTGTAAGTGGCTATCGAGGCAGTGACCAATGTTGATGTCGTGACAGCCCGACCTGATGCAGGGTTGGTCAAGGGTAACTTCAGTGATAACCTTGCATTCTTCTTCTGCATCAGCATGCTTCATAGCTTGGAGAACATTCAACTTTATCTCTTGATCGTTCACTCGCATGGTGAGTTCTCCTTTTTCCACATCAATCAGTGATCTTCCCGTGGCTAAGAAGGGTCGCCCCAAGATGATTGGTGCGTTTTCATCTGCTTCACAATCTAAAACAAGAAAGTCAGCAGGAAAAATAAACTTATCCACTCTTACCAGAATATCTTCGATTTTTCCTTTCAGATGAACATAAGAGCGGTCTGCCAGCTGCAGAATTATTGTCGTGGGTCGAGCTTTTCCAATACCTAATTTCTGAAAAACAGATTTTGGCTTTAAAATTATACTAGCACCAAGATCACAAAGTGTCTTAACCACATATTTATCTCCGATTACACAAGGTATGATGAAGCTCCCCGGATCCTTCTTTTTCTAGGGCGGATGCTTGTGTAGAATACTCATGCATCCTTCTGTCATCTTAACCGTTTCAAATTCCCCAAGTCTCGATTTTTTCGACATGGCTTCCTTGAGAAATTTGGCGTAACCGGGCATCTCCCTGACGGCATCCAACAGCGGGATGTTAATATGAACCTGCTTAAAAATATCATAAATCTTTTTAAGCTGTGATTCTTGCTTCAATTGTTGTAACCGTTGAAGAAAAGGAGGTGGGGGACGATAATCAACAATACGTCCTTCCCACTACATACGAATCTGAGGAGGTTTGGGTTCATCATCCTTCTCCTCTGTCGCTTCTGCTGTCGTGACAGGCTCATCGGTAGCAGGCTGTTTGTTACCTGTCGGGGCAGCTTCCTCGGCAGGTCTGTCCAAGACTGGTTTCTTCACTGTTTCAGCTTCCTTCTCTGGCCCTGGTAGTTTCTTCCCACTCCTAGTAGTAATAGCTTTACACTGCTCATGTGTGGGTTGCCTAGCATTTTCAGTATTGTTAGGAAATCCGCTAGTCTTCCTTGGGTTGATATGCTGAGAAACCTGACCCATCTGTGTCTCCAAAGATTTCAGAGTAGCTCCATGATTTGTCATCCACATCTATGTTTTATCCATGAATGTCTTCGTCTTCTTGACAAATTGATTCATGTTCTCAATGTAAGTTCCTGTCTGAGACATAAATGTAGCCAGAGTCTGTTCTAGTATACTATTTTTGGCAGCTGGTTGTTGTTGTTGCGGCTGTAGTTGTTGTCGAGTCAGCAACCTAGGTCCTCCCTGATTCTGATTGTTGTGTGTTTGAGGATTCAGGGCATTATTAGGATTACTCCAAGAAAACTTGGGATCCTTTCTCCAGCTAGGATTGTAGTTGTTGGAGTTATAATTCTGCTTGTTGTAATTTCCAACATACTTTCCCTCTTCTAACTGTATAGGACATTCATCCGAACTGTGATTTCCTTCACAAATTTCACATACCTCTTCGACGGTAAATACCGGTTGTGAATGGTTCAAAAGCTTTTTCATTGCCTTAGTGAGGTATGCCACCTGTGATTTCATCGTGTTGTCGGCCTCATAATCCTTAACAGCTAGGACTCGTTTACCCCCTCTTCTTGCTGTCGGAAACTGCTCCTCATTCTTGGCCAGATTTTTCAATACTTGCATTGCCTCATCTGGGTCTTTGTCCAGTAATAATTTGTTTGCTGCTAAATCAGTTCGAATACGAGTTTGTAAATTGGCAGCATTATAAAACTTGGTTACCTGGTTCCAGACGGGGAATCTATGCATTAGGCAGTTCTGTAGAAGAGTGGTAAATTTGTCCCAGGCCTCGTGCATTGGCTCGTCATCTTCCTGTTGAAAAGTAGCAATTTCATTACGTAATCGTTCAGATAAATGTGAAGGATTAAAACGAGATAAAAATTCACGAGACAAATCTGCCTAAGTTCTAATTGAACCCGGCGTAAGTTTATTCCACCAAGTCTTTGCTCTGACCCTCAATGAATGGGGAAATAACCGAAGCCTCAGTATCTCCGGATTAACTCCTGGTAGTTTAAACGAACCACAGATTTCCTGGAACATTTTTAGATGCTCCCTTGCATCCTCTGTAGCAGCACCGCTGAATTGACCAGCGTTGTTGATCATGCTAAACTTAACAGGTTTCAGCTCGAAGTTGTCAACATCTATATCCGGCAGCGTGGTTTCTAGTTCTACATGATCGCTCAGCATGTAGTCTCGACAGGACCATCGCGCGGCAGCGTTAGGCGGGTTGCCGACAGGAGGTATAATCTCTCCATCTTCGACAGGAGGGTCATTACCCAGGGGGTTCCCTTGGTTTTACATCGTCTCTAACTGTTCCTCAAGGTACTCGTTCATGGCTAGTATGTGACGAAGTCGGTTCTTAAGGTTGAACGAACGTTCGATTTTCGGATCTAATGGATACTCAGGTTCTTTTCCTCGTCTCGATCTGCGCATAAACAAGAAATCTTATGAAAAGCAAGAGTTGAACAAACCAAAGAAAAACAGAAAAAGAAAAATAAAAAGAAAAAGAAAAGTGCCGTAAAAGATAAGGTAGAGTTATGTTGCCAGTCCCCGGCAACGGTGCCAAAAACTTGTTGCGTGTAAAAGTGTCTATCGCAATTGTAGTACAAGTGTACACGACGCAAGTAGTAAAGTGATACGAAGTATCGGATATCGTCTCCACAGGAACTGGGCCAATAGCTTCACCTAGAATTACTGCACGAGAGTAAAGAAAATATTTGAGAAGTTTGTCACGAGAAAAATAAAGAAAACTTAAATAAAAGAGTAGAGAAATCAAGATAGTGAGAATGGGCTGGTATTGAATTGCTCAGTAGTGCAGGTATTGCTAAGTCTAGGAAATCCAGTTCTGTCGTCGTCCCCGTCGCGGCAGCACCTGTCGCGGCGGCAGTCTGTTGCTTGTCGCGGCAGTGAACACTCAACTCTGTACTTCAAGTTTGGCAAGAATCCATGTTGTGCCTTGGCCTATCCCTAGGTCTAAGTCTGTCGATGATCACGTCTTTGATGATACCTCCCGGCGTGAATCGAAGGATGAACACCGATGTTGTTGAATTCTTCTTTAGCCACTTAACCTTGTCCTATCCCTAGGTCCGAGATAGTTCAACTATAAACTAGAGAACTCGCACTTATTCATTTCGTATACTTAACTCTCCCGATATTAAGTAAATAGATAAGCTCACAATGCTCTCCCGATGCTCTTGTAAGATGTTAATAACCAGAATAAGAGAACTTGAAGTTTTATTTTATTGAACTAAAAATTCCTAAACAAAAGCAACCCTTGCAACTACTTTACAAAACAACCCGTGGCCCTAAGGGGAATTTAGAACATGATGAGGGAAGGAAAACGGCTAGGGTTTTGGGAAGAAGGCTAGAGAATGCGTGATGTCCTCCCTAGGTCGAAATACATGCTCTTATATAGGCTTTGGGTCCAAGTTTTCTAAAATAGCAAGAATACAACTTTAAATTAAAGTACAACTCTAATGAAGACTAAATCTTCAGAGAATCTAACTTTAAATCGTCCTCATTCTTTCTTAGGATTTTCTCTCCTTGAACTTTGGGCTTGGCGTTCCTTTCGATCTAGGGCTTGGAAAAATATATTGGTTTTCCACGATAGACAGGCTTAATTTTCTCTAATTTGTCGAGGTCCACTTTGCTTCCTCTCCTCAAAACTGCTGTCGTCCTCTGCTGTCACGGCGGCAACCATGACATCATCGTCCTCCTTGACTGCTCGTCCAGTTCCAGCTCTTCTGCTTCACTACCCAGCGTCTGCCTCTTCATCTGCTATAGCAGCAACCTGCAAAAGCAACCAATTTTAGTAGAAATTGTGCCTTTTAATATATTTGTGATGTCTAACTGTAAACTAACCTAAATGCAATGAATTATGCTTGAATGCAGCAGAAATATGGGTTAAATAAGGTGTAAATAATAAAATTTTTACACACTCAACAATTTATTAATTAGTTTATTCTTATTTTATAGACTTCTCTTATAATTTTTAGATATTTTCTTCTTATTCAATAGAAATCATAAACTATTATTTGTTTAAAACTTTGAAGATTACTTTTGAACATTGATTAATAGTTTAAAAAATTAATTCTAAATTAATTCATATAATCAGAAATATTGTCATGATTGTTTATATATAGTCTTGTTTGGCATAATTTTCAAAAAAAAAATAGTCTTGTTTGGCAATTAGCGGATAGCTAATAGCGGATTACATTAGCTGATAGTTGAATGCATTAGGTTATTTGACTAACGAATTATATTAGTTGATTGTATAAATGTGTTTGGTAAAATTAATTTTTAGCTAATAGTTGTTTGATTATTTATACAAGCAAAATGATATATAAGGACATGATTATATTCGATATTGTTTGAATAGTTTATTATTTATCAATATTTTATAACTATTAATATTAATTAGATTATGAAAAATAATTTTTAATATAACATTATTAAGCATATTTAAAGGATCAATATATTAATTTATTATTTATATAATTGTTTTTAATATAATTTAATTAATTTCTAAATTTAAATACAAATATAAATATGTGAGAATAAAAAAGAAAAAATATTAGTTTACAAATGTCACAATGTAAATACGTGAGATTGAAGAATTAAAATATAAATGGTTAAATTTAGGTTATTCTTAGATTTTTTATAATTGTTAAGGGTAAAAGCAACTTTATAACTCTTATGTAAAAATTTCTAATTTCAAAAAAGCTTCTACTAACAGATTTTTTAAAATTAGAGATTTCACCCTAATCCGCTCTTTACCAAACATCTAAATTAACGGATTTGACTAGTCAAACTTTTAATTTTATCTCAAACCTCTAATTTTGGCTCAAACCTCTCTTTACCAAACAGGGCCATAGGAAAATTCTACAACGGGAGTCGCACACCATTGAACACCACTAACGTAATACACCGTTGTACACCATTAAATTTTTAATAAAGATTAAAATTCTCAAGGACTTAACATACAATTTGTAACATCCCTACCCGGCCTGGTCGAGAATCGGGTCGAAAAGTATTACGATAGGCGAAACGATGAACGATGCTGTGCAGATTTGATCAGATTACTTATACAAGTTTATTATTATTCCCTAAACCTCGTTACCAAATAAGGACTTAATCAAATTGAGCTTAGGCTAGCTAGGTTATCATAATTAAGATCAATTTAAAACATTCTTGAGTTTAGGGATTAAACTGTAAATATTATAAATTATAGGTCCTAAACAGTACTTGACTATGCAATACTATAATTCGGTACAATATTAATAAGTCTATGAATTTTCATGTTAATCTGAGAACAATAACTTGTTCAATTAGACGATACAGTAAATAGTGACTAAACCGTGAACTTGTAAAACCGTGGTTCGTATACATTTAACTAACTTAACTAACCCTGTTTCGAAATGCCTTGATGTTGTTTCGATACGGGTACACGATGGTCAACCTTGGTTGACTTTTCTCATTTCCTGTATCGATATGGGCCAGCTTTGTACCGGTACGAGTTGACTTTCTTTGACCTTGACTTTGACCCGTTTCGATACAGATTAGATGCGTATCGAAACAAAGGATTTCAGTAGCAGAATGTTTTGGTACGGCTCTAGACCGTTTCGATACACCATGCTTCTTAAGTTCAATTATGCTTAACCGTATCGATACGCCATTACCCCGTATCGATACGGCATGACTTGTAATGACAAATTTTTGCTGGTTTTTACTCGATTTGACCTACCAAACGATGTTCAGATACAATGAAACTTTACACACAACATTATGACTATAAAATCTACTTGCATATCAAATTTTAGAGCCAAATGAATCCATTTACCCAGTTTTTACCTCTTAGTGACACATGTCACCACTAGATTAAATAGTTAATTTATTGAAATGCATTAAAATTAGAACCAAATTATATAATGTGTAAGTAATAAGGACCAAATGTGTAATTATATAAAATTTTGTTAGCTACCACGTCACCCCTCCGTTTTTAAACGGTAGGTGGTTTGATTGATACCACTTAAATAGTTACGTGGTCAAACTGACATAAACTAAAATACGGTGGTCATACCAAAATCAACCCAATAATTAGGTGTTCATTCAAGTAGTTTGGCCAAAAAAAACTTATACATTAACTTTTACAAGTTTTATCTATAACCTAATGGTTCATGCACTAACTTATCATGTTGATATGATTTTTATATTAGAAAAAGATGATTTTAAGAAGCATATACATCATTATTTTAATTGAAATAATTAATAATGTTAACTATTTAGAGTAGTTGTAAGATATAGAATGGTCGAATTATTTCAACTTAAAGTTTAGTGACTAAATTTTTTATTTAAACATAGTATAAGGACCAAAACTAAAAATTGGCATAGTTAAAATTGTTGTCCCAATTATGAGCCTCGCGACGAGAGAAGAATCAACTAGGTTCCGTTTAATTTATGAAACCATTTTCTATTTTTATTTTTAAAAAATGATTCTCATTTTTATTTCTAGAAACTAAAAATCATGTTTGATAAATAAAAATAAAAATTTATTTCTAATATTGAATATTTAAAAACATATTCGATTATTTTTGTAACCCCTAAACCCGGCCAAGAAGAATTAGGTCGAATATAGGAAGTCGGGTTTGAAACTTGTCCCACAAGTAAAATAACCAGGTTCGAAAAGATTACATTCGAAATAAATAGTAATATCCCAAAATAAGTAATCATATAATAATATCCGTAAAAATAATAAAACATCCAGAAATACATATGCATGATAAAACGGTAAACTCCCAAATAAAATGCCCGAGTCTATAATCATACATAATCTGATAATAATAAATAAAAGTCCATAAGTCAAAGTAAACCATGCTGATAATAGGAAATATGTATGATAAACGAGGTCTTCCAAGTAGTCTAGGCCTGAGTATCTAAAATAGAAACTAAGGGGAAGTCAGCGATAACGCTCAGTGTGTCTCTACCGTGCAAACAGAATCTAACAGATCCAAACAGAATAACATCCAAATATTATTTTCATCCAAATAGTCATTTCCATCAATAGATATGTATGAATGTAATGAATGAGTCAACATGATATGCACCCACCTACATCACGTTCCAAAGAGTAAGGTTCCCCAAAACTACTATCTACATCGTCACCATCCAAAGTGGAACCAGTGATCCGGAGCAGGCTTCAACCCGAAGGAAGAAACTACTGAACTTCCCCATATAAAATCCCAAATCGATGATATGACATAATATCCGATTTTCTGATTCCAAGTGCATTCTTATTTATTAACGAAAATGCATGTTTATATAGTCCAATTTCTTCATTTCATGGAAAAAAGTACAAATACGTAATCAAAGAAAATAATTGATGGAAGAAAGTGTACATATATAAATTACTAATCCTTACTTTATTAACGTATTTGTACTGTAATAATTGATGGAAGAAAGTGTACTTATATAAATTACTAATCCTTACTTTATTCTTTCTCTTCATTTCATGGAGAGATCGACACCAATTTTTTGTGCAAATTAACATTTGTACGGTTTCATAACTTAATGATGATCTATAAGGATCAATTACACGGCTCCCAACATTAAATGTGGGTTCTGAAGCAACAATAGTAATGGGAACACCCAAGACATCTATGGCCAATCGTGACAAAATACGAAATCTTCCAGCTTTTTCCTTCCACCACAATAAAGCATCAAACTTACTTTCTTGAGAAATATAACATCCTTCTTCAAGATATAGATCAACTTCAGATTGCTTATTCTCAGTCATTTCCTCACTTCTCACAGCTTGTAAAATTTCTAATAATCCTAGTGTACTTCCCATTCCTCCACCATAAAGATTTGCACTAGTTCCATATTCACCCACTTGCTCCATTAAAGGGGGAGAATACAAATTCACCCACTCATCATAAAGTTCATACAAAGTTTCTCTCAACCACTTTCATTTTCAATCGAGGGTCCAACATTGCACAAATAGCCATAAGTAGATTACATTCACCTCAATATTTATCAAACATTTCTTTCATGCTTGTCACCATGCTTTTAACAAAATCATCGGAAGCCTTAGAATTGGTATCCAACAACAATTTAATTATGTAAATCTCACTAAGAAGCAAATTAGAAATGGGATACTCGGATCCTGAAATAACATTTGTAGTATCATAGAAACTTTCAGAATTTTAATCAATTTCTCAATTTTCCCCCAATCATCTAAGCTAGGACAGTAAACATATTATCTATCTTTCAAAGTAAGTTTAGAAAATACCTCTTTAAACTTGATTGCAAAAGCAAGCATCTCATAAGTAGAATTTCATTGAGTCTTGCATTCTAGAACCAATCTCCTCTCTTTTATGTTATATTGTTGAGCAAGTTCAACAAACTTTTACAATCGTTGTTCACTACCATTTAGATAATAAATTGTATTATAAACATTCTTGATAATGGTTTTGACTTGTTTGAGATTGTGTCTGAACCATAATGTTTAAAATGTGAGCACAACAACAAACATGAAACAATTTGCCCCCACAAATCAACCTCTTAGTCAGTGAGAAAGTATCTTTCATGATTTGTATGCATGAATCATTTGCATAGGTATTGTCCATAGAAACGGTAAATACCTACAAAAAATACAATATTAATTAGTGCTAATTTGATAATAAGTTAATATTTATAAAAGACTAAAAGTATTAAACTTACTTTGTTCTCTATGTCCCACTCCTTTAAGCATTTAAAAAAACAATTAGTTATGTCTTTGCCTTTTCGGAGAGGAGGTATGTGGACAAAATTCAGTACTCGCTATTGAAGTTTCTAGTCATGGTCAACAAAATGAGCCGTAAGAACCATGTATTCTATCTTTTGAGGTTTGGAACGCCATAGGTCAGTGGTCAAAAAAATTTTGTCCACATTCTTCAATGTTTCCTTCAACTTATTCTTCTCAGTCTCCTAAACTTTGAAAGAATCATTTCTTATAGTATGACGTGACACACTTTTTCATTGTGGTATTCCTTTCTTCAACATCATATTAAAGCCTTCTTCTTCAACAATATAAAAAGCATGCTCGTGCAAAACAATTCAATGTGCAATTTCTTCTCACATTTTCAACGGATCAAACTTACCATCATGTAGAGCACTAACAAATTCACTATTTGGAGAGCCCGCAGTTGAATCAGACGATAAAAAAATTGATCAACTTTTGTTCTCATATGTGCACTTTTCTTTGTGAACATTTATCCAAATGATGCTTTAAGTGACTCGTAGGACCACCTCTTGAAACAATTAGAAGAGTCTTACAATACAGACAAGGAACTTTCCAAATGTTAGAGTTTCCTGCACGCTGGGGTTCTCCAAATTCCTTCCAAACAACATATTTTTTTGCTCTCTTAAAAAGATATGATGTGGATTCATCTTTAGTATTACGAACTTCATTATTATTGGTAGCATTAGTTTGGGGATCAGGCACTTCTTCATTTTCTAGATCAATTGCATCTTCATCCATTTCATTTACATCATCTAAATTTACCCCAAGTTCCTCTGCAATCGGGGTTGAATGGCCATATGATATTCCCAATCCAATAGTGACATTCCTAGATTACAAATCAAATATAAAGATTAATCATACAACGCACAACATTATAACAAACAAAAGCTACAATTGACAGTCACTATATACACAACACATGACCATTCACAATTACTCTATTGTTAACACCAAAGAAACAATTAGTATTTAACTCTGGTTCACGCTTCCAACCATCTTTTGCAAGCAATAGAACTTTCGGAATATACAAGGCCTTGTACTATCCATTTTTGGCGAATTTAATCCCCCTATAATAATTTGATAATTTTTAATCCTCCCATAGTCCACTATGTTTATTTTTTAAAACACATCTTAGCATCTTTTTATATGATTGGATAACTTTTTTGCACATTTAAAAATACAAAAGAAGATAAAATGATATGATAATTATCCAATTGCAAAGAAAAATTCAATGTAAAAGGCTAAAAATGACCAAATTATAATAAAGAGACAAAATCCACCAAAATGCATGGTACAAGGACCTTCCCTGCAATTTGACAATTTGTAAAACCAAAAAAAACTCATACAAAAATCAGTTTCTTTTTCACTATTTACATACTTCTCTGTGATATCCTAGAGATGATAAAGAGTTAAATCATGAGAAAAACACAATCTTTTTTCAATTTTCTCTTCAGATCAATCTCTAATCACTCTCAATCAGTGTCTAATACTACTTATTTTCATTAATATCAAATTATTAACCCATGCAAAGAACCCAAAAATTCACCAAATTCAACAACGAAAAAAATCCTTTTTTGACAAAGAATGGATATTAAGTGCAAATGAACATGTAGTAACATGTATGTAGATAAGGGAAAATGAATCAAACCAAAAAGGATAAGAATTTTTCTGAAAAGGAAAAGTTGAAGAGATGAGTTTTTACCTAAGTTTTAGCGCTGAGATGAGCATAGTGCGAGATTTGTTTAGTTTCCAATATTTTTAATTTCAGAGAGCGATCATTGATGAATGCTTGCTTCTGTTCTTCTTGACGGATTAAAAAAGGTCAACCTTTAAGACAATAATGTTAGGTTAACGATTAAATTTTAGGCGATTCTTTAAAGCGAACAACACAATGTCTCTGCGAGTGAAGAACGACGATGTAATCTAGGTGAGACAGTGCTCTTGTTGGTATTGGCGGTGACAAGCATGGTGGGCGATTGCCAAGACCGGAGGAACAACGGTGAACGATAGGGTTTCCTAATTGGGAGAAAAATTGAGGTTAGAAACAAGTTGCGTCAATTTCTTGGAACTAGGGGTGATAATGGGTTTTCTCAGACTTTTATTTAAATTTCAATTATATCCAAAGCTATTGTTTAAAAGTTAAAAGTAGAAGAATATAATTAAAACATGTTTTAGCTAAAATGGCTATGACATTATTTTACTAACCATATGTCATGGGTTCAAAACCCCTTTTAGCAATATGTCCCATTTTTTGTGGCATTATTTTTTTTCAATTATTTTTTAATATATATATATATATATAATTTATTTATTTTTAATATATATATATATATATTCTGAGCATGTTCACGAGCTTTTCGAAGAGCTTAGATTGGCTCAGCTTGTTAAGTTCTCGAGTCGAACCTGAGCTTGAGTCGAGCTTACTCGAGCCGAGCTTTGACCGAGCCAAGTCCGAGTAGCTCGCGAGCCGGTCAGGCTCATTATCACCCCTATACATAGCACTGTAAAATAGATATCATAGTAAAGAACACACCTCAGACAGCTAAACACTCAACGTTGATGATGACGTCTCCCTTGCTTAGCTCTAGCACTAGGTCGATTAGAGTCAGTACCTACGATAAAAAAATACTACATCATATACCCTACTATTATGCCATGTCACCATTAATAATAATACCAAATAACACTGATTAAACTCACGAGCAGATCTCGTAGATTGAGCAATAGGAGGTCGTCCAAGTGGAGGAGGAGGAAGAATCTCAGTATCCGAGTCAACGTCCTCTAAACACAAGCATAATTGAACAAAATTGGTCAAAACGGTCTTTTGAGTTCGAATTTAGAAAAATGGACAGCGGATTTGGAATCAGGATGTCGAAAAACTTAAAGTTGACTCGGACTGAAAAAGTCAATGGTCAACGCTTACGTCATCGTACACGTCAACCAGTTTTGTTCAAAAGAAGGGTCCAGTTCGGTTCTATTGCAGTTCGGTCTGACTCGGTTCACATTTTGGACCGGTTTGATCTGGTTCAAACTTATTTTCCCCTTTTTTCAACCAAATTGAAATTAGGGCAAAAAAACCCAATCGGTGTCGTCGCTAGAATCTCTCGTTGGTGACCCAAAAACCTTAATTTTCGGCCGCTTCCCAACACAACATATACATACACACTTATATTAAACCTTAAAAGCGACCAAAACCTTACCCCTAAACACCAAAACGGCGAGGAATGAATAACAAGAACGGCAGCGCAACAGATCTGAAGGGTTTCGGTCGATTTACAAACAAAGAACGTCGGCAAAGGTGATGTTGAAGGGTGGGTCTTAATCGCGTGGCTATGGGGGAACACAACAGCAGCTTCGACTGAAGATCGATTGACGGAAAGGCTTGAATCGGAGGATAAACGGCAAAGTCTCGGTTTGGGACTTAGATTCGCACGAGAGAAAGAGGATGGGAGTTTGAAATACCAAACGGCGCAAAAATTGATTCTTGAAAGCAAAGAATCAGATTTTACCTTATTTTAGGGTAAATTGTACAATAAGGGCTCAAAGAATAGCCTGTTTATAAGATTACTCCCTACAGTTCTTATTCATCATAATTAAGCCACTTAAAATCAATTTTAGAATTCCTAAATAATAGGGTTCCGAATTAGGGATTTTATCCAACTTAAGGTTTTAATTTAGGGCAAAATTTGGGGTGTTACAACTCTCCCCCCGTTAAAAGAAATTTCGACCTTGAAATTTACCTAGAGCAAAAAGATGTGGATACTGAGCTCTGACAACAGCCTTGGGCTTCTACGTAGCCTCATCATGACTACGACCACGCCACAAGACTTTGACGATCTTAATGGTCTTCCTTCTGAGAACCTTCGTGTCCTCAACAAGAATCTCAATAGGCTTCTCAAAACGCAAATTAGAACAGATCTCAATCTCCTCCACATGCATAATCTGAGACAGATCAGCATGGTAACGTCTCAACATAGAGACATGGAAGACATCATGAATATGCCGAAGCTCTGGTGGTAGCTCTAGCTGATAGGCAACTGGTCTGACTCGACGAATAATCCGATAAGGGCCAATGTAACGAGGACTCAGCTAGACCTTCCGACCAAACCGAAGTACCTTCCTACAAGGAGATACTTTCAGGAAAACCTCATCATCCACCTCAAACTCAAGATCCCAATGTCTCAAATCGACATAAGACTTCTGTCTGTCAAAAGCAGCCTTAAGCCGATCCCGAATCAGTCTGACATTTTTCTCAGCCTCATGAACAATGTTTGGTCCCAAGAGTCTGTGCCCATTAAGCTCGGTCCAGCCAATAAGTGATCGGCACTTACGCCCATACAGAGCCTCATACAATGTCATCTTGATACTGGCCTGGTAATTGTTATTATAGGCAAACTCTGCAAGCGATAAGAAATCCTCCCAACTACCTCTGTAATCAAGAATATAACCCCTCAACATATCCTCAAGAATATGAATCATGTGCTCGGACTGACCATCAGTCTGCAGGTGATAAGATGTACTGAAGTTCAACCGAGTACCCAAAGAAGTATGAAGAGACTCCCCGAATTTTACTGTAAACCTCGGATCTCCGTAAAAAATAATAGACAACAGTACCCCCATGAAGTTGAACAATCTCAGAAATATAAAGTCGAATCAACTTGCTCAAAGAATAGTTAACTCGAACATGAATGAAGTACACGGACTTAGTCAGATGATCAACAATAACCCAGATGGAGTCCTTTTTCGACGAAGTCAAAGGAAGCCCACTAACAAAGTCCATAGTCTTACACTCCCACTTCCACTAAGTAATCTCAATATGCTGAAGTAACCCATACGGACGATGATGCTCTACTTTGACTTTCTGATAAGTCAAACACCTTGATACAAATCCGAAGACATCTCGCTTGAGACCTTTCCACCATTACCTCTCATAGAGATTCTTATACATCTTGTCACCACAATGATGTATATAATAAGGACTGTCATGGGCCTCACGAAGAATAACCTATTTATCTCAAAATTTCGCGGAATGCAATACCGACCTCGGAAACATAGAACACCATCCTGATCAATAGAGAAATCTTGAGATATACCCTTCTCAACCTCTCTCCCACGGTGCATAAAAAATGGGTCACTAGGTTATCCAGCTCGGATATCAGAAACTAGAGTATGAATAACCCGAAATTCTGCCAAAAGACTGCCACCGTCATACAAACTCATCCGAGCAAACAGAGCTCTCAAATCTAAAATGGCTTTATGACTTAAGGCATCGACAACGACATTAGCTTTACTCGAATGATACTCAATCTCACAATCATAATCCTTGAGAAGTTCTAACCATCAACGTTGTCTCAGATTAATCTCTTTCTGGGTGAGGAGATATTTCAGACTTTTATGGTCTGTGTAGATATAACACTTCTCTCCGTAGAGATATTGTCTCCAGTTTTTTAAGGGCAAAAATAATAGCAGTAAGCTCAAGATCATGGGTAGGATAGTTACACTCACGCGGTTTCAACTATCGGGATGCATAAGCCACTACTTTCTCATCCTGCATCAGAACACATATCAATCTAGTGTATGAAGCATCATTGTAGACTGTATAAGCCTTACCAGGCTCAAACTGAATCAAAACCAGTGCTTCAGTCAACACGGTCTTAAGCTTCTCAAAACTAGATTGTTGGGCCTTAGTCCAAACGAAAGGAACATCATTTCTCAGAAGCTTAGTCAACGGAGCTGTAATACTAGAGAAACCCTCAACAAATCTCCGATAATAACCAGCTAAACCCAAGCAGCTTCAAACCTCAGAAACATTCTTGGGTTGTTTCCAGCTCATAATAGCCTCGACTTTCTTCAGATCAACCTGAATACCATCGGCAGAAACATATGCCCCTAAAACATAACATCAGAAAGCCAAAATTCACACTTGTTGAATTTCGTATACAACTATTTCTCCCATAGAGTCTGTAACACAATCTGGAGGTGTTTCTCATGTTCTACCTCAGATTTATAATATACCAAAATATCATCAATAAATACCACAACAAATTGTTCAAGATAGGGTTGAAACACCATGTTCATCATATCCATAAAAGCAGCAGAGGCGTTAGTCAATCCGAAAGGCATCACAAGGAACTCATAGTGATTATATCGTGTCCAGAAAGTTGTTTTGAACATATCAGAATCCTTAACCTTCAGTTAGTAGTAACTAGACCTCATGTCTATCTTAGAGAAAATTGTAGCTCCCCGGAACTGATCAAAGAGATCATCAATGTGAGGAAGGGGATACTTGTTCTTGATCGTCAGCTTATTCAGCTTCCGATAGTCGATACAGAGTTGAAGTGTCCCATCTTTCTTCTTGACAAACAGAACAGGAGCTCCCCAACGAGAAACAATGGGTCGAATGAAACCCCGATCTAGCAATTCTTGCAACTAAATTTTCAACTCTTTAAGTTCTGTCGGTGCCATTCGGTAAAGAGCCATAGACACAGGAGCAGTACCCGGATAAACCTCGATGCTAAACTCAACCTCCATCACGTTTCGCTGGTACCCCTGGTAATTCTTCCAGAAAAACATCTAGGAAGTCTCTCACAACATGAAACTTATCTAATTCGGAATCAGACTATCTCAGATCAAGAATGTAAGCAAGATAAGCAATTGACCCCTTCTTGATCATTATCTCAGCTTTGAGAGCCGAGATGATATTAGACAGAAAACCTCTGCGCTCCCTAATCAGAATCACCTCACGATCATCAGAAGTTTTCAGGGTTGCCCTTTTCTTTTCACAATCTAATTCTAAGAATTTGACTCTTCTTTGAAAAATACCATTTTTCCATAGTTTTAAAACTTTACATTTTGGTCACTGTCCAAAATGTACACTTCCCAAAACTTGTTTAGCAAAATTGATTTAACCAACCTCATAAATATAATTTTAGAGGATTTTAGAAATTTTAACCATATTTTTATCCTACCCCGAACCTTGATTTCCTTGAACCACTTTTAACGTCTCGAACCACCGACCTCCGGTTTCACTAGCCTAACCCGACGCACAAAACATCTAGGCCCAAAACCGGGGCATTACAGTACATGTTAGCCAGTTCAGTTCTGGAGAAGGGTCCGGTTCGATCTGGTTCAGACTCATTTTCCCCCTTTTTCAACCGAATTAAAATTAGGGCACAAAACCCCAATCGGTGTCGTCGCCGGAATCTCTCGTCAGTGACCCAAAAACCTTAATTTACGGCCAATTCCCACCACAACACACAGACCCACTTAAATTAACCCCCAAAGCGACCAAAACCTTACCCTTAAACACCAAAACAACGAGGAATAAACAACACGAACGGCGGCGCGACAGATCTGAGGGGTTTCGGTCGATTTACAGACAAAGGACATCGGCAAAGGTGATGTTGAAGGGTGGGTTTTAATCGCGCGGCCACAGGGAGCACAACGGCGGCTTCAGACTGAAGATCGACCGGCGACAAGGCCTGGATCGGAGGATAAACGACAAAGTCTCAGTTTGGGACTTAAATTCGCACGGGAGAAAAAGGACGGGAGTTTGGAATACCAAACGGCGCAATAACTAATTCTCGAAAGCAAAGAATCAGATTTTACCCTATTTTTAGGGTAAATTACACAATAAGGGCTCCAAGAATAGCCCATTTACAAGATTACCCCCTAAAGTTTCGATTCATTGCAATTAAGCCACTTAAAATCAATTTTAGAATTCCCAAATAATAGGGTTCCGAATTAGGGACTTTTTCCAACTTAGGGTTTTAATTTAGGGTAAAATTTGGGGTGTTACAATTTTTTAACTAATCCTAGTTTTAGTATTAATCTTATCAAGAGGGGAGGAGACTTTAGGAGAAAAAAATGAGATGCTTCTAATGGGTCTAGAACTCATGACCTAAGAGAATATGAGGGAACAAAGATGAGCAACTTGATCAACCGGTCAAATGTGCTTGCTCTGATTATCTATATCTTTATAACATAAATGTGATGAATAAAATAATAACTTACATTTATATGAAAATGAACAAAGCATAGATTTAATATATATATATATATATATATATATATATATATATATATATATATATATATATATATATATATATATATATATAGGCATAAAGTCAAAAAATACCCCAAACGTTTGACTAAATAGTCACTTTGACCTCTATTTTTTATAGCAATTCAACTCCGACGTTTATTTTGGGTCAAAATGGTCCCTCTACGTATGAAAATTGTTAAAAAACTGACGATAAACAGTTTAAAATGACTTGACAGAATAATAAGTCAACATAACAAATTATTTTATATTTTATATAATTTTATAAAATTATTTTTCAACTGATGTAACATTTTTTTTCAAATGAACACATTTTTCTATATGATACTGTCATGCCAGCGTTGCACTGCCATATAAGTTTGTCATGTAATTTCAAGTCATTTAATGTTAGTTGACTGACAGTTTTCATCCGAATAGGGGCCATTTTGATCCAAAATGAAATGTTGAGGGTTGAATTGCACTAAGCGCCCTTAAATTATGACCTTCGTTTTAAATTGGTTCCTAAACTTTTAATTGTTTCAGTTTCATCCTGAAAAAATGACTCATATTTCTAAATTGATCTCCCGAACTTTTGGAAGTTTCAATTTCATCATCAAATTATCATTTATGTCACATCATATTATTACACAATACACATAAATGTTTACATGACAATTAACAATTTTTATAACGATTTTATTAACATGGATATGATTATCAAAATGTTTATAATTTGGGGATGGAATTAGAACCTTCAAAAGTTTAGTGACTGATTTAGAATGAGAGTCATAATTTGGGATGAATTTAGAATGTTCAAAAGTTTGAGGATCGATTTAGAATAAAAGTCATAATTTGGGGGATGAAATTAAATATTTAAAAATGTAGAGACTAATTCAAAATGAGAGTCAGGACGTATAATACAGTTAATTTTACATACAATTATTAAAAAAATAAATTTTTTTATGTTTACATGAATTTGAATATGTGTCATTTCACTTGGTAAACAATCATTGTTTTGATTATAAAAAAAAATCATTGTTTTGACTTTCTAAACTTCACAATTTAGTGAAATCAATAAAAATATTTTTATTTTTAAAATTTCACATATTTTTATTTTTTTAAAATTTAACCAAACATCTTTTACTCAACATTCTTCGTTTTCAAGGTAATGAAAAAAGTGACATATTTTTAGAAACAAACAAATTCTAATTTTTGAAAAAAAAATTATTTGTTAATTTTTGCATTTTACTTTAATATTAAAATTAATTAAAAATATATTTCTTCCGTCTCATTCAATATGTTTAATATTAACTTTTTATGGGTCAATTTTTTTTAATTTTAACTTATTATTACTTTAAGTTTATTATTAACAAAAATGTGGGAAAATATGTTTTAAGAACCTTCAATCAAGTAGTTTAAAAATATATATTTTATAAAATTTAATTAATTAAAAAATTCAAAATAATTATGGTCAAAATTAAAAAAAATTAACGTTAAAAAGTCAATACTGAACATATTTAGTGAGACAAAAATATTAATTTTTATCTCTTTTAATGAGACTGTGAGAGCATACAGTGAATAGATTACTCATCTGTGAAGAATACTTTAGTTTTAACAAAAAAAAACATTTATAATTCAGTTGAAATTATTGTTGGTACAATATAAATGACTACGTGAGATTAAATATGATTAGGTACCCCATATCCTTCGATTTATGAATAGAGGTTAATAAACATATTTTACAATAGTTTTATTAAAAAACCATATTTTACAATAGCTAATGGATTGACGTCAATATAGGTGAGTAAAACTCAACTCGAAAAAATCAATTTTTTTTTACTCGTCTTGACTCAAATTTTTTTTTAATAAAGTTTGAGTTCTAAAATAGAAATTCGAATAACTCGAATTTTTTAGTAATTAGTGAATTGATTTTTAGGTACGAGTCGAGTCCCTCAATTTTTCCTGGTATATATATTGATATATAAAAAATATGAACAAATATATGCCACGTATGACGAAATATGTATGTATATCTTATATGATTGGAGAAAGTCGTTTAAATTGGAATCAAATTACACTATACATGATAAATAGCTACAATTAAATTTGTACAAGAATTGAAAAACTCGAATCAAATAAAAAAATTTCGAATAAAGTTTGAGTTGTAAAATATGACACGCCAACTCGAATAACTTAAAATTTTTTAACTCGACTCGATTAAATGCTCACACTTAACCCAAGTATCGTCATCAGAATAAAATAGGAACATCCGCATTTGATTGCCCGCCCTCCGGACAGATTATCCACGTAGGATAAAATTGAATTACTGTCCTAAAATATCTCACGTTTGTCTCGAGATCTCATTTATTTTACAAAAAAATAAAAAATAACCTTAAAAAATAAATTGAATTAAAATGTTCATTTTTCACCTACCTAAACACAATCACCATCCGAAAACGAACTCAAAATACATTCCACGGATTACTAAAGAAAAAGGTCAAGAATCATAAGGTAAGCAATCCCCACTCGTCTTTTACTGATTCTCCTTCCCATTTTCAACCTCCTGGAAATTAGAATTATCTCATTTAAACTGTGATTCCATCTCTCGTTTCATGTATAAAGACCCAATATTTATTGTTAATGATCTTTTTTCTAGGTGGGGATTTTATGTTTTTATGTTCGATTTCTTCTTCTTCTTTTGGTTGGGTAATAGAATCCTTTCACATTGATTTCTGAGATCAAGTTTACTGAAAACTGAATCATGGGTTTTTTTTTTGAAGGCTTGATCTAGAAAAAAGTTTCTGTTGTCGCCACATTTTTTGGATTATTTTTAGCAGAATTCATTCACATTGGTTAGAGGAGCAGTTTCCCCCCATTTAATCTGGCATTAAATTTGTGTATTTTCAGGGTTAGTGATTTTAGACTCGAGAAATGGTGAATTGGGTCATTGGTTTTTGTTTACACAATCTGAAGTTCTTAAGTGCATATATGACAAAAGATGTTGTAATATCTTTCTAAAGTGTTTTGAGAAAGAATTTTCTTACTTTTTATTTTCTCAGTCTGTAACAGAAGTCAATCACCCTGGTTTTCAGGAACAGTTTGGAAGTGGAAGAGCTCCGGAGAACTGTGCTATTGGTAATATGTTGATTTATCAGCCTCTTTTCATGGTATTCTTTGTCTAAACTAGAGAATTGGGTGATTGGCTTTGCTTCCAAATTTCATAGTAAGAAAAACATTCTTCCTTGTATTGTATTTTGGAAGGAGAATACCGAGGGTGGTTGAGTGAATGAGACGGTAAAAGGAAATGAGTGAGGTACTTGGGGTTGGATTTGTGATACAATGACTGGCGGGTCATTGGGTCCCCGTACATGGAATAATGGATCATTACCGAACATCAATGGTGTTATTGCTGGGGGTGGAAAATTATTGCACTCTAAAACTTTGGTCAATGTACGAAAGAATTCAACCAAGGTGCTTTCCGTTTCCGGTATCAGGGAAAAGGAGAGGTCTCTCCCCTCTGTTTGGTGCCGGTGTCTAGGTTGTCGGAACGTTTCCATGCTGCTTTTGGTTGCCTTTGCCCTTCTGGTCTTTGTCTTGGGTTCTTTTGTAGTGAACAAAGGTTTGTTCCTTTTGCTTTTATTCTTGGTTATTCTTGGATCTTGATTGGTAGAGCATTAAATTTTATTCTATAGGTAAAATAGGCACCAAATGAAAATTTCTTTTTTAGTTGGTCCTTAGTGGCTCACTTTAACATAACGACTGTGACTTTTATTTCTCAACATGATAATTGATTGAAGTGATACTTATTCATATTTTCTGGTTTGCGTTTTGTATGATTAATGAACCAGAAAGCATTAGTCTAAATGTTGATCAACAGATTGGAACTCTAAGCATGGTTCTTCCTTATGTGAATGGTGCCCCAAGCAATCCAGGAGCTTCATGGATCGAAAAGAAGGATAAGCAGAAAGATGAAAATTATTTTGTAGCAAACATTCTGAAAGTAGGTGATGGAAATGGATTTCAAATTACTGGTTCTAAAGGTGAAAGTGTTTTGCCATCAAACCATCCATGTGCGAAGTTCACATTTCCTCCTCCGCCTCCACCTACTCTTAGACGGATTGGACCTCGGCGTAAGTCCGGGTTCATTCTGCTTGTCCTCATTATCACAGTTGCATTAATTAGTGGAACATGGCCTTTAATGTAAATTCTATTAATGCTTTTTATACAGATGCATTAAAAGCAGTAGCATGTGACAGAAGGAAACATATTTGTCAACAATACCAGAAATCCATTGTATTTTTAATTATGCAATTTTTCTTTTTAAATCACAATCGCATTTGCACAGAAAAATTATTGATGCAAGCATAATCATAAGGATGAAATAACATTTTCTTATCTTGTCATCAATGCGTCAATATGTTCATCTGAGTATGTCTGTCTTATTTTGCTGCTGATTTGATTCTTGCTCGTCCCTTTTTCAGCATGTCCAGTATGTTACCTCCCTGTGGATCAGGCCATGGCTAGCATGCCAAGCTCCCCATCAGCATCTCCAGTGCTACATGATTTGACATATGTTCATGATGAGAATCCAATCAAAATTGAACCACATCGGGGATCTGACTTTGGTGGATATCCTTCCCTAAAGCAAAGAAATGATTCTTTTGATATAAAAGAGTCAATGACAGTGCATTGTGGGTTGGTTTTCTCCCCTCATTTTTATTATAGCATACTCATTGCAGACATTTCGGGTTGAAATTTGTGTTGTTCCTACTGTTCATATGGTGCATGTTAATATTTCATTTAATTATTTGTCTCCATAAATAAGCCTTACCCTCTAGTTTCTTTTTGAGATTATGATTTGTAAACTATCTCTGTCAGATTTGTTAAGGGAAGTAAGCCTGGTCAGCAGACTGGTTTCGACTTTGATGAATCTGACCTTACAGAGCTGCAGCAGTTCCATGATATCATTGTTGCATCGGCCATATTTGGTACTGCTAGGTGTTCAAGCTTCCACACGAGCTTCTTACTTCTATTAATGGTTGATCTTCATCTTGCTTTATTTGTTTTTCCCCAGGGAACTATGATGTAGTACAACAGCCCAGGAACATTAGTAAAGAGGCAAAGAAAAATATTCCTTTCTACATGTTTATTGATGAAGAAACTGAAGCATATCTTAGGAACAAAAGTATTTTGGACAGTGGTAAAAGGGTAGGACTGTGGAGAATTGTTGTTGTTCACAATGTTCCTTACAGTGATGCAAGACGCAATGGGAAGGTTAGCATACTTTGGTTTGATTAATTTGCACTTTTATACGTACACACACACACATATAGAGAGAGATTATATTCATTTTTTTGTCACTACTTGAACTTATGGCAATCTGATTCACATTTGAGCATTTGCCAGATCCTTGAATTTTAGATTAGTTATTTCATTCTTTTTGTGATATAAACGATATTAAACTCTGAACACATATGCAAGAAAGAAAGTGGGAATTGCTATTGCTGAGTTCATTAAATTATTGTGCCTTTACAATATAAATGTACTGTTTCCTAGAATGCGAAGACAGATTTTGCGATTTGATTTATTGTTATTTTGTTCTAGGGCCTAGGCTGCTAGAAAGTTAATATTCAACATGTATTAGTGGATTACATTTTTGCAGTTTGCTGTTATCAGAGAGCATAACCGTGTTTTAGTATTGTCTGGTTATAATAGATAAACTGGAAGAAGCGCATGTCTTTAGGTCAAGACTCAAGAGACGTCTCATGGTTTTTGAAACTGGTACAAGCCAACCTATTTGATAGTTAGTTCCTTAAAGATTTTTAGAAACAATAGTGAACTTTTCATATGGTAGTTGATTTCACTGCCAAGTTCAGAGACTGCCAGTGTTTTCTCATAAAGCATTTCTGATGCTGCTGAACAAGGATGATAAGATAAGAGGTGGGGGAGGGGGATCTGGTTGTTGATTATCATTTTTGTCTCTCTATTTACTCTTCAAAATGGACATAAATTTATATACTCAAATTTGGAAAATAAGAGTGTAACAACTAGGCTGTTATTTGGTGAAATTTCAGGAATAGCTGGTGATTAATCCTTATCAGAAATTTCAGGGCTGCTGAGTCTTTTTTACCTGGCATGTATTTATGGCAGGTCCCGAAGCTTTTATTACATAGAATCTTCCCCAATGTTCGCTACTCTATATGGATTGATGGAAAGCTGCAGCTTGTTGCGGATCCTTACCAGATTCTTGAGAAGTACTCTCCATTTTATGACTTTATTTGTACGCCATTGATTTTCGGAGTTCTTAAATTTCTAGATGATGTGTTTTCTATCGCCATATGGACTGCACCTCTAAAGTTACAATGAAACATCAAGGAATATTGTCATTCAAGAATATCAACCTAATTATTGCTACATAGGCACTTAAGTTTAGCTGTTACTGTGGTTTAATATTCAATGTTAGTAGAATGAGAACATCTGGAATGCAATCTCAAATTATGATATAAATCTTTGTAATGCACTGGGAACGGATAGTTCGCTTCATCTTTTATCTGATTTTTAAAGTCTTCATTAACCCAAATGTTATGTGAATTATGTTCATGTATGCTTACCTGGTTGTTTTTATCTTTAAAAATTGTAAATGTTTGACATGTATGACTTCCCAAGACATTCTTCTTGATATGAAGTACGGAAAAGAGAAAAGGGAAGCAGTGCTGAGCTATTGTAATTTAGTTAAGACAGCCTCCCATTAGGCATCAGTGATTTGTACTGAGCATGCTTTAAGCTTTTTGCTTTAGATTCAAGGATATAATGGAATTCTGATTTGACCACTATCTTATTTGGTCTTTCTTCTCAGATTCTTGTGGCGCCAAAATGCTAATTTTGCAATCTCGAGACACTACAGACGATTTGATGTCTTTGTAGAGGCTGAAGCAAATAAAGCTGCTGGAAAATATGATAATTCCTCAATCGATGAGCAGGTGGATTTTTATAAAATAGAGGGTTTAACACCATATTCTGAGGCGAAGCTTCCTATAACCAGTGGTACGTACGGTATTTTAGGCAATTACAAAAGTGTACATGCGTTTTCCTTGTATGCTATTTCAACCATTTTCTATTAAAAGGTGCGTGACTGGTTATCTGCAGATGTTCCTGAAGGTTGTGTGCTCATAAAGGAACATATTCCAATCACTAATCTGTTTACCTGCCTGTGGTTCAATGAAGTTGATCGTTTTACATCCAGGGACCAGTTAAGCTTTGCGATTGTAAGAGATAAAATAATGGAAAAAGTTGATTGGAATATCAATATGTTCTTGGATTGTGAAAGACGCAATTTTGTCATTCAGGTATATATATTCAATCTCGGTATTGTAACTTGGTGGGACTATGAATCTAGATTATAAAAGCTAAATATATTATTTTTCCATTCTTCCGAGAGCCTGTGCAAAAAGGAAGAGCGTGTCTTTTGATTGTGTTGCTATATATAGGCTTTTATTGGATACAACCAATGCTTTTGATAAGTAGGTGCTTGGATGGGGGCATTTGTAGTTTTGATAGGGGCATGTAACCTTCTTCAAATGATTTTTTTTTATTAACAGGCATACCATAGAGAATTATTGGAGGCATTTGCTTCCGTGAATCGACACCCACCAGCTTTGCCCAGTATACGTGGAAGAACTCCAGGCAAGAGGGTTACCAGACGTGGAAGGGATAGGAGGTCCGGTTCAAGGCGTCGACGTAAGGATGCTGGTGGTAATAGAGACATCAATTTGTTTTAAATACTGTCTAAAGCCAAATTGAGAACAGAAATGTAGCCTTTTTTATCTTCTTTTGAAATTGTTTCTGATTGTCATCACGGAAGAGGACTAGTTAGATGATTCTAGGATCACATAAAGAGTAAATCGGCATGCATTTTTGTCGGAAATCTTGATATCTATTCTTTCATTGGTATACATCATGAATGAGGTTCATACAAGCTTCTGTCACTTTCCTTGTACTTGTTTTCAGCCTTATTTGAATCATTGCAATAGTAGTCCATACTCTCCGTTTTCTGCCGATGGCATGGTCAAGTTCTGAACAACATTTCATTTTCCTCTCCTTTTTTTTTGGTATAAAGCTGGTTACAGCCCTACGAGTAGAGAAAAGAGTAGTTGATGTCGAGATTTAAACTCCAATTTTATTTTATGCCACCCCAACCAATAGGACAAAACCTTAGGTTCCAATATCATTCCCACTTTATCTTGCCTTGAATATGTTTTATTTTGCTTTAAAACTTAATGGCATTGCAATATGTTTTGAGGAAGTGACGTCAAGAGTCTCCACAAGGCAGACATAGTCTTAGAGTGTTGCATCATTAAAGGACTAGAAATGAGAGAATTTGTCAAGTTCAAGGGCTAACATGGACAAAAAAAAAATGGACTAGACAAGCTCTTGGGTACATTGCTTTGGCACTCTCCTGGGTTTCCTTCTGGTTTATTCGTGGAGGAAAATATATGATTAGTTGTGTTGAAATAAGAAAGAGGATTTCAACAACTGATGCACACATATTACTTGTTTGTGATTTCTGTCCAAACTGGTCAATTTTCATGGCATAATGTAATGAATGTGAAGCAATAAAATTGCATGTAATTCTTGCCTCAACCAACAATAAGAAATGTTAAAAGGAATGATCAAGCTCTTCTTGTTGCCTAATTCATCAATTAAGATTAATTTGTTTTGGTTGATGTGATATAATTACATTTCTGAGAGTATTCTGAGAATTCGAACCTATACAAAATAAAACAACATGAATATTTTGACCATTCAATCAATTTGGTTGATGTGATTTTTTAAAATAAATATATTTCCTCCGTGCTAATAATATTGTATAATTTTCTATTTTTATTACTTAAAATTTATTATTAATACAAAATTGTAAATATATTTTAAAAAATTATCGATTACGTTCAACTTCAAATTCCTAAATTAAGAAATAATATATGTTTAAGTGCATTAAAACTCACACCATCTAAATTACTTAACAACCATAACCATACCACTTGAATTAAAACTCAACTATAATATTTTTAACATATACTAAAACAAACTGTGATTTTTTAAGTGAAAGTAAATATTGTGTAATAAGTGTAGAGAACAAAAAAAAATTATATCACTAAAGTTACGTAAATGATTCTTTTAATATATTAAAAATTTAAAATATATTCATATTTTCTCATCTTGTATAGTTTAAATTTTGACGTTTAACTTTAAGATGTAAATATCCTTTAATTAATAAAAATTCAAAACATGTTTTGTTTTTATTAAGAAACTGTCTTATCATTTACCTAAAAACCACAACGATATACTATTATAATAAAATAAAAATTTCTAATTAATACTTGATTTTAACGAATGAAATGTTAATCTTTGAATAAGATTAAGATTTATATTCCTACGTTATAAATGAAAAAAACTGAATTGTGTTATGAATATTAATTTATGTAGATGTCTATCATGATTAGAATTTTATTAATGGAATTTAATTTATTTATTATTAGGAATATTATCTCTATGGATTAGAGTTTAATGTATTATGTACTTCTTATGCCTATAAATAGATGATTCATTGAAGGCATTGAACACAAGTCTATATTTGAGAATAATATAAATCTCCTTCTTTCTTTTATCTCTTTCTTTTATTCACAACACGTTATCAGCACGAGTTCGCTCGAAAGTTTTTAGCGCTATTCGTTCCAATCCAAAAGGAGTTACCGAAAAAAATCGGTTCAACGTTAAACCCAAGATAAAAATTTTTTTCCTAATTTTTTTATTGATTACTTTTATCTTAATATTTTAATTTGGTCTTTAATTTTTTAAAAAGTATGGTGGTATGTTTTAAAGGTTTGAACGAGTCTTGGATATTGAAGGCACTCAAAGAACTCGCAAAAGCAGAAGAATTCACCATGGCCTAAATATATTGTTGTTGTTATTGAATCTAAAAGGCATAGATTCGTTGAGAGACAAATAAAAAAATTCTAGGACATAACATAAGTTAAGTGCTTGTCATGAAATATTTACATTCTTCTCATGTGGTTTATTGTGACTTGAAGCCCGACAATTTATTAATTTCACATGATCGTCATATCAAGGTAACCGTTCATATGAAATTGTTTCATTGTTTTGCCAAATATCATGTATACATTGCATCGTCACCTATTATGTTGAAGGATATAAATTGATGCCATGCTTGCTTTTGGGACTCCAGAGAAATCAATCTTGATCAAACTCTATAATATATTTAAATATGTTTACTGCATTTGTATCGACATTATTATTATTATTATTATTATTATTATTATTATTATTATTATGTTTTAATGTGTTATGCGTTTGAGTAGTTTACTAGTTCCTCCTATCGATGTTTGAATTTGATCTTATGTTTATTTCAACACAAAAAGGTGTAATAATAATAATAATAATAATAATAATAATAATAATAATAATAATATAATAAGAAACCACTGTTTCGTTTCTTCTTTTACTTATGGTAATTTTCTTATTATATGTTGCCTTAGAATATTATTGGAAGTCGGCGGATATTTTTTTTAATTTATGTTGAGACTAATATTTGTTTATAATATTCTAATGACTAGATGTTTTTTAACTGTGTTTTGAATTTTACATGATATATTTAAATGGCTTGGAAAAAGACATGACATGAAGAGATTATGAGAAGTTGTTTTGGTCATTTGCTACGTCTTAATTGTCCTCAAGAGGAAAATCAATATCGGTAAATTCTGATTTTATTTTATTTTCCTTTAAATTATGATTTTAATGTGTGATAAATCATGGTGAATTTCAATCTATAAAAAGATTGTTATAAAGTTTATATTTGCTCGAAAGCAATATTTCTTCGTCGAAAAACTCGACCATAGACTTCTTCCAATTTCAAGTTACGAAAATTCGTCTTGATCCAAAAAGTTTTATGGGAGACATTCCATGAAGTGAATGCAAAGCATGATGTTTATTCCATGCGATTATTGGAACTGTTTCATTCCTTGAAGTGAATGCAAACATGGTAAATCATTATTCAATTAGAGACATAATTTCGATATAATCCAAGTATATTGGTCGGACATCCCGTTATGCGAGGCTACTGGTCTCAAAGGAGGTTTTTAAAGGACCTCGTGGACAAGTTTAACAATGTCGCGTACGAGGATTAAATCTTTGTTCTCTATGATAAGGATATGTGAAAATGGTTTTAAAGGTCCACTGGCTCTACTCCATTCCCTGAAGTGAATGTGAGATTATATTATGGAATGAATAAAAACCACATTAGAAGTTGTGGTCATGGTTGAGGCTATGAATATAGACATAAAAAATATGGTCATTTTAAGAATACTTCTACCCACCGGTAGTGAGGTTATAAGGATGACAAGAGTGATAAAGATCATTCTATTAAAGTAAAACTCTTCTTATTACCAATGCGATGTTATAAACCATTGGTCTCGTACGTGTTGTACGTTGAAAAATCAAGAATCATTAAGTGATAAAGAAAAGAAAATAGAAGCAAATTTTGTTTGTGAAACATGACGAAGATGATACTGGTCCAACTTTATTTGGACGTTGTTGATTTTCTTATAACCCTCGAAAGGAATAAATTATCTTCTAATTATTCTCATAACTTTGAAGAGAGTTATTTATTTATTTATTTATTTATTTATTTTTACTTTACGTTTATTTATTTTACACACATTAATTATTTACGTTTTATATTTATATATTATGATATTTATTTATTTGTTTAACATGATTACTTGTCAAATACAATTTATGGTGACGATTTATGTTCAACATAAGCATAAGATATATTTTCCCATTTAAATGCAAGGGAATAATGTGAATACTATATCTCAAAGTACTGAAAATATTAATGCTCTAGAAGAGCAATAAATTCTTGAGAGAAAGCACATTACGAAAAGTGCAAAATTGTGAATATTGCAATAATTACCGCTAATGGTAATAATATTGTCACCACTATAAGTGGAAATTTTAAGAGAGCAATATGAGTTCGCAAAATATCCCTTTGGGAATTATAGATAACATATGTTATCAATTGGCATTTGAAATAAGCCAATATGGATATAAGTTCTGGTGGCCAAAAAGTCAGTTGAAAGCTCTAGAAGAGCTATATATTGCTACCAAAAGATAATTCAATTGAAAGCTCCGAAAGAGCTAAATATATTCCTACTTAAAGGAACAATTTTGATGGACGTACTAGATATGTATGAGTGAGATTGAATTACATGTTATGGTAAACAAGAAGTTTACAAATTCAAAGATATATACACACATATAGTTGGCATGATCGGTTAGACCATCCTGATTAATAATGGTGCAGAAATTATTGAGATTTACATGCACATGTATTAAAAGAACCTGTAGTTCTGTGATGCTTATTCTCAAAGGAATAGACTAAATTCCACTTATTAAAGGACATAAAGTTCTTGTGTTGCTTAAAGGAATTGATTAAATTTCACTTACTAAAAGAACCTGAAGTTCTTGTGTTGTTTGTTCTCAAAGGATATAGATGATCCCACTTACCAAAAGAATTAGAACTTAAAGTTCTTGTACTGAAGTTGAGACTGTATGTCTTGCATATCTGAACGAAATATGAGCTCATATATCCACAAATGTGGAAAGTTTTATATGATTTTAGTAGATGCATCTACATTGTTTTATCGACTTACAACCAGAAGTTTGTGAGATTGATTCTAAAAAGATTCAAATAATGCAGTTAGATTATTTGTCTTGAAAAGCTAGTGGGTTTATATTTTAGGCTATAGCAGTTGTTACAAAGCCTATTGATTATGAAAAATACGGTTTAACAAATTTTTAATTGGATGTCTCATATTTAATAGCTAAACTATGAGAACAAAAGAGTTATTATTTATATGATATTTACATATAGTAACACTTATACACATCAAGCCAACGAGTTATAATAAACTACCCATTATGATTTGACTTTTGGTCAGAAGTCATATTTCCCATTTTTGAATTTTTGAATGTGCGATATATAGTTGAATTGCTCCACCATAACGCACAAAATGGGCAAGTAAAAAGGGTTGAGAATATATATTGAGTATGAGTCTCCTTTTATGTTTAAATTCTAAACATTAATTGGAGAATCATTTATTAGATGATTTTTCTCAATTCAGGGGGAGAGAATAATCAGCTGGATAAAGAAGGAAATGAATTATCATTATCTAGATCCTCGAATATGAACTAAAAGTTCATAAGATAATTCATGTTATTTCATGTCAACTGCCAGACATATTTACTGACCCGGTGAGAGTAATTAAGTCTCATATACCAGCTGAAATACTCTAAGTTTAAATTACATGTTAGAGCAAGTGGATGTAAATCATGCTTGAAGCATGATAGTTGAAATGGTTCTAATGATCAAAATTCTCGTAAATGAAAAGTATTATGAGATGATCATATATTGGAGCCGGGTGCTCCTGGAGAGACCCAAGACATAACTAATAATAAAACTCTTGAAGAGTTTCAGGTACCTGAAATAAAGATTGATATCTCGAAGAGATCTCGATGAGTTATGTCATTACGAGAATGGAACCAGAAAATTGGAAAGTTGTCGACAACGATTTTACAAACAATTTTACATAAAATACTTCTATAGAAGTAAAGAAAGAAATCGAGGATATTGTATAAAATCTATCCAGAAGTATAGATATTGAATTGACCGATGTTGAAAGACGCTTTGAACTTCTAAAATAGAAGTATTTGGACCAGCAGTCCAAACACCTAAAGGTGTAATACAAGTGAGGCGCAAATAAGTAGTCGTAAATACGACTTGAACTATGATTTATGAAAAGTTTTAATTACTTCATGGTGGATGCAATTACTTTGGCAGTTATGAAAATTTTACATGCGTCTAATTATTTGTGGATCCATATTTATCCTTGAATGATCTAAAATGCTATAAGCATTTAGAAATTTCCGAGGAAATTTATTTAGACATGTCTCATGAATATTTTGGCGCATTTGGTATAATCGCCTTAGTGAATACTAATTGAGAAAATACTATAAGAATGATCAGATTTCCTTATGTATTTTATAAAGAAGTTTGGATCAAGATCCATTATGATAATTTTAGAACTCCTAAAGAGCTTCAAATTGGAAACTCATGAAGTACTTTCAATACAAGTACTTGAATCTTGACATCAAGTTTATCTCGACCTGAAGATCGAGCATTTTTATATATTTTTTGTCTATGAATAGACATAAGCTGAAAGAATCTTAAAGAATATTCAATATGAATAGAGCATATCTATTGAGTATCCCAATAGTTGTAAGATTGTTGAATGTAAATAAAGATACTTATATCTTTTCTTGGTCTTGAAGCATTATATATTAGTTGGTCAAGAAATATCTATAAAATTACAAAGATCATTACATTTAGATCTTCAAACATTCGTTGATACCTCCTCAAATGTCATAGAAATAATTGTTATGCACGAGGCAAGCCAAAAAATGTGTTTGGCTAAGACCATTGACCCAACATATCCAAAAGATATGTGGATTTACTTTTACAAGATATGATAAAAGCTATATTGTGTGAAGATAATGCAAGATGTATGTTGAGTGGATCGCAAGATCGAAATTGACCAAGAGGGGGTGAATTGGAAATTTAAAGATTTGTGGTGGAAATTTGCAAATTAAAAAATTGATGGACAAGAGATTTAGAGTGGTTCAAGTTCCATGAACTCTACATCCACTACCTTAGCTTCACTAAAGATTTGCAACAATTCCACTAAATTGCTCTTCCCCTTTTCTAGGACAAGGAGGCAACCCTTTACAATTTCGGTTGATTTTTCTACCCAATCCTCACACAAGTGAAAAAAGAAATTTGAAGGCTAATAAGGTATCTCTCAATACAAATGATAGCCCCAATACAAGCACTCAACCCAATTTGACAAAATATGAATGAAGATTACAATTGGGATTTCTAGACAAATATGAAATTTGGCACAATTGCTTGGATTTGATGAATAAGTGTTTTCTTGAAGATCAATAGTTGTTGCTGTAGCTTTTGGATATGTCTTTTATACCTCCTCATTGATTTCTAGCCGTTTGGGTGGTTGGGAACATAAATGGAGCCGTTGGAACCCTCTCTTACCACCATTAATGCACTTCTGCAGCTACCGGTATCGGTACGCGGGAAGGGGTACCGGTACCTGTCTCAGAAAAGAAAGAGCCGTTGTATGCATTTAATAAGGGGTATCGATACGCACGTAAGCGTATCGGTACAGGGTATCGAAACGGCAAGGGCCGTATCGATACTATTTTCTGAACTTAGCTCACTGTCCACAACCGTATTGGTACGAGGGTTTGGCGTATCGATACGGGTCAACGAACTTTTAAAGTTTGGTTACCAACCAACTGACACCAACGGTCATATTTTTTAAACCGACTTATATTTAAAAATTATAAAGCCCGTATCGATACGAAGGTTAGCCGTATCGGTACGATATTCAAACTCTTTGAATTTTAACACAGGAGCGTATCGATACGAGGGTTTGGGGTATCGATACGGGTTCCGACAGTAACCAAGTTTGGTAAAATGGTATCGATACGCTTGGTGCTGTATCGATACGCCTGGACGATTTTCAATGGTTTTGTCTTGGAACACTTAGAAAATATTTTGAGTTTGAGTTTTATAAATCAGTTTCAAAATGTTGGTGTTTTAAAAACTTATTAAGAGACTTATAAAAACAATTTTAAGTTTTACAAAATGATCCTTAAAGATTTAATTATATCAAAATCAAACATAGGTTTTACAATCTCCCCCTTTTTGATATAACAAAACTAAAACTTAAAATTTTTGACATTTTTGAAAACCTTTTCAAAGTTAACTCCCCCTTAATATAAGTTTGGTAACCTTTGAGTTAAAATCAAAATATTTTAAAGTGTGAGCTAGTTTCTTCTCCCCTTTTTGTTAGATCAAAAATCTTTGAGACAATTAAGTGCATAAAGAAATCAAAGGTATAATAAGCAACATAGATATTATTCATTAAAGCAACATACTTAAAATCCAAACAAAGGCAAAATAGAAATCAAAGCATAGGTTTTAATCCTAAAACAACCTTAGTCCTAAGAATCATAAAACATAGGTGCATAAAAATATAAAATCCTAAATGATATGCATGACAAACAAGAGAAAACGTCTAAGCATCGTCTTCGTCGTCTTCATCATCTTCATCATCAAGTCCCAAAGGCTCATTAGAGCGCATGCTATTACGCCATTCATCATGGAAAGCGGCAATGGAAATATTCAAGGAATTGTGCTCGCTCTCAAGAGATGTAAGGCGATTCTCCATACCCGTCATCCTAGTGTCAAAAGTAGTTTCCATGGATGTGAGACGAGTATTCATGTCCGTGCGCAACCCGGTAAATTGCTCATTGAGATAGGTCATGAGAGCATCCATATTGGGTTGTTGGACTTGAGGAGCTTGAGGAGCTTGAGCCTCTTCAAACATGGCGGCGGCTTCCGGTGGTAGCTCGGCAAGACGTATCCATTCACCATTAACATAAGAGAATTTTGCCCGAGCAAGAGATCGCTCATCAATGGGATCGGTGAGAGAAGTTGGATAGTCATAAGAGCAATCAATATCCTTTTTAAGAAAGAAATAGCTCAAAGCCGTACCGTATGTGAAGGAGGTGACATGAGGAGTGTTACGATTTTGAACGATATAGACGATCTCCGCGAACATGAGACGAGCTAGATTTGGTCGCTTGGCTTCACGGAAGCACCGAATCCAAAAATCATCCATTTGACGGATGGTGGAATATTTCCCTCCAGAAGGACGAAACCACCACGACACCATCAAATGTAGGATTCGATCATGAGCATTAAGGGCGGTGACGGAACCACTAAGAACATGCCCTATACCATGCTCATCATCAAGGCCTTCATCATCCAACTTAAAGACATCACAAATAGACTTGACATCAAGGATTAATTTCTTCCCCATAAGAAAAGAGCTAATAGCCACAACTTCCCCATTACGACTAATACATCTTGCATTAGCATAGAAAATCACAACCAAGAGACGATAGTAAAAACCCGGAATAGAGATAAAATCCATGAAATTCCAACGATGAAGCAAGGGGAGGTATTCAAACTTGAAACGCTCTGAATTGAGAAAAGGAATGGATATTACCCTTTCGGCACGGATCTTGTAATTCTCATATTGACGAAAGTGAGCGAGACCCGTATTGCCGGGAAAGCATTGATCATAGATGATGGAATAGTTTGGACGAGCAATTTCTCCACCGGTGGAGGAATCACCGGCTTGATTAGTCCTTGGTCGCTTCCTCGATGGATCTTTTGGTGCCATGATCTAAGAGAGAAAAAGTAAGGGAGATTTCTTCAATTTGAGTAAAAATCAAGGTAAAAGGAATTTAAAAATTTTTTAGAGAAATTTTGAAAAGAAAAAAATCAAGAAAAAGTTTGAAGAAAAACAAAGTTTGTTAAAAAAAATAAAACAGAAAAAAAATTGAAAAAGAGAAAGAATGAGATTACCTTGATAGAAACTTGAAGATTTGAAGAAAACTAGCACAAGGATGAGAAAAAGAGCACAAAGCTTTGCTTGATTCAAAAAACTCTTTTAGGTTTGAGTTGAGTTGTGAAAAATATGAAGGAGGAAGGCCCTTTTTATAGGCAAAAACGGAGGGTTAATTAGATTTTCAAAAGTTTGAATTTAGGTAAAAGTTGAATACATTAAAAGCCTAATTAAAGCCATCAGCGCAGTCGAGTATCGATACGCCCGTTGGAGTATCGATACGGGGATAAAGATGTCTTTTTGCAGAAATGCCCGTTGGAAAAGTCGTATCGAAACGGAGGGGTCCGTATCGAAACGACCCGTATCGATACGGTATGAATCGTATCGATACCCATGAAGCGAAGAGAATTCTGGGGAACGAAATGAAGAACACGTATCGATACGCGTAGAATAGTATCGATACTGTATGCCCAGAAATGCATATTTGGTTCAAAGAACAACCAAAGGCTCAAACCTAATCTCTCCTATGAGTATGCAAATGATGTATGAGCAGTTCTAAGCATATTTTAACAGAATCATACTCCCCCTAACTATAGGCATGGAAGAAATTTGGAGTCTAAGCATACAAACATGGCATTTCACAAGATCAAGCATATTTAAGCACAAAAGAGGTCCAAAAAGGTCAAGATAGGCTAGCTAGACCTAACTCTCTCCTAAGGGACCAAAAACGCTCTTTGTCTAAGGGTTTTGTAAATATGTCCGCTAATTGATTCAAGGTGTCTACATACTCTATAACCACATCTTCCTTAAGGACATGATCTCTAATGAAATGATGCCTTATTTCTATATGTTTGGTTCTAGAGTGTTGGATGGGATTTTTAGTTAAACATATTGCACTAGTGTTGTCACATTTTAGGGGTATGGTTTCAACTTTAATTCTATAATCCAAGAGTTGTTGCTTCATCCAAAGGACTTGAGCACAACAACTCCCTAAGGATATGTACTCGGCTTCGGTGGTAGATAAGGCTACACTATTTTGTTTCTTAGAGAACCAAGATATGAGCATACTACCTAAGAATTGGCAAGTTCCCGAAGTACTTTTCCTATCAATTTTGCAACCCCCATAATCCGCATCCGAGTAAGCATGAAGGTTGAAGGTAGAGTCTTTAGGATACCAAAGGCCTAAACAAGGAGTGTCTCTAAGGTATCTAAAGATTCTCTTAACGGCTATAAGGTGAGACTCTCTAGGACTAGCTTGAAACCTAGCACACAAGCAAACACTAAACAAGATATCCGGTCTACTTGCGGTAAGGTAAAGCAAAGATCCAATCATAGAACGATAAAGCTTAGAGTCAACACACTTACCTCCTTCATCTTTGTCAAGCTTTATAGATGAGCTCATAGGAGTGGCTTGAGGCTTTGCATTCTCCAAGCCAAACTTCTTGAGCATATCCTTTATGTATTTTGCTTGGTTGATGAAGGTGCCATCCTTCTTTTACTTGATTTGGAGTCCCAAAAAGAATGAGAGCTCCCTCATCATGCTCATCTCAAATTCACCTTGCATTAACTTAGCAAACTCTTGACAATGACATTCATTAGTAGAACCAAAAATAATATCATCAACATAAATTTGAACTACTAAAATGTCATTTTTATACATTTTTATAAAGAGTGTAGTGTCCACCTTACCTTTTTCAATCAAAAAATTTGAAAGCCTTTCATACCAAGCTCTAGGAGCTTGTTTTAAACCATAAAGAGCTTTGGTAAGTTTGAAAACATGATTTGGAAATTTTGAATCTTCAAAACCCGGTGGTTGTTCCACATACACTTCTTCATTTATAAAACCATTTAAAAATGCACTTTTAACATCCATTTGAAAAGGCTTGAAATTATGATAACATGCATATGCAAGCAACATCCTAATGGCTTCCATTCTAGCTACGGGTGCATGGGTTTCATCAAAATCTATTCCTTCTTCTTGAGTGTAACCTTGTGCTACAAGTCTAGCTTTATTTCTCACAATGTTACCACTCTCATCTAGTTTGTTCCTAAAGACCCATTTAGTTCCTATTGTAGATTGATTACTAGGCCTATCAACTAATGTCCATACATTACTTCTCTCAAATTGATTTAACTCTTCTTGCATAGCCATAATCCAAAAGTCATCTTTCAATGCTTCTTTTATGTTTTTAGGCTCTATGCATGAGATAAATGCAACATGGTTCATTAATCTAAGAGAAGAACGAGTGGTTACCCCCTTGGATGGATCACCCAAGATTTCACCATCTTTGACATAGTTCAACTCCCTTGGGTAGCTCACTTCATTTTCCTCAATGGCCAAGTCCTTCAAGGCTTCAAGAGGTGGATCTTGTGAGTCCTCTTCCTTTGTTGGAATCTCATCCTCCTTTGAAGTTTGACCTCCATCAAAGGCATTTATGATCCCTACATCATCATCATCACAAGAATCCTTCCTAGGAAGGAGGTTATCATCGAATACAACATGAATAGATTCTTCTACTACTAAAGTTCTTTTGTTAAATACTCGATAGGCTTTAGAGGTTAAAGAGTAACCAATAAAAATGGCTTCATCACTTTTTGCATCAAATTTACCTAAGTTGTCTTTTCCATTATTTAAAACAAAACACTTGCACCCAAAAGGGTGGAAATAGCTAATGTTAGGCTTTTTAGATTTTAAAATCTCATAAGGTGTTTTCTTTAAAATTGGCCTAATCATTACTCGATTTACAATATAACAAGCGGTGTTTGTGGCTTCCGCCCAAAAATATTTAGGTAAATTGTTTTCACAAAGCATAGTTCTAGCCATTTCTTGTAAAGTTCTATTTTTCCTCTCAACTACCCCATTTTGTTGAGGAGTTCGAGGAGCCGAAAAATTATGGCTAATACCATTTTCATTTAAAAAATCTTCAAACCCTAAATTTTGAAACTCGGTTCCATGATCACTTCTAATATGTGAAATTCTAAGTTCAAGATCATTTTGGGTTAGTTTTGAAAATGTGATGAATTTTTCCAAAGCCTCATCTTTAGTACTTAAAAAGAGAACCCAAGTAAATCTAGAAAAATCATCAACTAGCACAAAAGCATAAGACTTACCACCCAAGCTCATAGTTCTAATTGGCCCAAATAAATCCATGTGAATTAATTGTAAGCATCTACTAGTAGAAACATCATTAATGGATTTAAAGGAAGACCTATGTTGTTTACCCTTTGAGCATGCATCACAAATTTTATCATTTGAGAACTTTATTTTGGGTAAACCTCTAACTAGATTTAGAGAGACTAGTTTTTCTAAAACACTTATGCTAGCATGTCCTAGCTTCCTATGCCACAACCATGCATCATTTTCATTTTGAGCAACTAAGCATGCATGAGATGTATGTATGTCATCTAAATGCACCATGTATATGTTTCCTATGCGATGACCTATGAGCATAATATTATTAGATTTAATGTCTACAATTTTACATCCATTTTTATCAAATAAAACATTAAACCCTTTATCACACAATTGACTTATGCTCAATAAATTGTGTTTAAGACCATCGACATATAAGACATTTTCAATGAGAATAGTAGAGTGATTACCTATGGAGCCAATACCTTTAATGTGGCCTTTGGAGTTGTCACCAAATGTTACTACTCCTCCACTTTTTGGCTTTAGATCCATAAATCGACTCTTGTCTCCGGTCATGTGCCTCGAGCATCCACTATCAAGGTACCATGAATTTTGACTTTGTGCCTTGGCCTTGTAGCAATGCTCCCCCTACAAACAAAGATATTAAACTTTGGTTTTTGGTACCCAAATCATTTTGGGTCCATGAGTGTTAGCTCCAAAAACTTTGGTTCCCTTAGGAATCCAAGATGACATAGCAATAATATTATTAGATTTGACAAGTTCCTTAGGAACCCATACACTTCTAATTCTTTTAGCTCTACTATGTCTAGGATAGCTACTTTGTTTGTAGTAGTTAGTCTTTTTCTTAGGTTGGTGTGTTCTAGATGATTCTCCTACTTCAAGCTTGACACTACCAACATTTTTTAAAGACTTCTTGAGCTCATTTAGCTCACCTAACACCTTTTGGTGTTCACAATTACATTGAGACAAAAGATTATTAAGATCAACATTTTCATCTTGGAAAAATTTAAGTTCATCTTTTAATCCTAATATCTTTTTCTCAAATTTAGAATTAGCTTGAGTAAGTGAGTCATTTTTCTCATTTAGTTCTAGAATAATCTTTTTATTCCTAATGACCGACTCCTTATATTTCTCAACTAATTCATCATATACCTCTTGTAACTCATCATATGCATCATTTAATTCTTCATATGAAAAATCTAAAGTAGATGAGTTAGAGGTTACCATGGAGGAATCTTTCTCAAGTGCCATGAGGCAAAGGTTAGCCACTTCTTGTTCGTCATCCTCCGATGACTCCTCATCACTCTAAGTAGCAAGCTTGGCTTTGAGCTTTTTCCTTTTCTCAAAGCCCTTCTTCTTGAGTTGAGGGCACTCCGAACGTATGTGGCCGGGTTGTTTGCACTCAAAGCAAATGATTGGATCCTTTTCATCTTCCTTGTTCTTGCTTTTGAAGTCCATCTTCCTTTGGATTTTTCTTCCCCGGTTGGACCTCATAAAGCGTGAGAATCGTTTGGCTATCATAGCCAATTCTTCAAGTTCATCCTCATCACTAGATGAGCTCTCATCATGTTGTGAAGCTTTAGCCTTGAGAGCTATTCCCATCTTCTTCTTCTTCTCAACTTCAAGCTTCTCTACTCTTTTCTCTTCTTTCTTTTTCTCATCTTCCCTTCCTTGCTTCATGATCTCATGAGTAAGGAGAGAACCCACAAGCTCATCAAGCTTCAATGTCTTCAAGTTCTTTGCTTCGATGATAGCGGTTCTCTTCCCATCCCAAGATTCGGGAAGCGAATAGAGTAGCTTCCGGACAAGCTTGTCTTCCGGTATGATCTCTCCAAAGCCCTTTAGACCATTGAAAATCGTGGAGAATCGATCAAACATCTTTGACACCGTCTCATCGGGCTCCATCTTGAAATTTTCATAGCTAAGATTGAGAATCCCAATCTTAGTTTCTTTAACATCATTGGTGCCTTCATAAGTGGTCTCAAGAGTGTCCCACACTTCCTTGGCACTTTCAATTGATGAGACCTTCGAGTAGATGTCCGGACCGAAAGCACAAAATAGCATGTGGAGAGCTTTATCATTGACTTGAATCTTTTTCCTCTCATCTTCACTCATTTCGGCTTTCTTCTTCAACACCATCTTGCCTTCACCGTCTTGCTTCAATGGAATGTATGGCCCATCCTCAATGACATCCTACACAAGATAGTCACTAGACTTGATGAATAGACGCATTTTATTCTTCCAAAAAGAATAGTTGTCACCATTGAAGAAGGGAGGCTTTGTGGTCGATTGTGACTCGTACATGCCGGAACCGGAGGTTGAAGCCATCTCATGATATTTTGATGATCACACTCTTCGAAGGATCTCCTCTTGTGGTTGTTAATCCTCAAAGAGTTAAGCTCTGATACCAATTGTTGAGTGGATCGCAAGATCGAAATTGACCAAGAGGGGGGTGAATTGGAAATTTAAAGATTTGTGGTGGAAATTTACAAATTAAAAAATTGATGGACAAGAGATTTAGAGTGGTTCAAGTTCCAAATGAACTCTACATCCACTACCTTAGCTTCACTAAGGATTTGCAACAATTCCACTAAATTGCTCTTCCCCTTTTCTAGGACAAGGAGGCAACCCTTTACAATTTCGGTTGATTTTTTTACCCAAAAATCAACTCAATCCTCACACAAGTGAACAAAGAAATTTGAAGGCTAATAAGGTATCTCTCAATACAAATGATAGCCTCAATACAAGCACTCAACCCAATTTGACAAAATATGAATGAAGATTACAATTGGGATTTCTAGACAAATATGAAATTTGGCACAATTGCTTGGATTTGATGAATAAGTGTTTTCTTGAAGATCAATAGTTGTTGCTGTAGCTTTTGGATATGTCTTTTATACCTCCTCATTGATTTCTAGCCGTTTGGGTGGTTGGGAACATAAATGGAGCCGTTGGAACCCTCTCTTACCACCATTAATGCACTTCTGCAGCTACCGGTATCGGTACGCGGGAAGGGGTATCGGTACCTGTCTCAGAAAAGAAAGAGTCGTTGTGTGCATTTAATAAGGGGTATCGATACGCACGTAAGCGTATCGGTACGGGGTATCGAAACGGCAAGGGTCGTATCGATACTATTTTCTGAACTTAGCTCACTGTCCACAACCGTATCGGTACGAAGGTTTGGCGTATCGATACGGGTCAACGAACTTTTAAAGTTTGGTTACCAACCAACTGACACCAACGGTCATATTTTTTAAACCGACTTATATTTAAAAATTATAAAGCCCGTATCGATACGAGGGTTAGCCGTATCGGTACGATATTCAAACTCTTTGAATTTTAACACAGGGGCGTATCGATACGAGGGTTTGGGGTATCGATACGGGTTCCGACAGTAACCAAGTTTGGTAAAATGGTATCGATACGCTTGGTGCTGTATCGATACGCCTGGACGATTTTCAATGGTTTTGTCTTGGAACACTTAGAAAATATTTTGAGTTTGAGTTTTATAAATCAGTTTCAAAATGTTGGTGTTTTAAAAACTTATTAAGGGACTTATAAAAACAATTTTAAGTTTTACAAAATGATCCTTAAAGATTTAATTATATCAAAATCAAACATAGGTTTTACAATGTATATCTCAGTTTGAAAGTGGATACATCATGGAACATATTACTCCAAAGTTTCATTCCTCACGATCTTTAGAAAAATAATATTCAAGATTAAATTATGAAGATTCAAAGATCTTATGTGATGTTTGCATGAGGGGGAGTAAATACGCGTTGCACTCTTTTTTCCTTAACCGAGGTTTTGTCCCAATGGGTTTTCCTGGTAAGGTTTTTAATGAGGCAACATGTTATGCGTATCAAAGATGTGTGTACTCTTTTTCCTTCACTAAAGAATTTTTTTTCACCGAGTTTTTATCTTAGTAAGGTTTTAACGAGACACATTATCTTCATAGACATCCAATGAGAGTGTTATGAATATTAATCTATGTGGATGTCTATAGATTAGATTTTAATGTATTATGTACTTCTTATGCCTATAATTAGATGATTCATTGAAGGCATTGTACACAAATCTAGGGGTGAGCGTTCGAGCGAGTCGAGTCGAGTCGAGTCAAAAAAATTCGAGTTATTCGAGTTCAATCGTCATATTTTACAATTTGAACTTAAATTGAAATTTTTTCGATTCGAGTCGATTTTAGCGAGTTCGAGTCGATTCGATTTTTCGAGTTTGGTTTTAATTTAAACATTTTTCTATTTATATCTACATATATATTTCTTCATATTATTTTTCACATGTGTAAAAAAAGATTTTGAATTATATCTACATACATATAAATTGACTTATGACTAAACAATACAATGATTCTAAAAGCACAAAAATAAGAACACATTTTTCATCAAACAAGGTAAACATATCCAAATTTCAATTGTAACAATCAAACCAACAAAAAGAAAACTCAACCTTCCATTATAAACTACGGGCCTCGTTAAAAACCTCCTTCTTATCTAGGTAACGCCAAGACGAGACCAAAGATAGCGGAAGGAGGAAAAGAGTACCCTAAAATATAGGGTAAAGTACACAGACGGTCACTGAACTTTGATGCAAAAAACAAAATGGTAACCAACCTTTCAAAAATCACGAAGTAGCAATTAAACTTTAGATTTTGAAACAAAATGGTAACTGGGGCGTTAAACCCCGTTAAACCCTAACGGAAATCTGACTGGGTATGCCACATCCCCACCCAGTTTTCCACGTCATATATAAAAATAAATCTGACTGGGTATGACTTGGAATACTTTATTATTATAAAATATAAAAATGAATTTAAAATAAAAATAAATTATATTTTATTATTATTAAATAAAAAATAAAATAAAACCCCCAAATCCTCAAACCCTCACCGACCACCTAGCCTTTACCGGCATTATCCTCACTGGTCACTCACCCCTTCGCCGACGTCATTCACCTCTTCCTCAGCGTCATTCACCCATTCGCTGGCGTCATCCATCCATAAATTCCAACAAAAAATTTCACGTTTAAAAGAATAAATAAAAACCCAAAAATTTTCACCCATTCGTCGGCGCTCTGCAGCTGCTGCAGATTCGTCAAGAGAAGTCGGCGAATGGGGTTTTGCCTTTCCCCTTCCTTTGCTCCCAATTTCGTGCGCTAGTATGAACTTCACAAATATAGAAATATACAAACCTTCAAATTGTGTGGATTTTTATCTGTTTTGCTTTCATTGAACCAGTAGCAAATATTTTTAGGACCAAGTTTTTTATAGTAAATGCAGAAATTTTACACATAACCATAAAGCAATGAAGAAAATGCAGAAACTTGGATTTTTAGTAATCGAAAACTATTGCATTTAGAGCAGATCTAATAAAGTTGGCCTGTCCCTTTCATTTCAACCCACACTCGGCCCAGCCACATTCCATTCTATTTCTTTTCAGTTTTCACCCCTTCCCCTCCCAAAAGCAAAATATCGATTCTTCTCTCACCACTCAAACAAATGGCTGATCCTGAATCCACAATCGCTAACGACTCTGTCGCAGCAACGCAAGCCCAAGTAGACGACACCGCGGCCAAGCTCAACAACCTCACCTTTAAAATTTGGCCACCCACCCAACGGACTCGTGACGCCGTCCTCAACCGTCTCGTGGAGACGCTGTCGTCCGAATCCGCCCTTTCCAAACGCTATGGAACTGTCCCTAAGGAGGAGGCTTCTGCCGTGGCGAAGTTGATCGAGGAGGAGGCTTTCTCGGTTGCTGAGGCGTCGTTCTCCACCGAAGAAGACGGAATGGAGATTCTCCAGGTGTATTCCAAGGAAATCAGCAAGCGTATGCTCGATAACGTGTCAACAAAATGGTAACCACTTTTTATTTATTTTTTATTTTAAATTCATTTTTATATTTTATAATAATAAAATATTCCAAGTCATACCCAGTCAGACCCATTTTTATATATGACGTGGAAAACTGGGTGGGGATGTGGCATACCCAGTCAGATTTCCGTTAGGGTTTAACGGGGTTTAACTCCCCAGTTACCATTTTGTTTCAAAATCTAAAGTTTAATTGCTACTTCGTGATTTTTGAAAGGTTGGTTACCATTTTGTTTTTTGCATCAAAGTTCAGTGACCATCTGTGTACTTTACCCTAAAATATATTAATAACTAAAGCAAATAACACAATAGAGTTTAGAAAATCCAACATCACATGTCAAAAGATACAAACCAATAAAAACAAAAACATAAGAGTAGTTCAAAAAAGAGAATTGCAACAAACTTTTTTCGAGTTCCGAATTATATTGTCGAGTTTTCGAGTTTCTATACAAATTTAATTGTAATTATTTACCATGTTATAGTACGATTTGATTCTAATTTAAACGACTTTCTCTATTCATATAAGATATGCATATATATATATATATATATCTTCATATTATTTTTCACATGCATAAGTAAGATTTGTAATGTTATTTAATAAAAAAAATATCATCTAAACTTCTAAAATATATTTATAATATTATTTTTAAATAAGGAACTTTTAAGGATAAAGTACTGATGGGGGTATAAATGAGTCAGTGAATTGATGTAAAGAAAAAAATTACAAAAAAATCGGTTGAATGATCAAATTGAATAAAATATAAAGTTAAAGGGCTAAATTAAAAAAAGAATAAATTTGTTAAAAATATGAATTGAAGTTATATAGATATTATATAGTGTTAGTGAATCATGTGGTTTAATTTTGGTAAAAAATAGACTTAAAACGAAAGAGAATTTAAAGAAATGGGAAACATTCAAAGTTGAGGGGCTAAATTACAAAAGTAGAAAATTTAATTTAAAAATATGAATTAAAGCTAAATAGGTATTCTAGTTTCTACATTGGTTTAGGAGCATGTGGTTCAATTTTGGTCAAAATTGACTTAAAACGAACGAGATATTGAAGAAATGAGGAAATCATACAAAGTTAAGGGGCTGAATTGAAAAAATATGAAATTTATTTTAAAAATATAAATTGAAGATAAATATGTATTCTACGCTGGTTTAGGAATATGTGGTTCAAATTTGGTCAAAAATGGACTTAAAATGAAGGAGGAATTGAAGAAAAATGAAATCAGTGACTAAATTGTAAAACTGTAAAATTCGGTTTTTCGATTTTTCAATTTTTCGAGTTGGGCAAATTCCAAACCGACTCGAAATCGAAATTTTTTCGAGTTAATCGAGTTGACTCGAATAACTCGAACAACTCGAATAACTCGACTCGAATAACTCAAAATTAAAAAAAATATCGATTTTTTCGAGTCGATTCGAGTTTTGCTCACCTCTACACAAATCTATATTTGAGAATAATATAAATCTCATTTTTTCTTTTATCTCTTTGGTCTTGTATTTTTGTTCGTTGTTCTTGTTATTTTATTCACAACAAATTGAAGAATTATTGTTATTATGAGTTTTATACTATCCGATCTAAAATCAATATGTTAATAGATTGGACATTAAAGTATATGAAAATAATAATTTCCAACCTAACTTTTTCTAGGTATATTTTTTTAAAAAAATTAAAATTAAAACCCGAATAATATTGGAATTTGAACAATCAAAAGGTCTGACCCGACCTGAGTCTACGTGGTCATCTTTAAACCGTAAAACCGAAATCCTTTTTTCCCCTTCATTCTTCGTTATTTGTTACCTTTCCTTAAAACCTCTGAAAAAACCCGTCACCCGTTGCCGTCCCCGTTTGCTTAAAATTCAACGGTAAGCTCTTCTTTTCACTATTATTTATCTATTTATTGATTCAATAGTGGCATTTTGTCGTTGCAAAGTGTTAATTTGATTGATTCATGTGTTTTTTCTGTCCGGGTTTTTGTTTTTCTGACGAATTATGGCTGCTTTTCCCCCTTTTTTCTGATGGAAATTGGCTGTTTTTTTGGATTAAAATTTAGGGAGTATCAAGGTGAAACTTAATCTTGATCTTACTGTAAAATAACCCGAAAATTCAGTTAAATCTAAACCAGTTATGTTAAGGGTAGATGAAATAATTCGATGAATTCCTGTTCATTTACTGTTTTAACCAATTTGTTTGAATAAACCCCTAATTTGGCATTTTAAACATTCCAAACACTTTTTCCTGTTTTTTATGGAGTGATGATACCAAGTATCATCTTCCTCTTCATTCGGCTTTCCTGTTTTCACTAGTTTTTTTACTTAAACTTGCAGTTTCTTATTGAATTCAGTTGAAATTATACTGGATAGACTGATGTTCTGGTTGTTATGCATTGCATTTGCTTTCTATTTTGATTAATTGGATGGTATGAAATGTATACATGTTGATATCGGTACCTGAATGATCGAAAAGGAAAGGTAATAGACATTATCTGTAGTTTTGTTGCTGTTGTTGTGACATGATTCATGTTATCATGGCCTATGTTGGTTTTCTTTTTGTTTTTTATGAAATTAATTCATGGTGCTTGGTAACATTTTTGTTTTTGTGATACATTTTTCTCTTTCTCTATTTCCCTCAGTATCTTACATTTAGGTACTGCTGAGACAATGGATGGGTTGCCAACACAAGATACGTCTGCATTAGCTTTGCCTCGCTTGCAGCTAAACCGGAGATCAGCGACATCATCTGGTTCAGAATCAAAGCCAAAGAAGAAAATTTGCTGTGCTTGCCCCGAGACGAAGAAGCTCAGAGACGAATGCATTGTGGAGCATGGTGAAGAAGCTTGTGCAAAATGGATAGAGGCTCATCGTATATGCCTTCGTGCAGAGGGCTTCAATGTTTGAGATTGGTATTTGAAGTTTATAGAATGAAAACAATTTGAGGTAAAGACTTTTAATTATAGGATTACAGAGATAATTTGACAAAAAGAATCTAGGAATAAAAAGAAAAGATAGCTTTTCTTTGCAATTGGAGTTGGACTTGGATGCATCTCATGTCCCAACTGTTCATTTTTGTGTACTTGTCTCTTTTACGAGGTTTACCTCAATCAAATGGATTGGAACATCCAGAATACTTCCATGAATAATGATATGGACAGAGCGAGATTCTTTATCCCGTGGTTCCATCACCAATTCTTTCTCACTGCTTGTGTTATTGCGTAACTTGTATTGGTAAAAGTTTTGAGGAAAGAAGATTGTGCACTGTTATGAATATGCAAATAGGATCGTGTCATAGAATGATTGACAGGAGTGATTATTAGGTAGAACAACCTTCCTACCAATAATATTATGACACATAAGCATTTTTGACATGTCGGCCACTATTTCATTCTAGTACCAAATCCGTGCAAACTAGAGCCTCCATTTGAGTCTGCAATTCCGTGTTTTTACTCGAAATTCTGGAAGTACATAATGTTGAAGAAGCAATATGTGTGGGTAGCCTTCAAGCTTTAGTTTGAAGTAATATGTGGGTAGCCTTCAAATTCTTTCTTGTTCACCGATTGCTACTTACATGGAAATATAAATAGCTTTAGCTTATCGATAAGCAGGATGTATCGTTTTTCTGTGTTGTGCTCTGAAAGTACTGTGATCACAACTCGGTGATGACTTGATCGGTTTGATATATGAATGTACCATTTTGAAACTTGAAAGGCTCTTGGTAACCTAGTCTGTTTGCTGCTGTACCAAGACAATCATATTTTTAGTTTGCAGTCTGTCTCTCGTTGTGTTATAGCTATGACAAAAGGATTACTAGCACTGCATTTGGATGGCCAGTGGAAGGGTTCCAACTTAAACTCAACAATGAGGCAGTGGGAATTCCTCCCACTGGCCATTTGAATACAACTTAGAGAAGATTTATACTAATAATAATTCATTAATCAGCCAAAGGTCATTCCCTCATGAAATACAAGACGCAAAGGACAATGCGCCTTCGACCTCACATGTCAATTGAGTTAAGACTCAATCAACAAATTTTGTGTGTTTTTTTAATATATAATTATGTTGAACTTCACTAATTGTGTTCCTAATAGGGTAAGAGAATTTCATTTCAAGATTGTTTGGTAGGAATTTCATGTCAATTGAGTTATATTTTAATACAATTGTGTAAAAAAATTACACAACCATTTTATAAAATTTAAAACCTAAATTGGGGTTTATATATAGAGGGTTAGAATTTAGGGTTTAAAGGTTAGTGTTTAGGGTAATAGGACGAGGATTTAGGTTTTAATTTATAAACCCTAAATTATAACCATAAACTATAAATTTCAATCACAATCCTTAAATTCAAAACCCATATACCTAAACCCCTAAACCATACACCCTAAACTAAGGTCCTTGTGGAAACTTTTAATTTCTACCGTCAATGTATCAAATAATTACCTATATATATATATATATATCAAATAAACTTTATTCATTTTTGTTAAATTACTTTCATCCTACACTTATATATGAGTATGGCATATATTCAAATATAGATATAGAATTATGATTTTCTAAATATATGGAAATATTTTATAAAAATTGATATTATGTCAAATTTATTTCCAATCAGAATGGTAGCATCTTATCATGCTCATAGTTTACAATTACATGAGGGATCTTATACACAATGTGAGTGGCAATCCACTAACATGATTATATTCTTAATATGTTATACTAATGGGTTTCGCATCTTTTCATATGTTCTTTCCTCACGTCCTTTTTATTTTATTTTCAACTAAATATGGGTTTTTACTATTTTTATGAGGCATTTCATCCATCTACTTTATAAAAATTAACAAATTAGTCCCTCAATTTTAATTTATCAAAATTTGGTCCTCGTGCTTTACGAATATTGAGAACCTGGGTTAGGGCGGCTTTCTCTTTTCTGTTTGTTTACAGACCACATCATTTGTTCTTCTGCTACTGCCGCCCCCATCTGATTCAAGCTCAGCTCTTGCTTTTCCATTTCGCTTAGTTTCAAGAAATGGGTAAGCTCAATTCTTGTCTGATTCTTCGTTCTGTTGTCAATGCTGGGAGGAATCTTTATATTTTCCAATCTTCCTTTTCTTCTTCCGTTAGCCCCTTTGCTACACACATCGATGCTTTAGATAAGAAATCCATGTCTGGAACTGGGAAGGGGAAAAAGAACGATCGCTTCGATAGTGTTGGCAATGCTTTGATTGTGTTTAACAAGATGATTGGCAAGCACCCGAAGCCTTCAATTATGGAATTCACTAAACTATTAGCTGCCATTGTTAGAATGAAACATTATGCCATTGTTGTTTCTCTGTGTAGCCGGATGGAATTACTAGGACTTTCCCATAATGTTTATTCTTTGAGCATCTTGATTAATTGTTTTTGTCAATTAGGCCAGGTTGATTTTGGGTATTCTGTTTTGGGGAAAATGCTCAAGTTAGGTGTTGAGCCTGATATTGTAACCTTTTCCACTTTGATTAATGGACTTTGCAAGCAAAGTAAGATTTCTCAGGCTGTGAGTTTGTTTGATGAAGTGACGGGAAAAGGGTATCAACCTGATTTAATTGTTTACAGTACAGTTCTGAATGGTTTGTGCAAGATTGGTAGTACTGATAAAGCTGTTAGATTTCTAAGGATGATGGAAGGACGAGGTTTCAAGCCCAATGTTGTAGCATACAACACAGTCATCGACTGTCTTTGTAAGCACGGGTTGATAAAAGAGGCTCTTGATCTCTTCTCTGAATTGAAGGTTAAGGGCATTATACCAGATACCGTTGTTTATAGTTGCTTAATTCATGGTATGTGTAATTCGGGCCAACAGATGGAGGCAACAAGACTTTTGAAGGAAATGGTGGATAAAAATATTTTACCCGATATTTTCACGTATAATATATTGATCGATGCACATTGCAAAGAAGGGATGATTTTTGAAGCTATAGATATGGTGGACAGATTGAGGAAGCAAGGCATTGAGCCTGATGTTTTCACATATACTGCATTGATCGATGCACATTGCAAGCAAGGGATGGTTTCCAAAGCTGAGGATATTGTCGACACAATGACAAAGGTAGGCATTAAGCCTGATGTTGTTATCTATACTGCACTAATAAACGGTCATTGCTTGCAAAACAAATTGGATAAAGCTAGAGGAGTTCTACAGTTGATGATTGAGAAGGGTTTTGCACCTGATATATTTAGTTACAACACAATGATCAATGGATACTGCAAAGCTAAAAGGTTTGATGAAGCCATAGAACTCTTTCAAGAAATATCTCGAAAAGGACCAATCCCGGATAAGGTCACATACAACACTCTAATGCAAAGTATGTTCCAGCTAGGGATAGTCTCAACTACATGTGAGTTTTTGAAGAAGATGCTTGCTTCTGGACAAGTTCATGGTATAGTGACTTGTTCGATTTTTCTGGATGGTTTATGCAAAACAGGTAAACTCCAAGAGGCATTGGAACTTTTTCAAGAAATGCGGAACAACGGATTTGAACTTGATATTGTCTCTTATAATATCATGATCGATGGGTTGTGCAAAGCTAGGCATATTGATTCTGCGAAGGAATTATTTCATGAACTGTCATTCAATGGTTTGAAACCGAATATTTACACATATACCATAATGATTGATGCATTGTCTAAGGAGAGATTGCCGGATGAAGCATGCCAGTTGTTTAGGAGCATGGGAGATAATGATTGTTTGCCTAATAGCTATTGCTATAATAGAATGATTCAGGGATTTCTTCGAAACAGTTATGCCTTGAAGGCAACACCTCTTCTTGCGGAAATGGTCGTCAAGGGCTTCTCTGCAGATTTTTGCACTGCCACTTTAACTGTGGATCTCATCTTAGGATCTGATGAATCAATCTTGATGACGGTTTAACCTTTAGTATCAAGGTGAAACTTAACCTTACTGTTAAATAATTCGATAAATGCCTATTCATTTACTGTTTTAAGTGATTTGTTTGAATAAACACCTAAATTGGCATTTTAGACAACCCAAGCACTTTTTCCTGTTTTCTTTCGAGTGATGATGCCAAGTATCATCTTCCTCTTCATTGGCTTTCCTGTTTTCACTAGGTTTTTACATAAACATGCAGTTTCTTATTAAATTCAGTTGAAACCATACTAGATAGACTGATGTTCTGGTTATTATGCATTTGCTTTCTATTTTGCTTAATTGGACGGTATGAAACGTATACATGCTGATATTGGTAGCTGAATGATCAAAAAGAAAAAGTAACAGCATTATCTGTACTTTTTTTTGTGATATGATTCATGTTATCTTGGCATATGTTGATTTGCCTTTTCTTTTTGATGAAATTAATTCACGGTGCATGGTGACATTTTGTTTTTCTTATGTTTTTTTGGTGATACGTTTTTCTCTTTCTCTATTTCCCTCACAGTATCTTACATTTACGTACTGCTGAGACAATGGATGGGTTGCCAACACAAGATACGTCTGCATGAGCTTTGTCTCGCTTGCAGCTAAACCGGGGATCTGCGAGACTGCGACATCAACATCGGTTCAGAAGCAAAGCCAAAGAAGAAAATTTGCTGTGCTTTCCCCAAGACGAAGAAGCTCAGAGATGAATGCATTGTGGAGCATGGTGAAGAAGCCTGTGCGAAATGGATAGAGGCTCATCGTATATGCCTTCGTGTGGAGGGCTTCAATGTTTGAGATTAGCATTTGAAGTTTATAGAATGAAAACAATTTGAGGTACAAACTTTTAATTATAGGATTACGGAGATGATTTGACAAAAAGAATATAGGAACAAAAAGAAAAGATAGCTTTTCTTTGCAATTGGAGTTGGACTTGGATGCATCTCAACTCAAGTCCCAACTGTTCATTTTTGTATACTTGTCTTTTTTATGAGGTTTACCTCTATCAAATGAATTGGAATACCAGGAATACTTCATTGAGTAAATATTCCCCCCCCCCCCTCCCCCCTTTACTTTCCTATTAACTGACTCTCTTCATGAATTCTCTCTCACTGCTTGTGTTATTGCGTAGCTTGTATTGGTAAAAGTTCCGAGGAAAGAAGATTGTGCACTGTTATGAATATGCAAGTAGGATCGTGTCAGAGAATGATTGTCAGAAGTGATTATTAGGTAGAACATTCTTACCACGTAGGACATGGTCCCTACCAATAATATTATGACACAAGCATTTTTGACATGTCAACCCTGATTTCATTCTAGCACCAAATCCCTCCAAACGAGAGCCTCCGTTTGAGTCTGCACTTCTTTTTCTTTGCAATTCTGTGCTTTTACTCGAAATTCTGGAAGTACATAATGTTGATGAAGCAATATGTGGGTAGCCTTTAAGCTTAAGTTTGAATCAATTGTAACTTGCTAGGAAGCTTAAGTCTGAATTGATGTTGATGAAACAATTCCGTTTGGGAGATTTTTGTAATAGAATGAGATAAGGTTTGACATCTTAAAATATGCTTGTGTGGTAATATTATTGGAAGTGACCATATCCTATGTGATAGGAAGGGTCTACCTAATAATTTCTCCATTCCAAGAGTCAACATGGAGAACAGGTTCTTGTGGCCTTTTATTTCTTTATGTCTGAACCATATTCCTTTGTAGAAAGCATTGATCTTTGAGTGATTAGAGCACAAAAATAATGAACCTAATTTTTAGGATTGAGCTATTCTCTTAACCCTTGGTTTATTGATTCTGGTTCAAGTCCAGGAATTTAATCAAAATGCATCTTTACCTTTTACGTACATAGCCTATGTAGAAGGGCTCAGTTCTGGAGCCTTCAGCCTTTTAGTCCTCCTGATTCTTCTTTTATGTCGTTTCAATTCAGAAGTTAATAGTTATAGGGTTTATTTAGGTGGTTGTTTATTCAGTTTATTGTTCACTATTCTTCTTCATTTCTCTTTCTCACACTACAAGGTCTTCAAGTTCTTTCTTGTTCACCGTAGCTTTTATCAATAAGCAGGATGTATCGTTTTCCTGTGTTGCACTCTGCAAGTACTGTGATCACTTCTCGGTGATGACTTGATAGGTTTGATATATGAATGTACCATTTTGAAACTTAAAAGGCTGCTTCGTTCTTGATATCTCTCGTTGTGTTATAGCTATGACCGGAAGGATAACTAGCACTGTATTTGGATGGCCAGTGGGAGGTTTCCCACTGCGTCATCCCTGCATTTTACGAGTGGAGCCTTTAAACTCAACAATGAGACAGTGGGAGGCCATTTAAATGCAGCTTAGAGTCAAGATAGAGAAGATTTATACTAATAATAATTCAAGTCAGCCTAAGGCCATTCCCTCATGAGATACAACAAGATGCAGACATGAAAACACACTCAAGCTTCTTAATTTTTGATATATCGAATGTGCTAGCGGTTCCTTCTTTTTGCTTCTCTAGGTAAGTATGATAAATAAGAGATGAAAGTACTGATGCATCATCAGACAAGTTTTTGATTGCTTGTTGTGATGGTTCAGAACTTAGAAAATAACAGCATATGAGAATTTTTGTAATATCGGTTTATTTTTTTGTAGATATCAGATGAGAAAATATACCTCTTTTCAGTCTCAATGACCAAGGTGTTTCCTTTCTTAGTAGTTTATGTTATTTGGATTTTTCATTTTCTCTGAAATATTCATATTCGATGTCTGATATATTAGGACACAAGTATAAAGCTATAATCCTCCAGTTTTATGAAAAACATATAATGAATGGTGTTGCATCATGTACTGATATCACATGCAGAACTTAACATGATAGCTTTAAAACAGTAGCACAAAAGTAGAAGTAGAACTGCTCAGAGTTCATAATGGATCGATGATTCGATGATTAACGATAACTTACACGCACTGGCTCTTGTCAGCACAGTCGCAGTTGCCGCACTTGTCAGACATGGTGAATTTGAGAGATTTTTTTTAGTTTATTTAGCCAACTTGCAGTGGGATTGCTATATTTCTCCTAAGCTTTGCACATATGATCATGTATTTATAGGTGAAAAGGTACATTGCAATGGTGCAAAGGGAAGGTATCCGGGTGGCCAAGCAACCTTTGATAAAAAAAAATACTGTAATATTATGTAAATTGCACTTGCTAATTTAAATTTAAAACTTACAGGAAATTGCGTGATAAAAAATATTATGTAATATTAAATAATTGTTTTTAAAATTTGTGGATTTTTTAATCAATAAGATTTGTGGATTTGTTAGATACATATATTTACCGGTGAATTTGGAATTCAGATTTTTGTGTCTTTTTAAATATACAACGATCTTTATTAACTACAAATCTAACTCCACCCACAAATTAAAGGATAATACATGTTTAAGGGTTCGAATTCACATTTTTTTAAATATTACAATAATTATATTTAAAATTCAGTAAAAGGTTTAATTGATTTAATTTTTCAATACAAAAATTTAGTTGAAGAAAAATTTCAAAAATTAAATTAATTTTTTTTAGTAAAATAGACATACGGTCAGTGAACTTTAGTAAAAAAATGGTCACTCAACTTTAGCAATTAAACTTTATGTTTAATTTTAAAGTAAGAATTAAAATGAATGCAAGCAAAGTTAAATTTCCCTATTCCCAAATTCTAAACAACCCTCCTTCACGTGTGTAACGTGTGCGTGCTAATGCTATTGTGTCGAGTTTGGTAAGTTACATTTCTTTCCAGTTTCCAGACCGCAACATCAGTTCTTCCGCTACTGTCGCCCCCGTCTGATTCAAGCTCAGCTCTTGCGAAATGGGTAAGCTTAATGCTTCTCTGATTCTTCCTTGTGTTGTCCATGGCGGAAGGTATCTTTCTAATTTCCACTCTTCCTTTTCTTCCTCTGTTAACCCCTTTGCTACCCACATCCAAGCCCTAAGTAAGAATTCCATATCTGTTTGTGGAAATCCTAAAAAGTACGATGGCTTCGATACTGTTGATGATGCTTTGATTGTGTTTAACAAGATGATCCACAAGTTCCCAAAGCCTTCTATTGTGGAATTCACTAAATTATTAGCCGCCGTTGTTAGGATGAAACACTATGCCATTGTCGTTTCTATGTGTAGCCGGATGGAATTAGTAGGAGTTTCCCCAGATGTTTATTCTTTGAGCATCTTGGTCAATTGCTTTTGCAAATTAGGTCAGATTGGTTTCGGGTATTCTGTTTTGGGGAAAATGCTCAAGTTAGGTGTTGAGCCTAGTGTTGTGACTTTGTCCACTTTGATTAATGGACTTTGTAAGCAAGGTAAGATTTCTCGGGCTGTGAGTTTGTTTGATGAAATGGTTGGAGAAGGGTATCGACCTAATTTAATTGTTTACAATACACTTCTTGATGGTTTGTGTAAGATCGGCAGTACTGATAAAGCTGTTAGATTTCTAAGGATGATGGAAGGGAGAGGTTTTGAACCCGATATTGTTGCATACAACACGGTCATCGATTGTCTTTGTAAGAACGGGTTGTTAAAGGAGGCTCTCAATCTCTTTTCCGAATTGAAGGTTAAGGGCATTAAACCAAATACCGTTACTTACAGTTGCTTAATTCATGGTATGTGTGATTTTGGCCAGAAGAAGGAGGCAACAAAGCTGTTGAATGAAATGGTGGATAACAATATTTCACCTAATATTGTTACGTATGGTATATTGATGGATGCACTTTGCAAGGAAGGGATGGTTTTTGAAGCTGTAGATACCGTTGAGACAATGAGGAAGCAAGGCATTGAGCCTGATGTTATCACGTATAACACATTGGTTGATGCACTTTGCAAGGAAGGAATGGTGTCTGGAGCTGAGCATATTGTTGACACAATGATAAAACAAGGTATTGAGCCTGATGTTGTTACCTATAGTACTTTAATAAACGGCCATTTCTTACGAAACAAAGTAGATGAAGCTAGAAAAGTATTTCATTTGATGATTGAGAAGGGTTTTGCACCGGATATATTTAGTTACAACACAATGATCAATGGGTATTGCAAAGCTAAAATGTTTGATGAAGCGATGAAACTCTTTCATGAAATGTCTCGAAGAGGACCAATCCCGAATATTGTCACATATAACACTCTTCTACAATGTATGTTTCAGTTAGGTAGAGTTTCAACTGCATGTGGATTTTTTAGGGAGATGCTTGCTTCTAGACAAGTTCCAAATATAGTGACATGTTCGATTTTGCTAGATGGTTTATGCAAAACTGGTAAACTCGAAGAGGCATTGAAACTTTTTCGAGCAATGCGGAACAGTGGGTTGGAACTTAATATTGTTTGTTATAGTATCTTGATCGATGGGTTGTGCAAAGCTGGGCATATTGGTGTTGCGAAGGAATTATATCATAAACTCTCATTCAATGGTGTAAAACCGAATGTTTATACATATACCATAATGATTAATGGATTGCATAAAGAGAGACTGATAGATGAGGCACACCAATTGTTTAAGAGCATGGGAGATAATGATTGTGTTCCTGATGGTTGTTGTTATAATGTAATGATTCAGGGGCTTCTTCGAAATGGTTATACCTTGAAGGCAACACAACATCTTGCGGAAATGGTTGGTAAGGGTTTCTCTGCAGATATTTGCACTGCCACTTTATTTGTGAATCTCATCATAGGATCTGATGATATATCAACCTTGATGAAGGTTTAACGTTTAGTGTATTTATTGTTACTTGTAATTGTGAATTAATTTATTTATAAGCAATTGTATTGTGATAAGTTAAAAGATTCTGGAAACTACAATCATTTTTAAGGTCTATTTTCAATTTAGTTGATTTTCTTCTTTAAGCTCTGAAGTAAGTGAGAATCTTGTTGATGGTAATGTTGAAATCCTAAAAAATGGGGAAACCCCATCTGTTTGTTGCTATGGCAAGAGCATCGTTTTCACCTTGGCAATCCCTCCTTTTGGCTGCTCAATCTTTCAACTCCTTAAAAATAAAAAATTATTGTCAACTTTTATTGTTTTTTAATTTTAGAAAAAAAGATAAATGTTAGATATTTTATTTAGGGTAATTATTTTATCATTTCATGCACATTTCTACAATCGCTTTAATTTTAAAGTCTAGTAAATTTGTTTAGGGTTTAATTTTTAGGCAAATTACATTAAATGGTCCCCTAACTATGCTCTAATTCTTTTTTGCGTCCCTCAACTATAAGAAGTTACAAACTAGTCTCCTGACTTAAAAAAGTAACAAATTGGTCCGATGCCATTAAAATTTTAATGGATGATAGTGTGACATTTAATATAAATTGGTATAATTACATAGTTAGCTTTCAAATTCTACACTTATTTTAATTTGACCTTAATTATAAAAAATCAACCCTCATTATTTTAATATTCTATCAATTTAGTCCATCTTTCTTTTCTCTTTTAATCGAGAACGTGTTTAAAAATTATTGGGGGAAAAAGAAAACCAAACCTTAAATATGCTTCAGTTATTCTAAAAAAATAATTCAAAGCTGACATGTTTTTTGTTGTGTTCTCTTTTAACCTCCGGTTACTGTTTTAATTTTTGAATTCATTTCTAAGGATGATGGAAAGGAGAGGTTTTGAACCTGATATTGTTGCATACAACACGACCATCGATTGTCTTTGTAAGAATGAGTTGTTAAAGGAGGCTCTAGATCTCTTTTCTGAATTGAAGGTTAAGGGCATTAAACCAAATACCGTTACTTACAGTTGCTTAATTTGTGGTATGTGTGATTTTAGCCAGCAGAAGAAGGCAACAAGACTTTTGAATGAGATGATGGATAATAATATTTCACTCAATATTATCACGTATAGTATACTGATCGATGTATTGTGCAAGTAGGGATTGATTTCTAAAGTAATAGATATCATTGACACAATATTGAGCCTAATATTGTCACGTATAATGCATTGGTCTATGCACATTGCAAGGTAGGGATGTTTTTCAAAGCGGAGGATATTATTGACACAATGATAAAGCTAGTCATTGAGCCTAATGTTGTAAGCTATAATGCATTAATAAACGGCCATTGCTTGCGAAATGAATTGGATAAAGCTAGAGGAGTTCTACATATGATGATTGAGAAGGGTTTTGCACCTGATATAGTTAGTTATAACACAATGATCAATGGTTGCTGCAAATCTAAAAGGTTAGACGAAGCGATGAAACTCTTTCATGAAATATCTCAAAAAAGACTAATTTCGAATAATGTCACATATAACACTTATGCAAAGTATGTTTCAGCTAGGGAGAGTTGCATCTGCATGTGGATTTTTGAGGGAGATGCTTGCTTCTGGACGAGTACCAGATATAGTGACATGTTCCATTTTACTAGATGGTTTATGCAAAACAGGTAAACTTGAAGAGGCAATTAATCTTTTTCGAACAATGCGGAACAACGAGTTGGAGCTTGATATTGTCTCGTATAGTATCTTGACTGATAGGTTATGCAAAGCTGAGCATATTGGTGTTGCGAAGGAATTATTTTATAAACTCTAAGAGAATGGTTTAAAATCGAATGTCTACACATATATCATAATGATTGATGAATTCTTTAAAGAGTGATTGTCGGATGAAGCATACCAGTTTTTTAGGTGCATGGGAGATGATGATTGTGTTCCTGATAGCTGTTGTCAAGGGCGGAGCTAAAAATATATTTAAAGGATGTCATTTTTTCAACGATATTTAAAGAGGATTAATTATTTATCAACAATTGTAGTGTGATAAGTTAAAAGATTCTGGAAACTATAATGCCAATTGAGTGTGAAGGTCTATTTTCTATTTAGTTGATTTTCTTCGTTAAGCTTTGAAGTAGGTGAGAATCTTGTTGATGGTGATGTTGAACTCCTTCAAAATATACCATTCAACCTGATTTAGTACAAATTAGACCGCTTAGCAATGTATTTGAATCTGCGCTTTTTTTTAATAATCACTGTAATTGCTGAATACTTGAAAATGGGGAATCTGATGGTGATTTTTTTTTATATAAGTTTATTGAAAAAAATGAGATTTTTATAATATATATATTTAATATTTGTGTTTTTTCATCTATATTAATGTCTCGTTCTATTGTTTAGGAAATTTAGTTAAAATTTTAAAATTGATATTTATATTAATTATATTAATATATGATAGATGTTATATTTGAAATTAGGCTTAATACCATAATAATTGTTTAAATTATGTCATATTTCTAAGATAGGTGTCTAAATTTTTTAGTTGAAATATGTGCCTCAAGTTTATTTGGTCAAAGAAGGTGCTTCGATTAACTTTAAAACAAGTCAAAAATAAAACTTTAGGTATCTATTTCAGCCAAAAAAAACTTTATACATATATCTTAGAGAGTGGATATAATTAACTTGGGCACTTATTTTAGCACTAAGCCTTTAAATTAAGCATATGATTTCAAATTTAAAATTTAATTAGATAAAACACTTTAAAATATGGAATAGAATTAGATAGGGATGAGAAAAATAGTTAAGATATGACATAAATGCATAAACGTAAAAAGTTCATATTATTAATGTGTACAAAATTGTATAAACTCATTATGTTTTGAACACTTACAAAATACAACATGCCACATTCTTGTTTGAGTTTCATCGCTCTAACAAGAATATCAATCAGATGACTCTGACTCTTCTCTGTCCCGTTTCGAGGCCTACAACCGCCTCCTAGCTGCCGCGGTGGCCTTTGGAGAGAAGCTTCCGATCCCGGAGATTATAGCGCTCGGCGGTCAATCTGATGGAAAAAGCTCCCTCCTTGAAGATTTTCTTGGATTCCGTTTCAATGTGCGTGAAGTTGAAATGGTACTCGTCGACCTCTCATTTTGCAGATGGTTCACGACCCTTCTGCACTTGAGCCTCGTTGTCGATTCCAGGTGGTTTTTTGGTCTTCTTTTCTTCCTTCGTGATTTTGGGTTGCTTTTGATTTGATGGGAATTTCTTGGGTTTTTATTTGTTTCTATTTCATTTTTAAGTTTTGTGTTGATTTTGTTATATCCTGAATCGACCTGTGCTTATTTTTTTAGGAAGTACATAACTGGATCTTGAATGGAAGAATTGCAAATTTCAAAATAGTATTATAACTTTTGAAGAATTTATAATTGAATAACGCAGTGCTTCTGTTCACAACAGAACTTACACAGTTCAAATTTGATCAATAATTAGCTATTTGCCAAGGATTTAGATTGTTTTAGATGCGAATAATCTTGAATTATAGCTTTAATTATTTTTCTACCAAAATGTTTTTATTTCTTTAGCATCTGGGGTTTCTTCATTTGAATGCTCCACTTCTGTAGCTTGCTATGTATTGTGTTCTTTGTTTTGTTTTTCTCTTTTTCATTATGCTTAAATTGATAATTGAAAACAGGAAGAAGATTCTGAAGAATATGGAAGTCCAGTTGTTTCAGCATCAACAATTGCAGATATCATAAAATCAAGAACCGAGGCACTTTTAAGAAAGACTAAAACTTCAGTTTCTCCTAAGCCAATTGTGATGAGAGCTGAATTTCCACATTGTCCTAACCTCACCATCATTGAATCCGTCATTCGTTCTTAAGGTGGGTTGCTAATTCATGTGAAAACAAAATTCAGGCTTAGGTTGATTGAAATCTTTGTAATACAATGATTTTATTTATGAATCGAAATGTATGGTTGGAAATTTCTTGGCAGGCAAAGAAAGGAGAACTAGAGGACACTCCACAGGAGATTCTTTCCATGGTGAAGTCGTTAGCTAGTCCTCCCCATCGTATTCTGTTGTTCCTCCAGCAGAGTAGTGTGGAATGGTGCTCATCATTGTGGTTAGATTCAATTAAGGAAATTGATCCAACCTTTAGAAGGACAGTAATTGTGGTCTCCAAGTTTGATAACAGACTCAAGGTACACATTTTATTGCTTTTCTTTTTGGCTTTGTCATCTATGATATGTAACATTGAGCTGATGCATTCACACTACTTTTTCTTATGGAACATGATATTGAGGGAATTAAATAATCCATGTTAGTTGGACTTGGGGGTTTGCTCAACATGGGCATTTTCAACTTTTTCCAACCTTTTCAATGTATCTAATGGTCATTGGAGGATCATATCCTTGTATCCTTGTCTAAATACGTATATTCAAGAAATAAAAAGTCGGCGTAACATAGGGGAAAAACAATCCTTGCTTGTTGCTTGATATAATGTCACTATGCGTGTAGCTTGTGAGGAATTCGATTGTGGTAATTCAATTGAATCTAATGCAGGAGTTTAGTGACAGATGGGAAGTGGATTGTTATTTGAGTGCAAGTGGTTATCTTGGAGAAAATACTCAGATCGTTTTTTGTAGCATTGGCCAAGGATAGTAACACCGTTTCAAATGATGAATTCCGATGGCAAATATCCCAAGTGGATGCTGAAGTTGCACGTCATCTTCGTGATGGAATCAAGGGAGGCTACGATGAAGAGAAGTTCAAACCTTATATTGGTTTTTGTTCATTGAGGGAGTATTTAGAATCAAAACTTCAAAAGATATACAAAGAAACTGCTCCAGCAACACTGGCATTGCTTGAGCAGCGCTGCAGTGAAGTCAACATTGAGCTCGCGAGATTGGACTCCAAGATACAAGCAACTTCCGATGTTTCTCATCTTCGAAAATCAGCCATGATGCATGCAGCTTCTATCAGCAATCATGTGGTGAGACATTTATCTCACACAGATTTTCATTTATTGCATATAAACAGTGTCATAATATTTGATTTTACCTACTTGAGAAAACCATATGCACTTCAGGTAATGCATAACCAAGTTACTAGGACTCTGGTTCGAGTGTCAGGCACGTGTATGTCCAACTTTTTCCCATTATTCTATGTATAATCATTTGGCAAATTGAACAGCATATATAGTTTGACTGCCTGAATTCACATACCAGATTTTTATTTTTAAGAATTTAAATGTCTTCATAAAGCCTTTTATTACTACAAGAAACCTAATAATATTATTTTGTTGCTTAAGGGAGTTTTGATTGATGGAGCAGCCGATCCTGCCCCCGAGCAGTGGGGCAAAACAACAGAGGAGGAAAGATCAGAGAGTGGCATTTGATTTTGAAGATTTTGAAAGTGAGTGAAATACTAAACACATCTGTTTTCCTGAAACAGGTTGCAAATATCTTATTTGCACATGCTGGTCGAGGTGGGGGTAGAGGAGTAGCAGAGGCTGCTGCACAGTCATGGCTTGCTCCTCTCCTTGATACTGCTTGTGATAGGCTTGCCTTTGTTTTAGGCAATCTTTTTGACATTGCTCTAGAGAGGAACCACAGCCGGGAATCAGAATGTAAGAAGCCCTTGAAGTTTCCTTTTTTCCATAACTATAGTTAATAGCCATTTTCCCTTCATCTCTTAACTTTTTAGCCTACATTTTGGAGAGTAATTATCTTCATAGAGATGGTATTAAGTGGCACAAATGTTTCATATTTATTTCAACTGCACAGGTGGGAGGAAAACTGGAGACATGGACGGTTATGTTGGGTTTCATGCAGCTTTAAGACATGCATACAAACGGTTCATAAAGGATTTGGCTAAACAGTGCAAGCAACTTGTTAGGCACCATCTTGATTCAGTTACAAGCCCATATTCTCAGGTTTTTTTATGAGAACAACTTTCAAGGAGGCTTTCGCTCAAGTGCAAGCTCATATTTCAAACATAGCCAAGCTTCGGCCGGTTCATTTTGGCTGGAGCTATCTGATGGTGGGCAAGTATCTCGTGATGAGACGATGAGGGATCAAGAGAACCTACCACCCAAAAACAATCCACCGCAAAACACTCCAGGAAAAGGTATGGAAGCTCGAGAAGCCCTCCGAGAAAGCCAAATGACAGTGCCTGAGACCCCATCTCCTGATCAGCCATGTGATGTGGTCTACGCTGGTGGTGTTAAGGCTGAAGTTGGACCGGTAAAACGTATAGCAAGAATGACAGGCAATAGAAATATTATATACATACAAAATATTATTTACGCTGGTGGTGTTAAGGCTGAAGTTGGACCGAGGTAACGGTGATAGTGGTTCGATATCAGCTTACACTGCAATCTGCTCCTCATCAGCACAACATTTTGGACGGATACGTGAAGCTCTTGTTGAGCGTAGTGTGACATCAACACTAAACTCTGGATTTTGGACCCCATTGTAAGTTCTTTCAGTTGTATTATTTACATAAAAAATATTATTGGACATCAACTTCAGATTGGAGCTTATAAACTCTGTTAATTCTTTACTTTGATTTGGACAGCTGTGGCATGCTTGTGGTGGAAGTAGGGCTGGATCTGTTTGCTGTGAATGATGAGATGTTTGTTTCTCCTGCGGCCATTGATGCACTGCAACACAAACGACAATCCCTTCAAAATCGCCAGAATCTTGCTTGACTAAATTCAAAAATGTTGCTCGAGCACTCTGATGAGACAACAACATTTTGAATCATAACTAATGTACCAAGCAAAGAGTTCCACATCTTGTGAAGAAAAAAACACTTGAACATGTATTGTGTTTGATGATGTTTGTTCCTTTTGTATATGAATTGACAATCATTTGTGGGATATAAACTTGGAATCGGATTTATAAAATTTGTTTAGTTCAAATAAATTTGGACAATTGAGTTCATCTTTGAATACCCCTGTAATACATTGTCGAGGCCCAAATATAAAATGCACCTTCGAATCTGATTCTACTATTAACCCTGCCCTTCAATGAATATCTCCATCGTCACTTTGATAGCCATAACCTCCACTAATCTACTGTTAATGGTTTTGACGAAGGATTAACAGGCTTGTTATAATCCAAATTCTACTGCAACCTAAAACATTATTTATTCATCAAGATTTATTAATTTAATTATCTATCTTCTCGTCTCATTAGAATATATTTTGCATAATCCAAATTCTACTCCAACTTGGATTTTCATTTTATATAAAGACAATCCCATATTCACTCACGTTTTTTTGTATATCCTTAAACCCTTTGTTTGATCAAACCCTTAACCCTCTGTCTCTACGAATCCATCAATGGCTGTGTATTAGTAGTTTAGCTGAGTTTGATTATTGTAATATGCTATCATGTGTATTGAGTCACACAATTGGTTTATTAATCTATAAATACTATACGATTTTTTCGACCAAAATTTATTTTAAAAATATTTTTTATTTATAGTAACTACAATAGTTTGACATTGGTCTATTTTTAAAACGATAATACTTGTTTCACATATTATGAACCTATAGTTCTTTATCGTCTGAATTGTAATCTGAATTCAAGTTAGAAGCCACGTAGTAAACCAACAAAATTAAATTTCCCTATTCTCAAAAAATATAAAGAAATACACTATGAATAAAAAAGAAATACACTAAAAAAGAATATAAAAAATAAACAATAAAGTAAGAATTAAAATGAATGCAAAGTTAAATTTCTGTATTCCCAAATTCTAAACAACCCTCCTTCACGTGTGTAACGTGTGCGTGCTAATGGTATTGTGTTGAGTTTGGGAAGTTACATTTCTTTCCAGTTTCCAGACCGCAACATCAGTTCTTCCGCTACTGTCGCCCCCGTCTGATTCAAGCTCAGCTCTTGCGAAATGGGTAAGCTTAATGCTTCTCTGATTCTTCCTTGTGTTGTCCATGGCGGAAGGTATCTTTCTAATTTCCACTCTTCCTTTTCTTCCTCTGTTAACCCCTTTGCTACCCACATCCAAGCCCTAAGTAAGAATTCCATATCTGTTTGTGGAAATCCTAAAAAGTACGATGGCTTCGATACTGTTGATGATGCTTTGATTGTGTTTAACAAGATGATCCACAAGTTCCCAAAGCCTTCTATTGTGGAATTCACTAAATTATTAGCCGCCGTTGTTAGGATGAAACACTATGCCATTGTCGTTTCTATGTGTAGCCGGATGGAATTAGTAGGAGTTTCCCCAGATGTTTATTCTTTGAGCATCTTGGTCAATTGCTTTTGCAAATTAGGTCAGATTGGTTTCGGGTATTCTGTTTTGGGGAAAATGCTCAAGTTAGGTGTTGAGCCTAGTGTTGTGACTTTGTCCACTTTGATTAATGGACTTTGTAAGCAAGGTAAGATTTCTCGGGCTGTGAGTTTGTTTGATGAAATGGTTGGAGAAGGGTATCGACCTAATTTAATTGTTTACAATACACTTCTTGATGGTTTGTGTAAGATCGGCAGTACTGATAAAGCTGTTAGATTTCTAAGGATGATGGAAGGGAGAGGTTTTGAACCCGATATTGTTGCATACAACACGGTCATCGATTGTCTTTGTAAGAACGGGTTGTTAAAGGAGGCTCTCAATCTCTTTTCCGAATTGAAGGTTAAGGGCATTAAACCAAATACCGTTACTTACAGTTGCTTAATTCATGGTATGTGTGATTTTGGCCAGAAGAAGGAGGCAACAAAGCTGTTGAATGAAATGGTGGATAACAATATTTCACCTAATATTGTTACGTATGGTATATTGATGGATGCACTTTGCAAGGAAGGGATGGTTTTTGAAGCTGTAGATACCGTTGAGACAATGAGGAAGCAAGGCATTGAGCCTGATGTTATCACGTATAACACATTGGTTGATGCACTTTGCAAGGAAGGAATGGTGTCTGGAGCTGAGCATATTGTTGACACAATGATAAAACAAGGTATTGAGCCTGATGTTGTTACCTATAATACTTTAATGAACGGCCATTGCTTACGAAACAAAGTGGGTAAAGCTAGACAAGTTTGGCAGTTGATGATTGAGAAGGGTTTTGCACCTGATATATTTAGTTACAACACAATGATCAATGGATACTGTAAAGCTAAAAGGTTAGACGAAGCAATGGAACTCTTTCATGAAATATCTCGAAAAGGACTAATTCCGAATAATGTCACATACAACACTCTTATGCAAAGTATGTTCCAGCTAGGGAGAGTTTCAACTGCATGTGGATTTTTGAGGGAGATGCTTGCTTCTGGACAAGTTCCAGATATAGTAACATGTTCCATTTTGCTGGATTGTTTATGCAAAACAGGTAAACTCGAAGAGGCATTGAAACTTTTTCAAGCAATGCGGAACAACGGGTTGGAGCTTGATATTGTCTCTTATAGTATCTTGATCGATGGGTTGTGCAAAGCTGGGCATATCCAAGTTGCCAAGGGATTATTTCATAAACTCTCATCCAATGGTTTAAAACCGGATGTCTACACATATACCATAATGATTGATGGATTCTCTAAAGAGAGATTGCCGGATGAAGCATACCGGTTGTTTAGGTGCATGGGAGATGATGATTGTATTCCTAATAGCTGTTGTTATAATGTAATGATTCAGGGGCTTCTTCGAAACAATTATAATTTGAAGGTAACACAACTTCTTGCGAAAATGGTCGGTAAGGGCTTTTCTGCAGATATTTGCACTGCCACTTTATTTGTGAATCTCCTCTTAGGGTCTGATAAATCAACCCTGGTGAAGGTTTTTAATGTTTAGCGTAAAGATTCGATTCATATATCAGCAATTGTAGTTTGATAAGTTAAAAGATTCTGGAAACTATAATGCCAATTGAGTGTTAAGGTCTATTTTCTATTTAGCTGATTTTCTTTGTTAAGCTTTGAAGTAGGTGAAAATCTTTTTGATGGTAATGTTGAACTCCAAAGTATACCATTCAACCTGATTTAGGCTCTATTTAGCATTTCTTTTTAAATCAGCTTTTGGGGTCAAAAGCTCGTTTGGATGCAAAAGCAATGCTAAACAATTAACTTTTAGAGAAAAAAATGTTTTTGAAAAGTGCTTTTCAACCCAAACGCAAAAACTAAATTTTTTTACCTTTTGCGGTTGTAAAAATTCTTTTGGAAACTAAATTACAATTTTAACCTTCATTTGTTATTGTGTTTATTTATGATTTATAAATTTATAATTTTTTATGAATATATAATTAATAATTATTTTTTTAGTTTAAAAATAATATATATTTATTCATGTCAAATTTTTTAAATAAAATGTTTAAAATTTATTATATTTTTATGAAACACGTACAATTGTTAAAAATGTATTTATTAATAAAAATATTTTTATAATAATTTAAGTTGATATATTATAATATTAAAGAATTTGAATATCATTATATTATATTATATATATATATATATATATATATATATATATATATATATATATATATATATATATATATATATATGGGTTTTATTTTGATGCACAAGCTGTGTAAATTTTTTTTACACAATCCTTTTATAAAATTTAAAATCTAAATCACAAACCCTAGCAACCTAAACCCTAAGCCCTAAACTCTAAACTTTAAATTCTAACCATAAACCTTAAATTATATACCATACATACTAAACCCCTAAACCCTAACATAAAACCCTAAACCCTAAAATTAAAGGGCTTGTGTAAACTAAAGTTTACACAGCTTGTGCATCAAAGTATTTTCCATATATATATATATATATATATATATATATATATATATATATATATATATATATAACTTACAATATCATGTCTAAAATGACTATTTATCTTCTTAAAATCACTTTTCGACAATAATACTAAACACTTCAATTTTAAACTCAAAAATTCATAAACACTTTTAAAAACTGCTTTTTAAACTAGCTTTTCCACTACATTTTTCAAAAGCAATGCTAAACTGGTCCTTAGTACAAATTAGACTGTTTAGTAGTGAATTTGAATATGTGCTTTTTTTAATAACCACTGTAATTAGGGATGTAAAAACAGGTAATTAGAAGGGTTTCAGGTTGGGTACTGTCAGGTTTGGTAAAATTTGGTACATGTTATTTTTTTTATTTTGACTCGACTCGGGTCGGGTGCGAGTCCATTTCAGGTCGGGTCAAAACGTGTCGAGTCCGAAGTAGATAATTGACAGGTTTATTCGGGTTCAGATACACTTCAGGTCGAGTCCATTTCAGGTAGGGTCCATTTCAGGTCGGTTTCATTTCAGGCCGGTTTCATTTCAGGTTGGGTGCATTTTAGGTCGGGTAATTTCAGGTCGGGTAGTTTCAGGTCGGGTTATTTTCGGGATTGGAATTCGTATTGAGTTTGAGTTCGGTACAACCGTAGAAGTAGTCGATAGACTTTAGGTTGGCCTTTGTCAATCGTCATTGATTTGGAGTTAATTATTTAAAGTCATATCAAATTGAAATTATAAAACATTAGAGTAATTAAAAAAATAATAAAAAGGGGTCAATTTGGACTGAAAATGGGTCAATTTGGATTAAAAATAAAATTTCATAGATTATAATGAACAAAAATATCAAATTAAAATTATAAAACATTAGACAAATTTAAAAGAAAACAATGAAAATGGGTCAATTTAGAATAAAATAAAGTTTTGAGGACTATAATGAACAAGAGTATCAAATTAAAAGTATAAAAATTGGAGTAATTAAAAAAAAACAATAAGTAGAGGTCAATTTAGAATAAAAATAAAGTTTTAGGGTCTAGAATGAACAAAATTTCAAATTAAAATTATAAAACATGATGAATATATATATATATATATATAGGGGTCAATATGAAATTAAAATAAAGTTAGGGGACTAGAATGAAGAAAATATCAAATTAAAATAACAAAACATTGGATTTAAACATGGGGAGAGAAAAGGTAGGAGAAGACGGGGAGAGAAAAGCTCTCTGATTTTTACCGGAAATGGCCAAAGAGTCTGAAAGTGTTTTCAAAAGCCGATTTATAATGTTTAACTTTTTGAAAAAGGTTTAATGCTGTATTAAATCCCCCCGCGTTGCCTTAATTACCCTATGAGGGTTTCCGCATTTTCAAATCGCACCCTTGGTCCTTGAAATTTTCATGAGTCTTTCAATCCCATCCCTAATTCAGTTTTAATAGATTTCGAATGGGTTAATAGCCGTTTTGGCACCTTCAGATTTCTGCCCCATTTCAAATTGGTCACTAATCGTTGTTTTAATTATTTTTGTTAGCGGTTTATTTGCCGTTTAAGTCCCCGGCCATTTCATGCATCTTTATTTTACTTCATAATCGTGTTTCCTTAATTTCAATTAGTATGATATTTGTGTGCTAATAATATATATAGTATATGGTATAATATATTATTATATATCTTTGTCATACCTTGTTTTACGTGTGATACATTTTTTTACATTACATAATTTTATTACGTTTCTTATATATATGTTACTTGTAATGTTCATATTGTAAGTTGTAACGTGCCTTTTTATTTAATCATGCAATTTATTTGTTTCGCTTTTAAATGTTAAGTTGCATCTGAATCTTAAAATGCAATGCGAGAGTCTTTTTATTCGGGAACGAACGAGGCCAGTACCAGTCGTAGTGGTGGTGGTTCGGACGTTCCTTCTCGAATATTAAGACCTTTAAAATTTACTCGCTCGTATAACCAAGTTTCGATACGATTTGTCACTTTAATTCGCAAAATTTAATATTAATTAAGCGGTAATGTTTTTGGTACCGATTTTCGGGCACGACGGGGGTGCTCATCCTTCCCCGCGTGTAACCGACTCCCGAACCCATTTTCAAAAGAAAAATCTCTGGTTTTATTTAGGTGTCCGGTCTACCATTTTTAAATGGCTGGTGGCGACTCCTCTATTTTTTTATAAATCCGACTAATTTTTCAAAAACCAAAATCAAAACCCGGTACGTTCGAGCGACACCCGAGGTACTTGTATTTTCTGAAATTTTTTAGTCGCAACAGATGGCGACTCCGCTGGGGACACATTTTTGTTTTCAAAAACAAAAAAGAGAGTCGAGCCAAAAAAAACTTTACCGCTTAATTAATATTAAAAGTTGCGAATTAAAGTGACCGAGTCGATCGAAATTTGTTTATGAGTGCGAGTTTATTTTAAATGCATTTAAAATTGGCATTTAAACCCGTTCCTTTAAGTGGGGGGAAAACGCTAGTGCTTTCGTGGGGATATTGTTCCTCTGTGTAGGCCTAGCAAGTACCTTCGGGGCTCGAATACCCTATATCTTCGTGAGAATATCGTTTCTCCGTGCAGATATAGCTAAAGGGTCCCCTCGAATTGAACTCGGTTGAGAGGAGCCTATAATGGGTGATGACCGGGGGCCTTGCTACCCTTAGAAGGGGACAACGAGGACAGTTCGAGTACCTCCTAGAACCAAAACTGCATGTAGAGAACTAGAAAGCCCACCTCTTTTAGAGCCATGCAGATAGCCTAGGTTCATTAGACGGGATAAATAGGGTTGCTTGCTTTCATGCTTGCCTTATTTCTTTTATCATGTTAATTGTATTTATCCGACACTAACGATCTTTTGTGATCTCTTGCATTTATTCTTACATGCATTACATAACACAAAGGTGTTGAGTCAAGGTGGTTTTACCCATTTTAGGGCTATCATTATGGACGAGAGGTTGATAGAAAATATGTTGTCAATTAGCAAGTCCGACATCGGTCAGAGTTGAATTAGAAATGATAAGGGAGCAGCTTACCGAGCGAACACACAGTGTCAGATCTGGTGCCCACCATTGAAGAAAGCACAACCCTTCTCCATTCCGAGGAAGTGAATCAAGATCGGATCTACTCCGAATATCCAAAATCATGAAACTACCCGACCGAGTGCAAAAAGGTAGCCGAAAAGAGCGTGGCGACCGGAAAGGGCATGGATTAGGTCAAGAGATGGATTCAGCTTCGAGGAAATAGCTTGTTTTCCGGGACTTGATACCAGCAAATTTAGAGGGTCTTGAATTGCTAGAGAAGAAAGCAAATCCGGCCCCAAAAATTTTAGCCGAAGTTTTCATTTCCTTGAACATGATTAGGGGGCAAGAAGAGTACCCGTAGGACTTTTGCTATGACTATCTTGTAACAAGGAGCCTCCTTTACGTTCAAATGAAAGTTGACCTAAGGGGAATCACCTATATGACCAACACCTTTGACTTGCATACATTTGTAGCATTTTTTTCATTTATCATTTCAAAGCAGCATCGTTAGTCATGCATCCATCTCATGATCATGCATTTGTTAATTTGAGTCCACAATACATCCATCATTAAAACTTGCTTAAGGCATCCCACCACATCATTACTAATTGGGGAAAACACTCGTGTCAGAAAGAGAAAAGAGAGAGAAAATGGACAAAAGAACATTTTATAACCAGTACAGCTTCAGAAGCATGAATGACCTAGTGGTTAGGATAGATAAGCTCAAACAGCTTCAAGAACATTTGTTTCAGAAACGAAAGGATATAATATTGTATACGAGGAAAATAGATCATTTACAAAAATCCAATTCTCATTATTGGTGAAAACTGATTGTACCTAGGGGAATGGTACAACTAGCCCGGAGCAAACGCCTACCGGTAAAGGCAATTCAAATCCGTTAGTCCCTGTGCATTTGGGAAAAATGCAAGCGATTTCAAGAAAAATGAATTGGAGACATTACATCGCTTCATGAAAGAAGAAGCGATGTTTGGGCAAGTCCGACAAAAATGTTGGCACAACGTGCTTAAATACGATGAAGTGGATAATTCAAATGTCCATCGAAAAATCCATTTTTACGAATGGTCAAAGGAAAATAAATCCTTTGCAAAAATCCAATTCTCATTATTAGTGAAAACTGATTGTACCCAGGGGAATGATACAACTAGCCCGAAGCAAACGACTATCGGTAAAGGCAATTCAAATCCGTTGATCCTTGTGCATTTGGGAAAAATGCAAAAGAAATAAGTAAGCTGTAAATTTTTTATTTTTTTCATCATAACGAAAGTTTCATTTTGCTGTTTAGAAAATATTTTGGTATTCCTTAATTCTTTAAACATTTCATAAGTTTACTCTTGTTTTCCAATTACACATGTATATACCTTTTTGAGATTAACTTTAATTCAATTCAAAAAAAAGAAATTTTTTCTGAAAGACCGAATGTTGTGAGGACGCTATAAATATGAAAACCCTATGCTCTACTTAGGCCAAGGGAGGAATGACAAATGAGTGTTCAGGAATAATGGGCTACTCCCATTGAGTGAATTTTCCCTCTCAGGCATTGTTGTTCAAGGTCTTTGAATGAAGTGATAACCCTAAAACTTCTACCACCTGAAGACCAATTTTGATATCCGTGTATGGGAGGACATTTGGCATTCCTTCAAATCCATTCACATAGAAATAAAATAAAAAATACCCATTTTTGTCCCCGTTTGAGCCTATCAAACTTTTTTATTCTGATTGAACCCAAACCAAGGATCACCCCTACACTGGGGGCAAAAAAGGATAGAAGTCTATGGACAAGTAAATGACAGTGGACCCTGATTATGCTTTGAGAATGATGTCTTGTGAACTAAGGGGCATTAAAAGAGAACAGATTCAATTGATACACTTTCAGTTTGAGCAGCCAAAAACATCAAAAGGAAACAGCGAAAGAAAAGTCGGTTCTCAAAGAGATCAAGTCAAAAGTTACCGACATAAAAGTTGAAGAAATCAAAAGCGAAGGCACTAAAGTGAAAAGTGCAATTTTGAAAAGAGAGAGAAGCGGATAAAGAAAAGGGGCAAGAGGATTCCCTATCCAAATGAATCTCTGCTTAGATGAGCCTCGAAGGATTGTTCACATGTGAGCAAGAACCTGCACCAGTACAATACAAAGGCGCAACTTGATCCGAAACTACGCTTGACGAAAGGAAATGAACTCTAGGGTGAAAACCCCAACAAGAAGGGGCAGTCTAGAGCGATCCAAAGAAGTAAGAAAGGAAATAGCATTTCATCGGAGCATAATTGAGACTTCAGATTGAAAAAAATTGATCCTTGGTTTCGCCACCCTCAAACACTTGTTTGAGCCTATTTACCATTTATTTCGTAGCCGTGAGCCTTAACCTACATTACAAACCTCAAAAGACCATTTGGACCATACATGAACGGATGGATGAATTTGTCTTCAGATCACATCCCGCCTATCTGGGTTAACCTTTCTTCAAGGACTGCCACACTTCTAATGCCTGATTGAGATCAGAAAAGAGGGAAAGATGGGGCAAGGTGAGTTAGTGAGGTAAAGAGAGCCACCTTCAAATTGGGTAGAAACTAAGTATGGGAGTCGCTCCTCTCGGAAGCCTAATACCCCAGAAAAGATTTCATATGTGTATCCCCGCAACGTTCGAAAAATGTCACTCAGGTTGACATTTTTTCAAAAACCCAAAACTTGATTTTCTTAAATATCACTTGTCGTGATTCTTTAAAATGTATATATATACATAATGAATTTATTTTTATCATTTTCGTAAGTCTCCTACATTGGAATGAACAAGTGGACTAACTGTGACTCGTGGTAAAGCCAGTAGTACCCGAGAGGGGCATCATTGTCTGTGGGTAACAAGGGTTTTGTACATAAGAGTTTGAATCAGAATAGATGAAAGATAGCACAAGGCTAGAAAAAGTGTAGATGAAGTTTCTAAATACGACCAAAGTCACTCGACTCGAATATTTGAACGAAGAACGAGCGGCAGAAGTTTGAGTGCCAGTTTTGTCGAGACACGAGATTGATGAGTGGTTATAGTCCCAAGATAACGACCGCCGACCCTAGAAAATGAAGAGAAACTAAACACATGCATCTTTGTATTCTCGTAAAACACATGCATCTTTGCATCTAGAAATATGCTCATGCATCATCGATAGCTAGATATCACCCATGCTAGGAGCATGCTAAATCATATCATAGCATTTTGTTTTCTCTAAACAGATATTTGAAGATTGGTAAAAGAATAGATCTACAGCTTCACGAGAGGAGAAGCGAATCTCACAAGAGTCAAGAGTCCTTCGACTTGCGTAATTCGGATTTCTAAAATCCTTCCAACCCTCGGTTTTAATCTTCCAGATGGTTTTCTTACAATTCGATTTTATCCTTCCAAAAGATTTTTGAAAGACAAATTGAATACCTCTCGGGATGAGGAGAAAACGATAAAGTGAGAACTAAAAGGGTCTCAGGCGAAGCCTTTCAAGCCGCCGCCCCAGAGTGTCAGGTGAAGCCTTCATGTTCGCCACTCAAGGATTTCAGATAAAAGCTTTCAAGCTTGCCGATAGATTTCAAGATAAAGGATCCTACAGAGAAAGGGTCCAAACAAGCTCTGTATAGAAGGAACTTGCGACTTCAGGATCTCGAAAGCGGAGGGTCCTACTGAGAGGGGACTTGTAGATCCTTGATTTCAGAGAGGAGTTCAATAGAGAAGGAACTACTACTCGAAGAGTACGCTAAGGAAGAGGAGTTTTATGGAGAAAAAACTCAGAATCCTAAGGCTTCAAGATCTCGAAAGCGGAGGGTCCTATAGAGAGAGGACTTGGAGATCTTTGATTTCTGAAATATAAGGACGAGAGTTCTATATAGGAAGAACTGCCACTCGAGGAATACACAAAGGAAATGAGTTCTATGGAGAGAGAACTCATATTCTTAAAGTTTCAGAGAGAAAGTTACTTGGACTTGCGTGCTGCCGCTTTGAGAGAGCAAACCGTCCAATAGTGAAGTTGGACAGATTTAGTTATGACCGATTTGCTTTAAGACCGTGAAGGGAAAGCAAATTCGCTTGGACGCCCAAGTTCGCCTTTTGGCCGCGACGGGGAGACAAAAATATTTGGAGTTTCAGCTTGCTTTTTTACCGCGAAATGGACAACTTGCTTTTTAGACCGCGAAAGGGAAGGCAAGGTTGTTTGAATGACCAGCTTGTTTTTTCGAAAAGAGAAGAGAAAGATATTCGAAATCTGCTCATCGATTGGGCACTTGGAGAATAGAACTTGCCTATCTGTTCGGGCACTTGGAGAATGGAAATCTGCAAAAAAAAAAAAAAAACTCACTGTCTACCTGTTTGGGGCATCCGGAGGGAGAACTCATGATCAGAAGGCGTTGGGAAGAGGAGTTGCTTGGATTCACGTGGCTGCTTCAGGAAAAGAACCGTCCAACAGGGAAGTAGGACAAAATTAGTGCTTATGGTCTTTGCTTTATTCTTGTTCCACAAGTATAAGCAAAGAGGGGCAACTGTAATCACTAATTTTGTCCGGACCTTGAACCCCCTTTAATTTGTGTTTACCTCGGGCTTATTAGGGCTATTAGGTAATTAAAAGAAAAAAAGAAAAAAAGAAAAAATATATGTACGCATATATATGTGTATGTATGTATAAATAATACTACTATTACCTTATATTATTACTATTACACTATGTTATTATTATTTACTATTGTTAATTATTATTATTATTATTAGTATGCTTTTGTTTTATTTATTATTATCATTATTCATTATTATTATGATTATTACTTATATCTTTAGTTATTATAATTAATATTAATATTGTATTCATATTATTATTATCATAACAAGATAAAGAAGATAAATAATAATAAATCATAAATAAATAAAAGCCCAATATATTTATTTAATTAATACAGTCCATAACCTAAAATAAAATACATTAGGCCCGAGCCCGGTAAGCCTTTACAACAACCCTAATGAAAAAACCTTAATTGCTTGGTGTTTCTTTGTGCAGCCGCCGCCTCAGCCCACAGCCGTTGGATCTGGCTTGGGATTAACGGTCCAGATCGCACCCTCCAGGAAAACCCTAGGGAGGCTCTTCGAATCCCTCGCGCCGCACTCCCATTGCCGTTCGATCTGGGCGAGATCAACGGCCCAGATCGCGTTGGAACAAAACCCTAATGAGGGTGACCTTGATCCGCGCCGCACATGCCCTCCACCGTTAGATCAAGATCTGATCTAACGGACCAGATTTGCGCGTGCAATACACCCGACGTCCGTTCGTGTTCCACGCGCGCGCCTGAGACGATCCGGCTCCCACCACGCGCACGTAGCCGATCCCGTGACCATCCGTCTGCACCCTCTGCCGCCCCTGACCCGGTGTACGCTAACACCGTTTTGGGAGGGTTCGTCATGCAACAGTGGAAAACAAAGAAGTCAGATTCCAAAAATGCAAACGAAAACAAATTATACACCAAAATGGCAACCAGAAATCAGAACAGGGAGCATAACAGAGAGAAAAAGAGAGAGATATTGCATGTAATGTTTTCGGATATAAATCCGAAACTCAAACCCATTGTATCGATCGAAAAATTTTCAGAGAAATAATACAAAATATCCTTCTGAGGTACCATTTTCTTTTTCCCTTTCGATTGCATGCAAACAAAAATCAATCCCCAAAAAGAAGTTTTTTCGAGTTTACCTTTTCGGGAACCAATTCCCTCTTTTCTTTTGCTTCGGATCTTGCCGGCAATAAACTCTTGGCTTCCGTCGGGAAGCTCGTCGGGGTGAGCCGTCGGGATCTCAACCGGGAAATCTTTTAGGGTTCCGTTTCGAGTTTTAAAAAAGGGGCGAGGGGCTTTTCGGTTTTAGTTTTATTTGAAAGGGTTTTCGTGTCACCATCGTTGTTTCTGGCCTACTTTTTGGGAGAGGGTTTCGGTTGTTTCGCCGCCGTTGCCGGCTAGCGGCAACCGGCCGGCGTGCTCATCGGGAAAGGTAGGAGAAGACGGGGAGAGAAAAGCTCTCTGGTTTTTACCGGAAATGGCCAAAGAGTCTGAAAGTGTTTTCAAAAGCCGATTTATAATGTTTAACTTTTTGAAAAAGGTTTAATGCTGTATTAAATCCCCCCGCGTTGCCTTAATTACCCTATGAGGGTTTCTGCATTTTCAAATCGCACCCTTGGTCCTTGAAATTTTCATGAGTCTTTCAATCTCATCCCTAATTCAGTTTTAATAGATTTCGAATGGGTTAATAGCCGTTTTGGCACCTTCAGATTTCTGCCCCATTTCAAATTGGTCACTAATCGTTGTTTTAATTATTTTTGTTAGTGGTTTATTTGCCGTTTAAGTCCCCGGCCATTTCATGCATCTTTATTTTACTTCATAATCGTGTTTCCTTAATTTCAATTAGTATGATATTTGTGTGCTAATAATATATATAGTATATGGTATAATATATTATTATATATCTTTGTCATACCTTGTTTTACGTGTGATACATTTTTTTACATTACATAATTTTATTACGTTTCTTATATATATGTTACTTGTAATGTTCATATTGTAAGTAGTAACGTGCCTTTTTATTTAATCATGCAATTTATTTGTTTCGCTTTTAAATGTTAAGTTGCATCTGAATCTTAAAATGCAATGCGAGAGTCTTTTTATTCGGGAACGAACGAGGCCAATACCAGTCGTAGTGGTGGTGGTTCGGACGTTCCTTCTCGAATATTAAGACCTTTAAAATTTACTCGCTCGTATAACCAAGTTTCGATATGATTTGTCACTTTAATTCGCAAAATTTAATATTAATTAAGCGGTAATGTTTTTGGTACCAATTTTTGGGCACGACGGGGGTGCTCATCCTTCCCCGCGTGTAACCGACTCCCGAACCCATTTTCAAAAGAAAAATCTCTGGTTTTATTTCGGTGTCCGGTCTACCATTTTTAAATGGCCGGTGGCGACTCCTCTATTTTTTTATAAATCCGACTAATTTTTCAAAAACCAAAATCAAAACCCGGTACGTCCGAGCGACACCCGAGGTACTTGTATTTTCTGAAATTTTTTAGTCGCAACAGTTACACGCATACCAACATCCAAAGACTCAACCGGCAAACCAAGCAATTGAGCATGCTCACGCAATATGTATGACTGCGTAGATCCAGAATCAATCAAGGAAAGTAATAACAAGGATTGCAAAGTGAAGGTACCTGCGATCACATCCGTGTCATTTCTTCCCTCTCGCTGCACATACACTCGAGCCTGGCCTCCACCCTCAGGTTGGACAACCACCACATGAGCCACATTCCTTCCACCATCCTCTCTGCGCTGGAAGTTACCACGGCCGCGCCCACGACCTCTCTGTGGTGCAACAACTCTAGGAGCACGTCCCTGACCACCACCAGCCAACAGAAGACACTCCCTCCTCATGTGATCCGCCGAACCACAGTTCCAACACGAATTATCGGTCACCACAACAGGAGCCTGCACCTCTCTTGCTGCCCGAGGACAATCACGCCTCAAGTGACCACGTGATCCACACACCTAGCATGTGTTCTGATCATCTCTCGCCCTGTCTCCTTGAACAGGCGCACCTTGCCCTCCACCACCACGTTTAGCAGAAGACTGATACCTCCGATCACGTCCTCTCTTGTTCCGTCCACCACCGGAACTATACTCAGCAGCTCGCTTGCCCGAGCTAGAACCAACACCTCTAGAAGATAAACTCAGATTCAGCTCAATATCCTTCGCTCTACTAACCAGCACATCAAAGTCAGTGTACTTAGCGGCCATCATATAGGTCTTTACATCCGTCACCAAACCATAACGGAAACGTTCACACCTCTCCCGCTCATCAGGGATAAGCTCAGGTGCGTATTGACTGAGACGGACAAACTGGATTTCGTACTCAGCTACTGTCATACTTCCTTGTGTCAGAGACATAAAATCTCTTTTCTTTTCATCCAGGTATCACACACCCAGATACTTCCTCTTGAACGCGTTCAGAAAGAACGTCCAAGTTACATCAGCTTCCTCCATTCCGGAGACAGTGGTCGTCCACCAGGTATACGCATCATCATGCAACAGCGATACCACACATCCTAGCTTCTGCACATCATTGCAGTTCATCTGTCCTAATATCCTTTTGGTACTTTCCAACCAAGACTCGGAACCCTCAGCAGACAAACCTCTGAAATCAGTCCCTCCCAGACTGCGCAAACGTTCCAAAGGTAGTCTAGCATTAGCATCTCCCTGATGCCCAGCTCTATGAGCTCCAGCTACTGCCGCCTGAAAGGCTCCAACAATAGCCTGAATCAACACTGTCTTATCAGGAGCAGCTTGCCCCTGCCCAGCTTCATGTCTAGCGACCCCAACACCAACACCAACACCAGCTCCATCACCTTTAGCACTACCACCACCGAGCGGAGGAGGTAAATCCACTACATTCTCAATATTCTCTTCATTCTCGTTTTGAGCCATAGCTCGCGTATTAATCCTCGTCTCTCTACGAGGTCCCATTCACTAAACAATGCACTAACACAAATGCAATAAACATAATCAGGCTCATCAAGGTAAGAAATCCAAGTACTCAAGCTCACTTCCAATTAAAAACAAATCATTTCATTAGTTTTGATATGGCAATGGGTCCCTCTAACATGCTTCACCACAGCATACATCACAATTGCAACATACTTACAATTCACACATCATACTTTTACTCAAAAAGCATACAAAGCAATCATACATATATCACCCACATAACCATTCCCAATTACTCTAGAACCTGGCTCTGATACCACCAAATGTAGCCCCCTTAGCCCGGCCTAGACGGTTGACCCGAACTACGAAGATTACACGGGGAAAACCAAAGTCAACCCGAAAGTCAACCTTGATTAACGACCTTTTTTTTCCTTTTTAAACTTGTCTAGATGCACATTAACCCTAGGCGTACTCTTGAGATAAGCATACTCAAAAATCACAGCAATCGGAAAGCAATAAGGGACTCAATTGCACAACATACGAACTTAGGGACCAAATTGTAAATTCTGGAAATTAAGAGGACTTAACTAATTTTTAAGTTACCATTATGAAATTAGTCATGTTACATGCTTCTTTGTCAAATTTCATCTCAAACGGGCATCTCAAACTCAAGCAATTGCATAAACAAAATCCAGGACTAAAACGTAAAGCTTGCAAACCATAAACCATACAAATCAGTGCCCAACGGTCAAGTGTTTCGGAACGGGGGTTGACCGTTCCGAAACGCAGATTCGTTTCGAAACCCGTTCCGAAACAGGGCTTGGCAGTAGCAAAAGTGTTTCAGAACGTCCTCTACCCGTTTCGATACACAAGGGCCATTACAGGCCCCTGTTTCGAAACGGTCGTGCTCGTTCCGATACAGGCTGCCCAGAAAGTGCAGAATTTTCTGGTTTAACATACATTCGACCAATCACACATATCCCTATGACCTCCTAATCATGCCAACAAGTCATCATACATTAAGGGAACACATTTGCATCAACAAAACATATTCATGGCATCAATTAGGGAAAACCTCAATCTATAGGCATGCAACCTATTACTCAAAACCAACCAAACATCAAACCAACAAAGCAAACACCAAAATGGCCAATTACATATCCCATAACATCATAGGCATCATGCCAAACTTAGGGAGTCCAAAACATCTCCCAAAAACACAACCTAGGTTCCCATTGCCAAATACCAAAAGCTAATAATGTTGAAAAATAGTCACCATACATGAGCTTAGCCTTCCCTTGGATTCTTAGCCTCCTTGCTTCCCTTAAAGCACTTCAATTCTCTGCATTATTGGTTCAAGAAAGAGAGCGTAAGCACAAATGCTTAGTGAGGCATGCTCTAAAGAAATAACACAATAATGCATTTCCTAAAACACCTTTCAAAGGCCTTTAATTTCATAAACATCATTTCTCATGTACAATGCATACACAACAAGCATCTTATGCTTCATTAACATCAACATGTCATATTGGCTTTCAAGTGATAATCCATAACCATTTTTCAACACAAAACACAATCGGATACGCGGATTACAAGCGTTGTCCCATACGCTTCATACACACTACCAAACACACTAGGTGGAGTTTACCGGTACAATCACAACCCCTCAACACCCGTGATGGAGTCTAACGGTACAATCACAACCCCTCCACATCACTCATTGGTAGTTGTATAACATCACTAACGAGAACACGAGACACACAACACAAGATCCTCTCATGGCATTTTAACTACCATTGTGATCTTAGACATCTCGTTAGTGTACTTGGATGGAGTTTACGGTACCATTACAACCTCTCAACATCCAAGGCGACTTTATTCACGGTGCACCCAATCCTATAGCCGGCTAACTATATCCGATTCAAGTACTTTTAAACCAACACATGACTTGCCAATATACATCATTTACCATCATCAATCCACTGTTTTAAAGCATTAAACAAAGCCATTAAACCATCATGCATCACTATGCATCAAAACCACATTTATCAATGTCAAACCAAGGATCTCTTACCTTGAGCATCCTTCAACACATGGCTTTTAAAACCAGCATTAAACATGCTAAAATATGCTTTCAAAACAGAATTAAACATGCAAATTAAACACATTGCATCCAACCATCTCATGGTTCATCAAAGAGAGAGTTTTTCCAAAAACTTACTCTTGAGCTTAGTTAAGTTGCTTAGACTTAAACTAAGCTCCCAAAACCTTCAAACATTGGTTTCAAAGCTGAAAACCAAACCTCACTCACCAATTCCGTTTCGCAAGCTTGCCGAAACGCCGTTTAAGCCTCCGGATCAACACCACAAGGATCCGAAGATGTCTCCCCTGTTTTAAACACATCAAAGCAGAGGATTAATGCATCATCATGCATTAAGTTCTTCAGCCATTACACCTAAACTCGCTGCTCTCACCAAAACTCCCATTTCGGCTACCAAACACAACCGAAATCACATCCAAACAATTCTACAACATTACCCAGCCAAGATCCATCACTTCTAAACATTCTTAGACATCAATTAACATCCAAAAAGAACATAATCACGTCCTTATACATCCAGCTATAGCAGAACACCAAGATCACCCCAAAAACCACCATTTTCACAAGTAAAAACTTAGGAAAATAAACCTATTCGGGATTGCATTGATTAAACCTCAATTACAAATCATTAAACATCCAAAATACATTAAAAAGGCATCTCAAAACAGAGCCCAAACAATCACCACGAAATTCTTCAAGATTTAATCAAAATCTCAAGTTTTAAGCCAAAATCAAGATCACAACATTAAAACATTTAATAAAACTTAATTTAAGGATTGAGAACTTGAGAATTTTAGTAAAGAACTGAGTATTTAGAGGAGAAGAACGTTCATACCTCTAAATGTGGATTTCTCCTTATTTATAGCCAAAATCCTTAAAAATTCAATATGCAAATGAAGAGGATTTGATGTAGAAATGATTAGGAATCATTTGAGGATTGAAATCTCATCATTTGGTGTGAAAATCAAAAGAAAAACTGCTGTGAAAATGTGTTTGGCTGAGGGAATTTTGAGAGGAAATGAAATGGGAAAATTTTAGCAAAAGTTAGTTATGAAACTAAAATATGGTTTTCCCCCTTTTCTTTTTATTAATTAACATTAAATGAGTCATTAAAATTAAAAAAAAAATCTAGAGAAATCCTTCCTTGGGTAAATTAGCTCCTTAAAGATTCAAAGTTTCAATCCTTTCAAAACAGTCACGAACTTTTCAAAAATTACATTTTAGTCACTAATTCGAAATGTCATATTTCCAAGCCTTATTTTGTAAAATTGATTTCACCACTCTCTTATATATATATATATATATTAAAAGAGGATTTTTAGATATTTTTCCATATTTTTAATGCATCCCGAACTAGGATTTCCCTAAAACCACCTTTTATATTCAAACCGAAAATTAGGACCGCTCCAGTTCAAACCCTAAACTTCCAAGCCCAAAATTGGGGTGTTACAGTGTAGGGTTTAGGTTTTAAGGGTTTAGGGAAAATTCATTAAGAGTTTAGGGTTCATACATTGATAGGTACATACATACATACATACTTACATGCATTAGGGTTTAAGGTTTAGGGGTTTAGGTTTATGATTTAAGGGTTTATGGTTTAGTGTTTAAGGTTAAGGGAAAATTAATTAAGGGTTTAGGGTTCATACATTGATAGGTACATATATACATACTTACATACATTAGGGTTTAGGGTTTATGGTGTAGGGTTTAGGTTTAGGATTTAAGGGCTTAGAGTTTAGGGAAAATTCATTAAGGGTTTATGGTTCATACATTGATAGATATGTACATACATACATACTTACATACATTATGGTTTATAGTTTAGGGTTTAGGGTTTAGAAGTTTAGGTTGATGATTTAAGGGTTTAGGGTTTAGTGTTCAAGGTTCATACATTGATACATAGATTCAAAAGTCAAAACCACAAACCCTAAACAAAAAATGAAACCTTAAACCCTAAACTAAAACACATAAAATAAATTCCCTAAATCTAAACCCTAAGTCAAAACCCTAAACCCTTAAACCTTAAACCATAGAGCACTAAACCCTAAAAACTTTAAACTCTAAACCTTTAAAACAAAACCCTAATTCAAAACCCTAAACCATAAATACTAACAAATAAAACATTAAAACCATAAACCCTAAACCATAAACTTATGAAAGTTTTTAATTCATCAAGTCATAGATTTCGGGTCAATATCAGTTCAAGTCAACAACAGCTCGGGTCACTTAACATGTCGGGTTTAAAACAGGTCGGGTCCAAAACAAGCCGGGTTCAAAACAGGCCGGGTAAAATCGGATCTTGGGTCAATTCAGTCGAGTAAAATCGGTTATCTTCTAGGTCAGCTTCGTTTTAGTCGGGCGCAGGTCGGGTTTCAGGTCCACAGTAACAAGTCCAATTCGGGTTCGGGTCGTTTTTAGTCAGACGCAGGTCGAGTTTGGTCACTACAGTAACAAGTCGAATTTAAGTTCATGTCAACAACAGTCGGTTACAGATCAAGTTTAGGTCATTAAATTTTCAGGTCAAATCAGATTCTGACTCGAGCAGGTTTTAGTTGAGTTTTCAGATCTAATAAGCTTTTTACATCCCTAACTGTAATGGATGAATACTTGAAAATGGGAATTCTGATGGTGATTTTTTATATAAATTTATTGAAAAAATGTGATTTTTTATAATAAAAAATATAAAAACATTTGACTTTTTTCATTTATATTAATGACTCGTTTTAAAATGCCCTCTATATGTTTAGGAAATTTAGCTAAAATTTTAAAAATGATATTTATATTATTTTTTTCGATAAAAAGGGAACCAATGAAATTATATCAACCAAAAACTAAAAAACCACGAATAACTCAAAACGAAACATCACCAAACATTGAAATTTAGCAAAGGAACTCCACTAGCTCAAACAACCTGCACTGGACCTTGATTATTGCCGGAGATATCCTCCTGCAGCAAAACATGAATTCCCGCCGGCGGTACCAAGAACGTCTTCACCTCAAACTTATTCTATTCCGCGCTGCTATCTTTGCGAGACTATCCGCGATCTTATTGCTGGCTCGCGAAACATGTTGGAACTCAACCTCCCAGCTACGGTGATAGAGATCTCTAATATGCGGCAGAAGAGCACAGCCGCCACCACCACCTCCATGACCGTCCGTGAGCAACCGTAAAGCATCCAAACTATCAATCTCGACCAGTACTATTCGACGCAGACCAAAATTCCAGGCGTGACAAAGTCCCAAATACACACCCACTGCTCGGAGTCCACCACAGAACAAACCTCGAGATATTTACAAAATCCAAATAGTCAAGAACCCTATTGATCACGTCCCGCACCCCCGCATGCAACTGACCCATCCACTCTATTACGAGCCTTGTCTGTATTCAACTTCGTCCATCCCGTGGCCGGAGGTATCCAAATTGGTGTAGCTGGGGAAGCAACATGCCCTTCCTTGCGATAGCTTGCGAATTCCGTATACATAGAAACTGAAAGCTGAACTAACCTTTTACTACACACAATGACACCTCTAACAGGTTCTTAAAAGCCACAACATTACATTGCAACCATAGACTCCAAATTACAACTCCAAAAAGTAAATCCCAATCACTCGGATTTATCGCAAAGTAGTCGGATTGGATAAATTAATCCCAATCCACTCCTTCAGATCAATTGTAACTAAATTCGATAACTTATCCGACCTGATTAATCCTTGCCAAACTGCCAATGCCGAGGGGGATAATCAGAGTACATGGTGGATATCTTTGTTAGCCGCATGACAAAATGGGCAGCTACTGTCCAACCAACAATGCCGACGCACTCGTTCAGCATTAGTCATGAGGCGCCCACAACACACAAGCCGCATGAAGATCCGAATTTTTGAATCCCTCTGAACTTATGAATATTTTTCCAAATCCTATCCGGCGGATAATCCGACAATGAAGCTCAAATACGATATGCTAATTTCACGGTAAACCTGCGATTCCCATTGACCTTCCATCCGACCACATCATTACCGAGATGAGGCATCGAGATTTTGATTGCCACAATGCATAATAAAATAGTATCAGGGAGGAGGTGAGTGAAAACAAGATTCAAGGAATGCATGAGAGTTGGATTAACATACTTGTACAAGGGACCAACTTCATCCACCCATTCATCAAACCAAAACCCCAAAACAGCCCCACTCCCTAAACCCCAAACAAAATTACAACAAACATCATCCCAAACAGCGGTAAACCACTTCTATAACTGCAATACATTTTGATTCTTCAAGGTCACAAGGATCCCGGTCGGGCATTTATATTTGGCACAGAGAAACCGAACCCACAACGCATCCTTGTTAGTAATCAAATTAAACGCCAACTTCATTAGAAAAGCCTCGTTTTGATGCACCATTTTCCGTAATGCAAGACTGCCACTGCTAAGAGGTTTACATATATCCTCCCATGGGACAAGATGTACCCCTCCTCTATCTGAGGTTATACCCCAAATAAATCTCCGATTCAGCCACTCCAATCACTTCAGCAAAACATGTTTTTAGCGGCGTTTTTAATCCTATAGCGGCGTTTTTTAGTGCCGTGAAAAACATTCCCGTCCTTTAGAAAAGCGCCGCGAGAAGTGCTGCTTAAACCAGCTTTGCAACAGTTCGCGACGTTTCTTAGCCGCAAAAGGGGCAAGACCTTTAGCGGCGTTTGTGTTTACAAACGCCGTAAAAAACTGTTCTTTAGTGGCGTTAAAACAAACGCCGCGAAAAACTGTTCTTTAATGGCATTTGTTGTCACAAACGCCTCAAAAAAGGCAAGACCTTTTACAAACGCTGCAAAAAACTATTCTTTAATGGCGTTTGCTTTTACAAACGCCGCGAATAGCAACATGCTTCTAAAAAAAATTCAAATAAAAATAATACTAATATTATATAATAATCAATCAACCATGATAGCTTACTTTAATTTGTTTACAAATGTTGCACCAAGTTAATTTATTTAGACATCCAAAGAAAAGAAATTGAAATGTGAAGGGAGTACATCATGGTTCCTTACTTTAATCTATTTACATGACTAGGAGGGATGTGCTTCTCACTATCTAGACCGAGAAGAATAGTGCCAAAGCTGCTCCAAACCATTCGGTGTTAGATGCAACGCCACCGAACGGAGTGTGGACGGTAACACAGATTCCATGCTTCTGGAAAAATTTTACGAGACAATCTCGTTGGAAGTACGGAAAAGTATCGATTTGGTTTACAACAGGCTTCACTTTGGAGCAAGCTAGGCAATCTATTGTTAAAATGATGTCATAGTTGCTACAAACACAAATTTTGTATCAGATATAAGTCAAAAGGTCAAAGAGTCACCTTGCAAACATTAACCAACAAGTTGTTGTTTAGGGCTTGTAGCAGTAGAACCGAGAAGCCCAAGAAGCATCTCAAGTCCTACATGAGAATAGAGCACAATCAACTTCTCAAAGCAATATGGTAATTCAAATTGCACAAAATGAAGAATATGAATGATTTGGGAATAACTGAATAAGGGACAAAGATGAGCTAGGGCAAAAGCCACTCGTCTATGGACATGCTTCTCGGCTACACGCATCAGATACACTAAATAAAAAATACACAAGAGCCCAAACAAATGATATTCTCTGGAAATTAGACAAGAAAAAGAAGATATTTTGTATTAAAAAGAGCATGTGTAATAATGATTTTAGCAAAAAAAGAATAAATGTAAGTAAAAAAGTGTGTATGTAAGACCACAATAAAAATGGTACAAAGTATAAAAACCAGTGTAAATAAACCATACCATGACCATGGGAGCAAGTCCCTGATAATAATTACTACTGATATGTGTCCATGACCATGGGAGGTGACCGTTGAATCAAGTTTAGCTTTTAGGAGACACTTCTTCTATTTATACAAGTCTCCATTCTCAGACCTCCAATGAATTATGTGCCTAACTATAACTACTATCTTCCCATTAATGGAAACATAAACCCACACTGGAGTATCAAACATAGAGAAAATAAAGAGGTGGAAACTTAAGATACAGAAGCAACCAAGATGTGCAAACTTATAGACTCAATGTGCCACAAATGACATAGAAAAACAAAACATACCTCTCATTCTTGCCATACGCAAACTGTTGGAAACCCGACAGACCCAACACACCCACTATGGAGGACCTAAGACTGACCACTAACACTACATCAACTCCCTGAGTCGGTTAGCCTTTTTATCTTCTTATTTCTTAGTGCACAACTTAGGCGGCAGTGCCGACAATATACCAATTAGGCGGTAGAACCGACCATCTACTATTCACGCGGCAGAGCCAACCATATAACTTAGGCGGCATAGCCGACCATTAGTAACCAATTTAAGTGCACTAAGAAAATACATGAATTAAGACTTAACCGGGAAACTTCTAATCACAAAGGGACATAACACTTTTATTAATATACAAAAATATTACAAACATACCTCACTATAATATTTCTCTCGACCCTTACCCGAATATCTTTCTCACTTGCACACCTCACGTCACTCTCCACTTCAATTTGCACACACCTCACTTGCACTCTATCTCACGTTTTTCACACACTCTCACACACTCCACACTTACTCACACTCGCACCACTGACTCAACTTACACACACTACCCTCACTTACATCACCTATTTATAGCCTTTCAATGTCAGTGTAAAATTGAGATATTTTACCTATATATATTATTATAATAATGCTATATACTTTAGAGATATCTAAAGCATTAATTATATGCTTGATATTTTCAACATGGAAATCTCTAGAAGATAAGAGAAGTCGGTGATTCTCAACACTCCCCCTCAACGACTTCTCTCTACAGATGTTTTACAGATCATTTCAAGTACTTCTTTGAACTTCTCCAACTTTGATTTACTGTGAATATGTCCACATGTCTTCGTCTTCTTGATTTCACTTTCAAGATCATTCTTGATGAAGTTGTTTCTTGCTCCAGTGTCGACTAAGATATGTACTAGTTGTCCTTCAATCTTCACTTGCTCGAACAAAAATCTTTTCTTTTCAGGCATAGGCACCTCGTCATTGGCCTTGAGGATATGGAGAGATTGCATACCCATATCTCATTGTTGTTGAATAATTTGCTTTCTTTCTCCTTTGTCATCTCTATTTCCCTTGAAGGCTTCTTCCTTGTATGGTAGCTTTAATCTTCGCCTTTTGTGTGATTTATTTCTTCCCACACCATGGCCTTTGTTTCCCTTTTTGCTTGGAGTTCTCGCGCTTCTTAAATTTGGCAAGGGATTCAGAAATAGCAACGGGGCAAACTCCTTTCTTTATTTTACCATGCTTACGCCACAACCATAGTATCGTAGTATCTTCCAAATAAAGTAAGGCATGGTCGATCTTTCTAGCACAATTGATCTTTTTGGCACCCTCCACGACGTTTGTGGCTTGGATGTATTGTTCCAAGCTCCACGGAAAGTCATCTACATCCTTCGTGTTCTCATCCCTTTCATAAGACTTGGGTTTAGAAACTTCTATTCTCGAATAAGTTGGAATTGGGACGGATGAGGAAGCTCCCCCGTCATGAGCTAGTGCCTTCCTGAGAAGCATCATCTTCTCCCTCATATTTTCCAATTCCCCACATACCATCTTAAGTTCTTCCCTTAGGACTTTGTTCTCTTCTTTAAGAATAAGAATTTCACTAGAAGAGGTCTCACATCGTTGCGAACACTTACCAATAGTCTCGCTTAGGGCTCTCGACATTTCCCCGTAAAGCTTGTCGACTTCCATTTGGCTTGAACGAAGCTCCTCAGATGTAGGTTGATGTACAATTGTCTTCCATAGAATTTTATCTTTCGAGGATGAGCTTTCTCTTTCTTCACTTGGATCTGATGCTTGCTCTTCACTTTTTTTATTATCTTCTAAAATCTCTTTTAAGTCATGAGATTCTAGAAGCTCGATCTTCTGAGGCGACCTCCAAGAAGAAGCTTCATCAAACACCAAATTTCTTAAAGTGTAGCACTTGCAATTGGCTAGATCAAAGCATCTCCAACATCTCTCATCATTGGAGCACCCAGAGTCGACGATCCAATTCTCCTCGTAATCAATTTTTGACTCCATAATTGTTGCAAGAGTTGATTTCTCCATGTCTTTTTCGAACTCTTCTTCATCATTGTAGTTTGTCTTTGAGTATGTAGTTGCTACAAGAGATGATTCCTCCATTTCTTCTATTAAATCTTCTTCAACAAAGAGTTCATCGTTTATATCCCGTTCTTCCTCGCTGATGGAAGCTTCCAACATGACCTCATTCTCCTCATCTTTTGTGGTGGTAATGTTTTCTTGGAAAGTCTGTCTCATGGGGAATCTGCAATCTTGGGCAAAGTGGCCATTCTTGCCACAATTGAAGCATTCACGATTCCCCCTCATGGGTAATCTACAATCTCGAGCAAAGTGACCCTTTCTTCCACAGTTGAAGCATTCACCACTTTGTCTTCTATCGTTCTCTTCGTACTGTTGGTGATAGTCTTCTTTTCTACGTCGATCTCCCCCTAAAGTGTTACTTCTATCTCTTGGATAGAGCTTGCCTCCTTTTTCCACTCCTCATCTTCGTGACGCACCTTTCTTCTTGTTGGTGAAGAATGCCTCCTATTCGTCTTTTATGGTTACGCCACTCATCTGTTTGGCTAATTCCTCTTGGTTAGCCAACATGTTCTCCAACTCAATTAAGGATGGTTGAGTAGGCCATCCCCTTACAGCAACGATAAACCCATTGTACTCGGGTCTTAGGCCATGGATGATAATTCTTTTCATCCTTGCCTCGCTAACCTTCTCCTCTGGTGCAAGTTGAGATATCTCGCGACAAATAGATTTCACCTTGGTGAAATACTGAGCAATAGATAAGCTTCCTTGTAAGATGCCCGCGAGCTCATTCTCCAAGAGTTGGAGGCGTGCTTCATTCTTCTTTGAAAATAATTTCGCCAAAGTTTCCCAGGCTGCCTTTTGTGTCTTCTCATCACGATATGCTCCAATAGGTCCTCCTCGATTGTGGTCTTCAATATATATAAAGCCTTCCCAGCCTTGATCTTCCATTTTCTCAAGGCTTCGACATTCTCCCTCGATGGAGGAGTTGTGTCGGTGCCTGCGATTATTTCCCACAAGTCCTGACCCTGTAGGTAAGATTCTATGCATGTCTCCCAATAACCATAGTTGTGGTTATTGAGCTTCCTAATCCCTTTGCTTGTGCTTCCAAAGTCTGCCATGCTGATTGACGCCCGGCGTCCACTAAGCTTGGTTTCGAACCAAAAGCTTTACAGTCCCCGACTGTATTCTGGCAGAGTCTCTCCTTAGCACCTTGATGCAACGTCGACTAATGTAAGCGTCCAACGCTTACCGAAACATTACAGTCCCTGACTGTATTTCGACAGAATCTTCCCTCAACGAACTGATGCACCGACCAATGTAAGCATCCAACGCTTACCGAAGATTTCTCCACTGGTAACGGTCCGGACCGCCCGCTCTGATACCAATTATTGGAAGACCCGACGGACCCAACACACCCACTATGGAGGACCTAAGACTGACCACTAACACTGCACCAACTCCCTGAGTCGGTTAGCCTTTTTATCTTCTTATTTCTCAGTGCACAACTTAGGCGGCAGTGCCGACCATATACCAATTATGCGGTAGAACCGACCATCTACTATTCAGGCGGCAGAGCCGATCATATAACTTAGGCGGCATAGCCGGCCATTAGTAACCAATTCAAGTGCACTAAGAAAATACATGAATTAATGCTTAACTGGAAAACTTCTAATTACAAAGAGAAATAACACTTTTATTAATATATAAAAATATTACAAACATACCTCACTACAATATTTCTCTCGACTCTTACCCGAATATCTTTCTCACTTGTACACCTCACGTCACTCTCCACTTCAATTTGCACACACCTCACTTGCACTCTATCTCGCGTTTTTCACACACTCCACACTTACTCACACTCGCACCACTGACTCAACTTACACACACTACCCTCACTTACATCACCTATTTATAGCCCTTCAATGTCGGTGTAAAATTGAGATATTTTACCTATATATATTATTATAATAATGCTATATACTTTAGAGATATCTAAAGCATTAATTATATGCTTGATATTTTCAACATGGAAATCTCTAGAAGATAAGAGAAGTCGGTGATTCTCAACACAAACCATGAATCACTGTGAACAGTAACAAATGATAGCCAGTCCTCCTGCATCCTATCTCTAGCAAAGTTTATTTCCAGTGCAGGTTCTGAAAGTTAACTTTCCATGTCTTGTTTGGAAGTCTATACAAGCATAAGTTCTCCTTCTCTGCAAATGTAAATTCAAAATTTTCAAAGATATAAGTTTGCTTGAATGAATCACAACAGACATACAATATATTAACAACTTTTAAGTCTTTTAGAAGCATTTATTGCAGATTCAAAATTTTCTAGTTAACATATAAAATCTACGCATGTAGGAACTGAGATGTTAAATCAGAATCAAAGTCCTCCTAAACTGAACTTTAAGATAAAAAAATAACATTCAATATATATAATATATCTGAGCTTCAAATTTTCAAGATGCTGAGATAAACACTTGGCTGGAAAGGTTAATTTGAAAACAATCACTCTATCCAAAAAGAAATGCAGGTTCTTGTACTGATTGATGAGACAATTCCTTACCCGATAGTCCGTCTTGCCCTCTACAACATGTAAGCTTATTACAACATCAAAAACAAGTGGTATATCTGCATAGAACTATTATGAACAGGATTCGAACAAAACTAACAAGATTCGAACAAAAATCCAAAGAACAAAAAGAAAACCTAAAGTTGCAAAAAAAAAATAATTGGGTTTCCATGTTTAAAAGCATCATTTCCTAAATTTGAATGGTGAGTTTATTCCCAATGATGAGAGGGAGATTCAACCGTAGTTATAGCTTGAGAGATGGTTTTTTTTTTTTTTGCTTTTATTTTTAAATTAGATCATTTTATAATTTCTCATGATCAGAGGAATCAACAAAAAAAATCTTATACACCAAGGACTATTTATATAGTTTACTGGTTAACTGGATTGTGTTTGAGTTGAGATATTTTAATATTAATTAAAAAGAAAAAGCTTGTTAAGGTTTGTTGGATATTTGAGTTGGACATGAGGATGATTGAATTGGGTGTTTTCAATTAATGGATTTGTTTGAACTTGAATTTTAGCATGACAATTACCAAATTTGAGTTTTTGTTTTTTTAATCAAAACTAAAATAAATTGCAGGGCACAAATGTCTGTTTTCAAACTTTGAGGGGCTTCTCAATAAAAGTAACATTAAGAAAAACAGTTAGGATCATTGTTTGGTGGGAACCCGCAGGACAAGCATCAACAGAAGACCTGATGTGTCCCTGGCAAGACTGTTTCAAGCACAATTCTTGAAACTGTCGGAGTAATTCATTAGCATCAATCCACCAAGTTTCTAAGCAACTTGTGTAATACTGAAGTGATTGCTCCTAAAATGCCACGAAAAGTGCCGTTATATCTCAAGTTTGGTATAGTGTTAACTGTGCAATACTGAAGTGATTGTGTCTGTCAAATTTTCTCATATGTCAGTTATCGAGCAGATGGACAATAGCATGGAGTGTGACAAATAGTCGAAAGTTGTATCAGGATGGTGCAGTGTTGAAATTTTTAAATACGAATGGTTAAATTTATTTAATTATTTTGAACTAGGATAAATTAATATAATGTATAAGTTTTGGCGACTATAATTGTTATTATACCAGATAATGTTTTAATTTTAACGGTTCAGTAATTTGTTTGTAACAAAATTTAATTGAGTGACTAAATTATTAACTTTTAGGATAAAATGACATGTTTATAACCAAACACATAATTAAATGACTGAGTGTATTTTATTTTTACCCTATCACTGTTATAAGGATGACTCCTTTTATTTAGGGTATAACCAAACTTTATTTTTTAGAGGTAAGATCCAATTATACAATTTAAAATATTTTAGTTTTACTCTGATTTAGAACCACTGAGTAAGTGTAAATTGATTACTAAAATTAAAAGTTGAAGATGACGAGATTTTATGAAAAAAAAGAAAATAATCTTAATCATTAATTTATATTCACCCAATAATCTTAAAATTAATATAAAATATTTTAATTTTTTAATTGTGTAAGTGAATATTACTCTTGTATTAAAAAAATTGAAGTTCGGTTACCGAAAAAATCGGTTGAAAATCACTTATTAAGGGTGATTAGGAAAAAAATTGTTCTAGCAGCTATATTTTACAACAACCATGGTAAATTAATTAAATACACATATTTCAACCTTTTACAACGCACTTGTATAAAGTAAGAATTCTAACTTTCATCTAAGAGATCTGAGCTCAGTCAACTTTGTCTGCAAAGTGTACATCGAAAGGTTAAAAAAATATGAACATATACTACATTTTAATCACTTTAAAACTATTAAAAAAATAAGAATTTTGAAAGAAAATAGTTTAGACTTTAGATCTTCAACTTTTTCCGGTTGATGATTTTCACAAGCCTTTGGACATAAGGAATATATATTGCATATTTGAGGCAAACTGAAATTCTCTATCAATTTTCACATGGTAGATGCTCACATTTGGATGGTCAGACGAAAGTGATATCTTAAGCATTTGAAAAAAAAACCCTATAGGATAATATTTCATGAAAAAAAATCTCATAAAAAAGAATGGCACCCCTCAATTTTTACGAAAATATGAGAAATTAGTTTCACTACTTTAACTTTTCAGTATTTGGTTGTTGTACTTTATGAAAATTGAAAAGTTAGTCTATTTGGTCTAACATCGTTAAACCTTATCGTTGATATAAAAATCAAGAATTGAGTAACTTATATGCAAGGAATTGAAAAAAATCAACAATTCAAACTCACGTGTTTACCAACAACCAGACTAGGTTCTCAATATTTGAAAGCATGAGGACCAAATTCTAACGAATTAAAGTGGAATTTTTATAAAGGATGAAATTCATAATTAGACCCCATGAAGATAGAATATATGATGTAGTAGATGCTCACTAGGATTTACCAACGGTCGTCCAGGCATTCCCTTTGGTTCATTAACGGTGGCTATGGGTGTGGGTAATAACGACGGTAGTTTTGGACGGATCCCACGATATGATACCCTTCTTGCTTCGACAATCTTTACTACTTGTAAGTGAGCCAAGGAGATGACCTCATTCATGGTTGTCGGTCGGTGTATGAGCACTTCTTTTTTTATTTCTAGTTTAAGCCCAGCTATGAAGCATTTGATCATGAATAACTCTGATAGATGTGTCGTTCGTAAATCCATTTCCTCCAACTTGTTCTGGTAATCATCAACAGTCGTCATTTGCATGATTTTGGTTAGCTGCCCTTCAAGGGACTCTATCACTATTGTGGCAAACCTCTTTTTTATTTTATCGCATCCACTATAACACCCTGGTCCCGATCCGAATTCGAAGTGCTACATCCGAATCACCCAAAATCCGACTCAAAGATTTTGTTTAAAAATCATAAATTTAGCCTTTATTCAAAACATTTACCATCCATTGCTTAATATAATTTAATAAACAACACAAATCAATTTAACAAAATAGGAGATCCATAGTTATACATTTATATCAAAATGGTATTTCAAAATAAAGTTATAGACTCGACCATGTAAGGTCCTATGAATACTCAACCCATTAAATACAAGTATTGTACTCTAGAAAACACCGCTTGCTGGAAACCCATATTGATAGTGCTCTTCGATCCCGCGATCCAACGATCAACATACACACGGAAACAACGATTATGAGCGATGTGCTTACAAAGCTCAGTGGTACACATCTACTATACTATACGATCATACTAATCATAAACATAAGCATGCAAGCTAGTACAAACAATAAGGAGAGAGAAAAATAAACATGTGGCGCTACCACTAGTAGCTTAAACTCATGCTCAAAATCATAGAAGTCTATCTATTAGTCACACAAGGCTCAGCCATACTCGATGTCGCAATAGACCATCAAGGAAAATATATGAATGCCATCGACACTCATCAAGCAATAAAACCATATACAAACCTTGAGTGAGGCCTGGGGAAACATGTCATCGGGATCATACACTTGGAGTGAGACCCGGAGACACGCAACATCATAATCATACACTTCATACCCGAAATCCCCCTCGAGTATCTTCAGAAATGGCCCGAGGACACAAAGCATCGGGATCATACATCTGACATCACTTTGGATGAGGCCCGGGGAAACATAACATTGGGAACGCACATCCAATATCTCTTAACATGGTGTTGCAACACACATTCTCTGGGTATCCAGATCCCAACAATCAAAGACTCTACCAAACAATGCCTACCCGACATACAAGCAACACGATCCCAAGGATCCCCTTATTGTTGCTAATCGTCAACACATAATTTATTTTACTTTAAAAAGTTGTTAATTCATTATGGAGGAGTACATAATTATTTTCATTCATTATCTCTGTTAATCTATGTTATCGCATTAATCCACATTATTCCATTTTTAATTAGCATTATTGATTATTTAGCTTATCAGGTACTCACACACATACCGATATTAAAATCACTTACTGAAAAATCTTACAATTTCCCAAGTACTGATATGGCATTGAACAACGTATCGGTATAGCCGAATCTCGTACCAATACCCTACTAAATAGCTCAAAACGTCTTTGCATAGCACAAGATTACGAGGTCTTATTCAATCCTTAAAGCTTATGAAAGTCATTAGGATTGGTTTTCTAATGCATTTGATCATTTAATCGAATAATTTATATATTTATCCTTTACGCATAATTCTATCAAACACATCAATTTTCATACTCTAGCTCCCAATCATATCAACATACAATTCAAACAGTTATCACATAAATATATGAATATCTGAATGACCCTACACGGTCTCTAAAGTCTATATGATTCAAGTTATATCCTTAAGCATCATTATGCATCTCATAATTATCGAGTCTCATAGTACCGATCTCTAAACTTATTTATTCATCATCTACCTATTTTGAAGATACTAACATGCAAAACAATCACATTTATGATGCTCATGAAGCATTAAGTGTTGGAGGTGTACTAACCTCAAGCAATTATCGATGATTTCCTCGCTCAAGCTTCCCAAGCGCTCTTCTTTATCTGATAATCAAGCCCGAATAGCCCTCATATAAATACAAATACAAAGTACATTAATTTCCGCATTTACTACTCAATTCACAAGGTCAAACATGTAAAAACAACTTACTGGTTTGAATTTGGTGAAATGGGCAGCGAAAATGGACTTGGGACTTCGAAAAACCCCTAGGTAGGGTCCCTAAAAAGAAGTCAACGACCGATCAACACTGGTCAATGGCGGTGCAGTAAAACGGTGTGGTCGGGCGGTGCGGTCTGATTTGGTTCAGTCTGATCCGGTTCAGCCCATCAAAATCGGCCTTGTTAAGCTAACAGGGCACACCCACGCGTAGGCGGCGGCGCGTGCGGCGGCCTTTAGTGATTGGAATATGGCGACAAGCTGCAGATCTTGACTTCTCGAGTTGAGGACTCCAATGGTGTCGATAGTGAGCGACGGTGAACGGAGGAGGGTTATTTTCCAACAACCCCGAAACTTCTCTCTCTTCACCCCCTCCCATGGCAGCTCCGCTGGCGACGCCTGACGAGTGCTTAATTGTTCTATTTTATGTGCCTATATTCCTTGACTTTTGCATGTTTTCAAGCTCATATAGGTTGCATTAAGGGTAGATTGTATATATTTGCGTGTAGATAAGGAGTTACACCGCATGTGCTTAAATTGTCATATATATTGGTGCTTTTCACGGGAAGGTGGTGTTTTGTGCACCATTCTGGTGGCTGCTGGAGGATCGCTGGAGCAGGAGAGGAGTAGATCGCATGACTAAAGAATCTACCTTGCCACGTGGACTTTCTCCCAGATACGCAACATTCAATGAAGTGGGAAACATTTGGCTTTCTTTAATGAAGCCACGCAACTTTAATGTTGTAACCCCCTTGACCCTTCCTAGACATTAGACCCGAACCAAGAAGATCACATTGGGTTTGCCAAAACAAACTCGAGCTGACTTACTCGAATTACGGTCCATTTTTTTTCTTTTTATTTATCTAGATGCATTAATAAGACTTATGGTGTTCATACAAGCAATGGTTCAATTTTCATTCGATACAAACATCGATAAGACACTCAATTGCAAATACAAGCATTCTAGGGACCAAAACATAAATCCGAAAAATTACAGGGACTTATACCGGTTTAAGGTTATCGATTGTTAATTAGTCATATTCCATGTCATTTTGTCAAATTTCAGCTCCAACGGATAACAAATAAGCATCCAATTTAGCAAAATACGAAATTAAGGACTAATTCGTAAAACAACCAAAATGCAGGGACTAACCCGTTTATATAAATTTCATACAGAAATTAGATATACTAAAAATATGCTTGCAAAATCTCAGGTCAAATGAACATCATTAACCTATTCAATTGATGCAACAACATACGGTGACCAAAATGTAAAGAATCTAAACATGGTAAAATCCATTAACCGAATTAATTACCAGCCATTACATGCACTGCACCCAAACATTTTGGGAATTCTAATTTCAACACAACGTATCCACTTATTTACGAACAACATACCGCCATTAAACACATAGGCTCAAATAATTACATACCAAATAAATCAACACAAATCATATTCATACAAATAATCTAGAGGCATGCTTCATAACAATATAAAAGCAATATCCAAAAGGCACCAAATGGTCAAGACCTTAACATAGGCAATAGATCAATTAAGAAATTAATCCATGTGACCATATGTACTCATATAACACAAACAATCCATCCAATCATCATTTAATCTGTTTAAATTATTATATCGTAACTATCAAGTATACAAAGCATTTAAATAGTAATACCAACATCTTAATCATAAAATACAACCTTCATCGAATGTATTACAAAATCAGTCAAATTATCATACCTTAAATAAACAATCCATCCCATTATTTTACCCACGTTGCCTTATTATAAATAATGACAAAACTGTAACATACTCCTTTAATATGTTTGTCTTGGGATTCAACCTTGCCTTCGAACCACAACCTCGTACTTGCTTTAATCACTGTTTTAACGGGAGAAAAGAGATCATAAACATATAATGCCTAGTGAGTGCGCTCAAAAGATTAAAATGTCAATGCATTTTCAAATCAAAACCGATGTTAAAAACCTTTATTAAAGCAAGTCAAACACAAAATTTCTAAAGCATTTAAATAAAACATGCTTATTTGAAATATATACTTCATGCTTTCATAACAATCCTTTCATTCTCAAAACATTTATATAAAACATGCTTAATCAAATCAAAGCATTTTCTCCTTTGTTATAAAAAATGAACTATGCATAATAACCATATGCATCAAACCACTTTTCACAAGTCTCATGCTTCTTTTATCTTTTCCAAACATGCATATTAAACCACATGCTAAACATGTATCATGGATTTCTAGCATTACTATTATGCAAACTTCAACTTAAGCCTTCACATGTTTATTTTTCCAATAGCAAAGCTTAAGGAGCACCACATGTATAAACCACATTATACAACATTATCCATAAACATGATACATTATTAACTATATTGGCTTTCAAGTGATCATAAACTAAGTCTCACTTTACAAAATATTACATCGGATACACGAATTCAACAAGTGCCCTCTCAACACTTCATATTATTTCAACCGAAATTAAGGTACGATCACAATCGAGTACCATCACAACCCAATTACTGGTTAGATGTATAATCCACTAATATGAGTTTTTGGTGCCATATAATCCCTCGACTGTTAGGGTACTCGTGGTGGAGCATTCGGTACACATAAACCCCTCAGCACCCGAGACGACTTATTAGAGTGCACTATCAATCCTATGGTCGACCAACTATATCCGATAACATTTTAAACCAAATCACTTGCCAATATAATTCTTTATTAACCATGTTACCTCATTATTTTTTATATGCATTTACCAAAACATTTCTACATGCAAAATCACATTGCCAAAGACAACAACCACATTCCATTTAGGAATCATTTCTCAATGCTCTTAGGCATTTATATATTTACCAAATCATTGCATATCATTTAAAAGATGCAAAACACAACAAGTAAACCAATCCATGCTTTTAAACCAAAACATGTAAATCAATATTCAAAAAGCGAAATAGAAAAAATTTACTTCCAAGCTTAGCTAAGCTTGTTAGGCTTTAACTAAACCTCCAAAGCTATAATTCAAACCTTTTTATAATACCAAAACACAATTGCACTCATCAACTTGACATTGCCTCAACGTCAACACCTCAACGCCTAACCAAAAATGTCCGAACACATGCCACCTTCTACAAGAAAATACAAGAGTCAATATATATTGGACCACGCCAAAAGTACCCAATTAACTAAAATACTCCATTGCTAAACTCACATTCGAATAATCATTTTCCTTAACATATCCCACATGACATAACAACCCTCCCTTCTTCTTCTTCTTCTTCTTCTTCTTCTTCTTATTGTTGTTGTTGTTGTTGTTGACAATGAACAACCCTCACTTATTTAACCAGCCATACTCGAACAACATAAAACAACAATAGCCGCACTTAACACCCCACAATTCATGCCACATCAGGGGATTGTTCCTTAACCCCTTAAATTACGCCACTCTATTGTCACCCAACCACAGTAGCTCAATATTCACTTCTTAGATTAATTTCGAGAATTAAATTACAAAATCAAATTTAAATTATTATTACCCATGCACAAAATATTAGAACTCCATAAAAATTATTACATTACTATAATCAAATCAAGATTTATGAGAAAGTCCAATAATTCCATTAAAAATTCATTTTAATCATCCCAAGCATGATAAATCATAGATTAAGAAACAAAATCATGTAGAAAGTCATAAAAACATTTTATCAACTTGCTTGTTGAAAAATCAAATTGAAGATGAATTCTCCTATTGATTTCCAACAAGAAAAATAGTGAAGATGAAGTAGAAATCAAAATCTTTAATCTACAATTGTTTAGAAATGATTGGAGAATTGAAGTAAAAATAATTTAGGAATCAAGAAATCCCTAAGTTTTATTTGGAAGAAAATGAGAGAAACCCCGTCTCTTTGGAAAATTACAACCGTCAATTTCTTTTTGTTAAAAACAAGTGGGAAAAGATATTTCTTTTCATTTAATCTAGTAATTCTATTAAAACATTATTTTGGTTTTTTTACAAAATTGTCATTATTAATATTTTACAACCTTTTGTAAAATAGTCACCATTTAATTAATTTTAAAAAAACCCATTTAAAATTACTCAAATTCAATTTCATCCTTTATTAAACTCATTAAATATATTTTTTGCAAATACTTATCACGATAAATTTATCGGAAATTAGTTTAATTACTCAAATTATTTTCCGAGATTAATTAATTAGCTAAAGCCTAACTCAACAATTCCAACTGAATTTGATAATACACGCAAATCTTTTAGCCTATTTTTCGTGGTGTTACAAGGGTACTGGAGCCCTACTTTCACCGCCTATATAAAGAAGACTTGAACGCTACTAAAAAAGAAGGTGTAAGATCCCAAACATTAGCTTAGAAGTATACTATAAATTTGATCACAACTAAATTGTTATAGAATTTGTCACTTAATAGATTTATTAAGTGAAAAAAAATAAGGGGGGGGGGGCAAAGTTGAAGCAAGGAAAAGTAGATAGCTAAATTCAAAAGGACTAAACCGAATTTTAGGTAAAAGAACAATGATTGCACGATAAAGAAATTATTCAAGTGGGCTTGTACACATGGCAATCATTGATGAAGCCATGTGATAAGAGTCTCGGCCACATGGGGAGATAACCATATGTTGTCTTCTTCATCCCCAAAAGACCGAAACCCCCAATTTGAGAGAGAGCTAAACTTGTTTCCATGGAATTGTGAAGAATTAAGCTTAGTTAGTTCCAATTCTTGAGTCTTGTTCGATCATTCTAAAGGAGAGGGTAAGTATTCTTGTCCTTCCTCTTACTTTAGAGCCTAACTTACGAATTATATATGAATCTCTCATGTATCCTAAGTGTTAGTATTTGGTTAGAGAGAGATAAATTCATGATAAGAACTTTCCCTTGAACATTTGAATGAGTCATGCATCAAGATTGAGTCATGCGTGTGAATTGTTAAATTGTTTATTGAAATCTTATGAAATTTCGTCCATAAGGTGTTAAGCCCATTCGAATGATGTAATTGGTAAATTAACATGCAATTGTGATCTTGCAACATAGCTAAGGTGTTACATTGATTGATAATGAACTCTATTGTTGTTTTGATGCATAGAATACTTCAAAATGGAAACAAAGTAAATGCTCCATGTTGTTCCCTGTTCTTTTCAATGATTTGGACAGCTTCAACTGTTTCTTTACATGTAACAATAGTGGTAACACTTCGAGTTTAGGGTCATATTGTTGGTTAACACTTGAAACTAAATGTATATGATCGATTATGGATTGAATTAACTTGTGTGGATTATTTTTCTTATGAATTTTAATGTAAGGTATATTTAGTCAGCTTAATCTATTTAAGACTTTGAGTTAAGTATATTGGAATTATGAACAAATAATGGTTACTTGGTTTACTAGCACTTGAATGTGAATGTTGGACAGTTTTGGGCTTAAGGAATGTTTTCTTTTTAACCGTAAGTGTTGTTTTATTAAAACCTGAAATTGGGACTGTTTTACAAGGTTTAAAGGCTGTTTAGGAATTGTTTTAATATGTAAATTGAGGTACATTAAGGCTGGTTTTTAGAACAATGTACATGATTTAGTCAAGACTAGTTTGAATGTGTAAAACCTAATTTGATTTTGATATAATAAATTGTCTAAGGACCTATTTGTAAAAGTAAATAAATTTTTAAGTATTCTAAAGTCTCACAAATTGACAAGCAAATTTGAATCAAAACTGTTTCTAAGTTAAATAAAAATTTCAAACAAAATTTTCTAGGTGTTCAAGCCCAAACCTTACATGTACGCTAAGGTGTATCGATACGCTCTAAGTCGTATCGATGCGGCTTTAAGGTTCTTGATTCTAAACAACAAAAGCGTATTGATACGATATTCTTTATGGGCTTAATTTTAAGGCATAACGTACCAATACGGTTGTCCCCGTATCGATACGGTTTGATTTGATTCAATACATCTTTGCATTTATTAATATAGCCATTACTTGTCAGTTATGAACTCAGCAAATTTCAAACGGTCGTTGGACCGTATCGATATGCCCTTATAGCGTATCGATACACTTTTTGCTTAAGTTTTTTCTCAGGATTCCAGTGAGCAAAAATCGTATCGATGTGCCTATACGTGTATCAATACGCCCCTTTTAAATATGCACAATGACTCTTTCTGTTTTGAGACATGTATCGATACGATTGTTCGAATACCGATACGATAGGTTGCAGAAGCGCATTTATTGCGGAAAAAATGGAGCCCAACGGCTCTATTGATGATCTCAACCACCAGAACGGCTAGAAATCAATGCAAGGGTATATAAGCAAGCCTCCAAAGCTACATCAACAACTATTGAACTTATTTGCAACAATCCAAACATATATCCAAATCCTTGAGCTTAAAGAGTCAAATTTATGTAACACAACTTGTGTAATTTTCATTGTATCATTTTCTTTCAAGTTTGGGGAGTGATTAAGTGTAACTGGCAATATATCAACCTAGTGAGAGGTATTTTCAGATTGCCAAATCTTCTTTGTATTGGGAGAGTCTCGGTTAATATTTGGGTAGAAAGATTAACCAGTTTGTAAGGTTTTCTCCTAATCCGAGAAAAGGGGACGAATTTCTAGTGAAATTGGTTGAAAATTCTTAGTGGGAGCTAAGGTAGTGAATGTAGAGCTTGTTTTAAGCTTGAACCACTATAAATTGTATTGTCTTCTATTTTTACATTTTCAATTTGCTCCCTTCAATTTTAAAAAGCCAATTCACCCCTCTTGGCCATTTTCGATTCAATTGATCCACTCAAAAATTGGTATCAGAGCCTAACTCTTTGAGGGATCACATCCACAAGAAGAGATCTTATAAGAAGATCAATCGATCACAAATCAAGTCATGACGACTACCTCCGACAAAAACCTCTTCGAGTCACGATCGATCACTAAGCCACCTTATTTCAATGAGGATAACTATCCTCATTGAAAAAAATAGAATGAGGCTCTTCATTAAGTCAAATGACTACGTTCTTAGGGATGCGATGGAAGATAGGCCAACTATTCCTATGAAGAAAGATGAAGAAGGAAGGCTTGTTCCGAAAATAAGAGTAGAAACGATCGATGAAGATCAAAGAAAACTTCAAGTGAATGACAAGGCTCTTCACATCATCTTTTCTGCACTTGGACTCGATATGTATGCAAAGATGTCATTATGCACAAGTGCGAAGGAAGTGTGGGACAAGCTAGTGACCACCTACGAGGGCACCAACAATGTAAAGAAGACCAAGATTGGGATCCTTAATTTGAGTTACGAGAACTTCAAGATGGAGTTAGATGAGAGCGTCTCCAAAATGTCTGATCGGTTCTCTATCATAGTAAATGGTCTCAAGGGCTTCGGTGAGATCATTCCCAAAGACAAACTAGTCTGAAAGCTTCTTTACTCTCTTCTCGAATCATGGGATGAGAAGAGAACCGCAATCATCGAGGTAAAGAATTTGCAGAAATTGAAGCTTAATGAGTTGGTGAGATCTCTCCTTACTCATGAGATCATGAAGCAAGGAAGGGAAAAAGAAAAGAATAGAGAAGATAAAAGAGTGGAGAAGCAAGAGGTAGAAAAGAAGAAACAATGAATTGCTCTCAAGGCTTCTAAAGAGGAAATCGATTTTAGTGACGATGAGTTTGAGGAATTGGCTATGATAGCCAAGATATTCTCTCGGTTCATGAAGTCCAACCGGGGAAAAAAGTTCCAAAGGAGAAAAAACTTCAAGAACAAGAAAAAGTAAGAGAAGATGGATCAACTCATTTGTTATGAGTGCAAGAAGTCGGGGCACATAAGATCGGATTGCCCTCAATTCAAGAAGAAGGGCTTCGAGAAGAAGAAGAAACACAAAGCCCACGTTGCTACTTGGAGCGACGAAGAGGAGTACGGAGTGGCTAATCTTTGTCTCATGGCCATTGATGATGATCCTAAGGTAAACCCTAACTCTTCTACTTTCGATTTTATGTTTAATGAACTTCAAGATACATATGATGAGTTGTAAGAGGTTTACATTGAGTTGGTGGAAAAGTACAAGGAATCAGTTTTGAAAAACAAGAAAATGATTTCTGATTTGAAAAACCAAAACGATTCCCTTTCCAAAACCAAATCGAAACTTGAAAAGAAGATTGTGGTTTTACAAGATGATCTAAAATATTTTCAAAATGAAAATTCTGATTTGAACAATCTTCTTTCAGAAGTTCATGGTGATCACCATAAAGTGGTGAATGAGCTTAAGGCTTCTCTAAATGTAGTTGGGAAACAAGATTTTGAAAAAGCAAGTTCTTCAAAACCCAACTATGTGAAGAGGAACTTTAATGGCTACAAAAAAAGAAGCTCTCAAAGGCATCCTAAAGGTAAAAGGGTTAGAAATGTATGGGTTCCTAAGGAACTAGTAGTTTCTATAATATTAATGCTATTGTTTCTTGGATTCCTAAGTGAACCAAGTATTTGAGAGCTAACTCACATGGATCCAAAATGATTTGGGTACCAAAAATTAAGAACAAATTTTTGTTTGTAGGGGGAGCATTGCTACAAGGCCAAAGCTTCATGTCAAAACACTTGGTACCTTGATAGTGGATGTTCAAGACGCATGACCGTCGTCAAGAGTAGATTCATGGAGCTAAAGCCAAAAAGTGGTGGAGTGGTGACATTTGGTGACAACTTTAAAGGCCATATTGAGGGTATTGGTTCCATTGGTAATCTCTCTTATATTCTTAATGAAGATATGTTATATGTCAATGGTCTTAAACATAACTTGTTGAGCATTAGTCAGTTGTGTGATAAGGGTTTTAATGTTCTTTTTTATATTAATGGTTGCAAAATTATGGACATTAAAAAAATACTATAATGCTCATTGGTCATCGCATAGGTAACATATACATGGTGCATCTACATGACATTCATACATCCCATGCATGTTTGGTTGCTCAAAATGAAAATGATGCATGGTTATGGCATAGGAAACTGGGACATGCTAGCATTAGTGTTTTAGAGAATTTAGTTTCCCAAAATCTAGTTAGAGGTTTACCTAAGCTAAAATGCTCCTTAGATAAAATTTGTGATGCTTTTGCTAAGGGTAAACAAAAACGAACTTCATTTAAATCCATTAATGATGTTTCAACTAGTAGGGTTTTACAATTGATCCATATGAATCTCTTTAGGCCTATTAGGACAACTAGCTTGAGTGGAAAATCATATGTTTTTTTTAGTTGATGATTTCTCTAGATACACTTGGGTTCTCTTTTTAAGTACAAAAGATGAGGCTTTAGGAAAATTTATCACATTTTCAAAAATTACTCAAAATGACCTTGGTCAAAACATTACTCATATTAGAAGTGACCATGGAATGAAATTTCAAAATCTAGGTTTTGAGGAATTTTCTAAAATTAATGGTATTAGCCACAATTTTTCCGCACCTCGCACTCTTTAACAAAATGTGGTAGTTGAGAGGAAAACCGTACTTTAGAAGAAATAGCTAGAACTATGCTTTGTGAAAAAAAATTACCTAAGTATTTTTGGGCGGAAGCCACAAACACCGCTTGTTATATTATAAATCGAGTAATGATGAGGCCAATTTTAAATAAAACTCCTTATAAAATTTTAAAATCAAAGAAGCCTAACATTAGCTATTTTCATCCTTTTGGATGCAAGTGTTTTGTTTTAAACAATGGCAAAGATCATTTACGTAAATTTGATGCAAAAAGTGATAAAGCTATTTTCTTAGGATATTCTTTAAACTCTAAAGTCGATCGAGTTTTTAACAAAAGAACCTTAGTTGTAGAAGAGTCAATACATGTGGTTTTCGATGATAACCTCCTTCCGAGGAAGGATTCTTGTGATGATGATGATGTAGGGATCATGAAGCCAATGATGGTGGACAATCATCAAAGGTGGATGACGTCATAGACATGAGTAAGGCATTTGAATGAGTTCATAGACATGAAAGAATCAAACAACTCATTTACATTATACTAACTTGTTACATACTTTTACATTCATCATAAGTTACAAATTGATCGATCACTAACAAATTACACACAAGGATGTTTACTACTTTTTTCAAGTGATCACACATGGAATTCGAGTATCACACTAGACTAGAAGACATAAATTTCAATCAGATCTAATATATGTGCAACATTTAACCATCTTATGACATTGATCTAGCATGATTACAATGACATACTCAAGTCAATTTACTAAACATGGTCTCCTAGGATATCACTTTCAGATCATGTAAGCCTAACATGTTGATTTAACTAAACATGCTAATAAGTGCATACATTAAGCCATAAATCAAGCAAGCATACCCTCTAACAAGATTAGCATCATTTAGAAATCAAGACTAGTTACCATGACCTTTGACATTTGAATTAAGAGCATGCTACCATGATCCAAATGTTCAATTCGAAAAGAGTATACAAGAGGCTAGGCACATAATGATTCATTTCCATACATATTCAATTATAACAAGCTCAATTGTACCATGTATCTGCTCCATCAATTATCAAGTCAACTCTATTCCATTCACATAGATTTATGAAATCATAGGCATCAAGCATTATCAAACAAGTCTTTACAACCCTTAAAGATCAAGATCATATATACAACTTTCAAAACAAGCAAAATGCATGATCTAGCTTTAACTATATACAAGTCTAGGTGCCACCAACTAGGAGCATTACAAAATAGAAATAGAGTCATACTTTTAGCTTTCCTTGTGCTTTGCTTCGAGGTCAAGGAAGGTAGCTTTAAGTTCAAGGAACTAATTTGAGATCTCTTTAACCTATAGGTTGGGAAGAATGGAAACAAGAGTGATAAGTACAAGATGTACTTAGTGAGGTAGCTCCTAGCTCTAACCATTTATTAGATCAAGTATTATGTGATTAAATATCCTAGTCAAGGTTTATAGTTATTGACTTCATGAGTAAGTGTAGTTTGTAGTATCCAAGAGTCCTATTCAAGTATATAAACAAAGAATCATTTACTCTATCACCATGGATAGCATGTACATTATAACACACAATTAATTTAGCAAGAAATCTAGTTTCAAACAAGTTTAATCATGCCTCATTTCTTTATAGCATTCGAATAGCAAGACTAGCATGGAACATGGATTTTAATTCAAGCTTAAACATGTCTCAAATTAATCAAGTATCATTTACAAGATCGTTTCATAATTTTCAAATCAAGTATAAACATGGTTCATATCAAGCTTGTCTTTCAAGTAACATTTTCAAGTAGCACTTTCGTATAGCAATTCAAGTATGCATTACAAGTCAAGCAATTTCATGAGATAATTCTTGTTTATCAATCTTTTATTTCAACCTTGGTGTATAGTTTGTCTAGGTAACAAGTCACCAACCAACTATCGCCAGAAACAAGGTATTGGTTGTAACACGCCTCGCCCAGGTTAGGAGCGAGGAGCGTTACTCGCGAAAAACAAGACAATCAATGATACAAGATTTCGGGACAATTTAAAACTTTTCTCATAATCTCTCATCCCTAATAGATGAGTAGCTTAACTAGCAAGAAACTAATGTATATACAAGACAAGTAAACAATTCATGTAACCCTTTTATTAATCATGATGAATAACTAGATAGATTTCTTAAACAGTGTTCCATTTTAAGCCTATATTTATCTCTATATGCGCAACCATGATACAATTCATGACATGTATAAGCTCATGTTCGAACAAGACTATATGGTAGATTAACATGACCTAACAAACTTGCCTAAGCCCAAATCGAATAGCTTAACTAGGCATACATGATAATCATACACACATGATCTATTTTGTATCAATTTTGGCATCCTAATTTTCATGATTAAATCGAATACAACAAGTATTCCTATCACGCTATCATTCGACAATTAACTACATCAAATCAAGCCATTCGAGCATGAATAATTAAACATGCATGAATTGCCAAGTTTTATATACAAGCCATTAGGCTAATTACAAACCATATAATTCAAGTTCTTATACAAAACATTTACTCTAATAAAATACAGGTTCTAACACGGTCTATACATAAATCTAAGTGGCACCAACTAGGAGTATTGACAACAAGTACCAAAATCATACGTTATGTTATGCTTGTATCTTGCTTCGAGCCAAAGATATGTAGCTTTTTGATCAAGTAACCGGGTCGAGTATCCTTTAACCTGTGGTTTGGGAAGAATGGGAAAACAAGAGTGATAAGTACATAATGTACTTAGTGAGGTAGCATCTAAATTTATAATGTTATCAAGTTTTAGTATCTTTTAAGTTAAGTTTATCCTAGACAAGGTCTTTAAGTACTAAAGATCGAGTCTAACTTAGTTTATCAATATCATTCAAACACATAAGTCATATTAGTCAAAGGATTCAATTCAAAGATTTATATCACACATTCAAGCAAGCGTCTCATGTACAAGAACTAGGAAAGCCAACAAGTTGATCATACATTTCATTTGAACAAGGGAATCATTAACACTATAACTTAACTTCCGAGAAACAAGCAATTAAAGTAGTCCTATTCACCCTTTTTACATGAGATTCCAATATTTTACAAGCTTAATAATCAAGGGTTAAGATTTCACATCCTTTAATCATATTTAGTTTAACTTGTTACAAGCTTGTTAGATCAAACAATTAATTACATGGAAGCATACTTATTTCTACTTCTTTGCTTAGGCTTTTGGGGTTTTATAAGACAATAGCGTGCATGGTAAAGATGCTTATGTATTTTAAGTGTTTAAATCGGCCTTATACTTTTATACTTCACATGGATCATTTCTTCTACTTGATTAGCAAGTAACCTTAATATTCCATTATCATGTTACATTCATTTTAGACTATCCATTTGATTAACCATTTATAAGATCCTTTCAAGAGTTTTACCATTTGGGTCTTAACTATACTAGATGCCCAATTACTTATTAAGCAAAGCTCATGTTTAATTCAAGTTACCACTTACTTCACAGTAAGGTCATCACTTTACTTATTATGAAACTCACCCCTATTTAATAAATTGATTAGTTAGTAAATGACCAATACAATCCATTTGAATAGGTTAGGTTCATTATATGTTATCTATTTCATTTAAGCACTAGTACATTTCATTCAAGAGAATTGTCACTTAGGTCATGTAACCACCCTAGGCATTTGAATTCAACTTAATATTGGGATTAAATTCATTTCAAGATCATTTAATTAACATATTCAATCCATTTTAAGATAAATTTGGCTAGCATTCTAGGATCCTAATCCTATTAGAATAAAACCAATCCATTTTAAGAAACTATCATTTAATAAAACTATCATTTTAAGAAACTAATCCTATAATCGGATCGGATATCTGATTCGGAAATAAAAATCGGATCAGATATCCAAATTTTCGGATCAGATAATCGGATCGGTCGGATCGAATATTTATGAACACCCCTAGACTTACAAGGCAACATGTGCACTATTTACTTAAACATTAATATCTTTTAATCTATACATCAGAATTTAAATTCGTTTACACTGTTAGAAAGATAACTTAATCATCTTTCTAACCATATAAGCAATGCAATTTAACTCTTTGCCAATTAATACAGTTTTTAACATAAAGACAGGGTATTTGCATTTCTGGACAGTTTGCACTGTACATGCATTTTCATTTCAAGATTCCACTATACAATCCAGAATTCAACTTTGTTTGTTTCTAATGAAAATAGACATATTAAAGTTCATTTCATATAAATTTCAGCTTTAAATTCGATTCCTAAAATTTATAGCAATTTTTCAAAGTTACTGCCCAGAACAGAGTTTTCTGGGCAGATTTCACTAGGTCAAGTTTACTAGTTCATGTTCCTACATGCTTAATTAAATCCATTTCATTCTAGTACTTTATATCCTTAATTGTCATGTTTTCCCTTATTCTAATATATTGATTTTTAGTCCCTGGTTCATTCATTTCAGTCCATTGACTATCAAATATTCCAATTCCAATCCTTATTGTTCATACATGTTAACAAGTTCATTGAAATAGTCCATTACTCTTTAATCTAGCAATTCAATCTAACAAGATTTCAATTATTCATTTTACATGATTTCTTCTAGGTGATTTATTGTTAATGTATTCTCTTCAATTGACACATCAATTATCACATTTGACACTAATTTCATTCGGCTGTCACATAGTACATGTTAATTCAATGTTTGCACAATTCTAACATGATACATATTGTTCATTCTTCAAATTAACATAATCCCACAACAATTCAATCACCTAGCAAGCATGTACAATAGCTAACTTCATCTACAAGCATCAAGCAAATCCAATTTAACCTAGTATAAGCAATTCAAATGGAAAGGTGAGGGAAAGAGCTTACATTGCTTTCAAGATTTTACCTAAGAATCCTATTCAAGCTAGAATCTTAATTCCTCCATGGATGAATGCTCTTATCTCTCTAAAATGCTCTCATCTCTCTCTAAAATTCCTCCATGGTGATGCATGTAATTTCTTGGAAATCTGCATGCATTTCCTTCCATTTATTAATTATTCGATTTAGTCATCTCATTTAGGTCACCCATCTTTCATTTCATTCAATTAAGTCACTAGATATCCTAATTGGTTTAGGTTTCAAGCTCAATTGAATTAGTAAATCAAGTTACTAGTTCCAATACTTCTAGGCTAGGGTTTAGGGCATTACATTGGTCATTTCCCTTCTTCTGTCACCAAAGACCATATCACATATCTCTCCTACTGTCACCATATAAGGGCCTTGGCCTTGGACCGTAATCCACCCCAACACGAGAGCTCTAGACTCAATGGCATGCCACTATACTTATGACCAACTACCAAGGCTTTGTTCAATTATGAATAGTTTGTTTCAAGCATTTCATGTTGAAGTCAAGGCAATAGCTTATTCAAGGAATCACTTTCTAATAATGCTTAGCAATAAAATGTCAAGCCCTTAGGCTAATTGGACCTTAGCTCACCAAGTCATGGATTTCACATGTCATTCGAAATAGCATCTAGCATAAACTAGGCTTAAGCAACAAGGAATATCTCAATTCAAGTCTTTCTATCTTGTTATCAAGTATTAAAATTTTCTAGGCACACATGATTCATTCGAACAAGTTTCTTCAAGGCATAGAAGATCATTCATTAGTTTACATAATCCATTTCAACCATTAAGTTATATATCTAGCTATTGTCTAATATCGAGTTTCCATTTAATCCATTCTTCCCTTAATCTATTACCAAGCATAACTTAAGTTTATTTTTCATAGCACAAGCATAACAAATGAAATGTAGACATGCATATTTGGTTAGAACCTAAGTCCTAACCCTATAAAAGCTACACTCAATAATACTCCAAGCTACTTTTGCTCTTGGATCCAAATTCCTTTTTGTTTGCCACTAGCTCGATCAACCTTTTCTTCTTCAACAAAGTCCCCTCCTTGTTCTATGATACAATTCAATACAATGGGATAACTAATTAGCAATTATTCAGTTCATTCAAACATTCAAGTTCAAGACAGAGCTAGAGTCAACCAATGTGCATTCGACATTCATTTCAAGACAATTTCAAAACAATTACAATTCTCATTTTTAACAAAATAGTTTCATAGGTACACAAAACTGTCGCAAACATATTTGTACACCAAAAGCAGACCTGGTTTTTACTCTAATTAACAGGGCAACCCTTCTAATTTAAAAATGCACAGTTTTTATTCATTCAATAGAGCAATTTAGATTCCAAAACTTTTTAAAACAGTCCCATAAATAATAAACTAGAATGTCCCATGTTTAACTCTCTATAACAGTCCTAATTGCTCAATTTATATAAGCATTATACTTACTAAGATCATATTTGAATACACACATTCAACTACTTTAAATTTCATTGTTTGAACATCGCAACAAAACCAAATTATGACTCAATGATTTCATAACATATGAATTTATCAATTGATTCATTCGATTGAACTTGTAATGAGAATTAACATCACCTTCCATTTAATCATGCATATACTTGTCACAATTACACCACATATAATGAATTCATAGCTCATCTATGTTAAAATTCATGAGTGATTCAATCTACTATCTTAATTATACAACTCTATGATCGAAAGCTTCATCCATAGTATCTAAGTCACTAAAAATTTCATGTTCATACTTATTCAAGGAAATCAAGCAACCAAATTTGAGCATAACATCTAGCAAATGTTTGAACCAAGCTTACTAGGGAGAATAGATTTAGAAATCACTTACAATGTTCTTAGCCCCAATTTATATAAACAACAGAATCACATGCAAGCTCCAAGACTCTTCTATTATGGTGTTTTACTTAAGATCTCTCTCTCTCTCTCTCCCTCTCCCTCTCTATCTTTCTAGTTTCGTCTATCAAAAGGATAAAGATGACACATATGGTAATGGAATCCAAATGGCTGGTCATCTCCTAATGGCTAAACACAAGCTTTCCATGTGGAATAGTCCTCCACTAACCATATTTTTATCATGCAATCATGGGGTTTTAAGTTATAACATTTTAAACCTTAATAGTTTGGTTAGCAATGCTTCATATCTTACGTTTTTGGTCCTTAATTCCATCAATTCTCCTTATTTGTAGGATGATTGCACTATTGAGTTCTAGCTACTTTTGTAACAAGCTACTAGGTCTTAGTTTGGGGTATTACAATTCCCCCTAAAAGAAATTCGCCCTTGAATTTACCTGAAGTGAATAGATGAGGGTACTGACATTTCATGATTTCCACTGATTCTCACGTAGCTTCTTCTACTTTATGATTTCTCCATAACACTTTCACTAAGCGAACGGTCTTGTTTCGAAGTCTTCTTTCTTCTTTGTCAAGTATTTGTACAGGTTCTTCTTCATATGACAAGTCGAGATTCAATTCAACCTCTTTAGGTTCTAGAACGTGAGATGGATCAGATCGATATCTTCTGAGCATAGAAATATGAAAGACGTTGTGGATCTTATCGAATTCACTAGGGAGTGCTAATCAATAAGCCATTGGACATATCCTTTCAATGATCTTGAATGGTTTGATAAACTGGGGACTGAGCTTTCCTTTTCTTCCAAACCTGAAGACTTTCTTCCAACATTGTATTGAATGTCACTCCTTTCTAAATCTACACATGCTTTCTATCTATCAAAGGCTTCCTTCAATCGACTATGAATGATTCGAACTTGCTTCTCGGTTTTTTAAGCAATTATGGTCCCAAGACTTTGCTTTCTCCCAATTCCGACCAATATAAGGGAGTCCTACATTTTTTCCCATATAAGGATTCAAATGGAGCCATTTGAATCGATGCTTGGTAATTGTTGTTGTAGGCAAACTCTACAAGGGGTAGAGACTTTTCCCAATTCTTCCTGATATCTAATATACAAGCACATGACATATCTTCAAGTACTTGAATTATCCTCTCGAATTGTCCATCGGTTTATGGATGAAAGGTTGTGCTCATATGCACTATGGTTCCTAGAGCTTTTTACAAGGAATTCCAAAACCGAGAAGAAAATTTGAGGTCTCGATCAGAGATTATAGACGTAGGTACTTCGTGCAATCGAATCACTTCATGAATGTATAGTTCAGCCAAGATATCCAAGCTCATATTCATTCGAACAAGGATGAAGTGTTCTGATTTAGTGAATCTATAAACAATCACCCACATGGCATCATTCTTTCTTGGAGTGGAAGGAAGACCGCCCACGAAGTCTATAGTAATATGATCCCATTTCCATTGAATAAATTCGATAGGTTGAAGCAATCATGTAGGAGCTCGGTGCTTGCCCTTGATCCTTTGACAAGTCAGGCATCTTAACACAAAGTCCGTAATAGCTGATTTCATGCCTGGCCACCAATATAATGGCTTCAAGTCTTTATACATTTTGACCAATCCAGGATGTACCAAGAAGGAACTTTGATGGGCTTCTTGTAACATCTCCTTCTCCAATTCTTCATTATTGGGAACACACGCTCTATTCTTAAAGTAGAGTAATCCATTTGACTTGATGGAGAAGTCGAAATTAGGTTCTGAATCTAATTTCAACGTGATAGCTTGAAGATTCGAGTCTATTTGTTGAAGATCCTTGATTTTTAGAATCAAGTCTGATTGAACTTGTAGCTCAAATAGGAATCCACATTTCTTGTACACTATGAAGTGTACATTGATTGCATGGGAAGCTACAAAGAAAGCTATAGGATTAAGTTCATGGATACAATAGGAAGTTTTCAAGGATATCACTTTCTATATGATTTTCGAATGGCTTACCCAAGCTTGGATTACGACTTAGTGCATCGGCAACCACGTTGGCTTTTTCGGGATGATAATCAATGACCAAGTTATAATCATTCAACAATTCTATCCACCTTTTATGCCTCAAGTTCAAATATTTCTAAGTTGGGAGGTATTTGAGGCTTTTATGATTAGTGTACAAGTAACACTTCTCACTGTACAAGTAATTCCTCCATATCTTGAGAGAAAATTCAATGGCAACCAATTCTAGATCGTGTGTAGGATATTTTAGTTCATGAGGTTTCAATTAACGTGATGCATACGCTACAACATTGCCTTCTTGCATCAGAAGACATCCCAGTCCCGAATGTGATGCATCACTAAACACAGTGAACTCCTTTCCCAATTCTAGTTGTATAAGAACTTGGCATGTGTCAAGGCTTGCTTAAGCTGGTCAAAACTCCTTTGTTGCCTCTCTGACCATTCGAATGGCTCCTCATTTCGAAGAAGCTTGGACAAGGGTGCGACAATGGTTGCAAACCCCTTAACAAATCTTTGATAATATTTGGCTAAGTCGAGAAGGCTTCTGACCTCACCTACATTCCTCAAAGGTCTCCAATCCAAAATAGACTTGACTTTCTTGACATCTACTTTGATTCCATCTGTCGATATGACATGTCCGAGAAACTAAACTTTTGATAACCATAATTCACACTTGGAAAACTTTGCAAATATTTGACTCTCTTTGATAGCATACAAAACAATTCAAAGGTGCTCAAAATTTTCCTCCTTATTTCAAGAATAGACTAGGATGTCATCTATAAATACTACCACAAATTTGTCAAGATAGGACTTGAACACACGATTCATGGGACCCATGAACGTAGCTGGGGCATTCGTTAACCTGAATGTCATTACAAGGAATTCATAATGATCATAACGAGTTCAAAAGGCTGACTTGGGTACATCCTCTTCTTTCACCTTCATTTGGTAGTAACTCGATCGAACGTCGATCTTAGAAAACACTGCAGCATTCTTGAGTTGATCGAACAAATCTTCGATTCTTGCCAGGGGATATTTATTCTTGATAGTTATCTTGTTCAATTGTTTGTAATCTATACAAAGTCTCATCGTGCCATCTTTCTTTTTCACGAACAAGACAGGAGCATCCCAGGGAGATGAACTAGGCCTAATGAAGCCTTTGTCTTATAGCTCTTGGAGTTGCTTCTGGATTTCTTTCAACTCAACTGGTACCATTCTGTAGGGTGTAATGGACACTAAATTCGTTCCAGGTTGAACATCAATCCCAAATTCCACTTCTCTGATTGGAGGGAGACCAGTGAGTTCCTAAAAAAACACCAATGAATTCAGATACAACATGAATGTTTGGCAATTCAAAACCATATTCATCTTGCTTGATCATGGGAGCAAAGATTGATGTAGGTTTCTTATCAATGAGTAAGATAGATTATTTTCCTAAACCCCAAAGATAAAGCCTTCTATTTTGGAAATCTACTCAAGCTTGATGTTTCCCTAACCAATCTAGTCCCAACAATAGATCGAATTCACATAATGGCAACACATATAGATCAATGGGTAACGGTATATTTCGAATGGTTATAGGGCAATTTGTACAAATGAAGTTTATGGTCATTAGACCCCCTATTGGGTTTGAAACTACAAGACCATTTTTAACAGTTTCGAGTTTCAAATTCAGATTTAGAATCAAGGATGAACAAACAAAGGAATGGGTAGATCCCAAATAAATTGAAGCATAAGAAGAACTTGAATTTGACTCTACGGTACCTGCAATAACATCGGGAGATTCTTCGTCTTCTCTTCCCCAAATTCTAGCAGGGGCCCGGGACTCTTGATGAGTAGATGTCAAGTTTTGACCTATGTTCTTCCCTTGATTCCTAGACTGAGCTTGTCTAGGACCTCTGCCTTGAGATGATGGTGTAGAGATAGCATTTACGGGAGTTCATCTTGGAAGCTTGTTAGGATTTTGAGGAAAATCCTTTATATAGTGATCCGAACCTCCACACAAGTGACATAGGTTTGATTGAGTTCTACACCTTCCTGGGTGGTGCTTTTGGCAGAACTGGCAAGTAGGAATTTGAGCAGTTTTACTAGAATTTCCCATACTATTAACAGAGATGACCGGGGTTGAAGGCTTGAACACATATTGAGGTCTCGAGATAAAATTACTCTTCTGAGCAGGAGTGAAGTTTGAGGAATTTCCTCTAGAATACTTTGGCTTTTTCGAATGCCACTATGATCTATCATCACCTTTCGATCTCTTGTCTTTATGAGAACTCCCACCCTTTCTTTTCTTAGAATCTTTCATCTTAGCTTCAGTTACAATGGCTTGATTAACCAGATTCTAAAAATCTGTAATTCCAAGAGTAGTGAATATAGGACTTAATTCATCGTTGAGGCCATCTATGAATATTCTGCACTTGTCTGCATCAGTCTTGATATACTCCGAACCGTATTTGCAGTACTTGCAAAAGTCACTGACGTATTGCTCAATAGGTTTGCCACCTTGCTTCAGGTACAAGAAACGTTTCCGACGTTCGACTAAGTATTGTTCACTGATATACTTCTTGAATTCCTTGAGAAATAATTTCCAATTAATAGTGTCAAGAGGAGCAGTCAGGGTTGTGGTTTCCCACCAACTCAACGCTTCGTCTACCACTAGGGCTATGACACATTCAAGTTTATGTTCATCAGAACAAGGGAGTTTCTTGGTCAAGACTCGAGTAGTAGCCTCTAGCCAATACTCAGCTACTTCAGGGTTGGCCTCATCTGAACCAGTGAATCTATAAGCTCGATGTTGAGCCAATTTGTCGATTGGAGCTCGCTATGAGATGATCTTGTTTCAGAGTTGTTACGAAGTGATCGAACATCTCCTTCATGCTAAGGAGACATTCTCTTTGTACAAGATGGATAGAAGGGGCTTCCTGCTGAATTTCTTCTTGTCCTCGAAGTTCAATTTGTTCTTAAGGTTCAGCTTGTTTTAGAGGATTTTGCCTCATCCTCACACTATCCCTTCATTCGAGGAGCCTTCAAGACATTCATCGTCCCGAGCAAGCCTCGATTTAGACATTTTCTAGAATTGGATAGACAAGGAAGAGTTGATTAAGCAAGAACACAAGCATACTTGAATTACAACTCCTAGGTGGCACAATTTAATCCTATACGATGCAATAAGTCCTAGTTTAGTCCTAGAATCAACTAAACCTAAGCTCTAATACCAATAAATGTAACACTTCCTGCCCAATTTAAGAGTAAACCAACTAGGGAGTGTTGGGAACACACATGAAAACAAGAACCATTTAGATTTTTTTAAACTCATCTCTATTAGATGAGTTGAGTGACTAACAAGTAATAGCAAAAACTTTCAAGCATATGGATATAGACATGAATCAATTCATTTTATGGTTACCACTTAAAACATATGCATCCAAATATCATCAAGAAATTGTAAACAAAACCAATTACATATGTAAGGCATTCAAATGAGGTCATAGACATGAGAGAATCAAACAACTCATTTACATTATACTAGCTTGCTACATGCTTTTACATTAATCATAAGTTACAAATTGACCAGTCACTAACAAATTACACACAAGGATGTTTACTACTTTTCAAGTGATCATACATGGAATTCGAGTATCACACTAGACTAGAACACATAAATTTCAATCTTATCTCATACATGCGCAACATTGAACCATCTTATGACATTGATCTAGAATGTTTACAATGACATACTCAAGTTGATTTACTAAACATGGTCTCCTAGGAAATCACTTTCAGATCATGTAAGCCTAACATGTTGGTTTAACTAAATGTTGCGTGTAAAAGAGTCTATCGCAATAGAGTGCAAGTGTACACGACGTAAGTAGTAAAGTGATACACGAAGTATCGGATGTCGAATCCACAGGGACTGGAAATAGCCTTAACCTTGAATTGCTGCACAAGAAAGAAGATAATTTTAACTGTTTGTAAGGGAATAATAAAGAATACTGAAGATAAAGGATTACAGGATTCAGGATAGAGAAAATAGGTCGGTATTGATTTGCTCAGTAGTGTAGGTGTTGCAATGTATAGGACTCTCTGTTCTGTCGTTGCTCCTGTCGCGGCAGCACCTGCGGCGGCAGAGGTCTGTTGATGTCGCGGCAACGATCACACAACTCTGTACTTCAAGCTTGGCAAGAATCCCTATTGTGCCTTGTCCTATCCATAGGTCCAAGTCTGTCAATGAACATGTCTTTGATGATACCTCCCAGCATGAATTGAAGGATGAACACCGATGTTGTCGAATTCTTCCTTAGCCACTTAACCTCGTCCTATCCCTAGGTCCGAGATAGTTCAACCATAAACTGGAGAACCCGTACATATTCCTTTCGTATACTTAACTCTCCCGATATTAAGTAAATGTATAATCTCGCAATGCTCTCCTGATACTCTTGCAAGATGTTGAAAACCAGAATAAGCAAACTTGAAGTCTATTTTATTAAACAGAGAAAAATCCTAAAACAATGTAATCCTTGCAACTACTTTATAGAATTAACCCTTAGCCCTAGGGGAAGTTTAGAACATGATGAGAAGGGGGGGAACGACTAGGGTTTAGGGGAAGACAACTAGAGAATAAGATATGCTTCCCTAGGTCGAATTACATGCCTTTATATAGGCCTTGGGTTCAAGTTTTCTAATATGGCAAGAATACAAGTTTAAATTAAAGTACAACTCTATTAAAGACTAAATCTTCATAGTAGATGTCTTTAATTCGTCCTCTTTCCTTGGTTTGAGTGTCTTCCTTAAACTTTGGGCTTGGCCTTCATTCTAACCTAGGGCTCAAAAAAAAATATATGAGTGCTCCACGACAGACCGGATTAATTTCCTCTTTTTGTCGAGCTCCACTTCACTTTTTCCCTTCAGTATGGTTGTCTTCATTGGCTGCCACGACAGCGGCCATGGCAGCATCCTTTTCATCGATTGCAGTCCTGTGTTCAAGCATTGCTTCTCCACTGCCCTACTTCTGCTACAACAGCTACATGCAAAAGTAACCAAAATCAGTAGCAACTATGCCATTTAATATAATTGTGATGTATGAATGAAATCTATCCTAAATGCAATGAATTATGCTTGAATTCAGCAGGAATATGGGTTAAATAAGGGGTAAAAGTAGAACTTTTGCACACTCAACACACCCTCAAACTCGAATCCTTGCCTGTCCTCAAGCAAATGTAACCTAACTAACATGCATATATATATATATATATATATATATCTATTTTTTTCTTGGCTTAAGTTAGTGAACAATCCTTATCCATAATACCATCCCCATCATGTTTAGCACCTGTTCAAATATTTAAGGATCTACTTAGAGCAAAAGTATAGTTTTCGTGCATGTGTGTGCAATTATTGTGAACATACCTAAATATAGACTTCCCTAGCAACTAGAATATTATACTTAGCTTGTTTAGATTTTTCCTTCGAGACTTAATTTATTTTTTCACTAGAGCCAGTAACAGGCACCTCTAGTTGTTTTCCTTCTTTGTCGGAATTTTTCTCTTTTCTACTAGAGCCAGTATTTCAGGCACCTCTAGTTAACTATCTAGAGCCGTTGATAGGCACCTCTAGAAGTTTTACTCTGGTTATTTTCCTAGAGCCAGTGATAGGCACCTCTAGGTTTCCTGAGTTTCTAGTCTCTTTCTACTCTAAGTTCTAAGTTTTCTATTCTAAGTATGCTAGAGAAAGTCTTTTATCAAGTAAGTCACAAAGTGTTTCAGTTTTTCAGAACTATACTAAGGCTCTACTTACTTCCTAAAATATTTTTAAGGTACTGCCACAATAGAGATGGCAACAGCAGATAATAAAAGTTCAAAAAAATTAAGCCATTTTTTGACAAAAATAAGCTTAAATAATAATTAACACTTAGAAACAATTTTTAACCTAAAAACATTTCATATAACTAGAGGGATGCCACCCCCAAACTCAAGGGTTGCATTGCCCCCAATGCATGATGACAAGAAAACAAAAACAGCAAATAAAAACAAAATACATCACAATTATAAGACAGCAAAATAAGATAGAAACTTAAACTTAAGTGCTGTCGTCGCTGCTGCTGCTGATGATCTGTACCTACCGGCGGGCAGTGACCTTCATAGTCGGTGCTAGCATATGACTCGGAGAGGCGGAGGCAGTTTTCTTCTTAGCTTTCCTCGGGGGCTGGATGCGAGTAGGTGAAATCTGGGTTGGTCTTTCCAGCACTTGTACCTCCTCGGAAGAGCTGCTGCTGCTACCACTGCTGCTGTCAGACTTCCCTTGGCCGGATGGTCCATCACCGGTGTTGGGCTTCTGCCGCTTCATCTGAGTGAATTCCTTGGAAAGGTTCCTCTTGACAAAGGGCTCGCCATCAGATTCCTCCCAGATTGAGGAGGAGGAGAAACCAACAATAAACTCGTCAAGGTCAGACGGTGGCTCCTTTCGCTTTTCTCCTCTGGCAGAGGCAGTGGCGGTGTGGCTGCCACCTGCAGCTGTCGCGACCGGTGTTGGTGTGGACGCAGTATAAGGTGTTCTTGGTGTGGCAGCAGGGGTAGGGTATGAGCAGGTGTAGGGGCAGTAAAGCAGTGATCGGGGAAGACAAGGAACTATACATTTGCAAAATTTAAATTACTTTGAATGAAATGTACCGTTGCTACTGTGAAGTCTCGGATAAAGCTCATCAGACCCAGCTGTCGTTCCTCGATCTTCTGCAGGGTGGCTAGGATTTGTGTGGCGGAGTATGCTGCTCTGCGGCGGCAGGCTCTGTCTGGGTGGGCTCTGTTGGCTCCTCTACCGCGGCAGACGGGTTGAAGCAGGAGATTGGTGTGGCAGCTTTCAGCTCCATGAAACTGAAGATATTTCTCTCCGTCCATCCTTTACCTCGAACCTTGAGATCTTCAGCAATTTCAGGGACGTTGTGACCACGGCAGATTTTTGTGATGAGGTAGGGGAAGACAAGGGGTTCCGATGGCCGAAGAGCACAGTCCAAAATCCCCTCCCGAATATAGCGGCCAACATTAATGGGTCTCTCGTTTAAAATGGAATGAACGAGAGCTAACATGGGTTGATCCACTGTGCTGTTGTGTGAGGAAGGCATAATCCTCTTCTTCACGAAGTGGTTCCACAGTTTTGCCTCGGGAGTGAGTTGAGCGCATTTCACCGTTTGTGGGTGTTTAGGGTATGTATTCCACTGGGTTCCTTCCTCGGTCAGCTCTGCCATGACAACGTCATAGTCTTCTGCCGACATGCTCTCCATGAACCTCTTATGCCCATCTTCCTTCCTGCCAATGTAGATCCCGTAGAGGGTATTAATGTAATCCGTTTCAAGAGGGACTTCCTTACCACGCACTTTCACGGCCGTCGTGTCTTTGCTGTCGACGGCAGCGTAGAATTCTCTGACCAGAGTGACATTCATTTCCTCTGGTTGGGTAGCAAACATATGCCATTTAAGGGCTCTGATCTTGCGAGCGATGAATGGTTCGAGCCCGAGGTTCTCCGTGCTTTTGGTGTAGATGAACCCTTTCTCTTCCCACATCTCCCTTTTTTGGAAGGAGGTGTAGTAGCGATCGTTAGAGACGGAGGTGGCAAAGCGGTTTGGGATTCTGTCGTGGCTTGGTGTGCCTGCTGCTGCGGCAGAGCTGGAGGCAACACTTCTTCTAGTGTTTCTGGTACTCATGGTTGCAAGACTGTAGAAAATGAAAGGAAATGTAAATCTAGAGAGAAAGCAAGTAGAGAGAGTAAAAGTAAGGTGGAAATGAATAGTAAAATGGGGTTTATATAGATTAAGAGGTTGCTGCCCGCTGGAGCTATAACGACAGGCGCAAATAACGGGGCCAGCTGTTACGCGGTTTCTGACGCGTCTGTCACGCGTTTCCATATCTACTGCGCGTCTGTTACTCGTTTGCGTGTCTGCCGCGACAGCGTGTTGACAGGCTGTATTTTTCGCGTCTGTCGCGACAACTGTTGACATGCTGTGACGACAGGATCCTCCTTTGGGCTTTTTGGGCTGCTGGTGAGATGGTGGGCTGATTCACTTCTTCTCCTCTCCTTGTTTCCCTTATTATCTAAAAATAATTAAAATAAAAATTTAGTCATTAAAAATAAAATAATTCTAATTTCCTAATAAATAAATATATAATAATAATAATAATAATAATAATAATAATAATAATAATAAAATTAAGTTAAATTAGGGATGCCTTGAGGGGCATCTCCTAAAGTAGCCACTTCTTGCATTCTTAGGGCTTCAATCCTCTAATAATGCTTCAGTCTCTGTCCGTTGACTTTAAATTGGTGCATGTCTTTTAAGGATTTGATCGTGATGGCACCATGAGGAAAAACTTGCATGACTTGGAATGGGCCGGACCATCTAGATTTCAGCTTCCCTGAGAAGAGTTTCAACCTAGAGTTGAATAATAACACAAGCTGCCCTGGGCAGAACTGTCGTGGCAGCAACTTCTTGTCGTGCCATCTCTTTGTCTTGTCCTTGTAGATCCTTGCGTTGTCATAGGCCATTGCTCGAATTTCTTCAATCTCATTCAAGTTAAGTAACCTTTTCTGTCCTGCCTTTTCTAAGTCCATGTTCACTGCTTTGATGGCCCAGTATGCTCTGTGCTCTATCTCAACAGGTAGATGGCATGTTTTTCCATATATCAGCTGGTAGGGTGACATTCCCAATGGAGTCTTAAATGATGTTCTGTAGGCCCAGAGTGCATAATTGAGGTGTAAGGACCAGTCCTTTCGAGTCGGTTTAACCATCTTCTCAAGAATGTTCTTTACCTCCTTGTTTGATATTTCGACCTGTCCATTGGTCTGAGGGTGATAAGCTGCTGGGATCCGATGCTTAACGCCATATTTTCTTAAGGTAGCAACTATTACCCTATTGTCAAAATGTCTCCCTTCATCACTGATGATCGCCTTCGGAAACCCAAATCTAGAAAAATGTTCTTATGCAGAAATCTCTGGACGGTCTTGGCATCGTTTTTCTGTGTGGCGATCGCTTCAACCATTTGGACACGTAGTCCACTGCCAGGAGGATATATAAATTTCCACATGATGTTGGGAATGGTCCCATGAAATCTATCCCCCAAACGTCGAAGATCTCGACTTCAAGGATGTTTTGCAGCGACATCTCATGTCTCCTTGAGATGTTTCCAGTCCGTTGACACTTGTCATAGCTTTTGTAGAATGCTTGGGCATCCTTAAACAGTGAGGGCCAATAAAACCAGACTGCAAAACCTTGGCAGCAGTTTTGTTATCACCTAGGTGTCCTCCATATGGTGAAGCATGTCAATGATTAAACACAACTTCCTGTTCATCCTGTGGTACACACCTCCTGATGATCTGATCTGCACAATTTTTGAAAAGAAGAAGTTTGTCCCAATAATAATGCTTAACATCATTTTGGAACTTCTTCCTGGCTTGATAATTAAGTTCAGGAGGATATATTCCGCTAACTATATAATTAACGAAATCAGCATACCAGGGGAGTTCAGAAAACTTACCTGCAACCATGGTTGTCGCGGCAGTGCTCATGGCAGCGAACAACTGCTCGTCAGGGAAGGTCTCCAGCATGTGTGTCTCGTCTGTTGGAAGACTCTTTTTCTTCTCTAATCTTGACAAGTGATATGCAACTTGGTTCTCTGTCCCCTTTTTATCCTTGATTTCAATGTCGAACTCTTGCAGCAGCAGAATCCAACGTATCAGTATGGGCTTTATGTCTTTTTTGGCAAACATAAAAAAAAGTGCAGAGTGGTCTGTGTGAACCACCACTTTCGTTCCAAGTATGTATGAACGAAACTTGTCAATCGAGAACACCACTGCTAATAGTTCCTTCTCTGTTGTGGTGTAATTTACTTGGGCATCGTTGAGTGTTTTTCTAGCATAGTAAATTACGTGGAATAGCTTGTTTTTCCTCTGCCCAAGTGCTGCCCCTACAACATAATCACTGGCATCACACATAATTTCGAATGGCAACTTCCAGTCTGGTGGCTGTACGATTGGGGCTGTGACCAACTTCTCTTGCAATATTATGAATGCCTAAGTACATTCAGTATTGAAGTCAAAGGGACGATTCTGGTCTAGTAGATGGCATAAAGGCTTGGTGATCTTCAAAAAAATTTCTATAAACCTTCGATAAAACCCAGCATGCCCTAAGAAACTCCGAATCCCCTTGACTGTGGTGGGTGGTGGCAGCTTTTCACTCACCTCAATGTTTTCTCTATCGACTTCTATGCCGCGGCAGCTTACCTTGTGGCCTAGGACTATCCCTTCATCCACCATGAAGTTAGGTTGCCTAAGCAGTTTTCAAAATTATCTCCAAAGACAGAGAAATCGTCCATAAATATCTTCAGGAAATCCTCCACCATATCGGAGAATATCGCCATCATACACCTCTGGAAGGTTGCTGGTGCGTTGTAAAGTCCAAATGGCATTCTCCGAAAAGCGTAAGTACCGTATGGGCAGGTGAAAGTCGTTTTCTCTTGATCCTCCGGTGCGATGGCTATTTGATTATAACCTGAGTAACCATCAAGAAAACAGTAATAAGGCTTTCCCGCTAATCTATCAAGCATTTGATCAATAAAATGCAGGGGAAAGTGGTCCTTCCGGGTAGCTTTGTTAAGCTTCCGGTAGTCCATACAAACCCTCCAACCGGTCACAGTCCTGGTTGGGATTAATTTGTTTTCTTCATTTGTCACCACGGTTATTCCTCCTTTCTTAGGAACGCACTGCACCGGGCTCACTCACTTACTATCCGAGATGGCATAAATTATCCCAGCGTCTAGCCATTTGATAATTTCTTTTCAAACCACTTCTCGCATAGCATCATTCAAACGTCTCTGGGAATCAATGGTCAGCTTATGACCATCCTCGAGGAGAATTTTGTGCATGCATAATGCCGGACTGATGCCTTGAATATCAGCTATCGTCCATCCAATAGCCTTTTTGTGTTGCTGCAGCATCCCTATCAGCTGTTGTTCTTGTTCCTGCATTAACTTGGATGAGATGATTACGGGCAACATATCATTTAATCCAAGAAAAACATATTTGAGCTGTCATGGCAGGGGTTTAAGATGTAGAACAGGTGGTTCTACAGTTGAGGGTTTTTGAATGATGTGTTCATTCGAGGTATAGTTTAAGGGCTCGAATAACTTACCTGGATGATTGCCTACCCAGTTTACCTCCTCATGACTTTCAGTGTCAGATATGTCAGATTCTGAGGAGCTTCTGTCATCGTCGCTGTCGTGACAGTCTTCCAAATGGCTGTTGTGGCAGTGACCAAACTTGATGTCATGACAGCATGACCTGATGCAGGGTTGATCAAGGATTACTTCAGTGATAGCCTTGCATTCTTCTTCTGCATCAGCGTGTTTTATTGCTCGGAGAACATTTAACTTGATCTCTTGATCATTCACTCTCATTGTGAGTTCTCCCTTTTCTACATCAAACAGTGATCTGCCTGTGGCTAAGAAGGGTCGCCTCGGGATGATTGGTGCATTCTCATCTGCTTCACAATCTAAAACAAGAAAGTCAGCAGGGAAAATAAACTTATCCACTCTTACCAGAATATCTTCAATCTTCCCTTCTGGTTGCACGTAAGAGCGGTCTGCCAGTTGCAGCATAACTGTCGTGGGTCGTGCTCGTCCAATACCTAATTTCTGAAATACAGATTTTGGCATTAAATTAATACTAGCACCTAGATCACAAAGTGCCTTAGCCACAAATTTATTACCAACTATGCACGGTATTATGAAGCTCCCAGAATCCTTCTTTTTCTGGGGCGGATGCTTGTGCAGAATAGTCATGCAACCTTCTGTCATTTTAACCGTCTCAAATTCCCCAAGTCTGGATTTCTTTCGACATAGCATCCTTGAGAAATTTGGCATAATCGGGCATCTCCTTGATGGCGTCTAACAGCGGAATATTGATGTGGACCTGCTTAAAAATAGCATAGATCTTTTTAAGCTGGAACTCCTGTTTCTATTTCTGTAACCGCTGTGGAAAATGAGGTAGAGGATGATAATCTTCAATGCGTCCTTCCCATGGTATTCAGATCTGAGGAGGCTTAGGTTCTTGTTCCTTCTCCTCTGTCCCTTCTGTTGTCGTGACATGTGTGGTGGCAGTAGGCTGTTTATCGTCTACCGGGGCAACGTTCGCGACAGTCGATTCTAGGGCTAGTTCCTTAACTGGTTCATCTTTCTTTTTCTGGCCCTGATAATTGCTTCCTACTCCTAGTTGTGATAGCTCTGCACTGCTCATGTGTGGGTTGTCTAGCGACCTCAGTATCTCTAGGGAATCCTCCGTTCTACCTTGGCTTAATATGCTGGGAAACCTGACTCATCTGTGTCTCCAATGATTTCATCATGTTTAGTCATTCGCATCTTTGTTTTATCCATGAACGATTCAGTCTTCTTGACAAAGTGATCCATGTTTGCGATGTAAGTTTATGTTTGTGACATAAATGTGGCCAAGGTCTACTCCAATATACTAGGTGTGGCTGCTGGCAGCTGTTACGGTTGCTGCGGAGTCATAATTCCAGGTGCCCCCTGATTTTGAGTGTTCTGTACTTGAGAATTCAGGGCATTGTTTGGGTTGCTCCAGGAGAACTTGGGGTCTTTACTCCAATTAGGATTGTAATTGTTGGAGTCATAGTTCCTTTTCTTGTTGAAGTTTCCAACATACATCCCTTCCTCTAGCTGTAACGGGCAGTCTTCCGAACTATGATTCCCACTACAAGTTTCACATACCTCTTCTGCAGAGTAGACAGATTTTGAATCTTTTTTCAGCAAATTGTCTACTGCCTTTGTGAGGTACGCAACATGTGTCTTTAGGGAGTTATCGGCCTCATAATCCTTTACAGCTAGTACTCGTTTACCTCTCCTTACTGTGGGAAATTGCTCTTCATTCTTCGCCAAATTCTTTAACACTACCATGGCTTCATCTGGATCTTTATCCAATAACAACCCATTGGCTGCTGAATCGATTCTCATGCAGGTCTGTAGGTTGGCAGCATTGTAGAATTTGATGACTTGATTCCAAACAGGGAATCCGTGTATTGGGCAATTTCGCAGAAGAGTAGTAAACCTGTCCCATGCCTCGTGCATTGGCTCGTCGTCTTCCTGTTGAAAAGTAGCAATTTTGTTACGTAATCGCTCAGATAAATGGGAAGGATTAAAATGAGATAAAAACTCACGAGTTAAATCTGCCCAAGTTCGTATTGAACCCGACGTTAGTTTGTTCCACCAATTGTTTGCTCTATCCCTCAATGAATGAGGAAATAACCGAAGCCTCGGTATCTCCGGATTTACACCTGGTAGTCTAAACGAACCACATATTTCTTGGAACGTTTTCAGATGTTCCCTAGCATCCTCTATAGCAGCACCACTAAATTGGCCAGCGGAATTAATCATGCTGAACATTACAGGTTTCAGCTCGAAGTTTTCAGTTTCCACGTCTGGCAGGGTGGTTTCTAGTTCCACATGATCGTTGATCATGGCATGACCGACGTTCGGCCCCAGCAGCAGCAGGAGCGGCAGGTTGTCCGTTTCCTCCATCTTCGATAGGATCGTCAGGATCTTGGGGATTCCCTTGGTTGTTCCTCCCGTTATTCATGGCTTCTAATTGTTCTTCAAGGTAATCATTTCTAGCTATCAAAAGACAGACTCGGTTCCTAAGATTGCACGAGCCTTCAATTTCAGGATCTAATTGATACTCAGGTTCTTTGCCTCGTCTCGATCTGCGCATAAGCAAATGAAAAACCTTGTGAAAAGCACAGGGTGAACAATCCAAATAAAAACAGGAAAATTAAAAGAATGCGCAGTAAAAGTAGGATAAAGATATGTTGCCAGTCCCCGGCAACGTCACCAAAAACTTGTTGCGTGTAAAAGAGTTTATCGCAATAGAGTGCAAGTGTACACGACACAAGTAGTAAAGTGATACACGAAGTATCGGATGTCGAATCCACAGGGGCTGGAAATAGCCTTAACCTTGAATTGATGCATAAGAAAGAAGATAATTTTAATTGTTTGTAAGGGAATAATAAAGAATATTGAAGATAAAGGATTTAAGGATTCATGATAGAGAAAATAAGCCGGTATTGATTTGCTCAGTAGTGTAGGTGTTGCAATGTATAGGACTCCCTGTTCTGTCGTTGCTCCTGTCGCGGCAGCACCTGCGGTGAGAGAGGTCTGTTGATGTCGCGACAGCGATCACACAACTCTGTACTTCAAGCTTGGCAAGAATCCTTGCTATGCCTTGTCCTATCCCTAGGTCCAAGTCTGTCGATGAACACGTCTTTGATGATACCTCCCGGCGTGAATCGAAGGATGAACACCGATGTTGTTGAATTCTTCCTTAGCCACTTAACCTCGTCCTATCCCTAGGTTCGAGATAGTTCAACCGTAAACTGGAGAACCCGTACTTCTTCCTTTTGTATACTTAACTCTCCCGATATTAAGTAAATGTATAATCTCGCAATGCTCTCCCGATACTCTTGCAAGATGTTGAAAACCAGAATAAGCAAACTTGAGGTCTATTTTATTGAACATAGAAAAATCCTAAAACAATGCAATCCTTGCAACTACTTTACAGAATCAACCCTTAGCCCTAGGGGAAGTTTAGAACATGATGAGAAGGGGGAAAACGACTAGGGTTTAGGGGAAGACGACTAGAGAATAAGATATGCTTCCTTAGGTCAAATTACATGCCTTTATATAGGCCTTGGGTTCAAGTTTTCTAATATGGCAAGAATACAAGTTTAAATTAAAGTACAACTCTATTAAAGACTAAATCTTCAGAGTAGATGTCTTTAATTCGTCCTCTTTCCTTGCTTTGAGTTTCTTCCTTGAACTTTGGGCTTGGCCTTCATTCTGACCTAGGGCTCAAAAAAATATATGAGTGCTCCACGACAGACCGGCTTAATTTCCTCTTTCTGTCGAGCTCCACTTCACTTTTTCCTTTCAATATGGCTGTCGTCATTGGCTGCCACGACAGTGGCCATGGCAGCATCCTTTTCATCGATTGCAGTCTTGTGTTCCAACTCTGCTTCTCCACTGCCCTGCTTCTGCTACAACAGCTACCTGCAAAAGTAACCAAAATTAGTAGCAACTGTTCCATTTAATATAATTGTGATGTATGAATGAAATCTATCCTAAATGCAATGAATTATGCTTGAATTCAGCAGGAATATAGGTTAAATAAGGGGTAAAAAGTAGAACTTTTGCACACTCAACACTAAACATGCTAATAAGTGCATACATTTAAGCCATAACTCAAGCAAGCATACCATCTAACAAGATTAGCATCATTTAGAAATCAAGACTAGTTACCATGACCTTTGACATTTTAATTAAGAGCATGCTACCATGATCCAAATGTTCAATTCGAATAGAGTATACAAGAGGCTAGGCATATAATGATTCATTTCCATCATATTCGATTATAACAAGCTCAATTGTACCATGTATCTGCTCCATCAATTATCAAGTCAACTCTATTCCATTCACATAGATTTATGAAATCATAGGCATCAAGCATTATCAAACAAGTCTTTACAACCCTTAAAGATCAAGATCATATATACAACTTTCAAAACAAGCAAAATGCATGATCTAGCTTTAACTATATACAAGTCTAGGTGCCACCAACTAGGAGCATTACAAAATAGAAATAGAGTCATACTTCTAGCTTTGCTTGTACTTTGCTTCGAGCTCAAGGAAGGTAGCTTTAAGTTCAAGGAACTAATTTGAGATCTCTTTAACCTGTAGGTTGGGAAGAATGGAAACAAGAGTGATAAGTACAAGATGTACTTAGTGAGTTAGATCCTAGCTCTAACCATTTATTAGATCAAATATTATGGGATCAAATAGCCTAGTCAAGGTTTGTAGTTATTGAGTTCATGAGTAAGTGTAGTTTGTAGTATCCAAGAGTCTTATTCAGGTATATAAACAAAGAATCATTTACTCTATCACCATGGATAGCATGTACATTCTAACACACAAGTAATTAAACAAGAAATCTAGTCTCAAACAAGTTTAATCATGCCTTATTTCTTTATAGCATTCGAATCGCAATACTAGCATGGAACATGGATTTCAATTCAAGCTTAAACATGTCTCAAATTAATCAAGTATCATTTACAAGCTCATTTTATAATTTTCAAATCAAATATAAACATGGTTCATATCATGCTTGTCTTTCAAGTAACATTTGCAAGTAGCACTTTCATATAGCAATTCAAGTATGCATTACGAGTCAAGCAATTTCATGATATAATTCTTGTTTATCAATCTTTTATTTCAACCTTGGTGTATAGTTTGTCTAGGTAACGAGTCATCAACCAAATGTCGTCAGAAACAAGGTATTGGCCATTTCCCTCATATTGTTACCAAAGACCATATCACACATCCCTCCTACTATCACCATATAAGGGCCTTGGCCTTGGACCATAATGTAACCCCCTAGACCCGCCTATGCGTTACAACGGATCCTAGGAAGTCACATTAGGGTCACAAGAGTGACCCACAATAAAAATACTCATAAAACATTTTTAAAAAACTTATTAAATTGTAAAACCAACTTCTGTTTAAAATATCATTTTGGGGTGTCATTTAAGCACATAATAAAAACTTCATAAAGTATTTTACAAACACTGCCACAATACAATATATGACATACATGCCCACTAACTATACAGTACCGCACTCTAAGGCAACGCCGAGTGAACTCCGAACACTGATGTCAAACATTATATCATGCTATAATCTTTTAACCTGCGATGGTAAAAATAACGTGAGCTTGGAAAAGCTCAGTAATACAGAACTACCAAAAGATGCTATAAGCTCATGCAGACATATGGTAGGCATAACATTTTCATAATAATCCAAGAATTGACAACCCTCTTTTCCCTTTCCGTTATTTCAGGGTAACGTTATACTTGAGAATAATGTCACTTGTTCTTTATTCACTCATCGAGTAACAGACGAGAATTTTACAGGCTGATAGATTACGAAGATGGAAACAAGTTTAATGTCTAGTGTGTTCCAATAGGTGCATAACAAACAGGCATAAATGCATACTAATCATATCATGAGAACACAATACAAATCCATGCAAATGTCCAAGTGCATGCAAGGGTTCACTAGTAAATACCCTCCAACCTTACACCAATATGCAGTCCCCCAGAACTGCATCCATAAGGACTTACCCTAGGCCCGATGGGCATAAGTTCCACCTAAGGGGATGCCTTAGGTCCATAAGGACTTACCCTAGGCCCGATGGGCATAGGTTCCACTCAAGGGGAGACCTTGAGTCCATAAGGACTTACCCTAGGCCTGATGGGCATAGGTGCCACCTAAGGGGATGCCTTAGGTCCATAAGGACTTACCCTAGGCCCGATGGGCATAGGTGCCACTCAAGGGGAGACCTTGAGTCCATAAGGACTTACCCTAGGCCCGATGGGCATAGGTGCCACTCAAGGGGAGACCTTGAGTCCATAAGGACTTACCCTAGGCCTGATGGGCATAGATGCCACCTAAGGGGATGCCTTAGGTCCATAAGGATTTACCAGCTTGATCAGGGCTGTACCAACAAAGACTTCATAACATAACCCAACAATATACCCCATATGACAATCGATAATTAGATTTCAGACATGAGTAACATAATACATGTAACAGACATATTCTATTCAGAGTATCAGAAATAGAAGTTCATGCTTTTGACAGATAAATGGGAATACTATTGAGCAGAGCAGACATTTTCATCATTCATCATGCAAACAGATTTTACCTTCATAGGTCAAGCAATCACATAACAAGTATACAGATTGAGCAAACATACATCAAGTAGGCAGAGAATGTCATCAAACATAATATTATTCATGATCAAATCATTATACAATCCATTCAACATAATATAGCACACATGGAACACACTAGGTGGAACAGATCTTTTCTTGGAGATTCTTGGCATTTACGGAATGAAACATATTAAACTTTTGACGATTTGAACGGATTTCTGAAACGTGACCCCTATTAAAAGGGGTACATACTAACGGTTTAGCCCAGATATTCAGGAGGGGATATATCAGGATCTTGAGAGTTTAGGTATATCATGAGTGATTTAGCCATTTAAGCCTACCAGGGGCATTATGGTCATTTTATCATACACGGGCATTTTGGTAATTTGTACCAACAGGGCGTAACAGTGGCTCCGAAATTCTATTTGCTCATCAAGTTTCCAACCAGGCATTTAGAGATCTCTACGTCAAGACCTTTCACGATATCAGATACATTCGAAGATATTTTGATTACTTGGGCCAACGAGGGCATTTTGGTCATTTAACTACCAGGGGTGATTTTGTAATTTAGCCCAATAGTTGAAAAAATGAAGATTTACAATATTTAAGACTTCCAGAAGTTTATCGAGCCTCTAAAACCAATCGAACTAACATGTCCCAACCTTACAGTATTAACCAAACCTTCCGATGTACGCACTTCACAAGTATCATTTCCGAATATTGATTGTGTCGTTTATCTGAACAATCGCCTTCATATTTCACCACAGAATTTGTCACAGAGTAGTCGAACTTATATTCTGTGCGGAAAATCTTCCATTCTCACATTAATATCAGAAGTGATTGGCATACTAGAGTCATGCTTCAACCCTTAGGGCATTTCAGTCATTTTCAGCTTTATTGGCTTTTCTAGAATTTCATCAGAGACAATTTACTTATTTCAGACAAGGGGGTATTTCAGTCATTTAGGAATTTTGGAAATTCCAACCACTTCAATCATTTCAGAACTCAAAGGTTTATCCCTCATTCTAGTTAATTTGCAACCCTCGGTGTCTGAGGATACTTCAGTCTTTTTGGTCGATACAACCCTTCCAATTAATTTAACCATAACAATATTTCCAATATTTTTAGTCATTACGATCAATTCAGTATTTTGAGCCACTTGCTTAATTCAGAGGTACGAATAACTTCTCATAAATCTATATTCAGAGATTCATTCTGAATTCAAGGAAACTTGCAATCTCGAAGGTTCAAATCTTGTTACCATAACTTTCTAGGTTTTTCGGAGTTTTCAGATGAATCATATTGTCTTACCATATCTAGCATAGATTTCTAGATCGCTTCCAATTCCAAGAATATTTTAGTCATACTTATGCTCCAAGGGCATTTTCATAATTTCATAATTAATATCTCTCACTCTGTATCATGTGCCTCGATTCTTACACACTATTGATTGGGTTGCGGATTAACTGAATTTAACTATTAGAACTTCTTATATTGTTAGCCCATTAATAATATTATTCGGATAATTTGGTCTTATAAATATCCATACTTATTGCTCGAATCTGATTTAATTTAAGCAGAATTTACAGTATACTTCATCATAAGCATGCATGCGTTAACCGAATATCAACATGTTATAAAGCATACAAGGGGTAGTAGTGCATTACCTTTAATACTTGTTATATCGGTCAACCATTATACTCCGTTCGATCACTCTCGAACCCGAATGCGACGTCCTTTACACCCCGAATACAAGAAACTTCGAATACCTTCAATCGCACAAATTCCAATTTCAATCTTTAATCACCTTACTCATAATTGATTATTAAAATACATAAGTGGACTCGAGTTCAAGGTCCAATTCAGAGGCTTTCGGGTTAAAATTTCACGACACGGACTTCAAAATCGGACTCAGGACGTCGAAAAACATAAAATAGGACTTTTCGGGAAAAGTTGACTTTTTGGTCAAAGTCAACGGTCAACGGGCAGGTCAACGGTCAACGAGCAGGTCAATGCTAACGTCACTGGTCAACTGGGTTGACTTAGGCGAGTTGACTTACTGAGTTGACTCAAACAGATTGACTCAGACGAGTTGACTCACTTGGTTGACTCGGTCAATGGGTCGGGTCGGGTATAGGGCAGAGCGGGTCGGGTCGGTTGGGTCTAGTTTATGGGCTGACCGGTTTAAAAGAAACGGGCTTGGCCCAAAGGTAACCGGTTCAGGCTCTTGGGCCAACACCTAAACCGACCCACTTACCCAAAATTAAGCTTGTCGGCCAGTCATCGGACGGTCGCCGGGGTGGTCGCTGGAAGCCCCAAAAACCTCATTTTCACCGGAAAAAATAGAGAGAACATCATTGTTAGATCAACCCAAATATTAACAACACGAAAATAGGCCGGAATCTTGTCGGAAATTACCGAAAATGCCTAAAATTCGTCGGAAAGCTTGAAGCTCCGATGAGCGTCTTACCGGCGTCGAATGGATGATCGGTTGACTGGGTTTTATCCGTCGTGACGTGGGGAACCCATATCTGGTGGCCGTGACACGAACGGGCAGCGAGGATGGCCGGAAAACTCAAAAAACCGAAGTGACATTTTTTGTTTCCGACGAACCTTCAAACGCACTCCCACGGCAAACATCGACGGAACACAGCGAGTGGCTGGCGGCCTTGAATTCACTACACGACGACAAGCACGCTGGTGGCGGCGGTGGCACACACGACGCGACGGTGACAGATATTGGCCGGTAAAGACCTTGGGTTGAGGTGTCCCTTTAAAAACCCAGATATTCCCCTCTCCCTTTTTTTCAGATTCGAATGGGTATCCCCAGGTAGGTGGGGAGTCAAAAGCTTTAAATTCCGATTTGAATCGAAAGGATAAAACTTAATAATATGATGATGTAACTAAAAACCAATTGAGGTCTTAGATTAGATGGTTAAAGAATGGCTTAACATGTGAGGGGTTGAGGGTTTGAAACCTCTCGATAGCACCTCTTTCCTTTTCTTTTATTCATTTCTTTTCTTTTTCTTTTTGCCAAAACTCAGGTTGTTACACATAATCCTCCCCAAAATGAGAGCTCTAGACTCAATGGCATACCACTATACATATGACCAACTAACAACCAAGGCTTTGTTCAATTATGAATCATTTGTTTCAAGCATTTCATGTTCAAGTCAAGACAATAGCTTATTCTAGGAATCACTTTCCAATAATTCTTAGCAAGATCATGTCAAGCCCTTAGACTAATTGGGCCTTAGCTCACCAAGTTATGGATTTCACATGTCATTCGAAATAGCATCTAGCGTAAACTAGGCTTAAGCAACAAGAAATATCTCAATTCAAGTCTTTCTATCTTGTTATCAAGTATTAACATTTTTAGGCATACATGAGTCATTCGAACAGGTTTCTTCAAGGCATATAAGATCGTTCATTTGTTTACATATTCGATTTCAACCATTAAGTCATATATCAAGCTATTGTTTAATATCGAGTTTCCATTTAAGCCATTCTTCCTTTAATCTATTACCAAGCATAACTTAAGTTCATTTTTCATAGCACAAGCATAACAAATGGAATGTAGACATGCATATTTGGTTAGAACCTAAGTCCTAACCCTATAAAAGCTACACTCACTAGTACGCAAAGCTACTTTTACTCTTGGATCCAAATTCCTTTTTGTTTGCCACTAGCTCGATCAACCTTTTATTCTTCAACAAAGTCCCCTCCTTGTTCTATGATAAAATTCAATAAAATAGGATTACTAATTAGTAACTATTCAATTCATTCAAGCATCCAAGTTCACAAGAAAGCTAGAGTCAAGCAATGTAGATTCGACATTCATTTCAAGACAATTTCAAAAAAATTCTGATTCTCATGTTTAACAAAACAGTTTCATATGTACACAAAATTGTCCCAAGTATATTTGTACACCAAAAACATCCCCGATTTTTACTCTAATTAACAGGGAAAGCCTTCTAATTTAAAAATGCACAATTTTGATTCGTTCAATAGAGCAATTTAGATTCCAAAACTGTTTAAAACAGTCCCATAAATAATAAAATAGAATGCCCCCTATTTAACTCTCTAAAACAGTCCTAATTGCTCAATTTATATAAGCATTATACTTACTAAGATCATATTCGAATACATACTTTCAACTAATTTAAATTTCATTGTTTGAACGGCACAACAAAACCGAATTATGACTCAAGGATTTCATAACATATGAATTTATCAATTGATTCATTCAATTGATCTTGTAATGAGAATTAACATCAACTTCCCTTTAATCATGCATATACTAGTCACAATTCCACCACATACAATGAATTCATTGCTCATCTATGTCAATATTCATGAGTGATTCAATCTACTATCTTAATTATACAACTCTAAGATCGAAAGCTTCATCCATAGTTATCTAAGTCACTACAAATTTCATGTTCAAACCTATTCAAGGAAATCAAGCAACCAAATTCGAGCATAACATCTAGCAAATGTTCGAACCAAGCTTACTAGGGAGAATAGGTTTATAAATCATTTACAATGTTCTTAGCCCCAATTTATATAAACAATAACATCACATGCAAGCTCCAAGACTCTTCTATTCTGGTGTTTTTCTTAAGATCTCTCTCTTTCCCTCTCTTTCTTTCTAGTTTTGGCTATCACAAGGATGAAGATGACACATTTGGTAATGGAATCCAAATGGCCGGTCATCTCCTAATGGCTAAACACAAGCTTTCCATGTGGACTAGTCCTCCACTAACCATATTTTTATCATGCAATTATGGGATTTTTAAGTTATAACATTTTAACCCTTAATAATTTGGTTAGCAATGCTTCATATCTTATGTTTTGGTCTTTAATTCCATCAATTCTTCCTATTTGTAGGATGATTGCAGTATTGAGTTCTAGTTACTTTTGTAACAAGCTACTAGGTCTTAGTTTGGGGTATTACAGGTACACATCTACTCTACTATACTTCATGCTAATCATAAGCATAATCATGCAAGCTGCTACAAGCAATAAGGAGAGAATAATAAACATGTGGCTCTACCGCTAGTCGCCTAAACTTATGCTCAAAATCATAGAAGTCTATCTACTTGGCACACATGGCCCAACCATAATCGATATCTCAACACACTTTCTCTAGGTATCCGAGTCCCAACAATCAAAGACTCTACCAAACAATGCCTACCCAACATACAAGCAACACGATCCCAAGGATCTCTCTATTATTGCTAATCGTCAATAGATCATTCATTTTAAATTACCAAGTTATTAATACATTATGGAGGAGTACATAATTATTCTCATTAATTATCTCTGTTAATCCACGGTATCTCATTAATCCATGTTATTCCATTTTTAATTAGCATTATTGATTATTTAGCTTATCACTTATCGGTACTCGAACACGAGTATCTAGGTCGGCTGGTCAATGGTCAATCAACGCCGGTCAACGGCGGTTGGGCAACATGGTACGGCCTAGCAGGGCGGTCTGGCCCGGTTCACCAGACCAAACATGGTTCGGCTAGCAAGGAAAGCCCACACGCAGGCGGAGGTGCGTGTGGTGCGTGCGGTGGCAGAACGACGGCGACGAGCTCCAAATTCGCTCTTCTTCGACCGGTGAATCCAACGATGCCCTCAGTTTGCGGCGGTGGATGGAGGTTCGCGATGTTTGAGCTTCTTTGAATCTTCATTCCTCCCACCCCGGCGAGTGGCGGCAACGGCGACGACGGGACGACCATCGACGGATGCGTCTCGAGGAGATCTACCCGATGGCGGCGGCGATAAGACTTCACGGCGGCGGAATCTCCCTCAAATTGAAGCAAAACCCGTCTCTCTCTCTCTCTCTCTAAACCCCCTTTTCTTTTTCTCTCATTCTAACATTCTCACTAATTATTATTCTGATTTTTCTCCCCTTCACATACCAAAATTTGACCAATTTATTGCCCATCAACAACCAATGGGTAAGCTACACAAAAGGCCATTAAACTATTTGAAAACTCACACTTAAACTCTTAGTGATATACATTCCCACTCTCACGCTGACTCATCCCATGTGGTCCTTGGCAGTTACTATTTACCATTTTCATAACACGTACTCGTATATAAGTGTTGGATACAAATAATTTAACAAAATGAATAAAGTTCATTCGATTACCATATATCATATTTATGCTTTTATATATATATTGAAAGGAAGAAATGGTCTCATTAAAAACTTTCATCGATTTTTTGCCAACCCAACACCGAAGATCGGTGTGGATGATGGAAAGTTTTTGTTAAAAGAGGGTATTCAATCAGCTATTATGTAAAAAAATAGAAATTGGAGAAAAATAATAGGTTAGAAATGGGAGAAAGAAAATAGAGAAGAAATAGGGGAAATAGAAATATTTGTATTTATGTCCATGTTATTTTTCAAGGTTAATGTTTATTATCTTTTTATTATATTTAAAAGTTCATTTGGTTTCTCTACTATAAAAAAAGAATATTTCCTTCGTTGTAATATATTTAAAAATTTATTTTAGTTCGTCTACTATAAAAAGAAATATTTTAGTTCGTGTACGTTTAAAAGGGTGATATTTCAGTCCAAAATTCTAAAGTTATAATTAATTGATTTAAATAGTTTGATCTAAACTTTCTTTAAAATTCCATTTCAATTTTGAAATTTATCAAATTGATTTCTCTTGAGAAAAGAAAAGGAGAGTAATTTATTCAATGTATATTTTGAAAGTGAGTAAATAAGAACGATCTATGATGGTGTTGTCATTTTATGTTAATACATAACACATGTACAATTAAAAATTGAATATCCTTTTAAAAAATTAAAAACTAAATTTTTTATAATATCTTTCATAATTTTGAAAAGTTTAATGAAAATTCAAATACTTTTATGATTTTTGCATCATCTTTTTCAATTAAACTCTTGCTCTCACGCTAAATCTAAAAATTCAGCGTGCATTTTAAATATTTTTATGTTTTGACTTGTAATTACAATATTATGAATTTTTTAATGAAAATTTAAATACTTTTTATGATTTTTCTATAATCTTTTTCAATTAAACTCTTGCTATCACGCTAAATTTAAAAATTATAAGAAAATTCAACGTGCATATTTCCAAATAAATATTTAAATATATTTTAGGTTTTGACTTGTAATTGTAATACTATTGTTCCCTCATATTTTCAAGTTGTTTATTTTTGTTTTCTCATATTCTCGTAAGTTATGGGTTCGAAACTCACTAGAAGCACTCCCTTTTCTTCCCTTAGAGTCTCACTTCCCCTTCCCCTCCCATCTAGGTAGAATTAAGATTAGATTTAGGGTTTTCAAAAAATATCTTGGCTCAATTGATAAGGTATTTAGTATTCTTGTTAGAGTGATGAAACTCAAATAAAAATGTGGCATGCTGTATTTTGTAAGTGTTCAAAACATAATGAGTTTATACAATTTTGTACACATTAATAATATGAAATTTTTAGGCTGAAGGGTCAATTTTGCCCCTGTAGTAATCCGAAATTAGCAATGTTGCCCCTACTTTTTTTTTCCGTAATTTTGCCCTCAAAGTCAGTCAATTGTAGCAATGTTGCCCTTTGACCGATTTTGACCGTTAAATGCTGACGTGGCAGTTAACGGTGCTGACGGGACAATTTTACCCTCGAAGTCATTCATGCAATTTTGCTCTCGAAGTCATTAATTGCAGCACTTTTACCCTTGGTTTTTTAGTTTTTGAATAAAATTGGATAAATAATTTGGTTTTTTCGAGTTGAACTTTAACAAAAAGAATATATGAAAAATCGATAAACAAATTGATGTAAATATCCTTTGAGTCTCTAGTAATTTTAAAAATAAGCAAAATGAGAACTCTCACAAAAAATCAAAATATTATTCAATTTTTTCTTAAAAATCTATAAACTTAATAAAAATAAATATGATATTAAAAAAAATTATTGAAAATAAACCAACGAGAAGCGTGTTAATTGAATGGTGAACGCAAACTATTCTATTCGAACGACGTTCGATTGACACACTTACCGACGATGGGTTGTTAGGAAAAAATATATGGTGAGAGGTATGTTTTGTTTTTCTATGTCATTTATGTCACATTGAGTCTATAAGTTTGCACATCTTGGTTGCTTCTGTATCTTAAGTTTCCACCTCTTTGTTTTCTCTATGTTTGATACTCTAGTGTGGGTTTATGTTTCCATTAATAGGAAGATAGTAATTATAATTAGGCACATAATTCATTGGAGGTGTGAGGATGGAGACTTGTATAAATAGAAGAAGTGTCTCCTAAAAGTTAAACTTGATTCAACGGTCACCTCCCATGGTCATGGACACATATCAGTAGTAATTATTATCAGGGACTTGCTCCCATGGTCATGGTCTGGTTTATTTACACTGGTTTTTATACTTTGTACCATTTTTATTGTGATCTTACATGCACACTTTTCTACTTACATTTGTTCTTTCTTTGTTAAAATCATTATTACACATGCTCTTTTTAATAGAAAATATCTTTTTTTCTTGTCTAATTTCCAGAGAATATCATCTGTTTAGGCTCTTGTGTATTTTTATTTAGTGTATCTGATGCGTGTAGCCGAGAAGCATGTCCAAAGACGAGTGACTTTTGCCCTAACTCATCTTTGTCCCTTATTCAGTTATTCCCAAATCATTCATATTCTTCATTTTGTGCAATTTGAATTACCATATTGCTTTGAGAAGTTGATTGTGCTCTATTCTCATGTAGGACTTGAGCCGCTTCTTGGGCTTCTCGGTTCTACTGCTACAAGCCCTAAACAACAACTTGTTGGTTAATGTTTGCAAGGTGACTCTTTAACCTTTTGACTTATATATGATACAAAATTTGTGTTTGTAGCAACTATGACATCATTTTTACAATAGATTTGCCTAGCTTGCTCCAAAGTGAAGCCTGTTGTAAACCAAATCGATACTTTTCCGTACTTCCAACGAGATTGTCTCGTAAAATTTTTTCAGAAGCATGGAATCTGTGTTACCGTCCACACTCCGTTCGGTGGCATTGCAGCTAACACCGAATGGTTTGGAGCAACTTTGGCACTATTCTTCTCAGTCTAGATAGTGGGAAGCACGTCCCTCCTAGTCATGTAAATAGATTAAAGTAAGGAACCATGATGTACTTTCTTCACATTTTAATTTCTTTTCTTTGGATGTCTAAATAAATTAACTTGGTGCAACATTTGTAAACAAATTAAAGTAAGCTACCATGGTTGATTGTTTATTATATAATATTAGTATTATTTTTATTTGAATTTTTTTTAGAAGCATGTTGCTATTCGCGGCGTTTGTAAAAGTAAACGCCATTAAAGAATAGTTTTTTGCGGCGTTTGTTTTTACAAACGCCGCTAAAGAATGGCGTTTGTTTTAACGCCACTAAAGAACAGTTTTTTGCGGCCTTTGTGTTTTGCCCCTTTTGCGGCTAAGAAACGCTGCGAACTGTTGCAAAGTTGGTTTAAGCGGCACTTCTCGCGGCGCTTTTCTAAGGGCCGAGAATGTTTTTCACGGCACTAAAAAACGCCGCTATAAGACTAAAAAAACACCGCTAAAAACATGTTTTGCTGTAGTGATTGGAGTGGCTGATTCGGAGATTTATTTGGGGTATAACCTCAGATAGAGGAGGGGTACATCTTGTCCCATGGGAGGATATATGTAAACCTGTTAGCAGTGGCAGTCTTGGATTACGAAAAATGGTGCATCAAAACGAGGCTTTTCTAATGAAGTTGGCGTTTAATTTGATTACTAACAAGGATGTGTTGTGGGTTCGGTTTCTCTGTGCCAAATATAAATGCCCGACCGTGATCCCTGTGAGCTTGCAGAATCAAAATGTATCGCAGTTATAGAAGGGGTTTAGCGTTGTTTGGGATGATGTCTGTAGTAATTTTGTTTGGGGTTTAGGGAGTGGGGCTGATGTGAGGTTCTGGTTTGATGAAGTTGGTCCCTTGTACAAGTATGTTAATCTGACTCGCATAAATTCCTTGAATCTGGTTTCAGCTGCGGCAACGGTGGACCAAACCTCAGGCAATTGGTCATGGAGGCTTTTCACTCACCTCCTCCCTGATACTATTTTATTATGCATTGCGGCAATCAAAATCTTGATGCCTCATCTTGGTAATGATGTGGTCGGATGGAAGGTCAACGGGAATCGCAGGTTTACCGTGAAATCAGCATATCGTATTCGAGCTTCATTGTCGGATGATCCGCCGGATAGGATTTGGAAAAATATTCATAAGTTCAGAGGGATTCAAAAGATTCGGATCTTCATGTGGCTTGTGTGTTGTGGGCGCCTCATGACTAATGCTGAACGAGTGCGTCGGCATTGTTGGTTGGACAGTAGCTGCCCATTTTGTCATGCGGCTAACAAAGATATCCACCATGTACTCTGATTATCCCCCTCGGCATTGGCAGTTTGGCAAGGATTAATCAGGTCGGATAAGTTATCGAATTTAGTTACTATTGATCTGAAGGAGTGGATTGGGATTAATTTATCCAATCCGACTACTTTGCGATAAATCTGAGTGATTGGGATTTACTTTTTGGAGTTGTAATTTGGAATCTATGGTTGCAATGTAATGTTGTGGCTTTTAACAACCCGTTAAAGGTGTCATTGAGTATAGTAAAAGGTTAGTTCAGCTTTCAGTTTCTACGTATACGGAATCCACAAGCTATCGCAGGGAAGGGCATGTTGCTTCCCCAGCTACACCGATTTGGATACCTCCGGCCACGGGATGGACGAAGTTGAATACAGACAAGGCTCGTAATAGAGTGGATGGGTCAGCTGCATGTGGGGGTGCGGGACGTGATCAGTAGGGTTCTTGACTATTTGGATTTTGTAAATATCTCGGGGTTTGTTCTGTGGTGGACTCCGAGCAGTGGGTGTGTATTTGGGACTTTGTCACACCTGGAATATTGGTCTGCGTCGGATAGTGGTTGCTCACGGACAGTCATGGAGGTGGTGGTGGCGGCTGTGCTCTTATGCCGCATATTAGAGATCTCTATCACCGTAGCTGGGAGGTTGAGTTCCAACATGTTTTGCGAGCCAGCAATAAGATCGCAGATAGTCTCGCAAAGATAGCAGCGCGGAATAAGTTTGAGGTGAAGACGTTCTTGGTACTGCCGGCGGGAATTCATGTTTTGCTGCAGGAGGATATCTCCGGCAATAATCAAGGTCCTGCAGGTTGTTTGAGCTAGTGGAGTTCCTTTGCTAAATTTCGATGTTTGGTTATGTTTAGTTTTGAGCTATTCGTGGTTTTTGTTTTTGGTTGATGTAATTTCATTGGTTCCCTTTTTATCGAAAAATATTAATATAAATATCATTTTTAAAATTTTAGCTAAATTTCCTAAACATATAGAGGGCATTTTAAAACGAGTCATTAATATAAATGAAAAAAGTCAAACGTTTTACATTTTTTTATTATAAAAAGCACATTTTTTCAGTAAATTTATATATAAAAAAAAATCACCATCAGATTTCCCATTTTCAAGTATTCATCCATTACAGTGATTATTAAAAAAAGCACAGATTCAAAATACACTACTAAACGGTCTAATTTGTACTAAATCAGGTTGAATGGTATATTTTGACGGAGTTCAACATTACCATCAACAAGATTTTCACCTACTTCAAAGCTTAACAAATAAAATCAACTAAATAGAAAATAGACCTTAACACTCAATTGGCATTATAGTTTCCAGAATCTTTAACTTATCAAACTACAATTGCTGATAAATAAATCGAATCTTTACGCTATACGTTAAAAACCTTCACCAGGGTTGATTTATCAGACCCTAAGAGGAGATTCACAAATAAAGTGGCAGTGCAAATATCTGCAGAAAAACCCTTACCGACCATTTCCGCAAGAAGTTGTGTTACCTTCAAGGTATAATTGTTTTGAAGAAGCCCCTTAATCATTACATTATAACAACAGCTATTAGGAACACAATCATCATCTCCCATGCACCTAAACAACCGGTATGCTTCATCCGGCAATCTCTCTTTAGAGAATCCATCAATCATTATGGTATATGTGTAGGCATTCGGCTTTAAACCATTCTCTGAGAGTTTATAAAATAATTCCTTCGCAACACCAATATACCCAGCTTTGCACAACGCATTGATCAAGATATTATAAGGGACAATATTAAGTTCCAATCCATTGTTTCGCATTGCTCGAAAAAGTTTCAATGCCTCTTCGAGTTTACCTGTTTTGCATAAACCATCTAGCAAAATCGAACATGTCACTATATTTGGAACTTGTCCAGAAGCAAGCATCTCCCTAATAAATTCACATGCAGTTGAAACTCTCCCTAACTGAAACATACATTGTATAAGAGTGCTATATGTGACAATATTCGGGATTGGTCCTCTTCGAGATATTTCATGAAAGAGTTTCATCGCTTCATCAAACATTTTAGCTTTGCAATACCCATTGATCATTGTGTTGTAACTAACTATATCTGGTGCAAAACCATTCTCAATCATCAAATGAAATACTTTTCTAGCTTCATCTACTTTGTTTCGTAAGCAATGACCATTTATTAAAGTATTATAGGTAACAATATCGGGTTCAATACCTTGTTTTATCATTGTGTCAACAATATGCTCAGCTTCAGACACCATTCCTTCCTTGCAAAGTGCATCAACCAATGTGCTATACGTGACAACATTAGGCTCAATGCCTTGCTTCCTCATTGTCTCAATGATATCTACAGCTTCAAAAATCATCCCTTCCTTGCAAAATGCATCCATCAATATATCATACGTAACAATATTAGGTGAAATATTGTTATCCACCATTTCATTCAACAGCTTTGTTGCCTCCTCCTCCTGGCCAAAATCACACATACCATGAATTAAGCAACCGTAAGTAACGGTATCTGGTCTAATGCCCTTAACCTTCAATTCGGAAAAGAGATCTAGAGCCTCCTTTAACAACCCGTTCTTACAAAGACAATCGATTGTCGTGCTATATGCAACAATATTGGGTTTAAAACCTCTCCCTTCCATCATCCTTAGAAATCTAATAGCTTTGTCAGTGCTGCCAGTCTTACACAAACCATCAAGAAGTGTATTGTAAACAATTAAACACCTAACTTAAGCATTTTCCCCAAAACAGAATACCCGAAACCAATCTGACCTAATTTGCAAAAGCAATTGACCAAGATGTTCAAAGAATAAACATCTGGGGAAACTCCTAGTAATTCCATCCTCCTGCACATAGAAACGACAATGGCATAGTGTTTCATCCTAACAACGGCGGCTAATAATTTAGTGAATTCCACAATAGAAGGCTTTGGGAACTTGTGGATCATCTTGTTAAACACAATCAAAGCATCGTCAACAGTATCGAAGTTGTCGTACTTTTTAGGATTTCCACAAACAGATATGAAATTCTTACTTAGGGCATGGATGTGGGTAGCAAAGGGGTTAACAGAAGAAGAAAAGGAAGAGTGGAAAATAGAAAGATACCTTCCGCCATGGACAGCACAAGGAAGAATCAGAGAAGCATTAAGCTTACCCATTTCGCAAGAGCTGAGCTTGAATCAGACGGGGGCGACAGTAGCGGAAGAACTGATGTTGTGGTCTGGAAACGGGAAAGAAAGGGGGATTCTAGGGGCATATTTATTACAAATAATGTACATAAATCTTTACAAATTGGTACACAAATTGTACATGAAGCGGTACACAAATTGTACATAAACCTTTAAATACAGGCTAAAAAACAACAAATATAAAAAAGCGGTACACAAATTGTACATGAAGCGGTACACAAATTGGTACAATTTTGTAATAGAATAATGCATATACATTTTTATTACAAAGATGCACTATTTACTGGATAAAAAAGCGGTACATATTTATTACAAATAATGTACATAAATCTTTACAAGTTTGTAACACAAAAGGTACATACCTTTTTTATTACGCTATTTCACCAAGGGGCATCCATACCACCTTTAGGTGGTATCGATGCTGGTATACAAAATGTGTATGTACACAACTTGTTACAAGGAAACACAATTTGGTACAATAATAACAAGGGGCATCGATACTACCTAAAGGTGGTATCGATGCTGGTTTGGCAGACATGAAAAAAATAGTACATTTGTTATACAAAATGTGTACGTACACAAAAATATTACACAATGTGCATATACACAAATGAGTACAAAAATATACACAAATTGTAACAATTTTGTAAGAAAAAAAGGTATAGACCTTTTTTAATATGCTATTTTACCAAGGGGTATCGATGCTAGTTTGTATTTAGCCTGTTTTTAAGCCGCCTGTTTTTAGAAAACCCCGAAAGAAATGTAACTTCCCAAACTCAACACAATAGCATTAGCACGCACACGTTACACACATGAAGGAAGGTTATTTAGAATTTTGGAATAGCGAAATTTAACTTTGCATTCATTTTAATTCTTACTTTATTATTTATTATTTATATTCTTTTTAGTGCATTTTTTATTCACAGTGTATTTCTTTATATTCTTTGGGAATAGGGAAATTTAACTTTGCTTGTTTATTACATTGTTTTCGACTTGAATTTAAATTACAATTCAGATAACCGAGAATTATAAGTTTATAATATGTGAAACAAGTTTTATCGTTTTAAAGATAGACCAATATCAAACTATTATAGTCACTATAAATAAAGTAATATATTCTTAAAATAAATTTTAGTCCAAGAGAATAGATAATATTTACATATTCATATACATTAATAAACCAATTGTGTGACTCAATACACATGATAGCACGGGCGAAGCCACTAAAGCTATTGAAGTGTCATCAGACACCCCAAAATGTTTTAGAAATCGTATTTTTCTATATAATTTGTATATGAAAAAAATTAAAAAAATATATAATTGACACCTATTTATAAATAAAATGACACCTTTAATAAATAAATGAAACCTCTATATAAATAATTAACTTCTCTTAAATAGCGTTTAAAAAAATGACAACCCTTATAAATTTTCTGGCTCCGCCCCTGCATGATAGCATATTACAATGATCAAACTCAGCTAAACTACTAATACACAACCATTGATGGATTCGTAGAGACAGAGGGTTAAGGGTTTGATCAAACAAAGGGTTCAAGAATATACTAAAAATGTGAGGGATGCAATTCCTTTTTATGAGAATTTTTTCATGAAATATTATCCCCTAGGTTTTTTTTTAATTTTTTTTCTTCATATTCTTAAGGTATAAGTCTCCTCTGACCATCCAAATGTGAGCATCTACCATGAGAAGATTGATAGAGAAACTCAGTTTAGCTCATATGAAATATATATATATATATATATTCTTGTCTATCATAAATTCCTTGTGTCCAAAGGTTTGTGCAAATCATCAATTGGAAAAAGTTGAATTTAAAATTTTTATTTATTTCTAATAGTCTTAAGGTGATTATTAGTTAATATATGTTCATACTTTATTTTAATCTTTTGATAATATATATGTTGCAAACAAAGCTAATTGAACTTAAGTCTTTTAAAATAAACACCAGCCTCTTCTAAAATTCTTATTTTATACAAGCTCGTTGTAAAACGTTGAAATGTGTGTATTTAATTAATTTACCATAGTTGTTGATAAGTGTTTATATTGGTTGTATTTTTGGTCTTAATTCTAATTAAATGGAGGTTTGAGGTACTTAATATGTTTGTTTTATATTGTTTTCATGCATGGAAAAGGTGTTGGAAATAAGCTGGAGTTCTGCAGAAATCGCTGGAGTCATGGGCAGATTCATGGGCATGAATGCTGAATAGGCGCCACGTCAACGTCTTCTAGAAGTTGACGTCAGCAGCAGTGATAGCTTATCAGGCCTCTTATCAGATAGCCTATCTCCGGATTTTTGAATTTTAAATTTTAAAAACTTTGGATTATTATTTTTGTAATTTTGAATTTATCATTTTAGATTTTTTTAGGTTATTTGAAGTACTATAAATACCCCTTTTGGGGTAAGACTTGAGGGGCGAATTGGATAGCATTTCATCTTTCTCTTGGAATTTCTACTCTTCTTAGTTTTTATTTCATTAAAGTTCCTTTCTTTTTTTTTCTGGAGATTGTTCTAAACATGTTGTGAAACCGATAATTTGATTTTGATATAACTAAAGAATTTAAGGACTAAATTGAAAATGTGAAAACGAATTTTTAAGTCCTCAAACCTCTCTACATGTTTAAAAGAAAATGCCTAAGTTAAAAACTAATTTTATCAAAAGTTTTCTAAGTGTTCTTGAAGCCAAAACAGTGATTTTCGAGTCACCGTTTCGGAACGGCCTAAGGTGTTTCGAAACACTTTTGAAACTGTGAACTCATGTTTCGGAACGGGTATCGAAACAGTTTCAACACTGTGAACCCTTGTTTCGAAACGAGTTTCGAAACGACTTAAGAACATCGAGGCACCGTATCGAAACGACATCCAACGTTTTGAAATAGTATTCAAATCAGATTTAAAAATATGACCGTTGAAAGTTTTTAACTGATTTTTCACAAGTCGTTAAGGCGTATCGAAACAATTTCAAGCTGTTTCGATACAGACCTTGACAGTGGCAAAACTGTTTCGAAATGAGTTTTGAAATGGCTCTTAGCGTATCGAAACACTCTTAACTGTTTCGATACGGGCTCTTTAATGCACCCCCAACGACTCTTTCTATTTTGGTCTGTTTCGAAATAGGGTCGAGTGTTTCGAAACGGTTGGTTGTAGACTGCATTTGTGGAGGGAAGATAACATCCCAACGACTCTATTGATGAATGCAACAACCACAACGGCTAGAATTCAACGAGAAGGTATAAAATGGACCTCTAAAAGCTTCAGCAACAACTATTGATCCAAAAGCAAACATCCAAACATCAAATCCAAGCATTTGTGCCTAAATCTCATTATTGTCTTGTAACCCCAATTGTATTTTTCATTCTTATCATTTCAATTGGGTTGAGTGCTTGTAATTGGGCTATATTGTGTATTGAAAGATACTTGTTTTAGCCAACAACTTCTTTGTTTCTATTGTGTGAGGATTGGGTCAAATTTTGGGTAGAAAATTTGACCGAAATTGTAACGGTTACCTCATTAGCCTAGAAAAAAGAGAGCAATTAATGGAACTGTTGCAAATCCTTAGTGAAGCTAAGGTAGTGGATGTAGAGTTCGATTGGAACTTGAACCACTCTAAAATTCCTTGTCTACCATTTTCATTTGTCAATTCCACCACCAAAAACTTTAAAAATCCAATTCACCCTCTCTTGGTTTATTTCGATCATTCGATCCACTCAACAATTGGTATTAGAGCCTACCTCTTTGAAGGATTAACAACCACAAGAGGAGTTCCTAGGAAGAGTGTGATCATCCAAAAATCAAGATATGGCGTCTACCTCCGGATCTAGCATGTACGAGTCTCAATCCACTACAAAACCGCCTTTCTTCAATGGTGACAACTATCCGTTTTGGAAGAGTCGGATGCGCCTCTTCATCAAGTCCAATGATTACTTGGTTTGGGATGTCATTGAAGATGGTCCCTACATTCCATTGAAGCAAGATAATGAAGGAAGGATGGTTCTAAAGAAAAAGATGGAGATGAATGAAGAAGAGAGGAAGAAGATCCAAATAAATGACAAAGCTCTTCACATGCTTTTTTGTTCTTTCGATCCGGACATCTACTCCAAAGTCTCATCCATTGAGAGTGCCAAGAAAGTGTGGGATACTCTTGAGACCACCTATGAAGGAAACCAAGATTGGAATTCTCAATCTTAGCTATGAGAATTTCAAGATGGAGCCCGACGAAACGGTGTCCAAGATGTTTGATCGCTTCTCAACCATAGTCAATGGGCTTAAAGGATTTGGAGAGATTATACCGGAAGACAAACTTGTCCGGAAGCGACTCTACTCACTTCTCGAATCTTGGGATGGGAAGAGAACCGCCATCATAGAGGCCAAAAATTTGAAGACTCTAAAACTTGATGAGCTAGTGGGTTCTCTCCTTACTCATGATATTATGAAGCAAGGAAGGGAAGAAGAAAAGAAGAATGAAGAGAAAAGAGTAGAGAAGCTAGAGGTGGAAAAGAAGAAGAAAATGAGAATAGCTCTCAAAGCTTCATTACTTGAGGATAACTCTTCTAGTGAGGAGGATGAGTTAGAAGAATTGGGTATGATAGCCAAAAGATTCTCACGCTTCATGAGGTCCAACCTTTTCCTCATGGCACTTGAGGAGGATTCCTCTATGGTAACCTCTAACTCATCATCTTTAGATTTTACATATGATGAATTAAATGATGCATATGATGAGTTGCAAGAGGTTTATGATGAATTAGTTGAGAAATACAAGGAATCGGTCATTAGGAATAAGAAAATTATTTCGGAATTAAATGATAAAAATGACTCACTTTCTCAAGCTAATTTAAAATTTGAGAAAAAGATTTTAGGGTTGAAAGATGAACTCAAATTCTTCCAAGATGAAAATGTTGATCTAAATAATCTTCTTTCTCAATGCAATAGTGAACACCAAAAGGTGTTAGATGAGTTTAACAAGCTCAAAGAGTCTTTTAAATATGTTGGTAGTGTGAAGCATGAAATAGGTGAATCTTCTAAAACAAACCAACTTAAGAAAAAGACTAATAACTACAAACAAAGTAGCTTTCCTAGACATAGTAGAACTAAAAAGATTAGAAGTGTATGGGTTCCTAAGGAACTTGTAAAATCTAATAATATTGTTGCTATGTCACCTTGGATTCCTAAGGGAACCAAGTTATTGGGAGCTAACACTCGTGGACCCAAAATGATTTGGGTACCAAAAACAAAAGTTTAATATATTTGTTTGTAGGAGGAGCATTGCTACAAGGCCAAATCACAAAGTCAAAACTCATGGTACCTTGATAGTGGATGCTCGAGGCATATGATCGGAGACAAGAGTAGATTCATGGATTTAAAGCCAAAAGGTGGAGGAGTGGTGAAATTTGGTGACAACTCTAAAGGCCACATTAAAGGTATTGGCTCCATAGGTAATCACTCTACCATTTTTATTGAAAATGTCTTGTATGTCGATGGTCTTAAACATAATTTGTTGAGCATAAGCCAATTATGTGATAAATGATTTAATGTTTTATTTGATAAAAATGGATGCAAAATTGTTGACATTAAATCTAATAACATTATGCTCATAGGCCATCGCATAGGTAACATTTACATGGTGCATCTAGATGACATACATACATCCCATGCATGTTTAGTAGCTCAAAATGAAAATGATGCATGGTTATGGCATATGAAACTAGGACATGCTAGCATTTGTGTTTTAGAAAAATTAGTTTCCCTTGATCTAGTTAGAGGTTTACCCAAGATTAAGTTTTCAAACGATAAAATTTGTGATGCATGCTCTAAGGGTAAACAACATAAGTCATCATTTAAATCCATTAATGATGTTTCTACAAGTAGGTGTTTACAACTTATCCATATGGATTTATTTGGTCCAATTAGGAATATGAGCTTGGGTGGTAAATCTTATGCATTTGTTCTTGTTGATGATTTTTCTAGATTTACTTGGGTTCTATTTTTAAGTACTAAAGATGAGGCTTTAGAAAAATTCATCAAATTCTCAAAATTAACCCAAAATGATCTTGAACTTAGAATTTCCCATATTAGAAGTGATCATGGAACCAAATTTCAAAATCTAGGGTTTGAAGAATTTTTAAATGAAAATGGTATTAGCCACAATTTTTCGGTTCCTCGAAATCCTCAACAAAATGGGGTAGTTGAGAGGAAAAATAGAACTTTACAAGAAATGGCTAGAACCTTGCTTTGTGAAAACAATTTACCTAAATATTTTTGGGTGGAAGCCACAAACACCGCTTGCTACATTGTAAATCGAGTAATGATTAGGCCAATTTTAAAGAAAACACCTTATGAGATTTTAAAATCTAAAAAGCCTAACATTAGCTATTTTCATCCATTTGGTTGCAAGTGTTTTGTTTTAAATAATGGAAAAGACAACTTAGGTAAATTTGATGCAAAAAGTGATGAAGCTATTTTCATAGGATATTCTTTAACCTCTAAAGCCTAACGTGTATTTAACAAGAGAACTTTAGTAGTAGAAGAATCTATACATGTTGTATTCGATGATAACCTCCTTACAAGGAATGATTCTTGTGATGATGATGATGTAGGAATCATAAATGCCTTTGATGGAGGACAAACTTCAAAGGAGGATGAGATTCCAACAAAAGAAGAGGACACACAAGATCCACCTCTTGAAGCCTTGAAGGACTTGACTCTTAAGGAAAAGGAAGTGAGCTACCCAAGGGAGTTCAACTATGTCAAAGATGGTGAAATCTTGGGTGATCCATCCAAGGGGGTAACCACTAGATCTTCTCTTAAACTTATGAATCATGTTGCATTTATCTCATGCATAGAGCGCAAGAATATAAAAGAAGCATTGAAAGATGATTTTTGGATTATGGCTATGAAAGAAGAGTTAAATCAATTTGAGAGAAGTAATGTTTGGACATTAGTTGATAGGCCTAGTAATCAATCTACTATAGGAACTAAATGGGTCTTTAGGAACAAACTAGATGAGAGTGGTAACATTGTAAGAAGCAAAGCTAGACTAGTAGCACAAGGTTACACTCAAGAAGAGTGAATAGATTTTGATGAAACCTATGCACCCGTAGCTAGAATGGAAGCCATTAGGATGTTTCTTGCATATGCATGTTATCATGATTTCAAACATTTTCAAATGGATGTTAAAAGCGCATTTTTAAATGGTTTTATAAATGAGGAAGTGTATGTGGAACAACCACCGGGTTTTGAAGACTCAAAATTTCCAAATCATGTTTTCAACTCACTAAAGCTCTTTTTGGTTTAAAACAAGCTCCTAGAGCTTAGTATGAAAGACTTTCAAACTTTTTAATTGAAAAATGTTTTGAAAAAGGTAAGGTGGACACTACACTTTTTATAAAAAGGTATAAAAATGACATCTTAGTAGTACAAATTTATGTTGATGATATTATTTTTGGTTCTACTAACGAATGTCATTGCAAATAGTTTGCTAAGCTAATGCAAGGTGAATTCGAGATGAGCATGATGAGGGAGCTCTCATTCTTTTTGGGACTCCAAATCAAGCAAAGGAAGGATGACACCTTCATCAATCAAGCAAAGTACATCAAGGATATGCTCAAGAAGTTTGGCTTGGAGAATGCAAAGCCTCAAGCCTCACCCATGAGCTCATCTACAAAGCTTGACAAAGATGAAGGAGGTAAGTGTGTTGACTCTAAGCTTTACCGTTCTATGATTGGATCATTGCTTTACCTTACCGCAACTAGACCAGATATCTTGTTTATTGTTTGCTTGTGTGCTAGGTTTCAAGCTAGTCCTAGAGAGTCTCACCTTATAGCCGTTAAGAGGATCTTTAGGTACCTTAGGGATACCCCTTGTCTAGGTCTTTGGTACCCTAGAGACTCCACCTTCAACCTTCATGCTTATTCAGATGCGGATTATGGGGGGTGTAAAATCGATAGGAAGAGTACTTCGGGAACTTGTCAATTCCTAGGTAGTATGCTCATATCTTGGTTCTCTAAGAAACAAAATAGTGTAGCCTTATCTACCACCGAAGCCGAGTACATATCCTTAGGGAGTTGTTGTGCTCAAGTCCTTTGGATGAAGCAACAACTCTTAGATTATGGTATTAAAGTTGAAACCATACCCCTTAAGTGTGATAACACTAGTGCCATATGTTTGACAAAAAATCTCATCCAACACTCTAGAACCAAACATATAGAAATAATGCATCATTTCATTAGAGATCATGTCCTTAAATAAGATGTTGTTATAGAGTATGTTGACACCTTAAATAAATTAGTGGACATTTTTACAAAACCTTTAGATAAAGAGCGTTTTTGGTCCCTTAGGAGAGAGTTAGGTCTAACTAGCCTATCTTGACCTTTTATGACCTCTTTTGTGCTTAAAATTGCTTGATCTTGCGAAATTCCATGTTTCTGTGTTGTAGCTCTTGAAAAATATCCATGCTTATAGCTAGGGGGAGTATGTTTATGTTTGCATATGTTATTCTTGCTCATTCATGTCATTCATGCAAATTAGGACTTGTAAAATCCATTTTTCTGCACTTTTAGAGCCTCATCTGCACTTCCAGGCCCAAGTGTATCGAAACGGGTCCAACTATTTCGATACGGGTGCTTTAAAATTCTATCTGAGAGAAGGGTGTTTCGAAACACCTTCCAAGGGTTTCGAAACGTTTTTGCTACTGCCAAGGGGTGTATCGAAACACGTTTCGATACGAGTCAACAAGGATTCGATACAGTCAAAGCCGTATCGAAACGGTCAGCTAGACTTGAAAAGTCAGTCAACTCTCGGTGCCCTCGTTCCGGAACGGTCGAACCTGTTCTGAAACGGGTTAGCGGACAGCTTTATAGAGGGCTTTTAATGATAAAGTCCCACTTTAATTAAAACTCCCTCAAACCCTAAAAACCCTAAAACAATTTTTCCTTATAAAAACCTTCTAAACCTCATTGTTTTTCACCAAATCTTGAGGGCTTTTACTCTTAAACACAAGTCTAAGCAAGCATCAACAATTTTGTGCAAGGATTTCCATCTATTCCTCCAAAATCCCAATTTAAGGTATATTTTCATCCTTTTCTTTTTCCTTAAATTTGTATTCGAATCCTAGGTTAGAAAAATTTAATTTTGTATAGTTTATGTGTTTTGATACTTGGGTTTTTCAAATCTTGTGAATTTTTTCAAAATCTTAAAATTTTTTATTCGAATATATGTTTTTCAGTCGTATTTTCTTTACTGTTTTTTATTATTTGTTTTTCTCCTAATTTTTTTTTGTTTTGTTTTGTATCTTTGTTCTTAAAATTTGTTTTTAAACCTAAGTGGGATTTACCATTGGTTTGAATTAAGGAATTTCATGCATACACTTCAAATTTGTTTTAAATTGCTTGCTTTTATGTTTTTAGGATTTTTTTCAATGGATCCCGCTAACAAGAAACGTAAGGCACCTCAATCGGGTGAAGGTTCAAACCAAGCCGCTCTCCGTCCCAACCTTACTCAACTTTTTCTCAAGAGTCTCAAAACTCCTGCGATGAAAGAGCGTTTTCAATATGTCAAGACGTTTGGCGTTCGTCGTGAGCGTGTTGTTGACATGTCGTTTCTTGACTCTGAGCGCTTTCTCTTCCGTTATCTCCACCATTTACAAGAATGAAACTTCTTTGGTTTCTTGAGTATCCCGGATATTTGCTACAAGCACATGGTCCTTATCTTCTACTCTAATGCCCAACTCTTTAACAATGAAGATAACTCCGAAGTTGTTCGCATTGAGTCTCAGATCTTGGGAAAGAAGATTGTCATTGACATACCTTACTTAGAGACTACTTTTGGTCTTAAGGACGAAGGAATCGAGAATGAGACTCATTTTGGTTCTCACACCGGTTCAGTGCTTGCCTTGGATGCTCACGATAGGTTCCTCCACTTGATGGTCTCGTGGTTTATTCGCCCCTCCGGAGGAAAATTTTCTCACGTTCGTCAAGTAGATTATTTTTTGCTTGAATGTTTTCATCGTGGAGAGCAACCTAATCTTGTTAAGATCATGTTTGTCGAGATGGTGAATAATATTAAGCTCCGTGAAACCGATGCGCTCAAGTCTTTCACTTATAGGACTGTTTTGAGTTATATTTTTGAAAAGCTTAATCGCACCTATGACTCTCCAGAACCCCGCAAGCAAAAACTTGGTGAGTCCTCTCTCTGCAAGTCCGGATTTCATTACATCGACAATGGCCAATGGGAACGTGTTGATAGGGAAGCACTTCCACCTCAAGTTGAACCTCAACCACAAGCTCTGGTTGCTAACAATGAAGCTCTCATGACTTTTCTCACCGAGCGGTTCAACACAATGGACACTAACAAGTCTAGGGGTTTTGGTGCTATCAATACTCGCTTGCAATCCGTGGAGGATCGTCTCCTTGCAAATGAGAATCGACTCACATCCCTTGAGAATCAACATTCATCTATGGACATGTCCTTCTCCATTTTTTATGGCCAATGGATGGATTTTCGTCGCTCTCAAGCTAAGGACGATGATGATTCCATGGATGATGATGGTGACGACGAGGCTTAGGATTCTCATGTCATCTCATATTAGCTATTCATATTAGGACTAAGATTGCATCTTTATTTCCCTTATGTTTTATGAACCTATGCTTTGATTTTATTTGGGATTATGCTTTGAACTTATTGTTTAAGATTTATGTTTTGGATATTTGAATTTTATGAATTTATATTATGTTGCTTATTGATTATTGCTTTTAACCTTATCTCTTTGAGCCTTGTTTATCATTTTTTATCTAACAAAAAGGGGGAGAAGTAATCTAAGAGCCAAAATTCGTTTTAAGTGTTTTTTAAGTTTTAAAACATGAATTTAAATCTTTTTAAAACTTTAAAAAACCCATCTTAAATTGAGGGGGAGTTAGAATGTATTCAAAATTTTCAAAACTCTTAAAAATTCTAACTTTAGTTTTGTTATATCAAAAAGGGGGAGATTGTGAAACCGATAATTTGATTTTGATATAACTAAAGAATTTAAGGACTAAATTGAAAATGTGAAAACGAATTTTTAAGTCCTCAAACCTCTCTACATGTTTAAAAGAAAATGCCTAAGTTAAAAACTAATTCTATCAAAAGTTTTCTAAGTGTTCTTGAAGCCAAAACAGTGATTTTCGAGTCACTGTTTTGGAACGACCTAAGGCATTTCGAAACACTTTTGAAACCGTGAACTCATGTTTCGGAACGGGTATCGAAACGGTTTCAACACTGTGAACCCTTGTTTCGAAATGAGTTTCGAAACGGCTTAAGAACATCGAGGCACCGTATCGAAACGACATCCAACGTTTCGTAAGGGTATTCAAATCAGATTTAAAAATATGACCGTTGAAAGTTTTTAACTGATTTTTCATAAGTCGTTATTGCATATCGAAACGATTTCAAGCCGTTTCGATATAGACCTTGACATTGGCAAAACTATTTCGAAATGAGTTTCGAAACGGCTCTTAGCGTATCGAAAAACTCTTAACTATTTCGATACGGGCTCTTTAATGCACCCCAACGACTCTTTCTATTTTGGTCTGTTTCGAAACAGGGTCAGGCGTTTCGAAACAGTTGGTTGCAGACTGTATTTATGGAGGGAAGATAACATCCCAACGGCTCTATTAATGAATGCAACAACCACAACGGCTAGAATTCAATGCGAAGCTATAAAAGGGACCTCTAAAATCTTCAGCAACAACTATTGATCCAAAAGCAAACATCCAAACATCAAATCCAATCATTTGTGCCTAAATCCCATTATTGTCTTGTAACCCCAATTGTATTTTTCATTCTTATCATTTCAATTGGGTTGAGTGCTTGTAATTGGGTTATATTGTGCATTGAGAGATACTTGTTTTAGCCAACAACTTCTTTGTTTCTATTGTGTGAGGATTGGGTCAAATTTTGGGTAGAAAATTTGACCGAAATTGTAACGGATACCTCCTTAGCCTAGAAAAGGGGAAGAGCAATTAGTGGAATTGTTGCAAATCCTTAGTGAAGCTAAGGTAGTGGATGTAGAGTTCGATTGGAACTTGAACCACTCTAAAATTCATTGTCTACCATTTTTATTTTTTAATTCCACCACCAAAAACTTTAAAAATCCAATTCACCCCCTCTTGGTTTATTTCGATCATTCGATCCACTCAACACATGTCAAGCATGATTTACTCAATAACCATGCTCGGCTAAATCTTTTTTTAAGCCAAAGGCTTAAGCAATGACGTGTTCACAAGGCGAGGTTTGAAACAACACTTCAAATATTTCAAAAGTCTTTCCTCAATTTCTTCGAACTTCGTTCTTAAAATCAAAATGATTTTTCAACCCAAAAATTGACCTTGGTCAAGAAATTGTTTTGATCTATCTAGTGGGAGGAAGGATCTGTTATGGAAACAAGTCCGACTTCCAGGGATCACACTTAGTAAATTGTTTACTAAGGGAAATTGAGATCGAACTTTTTTTTTTATAGAAATAACATTTCGAGTCGATCATGAGGATAACATATTTTGTTTTCACAACATTGAGTTGGTTTAAACAAATGCTTAAAACTAAAACTAAAAATTGAGTTTGGAAATTCAGTTTACAAACAAAAACTCAAGGATAGATCCTTGTAGTAATCTGACCGACATGATTTCCGAAGTTAAAAATCTTTACCAAGGAATCGAGTATAACAAGTCAACGCAAAAGCCCGAGGCTAAAAATCTCTATATTTACTTTCAAATCTTTTAAAATCTTTCTTTTACTCTCTTAAACAATTATATTTCATTGCAAACAAACCCCTACCTAAATCACATCAACATAGCTCCGTCAACAACTCTTGGTTCAGAAACTACAAAAGCGCGACAAGGAAAGTCCTAAGACTTTGTGGGTTCGACTCCTACTTCCCTGTCTACATTTAATTTCTTTATTTATTTTATTATTCGGAAGAAGGAAATTATATTAATCTTGACACGTAAACGACGTATGTCAAATTGGCGCCGTTGCCGGGGACTTCGACAACTTTTATTGTTTGTTTTTTATTGTTTATGACCAGGAGAAATCTGGGAGAACAAGTTGAATTCATTCCGGAAATTGAAGCATTTGCGAGAAGAAAAAACACACAACGAAACCGAGAGAAGCAATATATGTTGCGTCAACAACAATTCCAGCAAGATCTCGAATCATCCCAACCCGAAACACACTTTGAAGAACGAAACAAAATGGGAGACAACGAACAGACGATCCAGCAACTGATCAGGGCACCGGATGACAATCAGCCCTTGTGCATAACCTTCCCAAATGGTGCAATGTCGTTCCAACTAAAAACGGGCTTCATTCATCTCCTACCAACATTCCACGGTTTGCCCAGCGAAAACCCATACAAACACCTTAAGGAGTTCCACATGGTTTGCTCAACTACAAAACCACATGGAGTATCTGAGGATCAAATTAAACTTCGCGCCTTTCCCTTTTCTTTATCTGATTTACCTTCTAACTCAGTTACTACCTGGACTGAAATGACTCGCTTGTTTTTTGACAAGTTCTTCCCAGCCGCTAAAGCAAGTGAAATGAGGCGAAATATTCTAAGTATCCGACAAAAGGATACCGAAACACTTTATGAATATTGGGAGCGCTTCAAGAAACTATGCGCAAATTGCCAACAACATGGTTTGTCAGATCAAACACTTATTCAATATTTTTATGAAGGACTAACCCCTACAGATATGAAAATAGTTGATGCAGCTAGCAGAGGAGCCCTAGTCAATATGACTCCGACGGCAGCAAGGACATTAATTTCGACCATGGCAGCCAACTCACAACGTTTCTACTAATCGAGTGGACCATCTCGAAGAGTTAATGAGGTAGGTACCGTTTTATTAGAAAGCAAGATTGATAAATTAGCTGACATTGTTCAAACCTTGGTTGCAGATAGAAAGATTGTTTCTAGGCTTTGTGGGATATGACAAGCCCCAAACACCCGATAGATTATTGCCCTATGATCCAAGAAGAAGATACCGAACAAGTGAAAGCGATGGGGAACTTTTCGGGATCCCATCAAAAGCAGTACTACCCTACTGTCAATCAAGGATGGAGAGACCAAGGGTTTGCACAGAACCAAAGACAACAATATTAGCAAAGGCAGCCTAACCAACAGTTTCAACAAAAGTCGAACCTAGAGTCAATTGTAGAGCGGTTGGCTATGTCTCAGGAAAAATTCCAAAACCTCGCGGAGGCCCATTTTCAAGAGATGGACAAGCAAATAAGTGAGATGGCCCAACAATTAGGAAGAATGGAGTCACAAGGGAGGTTACCTTCTCAGACAGAGTCTAACCCTAAAGAAAATTTAAGTGCAATTACCCTCCAGTGGAACCGTTATAGCACCGAAAGAGCCACCAAAAGACAACAATCCACCCACAAAAGAAGGTAACGAAAACCAAGGTAACCCTTTACCACCATCTCCTCCTCCTTTGCCACCTCTTGTAGTCGCACCTCCCTTCCCATCACGATTGGTAAAACGTGACAAAAAAGCTGAAGAGAGGGAAATCATTGAAGTGTTTAAAAAAGTTCAAGTAAACATTCCCCTTTTAGAAGTCATTCGACAAGTGCCAAGGTATGCTCGTTTTCTTAAAGAGCTCTGCACAACCAAGCGAAAACTCACCGGGCACGAAAAGGTAAACTTGGGAGAGCACGTTTATGCAGTTTTTCAACGTAAGTTACCACCCAAAATGAAAGATTGAGGTATGTTTGCTATACCCTGTCAAATTGGTAATATATTTATTAAACGTGCAATGTGTGATCTTGGAGCTTCTATAAATGTAATGACGCTTTCTGTTTATAAAAAATTTACTAACGATCCTTTAAAAGAAACCAGGGTTACGATACAGTTGGCGGATCGATCGATCATCTACCCGGAAGGAGTGTTGGTAAAAGTAAATGTTTTATTCTTTCCTGCAGATTTTTATGTGATCGATATGGCTCATGATAGAACAAACACTTGCTCCGAAGTGTTGTTGGGACGACCATTCCTTAGCACAGCAAATACGAAAATAGACGTGAGGAGCGGTCTTTTGTCTATGGAATTCGACGGTGAGGTAGTAGAATTTGACGTTTATAAGGCAATGAGGTACCCTGATCAAGTTGAAAGTGTTAATTCAATTGATATTATTGATCCTTATATAGAAGAGTTTGCGGAAACTAATGTTTTTGATAATTTCAGCATGGATTATGAACTTTGCAACAATGAGGAAGAAAGGGAGAATGAACTTATTTCTCTTGTTAATTCTGATTTGATTTTAACTCCCTTTAAGACTAAACCTTTACCTTCTATCTTGTAGGTTCCAGTGTTAGAATTGAAGGAACTCTCATCTCACCTTAAGCACGCCTTTTTGGGAGATAATGATACCTTACCGGTTATCATCTCGAATGAGTTGACCGGAGAGGAAGAATGCGACCTTGTGACAGTCCTGTGCCAATACAAGGAAGCAATCGGATGGACGGTTGCGGATATTAAAGGACTTAGCCCCTCGACTTGTATGCACAAGATTAAAATCGAGGAAGGGGCAAATCCATCTCGACAAGGTCAACGCCGATTGAATGATTCAATGATGAAGGTAGTGCAAACGGAAATTCAAAAACTTCTAGACGCCGACATAATATATCCAATTTCGGATAGCGAGTGGGTAAGTCCTATTCATGTCGTTCCTAAGAAAATTAGCGTCATGGTAATCAGAAATGACGAAGGTGAGTTAGTTCCAACTCGAGTTCAGAATGGATGGTAAGTTTGCATAGATTACATGAAGTTGAACTCTTTAACTCTAAAAGATCACTTTCCGTTACCATATATTAATCAAATGATTGAAAGATTAGCTGGTAAATCTCATTATTGGTTTTTCGATGGGTTTTCAGGATTCTTTCAAATCCCCGTAGCTCTTGAGGACCAAGAGAAGACTATGTTTACATGCCCCTTCGGAACCTTCGCCTATCGACGAATGTCGTTTGGACTATGTAACACACCGACTACGTTCCAACGATGTATGGTAAGTATATTTTCGGATTATGTTGAGAAGGGGATCGAGGTATTTATGGATGACTTCACTGTATATGGTAATTCGTTTGGTGAGTGTTTATTAAATTTAACTAATGTCTTAAAACGATGCATTGAATTTAACCTTGTGCTTAAATGAGAAATGTCACGTTATGGTTAATAAAGGCTTAGTGTTAGGACATATAGTTTCTTCTAAAGGGATTTCTGTTGATAAAGCTAAAACAGATGTTATACACTTACTCTCATACCCCACTACTGTGAGGGATATTCGCTCTTTCCTTAGTTATGCAGGTTTCTACAGGCGGTTTATAAAATATTTCTCAAAGATAGCGCAGCCACTGTGTCGGTTACTACAAAAGGATGTAGAGTTTTAACTTTACCTCTGAATGCAGGAAATCATTTGATACTGTTAAGGAGAAACTTGTATCCGTACCGATAGTACAGCCTCCTGATTGGAACTTATCGTTCGAAATTATGTGCGACGCCTCAAATGTTAGTGTTGGAGCAGTACTCGGTCAAAGAAAAGGAAAAGAACCTCATGTCATCGCCTACGCATCAAGAACGCTTGATCTGGCACAACGCAACTATTCGACTACAAAAAAAGAACTGTTTGATGTAGTTTTTGCTTTAGAAAAGTTCTGTTCTTATATGCTTGGAACTAATATAGTTGTTTTTTCTAACCATGCAGCTTTGCGCTATCTTATGAGCAAGAAGGAAGTAAAGCCGAGGCTAAATCGATGGATTTTACTCCTTCAGGAGTTTAATCTCGAAATTAAGGACAAGAAGGGGATCGAAAATTTAGTGGCTGATCATCTTAGTCGAATCCCACTTACCATTTTGGACTCACCCATTAATGACGAGTTTCCTTAAGAAAACTTGATGATGGCGCGAGCTTCCACGCCTTGGTTCGCGGACATAGTGAATTATTTGGCAACAGGTAAATTGCCCCATGACTTGCCGAGGTCAGAAGTTAACCGGATTAAGAGGGAATCCATGTTCTACATTTGAGATGATCCCTACCTTTGGAGACATTGTTCCGATCAAGTAATACGACGATGTGTAACCGAAGATGAGGTAAATTCTATCCTTAATTTATGTTATTCATATTCATGCGGTGGACACTATGGACCTAAAAGGACATCTAATATTTGATTGCAACCAAACCCCCACATAAATCACATCAACATAGCTACATCAACAACTTTTGGTTCAGAAACTATAAAAGCGCGACAAGGAAAGTTCTAAGTCCATGTGGGTTCGACTCCTACTTCCCTATCTACATTTAATTTCTTTATTTATTTTATTATTTAGAAGAAGGAAATTATATTAATCTTGACACGTAAACGACGTGTGTCAGTTGTAAATATAGCTACTAGAACATTTTTTTCCTAATCACCTTAATAAGTGATTTCAACCGATTTTTTTCATAACCAAGCTCCGATTTTTTTAAAATAGGAGTCAGATTCGCTCACATAATTTAAAAATTAGGGTAAAGTTTACAAATGGTCACTAATTTTTTTGTCAATTATTCAATTTGGTAACCAAATTTTTAATTGCTTCAATATTACCATTAAATTTTGTGATTTGTTTCAATTTGGCCACCAAGCTCCTAACATGTGTTAAGAAATTGACGTAGTTGTTAACAAGTTTTGTATAATAACATATTTAGTCCTTTACAATAGCATTTTCAAACATTTTAGTCCTAATTTAAAAAATAATAATAAATTTAACCCTCAATATTTACAAATTATTTCAATTTGGCCCAATTTTTAATTAAAAATAATTTAACCCTAAACTTGAAACTCTAAATCTAAAATACTAAATATAAAACCTCAAATCCATAAAACATAAAACATAAAACCCATAAACCCTAAATCTAAAATACTAAACACTAAAACCATAAATCATAAACCCAAAACCCTTAAACCCAAAAGATAAGTAAGGCCAAAGAGAGAACAAAATCAATTTATAACTGCACATTAAAAGGAATGACATGCACCAGTTTGTTGTTGGAAACAACTGCTTGCTTAACCATAGTATTAAGTTGCGTTGTGGCCGCATCATAACCTTTTTCAAGGCCACCGCAATGCAATGTTGGCGCAACGCAATACAAGAGTCGCATCACGACGTTTGCGGTACGAAACTGTTACGTAATACTGCAACATGCCATATATTGCGCCCCAATACCATAACGAAGCATTCAAATGATCTGAAATATAAAATTTAGAAATAAAATACTTGAATGGTTTTAAATTTAACAACCAACTATATCGGTGTGACATCGATTGATCAATTGGTCTCTTGAACTAGGATCATTTAGGCTCGTGAATATAAAAATATATTTATATATTAATGGTGTAACGTAGAGCCATGCATGAATGGTTGTTAGTAAGAATATATTATTTATTAATTTATCGAGCATAGAAAAATAAATATTTAATTTAGTGTGTAATAAATTATTTTTTATTTGATTGTTAGACCAATCATATTATCAATTTAGGAAACTTATTAATCTATAAAACATACATAAACGAGTTAGAAATGTTTACCTTTTTAATATTTTTAAATAACTTTTTACCTATAAATTATATTTTTATTTTTTTATAAATTAAATAGAATACATAAAATAATATATTAATATTAGAACATTAAAATATGGTTGCAAAATGTATATTTGTAACCCCCTCGTCCCGGCCTAGCCACCAGACCGAACCGAACGGGTTACACGGGGAAAACCAAAGCGAAACCCGTTAAGGCCTCGCTCCGATTAACAACCCTATTTTTTTAATTAATCTTGTCTAAATGCTTTATTCGAACCTATGTGAGAAAACAAAATGCGGAAAAGCAAACACGGATACAAACAAAGCAGAAAGGACAATTAAATACAACTTTTAGCCATTTTACTTCAGACCGTATCGATACACCTAAGGCCAGTATCGATACGCCTTCATATGACAAACTCCCCCAAAGTTAACTTTAAGGGACCATATCGATACCCTCCAAGGCTGGTATCGATACGCCCTTAACGGTCAAGTTCCCAAAGTCAACTTCAAAGACCGTACCGATACACTTAAGACTCGTACCGATACCCCAATTTCTCGTCAAAATCTCAGATTTCTAGGGAACCAAGTGAGTATCGATACGCCCCCTGCGTGTCGGTATGCTAGGCTTAAAACAGGGGACCGTATCGATACTGCCCTTGAGCGTATCGATACGCCCTGCAGAGAAAGACTGCATATTGCAGTTTTAAGCACAATGAAGCTAACTTAAGTCTTAAAGAACCTAAGCAAGCATTTGGCCAACTCCAAAACATACATGCAACTCAAGGCAACCAAGAATATTCACTTAAAACAAGTTGAACATACAACGAGGCTAAAATCAACAAAGAAAGATTCAACAAAAACAACCAAACATGCTTAACATTCTCAAAGAGGTCAAAAGCCACATTAAGGCATGCTTCAACATTTTAAACAAGTTAACAACAATAACATATGAGTTTGAACACCAACTCCCCAACACAATAGTCTAGCATTCCCATTGCCTAAATATTATTACAACCATGAAAAACCATACTTGAGCTAGCAAATGAACTCCAAGGTTCCTCATTTTCCCTGCTTGCCTCCTGAAGCCACTAACGATCTGCATCGTTGGAAAAGAGAGCGTGAGCTTAAAAGCTTAGCGAGTGGAGCTCAAAATCACAACAACGACAACGTAGTTCAAAACATATATTTAGTTTGAAGACAAAACCATTTAGAAGGGTAAAGAACTAAAGCGAAGGCATAAGAACACAAACATGGTTTGCATATGCACAATCATTCCCGGCGGGACTACACATCACTGTTCACAACAACTAGCATATTTCTGGTGGGACTACACATCACCGTCCGTACTTATCTACTAGTCACTTCCGGTGGAACTACACATCACCGTAATCAATAACACACTTTCCACTAACCATCACGTGAGGCTTTGACAACATCAACAACAACATAACAACATCAAAAAATATGAATCGTATTTCTCACAACCACACGAATATTCACATGCACCAACACTTAACGAAACAAAGTAAAATTGGTTAAACTTACACTTGGGTTTAGATTGGCCCCTAAGGCTCCACCCAAACCCAAGAAAACCTCTTGAAACATTTTAAAGCTTCAAAACAATTTCCACTCACCAGCTCAATACCAAAACAAGCCAACGGTCCTCCTTCAAGCTTCCTCAACTCTCGGTGTAGCGTCCGAAGAACCCAAATCCTTATCTGATGCTTCCAACCAAACCAAAACAAAGAATTAATACACTTTTCAACAATCAAACCCACTGAAATCAATCCCATCAAAATCCGACAACAACAAGTATCCTATTTCTATATGAAACTAACCAAAACCATCCTTATTTATACTCTAACCTCAAGTCAGCCATATCTTCATCAATTTATCATCCAAACCATGTTCAAACACTCCAAAAACAACAACCTAACACTACCAAAACATTAGGAAACCTTCTCCAGCATTTCTAAGCCAAAAACCCAAATACCCATTAATAAAAAATTACCAACTTCTCAAATTTCGGGATTTCATGATAAATCCATTGTCTTAACACCATTTTACACTCAAAACATCATTTAAAACTCACCCAAACCGCTGTTTTCACTAAAAAGCTTAAACCCTCCAAAACCCCATTTTCACCCAAAATGATGAAACTTCAGAAATCTTCAAAACCTTAAAAGGAAAGTGCTAAAAACAAGATTAGAAAGAAGAGAAGAATAAAACCATGTGCTTACCTCTTTGAAACCTCCAAAAATGGTGAAGATTGGTGAAAAATGATGGTGGCTTTGGCTTTTGGAAGTTTTAACGTGAAAAGGGTTTTGAAAGGGGAAGAAGAAAAGATGATAAATTTTTTAAATACAATATTTTATTTTAATTCAAAATTTATCTCAAAAACCTATTTTCCCCATTTTACCAAAAGATCCTTTTTAAAATTCCATTTTCTTCAAAAGCTTTAAAATTTGTTATTTTAAATTGTTTCCCTAAAATTAGCTTAATCTGAACCGGCTTAACCAAACCCAAATATCTTCCAGGCCCCAAAATCGGGCGTTACAACTCTCCCCCACTTAAGAAATTTCGTCCTCGAAATTTACCTGATGGAATTTTGTCTTCAAATTGTAATCACCTATTTTGTCCTGGGTGTTAACCCAATTTTATATTTTGCAATTATGGGCTTTGTTCATTTACTTAGCTAAATAATATGATAGGATTAATTATATATAAGTAACATATGTAGTATTATCTATTATTATATATAGTCATTATTATTACATTATTACCCATTTGAGAAAATTAAACATTATTACATGTTAGGCTATTTTATTATATTATCCGCTATTACTATTATTATTATTATTACCTATAATTATTATTATCTATTATTCTTATTCTTATTCATATTATTATCTACTATCCATACTATACTGTTATTTGCCATTATTATTATTATTATTATTAAGTATCGTTATTGCTATTGTTATTTATTGTTATTATTAATATTATTATCGTATACTATTATTATTATTATTATTATGAAATAAATCTATAAAAACAAAAAGACTAATATATATATATATATATATATATATATATATATATATATATATATATATATATATATATATATATATATATATATATATGCCCATTAAATAAACAAAGCCCATAATAATAATAAAAGCCCAAACCGTTTATTTATATTAAAGAGTCCATTTATATTAAAGAAAAAGAAAAGCCCAAAAAATTATTACATATTAAGCATAAGGCCCGTTTGGCCCAAATATTTGAAATAAACCTTAATCTGGTCATTGTGTCTTACAGCCGCTCAACCCCAGCCGTCAGATCTGGATGAAGATCTGACGGTCCAGATCCAATTTCAGAAGAAACCCTAGAAGCCCCCCTCAAGCCCTGGCGCCGCAGAAACCTCAGCCGTCAGATCCGGCTCTAGATTGAACGGCCAGGATCGAAGCATGGAAGTCTCCAGAACCTCCACACGTCCACGCGCGACTCTCTGGCTCCCATACGCGCGCATGTACGACGCTCCCCTACCCGTGTCGAGGCCACGTGCGTCGATTCAACTCCCGGTTCTGCCCACACGCACGCCGTTCGAACATCTCGAGCCTCTCCAAATCCCAGCTTCCTCGCCATGTCTCTCATCCCCGCTGTACGAGAGGCTCACATGCACACAAGACGACTAAAAATGTCAGAAGAATGGAACGATATACCCGAAATTTCAGAGTGTCAAAACAAATAAAAACCAAGACGAATGCAAACAAATTAGGCAGAACCAATAGCGATTTTCGTTGTAATTTCCATGAAATACACAAAATTGTAATATTCGGCTATAAAAAGCCGAAGCAAAGCATTATAACTCGAAGTTGCATTCGGGAGAAATTTCAGAGTAATACAAAGCAAAAAAACAACCTCAAGCTTTCTGAGGTATACCAGTTTCATTTTCATTTTCATTTTCATTTCGAAGCATATAAAAAATATAATAAAATAAAGGGTTAGGGTTTCTGGGTTTTACCTTCAACATCGGTTTGCCTTCTCCGCGTCCGTTTGCCTTCCTCGCCGGTGACAAGCTTCTTGGTCTCTCCCGAGACCATGCATGGTGAATCAGTGAGGAAGCCAGGGTTTTTTCTATAAACTGTTTTTATTTTGTTTCGGTCTTAAAAAATCTAAGAAAGGGGGTTTTTGGATTTCGATTTCACGAAGTAAAAGGTTTTCTGGTTTTTGGTTTCAAAAGACTAAAAAGAAAAGGTTTTTTTTTTGGGGGGGGTCCGATATAAGGTTTCCAAGCTCGCCGGCCGTCGGATAACGACGTCCAGCGTGGCGGCGCTCTAGGGTTTTCGAAGAACAAAAGAGGGGAGGGGAAACTCTGGTTTTAGATTTAGGCTAAAAAACAAAAAAGGGCCGAAATGTTTTTTAACTTAGATTTTATAGTGTCTTAACCTTTTAAAATTGGTTTAATTTTGTTTTCAACCCCTCTGTGTCCCCTTATTTGCACGCGAGGGCTTTCGCGTTTCGAAACTACGTACGTGGTCCTTTGAGTTTTTAATTTTTTTTATTTTCATCCCTATTCCGATTTAATCGATTTTCAAATGGGAAAATTACTCTTTTGGTCCCCTTAAATGTAACCCCCTTAGCTCGGCCTAGACGGTTGACCCGAACTACGAAGATTACACGGGGAAAACCGAAGTCAACCCGAAAGTCAACCTTGATTCACAACCCTTTTTTTCTTTTTAATCTTGTCTAGATGCACATTAACCCTAAGTGAGTACCCATAAAACTTATTTGAGAAAGGCACATCGATCGGATAACAAACAGGGACTCAATTGCACTTAATATAAGTTTAGGGACCAAAATATAGTTTCTATAAATTAGAAGGTCTTTATTGATTTTAATGTTACCAATGTGAAATTAGTCATATTACATGCTTCTCTGCCAAAATTCATCTTAAAAGAACATCTCAAGCTCAAGCAATTGCAACTTCAACCTTTGGGACTAAAATGTAAAGCTTGCAAACTTCTGCACCATTCAAATCAATGCCCAACGGTCACCTGTTTCGAAACTTCCACCTGCTGTATCAAAACGTGGATCGAAACGATGTTGACCGTTCTGATACGTGGGTTGGTTCCGAGACTGGTTCCGAAACGAGGCTTTCCAGTAGCCAAATCGTTTCGAAACATCCCTTGGCGTTTCGAAACACGAAGGCCATTTCAGGCCCCCGTTTCGAAACACTAGAGGGTGTTTCGATACGTCCAGAAACAGTAGAAAATGCTGGTTTTTCATGCATAAACTCGTTCAAATACATCCTAATGACTCTCTAATCATGTCAACAAGTCCACATACATACATGGTACACATTTAGGCCACCCTAACACATTCATATCATCAAACATAAAATCTCACAAGTCTAGAGGCATGCTTCCTATTATCAAAACAAAATAGGCAAACAAACATCAAATCAAGCATTTAAAGGCCATTTACAATTCAAACCAACCAAGGCAAACATGCCACAACCATAGGGAGTTTATTACATCTCCCAAAACAAAACTTAGGTTCCCATTGCCAATTTATCAAAACTAATAGTGTATGAAAACTTCACCATACGTGAGCTTGGTCTTCTTTGGATGAACTTAGCTTTCTTGATGCCCAAAGCACCTCAATTATCTGCATTATTGGTAAAAGAGAGCGTAAGCAAAAATGCTTAGTGAGGCATGCTCTAAAGAAAACCAATACAATAATGCATTTTTACAAAACACTTTCATCAAAGCTTTTAAACCACATGCTCATCTCTTTCTCATGCTTGGAAAACCTCAAAGCAAACTCATTGAAATCACATGTACCTTCATTCTATCTCATGCATTAAAACCAATGCAAAACACATGGCAAGGCCATTCACATGCTTGAATTGTCAAAGCATTTCTAAACAAAACACATATGCATATCTCATGGCATAAATCATTTCACCAAAGGTACATGTGTAACAAAACTGTTTAATCATTTATATTGGAATTTAGCATCTCATCAATACTCGGATATGCGGACATATTTCTACACTAGACTCTTCCGGTGGAATCTCACATCACCGTACTTACTTGTCTAGCATCAACTTCCAGTGGAATCTCTCATCACCATACTCACATGGCGGAATCTCTCATCGCCACAAAGATTGGGTATTTCACCAAGTCCTACCCGATGGAATGCCCATCATCAGAATAACTCCCTTTGGCTTAACCAAAGAGCACGTACGAATTTTTAGTTTATAGTGCACTCTCATCCTATTGATCGATCAATTATATCTGGTAAGTTTCTCAACCTCTATGCCAATATAATGTGTTATAATATCATCACACCTACTATTTTTTTATGCAATAAACTCAAAGGTATTCTTACCACATTTCAAGTCATAAATCATACATTTGCTTTAAACGAAAAGCTCAAATCTATTCAATGCAACATGTCATCTCATGACATCTCTACAAGCATAATCTCATGCTCCAAAATATGCATAAAAACAGTAGGAATTTAACAATCACAAATCATGAGCATGTAAAGCATTTTAGGGGCAAACTCCACTTTAGAGAGATCAAATCAATCCATACTTACTTCTGAATTTAGGAAGGTGTTTCAAACCTCTCATAAATCCCCAAACCTTGTATTTTTGTCCTCATGGACTTCAAACCAAAATCGCACTCACCGATTTCGTTTCGCTTGCTAGTCGAAACGCCAATTAAGCTTCCGGATCAACTCCAAAAGTCTTTGAAGATGTCTCCCATGTTTTAGACACATAAAAGCAGAGGATTAATGTATCATTATGCATTGAAATCTTCAGCCAACACACCTAAACTCGCTGCTCTACCCAAAACCAACATTTCGGCTACCAAACACAACCGAAATCACCTCCAAACTCTTCCAAAACTTAACCCAGCCAAGATCCATCACTTCTAATCATTTCTAAACATCAATCACCATCAAAATCAATCCTAAACTCGACCTTATACGTCCAGCTATTACAGAACACCAAGAACACCTAAAAAACCACCATTTTCTTAAGCAAAAACTTAGGAAACACAACTTATTCGGGATTAGATTGGTAAAACCTCATTTCTAGCATCATTTAACATTCAAAATACATTAAAGAACCTTCTCAAAACAGAGCCCAATCAATCACAACGAAATTCTTCAAGATCTCTTCCAAATCTTGAGTTTTAAGCCAAAATCATGGTTCTAACATTAAAACAATTTATAAAACTTTAATAAAGGATTGACAACTTGGGAATTTCAGTAAAGAATTGAGTATTTATAGGAGAAGAACATTCTTACCTCTAAATGATGATTTCTCCTTGATTTGGGCAAAATTCCATGAAAATGCAATGTGGAAATCAAAAGGATTTGTTGCAAGATTGATTAGAACCCAATAGACGATGGAAATCTCATCAATTGATGTGAAGATCAAAGTGAATTTTACTGGAGAAAATGTGTTTGGATGATAGGATTTTGAGAGAAAAATGAATGAGAGAAAATTAGGAAAAGGTAGTTATGAAAGTCAAAATTTAGTTTTCACCTTTCTTTTATTTAGTTAAAACATTAATTAAATCACCCAAATTAAGGAAAAATCTGGAGAAAAACATTTTGGGTAAATTAGCTCCTTAAAGATTCATAGTTTCAATTCTTTACAAAACAATCACTACTAAACTTTGCAAAAATCGCATTTTGGTCACTATACCGAAATGTAGTATTTCCAAACCTTATTTTGTAAATTTGATTTCACCACTCTTATATATATATATATATATATATATATATATATTAAATGAGGATTTTTAGATATTTTTCTATATTTTTAAAGCATCCCGAACTAGGCTTTCCATAAAACCTCCTTTTATATGCAAACCGTTTATCAGACCGGTCCGGTTTAGACCCTAAACTTCTAAGCCCAAAATTGGGGTGTTACAACTCTCCCCCTCTTAAGAAATTTCGTCCTCGAAATTTACCTGGAGGAAAAAGATAAGGAAATTGCTTCTTCATGTCATCGTTTCTTTCCCACGTGGCTTCCTCAACACCACGATGCCTCCACAATACCTTAACCAACTTAATGGTCTTACCTCGAAGAACTTTATTGTCCGAATCCAGAATCTCAACCGGTTCCTCATCATAGGTCAAATATGGATTCAGCTCCACTTCATCCACATGCATAACATGCGAAGGATCTGATCTATACCTCCGAAGCATAGAGACATGAAACACACCATGTATCTTTTCCAACTCTTGCGGTAACCTTAGCTTGTACGCAACAGAACCCACACGTTCAATCACCTCGTATGGTCCAATATACCTAGGGCTCAACTTACCCTTCCGGCCAAACCTCATCACCTTCTTCCAAGGTGAAACCTTCAAAAACACACGGTCACCCACCGCAAACTCGATCTCCTTACGCTTCAAATCCGCGTAAGACTTCTGTCGATCAGAAGCTGCCTTCAACCGCTCACAAATGAGCTTCACCTTCTCGGTGGTTCCCTTCAACAAAGCCGACATCGAGACCAACTTCTAACCTGTTTCAGCCCAGCAAAGAGGAGTTATGCACTTCCTCCCATGGAAGGCTTCATAAGGTGCCATTTGAATACTTGCCTGGAAGCTATTATTATAAGCAAACTCTACCAAAGGCAAATGCTTCTCCCAAGAGCCTTGAAACTCAATCACACAGCACCTCAACATATCCTCAAGCACTTGGATAACACGCTCAGACTGTCCATCCGACTGTGGATGATAAGAAGTACTGAAGTTCAGCCGTGTACCCAAAGCTTGATGCAAACACTCCCAAAAACGCGATGTGAACCTCGGATCTCTATTCGAAACTATAGACTTTGGCACACCATGCAGTCGCACAATCTCAGCAATGTACAGCTCTGCAAGCTTATCCAAAGTATACGTGGTATGCACAGGTAAGAAATGCGCACACTTCGTAAGGCGATCCACAATCACCCACACTGAATTCTTCTTCGATGGCGACAAAGGAAAACCAGACACAAAGTCCATGGTAATTCTTTCCCACTTCCATTCAGGGATCCTCAACGGTTGCAACAACCCTGAAGGAAATTGATGCTTCGCTTTTACCCGTTGACAAACCATACACCTACTCACATATTCCACAACGTCTTTCTTCAAACCCACCCAATAGTACTCATCCTTCAAATCACGATACATCTTTGTACTACCAGGGTGCATAGCAAAAGGACTACTATGAGCTTCAGTCAGAATAGTGCGCCTCAACTCCGCATCATTTGGCACAACTATCCGACTACCGAAACATAGAACTCCATCATCATTAAAACAAAAATCCGATGGTCTATCCTTAGAAATGTCCTGAACATGTGGCACCAGCGAATCATCCAACAACTGCTTATCTTTTATCAACTGAACCAGAGATGGTTTCACTTTCAATTCAGCCATGAGACCTCCATCTTGCGAAATACTCAAACTGGCAAACATAGCCCTTAACTCCACCGCCACCTTCCTGCTCAAGGCATCCGCCACAACATTAGCTTTTCCCGGATGGTACTCAATCGTCAGATTGTAATCTTTAAGCAACTCTACCCAACATCGTTGCCTAAGATTCAACTCCTTCTACGACATCAGATACTTCAAACTCTTGTGATCCGTATACACAGTACACTTCTCACCATACAGATAATGTCTCCAAATCTTCAAAGCAAAAACCACCGCAGCTAACTCAATATCATGCATAGGATAATTGCGCTCATGCACCTTCAACTGTCGCGACGCATAAGCCACCACCTTACCCTCTTGCATTAGCACACACCCCAACCCAACGTAGGATGCGTCACTGTACACCACAAACTCTTTTCCCGATTCAGGTTGAACCAAAATAGGAGCTTGCGTCAAAACTGCCTTAAGCTTCTCAAAAGCTTGTTGTCTTGCTTCTATCCACTCATACTTGACATCTTTTTGCAACAACTTCGTCAAAGGGGCAGCAATCTTCGAAAATCCATCCACAAACCTCCAGTAATATCCTGCCAACCCAAGGAAACTACGGACTTCATGAACGGACTTAGAAGGCTTCCAATTCATCACCGCCTTAATTTTCTGAGGATCAACACGAATCCCCTCAGCCGAAACCACATGACCAAGGAACACAACTTCTTTTAGCCAAAACTCACATTTGCTCAGCTTAGCATAAAGCTGATTTTCCAGAAGCGCTTGCAAGACAACCCTCAAATGACCTTCATGCTCCTCCTCAGTACGAGAGTACACAAGGATATTATCAATGAACACCACAACAAACTTGTCCAAGTATTCATGGAACACTCTATTCATCATGTCCATAAAAGCATCATGAGCATTCGTCAAACCAAACGGCATTACAAGGAATTCATAATGCCCATACCTCGTTCTAAAGGATGTTTTTGGCACATCCACATCTTTCACCTTAAGTTGGTAGTATCCTGACCTTAAGTCAATCTTGGAGAACACGGCTGCTCCCCGAAACTGATCAAAAAGATCATCAATCCTCGGCAAAGGATACCGATTCTTGATAGTCAACTTGTTCAGCTGACGATAATCAATGCACATTCTCATAGTGCCATCCTTCTTCTTCACGAACAAAACAGGTGCACCCCACGGTGACACACTAGGATGAATAAAACCACGGTCAAGCAACTCCTGAAGCTGCGTCTTCAACTTCTTCAACTCCTTAAGTGTCATGCGATAGGGAGCAATGGACACTGGAGTTGTGTTTTCATACAGCTCAATTCCAAACTCCACCTCTCGACTAGGCGGCAATCCAGGTAACTCCTCCGGAAACACTCCAGGGAACTCACGTACAGTTCTGATATCCTGAACACGCAACTCCTTTGAACTAGGATTCATCACAAAGGCTAGGTAAGCCTCGCAACCTTACCTCAGCATCCGATTCGCTTTTAATGTAGACACCACATTGGCAAGAAACTTCATATTCTCACCAACCACCACTACTTCGTAATCATCCGCAAGTTTCAGCGAAACTCGCTTACTTTCAAAATCCACTACAGCTTGATGTTCAACAAGCCAATCTGTAACCCCCTTAACCCGGGCTAGACGGTTGACCCGAATTAAGAAGTTTACACGGGGAAAACCAAAGTCAACCCGAAAGTCAACCTTGATTAACGACCCTTTTTTTTCTTTTTAACCAGCTTTTGAGTTACCATTATGAAATTAGTCATGTTTCATGCTTCTCTGCCAAATTTCAACTCAAACGGACATCTCAAACTCATTCAATTGCATAAACAAGGTTCAGGACTAAAACGCAAAGATTTCAAAACATTTAACCACCAAAATCAGTGCCCAACGGTCGAGTGTTCCGGAACGGGGAGGATCCGTTCCGAAACGTGGGACCGTTTCGGAACCAGTTCCGAAACAGGGCTTGGCAGTGGCCAAACCGTTCCGGAACAGTTCCACCCGTTTCGGAACGCCAAGGCCATTTCAGGCCCCTGTTCCGATACGGTAGCACCTGTTCCGAAACGGGATGCCCAGATTGCAGAAATTTTGCTGGTTTATTGCATAATTGATCCATCAAACATGCTCCAAAGGCAACCAAATCATACCAGCAACACATTACATGCATAAGGAACATAATTGCATCAACCATTCTCAAACATGGCATCAATTAAGCAAATCCCCAATTCTATAGGCATGCATCCTATTTAGAAAACCATTCAAGCATCATAATACCAAACCAACTTCACAAAGGCCAAATACATGTTCCATCATCAACAACAACATAAAACCAACTTAGGGAGTCCAAAACATCTCCCAGAACAACAACATAGGTTCCCCATTGCCAAATGCCAAAAGCTAATAGTGTTAAGAAACTTTCACCATACATGAGCTTAATTCTTCACTTGGATTCTTGACCTCTTGCTGCCCCTTCAAGCACCTTAATGCTCTACATTATTGGTTTAAGAAAAGAGAGAGCGTAAGCAAATAGCTTAGTGAGGTGTGCTCATTTAAAACAACTCAATAATGCATTTATAAAACACCTTTATAAACCTTAGTTCAAAACAACATTTACACTTGCACATAAGCATTTAAAACAAGCAATTCTTGCTTCAAAATATTAACATGTCATATTGGCCACAAGTGATAATTCATAATATTTCCATTCAAAATAAAATCAACATAAGATTCACACATGGACTTTTAACCACCATTGTGATCTTACAATTCACAAGGACCACACATGGACTTTTAACCACCATTGTGTCCTTAGCACAAGAATCTCCCATGGACTTTTAACCACCATGGAGTTCTTACAATACACAAGGTTCACACTAGGACTTTTAACCACCTTGTAACCTTAACACAAGAATCACCCATGGACTTTTAACCACCATGGTATTCTTAAAATAAACAAGGTTCACACAAGGACTTTTAACCACCTTTGTGACCTTACAATACACAAGGCTCACACAAGGACTTTTAACCACCATAGTGTTCTTAACCATTCTCAAAACATCACTTGCCAATATGCATCATTTAACAACAATAATTCACTGTTTTAAAGCATTTAACAAAGCCTTTAGTCATCATGCATCATTATGCATCAAACCACATTTTATCAAATGTTCAAAACAAGGATCTCTTACCTTGAGCATCCTTCAACACATGGCTTATAAAATCAGCAAATAAACATGCTAAATATATGCTTTCAAAACAGAGTTTAAATCATGCAATCAAATCACATTGCATACAACCATTCCATGGTTCAACATAAAGTGAGTTCTTCCGAAGACTTACTCTTGAGCTTAGCTAAGTTGCTTAGACTTATACTAAGCTCCCAAACCTTCAAAACACTGGTTTCAAAGCTGAAAACCAAAATCCACTCACCGATTCTGTTTCGCCACTTGCCGAAACACCAATCAAGCTTCCGGATCACCACCACAAATATCCGAAGATGTCTCCCCTCTAAACTTGAGTTTCTCCCTTTTTGGAACCAAAATCTTGAAAATCCATTAAGCTAATGCCAAGGTTTTGTTGTAGAATTGATTAGAGATCAAATGAGGATTGAAATCTAATCTTTGGAGGTCAAAACTAGAGGGAATTTTGCTGGAGAAATGTGTTTGGGTTGAGAGAAAAGTTGAGAGAAAAGAAAATGGAAAATTTGGGAAAAGTTAGTTAAAATGCCAAAAATATCTTTCCCTCCCTTTTACCTTTATTTTAAAACCATTAATTAATTGATAAATATTCAGAAAAATCTGGAGAAACTCTTTTGGGTAAATAGCTCCTTAAAGATTCAAAGTTTTAATCCTTTTTAAAACAGTCACCCAGTTTCCAAAAATTACATTTTGGTCACTAACCCAAAATGTCACTCTTCCAAACCTCATTTTGTAAAATTGATTTCACCTTTCTCTTATATATAATAAAAGAGGATTTTAAGACATTTTTCCATATTTTTAATGCAACTCGAACTAGGCTTTCCTAAATTCACTCTTTTATATTCGAACCGCAACCCGACCGGTCCGGTCCAAACCCAAAACTTCTAAGCCCAAAATTGGGGTGTTACAACTCTCTCCCCCTTAAGAAATTTCGTCCTCGAAATTTACTTGAAGGAAAAAGGTACGGAAACTGCTTCAGCATATCATCCTTCCGTTCCCACGTGGCTTCTTCAACACCATGATGCTTCCACAACACCTTTACCAACTCAATGGTCTTGCCTCGAAGAACTTTACTATCCGAATCCAGAATCTTCACCGGTTCCTCATCATAGGTCAAATCCGGATTCAATTCCACTTCTTCCACAGGCATCACATGTGAAGGATCCGATCTATACTTCCGAAGCATAGAAACATGAAACACATCATGAATCTTTTCCAACTCCTAAGGTAACCTCAACTTGTACGCAACAGGACCCACACGCACAACCACCTCGTATGGTCCAATGTACCTAGGGCTCAACTTACCCTTTCGGCCAAACCTCATCACCTTTTTCCAAGGCGAAACCTTCAAAAACACACGGTCACCCACCGCATACTCAATCTCCTTACGCTTCAGATCCGCGTAAGACTTTTGCCGATCAGAAGCTGCCTTCAAGCGCTCACAAATGAGCTTCACCTTCTCGGTGGTTCCTTTCAACAAAGCTGGCATCGAAATCAACTTTTGACCCGTTTCAGCCCAACAAAGAGGAGTCCTACACTTCCTCCCGTACAAAGCCTCATAAGGTGCCATTTGAATACTCGCCTGATAGATATTATTATAGGCAAACTCCACCAAAGTCAAATGTTTCTCCCAAGAGCCCTGAAACTCAATCACGCAGCACCTCAACATATCCTCCAAAACCTGAATAACACGCTCGGACTGACCATCCGACTGCGGATGATAAGATGTACTGAAATTCAACCGTGTACCCAAAGCCTGATGCAAACACTGCCAGAAACACGATGTAAACCTCGGATCCCTATCTGACACAATCGACTTAGGCACACCATGCAGCCGCACAATCTCAACAATGTACAGCTCCGCAAGCTTATCCAAAGAGTACGTAGTATGCACAGGCAAGAAATGCGCACACTTCGTCAGGCGATCCACAATCACCCACACAGAATTCCTCTTCGATGGCGACAAAGGCAAACCAGATACAAAATCCATGGTAATCCTTTCCCACTTCTATTCAGGAATCCTCAACGGTTGCAACAACCCCGAAGGAAACTGATGCTCAGCCTTAACTCGCTGACACACCATGCACTTACTCACAAACTCGGCAACATCTTTCTTTAAACCCACCCAATAGTACTCATCACGAAGATCACGATACATCTTAGTACTACCAGGGTGCATAGCAAAAGGACTACTATGACCTCCAGTCAGAATAGCACGCCTCAACTCAGCATCATTGGGCACTACTATCCGACTCCCAAAACACAACACTCCATCATCATTGAAACAGAAATCCGAAGGCCTATCCTCCGCAATATACCGAACATGCGGTACCAAGGAATCATCCAACAACTGCTTTTCCTTAATCAACTGAACCAAAGATGGTTTCACCTGCAACTCAGCCACAAGACCACCATCACGCGAAATACTCAAACTGGCAAACATAGCCCTCAACTCAACAACTACCTTTCTACTCAAGGCATCCGCTACAACATTAGCTTTTCCAGGGTGATACTCAATCGTCAAATCATAATCCTTGAGCAACTCCACCCAACGTCGTTGTCTAAGATTCAACTCCTTCTGCGACATCAGATACTTCAAACTCTTGTGATCCGTGTACACAGTACACTTCTCACCATATAGGTAATGTCTCCAGATCTTCAAAGCAAAAACCACCGCAGCCAACTCGATGTCATGCGTAGGATAATTGCGCTCATGCACTTTCAACTGTCGTGACACATAAGCCACCACCTTACCCTCTTGCATCAACACACATCCCAAACCAACGTAGGACGCATCACTATACACCACAAACTCTTTCCCTGATTCAGGTTGAACCAAGATAGGAGCTTGCGTCAAAGTTGCCTTAAGCTTCTCAAAAGCCTGTTGTCTCGCTTCCGTCCACTCATACTTAACATCCTTCTGCAACAATTTCGTTAAAGGTGCAGCAATCTTTGAAAACCCATCCACAAATCTCCAGTAGTATCCCGTCAAACCAAGGAAACTACGAATTTCATGAACAGACTTAGAAACCTTCCAATTCATCACCGCCTCAATCTTCTGAGGATCAACATGAATCCCTTCAGCAGAAACCACATGACCAAGAAACACCACCTCTCTAAGCCAGAACTCACACTTGCTCAGCTTAGCATAAAGCTGATTCTCCAACAAAGCTTGCAACACAATCCTCAAATGCCCTTCATGCTCCTCCTCAGTACGCGAGTACACGATGATATCATCAATGAATACCACAACAAACTTATCCAGGTATTCATGAAACACACGATTCATCATGTCCATGAAAGTTGCAGGAGCATTTGTCAAACCAAACGGCATCACAAGGAACTCATAATGCCCATACCTCGTCCTGAAAGCTGTCTTTGGCACATCCACATCCTTCACCTTCAACTGATAATACCCTGACCTTAAGTCAATCTTAGAGAACACAGCTGCTCCCCGAAATTGATCAAAAAGATCATCAATTCTCGGCAATGAATACCGATTCTTGATAGTCAACTTGTTCAGCTGACGATAATCAATGCACATTCTCATAGTGCCATCCTTCTTCTTCACAAACAAGACCGGTGCACCCCAAGGCGACACACTCGGCCGAATGAACCCTCGATCAAGCAACTCTTGCAATTGCGTCTTCAGCTCCTTCAACTCTTTAGGTGCCATTCGATAAGGGGTAATGGACACTGGAGTTGTGTTTTCATACAGCTCAATCCCAAACTCCACTTCACGATTAGGAGGCAATCCAGGCAACTCCTCAGGAAACACACCAGGAAACTCTCGCACAATCCTGATATCTTACACACGCAACTCCTTAGAACTAGGATTCATCACAAAGGCTAGGTAAGCTTCACAACCTTGCCTCAGCATCCGGCTCGCCTCCAATGTAGACATCACATTGGCAAGAAACTTCACATTCTCACCAACCACAACCACCTCATAATCATCCACAAGTTTCAACGAAACTCGATTATTCTCACAATCCACCACGGCACGATGCTCAACAAGCCAATCCATACCAAGGATTACATCAAACCCATAGAAAGGCAACTCCATAAGATCAACAAGAAAAACATGATCTTGCACAACCAAGGGACACCTTCTATAAAGCTTTCGAGTCACAACAGTCTCACCAAAAGAACTAGTGACACGCATACCAACATCCAAAGACTCAACAGGCAAACCAAGCAATTCAGCATGCTCACGCAATATGTATGAGTGTGTAGATCCAGAATCAATCAAGGAAAGTAATGACAAGGATTGCAAAGTAAAAGTACCTGCGATCACATCCGTGTCATTCCTCCCCTCCCTCTGAGCATACACTCTAGCCTGGCCGCCACCCTCAGGCTGAACAGCTACAACATGGGCCACATTACGTCCACCTTCCTCCCTACGCTGGAAGTTACCACGGCCGCGCCCACGACCTCTCTGTGGTGCAACAACTACAGGAGCACGCCCTTGGCCACCAGCCAACATAGGACACTCTCTCCTCATGTTAATCGTAGATCCACAGTTCCAGCATGAATTACCAGCCGCCACAACAGGAGCTTGCACCTCCCTCATAGCTCGAGGACAATCACGCTTCATATGGCCACGCGATCCACATGTCCAACATGCGTTCGGTTCAGCTCTTGCCTTGCCTCCCTGAGCAGGCGCACCACCACCTCGCTTAGCCGAAGACTGATACTTCTGATCACGTCCTCTCTTGTTCCGTCCACCACCGGAACTATACTCAGCAACTCGCTTACCAGCACTAGAAACAACACTTCTAGAAGATAAACCCAAGTTCATCTCAATGTCCTTTGCTCTCCCAACCAGCACATCAAAATCATTATACTCAGCAGCCAGCATATACGTCTTTACTTCCGTCACCAAACCATAACGGAACCTTTCACACCTCTCCCGCTCATCCGAAACAAGCTCAGGCGCATACTGACTGAGTCGGACAAACTGAACTTCGTACTCAGCTACAGACATGCTCCCTTGGGTAAGAGACATGAATTCCCTCTTCTTTTCATCTAGGTACCTCACACCCAGATATCTCCTCTTGAACGCGTTCTGGAAGAACGTCCAAGTCACATCAGCCTCTTCCATCCCACAAATAGTGGTTGTCCACCAAGTGTAAGCATCGTCCTGCAACAACGATACCACACATCACAGCTTCTGCACATCAGTGCAATTCATTTGCCCCAAGATTCTCTTGGTACTTTCCAACCAAGACTCTGAACCTTCCGCAGACAAACCTCTGAACTCAGTCCCTCCCAGACTGCGCAAACGTTCCAAAGGTAGTCTAACACCAGCATCTCCCTGATGCCCAGCTCCTTGAGCTCCAGCTACCACTGCTCGAAAAGCTCCAGCATTGGCTTGTACCAGCATTGTCATGTCAGGAATAGCTTGCCCCTGACCAGCTTCAGGTCCAGCGCCTCCAACACCAGCACCAGCAGCAGCTCTTTCACCCTCAGCACCACCACCACCAGGAGGAGGAGGTAAATCCACTACATTTTCAGGGTTCTCCACATTTTCATTCTCGTTTTGAGCCATAGCTCGCGTATTAACCCTCATTTCTCTACGAGGTGCCATTCACTAACAATGCAATCACAATGCAAATAAACAAAGTCAGGCTCAGCAAGGTAAGCAATCCAAGTACTCAAGCTCATTTCCAATTAAAAACAACATCATTACATTAGCTTTGATTTGGCAATGGGTCCCTCTATCATGCTTCACCACAGCATACACCACAATTGTAACATGCTTACAATTCACACAACATGCTTTCATTCAACAAGCATACAAAGCATTGAAGCACTTAACACCCATTCATCAGTTCCCAATTACTCGAGAACTCAGCTCTGATACCACCAAATGTAACCCCCTTAACCCGGGCTAGACGGTTGACCCGAATTAAGAAGTTTACACGGGGAAAACCAAAGTCAACTCGAAAGTCAACCTTGATTAACGACCCTTTTTTTTCTTTTTAATCTTATCTAAATGCACATTAACCCTAGAAATGCTCAAACAATCAGCATACACAAAGATCAGCACAATCGGAAAATGTTCAGGGACTTGATTGCACAAAACATGTATTTAGGGACCAATTTGTAAATTCTAGAAATTATAAGGACTTAACCAGCTTTTGAGTTACCATTATGAAATTAGTCATGTTTCATGCTTCTCTGCCAAATTTCAACTCAAACGAACATCTCAAACTCATTCAATTGCATAAACAAGGTTCAGGACTAAAATGCAAAGATTTCAAAACATTTAACCACCAAAATCAGTGCCCAACGATCGAGTGTTCTGGAACGGGGATGATCCGTTCTGAAACGCGGGACCGTTTCAGAACCAGTTCCGAAACAGGGCTTGGCAGTGGCCAAACAGTTCCGGAACAGTTCCACCCGTTTCGGAACGCCAAGGCCATTTCAGGCCCCTGTTCCGATACGGTAGCACCTGTTCCGAAACGGGCTGCCCAGATTGCAGAAATTTTGCTGGTTTATTGCATAATTGATCCATCAAACATGCTCCAAAGGCAACCAAATCATACCAGCAACACATTACATGCATAATGAACATAATTGCATCAACCATTCTCAAACATGGCATCAATTAAGCAAATCCCCAATTCTATAGGCATGCATCCTATTTAGAAAACCATTCAAGCATCATAATACCAAACCAACTTCACAAAGGCCAAATACATGTTCCATCATCAACAACAACATAAAACCAACTTAGGGAGTCCAAAACATCTCCCAGAACAACACCATAGGTTCCCCATTGCCAAATACCAAAAGCTAATAGTGTTAAGAAACTTTCACCATATATGAGCTTAATTCTTCACTTGGATTCTTGACCTCTTGCTGCCCCTTCAAGCACCTTAATGCTCTACATTAATGGTTTAAGAAAAGAAAGAGCGTAAGCAAATAGCTTAGTGAGGTGTGCTCATTTAAAACAACTCAATAATGCATTTATAAAACACCTTTATAAACCTTAGTTCAAAACAACATTTACACTTGCACATAAGCATTTAAAACAAGCAATTCATGCTTCAAAATATTAACATGTCATATTGGCCACAAGTGATAATTCATAATCTTTCCATTCAAAATGCAATCAACATAAGATTCACACATGGACTTTTAACCACCATTGTGTCCTTAGCACAAGAATCTCCCATGGACTTTTAACCACCATGGAGTTCTTACAATACACAAGGTTCACACAAGGACTTTTAACCACCTTGTAACCTTAACACAAGAATCACCCATGGACTTTTAACCACCATGGTATTCTTAAAATAAACAAGGTTCACACAAGGACTTTTAACCACCTTTGTGACCTTACAATACACAAGGCTCACACAAGGACTTTTAACCACCATAGTGTTCTTAACCATTCTCAAAACATCACTTGCCAATATGCATCATTTAACAACAATAATTCACTGTTTTAAAGCATTTAACAAAGCCTTTAATCATCATGCATCATTATGCATCAAACCACATTTTATCAAATGTTCAAAACAAGGATCTCTTACCTTGAGCATCCTTCAACACATGGCTTATAAAATCAGCAAATAAACATGCTAAATATATGCCTTCAAAACAGAGTTTAAATCATGCAATCAAATCACATTGCATACAACCATTCCATGGTTCAACATAAAGTGAGTTCTTCCGAAGACTTACTCTTGAGCTTAGCTAAGTTGCTTAGACTTATACTAAGCTCCCAAACCTTCAAAACACTGGTTTCAAAGCTGAAAACCAAAATTCACTCACCGATTCCGTTTCGCCACTTGCCGAAACACCAATCAAGCTTCCGGATCACCACCACAAATATCCGAAGATGTCTCCCCTCTAAACTTGAGTTTCTCCCTTTTTGGAACTAAAATCTTGAAAATCCAATAAGCTAATGCCAAGGTTTTGTTGTAGAATCTATTAGAGATCAAATGAGGATTGAAATCTAATCTTTGGAGGTCAAAACCAGAGGGAATTTTTCTGGAGAAATGTGTTTGGGTTGAGAGAAAAGTTGAGAGAAAAGAAAATGGAAAATTTGGGAAAAGTTAGTTAAAATGCCAAAAATATCTTTCCCTCCCTTTTACCTTTATTTTAAAACCATTAATTAATTGATAAATATTCAGAAAAATCTGGAGAAACTCTTTTGGGTAAATAGCTCCTTAAAGATTCAAAGTTTCAATCCTTTTTAAAACAGTCACCCAGTTTCCAAAAATTACATTTTGGTCACTAACCCAAAATGTCACTCTTCCAAACCTCATTTTGTAAAATTGATTTCACCTTTCTCTTATATATAATAAAAGAGGATTTTAAGACATTTTTCCATATTTTTAATGCAACCCGAACTAGGCTTTCCTAAATTCACTCTTTTATATTCGAACCGCAACCCGACCGGTCCGGTCCAAACCCAAAACTTCTAAGCCCAAAATTGGGGTGTTACAAAATCCATACCAAGGATTACATCAAAACCATAGAATGGCAATTCTATGAGATCAACAAGAAAAACATGGTTTTGCACTTTCAAGGGACATCTTCTAAACAACTTTCGCGTTACAACTGTCTCACCAAAGGAACTAGTCACACGCATACCAACATCCAAAGACTCAATAGGTAAACCAAGCATTTGAGCATGTTCACGCAATATGTATGACTGTGTAGATCCAAATTCAATCAAAGAAAGTAATGATAAGGATTGCAAAGTAAAGGTACCTGCGATCACATCCATATCATTCCTTCCCTCGCGCTGAGCATACACTCGAGCATGGCCACCACCCTCAGGTTGAACGGCCACAACATGCGCTATATTCCTACCACCATCATCTCTGCGCTGAAAATTACCACGGTCGCGCCCACGGCCTCTCAGCGGCTCAGCTACTCTCACTGGAGCCTGTCCCTCCTTCAAAGGCTGAGGACAATCCTTCTTCAAGTGTCCACGGTTTCCACAATTCCAGCATGTACCAAGGTTACCCCAACACTCGCCACCATGCCGTCTACCACAACGGTTACATTCAAGAGTCCTCTGAACAGCATTAGGTCTTTGCTGACCTCTACCAGGGTTACCACCTCCACGCCTAGCATCAAAGTGCGATCTCCTATCCTTATGCCTCTTGTTGCGATCTCTACCATAATCGCGTTCAGACGCTCTCCTCCCAGAGATAGATCCACCCGCTCGGCTAGTCAAACCAAGATTCGATTCAATATCCTCTGCTCCAGTGACCAAAACATCGAAATCTGTATAATCAGCCACAAGCATAAAAGTCTTCACATCCGCTACCAATCCATAACGGAAACGTTCACACCTCTCTCGCTCATCAGGAATTAGCTCAGATGCATACTGACTAAGGCGGACAAACTGGATCTCATACTCAGCTACCGTCATGCTACCTTGCACTAGAGACATAAATTCTCTTTTCTTCTCATCTAGGTATCGCACACCTAGATACTTCCGCTTGAACGCATTCAGGAAGAACGTCCAAGTTACATCATTGTCCTACATTCCAGAGATAGTGGCCGTCCACCACGTATAAACATCACCATGCAGCAGTGGCACCACACAACCCAGCTTCTGCACATTATTACAATTAATTTGCCCCAAAATCCTCTTGGTGCTCTCCAACCAAGACTCAAATCCCTCCGGAGATAAACCTCTGAACTCAGTCCCTCCCAGACTTCGAAGACGTTCCAAAGGCAATCACACATTAGCATCATCCTGATGCGTAGCTCCATGAGCTCCAGCTACTGCTGCCTGAAAGGCTCCAACAATAGCCTGAATCAACACAGTCATGTCAGGAGCAGCTTGCTCCTGCACACCTTCAGGTCCAGCGACCCCAGCACCAGCACCAGCATTACCAGCTCCATCACCCTCACCACCGGGTGGTCCACCACCAGGAGGATGAGGTAAATCCACAACATTCTCAACATTCTCATCATTCTCATTCTGATCCATAGCTCTTGTATTCATTCTCATCTCTCTACGTGGCCCCATTTACAAGAAAATAATGCACTGACACAAATGCAATAAACACAATTAGGCTCAATAAGGTAAGTAATCCAAGTACTCAAGCTCTTTTTCGAAAACAAGTTCCTTTCACTAGTTTTGACTTGGCAATGGGATCCCCTAACACACTCCAACATAGCATAACATCACAATTGAAACCATGCATCACGATGCACACAACATTCTTTTACCCAAAAGACACATAATGCAATTACACATACATCATCCACATCACAAACCCCAATTACACGAGAACCAAGCTCTGATACCACCAAATGTAACCCCCTTAGCCCGGCCTAGACAGTTGACCCAAACTACGAAGATTACACGGGGAAAACCGAAGTCAACCCGAAAGTCAACCTTGATTCACAACCCCTTTTTTCTTTTTAATCTTGTCTAGATGCATATTAACCCTAAGTGAGTACCCATAAAACTTATTTGAGAAAGGCACATCGATCGGATAACAAACAGGGACTCAATTGCACTTAATATAAGTTTAGGGACCAAAATGTAGTTTCTGTAAATTAGAAGGTCTTTATTGATTTTAATGTTACCAATGTGAAACTAGTCATATTACATGCTTCTCTGCCAAAATTCATCTTAAAAGAACATCTCAAGCTCAATCAATTGCAACTTCAACCTTTGGGACTAAAATGTAAAGCTTGCAAACTTCAACACCATTCAAATCAGTGCCCAACGGTCACCTGTTTTGAAACTTCCACCTGATGTATCGAAACGTGGATCGAAGCGACGTTGACCGTTCCGATACGCGGGTTAGTTCCGAAACGAGGCTTTCCAGTAGCCAAATCGTTTTGAAACATCCCTTGCCGTTTCAAAACACGAAGGCCAATTCAGGCCCCCGTTTCGAAACACTAGAGGGTGTTTCGATATGGTTTGCCCAGAAACAGCAGCAAATGTTGGTTTTTCATGGATAAACCCGTTTAAATACATCCTAATGACTCTCTAATCATGTCAACAAGTCCACATACATACATGGTACACATTTAGGTCACCCTAACACATTCATATCATCAAACATAAAATCTCACAAGTCTAGAGGCATGCTTCCTATTATCAAAACCAAATAGGCAAACAAACTTCAAATCAAGCATTTTAAGGCCATTTACAATTCAAACCAACCAAGGCAAACATGCCACAGCCATAGGGAGTTTATTACATCTCCCAAAACAAAACTTAGGTTCCCATTGCCAATTTATCAAAACTAATAGTGTATGAAAACTTCACCATACGTGAGCTTGGTCTTCCTTGGATGAACTTAGCTTCCTTGATGCCCAAAGCACCTCAATTATCTGCATTATTGGTAAAAGAGAGCGTAAGCACAAATGCTTAAAGAAAACCAATACAATAATGCATTTTTAGAAAACACTTTCATCAAAGCTTTTAACCACATCCTCATCTCTTTCTCATGCTTGGAAAACCTCAAAGCAAACTCATTGAAATCACATGTACCTTCATTCTATCTCATGCATTATAACCAATGCAAAACACATGGCAAGGCCATTCACATGCTTGAATTATCAAAGCATTTCTAAACAAAACACATATGCATATCTCATGGCATAAATCATTTCACCAAAGGTACATGTGTAACAAAACCGTTTAATCATTTATATTTGCATTTAGCATCTCATCAATACTCGGATATGCGGACACATTTCTACACTAGACTCTTCCGGTGGAATCTTACATCACCGTACTCACTTGTCTAGCATCAACTTTCGGTGGAATCACTCATCACCGTACTCACATGACAGAATCTCTCATCGCCAAAAAGCTTGGGTATTTCACCAAGTCCTACCCGATGGAATGCCCATCATCGGAATATCTCCATTTGGCTTAACCAAAGAGCACGTACGAATTTTTAGTTTATAGTGCACTCTCATCCTATTGATCGATCAATTATATCTGGTAAGTTTCTCAACCTCTATGCCAATATAATGTGTTATAATATCATCACACCTACTATTTTTTATGCAATAAACTCAAAGATATTCTTACCACATTTCAAGTCATAAATCATACATTTGTTTTAAACCAAAAGCTCAAACCTATTCAATGTAACATGTCATCTCATGACATCTCTACAAGCATAATCTCATGCTCCAAAATATGCATAAAAACAGTAGGAATTTAACAATCACAAATCATGAGCATGTAAAGCATTTTAGGGGCAAACTCCAATTTAGAGAGATCCAATCAAGCCATACTTACTTCCAGATTTAGGAAGGTGTTTCAAACCTCTCCTAAATCCCCAAACCTTGTACTTTTGTCCTCATAGACTTCAAACCAAAATCGCACTCACCGATTTCGTTTCGCTTACTAGCCGAAATGCCAATTAAGCTTCCGGATCAACACCAAAAGTGTCCGAAGATGTCTCCCCTGTTTTAGACACATAAAAGCAGAGGATTAATGCATCATCATGCATTGAAATCTTCAGCCAACACACCTAAACTCGCTGCTCTACCCAAAACCAACATTTCAGCTACCAAACACAACCGAAATCACCTCCAAACTCATCCAAAACTTAACCCAGACAAGATCCATCACTTCTAATCATTTCTAAACATCAATCACCATAAAAAACAATCCTAAACTCGACCTTATACCTCCAGCTATAACAGATCACCAAGAACACCTCAAAAACCACCATTTTCTTAAGTAAAAACTTAAAAAACACAACCTATTCGAGATTACATTGGTAAAACCTCATTTCTAACATCATTTAACATTCAAAATACATTAAAGAACCTTCTCAAAACAGAGCCCAATCAATCACAACGAAATTCTTCAAGATCTCTTCCAAATCTTGAGTTTTAAGCCAAAATCATGGTTCTAACATTAAAACCATTTATAAAACTTTAATAAAGGATTGACAACTTGAGAATTACAGTAAAGAACTGAGTATTTAGAAGAGAATAACATTTTTACCTCTAAATGATGATTTCTCCTTGATTTGGGCAAAATTCCATGAAAATGCAATGTGGAAATCAAAAGGATTTGTTGCAAGATTGATTAGAACCCAATAGACGATGGAAATCTCATCAATTGAAGTGAAGATCAAAGTGAATTTTTCTGGAGAAAATGTGTTTGGATGATGGGATTTTGAGTGAAAAAGGAATGAGAGAAAATTAGGAAAAGGTAGTTATGAAAGTCAAAATTTAGTTTTCACCTTTCTTTTATTTAATTAAAACATTAATTAAATCACCCAAATTAAGGAAAGATCTAGAGAAAAACATTTTGGGTAAATTAGCTCCTTAGAGATTCAAAGTTTCAATCCTTTACAAAACAGTCACTACTAAACTTTGCAAAAATCGCATTTTGGTCACTACACCGAAATGTAGTATTTCCAAACCTTATTTTGTAAAATTGATTTTACCACTCTCTTATATATGTTAAATGAGGATTTTTAGATATTTTTCTATATTTTTAAAGCATCCCGAACTAGGTTTCCCTAAAACCTTCTTTGATATTCGAACCGTTTATCAGACCGGTCCAGTTCAGACCCTAAAATTCTAAGCCCAAAATTGGGGTGTTACATTAAATTTTCGCGTCTTTTAAATTTAGCCCATGTGTTTGCAATTCAATTAGTTTTTAGTGGGTAATTTACTGTTTTGGTTCCTACATTATGCATTTCCCTTTTTTGCCTCATATTTACATTTGTTTAATTTCAGTCCCTCTTTTATTCATTTATTTTATACATGTTGGCTTTAATTTTATTATATTGATTATTACATCGTTTTTTACATGATATATGGTTTTATGTGTATGATATTGTTTTAATGTGTATGGAATTTATGGTTTAAATGCGCATATCTTAGTTTTTTTTATGTTGCTCGAATATATATTTGTGACACACATTTTAAATGGGCATTCATATGACTCGATATTTTGTTCGCATAATAATTAATAATCAATTATAAAAAGGAGGTACTTATTAATTCTCGTATTCGGGTCGAAATATCCTAGCTTATTGGATATTCCTCGAATATTCGGATTAATTCGCATTGTCTAAAGGTAAACTCGTAAATGAATAAAATGAACAAGACCATGGCACCATATTGTATTTGCTTCCATCATGCATAAAGGTGACGTACGGGATCCGAACCCTAAACTAACACGACAGTCATATTTATATGATGTTGGTTTAGTCTTTGGTCTGGTTGTAACCCCCTCGTCCCGGTCTGGTCGACTGACCGGTCCGAGTAGGCTACACGGGGAAAACCGACGCGAAACTCGTTAAGGTCCCACCTCGGTTAGCGACCCTAGAAAACTTTTTTGTTTATCATAATCTTATCTATATGCTTTTATTAAACCTATGTGTGAAACGACAGCGGAAACAAGGCTCACGAGAAGCCTAACAGCAAACAGGGCCTAAGCCCAACCCTTGGGACCCATTAGAGATGTCAAACAACCAATTTTTAGGCATGTGTTTCGAAACAGACGACACCCGTTTCGGAACACAGGCTTCAGTTTAAAAAGAAAGACGCCCGTACCGAAACGCTTCCACTCCGTTTCGGAACAGGGTCACGTTTTGCCTAGGCGTTTCGATACTCGTTTCGAAACAGGCGTTTACAGTGGCCAAAGCGTTTCGAAACCTGTTTCGAAACATGGGCTCACAGTGGCCAAACCGTACCGAAACGTTTTCCGATACGGGGGACCCTGGAACCACACCCGTTCCGAAATGGCACAACTCGTTTCGAAACACCTGCAGCCTGCAGTTTTCCAAAATCAGTTTTACACATCTCTAAACGATCCCAAATGCCCTAAACGACCCCAAGAAGCATACACAACATACAAGCACACTCTAGAGGCATACACCCTATAGCAACCATGCTCAAGATACACAAGGTATAAGATAGGCATCCAAACACAAGATCATACATTCACCACAAGGAAACATACATAGCTTTTAAGGTTACATACCTTAGCCAACAAAACATATAAGCATTCAAGATATGTAACATAAACGAGGTTTACAATTCAAACAAAGCATCCAAAAGCCAAACCAACATTGACATACAATGAAGCATTCACATCAACAACACCTAACCCATTGATTGACTATTACAATTTACAATTTAAAGATCATACTTGAGCTAACCATAAGCAACACTTGGAGGCCTTTCCTTGCCCTTGCCACCCACAAGCTACTGATCTGCATTGTTGAACAAAAAGGAGCGTAAGCATAAAAGCTTAGTGAGGGTAAGCTCATAAAACAAACCTTCGACAATGCAGGGTCCAAGCACGCGCAAGAATCAAAGCAGAATGCATGATCTTACCTCCAATCCTAAAGAGCCAAAATACAAGATGATGCATGAACATATTATCAAAATCATGCCATGCTCAACAAGTCCATAACCACAACATATAGAAACACCTATAACCACATATGAGCAACATAATCTACAATCCCTATTGGCACCTAGCTATGACTCGAATACGCGGATAACCATTGGAACTCACATCCAACAACACAACCATTACCTGACGGTGGGATTACACTCATCACCGTTCACGCGGAGGGGATTCCACTCATCCTCATGCCTCGTTTCACGCGGAGGGGATTCCACTCATCCTCACGCCCGTCGGTGGGATTCCACTCATCACCGACTAATATATATATAAGACCACGCGCGTATTTTGACTCACGTATGCACACTAAACATCCTAATGATCGATCATTTGTACCCAAGTATACTAGTGCCAATACTACACATTTCATTAATCTTTCACAATATCGTTTCATAACAACTTCCGTGCTTAGCACGTACTCACCATGACTTACTGTCATGCACAAACCACATTTCCATGCCTAGCATGTACTCACCATTATCCTCGGATCATACAATCACCTCATAATATCATTTCACATGTCAACACTACATGTATATCATTAACACAATTATCACATCATATTTCATACATATGTATATCTCCATCATGTTTATCATCAACATGCATATAACAATGCATTAAGTCATGCCTCAACATACATGTATAACAACATATACATCACCACCATAAACACGATTAATCATGAGGCATAAATCAAAACCTTAAATATCAACCAAGGTCTCTAACTAAAGCTTGAGATTAGGCTACCACCCTAATCCCAACTCTAGGTGGGTCTACCAAGCCCATCCTAGGTTCACATGCTTGAACCAATTACTCAAAACCATTTAAAACATTTTAACCACTCACCTCCACCTCCAAGCTCCACTACCAAGCAACCATGGTCTTCAATTTTCCGGATTCACTCCCGATGCCTCGCCAACACAATTTCTTGCCTCTAATCATTTCAACACAACCAAAATAGCCTCAAATCAGTCCACATAACAATGTAACAACCCGGAACACTAATCAAGCAATAAACACATAAATTCAAGCCATGAACAATCCCCAAAATCACCAAACCCGAGTAGCCCTTATACCCAGCCCAAAACTTGTGATTTCAACACATTTAACCCCCAACTATTACCCTAACATCAACCCTCAAATTCCAACACAAACCATACCCAAAACTCAACTAAAAACCCTCCTAAAACCCCACCAAAACCTAAATTCGTGAATTCTTATAAAACACTTTAAAAATTATATATGTTGGACCATTTGGTTCATAAACACCATATCTAACAATATCAAATAAAAATCTTAAGTTAAAAACAACAAAGATATCATTTTTATTCAAATCTTCCAAAAACCCAAATTCTAAAACTTGAACCAAAATGAAATCTAGTTGTACTTTTAAAGAGAGGAAGATGAGAGCAAGATGGGGATGTGTTTACCTTTCAAAACCGAGCCAAAATGAGGGAGGAAGGAGATGGAATAGTGAAAACCATGGAAAGGGAGAGGTTGTTGTTGGTTTTGAAGTTTGGGGAAGAAGATGGGATTTTTGTTTATTTGAATAGTAGGGAATTAAAATAAAAAATGGGTTTTAGTTGAAAGACCAACTATTTACTAAAATGCCATTAATGAATGGTCAAACCCACATCTCTTAAAGCCCATGAATTTGGACTTAAGAGATAAGCCCAACATAGCCTTAAACATTTTGAAATCCCGAGGCCCATAAAAATATTTTATTATTTAAATTGCAAAACCGAACCCGAAATAATATTAAAATATTATTTTCACCCGACCCCTAAACCCGGGTGTTACAACTCTTCCCCACTTAAGGAAATTTCATCCCTGAAATTTATCGGACAGGAATTACCACGAAATCTGCTCTTACCCACTTTCCTTCTCACCACAGCACACTAACCAATCTCGGTAGACTTACCACACAACATTAGCTATTTGATGCTAAGATCTCAACGAGTCCTTCAATGCATGCCAAATTCAAACTCGACTCAACCTCTTCAACAAACATAACACGAGACAGACCAGTTTCACATTTCCGAATCATAGATACACGGAACACATCACAAACCCCTATCTAACTCTGGTGGTAACCGCGACAAATAAACAACCGAACTAGCCCGATTCACAAACTCATACAACACTGTTAAAAAAAACTTGACCGATAACTCTCTCTGACTGACCATCTGACTTCAACGGGTAACCAAGCACTATGCAGACATCTTCAAGAGTCTAGTTGAAATCTCGAATCTCTATCGGCCACTATCGATTTCAAGACACTGTGCAACTCACTCTCTTGGTAAAGCAAGACTCCGCCATCTTACACAAGGTACAAGTAACGTGAACATGTATAAAATGAGCACACTCGATGCAACTATCATTGTTTACACGGCTAAGCTCCCACGGAGGAAATCAAAGGCGAATCAGACATAATGTCCCTCAAATCTATTACCCACTTTAATCAAGAATCTTCCATGGATGTAACAACTAGAAGAAAACTGAAGCTCGGTCTTGACACGCTGGCAAATTACACACTTACTCGCATACTGAACCACATTATTCATCAACTCAATCTAGAAGTACTCATCTTCAACCCACAACAAGTCTTCATACTACCCAGATGCAATACAAACGAACTGCCAAGTGCTTCGGCCAAAACAATACGTCTCAAAACACTATGTCAATCGGTACAACTATTCTGTCTCTGAAATGCAAAACTCTATCATCTCTGAAATTGTATTATGGAGGTCTTCCTTCCACTATTTCTTACACGTGAGGTGCCAAGAACCTGTCTTGCAAATGTTTCTCTCCAAGTATCTGACTCAAAGTAGGTTTAACATGAAACTCAGCCACAAAACTACTATCATTCGATAAACTATATTCGGCAAATACGCCTCGCTACCCAACTACTAATCTAACAACAAATATAACTCGGAACATCGGTTACTACGTCGACTCTCTTCGGACGGTACTCAATCTTGAGATTACGGTCTTCAAGTAATTCTAACACTTTATGCTATTCAAGTTTCAACCCTTCCTAAGTCGTCTAATATTTTCAAGCTCTGATGATATGTATATATTGTGCATTTCTTACTATACAAACTTTGTCTCTAAGTCTTCGTAGCAAATACAACTGTAATTAACTCTATGTTTAGTGTCAGATAATTCTTTTCAAGGTCTTTCGACTATCTCGATAAATAAGCCATAAATCTTCTGTCTTGCATAAGCACACAACCTAACCCTACATGTAACACATCACTATAGTTCACAAATTCTTTCTCTGACACAGGTGGATCAAGGTCGAAGCTCTCTTCAAAGTTTCTTTCAGTTTCTCAAGGCTCGTTGTCTCGCATCCGACCACACAACTGAACATTCTTCTGTAGCAATCTGTCAAAGGAGCAGCTATCTTCAAAAGACTATTTACAAACCTCCAATAGTAACAATACTAGACCTAGGAACTATAGATACATGTCACTGTCTTCGGTTTCTTCCAACTCACATCTTCTTCTGCCTACATAGGATTTACTCTAATACACTCAGTTGATCTACATGTCCTAAGAGAACATCTTCATTAACTCGGATTTCATGTTTGCTCAACTTGGCATACAATTAATTCTCTAATAGGGTCTAATTACTAAAATGTTTGTCATATCTGATTAGGTTCTTTGTTGGACAAAGATACATCCAATTAAACATATTTTTGAACGACGCTATTTACTGAAGATATTTTTATCTGAGTTTAAATCGTATGTCCACTTTTCAATGTTACTTTTTAGGTCTCATTTTAAAAAATTAAGTTTAAAATTTAAGAAATATGAGCTATAATATATTTGTAGGATTTAAAATTTAAAATTTATAATTAAAATGAAAATTTAATTTTTATATGTTGGGACATGAAAAATAAAAACATAAAAAGGGACAATTTTTTATTCTTTTCGTCCTACATGACAAAATAAATATTATTTAGATAAATAATTCAAACATAAATGTTATTTTAGTAATTACTTGGGAATAGTGATAGATGGGTAAAAAGTTGGCTTCTTGTATTTTAGTTATTTAAAAAAAGGGATAAAGTTTCCAAATGGTGTAAGCTATCCTAAAATAATTATTTTGGTCACTAAACTTTGAAGAATTATAAAAATGAGCATTGAATTTTGAATTTATTAAAAAAATAGGCATTGAGCTATTAGATATCGTTAAACGCCTAACAACATGCTGGGCAATTTTGGGTGAAAAACCCCTTTTAAATTAATATTGGGGAAAATGGCTCCCAAAAACTATTATTTGGCAAAATGACCCCCAAACTTGCCAGGTCGGCAGACCTCGCGTTGTGTAGGACGCGAGGTACGAAATCGCGTTCTGCACAACGCGATTTTAGTCGACGTGGCATTGTTGTCCGTGTTAACGGTTTTACAGTACCTCGTGTTCTGCATAACGCGAGGTCCCCGAGAAATTGAAACGAAGGCTGGAATATATCGCACTGACCTCGCGTTCTGTAGGACGCGAGGTCTGTGCATTTCTAGCCTGAACAACAAGGAAAAACAAGTGTAAGTAGGCCTGTTCGAACCCAATTTCGAGCGTGTAAATGGTATATTTTTAGCGATCATCGAGTTTGGGGTTGTAGTACTGAAAATTGTCTATCGTATGATACCAACATGGTTAATTTCCGTCAATTATACAATGATTTAAAATGGCTTCGAAAACTCTATGCCATCATATTTTTTTTGATTGAAGTTGTATTTCAACTAATGTCGATTTTCGGTTTTTTAATCCCATTAAATTTATTAAAAATAAAAATTAAATAAACATTATAAAGTTTAATTATAATATGCAAACAAAATTATAATTCGTAAACAAAATTATAATATGACATTATAAAATTTAAAAGTGTTTTACATAAATATTAAAAACATAAGTAGAAAACAACAAAAAAAGACTAAAAATGCCTATGTCCACCCGTTCCGCAGTCGGGTGGATGACGCTCACGATCCGGATACCTCTTGTTTCCATCGTGTGGTGGTCCCTGGTCCCTATCATCCTGACCATCGTGCGCAATCTGCGGATCTGTGCTGGGCCCTGGCGGGGAGTAAAACAAACTACCTATAGGCGTACTCTCCACAATCGGAAACCCATACTGAGGTGGATAATCGATAAGCATAAGGTCAGTCGTGGGCGTATGGGGACGATAGGCATCAGTGGAGCCGTACTGGGGTGGAGGCATCGTCTGCTGGAAAGTCGATGGACCGCTATGCAATGGTGGGGCAGAAGATGATGCCCCTAGAGTGTCATATCGTGGTCTCGGACCGCGCTGCGTCGACTGCCTCTGGGTCTGCCTCTGGGTCTGCCTCTGGCTCTGGGACTGGCTCTGGGTCTGGCTCGCTCGGCGGCTCCCGCGTGGGCGGTTTTGGGGTTGCTGGGAAGCCCTGCTTCGCGCTCGGCCGGAGTAAGGACATGTGGCATCCCATTGTTCCTATACCACTGGGCATAATTGAAAGTGACCGAAGGACCCCCTACCATAATTTGTTGGAGAAACTCTGGGCGTCTGAGAAATCGTTGAGCCCAAAGCGCTATCCAGATAGCGTGGTGCTCGGCCCAGTCAACTTCCGTCTTCCCCTGACGCGTAAGATTGTGGAAGGAGTCCATATTTTGCGGAGGGGGTGGAACATTTTGGACGTACTCGAACTATCGGAGTACCCTATCCGTAGAATGCCACACGCAAATTTCGTAGTTCAGCAGCGGCACAACGGAAATCCAGAGGTCTCGCTCTTGCACAATATCTGCTGGAGTAATGTCGCGAATCTTCTCTGAATCGTAGGGCGTCCACACGAACTAAAAAGAATGAAAAAGTTTGTAACGGTTATATGAAATATTATTGGAAAAATAGTATGGAAAAAACCAAAATAATCGTTGAATTACCTGGTCCTCCGTCAAGGCATCGAATCTATATATGTATTCTTTCTGGGACTCCAGCAGGACGGTGTGGGGTAGTGTGGTGGTCCACCTTTAAATAATGAAAAAGATCGTTAAATAAAATAATTTAATAAAAAATATAGTAGATTATGTAGTACCTCCGTAAAAGCGGAAATGACATAGGAGTGGGAACCCTAAGCTGTGGTATCAAAGTAGGGATCCGAAGCCAAACCCAAGCCTGCATGAATAAACATCATCCTCTCATCGATGCTTTGGAGGCGTCAACGTTTCTGCAGAGGTCTCTGATAAGAAACGCCAAGACAGCTGACCCCCAAGATTTTAGTCCAGACTCATCTAAATTTGTCAGATGACGAAGCCACATAACGTGCACTTTTGTGCGAGTTTTGTCGGGCATTAATGTAAGTTCATCCTAATTAAAAAAATTGTAAGTTCATCCTAAATATAGATTAAATATAGATTTAATAAATGCATCCAAAGAAATTAGTAACTTAATCCTAATTTGTAAATAAATATTTGTAATTTATCCTAAATATTTAATGTAGGCAACCTAAATATTTAATAAAGGATCCTAAATATTTACTGAATTCATCCTAAATATTTATCCTAAATATTTATAATTTATCCTAAATATTTATTAAAAAGATCCTAAATATTGTCTATATCCATCCTAAAAAATTCATAAAGCAGCCTAATGTGCAAATAAATAATTTTAATTTAATCATAAATATAATAAAAGCATACTAAATATAATAAAAAAAAATACCTGAAGTGCAACTTCATCCGCATCGGGGGGAGGGGTTCCAAAGTTGTCCTCCAAGTACGATAGAGAAATTTTCCCTCCGTCCCACACTCTATCAGGGGGCAGCACGCCCATTTGTTCAGCAAATAGGGTTGGCCAATGTGCCATCGCTATACCAATAATAACGCTGTCATTTGTAGGCAACCCCAGAATGTAGGCAACATCCTCCAACGTAATTGTTGCCTCGCCAAATGGAAGATGAAACGTGTGTGTCTCGGGTCTCCACCGTTCTATCAGCGCGCTGATCAACGACGGTCTAACCTTCACCCCCCTATATAGCGAGCTATGTGCCCAAAACCAGCCCGCTCAATCAAACGCATAACAGCATCAACGGGTGCGACGGTGATACGGTTAAGGTAACATTGTAAGTTACGTTCGTATCCCTGAAAAATATAAAAAAAATAGTTAGTAAAAATAAAAGAATATAATTTAATTAAAAACTTTAGAAAATAAAAGGGAAAAAATAATACCTCTTCATTGTTTCGCCAATATTCACTGCAGTGACTCGCTTGGTTGCGTAGCAAGGGCTCCATGTGATCGAACGATATATAAAAGTTGCTGACAAATTTTTGTAAAATTTCTATAGAACTCGCGTTCTGTGGAGGTTTTTAGAAGAAAAAAAACCTCCAATTTATAGAAGACCTCGTGTCGTTTGGGATGCGAGGTTAATGAACCTCGCGTTCTGTAGAACGCGAGGTTCATTGAAAAGGCGCGTCAATGAACAGACGCGTGAACTGAACGGTCAGAAGGGACCTCGCGTCCTATAGAACGCGATGTTCTAAAGAAATCGCGTTCTACAGGACGCGAGGTCGTGGGGTTTTTTAAAGGAAGAGTTTTAAGGCGGGAAACTCATTTAATATTACAATTTTTATTTATAATAATAACAATAAAAATAAAAATTATAATTATAATTAAAATTAAAATAATAATAATATTAATAATAATAACAAAAATAATAATAAATGATACTAACAATAAAAATTATTAGTATGATAGTAATAATAATAACAATAATATTAAGAACAATAATAATAATAACAATAATGAATCATACTAAATACGCGTTATGTTTTCAGTAGTAACTAAAAATAACGACATAACGCAATATTTTGGAAGTTAAATTAAAACAAAACTTCCAAAATACGCGCTATGTTGCCATTAGTAGCTGCAAGCGAAAAATGCTTACGTGAATACACACCGATGAAAATTTCTGTGGGTGCTCCTTGCCTCTCCAAGAGTTTGCTATTTATAGAGGGAGGTGAATATGATGACGTGGCAACCTCGCGTTCTGTAGGACGCGAGGTCAATGAGATGTTTGTTTATATATATATATATGCACGGAGATGAATTTTTGTAACCAGTTAAGTTTAGTTTAGGTCAGTTGAATATGAGTTCGTGTAATGCTGCGTTTTTTTCCGTTGCAATTTTTATGTTCGAAATATTGTTTCTTTATGATAGTTGGAGTTCACTTAAAGATTTGTGTTCCGCGGGGGTACATACCTTAATATTTACCGACATATCGCAATATTTTGGAGGTTGTGTGCTGCAGTAGTGGCTTCGATGGCAGCTTCTGTAGCCGCCGTCGAGAGGATCCCCGGCTACAGTTTTGAAAAGAAAGGACTTTTAGGAAGCGGGGGCGGATTCAGATCGACATTCTGCCGTGGCAGCCAACATTTTCAGATACGGCGGGTGCCGATTACATTTGTTAATGTGGATCAAAGCTGCTACCATTTCAGAAGAAATCTGATTATCGCACTCTGCTTCTTTCAGTCGGGACCTCCTATCAAATTTGCCCGCCGGAGCGGCTGAATATATTGTTTCAAATTTTGTAGATAATTTATGTAGTTGTCTCAATTTACTTATTAAAGAATACATGTTGAAAGTTTTGTTAAATGAAATGTGACTTAAATTTACTTATGTGGTGTTTTTCCTTTCCTATAAATACCCACGAATTCCACCATCATTGACTCATTCCAAATTCTCTCTAAACACCCAATCTTTGCTCACCTTATGGCAAAATTTCAAGCAACATTTTATTTTCTCGATACTTATTCTGAGTCAACAATCACCGGCAAAATGTCACTGAAAGATTTAATACAGTTGACAACAATCGAGGTTAGTAAACACACCGAGAAACAAATTTCTTCCATGGAATGTCGAATCCCAACACCGTCAGCTAATGAAACGCACTACGTTATGAAGCTTACGAACGAAACAGACGTTCGTAACATGTATGACTGGCTCAATTCCGTCGGAGCTAGAGACGTCGATTTCAATGTTAAGTTTGTCAACGCTGGCGAAGGTAGTACGTCTGCACCCGTAGAACCTGCTCCGAACACTGAACATGCACCGTCTTCACCGGATGTTGATGCGGCTGTGGAGGAGCTGCAACTTTTTATGTACAGGGCTCACTGCGTCCAAAAGGATCAAGGCTGTAAATGGAAAATCCGTATATCAGAATTGAAGAGGGCAGGCAACCGTTGGAAAATAACAAAACTTGAGGGGCCCCATATATGCACCGTTGCTAGCCTCAACCAGGATCACAAGAACCTGGATGCAAAGTACCTCGCGGACATCTTTTCCACACTGGTGAAAACAAATCCCACAGTGTCGGTCCCCACATGTCAGGCTGCAGCTCTAGCTGTCACCGGCTTCCGTCCAGGTTATTCGAAAGCATGGTATGCAAGGAAAAAGGCCAAAGAGGAATTGTATGGCCGATGGGAGGAATCTTACAAAGAGTTGCGCCCGTGGCTTAATCTCATGCAAAAACACATCCCCAGAATGGTTGTCAAACTTGATACGGTTCTGGCATACGAAAATGATCGTGTCGTCCGAGGTGTTTGTCAATTCCACCGGTTATTTTGGACTTTCCCCCAGTGCATCAACGCATTCAAGCACTGCAAACCGATGGTCCAAATCGACGGCACATGGTTGTACGGAAGATATACACAGATCCTACTTCTAGCTATAACACAGGACGACAATCGCAAATGCGTTCCTGTTGCATTCGCAATCGTCCCGAAGGAGGATTTGGAGTCTTGGACGTTCTTCCTTAAGAACCTACGAAAATATGTCCTTGATCATGTAATACGAAGAAGAAGGGATGAAGGGGTGTGTGTTATTTTTGACAGAGGCACAGCGCTGCTGTGGGCGATACAAAATTTGGGTGATTATTGGAAGCCTCCATACATTCACCACCGTTTTTGCTTGCGGCACATAGCCGCAAACTACCTGTTGAAATACAAGAATCGTGATGAACGTAAAATGGTGCTCGATATGGGTACGTCATTTATGTCATTTTCATTTACTATATTACTTGTTACTCACTTCAATTTACGACCTTTTTTCATGTGTTTTTCGCCCATAACTATTCAACTGTCATCCTGTAGGCTACTTGCACTACAAACAAGAGGTGGCAGAACTGCTCGAGGAACTGAGAGCGAGAAACAAAAATGGCGCAGAATACCTTGAAAAAATCCCAAAGGAAAAATGGCTTCGATCGTATGACGAGGGTAAACGTTATGGTCACATGACAACGAACTTGGCTGAGGCAGTGAACTCATCACTGAAGGGAGTTCGGCAGTTGCCTATCACTTCCATTGTCAAAGCGACCTATTATCGTTTAGCTACCCTTTTTGCAACCTTGGGCAGGCAAGCAACTGAGTACATGGCAGGTGGACACAAAGTCCATCCAGATTTCCGCACAAGACTGCATATTCAATTGGGCCAATCAAGACAGATGCAAGCAACTCTCTTCTCGCGAGAAGGACACTTGTTTCGTGTTGCGGAATTTTCCAGGAGGTTGGAAGGCATTCAGCACAACGCTTACGTGGTAGATCTGAGGGAAAGAACCTGCGAGTGCGGAATTTTCCAAACTTTCAAATACCCGTGCGCACACGCCATTGCTGCTTGCACTAACCAACGAATAGAATACATGCATATGGTTGATGCAGTATACTTACTCAAAACGGTGCTTAAAGTTTACGAAAAAGAGTTTCCTCCAATCGGAAATGAGGTTGATCCGAATGCTGTGGACACTGAACCGATCATACGCCCAGATCCAACACTACTACGAGCCAAAGGACGTCCACCTTCTACAAGAATATATTGTGCCGAGGATTTGGTCGACCATCGAGAGAAAACCGAACAAAAGAAGCATTGTTCTATATGTCGAAATCCTGGGCAAACAGCTCCTAAGTGTCCTAATCGCTCAGCCCCTCGTATTAATTGATTATTTTTAATTTGTATATGTGAGTTCGCACATGACAATCTAATCAATAAAGTCAGTCCACTTCGATTTATACAATCTGTCATCTTATATTTTCAATCATTCAAAAAAATATGTTATGATAGTGTTTTCGAATAAACTTTAAATCAGCGTACAATGGACGAAAATTGACCGTGTCAGTGTCATACGATAGAGAATTTCCAGTACTACAACCCCAAACTCGATGTTACCTAAAATTTTAAAATTTATACGTATGAAATTCTGCTCGAACATGCCTATCGACATTTGTTGAAATGCAACTTCATTCAAAAAAGTATGCTAGAATAGGGTTTTCGAATCCATTTTAAACCATTGTAGAATGGACGGAAATTAACCATGTTGGTATCATACGATACACAATTTCCAGTACTACGACCCCAAACTCGATGATCGCTAAAAATATACGATTTACACGCTCGAAATTGGGTTCGAACAGGCCTACCCACGCTTGTTTTCGCTTGTGGTTCAGGGAAGAAATGCACAGACCTCGCGTCCTACAGAACGCGAGGTCTGTGCGATATATTCCAGCCGCCGTTTCAATTTTTCGGGTACCTCGCGTTCTGCAGAACACGAGGTACTGTAAAACCGTTAACACGGACAACAATGCCACGTCGACTAAAATCGCGTTGTGCAGAGCACGATGTCGTACCTCGCGTCCTACACAACACGAGGTCTGCCGACCTGGCAAGTTTGGGGTCATTTTGCCAAATAATAGTTTTTGGGAGCCATTTTTCCCAATAATATTTTAAAAGAGGTTTTTCACCCAAAATTGCCAACATGCTGAATGAGAAATTAAAGTACTATATTAGTTGTTACAAAATTGTCAATAAACTTTGTAAATGGTATAAAACGGTCATTAAACTATTTATTTATTACATAATGAATTAATGATAAATTTATTATTTAATTGTTACAATATGGTTATTAAATTATTTAATCGTTATAAAATGGTTGGTTATCACATGTTACATTTCATTTTTTTGCAGTTAATTTCAAGAAATTTTGTTTTTAGAAACGCTTTAAATTAAGGAATGAAAGGTTGTTTCGAGAAATGTTTTAAATGAAAAGAATTACAACCTTTTTGTTTCCAAAAATCATTTAAATTCAAGAAACTATATGTTTTTTCAAGAAACTTTTCAAAGGAAAGGAATTAAATGTTTTTTTCAAGAAATGTTTATTGAAACCAAAAACTATTTCATTCATTTGAAATTTTTTTAAAAATAAAGTTTCTTGAAATCAACGACAAAATTGTAATATAACCAAGCATTTTGTAACAATTAAATATGACAATGAATATTTTGTAACAACTAAATAGCCCAAAGACCATTTTGTAACAATTAAAATAATAAATTTATCATTATGTAACAACTAAATAGTTCAATGAGAATTCTATAACATTTACAAAGTTTAATGACATTTTATAACAACTAATATATTATTTTAATCAGTGGCGAATCCAGGCCTAGGCCTACCTAGGCCCTGGCCCACACCATAATTCTTATACTTCATTAAAAAATAATAAATGGTGGGTTTTCTTTAAAAAGTTATAATATATTTTAAGTTTTAGGTAAATAAAAGGAGGGTTTAAATTTGATAGAGTAAAATTTATACTATAAATTAAAATTAAACTCTAAATTTTAAATCTAGATCTTAAATTATAAATATTGACCTTAAATTTTAAAACTTACAACCCAAACCCCTACAACTAAAACGCTTGTTAGTTTACACAGCCTGTGTATTGAAGTTTTTCTCAATTAAAACGAGTCAAGTTAAAATCTTTTGAATTATTCAAGTTAACGAGTTATATTTTATAACTTAAACTTTATTTGATTTCTTTTCGTGTTAGGTTGTTAGAGTTTATGTTCAAATTTAATTGTAAATAAATATTATGGTACTAACTTGTTCTAATTTAAACGACTTTCTACAACTATATATATCTTTTATACTTTTCATATGTGTTATACATATATCATACATGGTTGAAGCACTTTACTTGAACATGAAAAATCAATCCACTAATTACTAAAAAATTTCGAGTTATTCAAATCAATTTTTAACTTATTCAAAAAAAAGTAAAATTTTCTTACTCAAAAGGTTTAAATTTTTTCAAGTCAAATTTTATTCATATTTAATTTCTATTTATATTGGCCCAGTCAATAATATTTTTTTGGATTCGCCACTAATTTTAATCATCCAACGAGTCCTTCATTAGGTTGTTAATGGTATTTAACGGTTTGATGTTCATTTTGTAACAAAATTAAAATTTTAACTTATTTTGTAATTGTTAAAAGTCTAATGACCAAAACAATAATTTCAAAATAATCTAGGGACAATTTGTGAACTTGTACCTAAAAAATAAAAGCTTGCATAGAAAAATACAAGTGAACACAAGGTGGAAAGTTTCAAGTCTCAAAATGAATTATTGTACTAGTTCTAGCAAATAGCAGGAAGTTTCGTATCTCTTTCAAGTCAACTACCACTAATTATGAAGTCAAGTCTACTGTGGACCTGCGAAGAAAAACTGGAGCCAACCAAATTAAATCACTTTTCAAATGATTATTTACTTTGTTTCTATGATTTTTTACTGCTTCTGATGTCTTCTATTTTCAAAGTATAATAGTAATTCGCGGTGGATTCAAAAATTTTAAAATAAAGTTAAAAAAATACTTCTTTCTAAAATGGGTATGAAATTTTTTTTTTTCTCTTTAGACGTTAAACTATTTTTTATATAAAAATTTAGCACTAAATTAAACATATTTTTTTGAAAAAAAATGAGGATGCACTTGCTCCCTTGTAGGGCTTAGTGCATCCGCCATGACTGTAACATAATTTTTAGTCAAAGTCTTTACCCATTTTTCTCCAAGCTCTTGTTCTTGGAAATTTCCAATGTTCGGTGAGAAATGCTAATATGTATATATATATATATGATCATTTCAAAGTGTGCAATAAGTTCCTTCTCACAATCTTCTTTGTTCTGTAGCTATGGATTGTTCCATATTCACTACACCAAAACTTGGGTTTTTTCATGCTTTCTTGTTTTGTGTCATCTTCTCTTTGTTGTGTCTCGATATAGTCTCTGGCACTGCAACTGAATTGAATTATGGTCGTTACTGTAACTCGGTTGTTCATGAATCCAAACCAGCAGAGGAGGAGTTCAAGATCATTCCTTTTCCAGGACGTCAATATGGTTACTTCAGTGGTGGGGATAAAGTCCTAAACAATCGTTCACATATGTACTATGGCCCGGAGTCGAAATTGCTCGTTTTCGAGACTCACCACGTGTATGCAACCGATGTCCACCATGTCTTCAAGCTGGAAGGAAACCTCATCTTCCAAACCTCGTATTACTATGAATGGAGTTTCTCCCGTGATAGCTCCGTATTTTATAGTTCCAGCGACTCAAGTGACCGTGGAACTCTGGACTTCGATTTCCGAGGCTTCTGGTCTCGAGCTACCGGGAAGCTTTGCATGGTTGGATCGACCTATATTTACTCCGGAGAAGGTAAATTGCTTCATCTTGAAGCTGTTCTTAAGATTAATAATCTCACGAGTTCGAGTAATATCAGCACGTTAGTCACAGGGACCATTGATAGCTTGAATTCTCCTAACGACCCGAATCACTTTGAGCAAATATCCCTGCTGATGTTTCCTCGTGTAAATTACAATTACACCATGGTTTCAAACCAATTTAGTAAGGGCTGTCCCCGTGGAACTGATGTCGAACCGAAGTCGTCCCTCGGCTTATCGCAAACACGAACTATTTGCAATATGCTTTCTGGTGGAGACAACGCTTTTGAACTGGAGTATGCAAGTGGTTGTGATTCTTCAAAGAGTTGCAGTCCATTTGGAGTTGACATCGGATATTTGCCTCCAGTGATGTCGTTGAGTACAATTCAGTGCTCGGAGGATATGCTAAGCTTGAGGTTTCTGATACAATTTCGGAACAATAGCTACAGGGGATATTATAGCTCTCCCAACATCAGCACTTCATTAATTGGAGAAGGATCTTGGGATGCAAAGAGCAATCGGCTTTGTATCGTCGCTTGTCAAATCTATGATGCATCAAGCTCCTTGGAGAAGTCTCGTGTCGGAAACTGCACAACACGGTTGAGCTTAAGATTCCCAGCACTCTTGTATCTCGGACATACAAGTACTATTGTAGGTGAAATTTGGAGTTTGAAGACAAGGAATGAAGCTGGTTTTTTCGATAGAATTGAGTTCCGAAATACTGAAACTGGCCGCTCTCGTGAACGAATTCAACTTCAAGGTTTGAAGTACGAGTACAGGGAGATAGACAAGGTGATGAAATCTTGCCCGAAGAAGAATCCTGGAACTAGGAACAGCAGGGGACAGTATCCAGAGGGCTATTCTAGAGACATGAGTTTTAGCATGTCAATCCTCAAAGGTTCCCAAGGAAGCTTTGGATGGGGTTCTTCAGATCTTTTTGTGGTGGGCGATCAGCCGGATCAGAGATTTCCGTTTCTAATACCATCTTCAAGCTCAAAGCCTAAAAGTCCTGGTGTTAAATCTGATTCCAGTAGTGGCTCACTTAAAATCAGCTATAAAATGAGAGTTGAGCTGCCTACTTCGGAATTCAAACCCGGCCTTAATCCAGTTAACGAATCTTCAAATGAATATCCTCAAACGGAAATCTCGATTTCTGCCGAAGGGGTTTATGATAATGCAACAGGTAGCCTATGCATGGTTGGCTGCAGGCATCTAACGCCTGGTGAAAAATCGGTTTCAAGAAATTCAATGGATTGTGAGATCCTTGTGAAAGTCTATTTTCCTCCACTGAACTCAGAAAGGAGAAGTATGATCAAGGGAAGCATTGAGAGCATGCGCAAGAATACCGATCCTCTGTACTTCAAGACTGTGCAGTTTTCGGGAAGAGCTTACTATCGCAGTTGGGTAACCGAATCGATTTGGAGAATGGATTTCGAGATGATCATGTCGGTCATATCCAGCACTCTTGCAATTATCTTTGTAGCATTTCAAATCTTTCATGTGCGGAAGCACCGTGGCATCGGTCCTTTGGTTTCACTTCTCATGCTTGTTATTCTAGCCTTGGGACACTTGATCCCTTTGCTTCTAAATCTCGAAGCAATGTTTGCTCAAGATAGCGAAAGATCGGTCTTGATCAGAGGTGGAACATGGCTCGAAATGAACGAGGTGATCATAAGGGTTGTCACAATGGTAGCTTTTCTACTGCAAATCCGTCTCCTGATGCTCTCATGGACTGCTAGATGCTCATCCGAAAAGAAAAAGGCCTCGTGGACAGCGGAAAAGAGGGGGCTCTATGTGTGTTTTCCAGTGTACATAACCGGAGCTATAATCGCATATTTCGTCACGTCGAGGCAGAGTGTACATCAGACCAGAAGGCATTCTTTGTACAACATAGATCAAATCATTTTGGGGACTTCAAGAGCTTATGCCGGTTTTATCCTGGATGCCTTTCTTTTTCCTCAAATCATCTTCAACATGTTTAAGAACTCGAGAGAGCCAGCACTTTCTCGATGCTTTTACATCGGAATCACCGTCATTCGCCTAATGCCCCATGGATACGATCTTTACAGGGCAAATACCTATGCTGATATAGAAGACTCATACATTTATGCAGATCATGCTGCAGATTACTACTCAACTGCTTGGGACTTCATTATTATTCTGTTGGGTCTATTCTTTGCTGCAACCATACACTACCAACAGCGCCTCGGCGGTCGATGTTGGCTTCCGAAGAGATTCCAGGAATCTGTGATAGATGAGGAACTTCAAGAGGATTCAGAAGAACAATTGCCCCTGAAATATATCACCTAGTGCCTGCTTTCTGTTAACCAGTTGCGTTTATCATGGACATGTTTCTACTACTTCTCTCAAATTATTATGTAATTTACTCTTTTATAAATCTGTTTTTTTTTAAAGTATCATAAATTTCTGGTATTTGCAGCTTTGTTACAAACTCTGAATTTACTCTTCCTTTCACTAAAAGAGTGGAAATGATTGTTTATGAAATAAAAGTTAAACCATGCTTTTTGTTACTTGTATATGTAAAAGTTTTGGAAATTTGGGAGGAAGTCAAAAGAGGTAGGCAGTGGACTTGACCTCCTAAAATTGAAATTTTGTTTTGTAGTCCTTCAAGAAATTATAAAATTATAAATTAGTCCAATAGCAGAATTATACTTTGACCCCCCAAGCATTTATAAATTCATTTTGCCCCTAAATAAAAATCCTACCTTCGTTTCTTTGACATAATTTTTAATGGCAGAACTGTATCCACTTTCATCGGCATAGAACATGGGCCACAGCATTACGCCTCCGTACTTGGCGGAAGCGTTGGTACAGGGATAAAGCTGCTACCAGCTGCCCCGGGTGATGCCGGGACTCCTAAGAAAATTTCGGTAGCTGAACGTCTTTAGTCCAACGCTTCCATGCATTTTCAAGTTTCCCAATATCACCAGCTGTGTATTGGAAATGAGGATTGTTATAGAATTGTACAAGATCATCCCATGGTCATTCGTTCCACCTTTGATGTCAAAATCAATTCAGTCCGAAACAACATCACCGAAAGGTCGAGAAACCGATTGTCCGCCCAAGAAATTGTTCCACAAGTAGGTTGCGACCTATCTGGCATCGTTGGATGAGGCAAGGTGATATCTCCCTGCTCCTCCTCCAAGAGAAAGCATTACTTCAATCCCCTTTGCTTCACATGATTTGATGACTGAGCTTAAATTAGTGCATCCATTGCTGTTAGTGAACAATTAACAGCAAAATTAATGAATTTTTTTGACGGGTGGACTATTTTGTTCTTTTTAAAATCTACAGGGATCAATTTGTTAGTTTTTCAGTTGAGAAACCAAAATGCAATATGAGATATTGGATCGTTATAGTACTTTAAACTCATAAAACGCTAGGCGAACATGATATCTGATGGTTTGACAATGTTAGATGTCTTAACTGACACTTCCTAGATGATTCACGAATCAATTCCTAGAGCTATTCAACACACTGGCATATGCAAAAAAAAATATATGAACATTAAGATGGTTTGGAAAATATATGAAAAAGTTAAAAAAAATAATTAAGCCTCTGTGTTTTATACATAAACTGAACCCGAATCCAGGGTTAGTAATTTATAAATCACAAATACATTGTCTACAAACCGGGCACGTTACATGATTCTGTAGCCAGTGATCAATGCAACTCGAATGGAACGTATGTTTACACACTGGAAAACGCCTACAAGATTCGCCAACCACATACTCATCCAAGCAAATGGGGCACTCACCGGAATTTAACTGATGCTTATCATCCTCGGAAATCGTAACCGGGGGTAATAGTCTCTCTAAGACCTGCACATTCAACACTAATCCATCGTCTCCGACCTCCGACGACCCGTTGATCGTACCCGGTGTTTGCAAACGGTTACGGATTCTCGCTTCGTAAGCAACCATCTGAATGTAGATGACGAAGGTGATGAACGATGAAATAACGATGCAGGCTACAAGCAGGCAGAATAGCAAGACGACGGCAATGCCGAGGGCTGTAAGAGAAGACATAATCAGAGGGTGATGTAAGGAATGTTGAATGCCTAAACTTAGCTTAATCATGTTCTTTGATTATGATGTTTTGGCACTTGGTGACCCTTGTACTTATTTAACACACTGCTTAATTAGAGATCAATTTGATCCTTAAACATGAGTTTTGTAAAGTTGATTACAGTAATAAAGAAATTTTCTGAAAGGAATTGTTAAAATTGTTTTGTAAATATCTGGTTTTGGGGTCCAAATTTAGGGATTTGGACCTTTTAATTGAGAAAATTGGAAACTGGTATTTTCGGTAGTTTAAACTAAGCGGTCAAAGTAATAATGATATATTGATCTGTGAAAGTTTTAACAAGAAATGGAACATTTAACGACAACAAGAAGTGGTGAAATACATGGAAAAAGGGTTATGTCTGAAGCATAACCCAACAGAACAACAACCCGGGAGCATGACAAAACAGTTACAGCAGCAAAAACATATCAAAGCAACAAAGAATCAACATAATTCGATACGAATTAATCAGTTAATAGATTAAAACCGATAATTAAAAAAAAAACAACAAAAAGGAAACATAAGAATTAACAAAAAGGAAACATAAGACGGTAATATCACTATTCACTTGATACTATTATATTAACAATAATGTAAGAATTAATAAAATAACAATAATGTAAGAAAGAAAATGTACTGCAAGAAGTAATATTAGCATGGATGAGTCTACCACGTGCGACGAACACCGATGAACACCACTAATGATGAACACCGCTGAACACCATTAAATCAATTAATAAAGATTTAAAATTTCAAGGACCCATCATACAATGAATAATTACTTTAAAAAATTCAATTAAATTATTTTTATATATTAAAATTTTATTTTTTTTAATAAAGGTAAACTATATATTTAATACCTCATTTATTTTCACATTCTATTGAACCCTCGTTATTTAAATATTATTTCAATTTGACCATGTTCTTTATAAAAAACAATTTAACCCTTAACCTAAGACCCTAAACTATTAAACCTTAAACCCTTAAAAGTAATTTCACCACCATCGATTTAATTCAATTCAATTAAATTTTTTAATAGTATATGGTTTAGGGTATAGGTTTAAGAGTTGGGTTTAAGGTTTAATAGTTGAAACGAAGGTTTCCATCACATTCCTCCTTTTGTCTTCTTCACCGCTAGCATTGCATATAAATCTACTGTCGCTCCACTTCTTTCCGACACAACACGTCTCTCTTTTAATCTCAGCTCTCTCGCACTGTAATAAGAGCAAATTCTAATTCTTTTTGGTCGGAAAAAGATTCAGCAATCGAAATATAATCATAGGCCTGAAAGGTTTCGTGGAGGGAGGAATTGCATCCATCGTCGCCGGCGCTTCCACCCATCCTCTGGACCTCGTCAAGGTCTGCATGCAACCTCAAGGTGAATCCCATCTCCCTAATCCCTCCCTTCAAGTTTACCGTCCGGCACTCGCTGTGAACTCTGCCGCCATCGGGAATGTTTCGATCTCGCAAGCTGTTTCGCAGCCTCGTGTCGGTCCCGTTTCCATCGGTGTCCGTATCGTCTAATCAGAAGGTGTTGCCGCGCTTTTCTCTGGCGTCTCTGCCACCATACTCCGCCAAACGTTGTATTCCACTACCCGTATGGGACTTTACGATATTCTTAGAAACAAATGGACTGACAAAGAAACTGGGAATTTTCCACTTACGAGAAAGATAGTTGCTGCTGGTCTTATAGCCGGTGGCATTGGCGTCACCGTCGGCAACCCTGTCGACGTAGCGATGGTTCGAATGCAAGCTCATGGGCGTCTTTCTATTGATCAACGACGCAATTACAAGAGCGTAATTGATGCATTGGGTCAAATGACGAAACAAGAAGGTGTCGGCAGCTTGTGGCAGGGATCAGCTCTCACGGTGAACCGAGCAATGATCGTCACCGCATCGCAGCTCGCGACATACGATCAGGTCAAGTAGATGGTCATAGAGAAAGGGGTGATGGGTGATGGAATCGGAACCCACGTGACCGCCAGCTTCGATGCGGGGTTCGTGGCGGTCGTGGCGTCAAACCCCATTGACGTGATAAAGACAAGGGTGATGAACATGAAGGTGCCGCCTGGGGCAGAGCCGCCGTACGCAGGTGCTCTGGATTGTGCTCTGAAGACGGTGAGAGCGGAGGGACCAATGGCATTGTATAAAGGGTTCATCCCCACGATCTCAAGGCAGGGGCCATTCACGGTGGTGCTTTTTGTGACATTGGAGCAAGTCAGAAAGCTGCTCAAGGATTGTTGAGTGTCCATGGCATTTTGCTTCTTCTTTTTTTGTTTCCAAAGCTTAAAACAATATTCTCTGTTTATATAAAGTAGTGTGTGCTCGCATTTTGGCACAAAAATGGCCAACTTTTATTTTATTTGTTACCATCACTCATAAGCCTCCAAAATGAAGACCTCGAAAACAGTCCTTGGATGCTTTTTCTAATGGAAATGCATCTCATTTTGATTATCTCCACTCCTGGACAAATTTAGTATTATGAAACTTGCCTTGGTTTTTTTATTTAATTTATAATTATTTTTAATTTTTATAATATAAAACAAATAGTTTTATCTGTAAATTAGTAAAATAATTTGAATTTTATAAAACATATAAAAAACCAGTGAAATTTAGGAATTTTTGTTCAGTTATTTATGTTTTTTTGTTGTTTTGTTTTGTTTTTTAAGGCTTAATGATTATTGCCCCTAAATTTTTAATGGTATATGGTTTAGGGTATAAGTTTAAGAGTTTAAGAGTTTAAGGTTTAATAGTTTAGTGTTTTAGGTTGAGGGTTAAGGGTTAAATTATTTTTTTATAAAGAATAGGGTCAAATTGAAATAATATTTAAATAATGAGAGTTCAATAGAAATACGAAAATAAGTGAGGTACTAAATATATAGTTTACCCTTATTAAATAAAATAAAAATTTAATATATAAAAATAATTTAATTGAATTTTTAAAATAATTATTAATTATATAATGAGTGCTTGAAATTTTAAATCTTTATTAATTAATTTAATGGTGTTTATCGGTGTTCATCATTAGTGGTGTTCATCATTAGTGGTGTTAATCGTTGTTCGTCGCACGTTGTAGAATTTTCCTATTAGCATCGACTATTACAAAATGGCTTGAGTGTAAAATAATTATCAAAATTATACTTTATTTTTTAGATAGATGCCCAAAGTATTTTTCGAGCCAAGTAGGTACCTAATGTTTTCAACGTTACTCGTTTAGGTGTCCCGCTGTGAACTTATTTAAAAAAAATTCATATATTTTCCCAAATAACCCTAAAATCCCTAGATCCTTAAATCTAACCACTATCGTTGCCGTTCATCACGCTGTCGGCGACGAAATGAGGCCTCCTTCTCTTGCCGCAAGAATCGAACGTCGTTCGTCGGGCGATTGGCCGCCATTTGCCGTCAATCGTTTTTTTTTTCCTTTTGCGAGTTCGATTTTATTTCAACGATAGGTACGTCGTTCGTCAACTATCAGCGATGGAAGGATGTGAGAAATGATCGTGGGGGTTTAGTGACGGAAGTGGTGGGCACGCCGTCAACGATTGACGGCGGCAACAGCTGGAATCGATATTTGGGACTTAAGAATTTAGAAATATGGACTATTTTTGAGATTTTTGAGAATTTTAGGATTTTTAAAAATGAAATATGTCACATGTCATGTTTTTATTGGGTAATAAAATTTTTAACTGCAATTAACGACAAGGCACCTAAATAGAATCTTTAAAAACGTTAGGCACCTATTTGGCCTAAAAAATACTTTGAACGCCTATTTAAAATATATATAGTTTGAGCACTTAAGCCTTACAAAATAATAGACAAATAAAATAAAGGGAAAACTACACCGGTGGTCCTCAAACTATTATCGTTCTCCTCTTTTGGTCCCCAAACTATGTTTTTCGGCAAAACTGTCCCTTCTGTTACATAATTCTCCTGTTTTGGTCCTCCGACGTTAAATAGCTAACGGTTTTGCTGAAATGGCATTTTTTAAATATTTTTTAATCATTTCTCTCTCCTCTTAAAACAATGCCACGTCAGCAAAACCGTTAGCTATTTAACGCCAGAAACCAAAACAGGAGAACTATGTAACAGAATGGACGATTTTGCCGAAAAACATAGTTTGGGGACCAAAATAGAAAAATAGTAATAATTTGGGGATCATCGGTGTAGTTTTCCCTAAAATAAAGTAACTTCATTTTTTCAAAGTGTAAATAACCAAGAGTTGTATATAAACCTTTTACGAAGCTAGTATCTACCGATATGGGATACAAATCACTTCTTTGCATTACAATTAGTTATTTTAGGGTAAACTACAACAAAGGGCACTCAATTATGGGTAAGATTACATTTGGGTCACTCAATTATGGGTAAGATTACATTTGGGTCACTCAATTATGGGTAAGGTTATGTTTGAGTCACCCAATTATTAAAGGTTACATTTGGATCACTCAATTATGGGCAATGTTACATTTGAGGCACCCTTCATATTTTTAAAAAAGTATATCAATTTGTGTATTAGATTAATTAATGATTTCAAATGAAGTATTCTAATGTTAACAAGGGTATACAAGTGATTTGGAAGAAAAAAATGACTAAATTGATGTACTTTTTTAAATATGAAGGGTGACGTAACTTTACCCATAATTGAGTGACCAAAATGTAACCTTTAATAATTGGGTGACCCAAATATAACCTTACCCATAACTGAGTGACCCAAATGTAACTTTTAATAATTGAGTGACCCAAATGTGACCTTACCCATGATTGAGTGACCTCCGTTGTAGTTTACCCTTAATTTTAAATACATTGGACATATGAGATTTACGACAAATACCTGTTCTTAATTAGTTTGATACTTTGATCCATTTTCATTAAAACAATATAAAATGGTAATAATTGTCAATTAGTCCAACACTATTTTTTATAATTAGATAAAATGGATGAGATCATAAATAAAAAGAATGTCAATATCATTTAACCACGAAGATAAGACTACGGCAGTTAACACTCATTTTTTTAATATATTCTCAATTAACATTCCAAGTATATTATTCGGGGTATTTGGTCAAATATTCTCTTTTGAGAATTTATCTGGAAAAATACTCCCCTAAAAATAACATTTGGAAAAATACCCCTCATTCAACCCACGTCAGGGTAAATCACGTTTTGTATGATGCGATATCCAAAATCGCATTCTACAGGGCGAGACTTCAGTCCGTTGTGGATTATATTATCCGGTATTTTTTTTTTGTAAAAATAGCGTTCTACAGGACGTGACTTCCACGAGAATTTCAAACGACTCACTGCGAATTTATCAAAAAATATGCGAAAGTCGTGTTCTACAGAACGCGACTTTCGCCTAATTCTGTTGTTTAAACAAAGCTCGATAGGGTTGCTTATGGTTAATTTTCATGGTCTTGGGGGATAATTTTCATGGTTTTGAATCTTTACCTCATAGTAGTGATGCATCTCTTCAAAATGGTGTAAAAATCGGTGTATATAAGGCATCCAAAATGGTGTATGAATTGCGTTAAAACGCTACCTTGCCATGTTTCTTTACATGAAGAAAATGGGAACATGGGTCGATAGGGTTGTTTGTGGTTAATTTGCATAGTCTTGGGGGATAATTTTTCATGCTTTTGATCTTTTCCTCATAGTAGTGGTGCATCTCTTCAAAATGATGTAAAAATCGGTGTATATAAGGCATCTGAAACGATGTATAAATCGTGTTAAAAATGCCACCTTGCCATGTTTCTTTACATGAAGAAAATGGGAACATGGGTCGATAGGGTTGTTTATGGTTAATTTGTATGGTCTTGGGGGATAATTTTTCATGGTTTTGATATTTTACCTCATAATAGTGATGTATCTCTTGAAAATTGTGTGAAAATCGGAGTATATAAGCCATATGAAACAATGTATAAATTGCGTTAAAAACGCTACCTTTCCATGTTTCTTTGCACGAAGAAAATGGAAACATAGGTCGATAGTGATGTTTGAGTTGATTTTATGGTAATTTCATGGTTTTTTTTTTGTTATTTAACTTTCACGTTGTAGTACGGGAACACATGTTTACAATGGTGCAGAAATTGACGCGTATGAGGTATCCTAAAGAGTGTAGAAATTGTGTTAAAAATGCTATCTTGGTATATTTCTTTGCATTAAGAAAATGGAAACATGGGCCGGTATTCATGTTTTAGTCAATTTTGTTGTTCTAGTGTATGGTCGTGGTTTTTTTTTGTTATTTAACTTCACGTGGTAGTACGAGAACACATGTTTACAATAGTGCCTAGAAAACGTAGCTTCAGAGGTTGATAATGTTATTTAGAATTAAAACATTGGATTTACAATTACAATTAGTTAATTCGAGGGCGGGTCCTAGAAAGACATTTTCTGATGTCGTGTCCAGGGTTCCTACAACTTCCACACAACTTAGGTTGGCCGGTCCGTTCTCGATGAACCATATCCTCGTCATAATAAATCTTACTTGACTTTGGGCGACCTTTTTTGTTGCGTCGTAGGGATTCATTTGGCCGTATCTTAGGTTCATTTTCAACCACATCACGATGACGTTCATTTCTGGTTGGAGGATACTTGGATCGGTATACCTTGAAAACATTTGTAAGTCTGTATACAGGATCAACGAGTGTCATTGCGTCGAAATGAACGGATGCACATGCAGCGAAGACGTACGCACACAAGTACTCGAATGTCTAGAAGACTCCGCAATTGCATGTTCGCTCTTGTAGATTAACAACGTAGATGTGGAGCATAATTCCTTCAAGAGGTCGTGAAAATTCAGTAACTGTAAAGCGATGTTCGTGACGAGAGAAGCATGTGGCACCCATCGCGTTTGGTTGCGCACGGTATATCTGAAATTTTTGCTGGAAATCTGGATGGAACCTGTGGCCACCTGCCATCCAGTTCGTAGCTTGTTTTTCGAGGGTTGCAAAAAGGGTAGCTAGTCGATAATATGTTGCCTTCACAACTGAAGTGATAGGTAAATGACGAGTTCCCTTTAGAGATGAATTGATCGCCTCAGCCAAGTTCGTCGTCATGTGACCATATTGACGACCCTCATCATAACATCGCAACCATTTCTCCCTCGGGATATCAAGAAGATAGTTATATCCATATTGATTTCTAACTTTCAACTCTTCTAGCAGCTTCTCAACCAGCTCTACTCGGTGTGTGTTGCCTATTCAAAAAATACGAAATAATTAACGAGAATTAATAATAAGAGGCAAGTTAATTACTAATTTTGAGAGTGAAAGGCGTACCCATGCGAATAACCATTATACGCTCATCATTGTTCTTATACCTCTGGTAGAATTTGCAGCAATGTGTCGCAGACAGTACCGATGATGAATATAAGGAGGTTCCCAAGACCGTCCCAAATGTTGGATTGATCCCTAGATCCCTACGCCTCTGTCTGAAATAATACATATGTTGTCTTGTCTTGCCCGTCAGACCCGATGCAAGACATGGGTCCGCAGGTTGGTAAGAAAAAATTTCCACGAAGGGATATCTTCCTTTTCAATGATGGAAAACGCTACCGAAATGCATTTTTTGTTGTTGTCTTGTGCAACTGCCACTAGTAAGATCTAGGTGTATTTTTTGTACAAGAATGTGTCGTCGATCTGCAACATTGACTTGCAGTGGAGGAATGCCTTAACGCATTGCAAAAATTTCCAAAATAGTCGGAAAAATTCGCGCTCCCCTTGTACGACACGATCCATTTCGTATCTTGGCATTGCCTCAAGTTCCACAACAATTCTTGGGTTGTATTTCTGCATACAGTTCAACCACGTTTGCAACTCATTGTAGGATTCCTCCCACTGCCCATACAGTTGTTGAACGACACGATATCTTGCAAACCACGCCTTATCATATTTAACAGTGTACGTGAAACGAGATTTGATCGATGTTATACATACCGACATAGATACGCGTGGATTTGCTTTCACGAATGGAAGGATGTGATTAGAGATAACGTGCACATCCAAGTTAGGATGGTCTTGATTCAGGCTTCCCACGGAGCATGTATGGGGTCCATCGTATCTCGTTATCTGCCATAGGTTGTTCATCCTCTTCAAACATAATACACGGACCCTCTAGTTACATCCGTCGAACTTGTGGAAGCATTCATGAATATATTTTTCCGCTTCAGTTTTTCGCACGGTGGACGCAACTGAGTTGTGTATGTTGTAATGCTTGATGGCAGCCTCCGTAAGTTTTTTAGTCATGAAGACCATCCCAACATGTAGTTCACCATTATTAAGTTTGTTCAACTGGTCCAACTATGGGAATTCTGGAAATTTTGTAGCGTAGAACCCTTCATATCCACTGTTGTGAAGTGGGATGATGGATTGTAATACGCGGAGCTTCTGCGAGTTCCAGTAAAACTTCCCAGGGCAACAACTTCTAGGGGTTCTTCCTCCGCAACACCGTCTACAACTTTCACAGGCTCGTCAAGGTCTGGTGGTTGGTCTGGAAATAAACCCATCTCGTCACCTTCGGGTCCGGGCTCCCTCAACGATTCCTCGTCAGAATTATACCCTTCAAAACTGTATAGTTCTGATTCATTAGCAACGTGTACCCTACTAGATTCTGCAACCGTAACCCGATCGCAAGAATGTGTCCCCATCGATGAGAAATCAATTGTGTTTGCCTCACTGGGGATACAAGTTGAGTGATATCCAAAAGAGAATTCATCAAACTAATAAAACTCTTTATGGTAGGACGACCCCATAAATGATGATGACCCTACACCTGGGATATAAGTTTAGTGTAGTCAGTATGAGAAATCATCTACGTTTGTCTCACTGGGATATAAGTTGAGTGACGTCCGTATGAGAAATCATCTACGTTTGTCTCACTGGGGATATAAGTTGAGTGACATCCGGAAGAGAAGTAATCGAATAGGTTAAGCTCTTCACGGTGAGAAGGCCTAATAGATGATGACGGCCCTACACCCGCATTGTATGGACTGTACGTTGAGTGTTGGGTTGGCGGCATATTCAGGTCAATGTCGAACCTGGGTACGGAAGAATGCCTTGGCTTTGAGGCATAAGACGATGAAGCTTGGTCATTGTTTGTACTTTTTAAGTTGAAGCCTTGTCGCAAACTTGATGTTGGACTATGAGCATTTGGGTTGAAGTTAAGATTTGCTCGGATCCAATTTGGTACAACGGCTTGGAATCCGACATTTCGTTCAGATAATGTTACAAAGATCTCTAGGGGTCATCCCATTGAATTCTATGTATGGGTGTCGGTCATCAATTTGCACATTTTCGTCGTGACTAACATCGAATATTTTGAAATAAAGCGGATCTATCGACGAAGGTAGTCGATACCTCAGTGAGTGTAACTCTCTCCCGGAAGCATGTGGAATCTTCCTCGTTAGCGCTCGCTTCAGCCTTTCATACGTTACTCCGATTGGAATCTGTAGCGTAACATTGTTGGGGGACTGGAATATGAAACCAAGTTCGGCATCAAGGATCATCTCACTATCGTAGTGAACCAGAGCATCCACTATTTTTGGCATTGTTGAAAAAACGAAGCAGTGTTACTTCTTCGCACACGAAATGCTTGGAACGTTTGGTAGGAAAAAGTTTCTTTGTTGAAATTTTTTTATCCCCAAATTTAATAAAATGGGAGGTGATGTGACGTGTGAGCAAAGAAAAAGCGTAACTCGCATCGTATAAAACACGAGTTGTGCCAACTTTGCAGTATACGTACCGTGTCAGGAGAAATTGTGTTTTATAGAACGCGAGTTGTGCCAGCTTTGCAGTATACGTACCGTGTCAATAAAAATCGCTTTTTATAGAACGCGAGTTTTGCCAGGTTTCTGATTCCTCAGAGAACTCTCGTTTTATCCTCTTATTTAATAAAATGGGGGGTAATGTGACATGTGAGTAGAGATAAAGCGTAACTCGCATCTTATAAAACTCGAGTTGTGCCAGCTTTGCAGTATACGTACCGTGTCTGGAGAAATTGCGTCTTATAGAACGGGAGTTTTGCTAGCTTTCTTATTCCTTAGAGAACTCGCGTTTTATAGAACGCGAGATTCTCCAGCTTTCCGATTCCTTAGAGATGTCGTGTTTTATAGAACGCGACTTCGGCCAGCCGTCTCAAATGGAATGCGATTTCTTCAGTATATATATACACCAAAATGAATTTTACAACAAAAAGCATGAAAATTTTGGTTTGTTGAAGGTTGGAATTTACTTTGTATAGGCTTCGATCGATATAATATGTCGAGACGAGAAACTATTACAGCTTTTGTATACTACGATGGGCAGATAATCGATGATGCATCTCTCGGTGTCGTATTTCAGTCATCTAGTACTATATTGCTTTTGTTGCCATACAACTTATCGTATAAGAAGTTGATGAATGAAGTGAAGAAACATGTTCCACATAGTCATGGGCAAAAGCTGGAACCGTTGAAGTTTCGAATGCCAACGTCGTTAGAACCATTAACGTATTCATTATTCTACATCGTGGACGACGCTGATGTGGAAATGATGGAGGAATCTCACCTATAGTTTTGTTTAGGGTGGGCCCTTGAGCTTGAGTTGTATGCAATATTTTCTGATGGTAGTGATGTTATCGGAGTCACAAATAATATGTAAAATTTTAACGTTCCTTAAAGCTTCGTTAAAGCGCGCCAATTTTAGCACCATATACACGAAAATTTTAGCACCTTTGCAAGCAAGCATACCATATACACGATTATTAAAGCTCGGATGCTCTGAAAATTTGAGTTGACGTGTTGCGATAGGTCTGTAAAACGCGAGTTTTGCCACCCTTTCCAGGATTACTGACATGCCAGGCAAAATCGCGTCTTGTAAAACGCGATTTCTGACATGCTAGGAAAAATTGTGTCCTGTAAAACGTGATTTCTTTGAATAATGTCGTAAATCGCATCCTGTAGAACGCGACTTTCGCGACTATAAAAACCCAGCCGGCCGAACGAATCCCACACCACTCAGTCAAAGAAAAAAATGCATTGCATTGCTTGAAGTTTTCGATTGTAACTACTAATGCCAACAAACCACATATCTGGAAAATTTATTCGCAAACTGATTTTCCAAATATTGTGATTTTTTGTTATTTGTAGTTGCATCTATATGTTGAGTAGATGTTAACTATTCGGTGTTTTTGTTCACGAGGATCGACAACAACAAATCACAATATCCAGGAATTCGAGATCTTTTTTAATGGCATGCAAAGTTCTTAATGTTTGGTCTAGGCTACGACCCCCGCATGTAACCGTAGCCAAAGACCAAACAATGAAAGCATATTTAGGGGTACAATACTTGGCTCCAATAGACCTCCGAGCTTGAAGACGAGGACCGATTCTCTACTCAGCTCAGGAAGTAACCCGAGGGTATGTTAACTAAGGATGGGACCAAGAGAGCAAAAGAAGTTGAGGATCTTGTAGAAGTATCTTTATTAGCATGTTTAGGGGGTACAATTGTACAATAATAATGCACGTGTGTTTCTTTCTTTTATACTAATTAAAAATTTATATTAATTACAAATATATACTAGTTACATAACAAAGGACATGCTAATGAAAATATATACTAATTAAAATTAAACGATAGTCGAATTCCTCCACCAAAATATTTATATACTAATTAAGAAATTAACTCAAAATATTGATTCAAATAAAATAGAAACTAATTAAAAAATAAAAAAAAAACACAAATTAAAAAACATATACTAATTAAACAAATAAACTACAAATCTTGATTAAACTAAAATATATACTAATTAAAAAATAAAATATAAAGTTCAATATTTCCAAATAAAATAAACTAAAAAATTGATGAAGCCTATGTCCACCGGTACTACAAGACGGTGCACGACGATGTCGCTCTGGATTGCGTCGGGGGAGAGTATCATGAACTGCCTCATTGTCATCGCCGTCGTCATCAGAATCACCACCATCATCCCCGGTTCCAGCTCCAGCAGTACCGCTCGTTCCACGGGGCCCACTAAGGTTGAAAAATGGAATGTGGCGGCGTTTGTTAGACAATCCCGGTTCCAAATGCGGTTGACACTGGTAGGACTGCATGAAGGGCACGTAGGGCACATAGGCTGCAGGATAGCTCGCGACACCACTCATCATCGCCGTAAATTGAGCAAAGGGGTCTGACACAGAAGGCGTTAAATAACATTGGCTCGGACTTTGGCTCAGATGTGGCCGCATCGGTGGTGGAGTAGCATCTGATGGTGGCGGTGCTGCGGAGGTAGGACCACGACTTCTTGCCTATGATAACCCACCGTCAGAGGTGTTCCATGCTCCCCTCCCCCTCGAACGCTGAGATCGTGGGCGGTTGCATTGCTGACGCTGATAGACGACCGATGCTTCCTCTCGAGTCAGAATAAACGGCTTCCCATTTGCCGTAAACCAGTCCTCATAATCATTGCTCACCATCGTATCAAACATACAATACTCACTTTAGGGTTGCCATCGCCAGTGAGCGATATAAGCATGGTGGTACACCGACCAATCAACCTATCGGATAATAAAAAAATTCATTATTCTTTTTAGATATGAATTACGTTCGAATTAATAAAAGAATGATGTAAGTATATAAATATTTATTAGCTCGGGCTTTCCTTGTCGAGTGAGTTTGTGCAACTCATCTAGATTTGGAGGCTCCATTGGGATACGTTGGAAACAACCAAATTGCTGTACAGCGTGGTCGGTCGGATGCCACTCAATTGTGGCGTAGCAAACGAGTGGTACAGAGGTCGTCTAAAGAAGCTTCGTCTCGGCCAAAAATTCCATGATGCAGTGGTGCACTTCCGGATTTGCGTACAGTTCCCATAAAAACTGTACAATATATAATGCGTATATTAAAAAAGAAGAAGATAATACATATAGTTAAATATAAAATTTATTTTATATAAATATACCAAAGTGTTACCTGATCTTTCAAAAAATTCTCAATATCCCGTCTGATAAACTTCAGGTCCTTCGCAACACGAATATGAGTTAAAGGAGCGGCCCACCTACAAAAGAAGAAGATAATTTTAATTATAATAATACTTATATTAAATAAATTAACTCTTTTGATACCTCTGACACAACGGAAAAACATATGGAGTAGGCTGCAGAAGCTCAGGGCGTAAAAATGACATTCTCCAATACGCCCAGGACTAGAGCAACACCAAACAACCTATGATGCAATACTTTTTTGGATCGATGTTCTTACACAGCTCCCTAAACAGATTGACTAAAAATGTGGATCCCCAGCTCAGTTTACTAGCATCTTCCAAATTCTGCAAATGTTGAAACCAGATTGTGTGAACCTTGTTTCGGGTTTTGTCAGCTATCAATACCATGCCGATCATCTGTAAAATATATGTGCGGATATATGCCTACAATACGAAAATATATATATTAGCATATGTAAAAAAAATTATTATTTCAATAATATTCGCTAAAAAAATTATTGCTACATTCTTCACATTTTCGCTCGCGTTAGTGGGTACATTACCAAAATTATTTTACAACCACACTAAATTTATTTTTTCGCCGTAAAAATGCTCTGGCACAACCCCTAGCCCATTCAAACATTGGTCATTCCAATCTTCAGCACCGAGACCAGTGATAGCCTTTCCATCAATAGGCAAACCCAGGATATGGGACGCGTCCTCAAGGGTAATCGTCACCTCGCCGCAAGGAAGGTGGAATGTGTGTGTGTGTGTGTGGCCTCCACCTCCCCACAAGAGCGTTGATCAAATCAACGTCAATTTTCGCACCTCCAAGAATTTTGGATGCGTGCAAAGACCCGACCTTCTCTATGTACGGTTGGATCAACAAGTCTGGTGATCTCGTCATCCGATTGTAAGAAACCTAAAGACGTCGTACCATCCCATTCTAAAAAAGTAAACACGTATGTATAAATTAAACTATATAAAAGAATATAAAATATGCGTATGTATAAATAACAATATATAAATAAATAAATAAATAAATAAATAAAACGAGATAAAACTTACATTTCTCCGAGTGATAATCGAACACGTGCTTGTGATCCAACCTTATCAATCTCGTCATTATATCAAACACGAAAAATCAACCGAGAAACTGAAAGAAAGTAGATTTGAGAGAGTGTGATTTTTTTGGTGTGGGGGTAGAAGGGGAGGGTGGGGACCAATTTATAGTGGAAATCAAATCGGTTGGGGTGAGATTATTGAATGAAAATCGTGCCTTGCAGGACGCAACTTCCGTAAATCACACCGTATAGAACGCTACTTCTTCATAACCCTAACGCGGTAAATAAATTTCCAACCAATGCAATTTATTACCGCGGAAATCACGGTCCACACAACGCGACTTCATCTTATCGCGACGAGTCGTTTGAAATTCTCGTAGAAGTCGCGTCCTATAGAACGCGACATTAATTTATTTATTTTTAAAAAAATAAATACCGGATAATATAATCCACATCAGACCGAAGTCACGCCTTGCAAAATGTGATTTTGGATATCGCATCCTGCAGAACGCGATTTACCCTAACGTGGGCCAAATGGAGGGTATTTTCCTAATGTTGTTCTTAGGGGGTATTTTTCCAAATAAACTCCCAAAAGGCAATATGTGGCTAAAATACCCATATTAGTCACTATCTTTAGACCATCTTAAGTGTTCATCTCTTGGATTGAAGATTTTAAATTTCAATAAATGGAGGGTTAGTATGGTACTTTAAGGGGACAAAAATAAATTAAAAAATTAAATACTCCTTTTAAGTTTATTGAAACTATATGAAAAATTCTATACCGTAAATTAAATTAAAGGGTAATTAAGAATATGCCATTAACGTTTTATTTATGAAAATTTTCGCATTTGCTTTGAAATATATAAGATATGATGAGTAGCTAGTTTAGTCGTCGTTTTATTCCTAATTGTGCTTAAATTGATGATTTGTGGATCTTAATTGTGAGATATTTCGTGTTTTCTCATGAAGGACATGGTGGATGCAGAACAAACATGAAAAGGCCGGGAATTGCAGAAAATCTGGATTCATGGCTGGGATGTTGGGCATGAACTAGGGCATAAATGCTGACTGGACGCCACGCCAGCACCTTCTAGAAGCTGACGTCAGCAGCGTGATAACTTATCAGTTGCATACCAACTTGCTTATCAGCGGAATTTAAATTTTAAACTTTATCATTATCTTATGTAAATAATTTGAATTATTTTAGAATTTATCTTTATCACTTTGGAATGCTTTTTAGGGTTTTAGACCACTATAAATACCCTACTTTGGGGTGAAACTCATCATGGAATTCACTCTTGTTCTTCATTTTTCTTGATCTTAAATATATCTCTTTTCTTTTACCTTTATTGGTTTTTATTTTTCTTTTCCTTGTTAAAATTAAGTATGGTTTCTTCACCAACCATGCTTAGCTAAATTTCCCTTAGCCAAAAGCAACGCCAAACCCGACTTACCTCGTGAGATTAGAAGAGTTCTTCATTCCTCCAACATTTCTTTTTTCGATTCTCTATAAAATTGATTAGGTAATCAGCCTAACCTTTATGCATCTCAATTATTTAATTCTGAAGGCGTCGTCGGATTAGAAGTGGTTCAGATCCACCGTTTGGGACGAGAATAGGCTTGCAGCAAATTCAACTCCCTAAGAACAAACTTAGTGGCGGTCCACTAAGGGGAACCAAAATCAGATACGGTTCTCGTGGAGACAACTATCTGAGCACAGGCTTCTCCAGCACTAATGCAGACTTGTGTTAGCATCGATGGTCGTAGCTAATCAACTTAACACTTGATTTCAAGGATTGCCCTGAGAATTGAGTTTACCGTAGAGAAGCAAGTTACAAGGGTTGGGCCTTGTAGACTGTAACCGGCAAGAAGGTTGAAGCAAAATCCATTTCCATGATCGAGAAGAGTTGTGGCAAAGTGAAGCTTGAGTCTAATTCATTCCATAATTTATTTCAATATTTATTTTCGCTTTTACTATACTTCCATTACTCGAATTAGTTTATTAAACTCCCATTTTTATTATTTGCAGGTATCTTGGTCTAAGTTAAAACGAATAAGTGTTGGAACTCCCTAGTCCATGTGGATCGACCCTTACTCTTGCTATATTATTTTTAATTATTTATTTGAGTTTAAGGATTTATTTTGACACAAGTAACGATGCGTGTAAAAATTGGCACCATTGCTGGGGACTACGAGTCGACAAAGTTACTAATATCGTTCTTTATTGATTTATAACCAGGAGTAATCCGGGAGAACAAGTTGATTGCGTCCCGGAAATCGAAGCACTAGCCTGAAAGTTGCACGCACAAACACTTCGGGAAAAGAAGAACAAACAATGCCAATAAAGACTTGAACGCGATCTAGAGATCACATCTGAAGCGGAGTCGAATTTCGATTATACCAACGAAGAACCGGATCCGATGGGAGACAGAGATCAAACTATTCACCAGCTAAATGCGGCACCCGATGGATAACAGGCGATGCGCATTACTTTCCCGAATGGCACAACACCATTCGTGCTAAAAACGGGTTTGGTTCACCTTTTACCTACTTACCACGACATGCCGAACGAAAATCCGCATAAACATTTGAAGGAATTTCACATGGTTTGTCTAAGTACAAAACCTCAGGGAGTAACCGATGATCAAATTAAACTAAGAGATTTTCCATTTTCTTTAGCAGATATCGCAAAGGATTGGTTATTTGATTTACCTCCCAACTCTGTTACAACTTGGACTAATATGGAAAAACTATTTCTTGACAGGTTCTTCCCTGCGGCAAAAGCGAGCGAAAAGAGGCGCAGTGTCCTGAGCATTCAACAAAAGGATACTGAATCCTAATATGAATACTGGGAGCGTTTTAAAAAGTTGTGCGCAAAATATCCACAACATGGATTGTCGGAACAAACCCTGCTCCAGTATTTTTATGAAGGATTGACGCCCATGGATATGAAAGTAATAGATGCAGCAAGCGGCGGGGCTCTAGTCAATATGACTCCAACAGCGGCAAAAACATTAATATCAACCATGACCGCCAACTCGCAAAGGTTTAATCAATCTAGTGAACCATCTCGAAGGGTTCGCGAGGTAAGTCTAGTTTCTTTGGAAAATAAAATTGATAAAATAGCTGAAATAGTGCAATCTCTTGTTGCAGATAAAAAAAGAATAGCTAGACTTTATGGAATCTGTACTAGTTCAGAACATCCGACAGACTGTTGTCCGATGATTCAAGAAGATGATATTGCTCAAGTCAATGCCATAGGAAATGCTTATAATCTGGGATGGAGAAACCAGTCAAACTTCGGTTACGCGCACAACCAGAGACCAAATCAACAATACCAACAAAGACATCCTTACCCACAACAAAAGATGTCTCGGAAAACCTTAGTTGAGCGTTTAGCAATGTCCCAAGAAAAATTTCAAAATCGTATCGAGGCCCATTTGCAAGAGTTAGACAAAAAATGAGCCAACTAGCCCAGACAGTAGGTCATCTTGAATCTCAAGGTAAACTTCCTTCGCAAACCGAGACAAACCCGAAAGGGAATGTTAATGCCATCACTCTTCGGAGTGGCACCGTTATTGAACCCAAAACCTCGGAGGTAGACACTCAAAAAGGTAAAGAAAAGAAAACATCACTCGTTGAAAAAAGATACACCGAACCCGACCCTAAACCACCCCCTTATGTCGTGCCACCTCTCTTCCCATCGAGATTAGTGAAGAAAGATAAACAAGACAAAGAAAATGAGATCCTAGATGTTTTTCAAAAAGTGGAAATCAATATCCCACTCCTCTACGTAATCCAAAAAATCCCAAGGTATGCTAAATTTTTGAAAGATTTATGTACTAACAAACGTCGTCTTGTAGGAGTTGAAAAAGTTAATCTAAGAGAACACGTATCGACGGTTTTTCAGCGGAGGTTACCGCCAAAATTGAAGGACCAAGGTATGTCCGTCATTCACTGCAGAATCGGTAAAGTGGGGCATCTATTAATGTTATGCCCCTTTCATTTTATAACTCACTTTCTGTTGAGCCTTTGAAGGATACGAAAGTAACCATACAGCTAGCGGACAGATCCATAATTTACCCGGAAGGATTGCTAGAGAATGTTCTAGTAAAGGTAAACGATTTAATCTTTCCGACAGATTTCTATGTCATAGACATGAAAAACAATCAGACTAATAATTCTTTCAAAATCCTCCTTAGTCGTCCATTTTTAAGTACTACAAATACGAAAATCGATATGAGAAACGAGATCCTTACAATGGAGTTTGATGGCGAGGTGATAAAATTTGATGTTTACAAAGCGATGAAACATCCTTAAAATATTTCTAGTTTAAACTTTTTTGACGTTATTGAGCATTCCATCGATGATTCCTTTGAATCTAGCTTTTATAACTTTATGGATGATTTGTGCAGAGAAATTGAGGATTATGGCGACGAGGACAGGGAGTGTGAAAAAATTTATTCAGTGGATGATAATTTAATACTTACTACGTCCAAGACTAAACTTTTACCTTCTGTATTGCAGGCACCTGAAATTAAACTTAAACAATTACATGACCATCTAAAGTATGCATTTTAGGGGAAGGGGAAACCTTACCGGTTATCATCTCGAACAAGTTATCAAAAGAAGAGGAAGAAGATCTACTAACGGTGTTGCGTGTACATAAGAGGGCTATTGGATGAACCATTGCAGACATTAAGGGGCTTAGTCCCTCCACTTGTATGCACAAGGTAAAAATCGAGGATGGGGTGAAGCCATCTCGACAAGGCCAACGTCGGCTGAACCAACCGATGATGGATGTAGTTAAAAAAGAGATACAAAAGCTTCTAGAATCGGATATAATCTATTCAATTTCAGATAGTGACTGGGTAAGCCCGATCCACGTAGTCCCTAAAAAACCGGAGTTACGATAGTTAAGAATCCAGAAGGTGAGTTAATCCCGACAAGAGTTCAGAATGGTTGGCGAGTCTGTATAGACTACAAGAAGTTGAACTCCCTAACTCGAAAAGATTATTTTCCACTTCCTTTTATTGACCAAATGATTGAACGATTAGCCGGTAAAACTCACTATTGTTGTCTTGATGGATTTTCAGGTTTTTTCCAGATTCTTGTGGCGCCAGGAGATAAAGAGAAAACGACCTTTACATGTCTTTTTGACACATTCGCATATCGCTGAATGCCATTTGGACTTTGTAACGCGCCAGCTACATTCCAAAGGTGTATGGCGAGAATTTTCTTAGACTATATTGAAAAAGGAATTGAGGTATTTATGGCCGATTTTACGGTTTACGGTAATTCCTTTGGAGAATGTTTATTGAATTTGACAAATGTATTAAGAAGTTGCCTTGGATTTAACCTTGTTCTAAATTACAAAAAATGTCATTTTATGGTTGATAAAGGATTAATTCTAGCACATATAGTTTCTTCTGATGGTATTACTGTCGACAAAGCTAAAACAGATGTTATACGCTCACTTCCTTACCCTACAACTGTGAGGGATATTCGATCTTTTCTTTGCCATGCAGGATTTTACCGCGGGTTTATTAAGGATTTTTCAAAGCTGGCGCAACCTCTCTGCAGTTTACTAAAAAAGATCAACCCTTCAACTTTGATGAAAAATGCAGAGAGGCATTTGACATCCTGAAAGAGAACCTCTTAAATGCACATATTTTCCAACCTCCAAATTGGGACTATCCATTTGAGTTGATATACGATGCCTCTGATTCTAGCGTTGGAGCCGTGTTAGGCTAAAGAATCGGTAAAGAACCGCATGTTATAGCCTATGCATCGTGCACTTTAGATCCTGCACAAAAAAACTATCCGACAATGGAAAAAGAAATCTTTACTATTGTCTTTGCTTTAGAAAAAAATTCGATCATATTTGCTTGGTACTAAAATTATCATTTTTTCTGATCATACAACTTTACGCTATTTGATGAGCAAAAAATAGGCGAAACCGAGATTTATCCGGTGGATTTTACAGCTTCAGGAATTTAACATTGAAATTAAAGATAAGAAGGGGTGCGAAAACCTTGTCGCAGACCACTTAAGTCGCATTCCACTGTCTATGTCAGATCCACCGGTTAACGAAGAGTTCCCTGATGAAAGCTTAATGGTAGCACAAGCAAGCATACCATGGTTCGTAGACATGGTTAATTACTTGGCCACAGGTAAGTAACCGCAAGATTTGTCGAGAGCAAAAATTAAACGATTAAAATGAGAATCTCGATTCTTCATTTGGGATGATCCTTATCTCTGGAAACACTGCTCGGACAAGGTAATTAGGCGATGTATAGCCGAGGATGAGGTAAATTCTATTCTAAACATTTGTCATTCCTATTCTTGTGGTGGTCATTTCGGACCTAAACGAACTGCGCATAAGATTCTTAAATGTGGTTTTTATTGGCCTAACATTTTTTCGCGATGCTTATTTATTTTGCAAATCATGTGAAAGATGTCAACGAGTAGGTAATTTAAGTCGCCGAAATGAAATGTCACTTAATCCCATTTATTTATGTGAGATATTTGATGTATGTATATTAGATTATATGGGTCCCTTTTTTTCTTCGTTTGATAATTTCTATATAATCCTTACGATGGACTATGTTTCTAAGTGGGTAAAAGCTAAAGCTACCCGAAATAATGATGCTAAAACCACGGTTAAATTTCTAAAAGAATCTATTTTTTCTAGGTTTGGCACACCGCGGGGGATAATAAGCGATAGAGGGAAGCATTTCATTAACCGGGTAATTGGCGCTCTCATGAAGAAATTTGGCGTTACCAACCGGATTTTGACATCTTACCATCCGCAAACAAATGGTCAAGCGAAGGTATCAAATCGAGAGATAAAGACCATACTTGAGAAAATCGTTAAGCCGGATCGCAAAGATTGGAGTGTCAAGTTAACCGATGCATTGTGGGCATACCAAACTGCGTACAAAGGTCCTATCGGAATGTCGCCATACCGCCTCATTTTCGGTAAACTGTGTCACTTACCGGTTGAGTTAGAACATCGAGCATATTGGGTGGTTCAACAATGCAATATGAAGATGGATGCAATTGGTGAGGAACGCAAGCTGCATATTCAGGAGCTCGAGGAAATCCGAAAACACGCTTACGATAGCTCACGGATATATAAAGAAAAAACAAAGGATTTCCACGATAAAAATATTTCTTTTAAATCTTTTTTTGTTGGTCAAAGAGTTCTACTATTTAATTCTAAATTTAAACTTTTTGCAGGTAAATTGCGGTCAAAATGGCTCGGACCATTCACCGTTGTTCAAATTTTTCCACATGGTGTGGTAGAAATTCAAGATACTTCGGGATATAGCTTCAATATAAATGGACAACGGTTAAAGCAATTTTACGAAAATGTGTCGGTTGGTTTAATCGAAGAGATTTATTTTAAGGAACCAATCGTGTGAATAAGGTCGTCAAGCTAATGACATTAAATAAGCGCTTAATGGGAGGCAACCCATTTATTTTATTTTATTTTATTTTAATTTATTTACCTTTAATCAAATATTTTATTTATTTAGCTTCTTTCAAATTTTTAATTTATTTCTTATGTTAATTTTTTTAGACTGATAAACCCTTGCTAACCGGTTTTGCATCGAACATGTGCAAGATTTTTAAGCATGGAGCACGTTAGAAATTCCTTATTCTCATCTCCTTCACGTTCGACAACCACCAGTCGCCGCCACCATGGTCCGGACCAGAGAGCAAGCTCGCCGTCTCCCCAACCGACCGGAGCCTCTTGTCCTAGGAGGGCATTGCTGCATGCTCCCGCCAGACTTCGTGGCTGTAACTAGTTCTGGGAGTTTCCTTAGTCCATCTCTTTCATTTTTATTTGCATAATGAGACATCATGCTTAGAGTGAGGGGGAGTGGGTATCCATGCCAAATTCTAATAATTGCTTGTTCGATTGCTTGTTCTCTTGTTCTTGATTTTATTTAAATTTAAGTTACTTTTTGATTTCCTTTGTTTCACCTAGTCCATTTGTTTCCGTATGACTTTGATATTTTTCTTGTTAGAAATTTTAGGTTGCATAATAGATTATGGCATGCTTGGAATTTTTCTTATAACCCTTGTCATGACATTCCTTACTTCGTTAATTGACATGATGATTACCCATGCACACAAGACAATTCATGAGAGCTTTTGAGCCTAATGAGCATGCATCACATTCGTACTTAGTCGAACCTTACCCCTGTTACAACCCTTTTAAGACCTCTTCATTTTTGCATCACATTCGTACTTAGTAGTGGAGATTAGATTTAACCACAAGCCTATGGTAATGCTCTAATTAGTTTTGGCTCGAGTGAATATTTTCTACCCTTAAACACTTCGAGTGACATGAGCGATTCCTTGTGAGGGTACTTGGTTTGCGTCATTATTGCTAACATGGTATTGGAATGTCATTTTTGCTTAAATTATTTCTAAGTCTTGCCGTTTCTCTTTTGCTCCTTTATTTTCTTTCATGTTTAGATACTTAGTCGTAGGGAAACCTTGAGACTTCGTGAAATTAAGAATGAGATCTTGAGCTTAGATTTGTTTAATTTTGAGATACTTGAGGACAAGCATCGGATAAGTGAGGGGGAATTTGATGAGTAGCTAGTTTAGTCGTCGTTTTATTCCTAATTGTGCTTAAATTGATGATTTGTGGATCTTAATTGTGGGATATTTCGTGTTTTTATCATGAAGGACTTGGTGGATGCAGAAAAAACAGGAAAAGGCTGGGAACTACAGAAAATACGGATTTGTGGCTGGCTGTTGGGCATGAATGCTGACTGGATGCCACGTCGGCACCTTCTAGAAGCCGACGACAGTAGTGTGATAACTTATCAGTCGTATATCAACTTGCTTATCAGCGGAATTATTTTAGGATTTATCTTTATCACTTTGGAGTGATTTTTAGGGTTTAAGACCACTATAAATACCCCACTTTGGGGTGAAACTCATCATGGAATTTACTCTTGTATCTTGAGCTTAAATATATCTTTTTTCTTTTACCTTTATTGGTTTTTATTTTTCTTTTCCTTTGTTAAAACTAAGTATGGTTGTTTCACCAACCATGCTTAGCTAAATTTCCCTTAGCCAAAAGCAACGCCAAACCCGACTTACCTCGTGAGATTAGAAGAGTTCTTCATTCCTCCAACATTTCTTTTTTTTATTCTCTGTAAAATTGGTTAGGCATCTTAATTATTTCATTCCGAAGGCGTCGTCGGATTAGAAGTGGTTCAGATCCACCGTTGGGGACGAGAATAGGCTTGTAGCAAATTCAACTCCCTAAGAACAAACTTAATGGCGGTCCACTAAGGGGAATCAAAATCGAAAACGATTCTCGTCGAGACAACTATTCGAGCACGGGCTTCTCCAGCACTGATGCAGACTTGTGTTAGCATCGATAGCCGTAGCTAATCAACTTAGCACTTGATTTCAAGGATTGCCCTGGGAATTGAGTTTACCGTAGAGAAGCAAGTTACAAGGGTTGGGCCTTGTAGACTGTAACTGGTAAGAAGGTTGAAGCAAAATCCATTTCCGTGATCGAGAAGAGTTGTGGCAAAGTGAAGCTTGGGGCTAATTAATTCCATAATTTATTTCAACATTTCTTTTCGCTTTTATTATACTTCCATTACTCGAATTAGTTTTTTAAACCCCCATTTTTATTATTTGTAGGTTTCTTGGTCTAAGTCAAAACGAATAGGTGTTGGAACCCCCTAGTCCCTGTGGATCGACCCTTACTCTCGCTATATTATTTTTAATTATTTGTTTGAGTTTAAGGATTTATTTTGACGCAAGTAACGACGCGTGTCAAGTTAAAAAAAAAGATATCTTTTTGTAAGTTATAATGTTATTGAGAAATGGTGATTGTGGTCTATTTGGCTTTTAATATAGGCTTAACTATACAATAAGTGTCTAAACTATGCCTATTTTTTCAATAGGTGCCTAAAGTATTTTTTTACTGAAATATGTGCATCAAGTTTCATTTTGACTAAAATAGGTGCCTCAACTTTCAATTTTGGTTTGTTTTAAAGTAAACTAAGGCACCTACTTTTTGCTTGTCCTCAAGCAACTAAGAATTAAAAGAAAAATGAAAATTTTTGTGTTGGCCTTCAAACGGTGAACTGTCCCTTACCCGTCGCTCATTCTCTATGGCGGCAGCAACCTGTCGGAAAGGTTAGGATCTGTCCGGAATCTCCCTATAGCTCTCGTGCAGTGTGTGCATGCTTGTGAACAGTTATATGCTAAGACTCTCTTAGTTTCACTAGAATATTCAACTTCTTAACTCGAATTTTTATTGTTGAGTGTGTAAAAGTTCTATTATTTACACCCTTTTTAACCCATATTTCTGCTGCATTCAAGCATCATTGCATTGCATTTAGGTTAGTTTTCAATAAAACATCACAATTATATAAAAGGCACGGATTCTACTAAAAGATGGTGTATTTTGCAGGTAGCTGCCATGGTTGACGATGAAGGCAGGCGCAGGGCAGATAAGCAGGAAAGCTGAAATGGACAAGCAGCTGAAGAAGACGAACCTGTCATGGACCTGTCGTGACAGCATGGTGACAGCAGATTTATGAAGAGGAAAAGTGAAGTGGACCTCGATAGATAGAGAAAAATCTGCTCGTCTGTCGTGTGGAAGCCGAATATTTTTCCAAGCCCCGGATCAAAAGATATGTCAAGCCAAAGCTCAAAGGAGAGGAAATCCCTAAAAGCAAGGATGCGGCTGGAAAGTAGGAGTCTTTAGAGATTTAGTCTTTATTAGAATCTTACTTTTAATTAAAGTTGTAATCCTTGTTACCTTAGATAACTTGAGCCCAAAGCTTATATAAAGGGCATAGATTAAACCTAGGGCATAACCGATTACCCCATAACCGAAACCAAACCCCTGCTGTCCACCCGTCACCGACATGTTCTAAATTCCCCCTAGGGCTACGGGTTGTTTTGTAAAGTAGTTGCAAGGGTTGCTTTGTTTTAGGATTTTTCAAGTTCAATAAAATAAACTTCAAGTTCTTTTATCTTGGTTTTAATATCTTGCAAGAGCATCGGGAGAGCATTGTGAGGTTATCTATTTACTTAGCATCGGAAGAGTTAAGTATACGAAAGAGATAAAAGCGCGTTCTCTAGTTTATAGTTGAACCATCTCGTGCTTAGGGATAAGGCGAGGTTAAGTGGCTAAGGAAGAATTCATACACATCGGTGTTCATCCTTCGATTCACGCCGGGAGGTATCATCAAAGACGTGTTCATCGACAGACTTGTGCCTAGGGATAGGGCAAGGCAGATCTGGGATTCTTGCCAAGCTTGAAGTACTGAGTTAGTGTCTGCTGCCGCGACAACTAACGGACAGACGCCGTGACAGGTGCTGTCGGCGACGGGAGCGACGACAGAACTAGAGATCCTAAGCAATTCAATACCTGCACTACCGAGCAATTCAATACCGGCCCCTTCTCTCTATCTTGATATTCCAATCCTTTTATTTACGTTTTTATCATATTATTCTCGTGACAATCTTCTAAATTATTTCCTTTACTTCGTGCAGTAAATCAAGGTGAAGTCATTAGCCCAATCCCTGTGGAGACGATATCCGATACTTCGTATCACTTTACTACTTGCGTCGTGTACACTTGCACTACCATTGCGATAGACTATTTTACACGCAACAAGTTTTTGGCGCCGTTGCCGGGGATTGGCAACATAACTACATTTTTCTTTTATTGCACTTTTTGCTTTTGTTTTTGTTTTTGTTTTTATTTTTAATTTTTCTTTTTTCTTTTTTGTTTTCAACTCTTGCTTTTCACGAGGTTCTTTTGTTTATGCGCAGATCGAAAAGGGGCGAAGATCCTGAGTATAAGTTAGATCCGGAAATCGAACGATCATTCAATCTCAAGAAACAGATTCGCCACCTTTTAGACAGGAACGAATACCTTGAAGAACAGCTAGAGCAGATGGCCCGTAACCAGCCTGCTGGAGGAGACATACCGCCTGTCGGCGACCCGCCTGGGGCAGGTGGACGACGGTCATGTCGTGACTACATGCTGAACGATCATGTAGAGCTGGAGACCACGCTGCCGGATATTGATGTTGACAACTTCGAGCTTAAGCCTGTCATGTTTAGTATGATCAACAACGCCGGGCAGTTTGGTGGTTCTGCGATAGAAGATGCTAGGGAGCATCTCAAAACGTTCCAGGAGATCTGTGGTTCGTTTAGGCTACCAGGAGTTAGTCCAGAGATACTGAGGCTTCGGTTATTCCCCCATTCATTAAGGGACAGAGCTAAAACTTGGTGGAATAAACTTACACCGGGTTCTATTATGACTTGGGCAGATCTAACTCGTGAATTTTTATCTCGTTTTAATCCTTCGCATTTATTTGAGCGATTACGTAACGAAATTGCTACTTTTCAACAGGAAGATGACGAGCCGATGCATGAGGCTTGGGACAGATTTACTACTCTTCTTCGGAACTGCCCAATGCATGGATTCCCTGTCTGGAATCAGGTAACTAAATTTTATAATGCTGCTAACTTACAAACTAGCATTCGCATTGATTCTGCAGCAAATGGACTATTATTGGATAAAGATCCAGACGAGGCATTACAAGTTCTAAAAAATCTAGCCAAGAATGAGGAGCAGTTTCCGACAGCTAGAAGAGGAAGTAAACGGGTACTTGCTGTCAAAGACTATGAGGCCGACAACACTATGAAATCTCAGGTAGCATTCCTTACTAAGGCAATGAAACACTTATTGAGTGAAGAGGACTTACGAGGATTTGCTGTCGAGGAAATTTGTGCTACTTGTGAAGGAAATCATAGTAGTGAAGAGTGCCCTATAAATATAGAAGAGGGAAAATATGTTGGAAATTACAAGCCAAACTACAATTCCAACAACTACAACCCTAATTGGAGGAAAGATCCCAAATTTTCCTAGAGTAACCCTAACAATGCCCTAAATCCGCAAGCATATAATCAGAATCAGGGGGTCCTAGATTGTTGACGCGACAGCAGCTGCAGCCGCAGAACCTGCCACCTCAGCAACAACAGCAGCCACCACCTGCCACGAGTAGTGTATTGGAGCAGACTCTGGCCACCTTTATGTCTCAGACTGGCACGTATATGGATAATATTAATCAGTTTGTCAAGAAGACGGAAAATTTTATGGATGAAACTAAGATGAGAATGACAAACCATGAGGCCACCTTGAAATCTCTAGAGACACAAATGGGTCAGGTGTCGCAGCATATTAAACCGAGGCAGAATGGAGGTTTCCCTAGCAATACTGAAAATGCTAGACCGCCCCCACATGAGCAATGTAAGGCAATCACTACTAGGAGTGGGAAAAAGCTACCAGGGCCGGAAAAAGAGGTTGATACAGAAAAGGAACCTGCCTTGGATAAACCTGCCGAGGAAGCTGCCCCGACAGGTGACAAACAGAATGCTGCCGATGAGCCTGTCACGACAGCAGAAGCGACAGAGGAGAAAAAGGATGATTATCGTCCTCAGATTCGTATGCAGTGGGAAGGACGCATTGCTGATTATCGTCCCCCACCACCCTTTCCTCAACGGATACAACAAGCTAAGCATGAATCTCAACTCAAAAAAATTTATGATATTTTTAAACAGGTTCATATTAACATTCCGTTGTTAGATGCTGTTAGGGAGATGCCCGGTTATGCTAAATTTCTCAAGGATGTCATGTCTAAAAAATCTAAACTTGGGGAATTTGAAACGGTAAGGATGCAAGAAGGTTGCATGAGTATTCTTCATCGGCAACCACCCCAGAAAAAGAAGGATCCGGGGAGCTTCCTCATACCTTGCGTAATCGGCGATAAATTTGTGGGTAAGGCACTTTGTGATCTTGGTGCTAGTGTTAATCTAATGCCCAAATCTGTTTTTCAGAAACTAGGTATTGGCAAGGCGCGGCCCACGACAGTTACCCTACAGCTAGCCGACCGCTCTTACGTTCACCCCGAGGGAAAAATTGAAGATATCTTGGTAAGAGTGGATAAACTTATTTTTCCTGCTGACTTTCTTATTTTAGATTGTGAGGCAGATGAGAACGCACCAGTCATCCTAGGGCGACCCTTCTTAGCCACGGGAAGATCATTGATTGATGTGGAGAAAGGAGAACTCACCATGCGCGTGAATGATCAAGAAATTAAGTTGAATGTTCTCCAAGCAATGAAACATGCTGATGTGGATGAGGAATGCAAGGCCATCATTGAGGTGACCTTTGATCAACCCTGCATCAGGACGGGCTGCCGAGATATAAAATTTGGTCACTGCTGCGACAGCCATCTACAAGCCTGTCATGACAGTGACGACGACAGCGATGACGACAGCACCGACGACAGTGACCCCTCTGAATCCGATACATCTGATACTGAAGGTCATGAGGAGGTAAACTGGTTAGACCATCGTCCAGGTAAGTTATTCGAACCTTTGAATTACACTTCGGATAACCATTTAATCCAAAAGCCCTCTACTGTTGAACCACCTGTCTTAGAACTTAAGCCCCTTCCAGGGCAGCTTAAATATGCTTATCTTGGTTGTGATGACACACTGCCCGTAATCATCTCTGCTAAGCTGCCGCAGGAACAGGAACGACAGCTGATCGACATGTTGAGGCAGCATAAAAGGGCGATAGGATGGACGATAGCAGACATTCAGGGCATTAGTCCGGCAATCTGTATGCACAAAATCCTCCTAGAGGAAGATCATAAGCCGACTATTGATGCCCAAAGGCGGTTAAACCTTGCAATGAAGGAGGTAGTGCGTAAAGAAATAATTAAATGGTTAGATGCTGGTATTATTTACGCCATCTCCGACAGCAAATGGGTAAGCCCGGTGCAATGTGTTCCCAAGAAAGGAGGCATGACCGTGATAACCAACGAAAACAACGAGTTAATCCCAACCAGGACTGTGACCGGTTGGAGGGTTTGTATGGACTATCGGAAGCTTAACAAAGCTACCCGAAAGGACCACTTTCCTTTACCCTTTATTGATCAAATGCTTGATAGATTAGCGGGTAGACCTTACTATTGTTTTCTTGATGGTTATTCAAGATATAATCAAATTGCTATTGCACCGGAGGACCAAGAGAAAACGACTTTCACATGCCCCTACGGAACATATGCATTTAGGAGGATGCCGTTCGGCCTATGTAACGCACCTGCCACCTTCCAAAGATGCATGATGGCTATATTCTCCGATATGGTAGAAGACTTCCTTGAGATCTTCATGGATCATTTTTCCGTCTTTGGAGACGATTTTGAGAACTGCCTCGGCAACCTTCAAAAGGTACTTGAAAGATGTGAAAAAGCTAATCTTGTTCTTAATTGGGAAAAATGCCATTTTATGGTAGATGAAGGGATAGTTTTAGGCCATAAGATTAGCTGCCGTGGGATAGAAGTCGACAGGGCAAAAATAGAGGTCATAGAGAAGCTGCCGCTGCCAACCACAGTCAAGGGCATTAGGAGTTTTTTAGGGCATGCTGGTTTTTATAGGAGATTTATTGCCAATTTCTCAAAAATCACGAAACCCCTATGTCATCTCTTAGAGCAGAACCGACCCTTTGACTTTAATGAAGAATGTACTGAAGCATTCAAGGTTCTGAAGGAAAAGCTAGTGACAGCCCCCATAGTACAGCCACCAGACTGGACGCAACCGTTTGAAATTATGTGTGATGCTAGTGACTATGCTGTCGGGGCAGCACTTGGGCAGCGCAAGGACAGGCTGTTTCATGTCATATATTATGCCAGCAAAACATTGAATGATGCCCAAGTGAATTATACCACCACAGAAAAGGAGCTGTTAGCTGTGGTGTTCTCCATCGACAAGTTTCGTTCTTACATACTTGGAACGAAGGTTATAATACACACCGACCACTCTGCCCTCAAGTATTTATTTGCAAAAAAGGATGCAAAGCCTAGGTTGATACGGTGGATCTTACTATTACAAGAGTTCGACCTTGAGATAAAAGATAAAAAGGGGACAGAAAATCAGGTTGCAGATCACTTGTCGAGGTTGGAGATGGGACAGAGTCTACCTTTAGATGAGACACACATACTAGAGACCTTCCCAGATGAGCAGCTCTTTGCTGCCGCAATAGCTGTCGCGACAGCCATGGCGGCAGGTAAGTCTTCTAACCTTCCCTGGTATGCTGATTTCGTTAATTTTATAGTTAGCGGAATATTACCTTCTGATCTTACTTATCAAGCCAGGAAGAGGTTTCAAAATGATGTTAAACATTATTATTGGGACGAACCTCTTCTTTTCAAAATGTGCGCAGATCAAGTTATAAGGAGATGTGTACCACAAGAAGAACAAGAAGACATTCTCCATCATTGTCATGCTTCACAATATGGAGGACACTTAGGAGGCAATAAAACTGCTGCCAAGGTGCTGCAGTCAGGGTTCTACTGGCCGACACTGTATAAGGACGCACAGGAATTTTACAAAAACTGTGACAGGTGCCAGCGAACAGGTAACATCTCGAGGAGAAACGAGATGCCACTGCAGAATATTTTAGAAGTCGAAATCTTCGACGTTTGGGGGATTGATTTTATGGGACCTTTTCCATCTTCGTGTGGAAATCTTTACATCCTCCTAGCAGTAGATTATGTCTCCAAGTGGGTAGAAGCAATCGCAACTCAAAAGAATGATGCCAAAACGGTCCAAAAGTTTTTGCACAAAAACATCTTTTCTAGATTTGGCATCCCTAGGGCGATTATCAGTGATGAAGGGAGACATTTTGACAACAGGGTAATTGCTGCCGCCTTGAGAAAATATGGTGTCAAGCACAGGATCGCGACAGCATACCACCCACAGACCAATGGACAGGCTGAGATATCCAATAGGGAAGTGAAGAACATTCTTGAAAAAATGGTTAAACCAACTAGGAAAGATTGGTCTTTGCTTCTGAATGATGCACTATGGGCATACAGAACAGCTTTCAAGACTCCATTGGGCATGTCTCCATACCGTTTTATTTATGGGAAAACCTGTCACTTACCTGTCGAGATAGAACACAAGGCATATTGGGCGATCAAGGCAGTAAACATGGACTTGGACAAGGCAGGCCAGAAAAGGCTGTTAGATTTGAATGAGATAGATGAAATACGGACAATGGCCTACGACAATGCAAGGATTTACAAGGAAAAGACTAAGAAGTGGCATGACAAGAAGTTGCTGCCATGACAGTTCTGCCCAGGGCAGCTTGTGTTGTTGTTTAATTCTAGGTTGAAACTCATTCCAGGGAAGCTCAAATCTAGATGGTCTGGCCCGTTCCAAGTAGTTCAAGTTTTTCCCCATGGTGCCATTACAATTCAATCACTAAAGGACGGGCACCAATTCAAAGTCAATGGACAACGCCTCAAGCACTATCAAGGGACTGAAGCCCCAGGAATACAGGAAGTGGTTATTTTAGGTGATGCCCCACAAGGCATCCCTAATTTAACTTAATTTTTTATTTTTATTCTTACTTTTATTATTAATATTATTTATTAGGAATTAGATTTATTTTATTCGAATAATGTTTTGTTTTTAATTTCAGTTTTTAGGAAACAAAGGAGTCAAGTGAGAAAGAAGAAGTGGCCCAAGCCCACCGCTCATCCACCAGCCCAATAAAACCCATTTATGGTAACCTGTCGTTTCGGCTGCCGGCGCAGACGGATTTGACAGGCTGTCAACAGACGCACAGCAGACGAATAAGCGTGCGGCAGACGCACAGCAGACGCATTAATGCACGTCAGACGCGTCAGACACGCTACATTCAATCTGCCGCCCCGTTATTCCCGCCTGCCGTTGCGGCATTAAATGGGCAGATACCCAACAGCTATATAAACCCCTTCCCATTTTCATTTTTCATCACTTCTGATTTTTCTCTCTTGTTATTCTCCTCTAGTTTTATCTATTTTCTCTCTTTTTCAGCCCTTGCCACCAAAATGTCGTCGAGACAAACCCGTCAGACCGCTGCTGCCACTTCTTCTTCGGTAGCAGCCTCACCGTTCGCTAAAAAGGAACTATGGGAGGAGCGCGGCTTCATTTACAACAGAGATGCCCCTCTTTTTGGACTCAGGCCGTTCATTATGAAGGTCATAACAGCACAACTTTGGGAGGACTTTGCCGAGCAGCCGGCAGAGCTTAATGACACTTTGGTCAGGGAATTTTATGAGGCCATCGACAGCAAAACGGCGACATCTGTCACCGTCCGAGGAGTGGCAGTTCCCTTCACCGCCAGCAGCATCAACCATGTGTTCGACCTCTTCTTTGGCCCCAATGATGATGCTCACCAACAATTTTGGGACACCCTCGATGCTGCCGGACATGATGCTGTCATGAGGGAGTTGACAGAGGCGGGAACGGCATGGAGCACCAGTAAGAAGAACCCCAACTCCGTCAATAGGGCGCAGCTACTCCCTGAGGCAAAACTATGGAATGCTTTTATCAAAAAGCGTATCCTGCCCTCGTCCCACCATACGACAGTCAACAGACAGCGGTTGGCCCTCATCCATTCTATCATGCATGACAGGCCCATCAATGTGGGCAGGTACATGCGGGACAGCATTCTCGATTGTGCCTTCCGATCAGACTCACGACTCTGCCTGCCCTTCACCATCACTACCCTCTGCCGCTGCGCTGCCGTACCGGACGACCCTTCAGACAAAATCAAGACGGGCAGCGGATGGACAGACAACAACATCTCCAGCCTCATGGAGATCATAGTCGTATCGCCCCTCAACGCCTTCGATCCAAACGACCCTCCTGCTGCGTCTGATGATGAGCCTGCCACCGAACCTGCCCCAGAAGCTGCCACCAACACCGCTCCGGCAGATCAGAACGCCCACATCCTTGCTGCCATCTTAAGGATAGAGGAGCGCCAGATGGGTTTGATGACTTTCATCCGTGACTTCTCCAATGCAACGGTAAATTTCATTACCAATACTTTGAATTTTCCGGATGTCATCTTCCCCACCTTCCCCGCCCATTATTTCAATATCCCCTCCCCCACTCCCACACCACCTGTCTCTCCCCATACACAATCTGCCACTTCCACACCATCCCCTGCCCCGACGGCAGCCGGCAGCCCACCGGCAGACACCTCCTCTCGAGGAACCAAGCGAGCTGCCACTGATGACAGCCCTCTTGTCCGGCGGAATCTGGAGAGCGACTTCACGCGTGTCAAACGCATTAAGCACGTGGCAGACAAGAGACGGTTGTCCAAAGCCATCATACCCAGCAGCTCATGGGACAGCAGCAGCAGTTCCGACATCAGGCTAGTGGAGCCACCTGCCCTTCAACCTGCTGACGACCCTGTCCCCCAACCGGATGAAGAACCTGCTGATCAACCTGCTCCGGAACCTGCCCAGCCACCTCCACAACGCAGACGCTGCCATCAGATCCGCGTCAGCAGCAGCAGCGAGGACAGCGAATAAAATTTAAGTTTTTATTTCTTTTTCTCCTCTTATTGCTGCCTGCCTTTATATTTTGTGATGTACTTTTATTTATTTTGTTTTTCTTTATTTTTCATATCATTTTGCATTGAGGGCAATGCAACCCTCGAGTTTGGGGGTGGCAACCCTCCATATTTAATGGAGTCTTTAGCACATCTTTTGATTATTTGTCGTGTCTTATTACTTACTTATTTTTCTTAAAAAAAAATTCAGAAAATTAAAACTGTTGGCTTAAAACTGTGAAGTTAACTTACCTGTCATGACGGCTCTGTCGTGGCAGCATCTTTAGGACAGGTTAAGGAAAAGTTTAGAGCCTTTCTATAGTTCTGAAAACTTAAACACTTTTGTGACTGTTATATTGCTTAGATTTCTTTTAGCCAAACTAGAATAGGAAGCTTAGAACTTGGATAGCCCCTAGAGGTGCCTAACACTGGCTCTAGGAAAGAAGTTTAGCAAAAGAAAATCAAAAACCTAGAGGTGCCCGAAACCGGCTCTAGGAAGCTAACTAGAGGTGCCCAAAACTGGCTCTAGAAAATTTTAGCTTGAAAATAGAAGAAAAAGAAGCATGAAAATGTGCCTTCAAAAAAATAAACTTTGGCATAAAAATTCGAGTTAAGAAGTTGAATATTCTAGTGAAACTAAGAGAGTCTTAGCATATAACTGTTCACAAACATGCACACACTGCACGAGAGCTATAGGGAGATTCCGGACAGATCCTAATCTCTCCGACAGGATGCTGCTGCCATAGAGAATGAGCGACAGGTAAGGGACAGTTCACTGTTTAAAGGCCAACACAAAAATTTTCATTTTTCTTTTAGGTCTTGATTGCTTGAGGACAAGCAAAAACTTGAGTTTGGGGGTGTGTTGAGTGTGTAAAAGTTCTATTATTTACACCCTTTTTAACCCATATTTCTGCTGCATTCAAGCATCATTGCATTGCATTTAGGTTAGTTTTCAATAAAACATCACAATTATATAAAAGGCACGGATTCTACTAAAAGATGGTGTATTTTGCAGGTAGCTGCCATGGTTGACGATGAAGGCAGGCGCAGGGCAGATAAGCAGGAAAGCTGAAATGGACAAGCAGCTGAAGAAGACGAACCTGTCATGGACCTGTCGTGACAGCATGGTGACAGCAGATTTATGAAGAGGAAAAGTGAAGTGGACCTCGATAGATAGAGAAAAATCTGCTCGTCTGTCGTGTGGAAGCCGAATATTTTTCCAAGCCCCGGATCAAAAGATATGTCAAGCCAAAGCTCAAAGGAGAGGAAATCCCTAAAAGTAAGGATGCGGCTGGAAAGTAGGAGTCTTTAGAGATTTAGTCTTTATTAGAATCTTACTTTTAATTAAAGTTGTAATCCTTGTTACCTTAGATAACTTGAGCCCAAAGCTTATATAAAGGGCATAGATTAAACCTAGGGCATAACCGATTACCCCATAACCGAAACCAAACCCCTGCCGTCCACCCGTCACCGACATGTTCTAAATTCCCCCTAGGGCTACGGGTTGTTTTGTAAAGTAGTTGCAAGGGTTGCTTTGTTTTAGGATTTTTCAAGTTCAATAAAATAAACTTCAAGTTCTTTTATCTTGGTTTTAATATCTTGCAAGAGCATCGGGAGAGCATTGTGAGGTTATCTATTTACTTAGCATCGGAAGAGTTAAGTATACGAAAGAGATAAAAGCGCGTTCTCTAGTTTATAGTTGAACCATCTCGTGCTTAGGGATAAGGCGAGGTTAAGTGGCTAAGGAAGAATTCATACACATCGGTGTTCATCCTTCGATTCACGCCGGGAGGTATCATCAAAGACGTGTTCATCGACAGACTTGTGCCTAGGGATAGGGCAAGGCAGATCTGGGATTCTTGCCAAGCTTGAAGTACTAAGTTAGTGTCTGCTGCCGCGACAACTAACGGACAGACGCCGCGACAGGTGCTGTCGGCGACGGGAGCGACGACAGAACTGGAGATCCTAAGCAATTCAATACCTGCACTACCGAGCAATTCAATACCGGCCCCTTCTCTCTATCTTGATATTCCAATCCTTTTATTTACGTTTTTATCATATTATTCTCGTGACAATCTTCTAAATTATTTCCTTTACTTCGTGCAGTAAATCAAGGTGAAGTCATTAGCCCAATCCCTGTGGAGACGATATCCGATACTTCGTATCACTTTACTACTTGCGTCGTGTACACTTGCACTACCATTGCGATAGACTATTTTACACGCAACATTTATGCCAAAGTTTATATATATATTTTTTTAGAAGGCACATTTTCATGCTTCTTTTTCTTCTATTTTCAAGCTAAATTTTTCTAGAGCCAGTTTCGGGCACCTCTAGTTAGCTTCCTAGAGCCGGTTTCGGGCACCTCTAGGTTTTTGATTTTCTTTTGCTAAACTTCTATCCTAGAGCCAGTGTTAGGCACCTCTAGGGGCTATTCAAGTACTAAGCATCCTATTCTAGTTTGGCTAAAAGAAATCTAAGCAATATAACAGTCACAATGGTGTTTAAGTTTTCAGAACTATAGAAAGGCTCTAAACTTCTCCTTAAACTGTCCTAAAGAAGCTGCCACGACAGAGCTGTCATGACAGGTAAGTTAACTTCACAGTTTTTAAGCCAACAGATTAAATTTTCTGATTTTTTTTAAACTTAAATTAAAGACACAACAATTAATAAAAATATGTACTTAAGACTCCATTAATGATGGAGGGTTGCCACCCCCGAACTCAAGGGTTGCATTGCCCTCAATGCAAAATGACATGAAAAATAAAAGAAAGAAAAAGTACATCACAAAATATAAAGGTAGGCAGCTATAGGAGGAAAATAAAAACTTAAATTTTTAGTCGCTGTCCTCGCTGCTGCTGCTGACGCGGATCTGATGGCGGCGTCTGCGTTGTGGAGGAGGTTGGGCAGGTTCAGGGGCAGGTGCTGTGACAGGCTGCTCAACAAGTTGGACATCAGAACTACTGCCACTGTCCCAGCTGCTACTAGTGGTGGTGCTGGCTTTGGGCAGCCGTTTCTTGTCTGCCACGTGCTTGATTCTCTTGACCCTCGTAAAGTCTTTCTCCAAATTCCTTCGGAGAAGAGGGCTGTCATCAGTGGCAGGTCTTTTGGTTCCTCGAGGGAAGGTGTCTGCCGGTGGGCTGCCTGCTGAAGAAGAAGCGGAGGCAGCGCTACGACGGGTGTGTCTCGACGACATTTTAGTTGCAAGGGCTGTGAAAGAGAGAAAACAAATAAAACTAGAGGAGAAAACAAGAGAGAAAAATCAGAAGTGATAAAAAATGAAAATGGGAAGGGGTTTATATAGCGGTCGAGTAGCTGCCCATTTAATGTCGCAACGGCAGGCGGGTATAACGGGGCGGCAGATTGGATGTAGCGTGGCTGACGCGTCTGACACGCATTTATGCGTCTGCTGTGTGTTTGCCGCACGCTTCTGCATCTACAGTGTCAGTCTGTTGACAGCCTGTCAAGTCTATCTGCGCCGGCAGTCGAAACGACATGTTATCATAAATGGGTTGTATTGGGCTGGTGGATGGATGGTGGGCTTGGGCCACTTCTTCTTTTCTTCTTGACTCCTTTATTTCCTAGAAAACAGAAAATGAAAAAAAAAACATTATTCAAATTAAAATAAACCTTATTACCTAATAACTAATAAATAGTAAAAATAAATAAATAAAAATAAAACTTAGGTTAATTTAGGGATGCCAGGTGGGGCATCTTCTAAGGTAACCACTTCCTGCATTCATGGGGCTTCAGTCCCCTGATAATGCTTGAGGCGTCGTTTCCGGTACTTCTTGAAGTCCATTCGTACCCTCCATCTGGTGATTATTCTCATGTTGGGGGCTCCTTTCTTTCTCTTCCCTTTGTAGTCCATGAAGTCCTCCCTTCTTGGTAATGTTTCTGAGGGCATGAATATATGATTAGAAATAATCAAATTGACATTCGGCCACAAACTTACCTTGTTTTCGTTGAATGTTGTTGTGGTTGAATGTATCCCTTGCTGCCGTGCCCGCTGCTGCGGCAGACAGTTATTTTGACAGTTCTTTATCAGGTTACTTTGCAGGTTAATGGGACATTGGTAGGTGCCATCACTCTCTATATCAAATTCTGTTGACCACTCGTAAATCTCCATCAGTAGAGACTTTGATAATTCTGAGTCCACCGGTGTTGATTCCTCTAATATCTGCAATGAAATTGGTGAGTTTTCATATAATTCAAAAGGTTCGTTTATTACCTGCTCATATTCCATCGGTGAGGCATTGTCATTGGGTAGCTCTTCTAGGTGGTCGTACGAGTGCCATGACAGGGATGGATGTGTGCAATCTTGGTCAGGCATAATCGAGGTGGTGGGTTGAGAATTTGCCTCTGATGTGGTTGTTGCTTCAGCATCAGTTGCTGCCGAGGTGGCAGTTGCTGTCGAGGCGGCAGTTTCTGTCGAGGCGGCAGTTTCTGCCGAGGCGGCAGTTTCTGCCGAGGCTGCAGTTGCTGTCGAGGCGGCAGTTGCTGCTTTGACTGGAGTTTCTGCCTCAAAAGTTGTTGCTGCCGTGACATTCTCTTGAATTTCACTCAGCGTTGTCGCGGTGTTGCTCCATTCCGGCTCCTCGGTCATTGCCATGGCAAGTTGTTGCTCAGACTCATTATATGTTGGGTATTCCTTCACATGGGCATCCTCGTCATCTTGCCTCATGATTTCAGGTTCAGTCGTGGCATGAATGAGGACAGGTTTGCTCAAGAGTTCATCCATCTTGGCGATACTTGCGTTCGTAGAAGCCGACACTTTTTGAGCGAGTGACATGAAGGCTTGTAATGCGTCTTCTAAGGATTTTGACTGCTCTTGAGGATGATGACATTGCCAGGGCAGGTCGGGTTCTGCAGCAAAACTGTTATGGTATAAAAAATTTTGTGGGTTTTGATCGTACCATAAAAAATTTTGCTGCTGCGGCATCGGCATTTGCTGCCCCTGTTGCTGTCGTGGCAGCATGTCTTTACGGTAGTTGCGAGAACTTTCCCACATCAACTCTCGAATGGTTTTTCCCGGCATGTTGATGCCCTTGAACCTGTATTTTCACCTGAGTTTTTTTTTGTTAAAAAAATAAAATAAAATAAAATAAAAATAAAAAGAAAAGAAAAGTGCAGAAGCTAGGGTAAGAGTGTGTTGCCAGTCCCCGGCAACGGCGCCAAAAACTTGTTGCGTGTAAAAGAGTCTATCGTAATTGAGTGCAAGTGTACACGTCGCAAGTAATAAAGTGATACTAGAGTATCGGATATCGTCTCCACAGGGACTGGGCTAACCCTTTCCTTCGCTATCTGCACAAGGGGAAAAGAATAGATTAAGATATTTGTCACGAAAATAATGAAGTAAACGTAAATAAAAAGAATAAAGATATCAAGATAGAGAGATTGGGCTGGTATTGAATTGCTCAGTAGTGCAGGTATTTCAGTGCTTAGGGAATCCAGTCCTGTCGTCGCGCCTGTCGCCGACAGCACCTGTCGCGGCAGCTGTCCGTTGGCAGTCGCGGCAGCAAACACACCAACTCCGTACTTCAAGTTTGGCAAGAATCCCAGATCTGCCTTGCCCTATCCCTAGGCACAAGTCTGTCGATGAACACGTCTTTGATGATACCTCCCGGCGTGAATCGAAGGATGAACACCGATGTGTATGAATTCTTCCTTAGCCACTTAACCTCGCCCTATCCCTAGGCACGAGATGGTTCAACTATAAACTAGAGAACGCGCTCTTATTTCTTTCGTATACTTAACTCTCCCGATGCTAAGTAAATGGATAACCTCACAATGCTCTCCCGATGCTCTTGCAAGATGTTAAAACCAAAATAAGAGAACTTGAAGTTTATTTTATTGAACTTGAAAAATCCTAAAACAAAGCAACTCTTGCAACTACTTTACAAAACAACTCGTGGCCCTAGGGGGTTTTAGAACATGTCGGTGACAGGTAAACGACGGGTAAACGGCGGAGGGGTTTTAGATGTCGGTTTTGGGGTAGAATGAGGGATGATGCCTCCTAGGTTAAATCTATGCCCTTATATAAGCTTTGGGCTCAAGTATTCTAGGTTAACAAGGATTACAACTTTAATGAAAAGTAAAATTCTAATAAATGCTAAATCTCTAAGGATTCCTACTTTTCAGCCGCATCCTTGCTTTATGGGAATTCCTCTCCTTGAGCTTTGGCTTGACATATCTTTTGATCTGGGGCTTGGAAAAATATTTGGCTTTCACACGACAGACGAGCAGATTTTTCTCTATCTATCGAGGTCCACTTTACTTTTCCTCTTCATGAAGTTGTTGTCGCCTTGCTGTCACGACATGTCATGACAGGTTCGTCTTCTTCGTCTGCTTGTCCAGTTCAGCTTTCCTGCTTATCTGCCCTGCGCCTGCCTTCTTTGTCTACTATGGCAGATACTTGCAAAAATAGCCATCTTTTAGTAGAATTCGTGCCGTTAATCCATTTGTGATGTTTTACTGAAAACTAACCTAAATGCAATGCAATGATGCTTGAATGCAGCAGAAATATGGGTTAAAAAGGGTATAAATAATAGAACTTTTACACACTCATCACCTACTTTGACAAAAAAAAATTGAAGCACCTATTTTAGCCAAAAAAAAAAACTTTAGAGATTTATTACAAAAAACACATAGTTTAGGTACTTATTACAAAAAATACATAGTTTAGGTACTTATTTTATAATTAAGCTTTTAATATATTGTCAAAGATGATTGCTTGGACTTATAAGTTTGATGGTTCAATTCTTTCCTTACCTGATTTAGCCATTCTGAAAAATGTGGTTGGAATTAATATGCACTTAGTAAATCCTTTAGAAGTCCCTCCTATAATAGTAAAAAGTATACTTTCTATTCCACAAGCAGGGACATAACTAAGATTTGGGGTTAAAAATGACAAATTTAAATATTTAAAAAGTGAGGAAGGTAAATGTACAAATAATCCTTTTTTATATAAAAAGTCTACATTATAAATGAAAAAAAAATAAGTTAGGGGCATGGGCTTCCCGGGCCCCATGTCTCTCCATCCCTGTCCACAAGAGATTCAATCCATTGTTGGCGCTGTTAGGGTGCTAACTGAGTTTAGCAGCTCGTGAGTAGTTCAAGCTAGACTCGATCAAAATCCGACTAGAGTTAACTCGACTCGAGACTTTAACGATTCAAGTCGAACAAGGCCCAATTTAACTCGATAAGCTAGCGAGTAACTCGTTAATTTTTTATATAATATGTTAGTTTGGTGTATTAGTGGATTGTTACTTTGGACTTAGATTTTAGAATTGATTCACACACTATTTTAATTATTTTTTTATTAATTTATGTTTATATTAAACTCTATATAGTATTACTAGACTTTACATATATTAAGAAAAAAACAAGGTAAAATTTAACGAGCAATGAGTCGAGTGGATCAACAAGTTTTTTTAACGAGCGCGAGTCGAACAAAATTTTATCGAGTATCAAGTTGAGTCGAACATTTTTCGAGTCAATTCAAGCATTGTTCAGCTCATGATCGACTCATTCGATAAGCACCCCTAGACCTTCATATGATTTCTAGTGACTTGACTAGTTTGAATCTCCTCTCACTAGTCCGAGCCATTGACTCAATCTATAATAAAAGTTGGACTGTAAACTTTGAACTCATATTATTGTAAGACTTTGACTCATATTAGTTGCATAACTAGTCATTCATGCATCAATTCATGATTTTCTTCATTGTCATGCTTGATTTCATAATTTGGTTGATTTTTGTGGAAAAGGGTACTGTGGGTATGTGTGTTTTTGTGCATGTGTGTAGGATTTAAAAATTCCCAAAGCAAATTTAGGATAAGAAGAGAAGCTGCCGATTTTGAAAATAGGATAAATCCATTTAATTCGAGATAATTGCGAAAAGTAAAGATAAATCCTAGAAGAGTTGAAGTTCCACGAAGAGATCAAAAGGAGATTAAATTCCAAGATTTGTGTGAGGAATTTTTGGAGGAATAAAAATATAATAATAAAAAAATAAATTTCTTTTATTCTATTTAATTCTAACTAAATTTTCTCTTCAAGAAAGATTTTGACCTATTCATCTCCTATAAATAGAAGACCTAGCCGCCTACTTCAAGAGAGTGCGATTTGGGAGAGAATTCGACTAGGGGCTGCACCAACATTTCATATTATCCTCTTTGTTCGTTTAGATTCATGTTAATCATGAACTAAACTTATTTGGCTTGGGTTATTGTGTTTTTGTGGTTGTGAGAACAAATGGATTTGTTTAGGTATTTGAGTTTGCAATTTTAATTCAAAGTTTGTTCATTCTTGGTTCTTAATTTTGATTGCGAGTGAACTGGGAGAGGATCTCGTAAATTCATTCATTTATCTCATATCGAGACAGTTATATTCAAGAAACGAATGAGCATGGTCTTTATTCAATCAATCGATAGTGAAGACTAATTCCTTAGGGATAAGTTGCGAATTTCAAAGGTTAAAAGGAGCGAAAGATCGGTTGTTGTCCACCCTTAGTTCACGAAGGGATGTATTATCAAGGCATGCACAATTAACAGTGTTTCGAGTTAGGGATAACGAGAAACCATTGCAGAATGCTTCGTCGAACTTTGAAGGAAGTCGCCTAGTTGCCCAAGCAATCGCTCCATTCCCAATTGTCCAAGCAATCGCAGAATTGCCCAGGCAATTCGACTGGATCCAATTGACGAAACGATTGAGCTATTCTAGCACTAAATTACCACAGTGGTCCATTCAACTATCACTCCACGACTCACGAAAACCCTGCCTACTCTCTTAAATCGATCACTCCTTTCTATTTTATTTATTTTGTTTAGTTTATTCTACTTATTATTCATCCCTATTAATCTATTTCTTTTTCAACGCAGTAACTTAAGCAAAATGACCCAAACCAATCCCTGTGTAGACGATACTTGATATTTATCATATCACTTTATTACTTGCGACGTGTATACTTGCACCGTTTGCGTTGCACTCAATACGCGCAACAACAAACATGGTAGATGATGGTTTGACAATGTTGAACGTCTTAACTGATACTTTCTTGATAATTCACGAAGCAACTCCCATGACTATTTATGCATCTTAAACTATGTAACCTTAGCTCTTTATTTTCCTCAGATTATCCTTGCGTGACATATCTAAATATAAACATGAATATGATTTTTCAAATATATGAAAAGTTCAAAAATTAATTATGTACATATCTATTTGATTTATAAATTACAAATACATTGTCTACAAACCGGGCACGTTATATGATTCTGTAGCCAGTGATCAATGCAACTCGAATGGAACATGTGTTTACAAACCGGAAAACGCCTACAAGATTCGCCGACCACATACTCATCCAAGCAAATCGGGCACTCGCCGGAATTTAACTGATGCTTATCATCCTCGGAAATCGTAACTGAGGGTAATAGTCTCTCTAAGACCTGCACATTCAACACTAATCCATCGTCTTCTACTTCCGACAACCCGTTGATTGTACTCGGTGTTTGCAAACGGTTACGGATTCTCGCTTCGTAAGCAACCATCTGAATGTAGATGACGAAGGTGAGGAACGATGAAATAACGATGCAGGCTACAAGCAGGCAGAACAACAAGAGAAGAGCAATGCCGAGGGCTGTAAGAGAAGATATGATGAGTGGGTAATGTAAAGAATGTTGAATGGCTGAACTTAGCTTAATCATGTTCTTCAATGTCTAATGTCTGATGTTTTAGAGATCAATTTGATTCTTAAACATGATTTTTCTTCTTTTTTGTAAATAAAAGAAGATTTCTGAAAGGAATTGTAAAATTTGTTTTTGTAAATATCTGGTTCTGGGGTCCAAATTTAGGAGTTTGGACCTTTTAATTAAGAAAAATTAGAAAATAGAGTGTTTTCGGTGGTTTGAACTAAGCTGTCCAAGTAAAACCATATTTTCTTGCAGGATTAGAAAGATATGAAATTTGCAAATCAATTAAATAATGATATATTGATCTGTAGGAGTTTTAACAAGAAATGGAAGATTTAACGACAAGAAGTGGTGAAATACATGGAAAAAAGGTAAATTCTGAAACATAACCCAACAGACAACAACTCGGGAACATGACAAAACAATGTCAATTACAGCAGCGAAAACAACATCTCAGAGCAACAAAGGGAATAAAACCAAGAGTTGTATATAAACCTTTTATAAAATTAGTATCGCACTAATATGGATACAAACCACTTCTTTGCATCTTAATTAGTTTGATCCATTTTCATTGAAATCAATTTGAAAATGACAAAAATCGCTAATAACTCAACAAGTTTTACATTATTCCACAGTTATTGGATAAGTGAAATGGATGGACGAAATTAAAAGTAGGATATGCGAAAATTATCACTTAGAAAAAAAAGTAAGGAGTTAATCTCATCCATTCATTTTACTCGTCCAATAGTCATGAATTAGTGTAAAACTTGTTGAGTTTTACATAGTGTAAGTGGGATCTTAACCATATATATATTTATATATATACTATGTAAAATTCAAGGTCATTGGATGGGTGAATGGATGAATGAGATTAACCCCTTACTTCTTTTTTTCAAGTGATAATCTTCACATATTCTACCTCTAATCTCATCCATTCATTTCATTAATCCAATGGTCATGGATCGTTAGATGACTGAAACGGATGGCTAAGATTAACAGTGGGTTATGTGATGATTATCCTATATACTGGCGGTGGAAAATAAAATTTTTAAAAGCGGGATTATTTAGAGTTTAGGGTTATGCTTTAGGGGTTATATGTTTAGGTGGTATGATTTAGAATTTAGGGTTTATAGTTAAAATTTAAGATTTAGTGTTTGGGTTAGAGTTGTAGGGTTTTAAGGTTAAAAATTTAGATATTAGATTTTGGCTTGAAAATAGGGATGCTTGTGTAAATTTTTATTTTTACACTAGCAATATATCAAATATAATTAGAGTAAAGAGATAAGACCTCGAACAAAAAGGATGTAATATTATTTAACCACTAGAAAAAGCGACTATCAAGTATCAACTAACACTTCATTTTTTTTTTATTTTTTTTTTTTTGCTATTACTCACATAATTAGAGAGGTTATACAGATTAAAATAGCACAGAGATGTAAAGATAGACCTATGCTTGCGCACGACCCTATTTGTATAGCTTGGGGTGCGGTTTAGTGTCTGATTACGTTTTTTTTTGTGGTACTCTTTTGCTTACTGGATAATGAAAGCCAACCTAATTATCCAAAAAAAAAACACTTCATTTTTTTTATATATATTCTCAATTAACATTATAAGTATATTATTCACTCCCTTTAGGACATCTTAAGGGTTCATCTCTGGGATTGAATGCCAAATCACAACTTCAGGATTTTCAATTTCGAAAAATGGAGGGCTAGTACTAGTAGGGTACTTTAAGTGGACAAAATAAATTAATAAATCATTAATTAAATACTACTAATAATGACCTTAACTTTCAAAAAATTAATAAATCACTAAATATTTCGTTTAAGTTTATTCAAACAATATGAAAAATTTTGTACCATAAATTAAATTAAAGGATAATTAAAAATATGCTATCAACGTTTTATTTTTTGTGAATATGACAAGTAAAGTGTGTGAATGTTATTAATTTCTCTCAAAGGCCTTAATTGCATGTCGGGGAAATTCTAAAAAAATCCCCATTAAAATGAGGCGTGTATATAAATTCTTACAAAAAATATAAGAATTTATGTATATATACCGAAATTCTTACAAAAAAGTAAGAAATTCGGTATATACATAAATGCTTACCACTTTTGTAAGAATTTATGTACATATACATGAATCCTTACAAAAATGGTGAAACTTAAGGTATATACACAAATGCTTACAATTTTTGTAAGAATTTTGATATGTACATAAAGTGGTAAGCATTTATGTATAAACCGAATTTTTACTATTTTTGTAAGAATTTCGGTACATATATATATATATAAATCCTTAGGATTTTTTGTAAGGATTTATGTACACGTCTCATTTTAATAGGTTTCACCCTAGAACTTCCGTGCATGTCCCCTCTATTAGGACAACCTATAAATGACCATTTCTGTTGTCAGTGAATTGTTGCAGCAACATCAAGTTTCTCTGCCGACCAAAGTAAGAAAACCTCATTTTTTTCTTCCCTCAAGGCTGCAATGGCAAGTTTGAAATGTTTACGCTGATGTGTTAATAATTGAGAAATTGTTTTGTAGAGAAAGAATGAATTCTCAATTTGAATTGAATAATGTATCGGTACAAGAACTTTAAATGGGCTAAAAATAAAAGTTTTGTTACAATTAAATTACTTTAATTTAAATTTGAATCTAACTAGGAGATAAGAACTATATCCTTTAAGAGATAAGAATCCTAAGATAATGCTAGGAAATAAGAGTTTTATCCCTTTAGAATTAATCCTAAATTGTTGGCGGATAATTAACAAATAATATTTACAATAATTGAAGTATATCGTCTACAACCTACACTAATGCTATACGACTGTACTTTTCACTCCCATCAAGCTGGTGAATACACATTGTAGAGACCAAGCTTGAATGTGAGCTCATCAAAGGTAGTTCTAGGAAGTGCCTTGATGAGTGCATCGGCTAGTTGTTTGTAAGATGGAAGAAAATTTAGCTTGACTGTCTCAGAGATAAAGTGACGATCTAGCCTCACATGTTTTGTTCTATCATGGTGTACAAGATTCTTAGCAATACTAATTGCTGACTGATTATCACAATGAAGTTCAAAAATTTTACTGTGATCGAGTTTTAGTTCTGACAACAACCTTTGAATTCAAATCCCTTCACAAATTTCATTACGAAATTCTACTTCTGCACTGCTTCTTGATACTACAGATTATTTCTTGCTTCTCCATATCACTAAATTTTCCTAAAGTAAAGCATAATATCCACTTGTAGATCTTCTAGATGTAAGCTCTCCTGCCCAGCTTGCATCTGTAAAGACTTCCACTTTTCTGTTCTCATTTTTGGTGAAAATTAAGCCATGGCCTGGTGTCATCTTCAAATATCTCAAAATTCTGAACACTGCTTCTAAATGTTCTTCTCTAGGATCATTCATAAACTGACTAACAATACCAACTGAAAAAATATCAGGTCTGTAAGTGATAGATAAATAAGCTTACCAACTAGCCTCTGATATTATTCTTTATTAGTAGGAACTCCATTGTTGTCAGTTCTGAACTTCTGATTATGCTCTATTGGTGTTTCGGCAGGCTTGCAACTTAGCATCCTTGTCTCTGAAAGAAGATCTAGAACATACTTTCTCTGATTTATCACAATATCAGCATTTGATCTTGCCACTTTCATTTCTAGAAAATGTCTTACCTGACCTGGATCTTTTATTTCAAACTCTGTAGCCAAGAACCCTTTCAATCTTTTGATTTCCAGAACATCATCACTAGTGATGATTGTATCATCAACATAGACTATTAAAATAGCCTTTTTTGTTTTCAGAAGAGGTCTTAATGAACATAGTATGATCAGTTTGGCATTGAAGGTAACCAGCTTTTAGAACAACCTTTCTAAATCTACCAAACCAAGCTCTAGGGGATTGTTTAAGACCATAGAAAAATTTTAACAATTTACGTACCTTAGTTGGATCTGCGTTTTCATCTAGACCAAGTGGCTTTTGCATGTACACCTCTTCTTCTAGATCCCTATTTAGGAAGGCATTCTTTATATCGAGTTGATGAAGAGGCTAGTCCAAATTCGCAGCAAGGGACAATAAGATTATAACCGTGTTGAGTTTTGCCACTAGAGCAAATGTCTCCTGATAATCAATCCCATAGGACTGAGTAAATCCCCTCGCAACCATCCTTGCTTTGAACTTCTCAATGCTCCCATCCGAATTATATTTAACTGTAAATACCTATTTACAGCCTACAACCTTCTTTCCTTGAGGTAAAGAAGTCATCTCCCATGTTTTATTTTTTTACAGTGCTTGAATCTTATCTTCTACAGTTTTTTTTCTATCTTGGATCTTTCAAGGCCACATGTATTGTTTGAGGGATCTGAACATTATCAATCTTGGTTGTGAAAGCCTTGAATGAGGGCATTAGCATTCCATAAGCCATATATCTCTATATCAGATGGCTTGTACATTTCCTAACACCTTTTCTTTTAGCAATAGGTAAGTCAGATGTATCAATATGTTCAATATCATCATTATTCAAATTTTTCATACCTTCCTCCTCCTCCAAGGACAATGGGATCGGTTCCAGTTCTTGAGCAGTCCTAAGTTGTGTAGTGTCCTGAATAGGCCTCCTTTTCTTCCTTGTATAGACACTGAGTTCTTTAGTTTCAAGTTGAGTCTCTGAAGGATTATTTAATGGAGTTTTTGGTACAGTTCCAGCTATAGGAAATAAAGGTTCAAGAACAGAATATGGTATCATAGTAGATTCAAGGATAGGATCTTATGTTGGAATAGAATTGGGTGTAATAGTATATTCATTTAGAGGTAACAAAACATTAGATTCTTTTAGAGGTAACTGAATCTGTTGAGGCTGAAATTCATCCCAACTCTCCCCTTAAATTTGAGAATCTGAGAAAAAAAAGGTTGAGAATCATGAAATGAAACATCCATAGAAACATAAAATTTTCTAGTGATAGGGGAATAACATTTAAAGCCCTTCTTACGAGAAGAATATCCTAGGAAGATACAATTGATGGCCCTAAAATCTAATTTACCCCAAAATTGTTTAAAGATGTAAACAAAAGCACATGAACCAAAAGCTCTAATGGGCAGTGTACGTGACATTGGTTTGAAAGAAGAAAAAGTTTGAAGAAATACCTCCCTTGTTGTTTTGAACCCCAGAACTCTACTAGGTAATATGTTAGTTAAAAAAGTAGCATGAAGTAATGCCTCTCTCCAAAAGTGCTTAGGGACATTAGAAGAAAATAAGAGGGCCCTAGTAACCTCTGGTAGATGTCGATTTTTTTCTCTCGGCCACTCTATTTTGCTAAGGAGTATCTACACAAGAGCTACTATGAACTATACCTTTCTCTTTAAAAAATATACCCAAAGTTTTACTAAAGAATTCACTCTCATTATCACTCTTTAATATGAACTATACCTTTCTCTGCAAAACTGAGTTTCAACCATAGAATAATTTTTTTTAAAGATTGCCTCAGTTTCAAATTTTATTTTCATAAAATAAGTCCAAATTGTCCTAGTGTGATCATCAATGAAGGAAACAAACTACTGAGCCCCTGTGATATTCTTAATATTAGAAGGACCCCAAATGTAAAGAAGATGGAGGATAAATATTTTTTTATATTTGACAATTTGACAGACATCACAAGTAAATGAAGCTGGATTTTTAGTAAGAAATAATTTAGGAAATAATTTCTGAAGATAAAAGAAACTAGGATGACCTAGTCGAAAATGCCATAGCAAAATTTTATTTGAACTTAAACTGAAAATCTGATAGGGTAAACAAACGGATTTAAAAGTGCAACTTGAGTGAACTTGTCAATTGGGAAGAGGCTGGCCTTCAAGAAGATAAAGGCCACTACATAACTTAGCATTGCCAATCTCCTTTCCCGAAGCCATTTTTCTGAAAAACACAACCAACAGAATCAAACTGAGTGAAACACTGAAAAACACCACATAATTTACTGAATGAGAGTAAATTGTATTTTAGTTTAGGAACATAGAAAAAAAGAAAAAAGAACAATGTCCTTGTTAATGTTGATTGTTCCAATCCCTTTTATTGCAACCATCGAACCATCAGTTGTCTTCGCACTATTGTGACAAGGCTACGTTGTAAGAGTAAGAAAAAGACTTTTATTTCCCGTCATGTGGTCAGTAGCCTCAGAATCGACTATCCAAAGGATGGAATTTTTGTTACCAGCAGTATTTGCAAAGGAATTGCTACCTTCGTTTGCTGCCATTATCATGCTTTGATCAGTTTTTACTAATGTCTTCTCAGTCATCTGTTTTAATTCCCCAAGCTGCTGATTTTAGATGTTAGAGGGACATCCGTTCTCTAGGTTTTGTGGATCGAAAAAACCTAAGCAATTGATACCATGTTTTTTTTCGAATATAAAGAAACTGTAGAAGTTACAGCGAACCTACAGCATCATGGCTAACAATGGAATAAAGAGAACTAGGAGGAGCATCAAACAAAGTCAAAGTGTAACAGGGAAGATTGGAAAGCTTGGCAAGGGCATCAGCCAGAGTATTTACTGCGCGTGGGATCCATCTGATTTCCGTCGCCCAGCATCGACTACGTAGCTGCGTAATCGTGCGGACCAGCGAGCAGGCGTCTGCAGCGGCGCCTTCATTGCACAACCGAGATATAGCTTCCTTGCAATCTGATTGTATTAACAATCTTTCAAATCCATTCTCCCAAGCAATTCGTAGACCAGTTAGGATGCCCTAGAGCTCAGTTTGTACAGGGCAAGAAACACCTATCGTCTTGTTATATCCAAACAACCATGTACCATCATCGGTGCGGAAGACACCACCAATGGAACCAATGCAATGTTGCTGAGTTACTGCACCATCAGTATTCAGGCATATCCAACCAGCATCCGGTTTTGGCCAATGCGTTAGGGAGGGAGTCAGCAGAGGTGAATGTATCCTCACTGCAGCTTCACCATAGTATCTAGCCCACGTCACACTGCGTTGAAGAACGTGAGACGTCCGGCCGGCGGAATTATTGAAGACACCCTCATTCCTATTTTTCCATATATGCCAGATTACGGACGCGAAAAGGGTGGGCCAATCTATATCCCATTGCGTTATAACCGATGTTGCTGAGATGTTGTCAAGGATCCATACCTCAGGGCTCAAATTGAAGAACCACATGTGATACCTGGGGTGTAAAAGTTTCTGCCAAACTTCCATTGCCAGCGAGCAGTCGCGGAGCATGTGTATGATAGTTTCAGGCTCCGCGTTGCAGCCCGGGCAGTAGGGGCTATCGCTGAGGAACCGGCGGCAACGTTCCACATTCGTTAATGGTTTACCATGCATCAGAAGCCACAAAAAGCAACGAAGACGCTGAGGTATACGCAGAGACCAGACCTTTTTCCAACGAGGAGATTTTGAGCTCCATTTGTCACTGGTGCGGAGGTTGTAGGCCGATTTAATTTCAAATTTAAGAGCCGGCGATAGACCCCAAACCAGTTTGTCCGGGACATCAGAGGTATCCGGGCATCGGACGTTTAAAATGTGGTGAACCACCTCTAAATCAAATAGAACCAGGAGGGTATTTACATCCCAATTACCATGCTCATCAAGAAGGTCCGACATGCATTGGATATGCGCAGCCGCATCGGGTTGTTTGAGGAATGGTCGCAAAGGACCAATGGATTGCACCCAGTTGTCATCAAAGGGTTTTATCAATTGGCCAATGCCAACGGACCATGCAAGGCTTGGCTTCAGATCATCCCAGGCGGCGGCTATCGCCCTCCACAGTGGTGTGCTGTTTGGCCGGTATACCGTGGTTGGGCAAACCTCATGCATGCGATACTTTTCACGTAAAATACGTACCCAAAAGGAATTCAGGTCAGTGACTAAAGCGTATCCAAGTTTCATAACGAAGGCCATGTTGAAATCAAAGATTTTCCGAATGCCAAGACCTCCATGCTCAATAGGTTGGCAGAGAGAATCCCAATTAACCAAGGAAATTTTACGTTCAGTAGTAGAGGAGCCCCAAATGAAATTACGCATGAGCTTCTCAAGCTCCAAACAGATACGTTTGGGAAGGCTACAGGTCTGCATAAAATAAACGGGAATTGCAGCAAGCACTGACTTCGCCAACGTTATACGACCTGCTAAAGAAAGCGTACGGCTAGCCCATCCACTCAATTTGGCTCTCATTTTATCTAAAATAAAACTGAAATCAGCATGCGTGGCACGGGCATGAAGAACTGGCACCCCCAGATACTTATCAAATCGATCCACATGTTTATATTCCAAAGCAGCACTAATTTCAGCTTGAACCCTCGGAGATGTGTTAGGAGAGAAATAAAGCTCGGTTTTCGCCTTGTTTACCCGATGCCCAGAATGCAGGCCAAATGTAGATAAAACCCTCTGTATGGTAGTAGCTTGTTCACTTTGAGCTCTAGCATAAAGGATGAGATCATCCGCAAAGAATAAATGTGAAACCGGGGTTCTATTCCGAACAAAACGAAACGGTTGCCATTCGCCGGATGAGATAGATTCGTTGATCAAGTGACCTAAGCGCTCCATTACAAGAACAAACAGATATGGTGACAACGGGTCCCTCTGACGGATACCCCGCTGTGGCCAGAAGGGGCTTGAAAGATTACCATTCCATTGAATTTGAAAACTGGAGGATGTGACAGAATGCATGATGATGCGTCTGATATTGGCCGGAAACCCCGCATCCAAAAGAGAGTCCGAGATGAAATCCCACCGTACACGATCAAAAGCCTTTTCGAGGTCGACTTTAATTGCCATCCACCCATCCCTTTGTTTAGATTGCCTCATTGAGTGAATAACTTCTTGGTTTATGATAATATTTTCCGTAATGCTTCTCCCAGAGATAAAGCTTGTTTGGTTATGATCGATGAGACTCGGAAAAATAGGCTTTAACCGGCGAACTATCACCTTCGTCAAAAGCTTATAAACCACTGTGCAAAGGCTTATCGGACGGAAGTCTACAAACGATAGAGGGTTATCCTTCTTCGGAATAAAGACAAGAATGGTGCGGTTCAAATCAGGTTCGAGAGATTTACCCTGAAATATTCCTTGAATCATAGCGACAATCATGGGGCCAACCGTTGACCACTGCTTCTGAAAAAAATCAGCATGAAGTCCATCCCACCTGGGAGACTTTAATGGCGCCATATCGGAAAGAGCAGCATGTATTTCCATCGCTGATGGAGTCACATCAAGATGCTGAATTAACTCAGCAAGAATACTTGGGAATTGGCCGTGAACTGGATATGGATCCCTACTAGCCTCATTGTCCGCAAACAATGCTTGATAAAATCGAACTGCCTCGTCTCTAAGGGTAGTATCATCATCGCACCAGGATCCATCTTGGAGTTGTAGGGATGAGATTTTTTTCCGTTGGCGACGGGCAATGGCTTTACGATGGAAGTAACTCGTATTGCGGTCCCCAAGCACAACCCAATCCGACCGAGATTTCTATTTCCAGAGAAGTTCTTCCTGATCCAGAATGTGTTCAAGCTCAACGAGTAGGTCAGCCTCAAGGGTGGACAGAAAATGAGATTGACGATACCCCAGGGCTTTTTGGATCCCACGAATACGCGCCATTAGAATCTTCTTCTTTGTGCCCAAGTAACCGAAGACGGTTTTATTCCATGTATCAGCAGCTAAGACAAATTTGCGGATGGTGTCGGAAAGAGAGTCACCTTGCACCCAATTATCCGCTACCATTCTTGGGAAATCATCATGTGAGAGCCATCCGGCAAAATAGAGAAAAGGATGAGAAGGTGCACGAGTAGTTGTGCGTCCGATCTGTAAGAGAATCGGACGATGGTCAGATTTCATGCGGAGAAGATGGAAGACTGTAGTTAGCGGATAGGTTTCATCGAAGTAGGAGTTGCAAATGAAGCGATCAAGTCTGACTGCTGCAAGCCCGCGAGACCAGGTGAAGCACGGTCCTGAATAGCCCATATCTCTTAAGCCATTATCACATAGGAGTCTTTGGAAAGCAGGCGATGGTTTTGAGAAAGGGGAGCAGCCTTTCCTATCTGCCAGGCTAAGAGTCGCGTTGAAGTCACCAAACATAATCCATGGACTTCGAATGGAAGAGGCTAGCTGATCGAGAAGTGGCCAAAGATGGCGACGGCTAGAGGCAGAAGGCGAAGCATAGATCCCAGTTGCCAGGAGAGTCGAACTGTTTTTGTTGCTGGATATCCGAAAGTGGATGAATTGGAAATGGGTCTGAAGAATGGTAACATGGACGGTATCATACCATGCCACCCAAATCCCTCCTGAGAATCCTAAAGCTTCAACACGATGGGAATTCTGAAAACCCAAGGAGGCAATAACAGTGGCTGCATTTTTCCCACTAATACGCGGTTCGACAAATAAAACCACATCAGGCCTATTATCACGTAGAAATTGGCGAGCTGCCGGTAGAAAACGGGAGCTACCACAGCCTTGTACATTCCAGCTTAGAATCTTAATATCCATAAACTAAGATAATAAAAACGGGGGACCATGATCCGGTCATTCAAGCATAGCCACTACCTGGCTATTTGGCAAAGCAGCTCCGCTATTGTCCACGAGGGGTTGCAAGTCTGAAAGAGGTTCTGTTCCCGGAACACCTTTAGGGTCAGTAGCTTGGCCTTTAGGGTTATTAGGAGGATCCTCTTGCAGGGAAACATTGCCCACATTCGTCGGGTGATGGGTGCTACTAGGTGCAACATCAGTGGGCTTGTGAGAAGAGGTGATAATATTGGGGTCAGCATTCTCCGTCATTACAGTGACTGCATGCTTAGAGCTATCAAGAGGACCCTCATGGGAGTTCGATCGTGAGCTGGAGGCCTTCGCACTAAACTTGGAGAGGACCGGGAAGTCTGCAAAATTGATCGTGAGAGGCTTACGGATCGGCGTTGGTCGTGGCCCCGACTGTTCAGGAAGTTTCTTCTTACTCTTCGCTTTGACAGATGGTTTCACTGGCGGCTTACGGACAGGTTGAGGCTGGGGCGGCTGAGTCGAAGTATTAGCAGTGGATGGACCAGGAATAGTATCATCTGCAGCAGCAAAGATGGGAGAAAAACGAGAACCATGCACGGGCAAAGGTGACGACTGCTTTGGTGCATTTTGCACTGCTTTAGTACGCCTGGGTCTACGCTCCGCTATCATCCATGGACCAAAGGAGTCGTCGCCAGACATGTGATCATTAGCAGGTATCGTGGGAGGGATGTTGCCGTCAGGAGTGGCAGTTGCAGGTTGTTGCAGCGGTTGTTGAAAAGGCGGGTGTTCCGGTTGTTTCGAAACGTGCGAGCAAGTGTCCTTTGAATGGCCATAAATGCCACAATGGAAGCAGATTATAGGTAGGGATTCGTAAACAACCAATTGAATATCTCCATTAACCATGATTTTTGAGATTAGCGGTTTGGATAGGTCAACCGAAATAGCCATCCTGGCAAACCGCCCACGTCGACCCTATTCCGTTTGATAATCCAGTTTGATTACAGGGCCTATCGTTTCGCCGATCTCCTCAATAAGGCTCTTTTTATAGAGCGTGACTGGCAGCCCAGGGAGGCGCACCCAGGCCATGACCTCCGTCGGATACGGAGTGGTGGTGGTGAAATCAGAGGACCACTTCTACACAGTCAGGTAGTGTCCAAATATAGTCCAGGGGCCGTCAGTGAGGGCCTTCAGGTAATCGGATTTCAACCGGAAAGTCACCAGAAAATAATCATTCTCAATGTCCATTAATCTGATAGCCTGCTTTGGTTTCCAGATTTCATAAATCTTGGAATGAAGAGTGTTGTATCCTATCCGACGCCCCAGAAGCTTCACTATTAACGTCTGATCGAAGCTTTTTTCGGCCAAGGATTGCACTCTCGGGGAGAAGTCAATCGCCAGAAGACTATCAATCGTGGATCTGATAACATCGCCTTCTTGTATGTCTATGTCGTCATCTTCAAAGATGGCTTCTTCGGCGGAATTGGATTCCAACGAATCCTTCATGAGAGAGTCTTTGTATGAAGGGCTTTTGTTCCCTGCATCGGCAGTGGTGCGGGCAGGGCCGCCGCCGTCCGGGGGCTCATCGTCCAATCGTCTATGTTTTCTAGGGTTTTCAGGGAGGTTAGGGTTTTGGCTAGGGTTTTCCATATTCTTAACTCTAATTGATACCATGTTAATAATTGAGAAACTGTTTTGTAGAGAAAGAATGAATTCTTAATTTGGATTGAATAATGCATCGGTACAAGGCCTTTAAATACGCTGAAAATAAAAGTTTTGTTACAATCAAATTACTCTAATTTAAATTTGAATCTAACTAGGAAATAAGAACTCTATCCCTTAAGAGATAAGAATCCTAGGATAATGCTAGGAGATAAGAGTTTTATCCTTTAGAATTAATCCTAAATTGTTGGCAAATAATTAACAAATAATATTTACAATAATTGAAGTATATTGTCTACATCCTACGCTAGTGCTATACGACTGTATTCTTCATGCTGTAGCGATTCTGGTTATTTTTGCAAGTGAAACTGTAATGGCTCAAGACGACATCAGTCATAAAAAATCAGATCTCGATGAACACGCATTGTGTTTTTGAAGTTGTCGATATTCAAAGTCGGAATTGTCACGAATGAATGTTGCGGTCATGTTGTGAATCTGGGTCAAGCATGCCATGAAGAATGGGTGACGACCAGAGACTCAAATAGCGGACCGCAACCGCGATAGCGGCTGTCATAAAACGGTAACGCCGCCGCCCGAAACCGTTATTTTAAAAAATAATGGTCTGCTATAACCACAATTCATCCGTTGTTGCACGCAACCACGATAAAATGCTGCAACTAAAAACGCGACTGCAATTTAAATTCCTGCAGAACTCTTGAAAAACCTTTGTTCAAAAACAATGATACATCATTAATCATGTCAAGGAGTGCATAGATATGGAACAAATGCACTTTAGTTGCTGCTGTTTCACCCAGTCCTTCAGAGTTTCATACTCACTTTATGAACTTAGTTTTAATTCAAACATATTAATAATTTAAAATGTCAAAAAATTTCACATTGCTATGAAATATATATGGGTAAAATACTTTACTTTGCTCTGTGACCTATTTTGGTCACTAAACTTTTAAAAAAAACTTACTCATTAAATTTATTTTTCGATTTATTTTAATTATTTTGAATTATTTTATTGATATTTTGGGATGACGTGATATATTTTATTATTATTAAATATAAAAATAATTTAAAATAAAAATAAATTGTATTGTATTTATTATTAAATACAAAAATTATAAAAATAAAACTCAAATATCCTAAACACCCAAACTCTCACTAGCCATCACTCCTTCTGTCGTCGCCGCTGCCATCTACCGCCGCCTCCCCTCCCGCCATCTTTGTGCCCAAATTCAGCAGCTTTTTTTCTTTCAATATAAAAAATGAAGACGCCAACCCTCTATATGCCAAAAAATTAGATGCCGAATCAAATGCTTCAACAAATTATGAATCCGACAATGATAATTGGAGACAACCAGGGTCTAACCCGAAGGATAATTTGCAGATATTATCGAATGAAAAACTTCTAAACACATCCTCTAAACCAATAACTTGTTCTTTATTGGAAACCGATGGTAAAAGAGGGAGAAGCCTTGATTGAATCTCCGACTTGACAATATCAAACGTGCTCTCTTACGGAGACGTCGGCGGCGGAAGCAGAAGAGGGAGTGGTGGCCGGTGAGAGTGACATCGGTGAGGGTTTGAGTGTGGGATATTTGGGTTTTATTTTTTAAAATTTTATATTTAATAATAAATAGAATACAATTTATTTTTATTTTAAATTATTTTTTATATTTAATAATAATAAAATATACCATGTCATCCTAAAATAATAATAAAATAATTAAAAATAATTAAAATAGGTTAGAAAGTAAAGTTCAATGAATAAATTGAATTTTTTAAAAGTTCAGCTACCAAAATAGGTCACGAAGCAAAATTGAGTGATGATTTAAGTATTTTACCTTTAAGATAAAATATATGTATGGAAAACTAATACTTTTGGATATTATGAAATTAAATATCAATTGATTTTACATGTATGCTTCAATAATTCCTTCCTTGTCCCTCCTACAATAATAGAAATAACAAAAGTAAACTTCCTATTCCACAAGAGATTCATTCATAAAAGAGTCTTTGAACAGACTAAGACAAGTTTCTCTCACGCATTAGAGATTCAATCTTCTCAACATCTTCAGGTGTGTCGACTCCATGAGCCTCATGCTCAACCTTTATCACCTGCACAAAATCAAAATAATTAAATAAATAAATGCGTATTATTATATACTCTGTGCACGTGTACTGTATCTCGTGTTTCTCTTTTATTGCACCTGTCCAGAACCACCCTTGCTTCCATAACAGATTATATCCAAATTCATGGCACCAGCCACATTAATCAATTTGTCCTTTTACGTGAGGTAAAAGTTAAACTGGTTTAGGTACGGGCAAAATTCCTGGAGTGTGAACCCAACTAATCTTATAGACTCTTAGTTGGTTTAAGCAATGACATCTAGTAGACTTAAACACTTGAATCCCATCGTTAACAACCCTTCCCTTTATTCCCAGACTACGGCCTCCTTTGTACCAAAAGCAATAATAATAATAGACGGGGTTCGAACTTCCAATATGTTTACAAGATTAACTCATCCCATAAACATATTTGAAGGATTGTATTATTTCTCAGGCCAATTAGGTATTCATTCATCTTCTGTGTGAGGACAGCTCCATTATGGACGTCAGTCACATTACGAAAGATTTAGCCTACAACCTTGGCTCCTATTAACTTTTGAGTATAATACCTGATTATATTGGTGTTAATTTAAATTACGGGATAAAGACAAGTACATTTTTGAGGTTCTAATAGCACGTCACCTTATCTCGAGTGCGAGAAAATGAAAATGATGGTTATACGTGATAAAGAATATAATGATTATATGCGTGCAAAGTGGTATTCCAAGGTTTCCTGTAATTTTACGTTACCGGAAGAAAGATTAAACAAGTATAAGATTTTTCAACATACCTTCATCTTATAGCCATTCTCAAGGACTTTAAGCTGTTCCAGGTCCTCTTCTAGTTGCAATGGTGTAGGCTGAAGCTTTGGATAGATTTTCAGAAACTTCGAATCGTAGCTCTGTTTAGACATTAATTAGTACTATTAACTGAAGAAACAAAGAATCCCACCAAAACAAAATAAAAAGAGTGCAAAATAGCATCTTGATACCTGAATTCCAAGATGAAGCGTGTAAGGAAACCTTGGATTAACTTTGGCAGATCTATATCAAGTTGATTCACAAATACATTAGAGCAAATGCAAGTAAAACAAAAGATGTCATAACTAAAATACAGACGTACGAGCACATAACGATTTATAATCTTATCTTACTTGTTAAATGGTATTAGTCCTCTGGAGAAATAAATAGCATAACCGCAATTATCAACCACACATTTCACTCTATTTGGATCAAAAGCATCTTCAGGTTTCAAAGGTGTAACGGCGGTGCTAAACACTGCATCTGGTGCTGCCTGCAACACAAATTAGGGGTGTTCATTTTCGGATATCGGATTCGATCCGAAAAATAAAAAACGGATCGGATATCCAAAATTTCGGATCGGATCGGATTTTTTTGCACACCCCTAACACAAATAGACCATTTTGACGCCATATGAAACAAGCACTTCTACAAGGAACAAGATAAGTCGCTGAAACAACACAAAAAGAACTGCAGATACTTTATGAAATTCAGAATTAACAAACCTGCAGAGCTTTAACAATTCCATCTATTATTTCAGGTTCAATAAGAGGTTCATCTCCCTGAATATTCACAACAATATCGTACTTCTTGTCAAGCTTTTCGAGAGCTTCATAACATCTTTCAGTGCCTATAAGTTACCACAGAAAGGATCCACAATTTCAGCAAATGAAAATTAGAAATATGATGATAACCATCACCCCACCATTTTGACAAGACTCTGATGTCATGATCACATCAGCACCAAATCCTCGACAGCATTCTGCAATCTTTTCATCATCCGTTGCCACAACTACAACAGAAAGAAATAGTGCAATGAGTGACAAAGGCAATTCAGAGAAAAAAGTTACAGGGCATAAAAGAATTCAGACAATTCACTAAACCATCCAACTCAAAAGGTCAGAAGCCATCATTATTACATCCCTATCTTTTATGTTCTCATATTTTGTTCACAACACCAATCATAAAGTATAAATCGCATATGTGAAGGATATTGCACTATTCAATTGCTATATCAAGCAAAATTTCATGTTTTCTACATGCAGGGAAAAAAAGCAGCTTATGCCAATTTGAAGTGTAATAAACAAGACAGAATCGAGATGAAAATTTCAGTCATCAATCATTGCACTAAACCTAAATTCATGCTTTTAGATTATATCAGTGACTTGGATCTTGCCTCCGAAATATTTTGAATCACCACAAAATTAAATGGAACTCAAGCAGCAAACTTATCTAGGTGGTCCAATGTGGTTGCCAGCTTTGACCTTTCCCATGTCCTCTGTATAAGACCAACAGAATGTCAACATGACAGAAACATGTAATAGCATCAAAATTCAACAATAAAACTTCAACGTGTGAAAACCAAGTTTCTTTTTCTTCATCATCTTGGACAAAAAAATGATGTTGCTTGTGTTTTAACTTCACTGAAATTAAATGTGGGAAAATAGAATACCATGCTTTTGGACATAAGCAAAACATAAAGCAAAAGAATGTTTCATCAATAGACACTAATTTTCAACCTATAAAGTTCTTCCTACCCATGTTGCTCGGACTCGAGTTCAACACATGTAGATGAGGATATGACCTCCAACATCCTCCAAACACATGAAATTTTTTAGTAAAGCCTAACCATAGGAGTGCTGGATACATTCCAGTACCCAATGCTCACACTGAGTCTGAGTAACATAGCTTCCTACACATGAACCCAGATCTTTATCCACACCAATATCTCAAGGTCAGCTGTGAATCTGTGATCAAACGAACCGGAGTTTACTAGTTCAAATACAGTTCAACTTATTCCAAATTTTATATAGATCATCTTCCGTCTCAGACATGCATCACCCTACATACAGATACAGTCCCCAGGAAATCTAAACCCCAGTGGATACCAAATTTAAAACCTGCAATATTATTACTCAGTCTCCCACTTGCAGAGTTTTGATCCCTGGTCTTTAGGAAGGTAATTAAACTTGTAAATATTAATTACAGTGGTTCATTGCATAACTAAACTTAACATATTGCACATAAAAGATTGGATCTTTTACTCTTTGTCCAATAATTTGATCCAAAAGTATAAAGCATTAGAAATTAAAAATTAACTCCCTAATCTCCTGATTTACGTTAATTTCCTAGGAAACCACAATCCCTAACAATGCTACAAAAAAGGAACATAAAGAAAAAATTGAAATTTTAGAACAAATCAATGATTTTAACCAAAAGGGTACCTGGATCATGGGTTTTCCAAGTATGTGAACCAAAGGCTTGCCTTCGAACCGAGAAGAGGCATACCTGGCGGGTATAATGCCGACTACCCGTGTCCGGAACTTCCTAGCCCGACCCAGGTAGGCATGGACACCTAAGGCTACCGCAATTGCTGTGCCAGCTAGAATACTGTGAACTATCAAAGCTTTACCTGTTAAAGAAGAAGAGGAAGACGAAGACGAAGATGGAGAACAGATTGACATTGCGTTTATGAATATTTGGTTTATCAAAAATAATCCACAAATTAATAAGCCTTGGATTATAAAATCTATACTACTCCATGATTTAGATTTAGGTAAACTACGTAGATTCACCAAATTATTAAATTGGCAGCAATGTGACCACCCGTTAGAGGTTAAGAGCTTTGATCAAATTTAAGGATATAATCACATATTTAATCCTTGTTATTTATATAGTCTATCAATTTGATCTTAATTTTAGTTTAATAAAATTATTTAATTATTTAATTATTTAATTTATTAGAAGAAAAACAAAATCAACACAACATGCACTAGGTGAGAATCAAACCCGTGTATGGAAGGAGTTAAAACAATGATTTAGTCATTGCACCAAGTACATTAAAGTATAATTCTAATATGGCAAGAATACAACTTTAAATTAAAGTATAATTCTAATAAAGACAAAATCTTCAGAGAATATAGCTTTAACTCGTCCTTCCTTCTTGCTTGGAATTTCTCTCCTTGAACTTTGGGCTTGGCCTTCATTCTGATCTAGGGCTTGGAAAAATATACTGGTGTTCCACGACAGACAGGCTTAATTTTCTCTTTCTGTCGAGGCCCACTTTGCTTCTTCTCCTCAAAACTGCTGTCGTCCTTGGCTGCCACGGCAGCACCCATGGCAACATCGTCCTCCTCAACTGCTCATCCAGTTCCAGCTCTGCTGCATCCTGCCCAGCGCATGCTTCTCTATCTGCTACAGCAGCAACCTACAAAAGCAACCAATTTCAGTAGAAACTATGCCTTTTAATATATTTGTGATGTCTAACTGTAATCTAGCCTAAATGCAATGAATTATACTTGAATGCAGCAGAAATATGGGTTAAATATGGGGTAAATAATAGAACTTTTACACACTCAACACACCCCCAAACTCAAGTTTTTGCTTGCCCTCAAGCAATTCAAACCTAAAAGAAAAATATTTCTGTTTTGGCTTAAAACAGTGAACTTTCTCTTACCCTCCATTCGTTCTCTATTGACAGCAGCACCTTGTCGGATAATTTAGGATTCGCCCGGAATCTTTCTATAGTCCTCGTGCAGTGTGTGCATGCTTGTGAACAATTATATGCCAAGACTCTCTTAGTTTCACTAGAATATTTCGGCTTCTAACTTGAATTTTTATGCCAAAGTTTATCTTTTTGAAGGCATTTCTTATGCTCCTTTGATTTTTTGTTTTGACTCGATTTTAATATTTTTTTAAGCTAAAGTTTCACTAGAGCCGGTTTCGGGCACCTCTAGCTAACTTCCTAGAGCCGGTTTCGGGCACCTCTAGGGCTATTGAGTCTATTTTGCTAAACTTCTTTCCTAGTGTCAGTGTTAGGCACCTCTAGGGGCTATTCAAGTGCTAAGCTTCCTATTCTAGTTAACTAGTAGAGTTCTATGCAGTATAACAGTCACAAATAATGTTTAAGTTTCAGAACTATAGAAAGGCTCTAAACTGCTCCTAAAACTATCCTAAAGGCACTACCACGACAGAGCTGTCACGGCAGGTAAGTTCAGTTCAAAGACTTAAGCCAAAATTTTCATCATTTTTTTATAGCAAAAATAAACTAAGTAAAAGACACAATTTTAAAACTAAATTAGACTCCATTAATGAAGGGATGCCACCCCAAACTCAAGGGTTGCATTGCCCTCAATGCAAATGACAAAATAAAATATAAGAAAAATACATCACAAAATATATAGAAGCAGAAATCAAAATAAGTTAAGAAACTCAAATTTTATGCGTTGTCGTCACTGCTGCTACTGACTCGGAGCTGTCGGTGGGCAGGGGCCTTCTTAACTGGCTGGCGGATGAGGGAGGCAGATGTGTTCTTTGTTTTGGCCTCCCTGGGAGGTTGAATTCTGGTAGGAGAGATGTGAGGGGGTTTCTCCACTACTTGTACCTTCGAGCTACTGCTGTTGTCATTACTGCTGCTGCCGTCACTGCTGCTGCCGCTGCCGCTATTTGGCTTGTTTTTGTCTGTCATTCTCTTCTACCGTTTCACCAGTGTGAACTCTTTGGAGAGATTCCTCTTAATAGAGGGTTCGTTGTCGCTTTCCTCCCAAATTGAGGAAGAAGAGAAACCGGCGATGAAGGTATCAAGTTCTTCTGAGGGCATTCTTCTCTTGGTTCCCCGGGCAAATGTATCTTCTGCACGGTTGTTGTCGGCAGCTGTCGTGGCAGGGGTTGGTGTAGATGCTGCAGACGGTGTCTTGGGTGTGGCAGTAGGTGTAGGGGTATGGGCAGGGGTGGGGATAGAAAATAATGGGAAGGGAAGGCAAGAAATACAACACCAGGGAAATTTAAAGAAGTTTGAATGAATTGTACCGTAGCTGTGGTAAAATCCCTGATAAAGCTCATAATGCCGAGCTGTCGTTCCTCCATCTTCTGTATAGCAGCAAGGATCTGGGAGGAGGAGTCGGCAGGAGCTGCTGTGGGTTGCCTGGCTTCCGTGGCAACAGGTTCAGTGTCTGTCATCTCTACTGCCGTGGCAGTGAGGTCGAAAGATGACAGCGGGGTGGCAGCAGTCAGCTCCATCAAGCTGAGTATATTTTTGTCGGTTCATCCCTTCCCTTGGACTTTGAGATCGGTGGCAACTTCAGGTACATGGTGGCCGCGGCAAAGGGCTGTGATAAGGTAGGGGAGATAGAGCGGTCCTGTCGGCCGGTGTGCACACTCCAATATGCTTTCTCGGATGAAGTTGCCCACATTAATAGGCCTCTCATGCAAAATAGAATGAATGAGGGCTAACCTGGGTTGGTCGACAGTGGTGTTGTGCGAGGATGTCATAATGCGCTTTTTGATAAAAACTTTCCACAATTTAGCTTCCGGGAGGAGTTGAACTCTCTTAACCATCCTCGGGTTCTTAGGATTTGTGTTCCACTGAGTACCTTTATCCGTGAGCTCTGCCATGACAACATCGTAGGCAGCAGGGTCTAGGCTGTTCAGAAATTGCTGGTGATCATCGTCGTTGTTGCCCACGTAAAATCCGTACAAGGTGTTGATGTATTCTGCTTCGAAGGGCACCTCTCTCCCTCTCACGGTAACCGCTGTCGCCATTCTGCTGTTGATGGCAGCATAGAAATCTCGAACCAGAGATACGTTCATCTCCTCTGGTTGTTCTGCAAAGATCTGCCACTATAGGGCCTTGATTTTTCTAGCAATGAATGGCTGCAGGCCCAAATTCCCCTCTTTGGAAGTGTAAATAAATCCCCTTTTCCTCCCACATGTCTCTGATCTGGAAAGATCGTGGGGTTGATGCTGTCGGGGTGGAGCCTGAGGCAGCACTCCTGCGGGTGTTTCTGGAAGACATGGTTGCAAGGGTTGTGAGAATAAAAATGAAAGCAAATAAAATTTCTAGAGAAAGCAAGTAAGAAGAGTAGAAGTGAGTGAAAAATGAATAGTGAAATAGGGTTTATATAGAGAAGAGTTTGTTGCCCGTTGGAGCTGTAACGACAGGCGCGAATAACGGGGCCAGCTGTTACGCGGTTTCTGCCATGTCTGTCACGCGGTTTCTGCCATGTCTGTCACGCGTTTCTATGTCTGCTGCACGTCTGTTACGCATTTGTATGTCTGTCGCAATAGCGTGTCGACAGCCTGTATTTTCCGTGTCTGTCGTGGCAGCTGTAACGACAGGCTCCAAAATTTGGGCTTTTGGGGCTGATGGAGGGATGTTGGGCTGAATTCACTTCTCCTTTTCTTCTTGTCTCCTTTATTTCCTAACAAACAATAAAAAACATTATTTCTTAAAAAATAAAATAAATCTAATTTCTTAATATATAAATAATAAATAAAAACTAATTTAAAAAATAAAATTTAGGTTAAATTAGGGATGCCATATGGGGCATCTCCTAAGGTAACCACTTTCTGCATTCTTGGGGCTTCAGTCCCCTAATAATGCTTCAATCGCTATCCATTGACTTTGAATTGGTGCTCGTCTTTTAAAGATCTGATCGTGATAGCACCATGGGGAAAAACCTGCACCACTTGGAATGGGCCAGACCATCTAGATTTCAGCTTCCCTGGGAAGAGTTTCAACCTAGAGTTAAAAAGCAACACAAGCTGCCCTGGGCAGAACTGTCGTGTCAACAACTTCTTGTCATGCCACTTCTTGGTTTTATCTTTGTAGATTCTTGCGTTGTCATAGGCCATTGTCCGAATTTCTTCAATTTCGTTTAGGTCAAGTAGCCTTTTCTGCCCCGCCTTTTCCAAGTCCATATTAACTACCTTGATTGCCCAGTATGCTATGTGCTCTATCTCGACAGGTAAATGGCATGTTTTCCCGTAAACCAGTCGATAATGAGACATTCCCAATGGAGTTTTGAATGTTGTCCTGTAAGCCCATAACGCATCATTAAGGTGTAAAGACCAATCTTTCCGAGTTGGCTTAACCATCTTTTCAAGAATGTTCTTGACTTCTCTGTTGGATATTTCAGCTTGTCCATTGGTCTGAGGGTGGTATGCTGTTGCAATCCGATGCTTGACACCATAACTTTTCAAGGCAGCAGCTATAACCTTGTTGTCGAAATGCCTCCCTTCATCACTGATGATCGCCTTAGGGATGTCGAATCTGGAGAAGATGTTTTTATGTAAAAACCTTTGAACCGTCTTGGCATCATTCTTTTGAGTGGCGATATCTTCAACCCACTTGGACACATAATCTACTGCCAGGAGGATGTACAAATTCCTACATGAAGATGGGAATGGTCCCATAAAATCGATCCCCCAAACGTCGAAGATCTCGACTTCAAGAATGTTCTGCAGCGGCATCTCGTGTCTCCTTGAGATGTTTCCCGTCCTTTGACACTTGTCACAATTCTTGTAGAATAATTGAGCATCTTTATACATTGACGACCAATAGAATCCGGACTACAAAACCTTGACAGCAGTCTTGTTGCCTCCTAAGTGTCCTCCATACTGTGAAGCATGACAATGATGGAGTATATCTTCTTGTTCATCCTATGGTACACATCTCCTTATAACATTATCTGCACAAATTTTGAAAAGAAGAAGTTCGTTCCAATAATAATGCTTAACATCATTTTGGAACCTCTTTCTAGCTTGATAATTAAGGTTAGGAGGAATTATTCCGCTAACTAAAAAATTAACGAAATCAGCATACCAGGGGAGTTCAGAAGACTTACCTGCCGCCATGGCTGTCGCGGTAGTGACTGTGGTAGCAAATAGCTGCTCATCAGGGAAGGTCTCCAATATGTTTGTCTTATCTGTCGGTAGACTCTTTCCCTTCTCCAACCTTGACAAGTGATCTGCCACTTGATTCTCTATCCCCTTTTGTCCTTGATTTCAAGGTCGAATTCTTGCAATAACAGGATCCAACGTATCAGTCGAGGCTTTGCATCCTTTTTCGTGAACAAATATTTCAATGCAGAGTGGTCTATGTGTATAATGACCTTCGTTCCAAGTATATAAGAACGAAACTTGTCAATGAAGAATACCACAACTAATAATTCCTTCTCTGTGGTGGTGTAGTTCACTTGGGCGTCGTTCAGTGTTTTGCTGACATAGTATATGACATGAAAGAGTTTGTCTCTCCGCTGCCCAAGTGCTGCCCCGACAGCATAGTCACTAGCATCACACATGATCTCAAATGGTTGTGTCCAGTCTGATGGCTGTACTATTGGGGCTGTTACCAGCTTTTCTTTCAGAACCTTGAATGCTTTAGTACATTCAGCGTTAAAGTCGAAGGGTCGGTTCTGCTCCAGAAGATGGCATAGGGGCTTGGTGATTTTTGAACAGTTCGCAATGAACCTCCGATAAAAACAAGCATGTCCTAAGAAACTTCTGATTCCCTTGACTGTGGTGGGTGGCGGCAGCTTTTCGATCACTTCTATCTTAGCTCTGTCGACTTCTATGCCACGACAACTAATCTTATGGCCAAGGACTATCCCTTCATCCATCATTAAGTGACATTTTTCTCAGTTCAAAACCAAGTTTGATTTTTCACATCTCTCGAGCACCTTCTGTAGGTTGCCTAGGTAGCTTTCAAAGTTGTCTCCAAAGACTGAAAAATTATCCATAAAGATCTCTAGGAAATCCTCCACCATATCGGAGAATATTGTCATCATGCACCTTTGAAAGGTGGCTGGTGCATTGTAGAGTCCAAAAGGCATTCTCCTAAAAGCGTAAGTTTCGTAAGGGCATGTGAATGTCGTCTTTTCTTGATCTTCCGGTGCGATGGCTATTTGATTGTAACCTGAGTAACCATCAAGAAAACAATAGTAAGGTTTACCCGCTAGTCTATCAAGCATTTGATCAATAAAGGGTAAAGGAAAGTGGTCCTTTCGGGTAGCTTTGTTAAGCTTCCGATAGTCCATACAAACCCTCAAACCGGTCACAGTCCTAGTTGGGATTAGCTCATTATTTTCGTTGGTTACCACGGTCATTCCTCCTTTCTTGGGAACGCACTGCACCGGGCTTACCCATTTGCTGTCTGAGATGGCGTAGATTATCCCAGCATCTAGTCATTTGATTATCTCTTTTCGCACCACCTCTTTCATAGCATGGTTCAGACGCCTTTGTGCATCAATAGTCGGCTTATGATCATCCTCTAGAAGAATTTTATGCATACATAATGCCGAACTAATGCCTTGGATATCAGCTATCGTCCATCCAATAGCCTTTTTGTGCTGCTGTAGCATCCCTATTAACTGCTGTTCCTATTCCTGCATCAACTTGGAAGAGATGATTACGGACAACGTATCATTTAAACCAAGAAAAGCATATTTTAGCTGCCCTAGCAGGGGCTTAAGATCTAAAAAGGGGGCTCAACAGTTGATGGCTTTTGAATTGCATGGTTATCCGAGGTATAATTTAAAGGCTCGAATAACTTACCTGGACGATTGCCTATCCAGTTTACCTCCTCCTGATCTTCAGTATCAGATGTATCAGATTCTGAGGAGTTGCTGTCGTCGGTGCTGTCGTGACAGTCTTCTAAGTGGCTGCCGAGGCAGTGACCAATTTTGATGTCGTGGCAGCCCGACCTGATGCAGGGTTGGTCAAGGGTAACTTCAGTGATAACCTTGCATTCTTCTTCTGCATCAGCATGCTTCATTGCTTGGAGAACATTCAACTTTATTTCTTGATCGTTCACTCTCGTGGTGAGTTCTCCTTTTTCCACATCAATCAGTGATTTTCCCGTGGCTAAGAAGGGTCGCCCCAGGATGATTGGTGCGTTTTCATCTGCTTCACAATCTAAGACAAGAAAGTCAGCAGGAAAAATAAACTTATCCACTATTACCAGAATATCTTCAATTTTCCCTTCTAGATGAACATAAGAGCGGTCTACCAGCTGCATAATTACTGTTGTGGGCCGAGCTTTTCTAATACCTAATTTCTGAAAAATAGATTTGGGCATTAAATTTATACTAGCACCAAGATCACAAAGTATCTTACCCACATATTTATCTCTGATTACACATGGTATGATGAAGCTCCCAGGATCCTTCTTCTTCTTGGGTGGATGCTTGTGCAGAATACTCATGCATCATTCTGTCATCTTAACCGTTTCAAATTCCCCAACTCTAGATTTCTTCGACATGGCATCCTTGAGAAATTTGGCATAACCGGGCATCTCCCTAACGACATCTAACAGCGGGATGTTAATATGAACCTGCTTAAAAATATCATAAATCTTTTTAAGTTGTGATTCTTGTTTCAGTTTTTGTAATCGTTGAGGAAAATGAGGTGGGGGACGATAATCAGCAATACGCCCTTCCCACTGCATACGGATCTGAGGAGGTTTGGGTTCATCATCTTTCTCCTCTGTCCCTTTTGCTGTCGTGACAGGCTCTTCGGCAGCAGGTTGTTTGTTACCTGTCGGGGCAGCTTCCTCGACAGGTGATTCCAAGGCTGGTTTCTTAACTAATTCAGATGTCTTTTCTGGGCCTGGTAGTTTCTTCCCACTCCTAGTAGTGATGGCTTTACACTGCTCATGTGTGGGTTATCTAGCGTTTTTAGTATCGCTAGGAAATCCACCATTCTACCTTGGTTTGATATGCTGGGAAACCTGACCCAACTGTGTCTCCAACGATTTCAGAGTAGCTTCATGATTTGTCATCCGCATCTCTGTTTTATCCATAAATGTTTCCGTCTTCTTGACAAAGTGATTCATGTTCTCAATGTAAGTTCCTGTTTGAGACATAAACGTAGCCAGAGTCTGTTCCAGTATACTGTTTGTGGCAGCTAGTGGTTGTTGCTGCTGCTGCTGCGGTTGCTGCTGATTTAGCAATCTAGGTCCTCCCTGATTCTGATTATTCTGTGCTTGAGGATTCAGAGCATTATTAGGATTACTCCAAGAGAACTTGGGATCCTTTCTCCAGCTGGGATTGTAGTTGTTGGAGTTATAATTCTGCTTATTGTAGTTTCCAACATACTTTCCCTCTTCTAACTGTATTGGACATTCCAAGAGAACTTGGGATCCTTCACAAATTTCACATACCTCTTTAGCAGCGTATACAGGTTGTGAATCATCGTTCAAGAGCTTTTTCATTGCCTTAGTGAGATATGCCACCTGTGATTTCATTGTGCTGTCGGCCTCATAATCCTTTACAGCTAGGACCCGTTTACCCCCTCTTCTTGTTGTCAGGAACTGCTCTTCATTCTTCGCCAGATTTTTCAATACTGCCATTGCCTCATCTGGGTCTTTGTCCAGCAGTAGCCCATTTGCTGCTGAATCAATTCTAATACGAGTTTGTAAATTGGCAGCATTATAAAATTTTGTTACCTAGTTTCAAACGGGGAATCCATGCATTGGGCAGTTCCTTAGAATAGTGGTAAATCTATCCCAGGCCTCGTGCATTGGCTCGTCATCTTCCTGTGAAAAAGTAGCAATTTCATTACGTAATCTCTCAGATAAGTGTGAAGGATTAAAACGAGATAAGAATTCACGAGTTAAATCTGCCCAAGTTCTAATTGAACCTGACGTAAGTTTATTCCACCAAGTCTTTGCTCTGTCCTTCAATGAATGAGGAAATAACTGAAGCCTCAGTATCTCCAAATTAACTCCTGGTAGTCTAAACGAACCACAGATTTCCTGGAACATTTTCAGATGCTCCCTAGCATCCTCTGTAGCAGCACCACTAAATTGACCGACGTTGTTGATCATGCTGAACATAACAGGTTTTTACTCAAAGTTGTCAACATCTACATCCGGCAGGGTGGTTTCTAGTTCTACATGATCATTGAGCATGTAGTCTCGGCATGACCGACGTGCGGCAGCGATAGGAGGGTCGACGACAGGAGGGTCGATTCCTCCATCTCCGACAGGATTGTTGTTATCTTGGAGATTCCCTGGGTTGTCCCTTCTTCCGTCGTGTCTTTCGTTCACCATGGCTTCAAGTTGTTCCTCTAGATATTCGTTCCTTTCAACGAGGTAACAGATTCTTTTCTTGAGATTGAACGTTCGTTCGGGTTCAAGATCTAATTGGTACTCAGGTTCCTTCCCCCGTTGAGACCTGCGCATACGCAAACAAAAGACCTTGTGAAAGGTATAGGTTGGACAAACCAAAATAAAACAGAAAAATAAAAAGAGTGCAGTAAAAGGTAGGGTAAAGTTATGTTGTCAGTCCCCAGCAACGGAGCCAAAAACTTGTTGCGTGTAAAAGTGTCTATCGCAAATGTAGTGCAAGTGTACACGACGCAAGTAGTAAAGTGATACTGAAGTATCAAATATCTTCTCCACAGGGACTGAGCCAATAGCTTCACCTTGAATTACATCACGGAAGTAAAGAGAATATTTAAGATGTTTGTCACGAGAATAATAAAGAATACTGGAAAATAAGGTTAACGAGATCAAGATAGAGAGAATAGGCTGGTATTGAATTGCTCAGTAGTGTAGGTATTGCTAAGTTTAGGAATATATGCTTTGTCGTCGTCCCCGTCGCGGCAGCACCCGTCGCGGCGGCAGTCTGTTGTTTGTCGCGGCAGCGAACACACAACTCTGTACTTCAAGCTTGGCAAGAATCCCTGCTGTGCCTTGGCCTATCCCTAGGTCCAAGTCTGTCGATGAACACGTCTTTGATGATACCTCCCGGCGTGAATCGAAGGATGAACATCGATGTTGTTGAATTCTTTTTTAGCCACTTAACCTCGTCCTATCCCTAGGTCCGAGATAGTTCAACTATAAACTAGAGAACTCGCACTTATTCCTTTCGTATACTTAACTCTCCCGATATTAAGTAAATAGATAACCTCGCAATGCTCTCTCGATACTCTTACAAGATGTTAATAACCAGAATAAGAGAACTTAAAGTTTATTTTATTGAATAGAAAATTCCTAATACAAAAGCAACCCTTGCAACTACTTTACAAATCAACCCGTGGCCCTATGGGGAATTTAGAACATGTTGAGAAGGGGAAAACGACTAGGGTTTTGGGAAGAAGGCTAGAGATAGGTGATGTCCTCTCCTAGGTCGAATTACATGCCTTTATATAGGCTTTGGGTCCAAGTTTTCTAATATAGCAAGAATACAAGTTTAAATTAAAGTACAATTCTAATAAAGACTAGATCTTCAGAGAATATAGCTTTAACTCGTCCTTCCTTCTTGCTTGGAATTTCTCTCCTTGAACTTTGGGCTTGGCCTTCATTCTGATCTAGGGCTTGGAAAATATACTGGTGTTCCACGACAGACAGGCTTAATTTTCTCTTTTTGTCGAGGCCCACTTTGCTTCTTCTCCTCAAAACTGCTGTCGTCCTTGGCTGCCACGGCGGCACCCATGACAGCATTGTCCTCCTCAACTGTTCATCTAGTTCCAGCTCTGTTGCGTCCTGCCCAGCGCATGCTTCTCCATCTGCTACAGCAGCAACCTACAAAAGCAACCAATTTCAGTAGAAATTGTGCCTTTTAATATATTTGTGATGTCTAACTGTAATTTAGCCTAAATGTAATGAATTATGCTTGAATGCAGCAGAAATATGGGTTAAATATGGGGTAAATAATAGAACTTTTACACACTCAACATTTACTTGAGTATTTGGATTATTTGGGCCAAATTTAAGCCTTATTGGATGAGAATTGGATTATACAGGCTTGAGAAATGACCATTTTATAACAAGGATGAAAGTTGAGAGTTTTATATTGAGTTTAAGCCTTATATTATTTTTAGTCAATTTAATCTCTACACTTTTATTTCGTACTATATCTGTAACGATTCGAGTTTTCGAGTTAACATGTAGACATTGACCCGAATGTTATAGCCCTTCAAGTTTGATTGAGTAATTGGACCATCTGAGCTAAGTTTAAGCCTTATTAGATGGAAATTAGATTGTATAGGCTTGAGAGATGATCATTTTGTGACAAAGATGAAAGTTAAGAGTTTTTTGTTGAATTTATACCCTTATTTAAATAAAAGGCTGAACTCCCTTAGTTGATTTCGTCTTCACGCGTGGGGTATATAGAGGATAAGGGTTTGGGGTGACATCACTTTCTCCACTCTTTTTTATTTTTTCCTTCCTTCACCTTTTAATTCAGCCATAAAGTTAAAAAATACTCTCAATATTTGACTAAATAATCACTTTGATCCTTATTTTTTGGAGCAATTCAACCCACAACATTTAATTTTAGGTCAAAATGACTCCTCTACGAATGAAAATTGTTAGAAAACTGACGATAAATAGTCTAAAATGACTTGACATATTGATAAGTTAGTAGAAAAAAATTATTTTATATTTTATATAATTTTATAAAATTATTTTTTGACTAATGTAACGTTTTTTTTCAAGTCAACACACTTATCTATATGATATTATCGTGTGAGAGTGCACCGCCATATAGCTTTGTCACGCCATTTCAAGTTATTTACCGTCAGTTGACTGATAGTTTTCATTCACAAAGGGGTCATTTTGACCCAAAATAAAATATTGAGGGTTAAATTACTCTAAAAAACAATAGGGACCAAAGTGACTATTCAGTAGATGTTGGGGCATTTTTTGGCTTTATGCCACGGGGATGTAGAATATATATTGGGGTGCAATTGATCTCACTTGGTTTGTTGGGATATCAAAATTTTTAATGGGGTAATATATAATTTTTTTTATAAAAAATATTATATTTGACCCCACTTAATTTGTTGGGTATAAGGTTAACAATATTTTTTTTGAGACAACGTGAGGTCAACAATATTTAATATAATAATACGAATATTTTGACTCTACTATATAAAAATCCTAGCTCCGCCACTGTTTAAGTTGTTTCTCCAAGACATTATAGCTTTCGACCACCAAAAACTCAAGCTTTCTACTTCATTTAGTTCCTACGAAATTTAAGATTTATGGATTCATTTGGCTGGTAGGTACCGAATATTGCCACAATTAAGGCTGTTAATGGTCGGTTAACTGTTATAACGGTTATTAAATTTGTTAACCATAACTTAACCATTAAAAATGGTTAACCGCTGAAGGTTAACCATTAAAACATGATTAATCGACGTTCGATTATAAATTAACTTATAACTTATTAAAATATTTTTCATACGTTCACTAAAATAATAAAATTATCTCTTAGATAATTATTAATTAAAATGTTCAAAAAGTTACTTAAATAAAGAGATTAAACACTAACTCTATACTTAAATAAAAAGTACATACATACTACAGAGTTTCAACACAACACAAACACACACAAGCTTCCAATAGTTCAAAGTTTAAAGTTACAACAATGTTCAACACATGACAATACGTCATCAAAGTTCAGGACATAAAAAGACACCATTAAAGTTTCAAACACAAATATTTAACTAACATAAAACAAACATAAGGTAAATGAAACTTCCATGAATTATTACAACACAAGTCACAAAATAATTTAATATATATATATATAATTTAATAATGGTTAACTTATAGGTTAACCGCATGTCGAAATCCATAACCGTAACTATTACCATCATTTTTAGCGGTTCGGTTAAATGAAATCGTTTAGTCTTTACAGTTCGATTAATTAACCTATAAAATATAACTGTTATACAGATTAACGATTACGGTTAATGGTTATAGTTAATTATGCACACCCCTAGCCACGATGGTTTTTATAAATGCATTATATATAACACACATGTCAAATAAGATATTTATACAAGTTTCTATGGGTAATTGCTATAATGCTCATATTTTTATAATTTTTCATTTACATCCTTAGTTTTATCGAATAAAAAGGTAGAATTATTGATAATTACTAAGCACTCCTCTTTATTTTTTCTATTATCGCCTTTATTTTTAATATAAATGGAAACGATATATTTTTTATTTGTTTCGGGTCGGAGACGGATTTTATTCTTAAAATTTGGGTTGGGTGGAAATTCATCATATGTTGGGTCGAGTTCAAGTGGAGTCTTTATTTTTTCGAGTCAGATTTTCGGTTCAAGTTGGTCAAAAGTTCGATCATACCCAACTCGTGCTCATCCCTAGTCATGACCCTACTAAAATATTTAAAAAATAAAAAAATAAGTTAAAACAATGGTAAAATTATTTTGTCCCCTAAAAACAAATAATTAACTGTTGCCCTCAAAATTTATAACTTTTTAAAAGATCCTTCAAATAATATTGAGTTCCACTGTTGCGAATAGGTGTATAATACGACCCATATTATAAGATTAGTTAGCATTGTATTTATTCAAATTTTGATGTATGATATTAGATCTATCGGTATTTTATACTATTTTTAAAAAATAGCTTATATTCAGTTTCATAACAAAACATATACATGCAAAGATATTTCAATTATATATTATAAAGATGTTTATATAAAAATATAAATTTTAAAATCGTCGTCAAAAAATACCTTATTATACTTTTATATAATTTAAAAATAAAAACTAAACTTTATTTTAAAATATCAAAATTTCTTACTAATTGATAGGGGTTAATGCTAATTGATATTAACGAAATAAATTACAACCTATCAAAACAAGGTAATATTAAAATTTTGATCAAAATATAAGCTAAACGATGTAATATCATTTTAAGGTCACTTTTTTCGACATTGAACTAATGGATAAAAATATAAGCTATAGCGGTCTTAAGTGAAACAAAGTAGAAAAAGAGTTACTTAGAAAAAATTCAGAATGAAGATAAAATTTGGCAAAGCTTTCTATGTTAACCAGAAGGCACGACTGGTGGGCTTGCACTTTGGTGATCGGCGTATTGCACGATTCCAGTTCTTAAATCGGACAAGAATTATATTGATACACAAATCACCATGAATAGTCAAGAGGACTGATTTGATACTCTTATTTATGCTCCATCATATCAAGAGAAAAAACAAGCTTTCTGGGATCTTTTAGCAAAGCTTAGATGTGGAATGAGCGAAAGATGGTGTTTTATAGAAGACACGAACATAGTGGCTAGACCAGAAGAAAAAGAGGGTGGTGCCCCTTTCGATCCCTTTTCGGCTAAACATGTATTTAAATTTTCTTGAGAAATCATGACTCCTTGAAATTCTTACTAAAGGATAAGTTTTTACTTGGTCTAATCGAAAAAGTGATAACGAAGCGATCCTTAATAAGCTTGACAGATCTTTAGCATTAATCGAATGGAGTTCGATGTTCACTAAAGCTATCTCCCTTATGGATGCTGCCATTGCCTCAAAACATGTATCCCTTGTGCTCTTTCTCAATGAAAGACCAAAGAAGGGCAAGAAAATCTTTAAATTTGAGTATAAGTGGCTCCTCAAAGAGGAATGCCATAAGTGTGTGAAAGAAGAATGACATTTTAAAAATCATCCAAACAACCATAAAATTTTTGGGGTTAAATTGAGAAGAATGAAGACTAAGCTACAAAGATGGAACAAAGAAAAGTACAGAAGTAGTAAAAAGAATGTGGAAGATTTCCTTTCCAAAATAAAGGCGTTGCAAAGGAAAAGACTTTTTGAGATGGAGAGAGAGAGAGAGTTTGAAAGAGCTTGAAATTCTTTGGGTAAGCGAGGAGAGACATTGGCACCAATGAGCACGTCTTGACTGGTTCAGATTGGGAGTTCAAAACACAAAGTTCTTCAATGCAACGACGATTCAAAACAAAAGAGTTAATTCAATCTGCAGGATCAAAAACAATGATGAAGACTAAATTGAGGATGATAAGTCCATTGCCTCGTTGTTTCAAGAGCATTTCAAGAAAATTTACACTAAAGAATCATCTATTGATCTTGAAAGCCTCTCAAAGATCACCCCTTGCTTGGTCACGGAAGATATGACTAACAACTATAGTTGTAAAGTCTCTGAAGAGGAGATCAAGCAAGCCGTCTTTAGTACGGGGGCCCTAAAAGCCTCAAGTCTAGATGGGTTCTCAGGCCCGTTCTATCATACTTTCTGAAGTCCATCAAAGATGATTTCATTATCTTGGTTGAACATTTCTTTCAAACAGGAGTCCTAAATTCGGAGATAAACAAAACTAACATTGTTTAGATCCCAAAAAGGAAGAATCCTGTAGAGGTCAGTCATTTTAGATCGATAAGCCTATGTAACTTCTCCTTGAAGGTTATCTCAAAGATTCGTGCGTCTAGGCTCAAGGCTTTTCTTCCCCAACTGGTTCCACCGTCTCAATCAACCTTCGTGAATTATAGGCTAATTCATGATAATATAATTGTGGCTCATGAAGCTTTTCATGCGATTAAAAGAAAGCAGAAAGGATCCAAAAGAGTTATGGCACTAGAAATAGATATGGAGAAAGAGTATGACAAAGTGGACTTGCAAGTGCTTCGGAAAGTTATGCAGGGTATGGGTTCTGTGAATGGTGGATTGATAGAATTATGCAATGTGTGATCTCTATTTCCTTTTCACTGGTTATTGATGGAGAAAGCCGTGAAGATTTTCATCCTTTTAGAGGCCTTCGTCAAGGTGAACCTTTGTCCCCATTTCTTTTCCTCCTCATATCCAACATCTTCACTTGACTTCTTGATAGGGAGATGAATTCCATGGTTTTTAAAGGGTTCAGAATCAAAAAATAGTGCCAATTCTTACTCACCTTATGTTTGTAGACGATTGCTTCTTGTTCACCAAAGCCGATGAACCAAATTGTCAAGAAATCCTCAAGCTTTTTCTTGACTTTCAGATGATCACAGGGCAATCTGTTAATTTTGAGAAATCTTCAGTTTTCTTTTCCCAAAACATGAGCACCGATTGGAAAACACATATCTCTAACTTACTAGGTTTCGACATAATGGAGGAAGGAAACTCTTATTTAGGTCTTCCTTTGATTTAGGGACGCAGCAAAAAGAAGCTCCCATGTTCAACAAAGATAGGGTTCGTCACAAATTGCAAGGCTGGAAGGCGAGATTTCTCTCCCAAGCAGGAAAGGAATTACTCATTAAGGCGGTAGTGCAGGCCATCCCTTCTTATGTCATGCAATATTTCTTGCTCCCAAACACATTTTGTGACGAACTCTGCTTTTATGATTAGTCAGTTCTGGTAGAATAATTCTCATGAAAAGGAAAGAGCTATTCACTGAATTAGTTGGAAGAAACTATGCCTACCCAAAGACAAAGGTGGTTTAGGATTCATGGACTTAAGAACCTTCAACCAAGCCCTCATAGCTAAATTCACGTGGAGAATCCTGATTCGTTCATGACACAAATCCTTTGAGAGTCCTACTTTCCTAATAGAAACATCCTCTCGGCGCCAACCTGTCATAACCCATAATGGGTTTAGATTGGTATCCAAGGTGGCATTAAAACTATTAAAAATTGATCTCTATAGAGAATTGAAAATAGAAAGAGTGTTTCTATTTAGGGAGATAATTGAACTCCTAACTTGCAATCTTTCTCTCTTACTTCAAGACCATCATGGTGTCATGACCTTACAATGGCTAAACTCCTCTTAGAGGATTTAAGAGAATAGGACTCTAATAAGATCAATCAGTTTTTTTCTTCTCATAAAAGAGATGTCATTCTTCATATCACAATTGGAGGACCTACTGTTCGAGATTCCCTGATTTGGGAAGGTAACAAAAATGGTCAGTATTCAGTTAAATTAAGGTATTTTTTCCCGTTATAAACTACTAGTGAAAGAAGAGGCGTTGAGTTGTAGCAATGATTTATCTCTTAATCACCCGTTGTGGCGGGCTTGTTGAAAGTTTTCCGTACCTCCAAAGATTAAGACTTTCATCTGAAAACTTTATCGTAACATTCTTCCAACCAAAGGAAATCTCCAAGCTAGATTCCATAGAGCCTTGTCTTTCTCTACAACCTGCCCCAAGTGTAACTACGAAAGTGAAACTGTGGAGCATATGTTTTTCTTTTGTCCCTATGCACAAGCGGTATGAAGAGCTTCGAGTTTTATTTACTTATCGTCTATCCAAGGTTTCCCGAGTTTTTACAAGTGGTGGAAACAAATCATTAATCTCAGAACCACTGGAAAGGGGTCAAATTGTTGTGATCTGGTTGCTTTCTTATGTTGGTCTATTTGGAAGGCGAGAAACAGTTTTGTCTTCTTTGGATTTGTAGATTCACTAGTTGAAACTTGAAAAAAGGCGGAACATGCTTTCTGGGAATTCAAAGAGGCTTGTAAGGTAACAAAGGATGATGCTTTGATTTCTTCCCAATTTAGCATTTGTAAGTGGATTCCACCCGAAAGAGGCATCCTTAACATGAATTGTGAAGCCTCTCTCTCAAAGGACGAGAACGTTGCAGGAATTATAGCTGTTGCAAGGGATTGCATTGGCAATATTTGCAGAGGTGACTCCATTTTGATTCGTTCCACGTCAGTCGAAGTTGCTAAAGCCCAAGCCTTGCAGTTGGGTGTTATGTTGGCAAAAAAAGAAAGGTTTCTCTTGTCTCATCCTGAAGTCGGACAATATCGACCTCATCAAGAAACTTAAGGCCATAATCGCATCATGTTGGATAACGACGACCATCGAGAAATATATTCATCTTATGTCTTCCTCCTTTTCTTCATGTTCCCTTAATTACGTTCCGAAGCAATGTAATCAAGTCGTTGATTGGGTAGCAAGGCATACTTGCGCCTTGTCTTGTCCTTTTGATTGGCCTTCCAATGTTTCTCCTAGCCTGAGGACCCTTTTGTAATGCTTTGTTTAAATGAATTGTTTTTTTCATGGTAAAAAAAGTAATGGGTAAAAATTCCCTGCCCCTTTTCGGTGTTTCTTTTTATGCCCTAACACTAAAAAACACTAAAAAATTAAATTCTAAGCCCTAACCCTAAATTCTAGGTTCTAAACTCTACACCCTATCCTAAATTCCCAAACCCTAACCCTTAAACCATAACCCTAAATTCTAGATTCTAAACCCTACACCCTAAAAAATACACCATATCCTAAATTCTTTAAACCTTAACAATAAACCTCAACCTTAAACTATAAACACTAAACCTTAAACTTAATTTTTAATGTGAAGACATAAATAGGAGCACCGAAAAAGTACAAATAATAATTTTTATTCTTGAAGTAATGATAAAAATAAAGATGTACGGAGACACGGACAATTACACTTTATCACCAAAAAGGCTTTATTGTTTCTCAAATCTCAACAACTTGTAATATACCTTAAAAATTTACATCTTTTTCCTGTGGAGTTGTGTATATTGTGGGAGGGGCTTTTATTCTCAAGTACAATTTCTTTTGCCTTATGTTTGTATATATAATAAATTATTTATAAATTTACCCCTCATGTTCACATTTAATATATTTTATTTTGATCCCTAATTTTAATTTCTTCCTTGTTTCTCCCTCTTCTTGAGTCTTAAGTAGTCGCCATTTTCCACAAAAAGAGGACTTAATTCCCCAAAGATATCCTCTCTTTGGCCTTGGTTACCTATAAAAACAGAAACACCCACATGCAAACCAAATTGATTACTTGAAAATGGGTCGAACCAAGGGGGAAATTGTGATTTGTGGTAAAATAGGATGAACCAACCTGTTTTTCCCAATCGGTGAAGATTGCATAGAGAGAAAGAAGGATTGTCTGCAGGAGTGAACCAGCTACAATTCCAAGCCAAAGGCCTCTTGCATTTAGATGTGCAACAAATCCTAGTACAATCCCCACCGGCAATCCAACAACATAGAATGCGCCCACATTTACATACGCTCCTATATGTTGCCATCCACATCCTTTTGCAACTCCTGGTTTCATATATTACAGCAATAAAATAAAATAAAATCCAAATTCCATTGCCAGCATTTGATTTAAGGTTAATGATGCAAGATTACCGACCCGAAAGAACTACTTGAATGCTATCGGTAACGAGTGAAATGCAAAGCAAAGGAGCCATGGCAGCAACACGGTCCGCCACTGCTTTCTCGTTGCTGTAAGCATATCCCACGATGTTTCGGCTGAAAAACAGAGCTGTACTCACCACGACTGCCTCCGTGACTGCCATAGACACTCCTACCTTGACTGCCATGCGAGCCGATTCGGGGTTCCCGGCTCCAAGTTCATTCGAAACTCGGGTGCTGTGGATAGGTGCTCAAAGCTTCAATATCAATAAACATTTGTTGGAAGAGACAGGGTCTGTAGAATACCTTGTTGCAGCTCCAAAACCATAGGGAACAGTGAAGTGTAATGTTGATATTGTTAGGCTGCTCATACAGATTTTAAAACATTAGATTCATTGGCATTCATAATAAAAGATAACTAATTTATCAGTTCGAAGGTACGAAAACGGAAGATTACCATATAGATAGTACTGATGTCTGTAGCTTCGGATTCGGAAGAAGGCCTGATACCAACGTTAGCAGCTCCATTGACCACCATTTCAGGCTTAATTGATGGCAATGGAAAAGCATTTGTGAGAGACCAACATTAAATGGATCAATGACTATAAAAAACTAGGTGACATCTAACATGTCTGAGATTCGAGTCCCAATATCTGCAGGCTAAGGAAAACCGATTTTACGAGAAATAAACACTTACCATACCATAACAGCTGAAGGAACAGCAAGGCGCAAGAACTGAGGAACACCAAGAAAAGCATTTCTGGACAAGGGTGAACGAGTTTTGTCACAAGCAGAGGAATAGTTGACATAAATCCCCAGTAAGATCACATTCAACCAAGTGGATAAACTAGTGGCCATTGCAGCTCCAATATATCCTAAATCCGATTTAAACACAAGAATCCAACAAACAGGCACATGGAAACACAGTATAGAAATTGCAGTTAACAGCAATGGAAGAATCAAACTCTGCATCTGCAGATATGAGTCAATGGTTTAAGGACCGCACTCGCAAATAGTCCCGGGATTAACCACAGAGAATATTGGCGAGCTTTGTAGGAGATTAGAGAAGCTTGGCCAACAAGAGGTAACAATTTGTCCATGAATATCCACAGTACACAAATGGGAGGGCAGACAAGAACGAGGGAAATGATGGCACTATAAGTATAGAGTCCAAGTTTTTTGTATTGCTGTGATCCATAAGCTTGGCCGCATAGAGTTTCCAGTGCACCAGCCATTCCTGACTACTTGGCATCAATGGAGTTTGATCATTCATTTGTAATAGAGGGAAACAAAGAAAGAAGAAATAGTTACCAGAAGGCTAAAACCAGTGACATTGGTGAGGGAAATAGCAATGGCGACGCTCGAAAGAGAAAGCTGACCAAGATGTCCAACCATTATCAATGATGCAACTTGCACAAGGTATTGCAGAACCGTCACCGCCACCATTGGGGCTGCGATTCGACCTCCCTTCTTCAGCTCTTCCATTGCTCCACCCCAACTCGGACCCACTTTCTTCTCCTCTTCCCTCTCTACCATGTTTTCCATGCTTTTTTTCTTTTCTTTTCTTGAACCGATATTTGGAGTCAAACGAATGAACCCGAGTCTATATAAACTATGTAGTTGTGTTCACAAGAAGTCTCAGGAGCTGGACATGCAAGGTAAATACTGGTTTAATCTAAAGAAGAGGTCAAAAGCTGGAAAGTTAGGTGAATGTTAATGTTAGCAGTATCTTGTATTGAATATAATCTATTTGAAAATCATAATTTTTTTATATTTATTATATACTTAAGGGTGTTTTTTTTAAGCCCTTTAAGTTTTAAAAAAATAATTAAGCCTCCTAATATTTTTACACCTAATTAAGTTTCGAACTAATAAATTTAATTAATTAAGTTTTTTTTGACTGATCTTGACTATTAATTTTTGAGAATTTTTATTTCTTAAGATATTATTGTCACGTGACTCACTACAGTTTTGTCATGTGATATGCACATATTTTTTAAAAGACTATTTTTATATTTTTTATGGTTTTTTTAAAATTTTAAAAATTTTAAAGAATCTTTTAAATAAAATAATTTTTTTAAAAAAATTTAAGCGATAACATTATAACACGACACGCTCTACCAATTGGTCCAATAAAATTGTTAAATTTAACCATTAACGTTGGTTAAAAGAATGAATTGATGAAATTTTGAACTATAAAAGATTAATTAATTGCAAAAAAAATTAAAAAATTTATTGATTTTTTATAAAAAAATTAAGAGCTTATAAAACTCTTAAACATTTTCAATAAAAAAAATTGATACCTTAAGCCTTTATTACATACATTAATGGTAAAAAAATTTGGAGGTGGGAGCCACAATAGCTCTCGGTATAAATGTAATTTGTCCCTGGGTTCTTTGTCAGAAATAGTTAAGTTGTATGACCAATGTTTAAATCTCATTATAAAGTATATTTTTTATTGTATAATTCAGAGTATTGATCTAAAAAAATTATGATTCAGGGTTGAATCTGAATATCTGAATTTATAATCCATACTATGGGAATCTATGATATCTGAATAGAAAAATAAATTAAATATTTCAAATTTTTATCTCTAGGCGGACTTAAATATTGGCATTTGGCAGGTGAATTATCTGAACATTCTATTTTTTTATATATTATATATTCGATTTATAATTGCACCAATCGAACAATAGTTAACAATAATATTTGTCTCGTTAAAAAATCTGCTTGTGTGCAAAATCCCAGAGAGCAGTCAGCAAGGATATGAGAGGGTTGGGATAAATTAAAAACTATTTATATTCTTAAAAAAATTAAAAATAGCAGACAAACGAAACTATATAAAATAAAAAGGACCAAAAAATTGGCGATAATGGATCCATTTCTGGGTTTGAAATCAAAGCTGACTGATGCTACAGTTCCTGCATTTATTATTTTCCAATATTATATTATAATATCATATCCTTAAATTTGTTTGTTTTTCATAATTTCACAATTCTTTATATATTTCTGCACTGAATAATTCAATATTGACAGATATTATACGTGTCGTTGTTTTCAGTATTTCAAGACAAGATATAAGATATTTGATTTTTGTCCCAGCTGTTTCGGTTTTTCTATATTTTTATAAACGACGGTGATGAAATTTACATATAAATTTTGATTTTGATGATATATGAACTTTGATTTGATGTAATTATAATTATAAATGTTAATTTTTGTTCAATTATAGTCATATAACTTTTATTTTAATTTAATTGTACGTGTTTTACAAAACCTATCCCTTAAGCCGCATCAAACATTAGCCGTCGTATACTTGTTGTTATCTTTTCTTTATCTAATCGGCGGTGAAATTAATTATAGTGCTGGTTGTTAACTGATGGTCGATTCATATATCTTATTATTTTTTTCTATTTGATTTTATTACTTTATTTTCTTTTTCTTCGTATATTTTATTTTGTTTTTTCCGTTTTCGTGACAAGTATTTTCTACCTTTATGATACGTTTTTATGGTTAATTTTGTGGGTTTTTTGGTGCTTGTACAGTGTCCCTCACAACGCTTGTTTTTTATTCGTGTTTGTCGGTGGTCACGTAGAGTTTGATCATTTTTAGGTTATTTGCCGATGTAATGTAGCGGATCGTTAATTTTGAGAATAGGCGTGAAAGATGGTTGTTAATTTTGGGAATTTCATCTAGTTCGTATTTTGACAACTCTCCAGAGACCCTTCCTACAATGGACCGTAAAGACTTTCTTTGGTGCAAAAGAGAAGTGTCTAATCTAACCGGTGCAACATTTATATTTTATTTTTAAAATTATTGTTTTCTTTTTATTGTTGTTTTTGGATATTTTAAAAATTAGTTTATGTTCTCGTTATACTTTTATCTATCAATAAAGTTGTCTAGCTTTTTTGATAGAATAAAACTTTCTAGTTGATGTGTCAAAGAATTGTACGTATTTTACAAATGGAAAACATCCATTCATTTTTCCAATTGAAATAACATAATTACTTACATTTGCAATTTATAATCGTAAATTGATGTTATATTGATAATTGTGATAGTAATTTGTAAAAAATAAATCTAATTAAAATTTTATGTATACAATTACTTAAAACAAAAGTTCACGCAAAACATTGCACGCTTAACAAAAAGAAAAAGTTTTGATATACGCACAGTATAAACTTTAGTTTATATAAGTATTTTAGTTTTAGGGGCTAATGGTTAAGTTAGGGTTTAAAGTTTAAGGGTTTAGGTTTTAGGGCTTAGAATTTAAAATTAGCCTTTAGAAATTATGGTATAAGATTTAGAGTTTAAAATTTATGGTTATAAATTTAAGATTTATCTGGTTTTAATTTCATATAAACCATAATTTTAATAATTATATTTTAGAGTGAAATATGTAATGAAAAAAAATCAAAATTCAACGTATATATCATCTAATAAACTATGTAGTTGTGTTCACAAAAGTCTCACGAGCTGTACATCGTAAATACTAGTTTTCAAAAGCTGGAAGGTTAGATGAATGTTAATTTAGCTGTAAGTATCTTGAATTGATTATTAAAAATGAAATAAGCTTAAGATTCAGTGAAATGTGTTAATAATTTCTAGAGTAAGTGGTTAATATTCTTAGTTATCAACTTTATTTTTTTAGAGGTTGTGGGTTCAAGACATGACTAATTTTTTTTTTCCTAAATAAAAATTATTAAAAAAAGTTAGTAAAAGGTTAGGCTCGTTAAGTTTATGTTGTGCTACAAGCCTATACCGGTATAGTATTCAGGGACAAGTCAAAATTTTAATTTAAGAAGAAAAAATATATAATTTATTTGAAAGTAGGAGTAATTTTTTTAAAATTCATTGTATAAATTAATGGTAAATATTTTGAAGGCGGGAGCCACATTAGCTCCATGTCTAAATGTAACTTTGTCCTTGGTGATCTTTGTCATAGTAAAGAGAAATAGTTATGTTGGATGACCGATGTTTAAATCTATTGTAAATAAATATATTCTTCATTATGAATAAGTCTATCACGTGCGACGAACACCGATGAACACCATTAATGATGAACACCGATGAACACCATTAAATTAATTAATAAAGATTTAAAATTTTAAGGACCCATCATACAATTAATAATTATTTTATATATATATATATTAAAATTTTATTTTTTAATAAGGTAAACTATATATTTAGTACCTCACTTATTTTCGTATTTCAATTGAACCCTCATTATTTAAATATTATTTTAATTTGACCCTATTCTTTATAAAAAAATAATTTAACCCTTAACCAACAACCTAAAACCCTAAACTATTAAACCTTAAACTTTTAAACTTATACCCTAAATTATATACCATTAAAAATAATTTCACCATCATCGATTCAATTCAATAAATTGTTGAATTCTCCTAAACACTATGTTTAAGGTGTGATTCAAAATCAGGGTGAAATTATTCATTGTCGAAGGTGCTCCAAATTTGAAACGGAAATACAAGAACATAAAGAGAGTAGGTTAAGAAAGTGGATAGTTAACCTAACCATGAAGGCAAGTCATGGTCGAAGGTGTACTTTGAGATCATCATCCACTTTAAATACACCTTAATGAAGCCGATGGTCCAGCTCTATTAATGCATTACCAACGCTATATATTATACCCACTTAGATTAATTCTTCTCTGCATCTTGTTATCATCTCCACGGCACTGTTAGATTCTTCTTCGTTTTTTTTAGTGTTTAGGAGAATTCAACAATTCATTGAATTGAATTGAATCGATGATGGTGAAATTATTTTTAATGGTATATGATTTAGGGTATAGGTTTAAAAGTTTAAGGTTTAATAGTTTAGGGTTTTAGGTTGTTGGTTAAGGGTTAAATTATTTTTTATAAAGAATAGGGTCAAATTAAAATAATATTTAAATAATGAGGATTCAATTGAAATACGAAAATAGGTGAGGTACTAAATATATAGTTTACCCTTATTAAAAAATAAAATTTTAATATATATATATATATATAATAATTATTAATTGTATGATGAGTCCTTAAAATTTTAAATCTTTATTAATTAATTTAATGATGTTCATCGGTGTTCATCATTAGTGGTGTTCATCGGTGTTCGTCGCACGTTGTAGAATTTTCCCTTCATTATATATATATATATATATATATATATATATATTCAAAGATGACTATTTCACCCATATTTGATAGGTTTCGATTCGATCGATTCTATAAGGTCTGGGTTTTTAAAGAAAATTTTGGGTTTAGGTCAGATTCGAGTCTAAATTTTTGAGGATGAAATCGGATTAATTTTGAATTTAAGGTGAAAAATACACCAGATCCGCCCCAAAATAATAGTTTAATTTTATTCTAAATATTAAAAATATAATTACTACAATGTCCTTCTCTCCCCGTCTCTATATATATTTTAATTATTTTTTTTATTTTGTGTAATAAAAATAAAATAATTATTATAATACTGTACTTCTTCAATTAGTTTCATATTTTATCAAATAATAATAAAAATTAATAATTTTTTTATTTATGTTGAGTAAGGTTGAGTTCTAATTTTTATTTTAAAATTTAAATCAGGTAGAACACTATAAAATATTGGGTCGAGCTAGATTTGAGTGGATGTATTAAAATTTTAAGTCGGGTGTGGATTGGCTAAAAACTTGACCCATAACTATCTCTATATTTATATGAAGGTGTCTATGAATATCCGCAGCATATAGTAATTTTAACATATGAATCTATAAATTATTCTATGATATTTGAATTAAAATGGATAAAATATTCCAAATTCCTATCTCTTGGCAGACTTAAATATTGGTATTTGGCAGGTGAATTATATGAACCTTCTAGATTTACATTTCTTTATTTTGCAACTGATAACAAATCTGCTTGTGTGCAAAATCCCAGAGAACATTCAGCAAAGGTACGAGAGGGTTAAGATAAATTAAAAAACTATTTATATTATTTTTGAAAATTAAAAATAGCAGACAAACAAAATCATTGTTATGAATATTTATCTATGTAGATGTCTATCATGATTAGAACTTTATCAAAGGAGTTTGATTTATTTATTATTAGGAATATTATCTCTATGAATTAGAGTTTAATGTATTATGTACTTCTTATGCCTATAAATAGATGATTCATTGAAGGCATTGTACACAAGTCTATTTTTGAGAATAATATAAATCTCCCTCTTTCCCTCATCTCTTTGTTCTTCTTGTTCTTATTCTTGTTCTTCTTTATTTTATTCACAACACGTTATCAGCACGACTCTAATCAACTGAGGTCTTCATTGTTTGAATCCAAAAGAAGTTATTGGAAAGAATTCGATTCTACGATAAACCAAAGATAAGTTTTTTTTCTCTCTTTATTTTTTAAATTACCGATTGTCTTTTTCTTTATACTTTAACTTTTTTTTGAAAAATTTGGAAGTATGTTTGATTTTATTCGAACATTGGAAAGAGACAAATTTGTGGCTTCTCACAAACCAAAAGACGGATCGAAAGAGACGAAGAGGTTGCGTTTGGTGTAAATTACGCGTGTTCTCTCTTGTTCCTAAAAGGGTTAATTAGCGGAAAAAGTCGATAATGTTGCGTTGTTTTCCTTACCTGCCTCCTCGGCTTTTAAAGCAGGGAACGATGGAATCGATTAAGGTTTGTTGAGCGAAAGTATTTGTGGGTTTTCATTTTTGGTACTCAACTGCTTATGCTTTTCATACTTAATTTGTTGGAAAATTTTGATAATTTTGGAGCTTTGAATAAGAAATTGATTCAAATGTTGTTGAGGAAAATGTGGAACCATTTGTTGGTTCATAAATGTGCAGACGTGCACGACGTGGGTAACGCAAATGTCTGAACCGGTCTAGTCCTTCGTGGGCTTGCAGATATTTTGACCCAAATTTGAAATGAATTTTCCTCAAATAAAAGCATAAATTTGCCAAAATTTATCTTGGAATTAAAATGGTAAATATTGGAAGTTACCTTTAATTCAGATAATAATTTTGGAAATTGCTTTATAAGAAGAATTAATTGGTTATCAATATCAAATGCTCTATTAGGTCAAATTTCCACTTATACCCTCATGACACTCCTATAAATAGGGAGTAAACCTTCTAGGTTTTACACAACTCAAAACCACAGAAATTTTTTATTGTTTTACTCTGTGGATTTTACAAGTGGTTTTCGGTGATAGGCGAAGGTAAGGGCCAGTTCGTGATCTCCACAGTAGTGCAACTGTTGTTGTATCCTGGGAGACAGACGACCAATGAACTCGATCACCATAGGAGTGGCCGAAAATCTGTCTTAAGGAAACTGCGTTCGTGCAGGCCTCAACACGTTTCTTTTGGTTCCAAATCGGTTTGATTTATATATTGTTGTATTGTTCTTAATTTTGTATTGTTCATTTAAATAATATTATTTATTCTTGGATTAACGCCTATTTTCTAACAATCTTAAGACAGATTCTCAGTTTTAATCCAAGACGAACAGATTATTGTATCTAAAGCAATGATTCACACGATGAGGAAATTTTCACGCATAGAAAAAGTGAATGCCCAAAGACAATAAACGTTGAGATCACCAATACCGCGGATTCAACACGATGCAAGCAATATTTCTTGAGATAGAACATTTGGATATTCGATTAGTAAGGTAATTTAAATATTCCTTAATAAGTTTTCTTGTTTATATGACATTTTTAAAACCATAAATTATGGTATTAATAAGTTAATATTTCATATTAAATTTGACTTCTAATATGGTATGGTTTATGCCATAATTAAACCTTTTATAACATTATTAAGATAAAGTTTAAAATTTGATAATATTTTTAGTAATATTATTATGATAGTGTTACCTTATAACGTGGACATTTTAAATATGTCATGTATATAAATTATATTTTGTCACATTTTTTGTCTTAATTATGATCCTTTGTTTTTTTGGAAATTATGTGGTTTTTATTTTGTAATAACAATTTCTTTTGAGAATTTTATAGAAACGAACAGAATATTCAAGCGAAATCGTGATTGTTGTGGAAACAAAGATCTCGTAAATAATTCATTTCAGGAATTAATTTCTGCCGTTTTAACGGATTTACATGATCTTTCCAAAACAAGAATAAAAAAAATTAAAGGATCAATTCCTTTGATTTTGTTGCCTTGATATCTTTGGTTTGGGTTTTAGTGCTACTAATCCCAATATTTAACAAAAGATATATGAGAAATAAATCACTAAATTTATTTCTTCGTTAGAATCTTGTGTTGATTCTAATTTTAGAAAAGGAAATAAATCATTGAATTTATATTCAAGAGAATCTTGTATGATTCTAACGTTGCAAGGAAAATAAATCATTGAATTTATTTCCGTAAGAATCAAGTATGATTCAATTTTTGTAAAAGGAAATAAATCATTAAATTTATTTCTATGCTAGAATCATGCGTTGATTCTAACTTGTTAAGAAATATAAATCATCGAATTTATTTCCGTAAAAATCAAATATGATTAAATTTGTGTAAAAGGAAATAAATTATTAAATTTATTTTCTGTACTAGAATCATGTGTTGATTCTAACTTGTTAAGGGAAATAAATCGTTGGATTTAATTTCATGAGAATCTAGAATGATTCAACCTTGAAATAAATTGGTGAATTTATTTTGAAAAAAAAAACTCAAATTTATTATCAAGTATGATTTTATTTTGAAAATAAATTGGTGAATTTATTTCGGAAAGTAACACTGGTTACCAAATTTAGAGCGCTGATTCTGACTAAGGTCTCGAATCAAAGCATAGAAGAACTTGATTCTCTATGTCAAAATTAAATTCTTAAAGCCTATTCTGATGCATGCTATGAAGTGCACATTGTTTAAAAATGGCTAAAGAATCGAGAGGGTCGTTGGACCATAAATGGAAGATTCCAAATTGTTGTGAATCAAAGGTAGTGATTCTGATTGATCATCCATGCTTGGAATGATTTCAAGAATAAAATCTATAAACGGTGATTGAAAGAGAATTTAAAAATGCATGTCTAGGATTGGTTCTTTGAGAGACTTGGTATTTAAGCGTGCCTAGTGCACCACCTCTCTTTCATAAGTTACCTACCTGGTGCATTATTTATTATTGTTCTTTCTATTAATACCGTGTGAACTTTTGTTTGAGGTTTAGTTTACTAAATCTCCGTCGTCTAACAAAAGTTAGAAATTATGTTTCTGTTTTTGGTTTTAGTCTTTGACTAAATTCCTAACGTTTAACAGATTCATAAATCTTGGTTCTGGATTGTGTCTACATGACACAATGGAAAAATCAGTGAAATTTATTGGAAATAATTTCATACATGGCAACAAAAGATGTTGCATAATTGACCATGATAAACCTAGTTAAATATCTGAATGATGATCCTCCTATTATTAGAGAGGATAAGGTAAATATTGTTACCACCTTCAAATGTTACTAAGGTAAATATTGCTAAGATAAATATTATCATGGCAAACGTAGTAGAAGACAAAAACGACTTCAAACCGTAAATTGGACGGTATGTTCTAGAAGCAAAAATTTCATGAAAAAAAATGCTTCAATTGTCATAAGATGAGAAACAAGTCTTTGGACTATAGACTTTCAAACGAAGGCAATGTTATTGCCATAACAATTGATATGACAACATATTGGTTGAAGGAATATATTTATTACCTTCATTGATGATAACACAAAAATAATGTAAAGATGAAGCTATAGTGAAAATTGTTCTCTATGAGCATGATTAAAGTTTTAAGATGAAGAGAAGCTCTATATGAGTAACGTTAATACTATAATGTGCCTAACATGTGGGGGAAGCTGTTCTATAAGCTAATTACCTTTTAAACAAGATTCCCCGTAATTAAAGAGACTAGACTCCATATAAGTTATGAAAGGTAATTAAACCTTCCTACAACTACTTGAAAATATGAGGGTGTCTTGCAAAAGTAATGACCCATTACTAAAGCAACTGATAATAGATCCCTAAAAATTGTGGATTGTATTTTTATTGGCTATATAGAACATAGCAATGTATATCGATTTCTTGTGTATGAATCGAAGAACCCTGAGATTCACAAGCATACGATAATGGAAGATGTATTCCCTTGTAAAGCTAGGGAAGTTGGTCAAAGTTCAATGAAACGAACTTCGGAGATTATCGATAAAGATGACTCAAATGATCAACAAGGGTTTGAGCTTGAAATAGAGCCGCAAAGAAGTAAATGAGCAAGGGTAGAGAAATTCTTTGGATCATTTTTCTAAACTTTATGTTAGAGGTTGAATCTCAAACGTATAATGATATTATACATTCATCTGAAGGCATCTTATGGAAGGATGTCATTAAGAGTGAAATTGATTCCATCATGCAAAACCATACATGGGAATTAGTGGATCTTTCTCTGTAAATTAAACCACTAAGTTTTGAATGAATTTTCAAACGAAAAATGAAAGTAGATGGAACAATTGATAAGTATAAGGCCAGATTGGTAATAAAAGGTTACCGAATGCCTTGACTATTTTGATACATAATCTCATGTATCAAGGATAACCTCCATAAGTATGATACTTACAATTGTCGTTTTGCGAAATCTAGACGTACATCGAATAGATGTTAAAAGAGCTTTTCTAAATGAAGATCTTGATGAAGAAATATACATGGAACAACCTGAGGGTTATGTAGTTTCAAGTCAAGAGAGAAAAGTATGTAGGTTGGTGAAGTCCTTGTATAGACTTAAACAAGCACCAAAGTAAAGACATGATAAGTTCGATAATGTCATGATGACAAACGACTTCAAGATAAATGAGTGTGACAAATGTGTATATGTCAAAACTACTAACATTGGATATATTATTCTATGTTTGTATGTTAATAACATATTCATTGTTGGAAGCAACAATAAAATGGTAAACGTACCAAAGACTTGTCAAATTCAAGATTGACATGAAAAAATATGAGATTAACATATTTGAGTTTGGGCATCCAAATCAAACAATCACTTAAAGGTCTCATATTGACGTAGTCACACTACACGGGCAAGAGAAGTTTGGCAATGATGTTTCCGGCATAGCCAGAACTCCAATAAATACATGCCAACTTTTGTCCAAGAACAAAGACCAAAGTGTTGACCAAGTAGATTCAATAGACCAGATATTGTTTCTACTGTGAGCAGTTCAAGTAGATTCACAAGCAATTCAAGTGAAAATCATTGGAAAGCAATTGTGAGGGCATTGAGATATCTTAGATATACTCGAGATTATGAATTGCATTATTCCAGAGATTCTTCTATTTAGAAGGATACTTCGATGCGATTGGATATCTGATATTCAAGATATCAAAAGCATAAGTGGATATGTCTTCACTTTGGGAAGAGGAACCGTGTCGTGGAAATCCTCAAGAAAAATGGTTATAATCAAATCCATAATAGAATCTGATTTTGAAGTTCTAGACAAGTCTAGAAAAGAAGTCGAATGGCTTTAGAAATTTCTTGGAGGATATTCCTGAACGACCAAAGCCAATGCCCACAATAGGTAGGACATAGAGCTTTGTGTATAATGGTAAGTCGAGACATATGTGTTGTCGACATAATACCGTTAGACAACTGATCTCAAATGAAATTATCTCTATTGATTTTTTGAAATCAAAGAATAACGTTGTGAATCCATTAATCAAAGGGTTAAATTGAGATCAAGTTGAGAAAACATCTAAAGGAATGAGACTAAAGCCCATGTAAATCTAAGGTGCTATGTGAAGGAAAACCCTACCTAGTTGACTGGAGATCCCAAGATCTAGGTTCAAAGGGACAACCTAATTGCATAGACTTGTGCGGTCACTGTAGGGGCTCTTATCCCCAAGTCCATTCCTATGATGTAAACGGTGATCAAAGTGGTTTAGGCTAAGCAATGCTTTTAATGACCATTGTGTGCTTTTGTGAGTCAAGCAACATAAGTCACCTATGTGAGAGTGAAGTGGGGCCGCTTCAATGAGACTATTGGGCATAGTTCTTTCAAACTCTTGCAGAACCAGGCGATGTCCACGGCCATATGGACATACCCATGAGAACTAATACTCTTGTCAGAGAGGTAGTTGTGTGAAGTATATCATCGTTTACACAAACGGCATAACAGTTCAAGGACATTACGTCTACTGGTCAGCTAGTAAAGTAAATATACTTTCACAAGGGAAGGTTCAAGGGTGGACACCTACCTATCCTATGCAGCTATCGATCGTAGAATCTATCACCACATCGAGTCAAAATGTTTTTGATTAAATCAATTTCATTCATGTGGGGGATTGTTGGAAAATTTTGATAATTTTGGAGCTTTGAATAAGAAATTGATTCAAATGTTGTTGAGGAAAATGTGGAACCATTTGTTGGTTCATAAATGTGCAGACGTGCACGACGTGGGTAACGCAAATGTCTGAACCGGTCTAGTCCTTCGTGGGCTTGCAGATATTTTAACCCAAATTTGAAATGAATTTTCCTCAAATAAAAGCATAAATTTGCCAAATTTTATCTTGGAATTAAAATGGTAAATATTGGAAGTTACCTTTAATTCAGATAATAATTTTGGAAATTGCTTTATAAGAAGAATTAATTGGTTATCAATATCAAATGCTCCATTAGGTCAAATTTCCACTTATACCCTCATGACACTCCTATAAATAGGGAGTAAACCTTCTAGGTTTTACACAACTCAAAACCACAGAAAATTTTTATTGTTTTACTCTGTGGATTTTACAAGTGGTTTTCGGTGATAGGCGAAGGCAAGAGCCAGTTCGTGATCTCCACAGTAGTGCAACTGTGGTTGATCTTATGTTGTTGTATCCTGGGAGATAGACGACCAATGAACTCGAGCACCATAGGAGTGGCCGAAAATTTGTCTTAAGGAAACTGCGTTCGTGCAGGCCTCAACACGTTTCTTTTGGTTCCAAATCGGTTTGATTTATATATTGTTGTATTGTTCTTAATTTTGTATTGTTCATTTAAATAATATTATTTATCTTATTATTTATTCTTGGATTAACGCCTATTTTCTAACATAATTATTATTATTTGTGTTTGTATATTTGTAAATTCATGAAGTTTGATGATGGTGCATGTAAGGCTTGTTCGATTTACTGACTATACTTTGTAATCATGAATAACAAAGTTATGTACGTAGAACTATGGTAGTCTTTCATATAAATTCATTAAAATACGTACTCTAGGTTTAAGGTTTTTTTTAGTAACAAAGATCTGTACATTAATGAAACACCTTTGTTGGTTTAGTTTTTTTAAAGAGATAATTATGACATAGATCCTATGATTTCTAATATATTCAATTTAGCCCATACATATAGATCTTATTATTATGGTTTCATATATGTTTATTTTTGACACAATGGTTAAACTTTGTATTAAGATCAATATGTGTTTATAATATTTATTTGATGATATTGATATTTTAACCATGTATTGAGTTTTACATGTATTTAAATGACTTGGAAAGAGACACGACATTATGAGAAGATGTTTTGGTCATTTGCTACGTCTCCATTTTCCTCGAGAGGAAATCTAATATCGATAAATTCTGATTTTATTTTTATTCTTTAAATTATGATTTTAATGTGCGATAAATCATGGTGAATTTCAATCTATAAAAAGATTGTTATAAAGTTTATATTTGCTCGAAAGCATTTTTTCTTCTTTGTCGAAAAACTCGACCATAGACTTCTCCCAATTTCAAGTTACGAAAATTCTTCTTGATCCAAAAAGTTTTATGAGAGGCTTTCCTTGAAGTGAATGCAAAGCATGATGTTTATTCCATGCGATTATCAATGATGGGGCATTCCCTGAAGTGAATGCAAGCATGATGTTTATTCCATGCAATTATCAATGATGGGGCATTCCCTGAAGTGAATGCAAGCATGATGTTTATTCTATGCGATTATTGGATCTGTTTCCTTCCATGAAGTGAATGCAAACATGGTAAATCATTATTCAATTAGAGACATAATTTCGATATAATCCAAGTATAATTGGCTGGACATCCCGTTCTGCGAGGCTACTGGTCTCAAAGGAGGTTTTTAAAAGACCTTGTGGACAGGTTTAACAATGCGCATACGAGGATTAAATCTTTGTTCTCTGTGATAAGGATATGTGAAAAAGGTTTTAAAGGCCCACTGGCTCTACTCCATTCCCTGAAGTGAATGTGAGATTATATTATGGAAAGAATAAAAAATAACATTAAAAGTTGTGGTTGTGGTCGAGGCTATGAATATACACATGAAAAATATAGTCGTTTTAAGAATACTTCTACCCGCTGGTAGCGAAGTTATAAGGATGACAAGAGTGATAAAGATCATTCTAAAGAAGTGAAATCTTTTTACCAATGTGATGTTATAAACCATTGGTTTCGTACTTGTCAAACGCCAAAGTATTATGGACTTTATCCATAATCATGAATGATAAATGAAATAAAATATAAACAAAATTTGTTTATGGCGAAAATAATTATGGCGTTATTGGTCCAACTCAATTGGATATTGTTAATTTTCTCATAACCCTTGAAGGGAATAATTTACCATTTATTTCATTTCCCTTATAACCTCTAACAAGAATAATTGTTTTTTTTGTTTTTTTATGTTAATTCGTTTTATTTATTATTTATTTATGTTAGTTTGCTTTATGTTTATTTATTTCACATATTATTTATTTACGATTTATGTTAATTTATTATTTGAAGAATATGATTACTTCCGGAATAAAATATACAATGAATTGTGGCTATTTATGCCTAGAATTGTGGCTATTTATGCCTAGCAGATAATGCAAGTACTCATATTGTACTTAAGCATAAGAAATATTTTTCCCATTTTAAATGCAAGGGGAAATATGAGTAGTATTTCTCAAAATACTAAAATATCAATACTTCGGAAGAGCACTTGAAAGTTTATCTCTGATAGATAATCGACTTGATATGATGTGCTATATTTTATATTTTTCATTCCTCGAAGTGAATGATACAAAGTACATATTTTCATTACCTGAAGTGAATGAAACAAAGCACATTTTGAAAGGTGCACAATTATGCATTTCTCGATTAAAATGCAAGGGAATAATGTGAGTACTATATCCGAAAGTACTAATATCACAAAAGGCTCTGGTTGAGCAAATATGTTATTGTCAAATGGAACTTTATTCCATATTCACAGTGCGTTATACTCGTCAAAGTCATAAAGAGAGCAATATGAGTTCGCAAAATATCCCCTTGGAAATTATAGATAACATATGTTATCAATTGGCATTTGAAATAAGCCAATATGGATATAAGTTCTGGCAGCCAAAAAGTCAGTTGAAAGCTCTAAGAGAACTATATATTGCTACCAAAAGATGATTTCAATTTGAAGCTCCGAAACAGCTAAATATATTCCTATTTAAAGGAACAATTTTGATGGTCGTACTAGACATGTACGAGTAAGATTGAATTACATGTTATTGTAAACAAGAAGTTTACAAATTCAGAGATATATACACACATACATATAGTTGGCATGACCGGTTAGACCATCCTGATCAATAATGGTGCAAAAATTATTGAGATTTATATGCACATGTATTAAAAGAACCTGTAGTTCTTGTGGTGCTTATTCTCAAAGGAATGGATTAAATTCCACTTATTAAAGAACGTGAAGTTCTTGTGTTGCTTAAAGGAATTGATTAAATTCCACTTACTAAAAGAACATGAAGTTCTTGTGTTGTTTGTTCTCAAAGGATATAGATGATCCCACTTACCAAAAGAATTAGAACTTAAAGTTCTTGTACTGAAGTTAAGACTGTATGTCTTGCATATTTGAACGAAATATGGGCCCATATATCCACAAATGTGGAAAGTTTTATATGATTTTAGTAGATGCATCTACATTGTTTTATCGACTTACAACCAGAAGTCTGTGAGATTGATTCTAAAAGATTCAGATTATGCAGTTAGACTATTTGTCTTGAAAAACTAGTGGGTTTATATTTTAGGCTATATCAGTTGTTACAAAGCCTATTGATTATGAAAAATATAGTTTAGCAAAATTTTCAATTGGATGCCTCCTATTTAATAGCTAAACTATGAGAACAAAAGAGTTATTATTTATATGGTGTTTCCATATAGCAACACTTATACGCATCAAGCCAACGAGTTATAATAAACTCCCCGTTATGATTGGTTTTTGGTCAGAAACCATACATTTCCCATTTTATGATTTTTGAATGTGCGATATGAATTGCTCCACCACAACGCACAAAATGGGTAAATAAAAAGGGTTGAGAATATATATTGAGTACGAGTCTCATTTTATGTTTAAATTCTTAAACATTAATTGGAGAATCATTTATGACATGATTTTTCTCAACATCAGGGGAGATAATAATCAGCTGGATAGAGAAAAATGAATTATCATTATCTATATCCTCGTATATGAACTAGAAGTTCATAAGATAATTCATGTTATTACATGTCAACTGCCAGACATATTTACTGACCCAATGAGAGTAATTAAGTCTCATATACCAGCTGAAACGCTCTAAGTTTAAATTACATGTTAGAGCGAGAGAATGTAAATCATGCCTGAAGCATGATAGTTGAAATGGTTCCAATGATCAAAATTCTCGTAAATAGAAAGTAATATGAGATGGTCATATATTGGAGGCAGGTGCTCTTGAAGAGACCCAAGACATAACAAATAATAAAACTCTAGAAGAGTTTCATGTACCTGAAATAAAGATTGAAATCTTGAAGAGATCTCGATGAGTTATGTCATTACGAGAATGGAACCAGAAAATTGGAAAGTTGTCGACAACGATTTTACAAACAATTTTACATAAAATAGTTCTATAGAAGTAAAGAAAGAAATCGAGGATCTTGTATAAAATCTATCGAGAAGAATAGATATTGAATTGGCCAATGTTGAAAGACGCTTTGAACTTCTAAAATAGAAGTATTTGGACCAGCAGTCCAAACACCTAAAGGTGTAATGCAAGTGAGGCACAGATAAGTAGTCGTAAATACGACTTGAACTATGATTTATGAAAAGTTTTAATTACTTCATGGTGGATGCAATTACTTTGGCAGTTTTGAAAATTTTACATGCGTCTAATTATTTGTGGATCCATATTTATCCTTGAAGAATCTAAAATGCTATAAGCATTTGGAAATTTCTGAGGAAATTTATTTAGACATGTCTCATGAATATTTTGGCGCATTTGGTATATTCGCATTAGTGAATACTAATTGAGAAAATACTATAAGAATGATCAGATTTTCTTATGTATTTTATAAAGGAGTTTGGATCAAGATCCATTATGATAATTTTAGAACTCCTAAAGAGCTTCAAACTGGAAACTCATGAAGTACTTTCAATACAAGTACTTGAATCTTAACATCAAGTTTATCTCGCCCCGAAGATCGAACATTTTTATATATTTCTTTTGTCTATGAATAGACGTAAGCTGAAAGAATCTTAAAGAAGATTCAATATGAATAGAGCATATCTATTGAGTATCCCAATAGTTGTAAGATTGTTAGATGTGAATAAAGATAATTATATCTTTTCTTGGTCTTGAAGCACTATATATTAGTTGGTCAATAAATATCTATGAATATACAAAGATCATTACATTTAGATCTTCAAACATTCGTTGATGCCTCCTCAAATGTCGTAGAAATAATTGTTATGCACGAGGCAAGCCAAAAATGTGTTTGGCTAAGAATATTGACCCAACATATCCAAAAGATATGTGGATTTACTTTTACAAGATATGATAAAAGCTATCTTGTGTGAAGATAACGCAAGATGTATATCTCAGTTTGAAAGTGGATACATCATGGAACATATTACTCCAAAGTTTTATCCCTCACGATCTTTAGAAAAATGATATTCAAGATTAAATTATGAAGATTCAAAGATCTTTTGTGATGTTTGCATGAGGGGGAGTAAATACGCGTTGCACTTTTTTTCCCTTAACCGAGGTTTTGTCCCAATGGGTTTTCCTGGTAAGGTTTTTAATGAGGCAACATGTTATGCGTATCAAAGATGTGTGTACTCTTTTTCCTTCACTAAAGAATTCTTTTCCCACTGGATTTTTATCTTAGTAAGGTTTTAACGAGGCACATTATCTTCATAGACATCCAAGGGGGAGTGTTATGAATATTTATCTATGTGGATGTCTATCATGATTAGAAATTTATCAAAGGAGTTTGATTTATTTATTATTAGGAATATTATCTCTATGAATTAGAGTTTAATGTATTATGTACTTCTTATGCCTATAAATAGATGATTCATTGAAGGCATTGTACACAAGTCTATTTTTGAGAATAATATAAATCTCCCTCTTTTTCTCATCTCTTTGTTCTTCTTGTAACCCCCTCGTCCCGGTCTAGCCGGATGAACGGTCCGAGTGGGTCACACGGGGAAAACCGAAGCGAAACCCGTTAAGGTTCCTCTCGGTTAGCAACCCTATTTTTTTCCATTTTAATCTTGTCACGTTCGAGTATTAAATTCCAAGTGATCAAACAGCGGAACATACCACACGAGACAACATTCAAACCCTCAAACCACATTCAAACATCCCAATTTTAATCTTGACTAAAGGCATCTTAGTACCTATGTGTTTTTCTCTTCAAACAGGCCAACAATGGTCAAACAGTGCAGTTTTGGGTCAAGGTTTCGAAACCTTTGGGGAAGGTTTCGAAACTTTGGCTGGCAGTGACCTCTGGAACTCAATTTTCACCAAAAGTTTCGAAACCTTGGGTAAGGTTTCGAAACCTTTGACCATAGTTTCGAAACCTTCCCCAAAGGTTTTGAAACTTTGGTTGGCAGAATGTCCAGAAATCCCAAGATTTGCAAAGGTTTCGAAACTTTACCCATAGTTTCGAAACCTAGGTGCAGGGGAGCACTTACTGCTTAACTCTAATGACTTCCTAACTATGAAGAACACTAAGATCATGCATAGACACAAATAAAATCTTAAAAAGGACCAAAGGCATGAATTAACACTCATAAGACTTGCACATACTATCATTTAAACAACCATACATGAACCATAAATAGCAACCAAGCAATTAACAAGGTATCCATACATAGCATTCATACGAAGAGCAATTCATGCATATATGGACATACAAGCATTTAAGATTTCATGCCTTAGCAACCAAAACACGTAGACATTCATGGCATGTAACATAAGCAATATTTACAATCAGACAAGGCATCCACTAACCAAGCCAACAACGATATACATCAAAGCTCAAATCAATAACACCTATCCCATTGCTTAACTATTATAATCTATTACTTAAAACTCATACATTGAGCTCACCAAAAGCAACACTTGGAGACCTTTCCTTGCCCTTGCCACCCATAAGCTATTTATCTGCATTGTCGAACAAAAGAGAGCGTAAGCATAAAAGCTTAGTGAGGGTAAGCTCATAAAACAAACCTTCGACAATGCAGGGTCCAAGCACGAGCAATTTCCATAATGAAATGCATGTTCTTACCTCCGATCCGCATAAGCCAAAATGAACATGATGCATGAACATAGTCAACATTATGCCATGCTCAACAACCATAAGCTCAACTTAGAATGGTACATAATCCAAAGCATTAGCCACATCATATATCAATTCATAAGGACATCACATTTCATGTCATATAAGCACATAAGCATAATCCCACATTGGTATATACATACAATCTCATATTGGCACCTAGCTATGACCCGAATACGCGGATAACCCGTTGGAACGCATTTCCAAAAACAACATTACCTAGGTGGGATTCCACTCATCACCGGTCATTGCATGTGCGGGATTCCACTCATCGCCACATGCCCTACGGATGGGATTCCACTCATCATCACGTAGAAATATAAAAGCTTCCGGTGGAATATTACATCACCGTACTCCTCCTTGGTGCCTTAACGCCACCAAGGCCACGTACGTTTTGACTCAATTTGTGTGCACACTCATCCTAATGATCGATCATTGTACCCAAGCATACTAGTGCCAACATTAAACGCAATCCATTTTTCATAGCTACATGCATATGACAAAGCATCAAATATCATGTCTCACATACATGTATTTCACAACCCAATACCATGCCTAGCATGTACTCACCATGATCATCATCATGCATAATTCACAATCCAATCCACATGCATAGCAATGCATCAAACCATGCCTCAACAACATGTATAACACAATATACATAACTACCGTAAACACATATAATTAAGAGGCATAACAAACAATTAGAAGTTCAACCAAAGTTCCCTAAACTTAAGCTTGAGATTAGGCTACCACCCTAACCTCAACTCTAGGTGGGTTTACCAAGCCCAACCTAGGTCCACATGCTTGAACCAATGTTTAAAACCATTTAAAAACAATAACCACTCACCTCTACTCCAAGCTCAACTACCAAGCAAGCATCACCTTCAAGTTTCCGGATTTCTTCCCGAAGCTCCTCCAACGCAAACTCTCGCTTCTAAACAACCTCAATACAATTCAAATAATCCTCAAATCAGCCCAACATCAAAATATCAACCCGGAATACAAATTCAAATATCAAACCCAACATTTCAAGTCATGACCAAACCCCATACTTAGCAATTTCGGACAGCCCTAATACCTCTTCCAAAAATCTTGTTTCCAACATCCATTGCAACCACAAATGATCCCAAATCAATCCCTAACCATAGTACTACCATTGGGCTATCAAACCCTACCTTAAACAACCCCCAAAACTCACCCAAAACCCTCCAAAACATCATTTTCGTACTAATATTTTACCCAGCAGAAAATCATGTTTTTAAACACCCAAATGATATCTAAATGGTCCCAAATCATCCCCTTAGCATACATATACCATCAGCCCTCTAATTACACCCTAAAACCCACCAAAAATCAACTTTTTGACACCTCAAAAATGGGTTTAAGGACCCATTTCGGAAATTCATCAAAATCCAACCAAATCAACATATAATGTGTATTTTGACATGATTAAACAAAACCCCAATACAATTTATCAAAACAAATTGAAAAACCCCATTAAAAACCCAAATTTCCATATGAACCCTAATTCCCAAAACTCAATATTTTCGAAATCTAAGACTATAGATAAATAGAGGATAGAGAGGAAGTTAAGAAAATATATTTACCTCTTAATTTGGTGTTGAAATCGAATGGCAATAAAATGGAATAGTAGCTAAGGTTTTAGGAGAGTTTGAAAACATGGAAGAGGGGTTTGACATGGGAAATGGGTGTTGGGAGGAAGATGACAACTTTTTGCTAAAAGTTGTCTTGCTTTATTTAAAAATTTGGGCAAATTACAACATTGGTCCCTCCCTCCTTATTAAAGCTCAATTTGGTCATTATTTATAGTTGATTTATTTTAATTAGATTTTATTTGACTCGAACTATAACCCGGCTAACTCCTAGCCCCAAAACACGGGTGTTACAACTCTCCCCCACTTAAGGAAATTTCGTCCCCGAAATTTATCGATCACGGAGGGCCACTGAAACATGCACCTCCACATTTTTCTCTTTCACCACAACGTACTAACCAACTCGAAAGACTTACCACACAACACTTGCTATCTTACACTAAGATCTCAACTGATTCTTCAAGGCATGCCAATTTCAAACTCAACTCAATCTCTTCAACAAATATAGCACGGAACAGATCTGACTCACATTTCTGAATCATAGATACACGTAACACATCTCAAACCCCTTTCTAACTCTGGTGGTAACCGCAACAGATAACAACAGAACTAGCCCGATTCACAAACTCATACAATACTGCTTGAACACTTGACTCATAACTTTCTCTGACTGATCCTCTGTCTTCATCAATTAACCAAACACTATGCAGGCGTCTTCAAAATTATTCTAGTTGAAATCTCGGGTCTTTATTACTCACTTTTACTGCGAATCTCCCACGGATGTAATAAACTAGAAGAAAACTGAAGCTCAGTCTTGACACGTTGGCAATTTACATACTTACTCTCATACTGAACCACATTATTCATCCACTCATTCCGGAAGTACTCATCTTCAACCCACAATACGTCTTCATACTACTCAGATGCAATACAAATGAACCACCATGCGCTTCGGCCAAAACAATACATCTCAAAACACTAGGTCAGTCGGTACAACTATTCTGTCTCTGAAATGCAAAACTCTATCATCTCTGGAATTTATTCTGAAGGTCTTCTTTCCACTATGTCTTGCACGTGAGGTGCCAAGAATCTGTCTTGCAACTGTTTCTCATCAAACATTCTGACTCAAAGTAGTCTCAACCCAAAACTCGGCCACAAAACTACTATCATTTGATATACGGAATTCGGCAATTGCAACTCGTAACTCAACTACTAATCTAACAGCAAATACAACTCGGAACTCGGTTGCTACGTAGACTCTCTTCAGATAGTACTCAATCTTGAGATCACAGTCTTCAAGCAATTCTAACTACTCATGTTGTTCAAGTTCCAACCATTCCCAAGTCTTCAAATATTTCAAGCTCTAATTATACGTACATATACACTGCGCATTTCTTACTACACAAGCTTGTCTCCAAGTCTTCGAAGCAATTACAACTGTAGTTAACTCTATGTCTCATATCGAATAACTCTTCTCACGGTCTTCCAACTATCTTGATGAACAAGCCACAATCTTCTGTCTTGCATAAGCACACAACCTAACTCTACATGTAATGCATCACTGTGGTTCACAACTCTTTCTCTGACATAAGTTGATTCAAGGTCGAAGCTCTCTTCAAAGTTTCTTTCAGTTTCTCAAGGGCTCATTGTCTCGCATCTAACCACACAACTGAACATTCTTCTGTAGCAATCTATCAATGGAGCAACTATCTTCAAACACTATTTACAATTCTCTGAAAGTAACAATGCTAGACCTAGAACTATAGATATCTGTCACAGTCTTCAATTTCTTCCAACTCACATCTTCCTTTGTCTGTTCAAGATTTGTTCTAATACACTCTGCTAATTTTCATGTTCTAAGAGAACATCTTCATTAACTCGAAGTTCACGTTGTACAACTTGGTATACAATTAATTCTCTAATAGAATCTACCACACTAACTTCAAAACTTGCCATGATCTTCCTCGGTACTTGAATATACTCACGTGACATCTAGAAGAGCTACTACCACTGATCATGAAACTCAGAAAATTATTCTGCTCAACATCTCTATGAAGGTAACTAATACACTAGTCAAACAAAGTGGCATAACTCAGAGCTCAAGGCGATTACATCTTGTCCCTAAAGCTGTCTTTGGTACTTCAAATTTCTCACCTTCATCTGGTAGAAACGAATCTCAAATTAATCTTCAAATAGACTGAAGCACACACTAACTGATCAACAAATCACTGACACTTGTTTCGACTGTATGTAAACTGAACACATTCTCGTACTGTCACTCTTTCTTCTTCACAAATTACACTGTAGAACTCTGAGATGATGCACTAGGCCTAATGAATCTAAGGTCTAACAAGTCTCGAAGCTAATTCTTCAACATTCTCAATTCTGTCGGAAACCATAAGATACAGAGCAAACTAAAACACGAGCAAACTCGGAGACGACATCAATAATAAACTCTTCTTCGCTGTTAGGAGACAAACTGGGCATTTCTTCTAAAAACTTCTAGGAAGAATCACAAACTATTTTAACATTCTGCGGTCTAATCTTCGTTCAAAAATCAAATCCATCACAATTTCTCAGCAAGTCTGTCAACTAAACTCAATCAACCTTTGATCTCTAAAACTGGATCAACATTTAATAAGAAGCTCACATCCTCACCTACCACTACAGTCACACAAAAATCTGCAATTTCAAGGCAACTCTCTCTTTGTCTCAACGTACACACTAACTCCGTGCTCTTCAAGCCGAACCTTGTCAAAAGTTACATCAAAACCGTAGGAAGACGATCGCTTCACACCTACTAGAAACTAGTAACTCTAAACCACCAACAAACATCTTCTGTACATCTTTCTGATCACTACTGTCCCCCAAAGAGGGCTAGTCACATACGTCCCTACATCTAAGATCTCAACAAGTATATCCAATTTCTTACATGCTCACGCAAAAGGAGGTATTCGCAGAAATTGCAACTTCACATGTACACAACTGATAGTCTTCGGTCCTCTTGTTTTCAGACTGGTTCTTCAACAGAATCTGACTCTTCTAAACTGTTCTTAGAGCATCTCGTAACTTCAAGACTCAATTCTGATCGTACACAAACAGTCTTGCTGGACTTGTTCTACCCCTACCAAACAATCCTGAAGTCAAAGCTCAAGGCTCCCTTCTCGGCTCAACTATATCGGAAGTGACTTCATCTCTTCCGCTTGCTGGAAAACAACTCAACGTACACTGACTCAATCACACAAACTAGCTCCCACTCACGGACACTAACCGGCTGTCTTGCATTAAAATCATAGGCCAACCCCAACGGTCACCAACTAACACCTCACCAGGCATGTTCAACTTGCATACTTGCTAACAATGTACAGAGATACGGATTCAGAATCAACTGGAGGAAACAACTTGATATTGTACTAAGGGCTCATTCGATAAAACATTGACACCACTCTGACCTCCGCCCATAGGCCTTAACTTCTTCTTACTAACTAATTCCAAAGTTGATCACACCGTCCCTCATCCACCAGAATCAACCCATATACACAATGTCTCAAACGGACGAATTGTACCTCAATTCTGGTACAACCATACCTCTCTAACCGAGGTGATGGACTCCCTCAACCTAGTCCACCCTTTCAGAAACTACGACTTCTACTTACCGAAAAGCAATTAAATCAACAACAATATCAACAATAAAACATACAAGATTGGGTTAGCAAGGCAAGGCTTCCAAGTGGCTCAAGTATGTTTCCCTCACTTAAAAATCTCTTTTTCGATGTAATAGTAGCAATGGGACTCTACTAAACACGTTTCAAACAAATCAACACACATACATGCTCAACCAAGCGTATAACAAGGCTTACTTGCTAAACAAGTAAACATATGCGTACGATCAAACAACATACGTTCTCAATCAAACAATCACACATCACATCATACACGGGTAACGAGCAACATGCTTTTAAACGAACAATCAACATACTTGTCATACAAGCAATCATACTTACAAAGCAAGCAAACACCGTGCATATCAATTCAAAACTTAAACTTACCTCACTTACCTGCCCAAGGTCTCGGAAACCTTAGGCTCTGATACCAACAAATGTAACCCCCTCGTCCCGGTCTAGCCGTATGACCGGTCCGAGTGGGTCACACGGGGAAAACCGAAGCGAAACCCGTTAAGGTTCCCCTCGGTTAGCAACCCTATTTTTTCCATTTTAATCTTGTCACGTTCGAGTATTAAATTCCAAGTGATCAAACAGCGGAACATACCACACGAGACAACATTCAAACCCTCAAACCACATTCAAACATCCCAATTTTAATCTTGACTAAAGGCATCTTAGTACCTATGTGTTTTTCTCTTCAAACAGGCCAACAAGGGTCAAACAGTGCAGTTTTGGGTCAAGGTTTCGAAACCTTTGGGGAAGGTTTCGAAACTTTGGCTGGCAGTGACCTCTGGAACTCAATTTTCACCAAAAGTTTCGAAACCTTGGGTAAGGTTTCGAAACCTTTGACCATAGTTTCGAAACCTTCCCCAAAGGTTTCGAAACTTTGGTTGGCAGAATGTCCAGAAATCTCAAGATTTGCAAAGGTTTCGAAACTTTACCCATAGTTTCGAAACCTAGGTGCAGGGGAGCACTTACTGCTTAACTCTAATGACTTCCTAACTATGAAGAACACTAAGATCATGCATAGACACAAATAAAATCTTAAAAAGGACCAAAGGCATGAATTAACACTCATAAGACTTGCACATACTATCATTTAAACAACCATACATGAACCATAGATAGCAACCAAGCAATTAACAAGGCATCCATACATAGCATTCATACAAAGAGCAATTCATGCATATATGGACATACAAGCATTTAAGATTTCATGCCTTAGCAACCAAAACACGTAGACATTCATGGCATGTAACATAAGCAATATTTACAATCAGACAAGGCATCCACTAACCAAGCCAACAACGATATACATCAAAGCTCAAATCAATAACACCTATCCCATTGCTTAACTATTACAATCTATTACTTAAAACTCATACATTGAGCTCACCAAAAGCAACACTTGGAGACCTTTCCTTGCCCTTGCCACCCATAAGCTATTTATCTGCATTGTCGAACAAAAGAGAGCGTAAGCATAAAAGCTTAGTGAGGGTAAGCTCATAAAACAAACCTTCGACAATGCAGGGTCCAAGCACGAGCAATTTCCATAATGAAATGCATGTTCTTACCTCCGATCCGCATAAGCCAAAATGAACATGATGCATGAACATATAGTCAACATTATGCCATGCTCAACAACCATAAGCTCAACTTAGAATGGTACATAATCCAAAGCATTAGCCACATCATATATCAATTCATAAGGACATCACATTTCATGTCATATAAGCACATAAGCATAATCCCACATTGGTATATACATACAATCTCATATTGGCACCTAGCTATGACCTGAATACGCGGATAACCCGTTGGAACGCATTTCCAACAACAACATTACCTCGGTGGGATTCCACTCATCACCGGTCCTTGCATGTGCGGGATTCCACTCATCGCCACATGCCCTACGGATGGGATTCCACTCATCATCACGTAGAAATATAAAAGCTTCCGGTGGAATATTACATCACCGTACTCCTCCTTGGTGCCTTAACGCCACCAAGGCCACGTACGTTTTGACTCAATTTGTGTGCACACTCATCCTAATGATCGATCATTGTACCCAAGCATACTAGTGCCAACATTAAACACAATCCATTTTTCATAGCTACATGCATATGACAAAGCATCAAATATCATGTCTCACATACATGTATGTCACAACCCAATACCATGCCTAGCATGTACTCACCATGATCATCATCATGCATAATTCACAATCCAATCCACATGCATAGCAATGCATCAAACCATGCCTCAACAACATGTATAACACAATATACATAACTACCGTAAACACATATAATTAAGAGGCATAACAAACAATTAGAAGTTCAACCAAAGTTCCCTTAACTTAAGCTTGAGATTAGGCTACCACCCTAACCTCAACTCTAGGTGGGTTTACCAAGTCCAACCTAGGTCCACATGCTTGAACCAATGTTTAAAACCATTTAAAAACAATAACCACTCACCTCTACTCCAAGCTCAACTACCAAGCAAGCATCACCTTCAAGTTTCCGGATTTCTTCCCGAAGCTCCTCCAACGCAAACTCTCGCTTCTAAACAACCTCAATACAATTCAAATAATCCTCAAATCAACCCAACATCAAAATATCAACCTGGAATACAAATTCAAATATCAAACCCAACATTTCAAGTCATGACCAAACCCCATACTTAGCAATTTCGGACAGCCCTAATACCTCTTCCAAAAATCTTGTTTCCAACATCCATTGCACCCACAAATGATCCCAAATCAATCCCTAACCATAGTACTACCATTGGGCTATCAAACCCTACCTTAAACAACCCCCAAAACTCACCCAAAACCCTCCAAAACACCATTTTCGTACTAATATTTTACCCAGCAGAAAATCATGTTTTTAAACACTCAAATGACATCTAAATGGTCCCAAATCATCCCTTTAGCATACATATACCATCAGCCCTCTAATTACACCCTAAAACCCACTAAAAATCAACTTTTTGACACCTCAAAAATGGGTTTAAGGACCCATTTCGGAAATTCATCAAAATATAACCAAATCAACATATAATGTGTATTTTGACATGATTAAACAAAACCCCAATACAATTTATCAAAACAAATTGAAAAACCCCATTAAAAACCCAAATTTCCATATGAACCCTAATTCCCAAAACTCAATATTTTCGAAATCTAAGACTATAGATAAATAGAGGATAGAGAGGAGGTTAAGAAAATATATTTACCTCTTAATTTGGTGTTGAAATCGAATGGCAATAAAATGGAATAGTAGCTAAGGTTTTAGGAGAGTTTGAAAACATGGAAGAGGGGTTTGACATGGGAAATGGGTGTTGGGAGGAAGATGCCAACTTTTTGCTAAAAGTTGTCTTGCTTTATTTAAAAATTTGGGCAAATTACAACATTGGTCCCTCCCTCCTTATTAAAGCTCAATTTGGTCATTATTTATAGTTGATTTATTTTAATTAGATTTTATTTGACTCGAACTATAACCCGGCTAACTCCTAGCCCCAAAACACGGGTGTTACACTTCTTGTTCTTATTCTTGTTCTTCTTTATTTTATTCACAACAGTTATTATATAAAATAAAAAGAAGACCAAAAAATTGGCGAGAATTGGTTTGAAATCAAAGCTGACTGATGTTATAGTTCCTACATTTATTATTTTTCTTTTGGGATGAGTTAACATACAATTATAAATTATTTAAAATAAAATTTCAATTAAATTATTATATATATTATATTTTAATTTTTTTAAATAATTAAATCAAATATTAATCATATTTAATCCCTAAATTAAAAATCTTAAATCCCCCAAATTAGAACCTTAAATTCTCTATAGTACAAAAAAATCCCTAATTTTTCTTCCCCAAATTCTCCCACATCAACTTTCTCCATTGTTGAAGCAACAACAATAATAATAATAATAATAATAATAATAATAGTGAACAAATAATAGAGGAGAAGGATTAGGATTAAGGTTATTTAAATTCGGTGGTATTGAAAGAGTTGGAAAGGAGTGCTTAAAATACAAAGTGAGATAAGGGTATTAATTTAGGATTCGTTCTTCCTAATTAAGAAATTTATGGTATTAATTTGGGAATTAAGGTTTTAATTTGGAGAAAAAGATTTAAGGTTTTTTAATTTAGGGATTGACTATGGTTGTCATTTGATCTAATTATTTAAAAAAAATTAGAAAAATATATAATAATTTAATTGAAATTTTATTTTAAATAATTTATAATTGTATGACGAGTCCTTAAAATTTTTAATCTTTAGTAATCAATTTAATGGTGTTCAACGATGTTCAACGTTATTTAGGGGTGAGCGTTCGAGCGAGTCGAATCGAGTCAAAAATTTTGAGTTATTCGAGTTGACGCGTCATATTTTACGACTTGAACTTAATTTGAAATTTTTTCGATTCGAGTCGAGTTTATGAAATTCGAGTCGAGTTTTCGAGTTTCTATACAAATTTAATTGTAATTATTTACCATGTTATAGTACGATTTGATTCCAATTTAAACGACTTTCTCTATTCATATAAGATATGCATATATATATATATATATTTCTTCATATTATTTTTCACATGCATAAGTAAGATTTGTAATGTTATTTAATAAAAAATATCATCTAAACTTCTAATATATTTATAATATTATTTTTAAATAAGGAACTTTTAAGGATAAAGTACTGATGGGGTATAAATGAGTCAATGAATTGATGTAAAGAAAAAATTACAAAAAATTCGGTTGAATGATCAAATTGAATAAAATATGAAGTTAAAGGGCTAAATTAAAAAAAGAATAAATTTGTTAAAAATATGAATTGAAGTTATATAGATATTATATAGTGTTAGTGAATCATGTGGTTTAATTTTGGTAAAAAATAGACTTAAAACGAAAGAGAAATTAAAGAAATAGGAAACATTCAAAGTTGAGGGGCTAAATTACAAAAGTAGGAAATTTAATTTAAAAATATGAATGGAAGCTAAATAGATATTCTAGTTTCTACATTGGTTTAGGAGCATGTGGTTCAATTTTGGTCAAAATTGACTTGAAACGAAGGAGATATTGAAGAAATGAGGAAATCATACAAAGTTAAGGGGCTGAATTGAAAAAAAATATGAAATTTATTTTCAAAAATATAAATTGAAGATAAATATGTATTCTACGCTGGTTTAGGAATACGTGGTTCAAATTTGGTCAAAAATGGACTTAAAATGAAGGAGGAATTGAAGAAAAATGAAATCAGTGACTAAATTGCAAAACTGTAAAATTCGATTTTTCGATTTTTCGAGTTAGGCAAATTCCAAACCGACTCGAAATTGAATTTTTTTCGAGTTAATCGAGTTGACTCGAATAACTCGAACAACTCGAATAACTCGAAATTGAAAAAAAATATATCAATTTTTTCGAGTCGAGTCGAGTTTTACTCACCCCTAACGTTATTGGTGTTCAACAATATTCGACGTCAGTTGTAGAATTTTTCTTTCTAATATTATATTATAATTCCAGATCCCTAAATTTGTATGTTTTTCGTAAATTTCACAATTCTTTATATATTTCTGCACTTAACAATTCCATATTGTTAGATATTACACGTGTCAGTGTTTTCATAATTGGAGGACAAGATATAAGAGATTTGACTTTTGTCCTAGCTGTTTCAGTTTTTCTATATTTTTATAAACGATAATTATCAAATTTATATAAACTTTGGTCCTTGATGTATAAATTTGGATTTGATGTATTTATATTTATAAAATTTTAATTATAAGTTTTATTTAAATTTAATTTAAAAAAATATTATACATATTTTACAAATGAAAAAAAATATTATATAAGTTTTATTGGTGGACTCTGTCCAGAAGCTCCATCGAGGTTAGCTGAAGAACATAGCGATGAATCTGGAATCATAGTTGTAAACAACACGCATTTTGGTCTGAAATGGAGAGGATGTTGCTTAGTAGGGCGTATATATAACCCATAAATAGTCCAGGAAGCCTTGGTTGTTGATGGTATGAACTGTTAGTGGTCTTTTTTGTACCTTATTTTAAAGATGATGGGATTCAAAGAGCGATGGCTCAACTGGATCAACATGTGTATTTCTACAGCCTCAATCTTATTGCTTATTAACGGCTCGCCATCTGATAGATTTTTTATAAAAAGAGGCTTACGGCACCCACGTACCTCGTTAGCAATCTGGGAGCCGGTAGTCAATAAATTCCAATCGAGATTAGAAGGGTGGAAAGGTAAATTATTGTAGTTCGGGGGGCGTCTAACTCTTGTGAGAACGGTATTGTCGAATTTACTTATGTTACTTTATCTCTCTTTCAAATGTCGATAACGATTGTATCCAAACTAAAGAAATTGAATGCGAACTTTATTTAGGGCCATTTTAAAAATTGTCCTATACATTGGGTGAAATGAGAGAATGTGTGTAGATCCAAAGAAATTCGAGGGCTGGGTTTCTTCGACACAAGTATTTGGAATCGATCACTCCTATGTGAGAGTAAAGTCAGGTTGCTTTAAGGAGACTATTAGACACAGTTCTCTCAAACTCTTGCAGAACCAAGAAATATCCACGGTTATATGGACATACCCATTAGAACTAATATTTTTGTCAGAGAAATAGTTGTGTGAAGTATATTATCGTTTACACAAATGACAGAACATTTCAATGACATCATGTTTACTAGTCAGCTAGTGAAGTAAATATACTCTCACAAAGGAAGGTTCAAGGGTGCACACCTTCCTATCCTATGCAACTATTGATCGTAGATTCTATCACCACATCGAGTCAAATTGTTTTAATTAAATCAATTTCATTCATGTGAGAGATTGTTGGAAAAAATATGATAAAGTGAAAAGTTTGAAGCATATTTGCTATGGGTAAAGGTGGATATTAGAATAATGATGTTACAACTTTATATTCTACACCATGAGACTTTTACAACGATATTTCATACGCTCAAAACAGGTGAGTGATGGATGAGAAATTAATCCTTAAAGTAGGCTAATTGTGAGTTGAGTTAAGGAAAAAGAAAACTTATATCCCATATTGATGAATTACCAAATGTGAGATATGTTTAAATAACTTAAGCTTATATGATATGAGTAATGTGAATATCCGGACCAATCGGGCTCTTTGTGGGGTTGTAGATATTTTAACCCATTACGAGATAATTTTCTTTAAATGTAGCTTTTTTTAATATCTCAAATAAAAGGACAAAGAATAAAATCTTATCTTTTAATTTGGATAGTATTATGATAATGCTATTTAATAAATAAATTTTATTTGAAATAAATTTTATGATAATGCTATTTAATAAATGATCTCGACGTGCTATTATAGTTGATCATCTAGTTGTTGTATCCTAAGAGATAAACGACCAACATATCTCAAGCACCACAAGAATGACCGAAAATTTGTTTTAAGGAAACTATGTTTTCACAGGCCTCAACTTGTTTCTCCTCAACTGAATTACGATTTATATTTAAATTACTTTATTTGATTCCATTATTTTTAATTTCTTAGTAATTTATTATTACTTGCAGTAAAAGAAATATGAGGGAAGTTGTGTGTTGGTATTTAGTGGATCACGTGGGAGAAACCATACAAACAGTTCCAAGTATAGCAACAGCGAAGCGATGATCATAATGTTTAGTTTCATTCGATGCTGTATTATTCGTTTTATTTATATTTAATTATGTTTGATTTAATAATAATGTAAATATTTTGATTTTACTTATTATTATTTTCTTGGATTATTATTACTATCGTCTAACAACGTTAAACAAATATTAAACAAACTCAGGACGTCACATGTAGATGAAGTCTTCCACATTTACTGTTTAATTTATCACAATTAAAAAAATAAATTTAAAGACCTTATTTCCCTAAATCTAATTCCAAAGAGTAATATTCCCTTGATTTATCCAAAAAAGCATATGCCTTACTTAGGATTTTTCTACCATGCGGCAGCCTAATATGCGGCTAATATACGGCGTTACCGGAAACATCATTAAAAAATACCGGAAACATCATTAAAAATACCGGAAACATCATTAAAAATACCGGAAATATGGATTTCGAAAGTATCGATACTTTTGGATATGTTGATTTCGTAAGTATCCATACTTTGGAAAGTATCCATACTTTTGGATATGTTGATTTCGAAAGTATCCATACTTTCGAAATCCATGTTTTCGGTATTTTTAATGATGTTTCCGGTATTTTTAATGATATTTTCGGTATTTTTTAATGGTGTTTCCAGTAACGCTGTATATTAGCCGCATATTAGGCTGCCGTACCGCAGAACTACCCCTTACTTATCATGGATGTAGAAAATTCTCTCAACTTTAGGTAACTCGCACTCTCGCAGCGTCTCCACAAACTTCATTAAATGCTCACGAGCATCACCAAACTTCTGCTTGAATTTGGGACTAGTGGTCTCATTGGGATAAGATTCGGTGGATACAACAATTTGAGATCAAATTTCGATGCGTTTGGTTTAGAGAACAAAGGTTAATTTTATTTTCGTTTTTTTTTTTTTGGAAAAATAAAAAATATTGAAAAAAACATATTTGGTTGTAAAATTTAAGAATTTATATCCAGTATTCTAGCGGTAGAAACTTTTAGTTTCTACAAGCGCCTTAGTTATATAGTTTATGGACTTAGTTTAGGGTGTAGGTTTTAGGAGTTTAATTGCATGAGTGTAGAATTTAGGGGTGATGGTTAGAATTTAGTGGTTAGGGTTAGGATTTATAGTGTAAATGTTAGGCTTTAGGTTTTAGAGTTCTATGTTAAGGATTTATGTTTTAACTTATAAACTTTAAATTCTAACCCTAAACCCTAAATTCTATTCACAATCATTAAATTTTAAACTACTAAACTTAAACCCCTAAACCCTATGTCCTAAATTAAGTCTCTAAACCTTAAAACTAAGACGCTTGTGGAAACTGTCAGTGTATCAAATAATTATCTAAAATTTAAAAATAATTTTTAAAAAATAAAAAAAATGAGTACAAATTTGAAAACATTAAAAAAAATGTTTTCACTATTTTAATTGAAAATGTTTAAGAAAAATAAAAAAAATATAAAAAACAATGGATTTTTAAAATTTTAAGTTTATTTAATTCGAGATCAAATTCTTCTAATAATAAATTTTTAAAATATTTTTTTTTAACTTTTTAGTCTTCAAACATAAACTCTTCACTTTTATATCTCTTCAATCTTTTGAATTCTTCTACTCCTCTTCTTCTTTGCCAAGTAAACAGTTAAATCTACCTCTACATCTCATTTTTATTATTACTATTTGTAAATATGAGTATTTATTTTTACTTTTGTTTGAGAATTTTTTTTGATAATTTTGTTGTATTTTAGTTACAATATTAGTATATTCGTTTCATAGGCGTATTATTTTTTTGAATCGAGTTAATTTATTTTTATAGTTACAAATTCAAAGAAAGAGTGTTGAGAGTAGAGACTTCTGCAATGGGCTGGTTGTTTAAACCTTCAGAACATGTTTGGAAATATAACACAATATATCAACCTAAAATCTCTTGTAGATTTTTTTAGGCTTAAAGTAAAAAATAATCCCCAATGTTTTACTTTTTTGTCATTTTATCTCTTATTATTTTTTTTGGGTACAAACAACCACATAACGTTTCATTTTCGTTCAAAATTCACTATCGATGGATGGAAACCGTCAGTCAACTAACAGTCAATGCCCTTCAATGACGTGTCATGTCTATAAGGCATGACTTGCTGACGTGATGATGACACGTGTATGGAGATACTGACGTGACATTTTGATGACATGGCATCACAATTTTTTTTCCAAAAAATAATTATTTTTTATATTTTAACCAATTAGATGATAATATGTGGCATCATCTGATTGGTTTTAAAGTAAGAAATTAATTAAAATCTTGAAATGTAGGGGATGGGGTTGAACAATCAGATGATGCCACATATTATCATCTAATTGGTTAAAACATAAAAAGTAATTATTTTTTAGAAAGAAATAGTGATGCCATGTCATCAAAGTGCCACGGCGTATCTCCATACACGTGTCATCACCACGTTAACAAGTTTGCCTTATAGACATGCCACATCATCGAAGTGTGTTGAACGTTAGTTGACTGACTGTTTTCATCCGTTGATGGTAAATTTTGATCAAAAATGAAACATTAGGTGATTGTTTGCATCAAAAAAAAGAATAAGAGCTAAAATGACTAAAAGGGTAAATTCTCCTAGACTGGAGACTTTCTTCATCATGTCGTAATATACCATCAACATTTACTTCCACTCAGCAACAAAAGTTTCTCACTTCAAGATTCAAATCTTTTAAATTTAGCCTCCTTTCAACACATTTGTGCTTGGCCAAACCATTGTCTTATGTTCAACTTTAACGAAATTGAGATTCATTATCAGTTCCGAAAAATGATCGGTCTTAAGAGATTTTATATTAAAGAAGTTTCGAGGTTTATTTTAGTGTGATTTAGCTTTGTACTACCATTTTAGGTAGAATCACGCCTTAATCATAATTGTTATATAATTTTGCACTTCTAGTAAAACACATTTTATATTATTCTTATTAAGAATAAAGATTATATTTTATTGATTTTAATTTTTTGTCTATTTAATTATATTTAATTTATTATATTTTTATTTAATTATTTGATAATTACTTATACATTTTTATTTTTGTCTACTTATTATTATGATTTAGTTTTAAAGGAATTAGAGGGGTTTTGGATTAGATTTATTGAGTTCAAAATATTTTCTAGTGAAACATACATCAAATTCGCCTTCATGAGGCAAAACAGGAGTGAATTGAAAATTTGGGTCCAACAGTTGACTGACAGTGGTGGCGAGTGGTTGTTGATGGCCGAAGATTTTAGTCGAATTTAGAGGTTAAATTGATATTTTTTCTAAAATTTAAGGGTCAAAATAATATTTCATCTAAAGTTAATGGGTCAAATTAGTATTGTCTCTAAAGTTCAAAAGTAAAATTAAAATTTTACTCATTTTATTAACGTGACACATCACCAAACTAACGGTCTTTAACGTCCAATGATTAAAAGATTCAAAACTTTATAAATTAAAAACGTAAGTAACACAATGTTTTCTTAAGTTTAATAAAAAAAAGTGTACACTCATAAAATATAAGTGAGAAACGTTATTTTCTTGATGCGTTGTGTTCAAAATTTATCCATGACACTCTTAATATATTGTACCGTAACTAAACTAGAAGCATAGTCAACAAAGTCTTACTTCTCGTGAATAATTTGCGGACTTCCATTGTAGTCTGAGCTCTCCTCGGGATGTAAGATCATGTCGAAGTCTCAAAACGGCTTTGTTAGGGAAATAATGCCCTTAAAATTACCTGTAACCCCCTCGTCCCGGTCTGGTCGGATGACCGGTCCGAGTGGGCCACACAGGGAAAACCGAAGCGAAACCCGTTAAGGCTTCCCCTCGGTTAACGACCCAGAAAATTTCTTTTAACTTTAGTCTTATCTAGATGCATATTTAATTCCTATGTGGAGCACAACAGCGGAAGATACAAGCAACGAAACATTCACCGACCAACAAAAGGGTAAACAGTCCATTTTACTTCATTACAGCAGGCCGTTTCGAAACACCTATAGGGTGTTCCGAAACGCCTTGACCTAGTCAACGGGCCTGGGTCAACCACAAGGTGACCGTTCCGAAACAGGGGAGACCCGTATCGGAACGACCTTGACGGTCAATATCTCGTGGTCAACGAGATTTGACCGTTTCGGAACTTCAAAGGCCCGTTTCGGAACGGCTTCATCTCGCCAATTTCTCAAAATTCCAGTAGCGAAAACGTTCCGGAACGACCCTCATCCGTTTCGAAACGGCAGGCCATTTACACAGGGGCCGTTTCGGAACACGGGGACCCGTTCCGAAACACCCCCTGTCTGCAGACTCGTTTGGGCTGTTTTAAGGCACAAGGGTGCCCCAAAACACCTCCACAACCTATAACAACTCACTAACAATGAAACTTAAGGCAACCCCACATTCAAGCACGCTTGAGCAACATCATAGCAAGACTAAACATCAAAGCACAACATCACAAGCCACACATCCACACATGTCATTATAGATATTAAGCTCAACATATCCAACACTTAGGCAATTCTAGATAGCAAAATACTAACATGATTTCAAGCAAGGCATACATCATAAAAGCCAAATTAACAAACACATATGAGGAGTCTAACATGCTCCTAAACAACAACAACAACAACCATATATTCCAAAAGCATCATAACACGACACCTATCCCATTGCTTTACTATTACAATCTTTAAATTTGACTATCATACTTGAGCTAACCGTAAGCAACACTTGGAGTCATTTCCTTGCCCTTTCCACCCACAAGCCATTGCTCTGCATTGTCGAACAAAAGAGAGCGTAAGCATAAAAGCTTAGTGAGGGTAAGCTCTTTAAAAACAAACCTCGACAATGCAGGGTCCAAGCACGAGCTACAACCAAGATAAAATGCATGTTCTTACCTCCGGTCCACACGAGCCAATAATTCTAAATGATGCATGAACATATAATCAATATCATGTCATGCTCAACATGTTTAAATCCACAACACATGAAATCACATATATTAAACCATGTTAGCAACACATCCCAAATCACATTGGCTCACAATTAACCACATATTGGCAACATAGACTACAATCCGTATTGGCACCTAGCTATGACTCGAATACGCGGATAACCGTTGGAACTCACATCCAACAACTCAACCATTACCTGACGGTGGGATTCCACTCATCACCGTTCACGCGGAGGGGATTCCACTCATCCTCACGCCTCATTTCACGCGGAGGGGATTCCACTCATCCTTACGCCTCATTTCACGCGGAGGGGATTCCACTCATCCTCACGCCCCGTCGATGGGATTCCACTCATCATCGACTAATATAAATACAATTTCCGGGCGAACCCGTACTCCTCCTTGGTGACTCAACGCCACCAAGGCCACGCGCGACTTTTGACTCATGTGTACACACTAACATCCTAATGATCGATCATTTGTACCCAAGCATACTAGTGCCAATACTACACATTTCATTAATCATTCATAATATCAATTCATAACACTTCCGTGCTTAGCACGTACTCACCATGACTTACCGTCATGCACAAGCCACATTTCCATGTCTAGCATGTACTCACCATGATCCCCGGATCATACAAACACCTCATAATATCATTACACATGTCAACACTACATGCATCTCAACAACACAATTATCACATCATATTTCATACACATGTATATCTCTATCACATTTATCATCAACATGCACGTAACAATGCATTAAGCCATGCCTCCACATACATGTATAACAACATAAGCATAGCCACCATGAGCATGATTAAACATGAGGCATAATTCAACACTTTAAAGATCAACCAAGGTCTCTAACTAAAGTTTGGGATTAGGCCACCACCCTAATCCCAACTCTAGGTGGGTCTACCAATCCCAACCTAGTTCACATGCTTGAACCAACACTTGAAAACCATTTAAAAGTATTTAACCACTCACCTAAACATCCAAGCTCCAAGCCAAGCTAGCAACCTCCCTCAAATTTTCGGATTTCTTCCCGAAGCTCTTCCAACACGAATTCCCGCTTCCAAACAACCTCAAACACATTTCAAACAATTCCAAATTAGCCCAACATCAAAAGACCAACCCGGAACACAATTCAAATACAATTCACAAAGTTGCAAGCCATGACCAAACCCCACTTTTAGCAATTTCGGACAGCCCCTAAACCATGTCCAAAAACCATCTTTCCAACATCCATAGCACCCACAAACATTCCCAAATCAACCCCTAACCATAGTACTACCAATGGGCTATCAATTTCCACCTAAAACAACCCCCAAAACCCTCCAAAAATCCCATTTTTACCCAATTTCGGAAATTACTCCAAATCATTCAAAATTCACATATGTTGAACCATATGGCTCCTATATTCCATAAATAACCATACTAAATCAAAATATTAAGTTTATCTACACAAAGACACCATTTTTAATCAAACCTCTTAAAAACCCCAATTTCAAAACTTCAATGAAAATGAAAATAAATGGTACTTTTAAAGAGAGAGAGTTGAGAGGAAGTCAAAAACGTTGTTACCTTTCAAAAAGGAGTTGAAATGGATGAGCTTTTTGATGGAATAGTGATGAAGGGAAGAGAACTCTTGTTTCACGTTGGAAATGGGTGAAGAAGAGAGTGAATAGTGTTTATTTGTGAAAATGGGGATTTAAATTGAAAAGTGGGTAAATTACCAAAAGACCATTAATGAATGGCTATCCCCTTATTCTTTAAAAAGCCCTTCAATTTGCAATTAAATCAATTTGGTCCCATTCCATGAAACCCGAAACGTAAAGGATTATTTTAATTATAAACCCGATCCCAAAATAATATAAAAATATTATTTTCACCCGACCCCTAAACCCGGGTGTTACAACTCTCCCCCACTTAAGGAAATTTCGTCCCCGAAATTTATCGGACAGAAGTTTCCACAAAATCCGCTCTTACCCACTTCCTTTCTCACCACAACATACTAACCAACCGATAGACTTATCACGCAACAATAGATATCTGATGTTAAGATCTCAACGGTTCTTTCAAGGCATGTCAATTCTAAACTCAACTCAATCTCTTCTACAGACATAGCACAGAACAGATCTGACTCACAGTCCCGAATCATAGATACACAAATCATATCACCAACCCCTTTCTAACTCTGGAGGTAACCGCAACCAATAAACAACTATACTAGCCCGATTCACAATCTCGTACAACACTGTTTGAACACATGACTCATAACTTTCTCTAACTGACCATCTGACTTCAACAGGTAACCAAACAATATACAAACGTCTTCAGAAATAATCTAGTTGAAATCTCGAATCTCTATTACTCACTTCCATTAAGAACCTTCCACGGATGTAACAAACTAGAAGAAAAATGATGTTCAATCTTGACATGCTGACAAAATATACACTTACCCTCATACTGAACCACATCACACGTCATCTCAATCCCGAAGTATTCATCTTCAACCCACAATACGTCTTCATACCACTCAGATGCAATACAAATGAACTACCGTGTGCTTCGGCCAAAACAATACATTTCAAAACACTATGTCAATCTGTACAACTATTCTATCTCTGAAATGCAAAACTCTATCATCTCTGAAACCGTATTCTGAAGGTCTTCCTTCTACTCTGCCTCGCACGTGAGGTGCTAAGAATCTGTCTTGCAACTGTTCCTTTTCACACATTCTGACTCAAGTAGCCTCAACCCGAAACTCGGCCACAAAACCACTATCATTTGATATACGGAATTCGGCAATTGCAACTCGTAGCTCAACTACTAATCTAACAACAATTACAACTCGGATCATCGGTCACTACGGAGGCTATCTTCGGATGGTACTCACTCTTGATATTATAGCCTTCAAGAATTACTAACACTTATGATGTTCAAGTTCTAACCATTCCCAAGTCTTCAAATATTTCAAACTCTAATGATTCGTACATGTACACTGCGCATTTCTTACTACACAAGCTTTGTCTCTAAGTCTTCGAAGCAAATATAACTGTAATTAACTCTATGTCTCATAACGGATAACTCTTCTCACAGTCTTTCAACTATCTTGATGTACAAGCCTCAATCTTCTGTCTTGCATAAGCACACTACCTAACTCTACATGTAACACATCACTGTGGTTCACAACTCTTTTTCTGACATAAGTTGATTCAAGGTCGAAGCTCTCTTCAAGGTCTCTTTCAGTTCCTCAGGGGCTTGTTGTCTCGCATCTAACCACACAACTGAACATTCTTCTGTAGCAATCTATCAATGGAGCAACTATCTTCAAACACTATTTACAATTCTCTGAGAGTAACAAGGCTAGACCTAGGAACTATAGATATCTGTCACAGTCTTCGATTTCTTCCAACTCTTATCTTCTTTTGCCTACTAAGGATTTACTCTAGCACACTCAGCTGATCTACATGTCCTAGGAGGACATCTTCATTAACTCGGAGTTCACGTTGGCTCAACTTGGCATACAACTGATTCTCTAATAGAATCTACAATACTAACTCTAAAGCCTGTCATGGTCTTCTTCGGTACTTGAATATACTCGTGTATCATCTATGAGGACTACTACAAACTGATCATGAAGCTTAGGAAAATATTCTGTTCAACATCTCTATAAAAGTAACCAACACACTAGTCCAACAAAATAGCATAACTCGGAACTCAAAACGGTCACATCCTGCCTCAAAAGTTGTCTTCGGTACTTCAAATTTTCTCACTTTCAACTGGTAGTAAACGGATCTCAAATTAATCTTCGAAAGACTGGAGCACACACTACTAACCAACTAATCACTGACACTCAGAAACGGATGTTAATCATTCACTGTCACTTGTTTCAACTATCTGAAATCTAAACACATCCTCGTACTGTCACTCTTCCCTCTTCACAAATTACACTGTAGAACTCTGAGATGATGCACTAGGCCTAATGAGTCTAAGGTCTAACAAATCTCGAAGTTGATTCTTCAACATTCTCAATTCTTCCGGAAATCCTAAGATATGGAGCAATCAAAACAGAAGTAAACTCGAAGACGGTCTCAATAACAAACTCTTCTCCTCTAACAAGAGGTAAACCGGCAATTCTTCCAAATACTTCTAGGGAAAGAAAACACAAACTATCCTAACATTATGCGGTCTAGTCTTCATTCAAAATCAAATTCATCACAATTACTAAGCAAGCCTGTCAACTAAACTCAATCAATCTTTGACCTCTAAATCTGGATCAACATTCAACAAGAAGTTCACCTTCTCACCTACCACTACAGTCACACATAAATCTTGTAACTTCAAGTCAACTCTTTCTTTGTTTCAACGTATACACTAACTCTTTGCTCTTCAAGCCGAGCCTTGTCCAAAGGGCACACCGAAACTGTAGGAAGACAATCACTTCACATCTACTAGAAACTAGTAACTCTGAACCACCAACAAACATCTTCTGTACATCTTTCTGATCACTACCATATCCCAAAAGGTCTAGTCACATGCGTCCCTACGTCTAAAATCTCAATAGAGATACGTCAAAATCTTTGCACGCTCACACAAACGGACGATTCTGCAAAAATTGTAACTTCACAAGTACACAACTGATAGTCTTCGGTCCTCTTGTTTTCAGACTGATTCTTCAACAAAATCCAACTCTTCTATACTATTCGTAGAGCATTTCAAAACTTCAAAAACGCAGTTCTGGGCACACACAGACAACCATACTGGAAAACCACCCAGACGCACACTGGCCCCAAACACACAAATCGGTTCCCCTTCACGGATACTGATCGGCTGTCTTGCATCGAAATCATAGGCTGAACCCCAACGGTCACCAACTAACACTTCTGAAATTCAGATTACTCACACGAGACCCCTACCTAGATCTCGCCAAAAGAACTAAGGCACTCATACCTACCTCTGACACCTCATCGGGCACATTCAAACTTGCATGCTTGTTAACAACATACGGAAGTACGAACTCAGAACCAATTAGAAGAGACAAACTCAAAACTGTGCCAAGGGCTTATCCAATATAACATAGATACCACCTAACTCCCACTCATAGGTCTTCACTTCTTTTCACCAACTAATACCAGAATCGGTCTCGTCATCTCCCACCAACAAGAATCAATTCACGTGCACGCGGACTCGAGCAAACAAATTGTTCCTCAACTCTGGTACAACTATACTCCCCTAACTATAGCAAAGAACTTCCTCTACATCATCTACATTTTCAAAACCACAACTTCCACTTACCGATTCACGGCCCACAAACTGGCCCTAAGCTTACTAAAAGCAATAAATCAATCAACAATTTAACATACAAGTTGGGTTAGCAAAGGAAAGGTCCAAGTGGCTCAAGTATGATTTCCCTCACTTAAAATCCTTTTTCCGATGTAATAGAAGCAATGAGACTCTACTCAACATATTTCAACCAGATCAGCACACATACATGCTCGACCAAGCATATAACAAGGCATACTTGCTAAACAAGCAACACATGCGTATGATCAAACAATATGCATTCTCAATCACACAATCACACATCACAGCATACACGGGTAACGAGCAATATGCTTTTAATCAAACAGTCAACATACTTGACATACAAGCAATCATACTTACAAAGCAAGCAAACACCGTGCACATCAATTCAAAACTTAAACTTACCTCACTTACCTGCCCAAGGTCTCGGTAACCTTAGGCTCTGATACCAACAAATGTAACCCCCTCGTCCCGGTCTGGTCGGATGACCGGTCCGAGTGGGCCACACGGGGAAAACCGAAGCGAAACCCGTTAAGGCTTCCCCTCGGTTAACGACCCAGAAAATTTCTTTTAACTTTAGTCTTATCTAGATGCATATTTAATTCCTATGTGGAGCACAACAGCGGAAGATACAAGCAACGAAACATTCACCGACCAACAAAAGGGTAAACAGTCCATTTTACTTCATTACAGCAGGCCGTTTCGAAACACCTATAGGGTGTTCCGAAACGCCTTGACCTAGTCAACGGGCCTGGGTCAACCACAAGGTGACCGTTCCGAAACAGGGGAGACCCGTATCGGAACGACCTTGACGGTCAATATCTCGTGGTCAACGAGATTTGACCGTTTCGGAACTTCAAAGGCCCGTTTCGGAACGGCTTCATCTCGCCAATTTCTCAAAATTCCAGTAGCGAAAACGTTCCGGAACGACCCTCATCCGTTTCGAAACGGCAGGCCATTTACACAGGGGCCGTTTCGGAACACGGGGACCCGTTCCGAAACACCCCCTGTCTGCAGACTCGTTTGGGCTGTTTTAAGGCACAAGGGTGCCCCAAAACACCTCTACAACCTATAAAAACTCACTAACAATGAAACTTAAGGCAACCCCACATTCAAGCACGCTTGAGCAACATCATAGCAAGACTAAACATCAAAGCACAACATCACAAGCCACACATCCACACATGTCATTATAGATATTAAGCTCAACATATCCAACACTTAGGCAATTCTAGATAGCAAAATACTAACATGATTTCAAGCAAGGCATACATCATAAAAGCCAAATTAACAAACACATATGAGGAGTCTAACATGCTCCTAAACAACAACAACAACAACCATATATTCCAAAAGCATCATAACACGACACCTATCCCATTGCTTTACTATTACAATCTTTAAATTTGACTATCATACTTGAGCTAACCGTAAGCAACACTTGGAGTCATTTCCTTGCCCTTTCCACCCACAAGCCATTGCTCTGCATTGTCGAACAAAAGAGAGCGTAAGCATAAAAGCTTAGTGAGGGTAAGCTCTTTAAAAACAAACCTCGACAATGCAGGGTCCAAGCACGAGCTACAACCAAGATAAAATGCATGTTCTTACCTCCGGTCCACACGAGCCAATAATTCTAAATGATGCATGAACATATAATCAATATCATGTCATGCTCAACATGTTTAAATCCACAACACATGAAATCACATATATTAAACCATGTTAGCAACACATCCCAAATCACATTGGCTCACAATTAACCACATATTGGCAACATAGACTACAATCCGTATTGGCACCTAGCTATGACTCGAATACGCGGATAACCGTTGGAACTCACATCCAACAACTCAACCATTACCTGACGGTGGGATTCCACTCATCACCGTTCACGCGGAGGGGATTCCACTCATCCTCACGCCTCATTTCACGCGGAGGGGATTCCACTCATCCTTACGCCTCATTTCACGCGGAGGGGATTCCACTCATCCTCACGCCCCGTCAATTGGATTCCACTCATCATCGACTAATATAAATACAATTTCCGGGCGAACCCGTACTCCTCCTTGGTGACTCAACGCCACCAAGGCCACGCGCGACTTTTGACTCATGTGTACACACTAACATCCTAATGATCGATCATTTGTACCCAAGCATACTAGTGCCAATACTACACATTTCATTAATCATTCATAATATCAATTCATAACACTTCCGTGCTTAGCACGTACTCACCATGACTTACCGTCATGCACAAGCCACATTTCTATGTCTAGCATGTACTCACCATGATCCCCGGATCATACAAACACCTCATAATATCATTACACATGTCAACACTACATGCATCTCAACAACACAATTATCACATCATATTTCATACACATGTATATCTCTATCACATTTATCATCAACATGCACGTAACAATGCATTAAGCCATGCCTCCACATACATGTATAACAACATAAGCATAGCCACCATGAGCATGATTAAACATGAGGCATAATTCAACACTTTAAAGATCAACCAAGGTCTCTAACTAAAGTTTGGGATTAGGCCACCACCCTAATCCCAACTCTAGGTGGGTCTACCAATCCCAACCTAGTTCACATGCTTGGACCAACACTTGAAAACTATTTAAAAGTATTTAACCACTCACCTAAACATCCAAGCTCCAAGCCAAGCTAGCAACCTCCCTCAAATTTCCGGATTTCTTCCCGAAGCTCTTCCAACACGAATTCCCGCTTCCAAACAACCTCAAACACATTTCAAACAATTCCAAATTAGCCCAACATCAAAAGACCAACCCGGAACACAATTCAAATACAATTCACAAAGTTGCAAGCCATGACCAAACCCCACTTTTAGCAATTTCGGACAGCCCCTAAACCATGTCCAAAAACCATCTTTCCAACATCCATAGCACCCACAAACATTCCCAAATCAACCCCTAACCATAGTACTACCAATGGGCTATCAATTTCCACCTAAAACAACCCCCAAAACTCACCCAAAACCCTCCAAAAATCCCATTTTTACCCAATTTCGGAAATTACTCCAAATCATTCAAAATTCACATATGTTGAACCATATGGCTCCTATATTCCATAACTAACCATACTAAATCAAAATATTAAGTTTAGCTACACAAAGACACCATTTTTAATCAAATCTCTTAAAAACCACAATTTCAAAACTTCAATGAAAATGAAAATAAATGGTACTTTTAAAGAGAGAGAGTTGAGAGGAAGTCAAAAACGTTGTTACCTTTCAAAAAGGAGTTGAAATGGATGAGCTTTTTGATGGAATAGTGATGAAGGGAAGAGAACTCTTGTTTCACGTTGGAAATGTGTGAAGAAGAGAGTGAATAGTGTTTATTTGTGAAAAGGGGGATTTAAATTGAAAAGTGGGTAAATTACCAAAAGGCCATTAATGAATGGCTATCCCCTTATTCTTTAAAAAGCCCTTCAATTTGCAATTAAATCAATTTGGTCCCATTCCATGAAACCCGAAACGTAAAGGATTATTTTAATTATAAACCCGATCCCAAAATAATATAAAAATATTATTTTCACCCGACCCCTAAATCCGGGTGTTACATTACCCGTTATAATTTGTAGGTGGCATCACCATAAATTTAACATTTTTAATCTCAAGACATTATTTGCAGGTGGCGTCACTATCATTTTAAAATTTTTAAATCAATTAACTATATTGACGTCTATAGTTGTCGTTAAGTGGCAGGAGTTTTAAATTTGAGGTCTCCACCTGCAGGTGGCAACAACCTTTAATGATTTTCGGTTACACGATATTTTATTATGTGCTTTAATTGTAACAATGAAGACGCCATCTGTAGATCGCGTCATGTAGCCAGGTGAAATTAGTTGAGATATTAAATATGTAATACATATATAATTAATGTTTGACAGAAAAACGAGTTAAAATTTATTTATATATTAGATGTGGTAATATTTTGTATTGTAGGAAAAAAGTTAGGTGTTTGTTTTGCAGAGAAAAGAAGATTTGCTTCAGCATGTTCTATTTGATATGAGCAGAAGAAGTGGTATTCTTAAAAAAAATAGAGAAATCAAAACCAAATCAAAATGATACAGATCAACTATTCTTCTTGCGCCAAAGATCTTACCATTTTCGAAGTAACTGAAGTTACATATATTTCATATTTTTAAAAATAAATATAGTTTTATTTCATACACTAACTTTGTATTGTTTTCGAAATTAATAACATTAACATTAAAAAAGATGTTACACTAGTTTTAAAATATTATTATTATTATTATTATTATATTAAAAAATAATAATATTATGTTTTATAAATTATTTTACCACATATTTCTACCTCTTATTTTCTATATATTTTTAAAATTTCCCCTTAACTAATTACTATTAAAACTATTGTTTTTCTATGTCCTTAATTTTTTATTTTTTTAGTCTACTACAAAACAAATTTCTACATCTTATTTTGTACTCCTTCCGTCCCACTAACTGTCACATGTTGGTTAAAATTGTTCAACTTTGACTATAATTTATTTAAAATTTTAATTAATTAAAATTTATAAAATATATATTTAAAAATTAGTTGATTCAAAGTTTTTAAAATACATTTTTTTATATTTTTATCAATAATAAATTTTAAAATATAAGAAGTCAAACTTAAAAAAGTTTGACTCAAATGTAACAATTTAGTGGGACATAGAGAGTATATATTATATGAAGTATTTAGTACTATTTTCGAAATTACTAATAAAACTATTATTTTTTATATGTCATAAATTTCTATTTTCTCACTCTACTACTAAATCTATTTAACAAATATTTCTATAAAATTAGTAACACAATACTTACTTGGAAGAAAATGATTTCGTCGGATAAAATTCCAAAAAATATTGCTTTGAAACAATAGTCAACAACAATTTTTCTCTACAAAAGTGGAATAATAATATTATCAAAAAATAATCCTGAAAAAATAAAAATAAAGTAATACAGTGTAAGAAATTATACAAAAATCACTTACACTTAGTCTCGAATATATTGAACTAGATTCTCACAATTTTTCTCCAAATAAATAAAACCCATAAAACTTTTTTCTCTTCAAAAGAAACTCCAAATTATTTCTCTACAAAACAAACACCAAATTTCCCCTATAATATAAAACATTACTGCATCTAATATATAAATAAATTTTAACTCATTTTCCCGCCAAACATTAATTATATATTTATTACATATTTAATATCTCAACTAATTTTATATGCCAGGACGCCACCTGGCTACATAACATCATCTGCAGACGGCGTCTTCATTATTATAATTAAAGCACACGGTAAAATATTGTTCAAAATTGTTTAGAAAAAGTAGTGAGAGGAGAAGACGTTTTCTTGGATGATATAGCAAAAGAAAATTCTATAACGTGCGACGAACACCACTGAACATCATTAATGTTAAACACCGCTGAACACTATTAAATTAATTAATAAAGATTTAAAATTTCAAGGACCCATCATACAATTAATAACTATTTTTAAAAAAATCAATTAAATTATTTTTATATATTAAAATTTTATTTTTTTAATAAGGGTAAACTATATATTTAGTACCTCACCTATTTCCGAATTTTTATTGAACCCTCATTATTTAAATATTATTTTAATTTAACCCTATTCTTTATAAAAAATAATTTAACCCTTAACTCTCAACATAAAACCCTAAACTATTAAACCTTAAACTATACATTTAGTACATCTCCTATTTTTTTTGAAAACCTTGATTTTTTTGAAAAATATTAATTAATCGTTAAATTTTAAAATTTTGCAACTAATACCAAGTTTTTAGTTGATGTACGTAAAATATCAATCTTAATAACAATAAGATACCATTTGTTGAAAAATATAATTATTTTATTTTTAATAATTTTAAAGCTATTTATTAATGCATTAACAAATACTATTTTATAATCACCTTTAGACTATTACAAATTATTAAGGTTTAATAGTTTAGAGTTTTAGGTTGAGAGTTAAATTATTTTTTTATAAAGAATAGGGTCAAATTGAAATAATATTTAAATAATGAGGGTTCAATAGAAATACGGAAATAAGTGAAGTATTAAATATATAGTTTACCCTTATTAAAATAATAAAATTTTAATATATATAAAAAATAATTTAATTGAATTTTTAAAAATAATTATTAATTGTATGATAGGTCCTTGAAATTTTAAATCTTTATTAATTAATTTAATGGTGTTCAACGGTGTTCAGCATTAGTGGTGTTCAGCGGTGTTCGTCGCACATGGTAGACTCATTCTATAAAAAATGAAGAAAACATGCTCTATTTATAGGCTAGAAACAAAGAGTAAAGTTGTCCAAATTGATAACATTAAATTTATTCAATTACAACCTTTTTTTTCTACAATTAAGCCGTAACAACTAGGGATGTAAAAAGTTGACCCGGTTTGGAAACCCGACTGAAACCTGTTCGAGTCAGAACTTGGTTTGACCCAAGGATTTGTTGACCCAAACCTGATCTATAACTGGCTGCTCTTGACTCGAACTCGAGTTGGACCTGTTACTGTAGTAATCGAACCCGAACTGCATCCGACTGAGAACGACCCGAACCCGAATTTGACCTATTATTGTGGACCCGAAACTCGACCTGCACCCGACTGAAACGAACCCGAACCCGAGACCGACCTGGCAAATAACCGATATTTCTTGACCTATTTTAGACCCGACCTATTTTGAACCCGACCTGTTAATTGACCCGACCTGTTGTTGACCTGAACTGATATTGACCTGACTAATGGCTTGATAATGATATTTACCTGACATTTGAAGAAGTCTATGATTTGATGAATTTAAAGTTTTGATATATGTAAAGTATTAAGTGTTGATAAATGTAAATTCCTTTTTTAAAATCAATTTAAAATGTTATATAATATTTTTGTTATATATATACATATATAATCAACTAATTTTTTTGACCAAATTATATATATACACACACATGAAAGATTGAATTTAAATATTCATTTAACACTGCTAAATTTGAAATTTTGTTAATTAATTGATAAATCAATATTTAATGCTTAGTAAAAATTTAATATATTCTTAGTAAATACTAAATTGTAATAATACTAACTCATTCAATACAAATTATTTGTCAAATTAATAAGATAAACGATATTTATTTTTATCTCTTTTAGGTAAATTACACCATAAACTTGAATGAATGTCTTTTATTTTTCTTAACTTGACCAAATTTATAAATGAATAAAACAACAAATGTAACACATGTTTGTTGGGTGAAAATTTAAACTCTATGTTTGTCTTTGTTGATTACTTGATAATTAAACTTATAAATGCACGAATCAACTTGTCTTAGTGGTTAAGGGAACGATTGTTGTTCCTAGAGGTTACGGGTTCGAGCACCAGCAGCTGCAGCAGGGTGATTGAGCGTTCATTGTCAAATGATTGAGAGTATATTTAGAACATATACTACTTGTAATCACTTTAGCTTTCATAAAAAAATAAACTTATAAATGAATAAAATAGAAATTTATTACGACTTAAGATTGGAAACTATTTGTTTGTTGATTAATAGATTTAATAAGAACCAAATGTAAGTAAAATTATAAATGAATAAAACAAAAATTTATTACAACAGAAGTTTATGAATAAACGAACTTCCCGCCGAACGTTTGGTTCGTTTACAACCCTAAATTTAGTTGAATAATATATTTGTTTATTCTAGTCCCTATAATTAATTTTTAGTCAAAATTTCCTCATATTTATTTATATTTTTATATTTATTGATAAAAAGACAGAAATTCATTTCACAAAAACAAATTACAGATACACCCGAAGGGGTGGGGGCACTTGAGGTCCCCAAACAGTTTTACACGTATAATTTCTAGTAAGTTTTGTTAAACAGTTCGCCGCTTGATTACAAGATCGGGAGTAAAGGAGAAAGAGCAAGAGACAAAAAGTTTGACTTGCGATCTAATGTCCTCCTCCACAGCTGAGGAGACCCAGTCAGAAGACGTTTCTGAATAGAGTCTTTCGTTTACGGCCTGGCAATCAGCTTCGACGATGATTTTGGAGTAGCTATTGTCAATAGCTAGAGAGATGCCAAGTCTAATGGCTAGAGCTTCCGCTACCATTGCTGAAGGAGCAGTTGCTGGTACGGTTAATCCTTGGATGAAAAATCCAGAGCAATCGCGAGCAATTGCCGCCAAAGAGGCCTTGCCTGTGTTTATACCAAAAGCTGCAGCGCAATTAACTTTTATCGAGTTTGGAGGAGGCGGGGACCAATCTCCTGGTTCGTTGGACTTCTGGGTCTTCACTTGATTGCTAGCTAAAGTAGCAGTGGAAAATTCCTTGAAATCCCGCTCAGCTCGTAACCACACCTCCCAAGGGAGGTCTTGACTGCCTTCAAAGACCCAGGCGTTTCTCGATTTCCAGATAGCCCAAAACATGAATGCCATAAGAGCACTACTATCTTCACCTTCACTCTCTTTTCGAAACTCTTGAATCTTAAGCCACCATTGAGGAAAGCCTGGGAAGCCAATGATTGATGGTGAGTAACTAAAACTGGATGCCTTCCACACCGCTTGAGCGAAGGGGCAGAAAAAGAGGAGGTGTTCTATGAATTCCTTATGTTCTCCACATCTAGGGCAAAGATCCGAGTCCAAAAATTTTCCATGAAAACGGGCCGCATGGGTGCTTTTAGTTGGTACAATGCAATGACAGAGTTTCCAGAGAAAAGATCGAATTTTGGTCGGGACCTTTAGGTTCCAGATGGATTTTCATACCATCTTGTTGTTACTCGGGGAGGTGCTGGAAGACGGCACCAATGAAGATCCAGAACTCTCCTAAATGAATCGACAACCTAATTTCACTAAGTAATCCCCATTCTTCGTACCTATCCAAATAATTTTATCTTTGACCTCTGGTCCTCATATCGCGATAGCCAAGATCGCGTTTATTTCCTCCCGAGAAAACAAAGCCTTAATTTTGAAAGAATCCTAAGATCTTTGATCCGGTAACATGAGACTGGAAACGGAGGGGTAGAGGCAGTTGGGTGGAGGCTGAGAAATGAGCCTGCACTTTTGATGTTTCGGGATCCAATTATCTTTCCATGTAGATATGCTCTGTCCATTTCCTACCTGCCAAAGAGAACATTCCTTGATCACCTCAATCCCCTCTCTTATTCCTGCCCAGGCCCAAGAAGGATTTTTGATTTTAGGAGCATCGAAAATGCTTCCATTTGGAAAGTAGATACCACAAAGGGTCTGAGCAAGAAGCGACTCCGGATGCTTGACCAGTTTCCATGCAGCTTCGGTGATTAAAGTTTTGTTACAATTTCTCAGATTTTGGAATCCCAGCCCCCCTTTATCTTTGATCGGCAGAGCTTCTTCCAGTTTATCAAGTGAATACTTTCCTCCTTGTCTCCACTGTTATTCCACCAAAATCTGGCCACAAGCGAGCAAATCTCATCACAGAACGTGACTGGAAGAAGGAAACATTGCATTATGTACGTAGGAATAGCATGTGCCACAGCCTTGATGAGAACTTCCTTACCAGCCTGATTTAACAGTTTAGCTTTCCACCCTTTCAGCCTAGCCTGGACCTTCTCCTTGATAAAAAGCCAAAGCCCCTCATTTACTTCTACCCTAGAATGATGGTAACCCTAGATATTTGTTGTCCTCTTCCATTGGTTGGAGACCCAGAGTGTTGAAAAGATGATTTCTCCGATTATTGCTGACATTTGGAGAGAAAGTAACTGAAGATTTCAAAAAATTGACCATTTGGCCTGTAGAATATTGCAAAAAATCAAGGATATGGAGGACAACTTGACAATTTTTATGGTTTGCCTCAGAGAACAGAAGACGGTCATCGGCAAAAAGAAGATGACTCAGCACCGAACATCGGCGCTTAATTCGAATCCCATCAAAATTTTCCTTTCGACCTCCTTGTTCAAGATCCACATCAGAATGCTTGAGACAAAAGTGAACAGAAATGGAGAGAGCGGGTCCCCTTTTCTTAAGCCTCTTTCAGCGGAAAATTCAGCCGTTTTTCCTCGTTGAGGACTAAGGAAAAGGAGATGGATGAGACACATTCCATAACTCTATCAACCCACCATCCGCAAAACCTTATCTGTTTCATAACAAACAGGAGTAGATCCCAATCCACTTTATCATAAGCTTTCTCCAGGTCGATTTTCAGAGCCATAATTCCCTTTTTTCCTTTCTTAGCACGTTAATCGCGTGGAAAGCCTCATTTGCGAGAATGATGTTATCCTGGATCGATTAGCCTTGGACAAAAGCTGACTGAGAGTGTGGAATAATATCCGAAAGGCAAATTTTCAGTCTTGTCACTGTAACCCCCTCGTCCTGGTCTGGTCGGATGACCGGTCCGAGTGGGCCACACGGGGAAAACCGAAGCGAAACCCGTTAAGGTTTCCCTCGGTTAACGACCCAAAAAATTTCTTTTATCATTAGTCTTATCTAGATGCATATTTAATTCCTATGTGGAGCACAACAGCGGAAGACACAAGCAACGAAACATTCACCGACCTTCAAAAAGGGTAAACAGTCCATTTTACTTCATTACAGCAGGCCGTTTCGAAACACCTATAGGGTGTTCCGAAACGCCTTGACCTAGTCAACGGGCCTGGGTCAACCACAAGGTGACCGTTCTGAAACAGGGGAGACCCGTATCGGAACGACCTTGACGATCAATATCTCGTGGTCAACGAGATTTGACCGTTTCGGAACTTCAAAGGCCCGTTTCGGAACGGCTTCATCTCGCCAATTTCTCAAAATTCCAGTAGCGAAAACGTTCCGGAACGGCCCTCATCCGTTTCGAAACGGCAGGCCATTTACACAGGGGCCGTTTCGGAACACGGGGACCCGTTCCGAAACATCCCCTGTCTGCAGACTTTTCTGGGCTGTTTTGAGGCACAAGGATGCCCCAAAACACCAACAAACCACCAAGCAACTTCAAGACAAGACATCTTAAGGTATAACAACTATTTTAGCATGCTTCAACATTAATTAGACATGTCTATCACTATGGCAACAACCCACATCATGCATTCATACAATCATCATTCAAACAAAGTCTAGAGACATACATCCTAGATTTAACATACTCACACACATACAAGCATGGATTTAGACAGTCCTTCATACATAGCAAATTACACATGTAGAGCCTTTCATACGAGTATGCTTGAAGACATTAAAAAGAACCAATAAGCATCATACATTTCAAATAAGTTTACAAGCCATTCAAGCAACTTAAGCATCCATAAGCCATCCATCATACAAGCATATGACAAGATACCTCATGCTTACAAATCAAGTCAACCACAGACATACATCAAACTCAACCCAACAATACCTATCCCATTGCTTTACTATTATAATCTTTAAATTTAACTATCATACTTGAGCTAACCGTAAGCAACACTTGGAGTCCTTTCCTTGCCCTTGCCACCCACAAACCATTGATCTGCATTGTCGAACAAAAGAGAGCGTAAGCATAAAAGCTTAGTGAGGGTAAGCTCATAAAACAAACCTTCGACAATGCAGGGTCCAAGCACGAACCACAACCAAGATAAAATGCATGATCTTACCTCCGATCTACACGAGCCATAATTAGATGATGCATGAGCATATATTCAATATCATGTCATGCTCAACATGTTTAAATCCACAACATATGAAATCACATATATTAAACCATGTTAGCAACACCTCCCAAAACACATTAGCTCACAAATTAACCACAAATTGGCAATATAAACGACAATCTGTATTGGCACCTAGCTATGACTCGAATACGCGGATAACCGTTGGAACTCACATCCAACAACTCAACCATTACCTGACGGTGGGATTCCACTCATCACCGTTCACGCGGAGGGGATTCCACTCATCCTCACGCCTCATTTCACGCGGAGGGGATTCCACTCATCCTCACGCCCCGTCGATGGGATTCCACTCATCACCGACTAATATAAATACGATTTACGGGCGAACCCATACTCCTCCTTGGTGACTAAACGCCACCAAGGCCACGCGCGACTTTTGACTCATGTGTACACACTAACATCCTAATGATCGATCATTTGTACCCAAGCATACTAGTGCCAATACTACACATTTCATTAATCCTTCATAATATCAATTCATAACACTTCCGTGCTTAGCACGAACTTACCATGACTTACCGTCATGCACAACCACATTTCCATGCCTAGCATGTGCTCACCATGATCCTCGGATCATGAAACCACCTCATAACATCATTTCACATGTCAACACCACATGTACATCATTAACAACCATATCACATTACATTTTACACATGTGTATGACTATATCATATCTATCATCGACATGCATATAACAATACATCAAACAAGCCCCAACATACATGTATACAACATATACATAATCAACACCATCACAATTTAATACGAGGCATATACAACCATTAAAAAGTGCAACCAAGGTCTCTAATCAAAACTTGGGATTAGGCTACCACTCTAATCCCAACTCTATGTGGGTTTACCAAGCCCATCCTAGGTTCACATGCTTGAACCAAATACTCAAAACCATTTTGAAAATATTTAACCACTCATCGACAATTTCAAGCTCAACCATACTAGCCGATCAATCTTCCAACGATTCCGGATTTGTTCTCGAGGCTTCACCAACACAAAATCTTGCATCTATTCATCTCAACACAATCAAAACAACCTCAAATCAATTCAACAATTAAGGTAGCAAACCCGGAACACTATTCAAGCAACCAACACAATAGTTCAAACCATAAACAACCCCCAAAAATACCAAATCCGAGCAGCCCTTATACCCAGCCCAAAACTTGTGATTTCAACACATTTAACACTTCCAAATGCTTCCAAAACAACCCCCAACTATTACCCTAACATCAACCCTCAAATTCCAACACAAACCATACCCAAAATTCATCTAAAAACCCTCCTAAAAACCCACCAAAACCCAAATTCGGGAATCATGCTAAAACACTCTAAAAATTATATATGTTGGACCATTTGGTTCACAAACATCATATCTAACATAAATAAACCAAAAGCCTTGATAAAAACTCATAAAGTCACAACCTTTAACTAAAACCTTGAAAAACCCAATTTATGAAATACATAGTTTTAGTGAGAATTATTGGTACCAAAATGAAGAGGAGACCAAGGCCAAGTCAAAAACATATTTACCTTTCGAAAAGCTCCAAGATTGAAGAAGAAAGGGGGTGAAATGGTGAGATGGGGAGAAGAACTCTCCATTGTCGTGAGATGTAGAAATGGGGAGTGTGGAAGATGATGACAAGCTTTTACTTTTAATAGAAAATGGGATTTAAATTTTAAAGTCCCTTTTATGACCAAAATGCCATTAATGAATGGCTAAAACTACCATCTCCTAAGGTCCATGGAAATTTGGACTTAGAAGATAGGCCCAACATATACTTTAATTGTTTTACAAACACGAAGCACATGAGAATATTTTATTATTTTAATTATAAAACCGAAACTCAAAATATTATTTAAATATTATTTTCATCCGACCCCTAAACCCGGGTGTTACAGTCGCCAGGATTTTAGTGATCACCTTCATCGAGAAGTTACAGAGGCTGATGGGTCTAAAATGGGATACCTCCAACGGATTTTGTTTCTTAGGGACGAGAATGATGTCGATTTTGTTAAGACCCGACTCCAGTACTCCTTCATTGAAGAAGACGGAAATCATCCTAAAGAGATCCTCTTTAATAGTCTCCCAGAAAGATTGGTAGAAGCTTCCCGGAAACCCGTCAGGTCCTGGTGCTTTAGACGCTCTCATAGCAAAGACTGCCTTCCTCATCTCCTCCTGCGAAACAGGTTTACTCAGGTCTGAATTCATCTTTTCGGTTACAAGCTGGGGGATGTATTCTCTGAGTTCTTTGACATTAATGGCTTGGTCCTTGGAGAACAGACTCTAGAAGTACATACATACACACACACACAAAGAGAGGGACATTGTAGTAATTATACTTAAATATTAAGAATAAAATTAAGGCTTAAGGGTTGAATAAGCCCCTAAACTTTTACAAAAAAATCAATCAATCCCCTAAACATTTTATATACTCAATTAAGCCCTCAAACTCAAGAAAAAAATCAGTTTGACCAACGTTGACGGTTAACTTTAACAAATTTTTAAAAAATTCTTTTAACACGTGTCGCAACAGGATAATGTCACTTGTTAGAATTTTTAAATTTTAGTTTTTTTAAAATATATAAAAAACAGGAAAAAAATCTATTTTTTTTCAAAAAATTCTCGAAAATTCAAAAAAAATATTTTTATAAATATAAAAATATTTTTAATTTCTATTTTCATTTAAAAATAATAAATATTCAAAATATTAAAAAAATTAAATTTTAAATATTAAACAATTAAAAAATTTTAAATATGATTATATAAGTATAAAAATAATTTGAAAAAATATAAACAATAGAAGTTATTTTGATTTTTTTGGTGAAAGTTATTTTGATTTTTAAAATATATTTTAAACTATATTTCAATAAATATACATTTTTTTGATCTTTTTATAATTTTATAATAATAATAATATTTAATTTTTTATATTTTTAATTTGGTAATTTTTGAAAATATTTTAGTCGTTTGAAAAAATATTATTTATTATGTTTAAATAAACTTTGAAATTTAAAAAATATTTTTTTATATTTCTAAAATAATTTTTATAATTTTCCAGATTTTTTTTCTGTTTTTTATATATTTAAAAAAATAAAAAAAAGTTAAAGTTAATGGTCAACGTTGGTCAAAGGGACAAATTGATTTTTTCTTCAGCTTGAGGGCTTAATTGGGTGCAAAAAAATTTTAAGGGCTTAATTGATATGTTGGCAAAATTTTAGGGGCTTATTGAACCCTTAAGCATAAAATTAAACTATTATTTTCGGGTGGGGTTGAATTTTTTTTACTTTAAACTCAAACCCGACCTTATCCTAAAAAAATCAAACTCAATCTCAACTCAAACCAAAATTTTCTTTAAAAAATTTAACCCTATAAACTCATATCAGAACCTATCGGACATGTGTTGAATGGTCATCCCTAGTCCCACACATAATGTGAGTGAACTTAAAGTATGATTTTTGTTTAGTTAAAAGGTTATATAGAAATATAGAAAATAAAAATAATATTATAATTTAATAATTTATAATTGAATTGTTACTTATTAATTTGTGCATCAATCAAAATTTTAAGGGTAAACTACATAGATGACCATCATACTATTGGTAAAATCGCGATTTGGCCATCTTATTTTTTTTCGAAGCAATTAAACCACCAAACTATTAAATTTGCTGCAATGTGACCACCAGCCGTTAGAGGTTAACGACAGAGTGATGTGGCAGTTAAAAAAATAGGGGTATAATTATACATTTGGTCCTCGTTACTTATACACTCTATTGATTTGGTCCTAATTTTAATTTAATAAAATTACCATACTATTTAATTAGGTGGTGAGACGTGTCACCACCTGTTTAAAGGAGAAAACAAAAGTAGCAAAACATTCATTAGGTGAGTGTCGAACCCATGTATAGCAAGAGTTAAAGTAATCGCTTAGCTATTACACCAAGCACATGTATCTGCTATGAATCACCCATTTAATATATATTTTATTCTTTTCTACATTTATTTTTTTAATTTCACGTATATAATCATCGAATTATTTTTTAATTTAATTAAAAAATTTCAATTAAACTATTATATATATGTTAAATTATATTTAAAATAAAATTTTAAATTATAATAAAATTTCATTTAACGAATCAAAAATAAAATTTTGAATTATTAATTTGATGGTTATATATGTAAAATTAAAAAAATATATATAATAATTTTGTTAAATGAAATGTTATTATAATTTAAAACTTTTATTTTTGAATATAATTTAACACATATATAATAATTTAATTGAGATTTTTTTAATTATATTAAAAAATATAATTTTTTAAATTATTAATATGATGATTATATATGTAAAATCAAAAAATATATAATATCGGTTAAATGAAATTTTATTATAATTTAAATTTTTTATTTTTAATTATAATTTAACATATATATAATAATTTAATTGAATTTTTTTAATTTAATTTTAAAAAATAATTCTATAATTATATATGCCGTTTTCCCCTTCTCAACATGTTCTAAATTTCCCCTAGGGCCACGGGTTGATTTGTAAAGTAGTTGCAAGGGTTGCTTTTGTATTAGGAATTTTCTATTCAATAAAATAAACTTCAAGTTCTCTTATTCTGGTTATTAACATCTTGCAAGAGTATCGGGAGAGCATTGCGAGGTTATCTATTTACTTAATATCGGGAGAGTTAAGTATACGAAAGGAATAAGTGTGAGTTTTCTAGTTTATAGTTGAACTATCTCGGACCTAGGGATAGGACGTGTAACCCCCTCGTCTCGGTTTGGCCGGATGACCGGTCTGAGTGGGCCACACGGGGAAAACCGAGTGAAAACCCCCTAAAGAATTCCCCCTCGGTTAGCAACCCTATTTTTTTCATTTTAAATCTTGTCTAGATGAGTATTTAATCCTATGTGATCATACAGCGGAACAACATTCACGAGGCAAACAAACGAACTCAGCCCAACATCTTACAACCCAATTTTAAGATTTAACTAGAGGCGATATCGATACCCCTAAGGGGTGTATCGATACCCCTTGACTAGGTTTAAGCTTTAACTGCAGGCGGTATCGATACACTTAAGGGGTGTATCGATACCCCCTTGACTATGTCAACTGGTTAAAGTCAACTCGTAGAGACCGTATCGATACACCCAAGGAGTGTATCGATACCCTCCCCAACGATTGACTTCCCACGGTCAACGCTAAGATGACGGTATCGATACACTAGAGGCCAGTATCGATACCGAAATGGACAGTAGCTCTAGTGACCAAAATGGTATCGATACGCCCCCCCTCGCGTATCGATACACGAGACCTGAAACAAGAAGGCGGTATCGATACCGGACCAACCGTATCGATACCCCTGCTACGAACTTTCAGGTTTGAGCTGATTTAAGGCACAAGGAGGCCCATAAATCCCTCAAAAACCCCAACCAACACACTAACATCAATCCTAAGGCAAATCAAACATAAAAGCATGCTTTCACAAGAAACCAAAGGGCACTAATCAACACGAGGTGATGCACAAATCATTCAAGCATCTCAAGCATTCCAACACATACTAAGCATTCATACATAGCATTCCAAAAGGCAATTAGGCATTCAAGTCATACATAGAACTCAAAGGCCTTGAAGGCACATGATAAGCATAAAGAGGTTTGCACTATAACAAGGCAACCTAGCATCTAAGGACATGCTAACACACACAACATTCATCAAAGCATATCATGCTTACAAACCATAGTTAATCCAACATCAACACATGAAAATGAGTCATACAAGCTCATACACAACCCTTGCCAAATTGCTAACTAATACAAAATCAACCACCGTACTTGAGTCACAAACTTGGAAGCCCTTCTTGCCTTGCCTCGAGCTAACACCACGCTAATGATATGCATTGTTGAACATTGAGAGCGTAAGCTATAAGCTTAGTGAGGGTGCTCTAAAACGAAAAACATCAACAATGCAGGGTTCAAGCATGTAAATCCTAATCTCACATATATCAAGCATTGACATGTAATCAAGTAGACCTAGCTAGTCTTTCAAGTGGCATAATATGGCATCTTACATCATACTAAGCATCAAGCATCAATATCAACAATCATGTCTCCACATCATATATCACATTATATGAACAAGTTAATTGGCCACTTTAAATTACCCCGATTGTGCAGATTTAAACCTCAACAACACTTTACCTCGGTGGGATTACACTCATCACCGGACCTTGCATGTGCAGGATTCCACTCATCGCCACATGCCCTACGGATGGGATTCCACTCATCATCCCGTAGAAATACATAAAAGCTTCCGGTGGAATATTACATCACCGTACTCCTCCTTGATGACTTAACGCCATCAAGGCCACGTACGTTTTGACTCAATTTGTGTGCACACTAATCCTAATGATCGATCATTTACAACCGGTAATTTAATTAGTGCCAATTATCATAACCACATTATATCATCAACCACACTCCATGTTCATCACATACATATACATTTCATGATTATACAAGTACCAATTAACCACAAGCACATGAGCATAATCAACAAGCACATTAGCATTAAGGAGAACAAAGGCTAAATGTAACTACTTGAGTTAAAAGGAAGTGGCCTACCAAGCACACTTTACACACACTATGCATACTCGAACCAAACTTTAAATCAAGTTTTGAAACCACTCACTGCTCTTCCTTAGCTACCAAGCGAAACTCCTACGAACCCGGATTCGGTCACAAAGCTTCTTCGACGACTCCTCTTGTTTCTAGCCAAGCAAAACACATACATTACTTCACAATTCAATGCTAAAACCCAACCATTAACTTACTTTACAAACACAAGCCAAAATCCACAAATTCTCAATCCACATAATCCCCAAAATGCCAATTTTCGTGCTCCCCAACAACCTTGCTGAAAATTCCATTTCTAAACCTTCATATGACTCTCAAATGATCCCAAAACATCCTCATAACATAGGTAGACCAACAACCCTTCAATTTCAACCTTAAACCTCCCAAAAACCCAAGTTTTAATACCTTAAAATTTGCCCTAAGACCATACTACGGATTTTCATCCAAATTCAACCAAATTGATATATGTTACACCTTTTAACATGATTAACTAAAGCCCCAACTCAATTTTGTGAAACAAAATGAAAAACCCTTTAAAAACCCAACCTTTAAAACAAACCCTAATTTTCCAAACCCCATAACTTTAAAATCTAAGACCATAGGAAGATAGAGGATAAAGAGGAGAGTAAGAAAACATGTTTACCTTTCAAAAACACCTTGAAACGAAGTTGAAATCGAATGGAATAGTAACTTGAATATTTGAGAGGGTTTTGGAGAGGGGTTTTGTTTTTCACGTGGGATGCAAGGGGAAAAGGGGGAGAAGATGACAACTTTAAAAGTTGTCATCCTTTTTCAAAAACTTTTGGGTAATTTATAACATAGGTCCTCCTCTTTTTACTAAAGTTCAATTAGGTCCCATTTAAGGTTGAATTTATTTAATTTAATTTTATTAACTCGAACTATAAACCCGGTTAACTCCTAGGCCCAAAACACGGGCGTTACAGGACGAGGTTAAGTGGCTAAAGAAGAATTCAACAACATCGGTGTTCATCCTTCGATTCACGCCGGGAGGTATCATCAAAGACGTGTTCATCAACAGACTTGGACCTAGGGATAGGCCAAGGCACAACAGGGATTCTTGCCAAGCTTGAAGTACAGAGTTGTGTGTTCGCTGCCGCGACAAACAACAGACTGCCGCCGCGACGGGTGCTGCCGCGACGGGGACGACGACAAAGCAGATATTCCTAGACTTAGCAATACCTACACTACTGAGCAATTCAATACCAGCCCATTATCTCTATCTTGATTTCTTTAACCTTATTTTCCAGTATTCTTTATTATTCTCGTGACAAACATCTTAAATATTCTCTTTACTTCTGTGCAGTAATTCAAGGTGAAGCTATTGGCACAGTCCCTGTGGAGACGATATCTGATACTTCAGTATCACTTTACTACTTGCGTCGTGTACACTTGCACTACATTTGCGATAGACACTTTTACACGCAACAATAAACTCGAAGATCCATAATACTCGGGTTAATGCCCACTTGTTGACTCGAAAATTTAGATTGTTACAAATATAATACGAAATAAAAGTGTAGAGATTAAACGGACTAAAATAACATAAAAACAAAAGTAAAACTTTCGTTATACTAAATGGACCAAAATTATCAAGCCTTCATGAAAAGTATATTAATTTTCACACAAAGTCTATTACCACATTAGATAAAGTATACTGAAAATTTGAAATCCGTATATGATTTAAATTTTTTAATGTATTTTTATTAAAAATTTATTTTCGGCCCCTAAAATTTATAGGTTCGCCTCCTAACATAAATTATTGCGTCCATCCCTAGATAAATATAAATTGGAATAGAGGTGTCCAAATCCTAGTACTCGGACTTTGGGGAGCCTGAGGTGCCGAGTACTCGATTCTCCATGTAGCATATTTTTCGGCCCGTGAACATCGGGTACCCACTAGTTGGGTACCCGTAAAACCCTGGATATCGGATATCTAGTTTATTTTTTATTTTTTTAAAATCTAAAATTTTATGAAAAATCACATAAGATACCCATAAAATTTAAAGTTTATAATACATAATCCAAATACAAAAAAATGTGGATTATGTATTATGAACAACCTGAAAGTAATCGGTCATGTTTGTATTAATGTATATTAACAAAAACAATAGAGAAAAAACAAATATTTGTTCACCTTGAATCATCAAATATATAACAGCAAGCTGTAAAGTGTGAAGTATAATATGACATTGGCATTACATTGCTTCTGCATAAAGCAACAAAGAAGATGCATTGCCTGCAAGGAAAAACATGCAGATTTTTGTTAGAAACATAAAATTTAACTCAAGAGTTTTTCTAACTTCTGATTCCTATCTAATTTATTTCTTAATTTATCTATCAGAAGTATTCAAAAATAAAAGTTAGATAAGATATTAAGAAACTTAAAATAAAAATATAATTTAAAATTTTAAAATTATATGTTACAAGTATCGGGCCAGGTATTCGGTTATAAAAAATCGGCTAAAATCTAGCCCAACTATTAGAAAAAATTATAGGTTAGATGTTGGACCCATCAAGTAATTTTATAAGAAATATATATTTTTTAAGATTCTAATTGGTGAGTCAACGAATTAATCACACGAATCAAATATTTTTGATCACCCTCAATTAAAAAAATTAAAGCCTAATTAGTGAACTTAAGAAAGACGAGAGAAATAGATACCTTTCTTGAAAATGAGGTTAGCCACGTTAACGAAAATTCGGCCCATCGAGAACCCCGAAAAATTTCATTGAATTAAACATTCTTTGGCACAAAATTCAGTTGGCACAAAACATTCTTTATTTTTTTCCTTTTTAGTGACATAAAAACATGCGTGAAGATAGTACTCGTATCTTTCTATTTAAAACCACGGAGAATTCTGACATTTGTCTAGTGGGTTCAAATCCTGGTATGAACGGGCTGAACTTAAAATAAAAATTTTAAGGGAGTAACTTAAATTCTTCAAAAAATTTAGAGACTTAAATAAAAAAATTTTAAAAATTAAGGGTTCAACTAAATTTTTTTTAATAATTTTGAGAGATTTTAAAAAAATAACATTAGAGAGGGAATTTAATTAAAAATTTCAAAATTTTGAAACTTAATATGAATTTTTAAAAATCTCGAAGGAGTCAATTAAATTTTTCAAAAATTTTAGAGATAAAAAATGATTTTTTTTAAATTTTGGGTATCGTGGCCCCCAGTATTTCCTTAAAGGATATTTGTGCTGCTTGCTGGTATTGATGCTCATCTTCTTCACCTTTTATGTGGATTTGAATCTTGACATTTGTTTTGAGAATATTATTGTAACACAACTTAATAAAAAAAATATGAGAGAAAAAAATTAACACGTACAGAAAAAACAGGGAGAAAATTGCATGAAAAATTAAAATGGAATATTAGAATAAGTTAATGCTATGCTATGCCTAAGTCAAATGCAATGTGTTTATTTTTTCCACATTTTAAATGTCTTTTCTTCACGGGAATGTGGGCGGAGGCATATGACTCTCGTGGGAGCATATGTATCTCTATTTTTTAGAAAAAAATTAAAAAATAATTTAATTTATAAAAAAAATTTATTTTGTATACTCATTTATTAATAAAAGTGTATTAAAATTATAAAGGTAATCCAAACCAAAAAACAGTATGTAAAAGGTCATGCCTAAATTAACTTTATTCATTCCACCAATTATTGAAAGTGATTGAAGACCCTATCCGGCTATCCCCATAACCATTTTATATTCTTTTCCATGCAATGATACACAATGTTAATTCTTTTCCCGAGAAGTTTACAAAATTATAAGTATAAAAAAAATATCTTTATTCTTTAAAGAGGTGATATCGTTAAGTTTAGAACTATTTGAAAGTTGGGCAATCCATTCAACTCGATAGGTCTGTGTTGGACCGAATCTAGATAAAAAAAAATTATAATCTCAAGACGATTAGTTTTTATTTTATTAAGGGATGGTTTTATTTAGGTAATAATTTTAAATTAATAATTTGTCCTTCTTTTTAATTACATCAATTTAATTCTTGTAGTTTTTAAAAATCAATAATATTGTTTTTATTTTTTAATTTCATCAATTTAGCTCTTAAACTTTTAAACCACATATTTTTCTTTGACTGTCGTTGAGTAATAAAACGACTTTATCTGCCAACGACAGTCAAAGAGTTTAAGGACTAAATTGACGAAATTAAAAAGAAACCAAATGGAATTTCATTTGTTTTCAAAAGTGAAACCAATGCAATCTGGTTTTAGCATAGAAATCAATGTAATCTAATCGAAAGGGAAGTATAATATCAAAGCAAAATAGAAAGGAAATGTTTGGTATACCAAATGGCATTTCACTTTTTTTTCTCTATATAGAATTTCATCAATAGAAAACCAATAGTATAACAGTCGAAATTTCAAAAAAAAAAAATCTACTCTGAAACTAACGAGTTTATCCAACCAAAACCTAATAGACTTCAACTCCAAAGCTAACAAGGTTACTCAATATACCAAAATTTAAGTTATTATAAAGAATCAACATTATTGAAACGATTATCATCATTAATAAAATATCATAAAAAAAAACCTTCTCAATTAAAGTAGTCTGTTCAAAATAAGACTACACTAGTTAAACAATAAATTGTCTTATTAACATCTCACTAAATTATGTAAATAGATTATAGATATGCCGTAAAAGAATTAAGTAATTATTAATTTGATGAATAACAATAAAACCTATTAGTATTATTTGTTATTATTGCTAAAGCCAAAAATATCTTGAGGAAATCCAGAGGAGGAAAACATTAAGTAGTCAATGCATATCTTGAAAAAAAGAAAAGAGAAGGAAAAAAAAACCTTATCAATTCAAATGTTTCAACCTATACCTGCTCAACACATGGCACACTAATAGCCCTACATTTTTCATTTGCAAGGAAAAAATTATATTATGCATCCTTCTCCACACGTCATTCATGAAATCAACTAATAAAATTCATTTATTTTATTAATGTCACTTTTTACCGAGTGAAATTTTACTTGGTAAAAATTCTTTTTAAATTTGATTTACAGTAAATATAAATAAAGATCCATTTAGTAAAAAGATGTCATAAAAAAATTAATAAAATATATAATCTTATTAATTAGTTCTATAAATTACGTGATGAAAAAAGCCCATAATATAATTTTTCCTAGATTGAGAGGAACGAAAAATCCTCTTCTCTGCCCTAACCTTATCTTCCTTTTCGAAATTTATATATTTAAGGATTCAAGTTCGGTAATTTCCATAATTTAAAACTATTCTAATTAAAATTATTTATAAATACATTAATATTATTAATGTTTAATGAATACTATTTTGGAATCATCGAAAAGGACTTGAACAAAAAAATAGGTAAACTAATTTCCATAATCACTCTCTAGGTCCATTCACTATAAAGGTTGTCATGCCTTTGATGAAGCAAGCATTTTATTCAATAAAACACCCTAAAATTTTAACAATGATCATTCTTCCATGCTCTTCCCTACTAATTGACAGACTTGATCCGAGAATTTGACAACAGCTTTTTTTATATTTTAAATAAGATTTTTTCGGTTCATTTTTAGTGGATCTTGTTACGTTTGTTCATCTACTTGTATGACACAATTTTCGTTATCGGTAAAACATGATTTTTTATCTATTTTTATAATAATATATCGTCCGTGTAGCGATCAAAATCGTTTGCGGCAAGTTAGACTTTCTAGATCTTCATTTCTGCATCAATATGATATATAGTTGGAAGACATAGGAGATGTAACGATGGTTGTTAAATTTTTTATGAAAGATGAATGAAGTATTTAAGGGAATGTTTACCCCAAAATTCTCTTTATAATTGGGTTATTATAGTAGTTGTTGTATCTTTTCTTATTTTTTGTAACTTTTTATTCTTGCTAAAAAAATTAATCTAACTCTAAAAACGATAACAATAAAAGAAATGAAATGGCTAAAAATGGGACAAAAATTTTATGTCTCTTTTTGATACTCTTTTTATGCATCAATACTAAAAAATTAAATTTTAAGTCATAATTCTAAATTTCAAATCCTAAACCATCAAATCTAAACCCTTAAAAAATATAATCTACCCCTAATTTCATATACCATAACTCTAACCTTAATCCTTATCATAAATCATAAACACTATACCTAATTTTTAAATATAAGACATAAATAAAAACACTAAAAAGATAAAAAAGAATTATATTTTAAAAAAACTTTATTAAGTATAGCTCAATTAAATGAATCAACTCTTCAATTTCTTCAGAATTTTCATTTTGTTACAATTAAAAAAATAACTCCAATAGGTTAGCCCAAAGAATTCCAAACTACTTCAGAAATTTTTGAAATTCCTCTCCTATCCAATTCGGCCATTCCCAACTCTTCCTTCTTATTATGAGTAGCTATTTATTGCCTAAACCCAAACCCACCCGGATGAGTCGGGTACCGGAATCCATACGGGTCGATTGAGTTAGAGAAGTTCTGGGTCATCAACCCACTCGAGTTTTGTTGAAAAAGCATCGAGTTATCAACTCGCTGAGATCTGACTCCACTCTGTACTTCCTCTTCGACCGAGTTACCCGCTTTACTCGTTGACATATCCATCTGGCTCAGTGTAGGCGGCATCGTGGGGACATACAAGTCATTATATCCATAACTCGGAATCCCCTGACTCTGGGTTTGTCCATTGGGAACCAACTCGGGAACCGAGTTAATCCCTGCAAGACTCGCCCAATCTAAAACCCCACAACCCAGGTTGTGGAACCCCGTTTTCTCATCATTCAGAAGCGTTTTCAACGAGTTGACTCGTGGCAGAGCAAAGAAACGATCGTCTAACTCGGGGAATGACTCAATCATGTCGTCGAGATGGGAGGAAGACGACGATGACGAGCCATTGTGGCTATCTTCTTTGCTTGGAACAGTTGAAAATGATTTTTCAGCACTTGAATTCTTCTTGTAAATTCTACATAAAACCCAATCATCCAACTACAAAATAAATAAATAAATAAACACATAATTAAACAACAATTCTTTAAACAATGATATTAACACATTCTCTGGTTTATAAAATGATTAAAAAAAACTACCTTGGAGCTACCATGTTTAGGGGAAGTTCCCAACACTCTATATTCATGCATAATCCAGTTGGTTTTACTCCCTTTAGGTGCTTTTCCGACGTAAAAAACCAGAGCTTTCTTTATACCAACTTTCCGACCATCGGTCACAATAACTTTATCAGTTCCGGTAGCTTTCCAATACCCGGAACCGGCGACTCTGTTGGGTCGTGACCCGTTCGGATACTTCCGGTCTCTGGGACTGAAAAAATACCATTCTTTTTCACCAAACATAGCTTTACCTAGCCAAAATAATACATAAATCGGTAAGCCAAGGAATAAGCATTTGGTAATAACTAATAACCCATTTTGTTGGATTTGATTTAACTTACTTGGTAAAACCCATGGGTCAAATTTGTATAAATCAATTTCAGCAATGATTTGCAGAGGAAAATGATGCCCAGCAACTTTCCTGCACAGATATTGCACTAAAAGCTCTTCATCCGTTGGGTAAAACCGAAATCCTGGCGGCAAGCTCAATTGTGCCAATGGGTCAGTTTCTGGCACTCCCATGATCAGAATTTTCTCGACAGCCAAACAGAAAATATAATTGAATTTGATTAAGAAAACAAATAGCAGTTATAGCTATGGAGAAGATAAACGAAATGATTTTTTTTTCGTTTTCGAGTGTTTGTGGATTGGGGAGGTATTTAAAGGGAAGGAGCGGATAGTGTTAAAGAGAGAGTGTACGGTCGTCCTTGTCTTATTTTTCGAAATGGAACACCACTTTACTCTTATCACCATTGAAAGGCTGCCACGTGTCTAACATCCTGCGGCTATCCTTATCCGACCAAGAGGGTGCATGAACCAAAACTACAAAAGTGGGTAGTCTATCCTTAAAACACGTGTCCTTTGTCCATATATTCCCAAAAGGTTCTAACTAAAATTTCATAAACCATGATTTTATCGGGAGCTTAAGTTTCAAAATATGAAGGAACAAAACAAATATCGGGAGAGTTTTGTCTTTATTTTTAAATTAATTTGATTTTTAGATTTAGTCCTAGTCCAGTAAAGCTAAAATATATATTGTGTTTTTACGCCAAATAAAACAATAAAAATAGTCTCAAATTTCTGTTTTATTATTTATATTTAAGCTTTATTATTTAGTTCTGGCACTATAAATTAGGGGTTTAAATTTGGGTATCGCCCTGTGTCCTGTATCCTGTTTATCGGGTACTCGCAAATACAGATAATAGGTAGGGGTGGATTTTGGGTGTAAAATATCTAAAAACTGCAGGGATCTGAATTGATGGGTATTAAGAATAACTGAAATCTTTACTTACGGGGGCGGGGATGACTGATGAGGACGATGGAAGTTTTATCATCGAAACTCAAATGTGAATGAGGAAGATTGTTATATCCGAACCGTAACCTTATAAATAATCGTGGGGATCCAAAAAATATTTACAAGGAACTCAATATTTTACAAGATTTTAAAAAAATACTTACTTATTTATTTATTTATATACCCCTAGTATATATATATATATTAATAAAAAACTTAATTATATTAATATGACTTTAGCTTTCTCTCAAGCCTAACCATACTCAAATTTTTTAACATGTTTCTATTTTAATTTTTAGATATAAGATAAAATTCTTATCTAAATCTTTTCTAAGACTTAAAATTAAAAAAAGAGAAGAAGCAGGTAAAAAAAATTGGCTACTAGACTATCATTGTTTTCTCACTTTACTCCTAATAGTTGATGTGTATTAATTTGTACTACATAATATTTAACTATTAAGTGTTAACCAGCTATTCCCTAGAATTCTTGTTACGTATATAACGTTCAGAGATGAGAGAATGATAGCTAGAGAAACGAAGGGGAGAAAATTGGTGGCTATATTTATCTCATGACACGTTCACTTGACTTTTTTCAAGGTTTCTTTTTGTTTTTTGTTTTTTCATTTATTTGGATTTGGGTTTTCTTTCACTCAAGAACTTCTATGGATGGCTTACAAGTTTCCATGCATTACATGGGGTTGGACCATTTTTTGGGTAGTTGTAGCATATTAAAAACATCCAACTGGTTTTCCAAAGAACTAGATTCTTCCTCAATTGATTTAGATGCTTTGTCATATTATAATGGTCCCATCCAACTTTTAAATCTATGATACCAACTAGTATTGAAACAAGTAATATCAGCGATTTATGTAATACATCTCAATTCTCAAGATTCTGATTGCTTCATTCTAAACTACCCAATCATTTATATTACACAATTAGTTTATTAATTGTTGTTTTACTAGTAAAATTAGGGTTTTATGATATAGTGGGCTTAGGGGAAATCTTTGACATTGGCGAGAGTGTAAAATTTTGGATTCTTGTGGCTGGTGAAGTCTTTATGTTGTTCTATCCTGGTTGTGTAGTATTTTTTTTTTCAATTATATTTAGAAAGTTTTTTAATGAGGCTCGTAATCCAAGTTTAAAATTAGTATGTTCTAATTAATAAAATCATATTTTTGCCTAGCAAAAAAATGTTTTATGCCTTGGAGTTTACTTTCTAATCAATTTATTTTTTGGGTGTCCCTTTCAAAATAAAAAAATTGTATGCGTGGAGACTTGTAGTGAAGGAGAAAGGGGATGGCATAAAGTTTTAAAGTGTATGGTGGGTCAAAGGGGCACGTAGGGGAGGTTTACCTCACATAAAGAAAGTGACATTTGGTGTAAAATGAGCAACGAGTACAAATCATCTAACATCTAAAGTTTATGTGCTCAAATAATGAGAACCAACATGGGAATTTGGTCTATGCCTTCTAGTAGAAGATTTTAAAGTCTAAACCGAATTAATTGATTTATTATTTTGTATATTTATCGCACATGCAAAAACATTCTATAGTCTGGTACTCGGAATGAATTATTCTTTTGATTGAGTTTAATTTAGTTGGCATGTCGTTGATACATTATGCAAGAGGACAAAAAATCAAACATGATTAAATACTCATCATCTTCTGATTTATAGTTAGAAAGAGTCTAGATAATATAGACATTTATATTACATTGTATGTTAAAAAAATAATTCATCAATTCGATAAATTATTGTGAGTGTGAGATGGGGGCTTAGAGGCACTTGAGGAGATTGGACTCAAAATTTTGGTAAAAGATTGGATTTTTAGCTGTAGAGTTTGGAGATTCTTGATTTCTTCTTCCTCTTCCTATAAACATGTAGAGAGATATCTTTTTGAAAGGTATAAAGAATCAAAAGGGGTTGCTTTTTGATGTTCAAGTGAAGTCCTTTATACATAATTATTGATGTCAAAGAAATAAGGACTTTTTCATTTTTGATTAAAGTACCTAAGTAATCACTAAATTATGAAAAAATATTTTTGGTTAGTAGTCTTTAAAGTTATAAAATGGTCATAAAATATCAATATATTATAAAATGATCATTAAATTAATCAAGTTGTTACACTATTTCATGACGTTCAATGATCTTATAATAGTTCGATAAATTTAATGATCATTTTATAACTTTTAACGATTTTTTCCATAATTTGAAACTATTAGCTTACATTTTTTAGGTTTGGCAGCATATATATTTGTTTTTGTTCCATGCTTTATTTTTAAGCTTTTGTTTTGAAAAGGGTTGCTTTTCTTTTCAGCTTGCCAAACGAGAGAGTTCAACAAATGGTATTTTTCACTTCAAAAAAATGGTATTTTTGGTTGGTGATTTCACAACAAATAGATCTTCCTCTTCAATTATTGTTGACCATTTTTTTCAGTAAGTTTCTTTATATATTTAGAGTGAATTTAGGTTTCAAATTATAATTATTAAATATCTATGAATTTAGTTTATAAATTTGAATTTTCAATTACTTTATTGACGGATTTTTTTTAAAATAGGTGATGACACAATATATTATTAATGCATTGTGTTAGGAAAATAATAATAATAAAATGTTTAGAAATCAAATTGAGAAAAGCGGACTAGTCAAGGACGAAATGAGTTGATTTCTTTTTAAAAACAAATTTAATTTAGTATTTTTTTTTTTGAAAATTTTGATTTTGTTTAGTGTGTATAGAGAAATTATTATTTTGCCTACTTATTTGAGAAAAAATATTTTAGATTTCAATTTTTGAATTCCTATATCCATTATTGCACCTGACCCTAGAATTAAGAAAGAATTTTCTTTGGCTTCTTTCATTTGAAAAAGAAAATAATGACACTAATAGTCTCCAAACTATGACCTTTTAACTCTAAACTGGTCCTCAAAATTTAGAACCTTTTAATTTCATTTCTAAACTATTAAAGTTATACCAATAAAATCCTTTCATTACTAAAACTGTTAACTTAACTATTAAATGTATCACATCCATACAAATACATTTAATTCGATCAATACAATATGCAAACAAAATTATAATAATAAATTTATAACTAGTAATTTATATAACTACAATTATAATAAACTGCTGCATAACACAAACGAATAGTTTGATAACAAAAAAATACCCGAACTTAGATATATATATCAGCATTGCCTTGTTTAGACATTAGATCATGGTTTTCTTTTTATTACAATGGCAGTGATGGTGTATTTTAGGTGTGCTTAAATTCAAACCCCTTCAGCTGTTGAAATTCTGGAATATGTAAGATTAGGCAATGGCCCAATAAGCAACTAGTATTAATTAATCGCTTTGAAAAGTATTGGTGCCTAATCTATAAACCAATATTTAATATTAGTGGGTCGGTCCAAGTGAAATATGTAAGATTAGGTAATGTGTTGCTCATATTCTGTTTCATGTATCTTCAAAGTCGAATGTATGCATGAGATTTACTATTTAATCTATTGATTAATGATGACTATATTATCTTATTCCGTATAAATTTAAATTTTGATATTTACTTTTAAAATGTAGTTTTAAAAATTGAGATGCGAGAATAAAATTTTAAAAAATTACATAATTATGAATTTACGCCTCTCTCACGATTTCTTCTTTTATCGTTTCAATTTAGAATGGATTGTTTTATATACTGACAAAAAAATGATGTCACTCACTCTTTCTTTCGGACCAAACCAAACACGTTCTCAATCATTCTTTACATCATTTCACCTTCCTACACAACCAAACACACAAAAGAATTTCTTTTTCTTTTAATTTAGGCTAAATTATAAGTTAAGTGTTTAAATTATATCTTTTTTTAATAAGTGCTTAAAGTATATTTTAGCTGAAATAAGTGCTTAAACTTTTATTTTGGCTGAAAAAGGTGTCTAAATTATTTTTTGGCTGAAATATGTGCTTAAACTTTTTTTTTTATTTTAAAGTCAATTTTGGCACATACTTAGACACCTATTTCAACCAAAAAATACTTTAGGCACATATTTCAGCAAAAAATGAAACATTTGACATTTATTTCAGCTAAAAAATACTTTGCACATATTGCAAAAAAGATGCATAATTTGTGCACTTATTTTGTAGTTAAGCCTTTAATTTATCTTAGGGTGAGCGTTCAATAGAGTCGAGTCGAATCAAATTTTTTTGAGTTATTCGAGTTGACGCGTCATATTTTACAACTCAAACTTTATTTGAATTTTTTCGATTCGAGTCGAGTTTATAAAACTCAAGTCGAGTTCGAGTCGAGTCAAATTTTCGACTTTCTATATAAATTTAATTGTAGTTATTTATCACGTTATAGTACAGTTTGATTCCAATTTAAACAACTTTATGTGTCATATATTTCTTCATATTTTTATACCGGTATATATATATATATTAGGAAAATTTGAGGGACTCGACTCGAAATTAAAAATAAATCTACTAATTATTAAATTTTTTTGAGTTATTCGAATTTTCATTTTACAACTCAAACTTTATTTGAAATTTTTTCGAATTGAGTCGAGTTTATGAAATTTCGAGTCGAGTCAAAACGAGTCGAGTTTTTCACCTCGAGTCGAGTCAAAACAAGTCAAAATTTTCACATCGAGTCGAATCAAAAAAATTAATTTTTTCGAATTAAGTCGAATTTTGCTCGCCCCTAATTTATCTGTCTATCTTACCAAAGACATCATTCATAGTTTAGTAAAAACAGAAAATAAATATATTAAGTACATACTTTTGAAAACTTGAGTTACACCCTTCTTATTTTCTCTCCTTCATCTCAATTCAGAATGTTTTATTTTTAAGTTTTAGGTAGGGCTAAAAATTAGGTAGGAAATATTTGAAAATCGTAGAAATATGAACTGATGAAGATGGAGAATAACCAAAATTTCACCTATAAGGACGAGAATAATATTTTTTTTTTATCACGAAGCTTAAATGGGATGGGGAAAGAGATTGCTATATCCAAACGGTAAAGATAACTGAGCCGTAACTGTATAAACAACCGAGAGATCCAAAAAACTATATGCAAAGATCCTGATATTTTACAAGGTTTTTTTAAAATATATATTTATTTATCTATATACCCCTAATATATATCTTAATAAAAAAACCTAACTATATTATTATCACTTCAACTTTCTCTCAAACCTAGTCACACTCAAGTTTCTCAACATGTTTCTATTTTAATTTTTAGATATAAGCTAAAACCATCGTCTAAATATTCTTCAACATATCACACTTTTAATCTCCATCATCTCGTAAGTCGTAACTACTTCATTACTTTATATTTTAAACAGAATTAATCATTTATTTTTGTCAATCAAATAATAATTTTGTTTAATTTTTTTGGGATGAGGATTCTCCAAAAAATCATAGGGGTCCGCGCAGGGAGAGTATGAAGACGAAACCCCCCCTAAAATATTTAATAGAGATAACTTAAAATCGTAACCGCAAGTGTTGGAAATGGGGTGAGAAATGCAAATCCTCATTCCCTTTATATGCCCACACTAAAAAGTACTAAAAAATTAAATTTCAAGCCCTAATACTAAATTTTAAATCATAAACCCTATACCCTAAAAATTATACCTTCCCTAAATTCCTTAAACCCTATCCACAAACCCTAACTTTAAACCATAAATCTTAAACTCTATACTTAATTTTTAGTGTGGGGCATAAATAAGGGCACCAAAAAGTTTAAGAGAATTTTATTCGTTTTAGGATGAAAATGATGATCATTACCATCTCACTTTTTCATTCAACCAAACACACTTTAGTAATTTTTTTAAAGTTCAATATATATAAAAAATAATTATTTAGTATTAAAAAATCTTAATTAAATTCTGATGCCAAAATAAACTTTGATAGTTCAAATTTTTGCAAAATATAACATACTAAAACAAAACTCGAACACAGATTGTAAAAATAAAACTCAATCAAGCAAAGTGGAATTTTAAATCACGAGTTCCACGTCTTGCTCAAGCTTCTTAAACTACTTGAGTTTGATTCGACCTAAATACAACCAAGAAATCCTACTAAAAATTAGGCTAGGCCCTTGCCTAAGGACGGTCCATTGTATTTTAACCAATGTACGCAAGTATCTTATGCATTACTATGGAAAAAGTTGAATCTAATTCTCCAATTTTTTGGTGACCCCAATTCTCATGAGGGCCAAATAAGCAATCAATCGGTACATTACAAGCATAATAGCCAATGCAATGGCAGACGAAACTTGCCCGTCGAGGCCAACGGATTTAATCGCCGGATAATCTTTGATGAAGCAAATTTTTACAGGCTCACCACACTTGTAAGCTTCATTTGGCTTGTATTGAGACCCCATCAAGAGTTTGTACGTATGATGGCTAATAGAAATGTATTTGATCCATGCTATGAACGGCGGAACATGTTGGACATAGTAGCCGCCGGCGAGGAAGAAAGTGAGCATGATGACGGAACCGAGAATGGTGGCTGATTTTAAGTCCATAACCATGGCACCAAGTGCTAGCCCTAGGCCTTGTGAGACTAGGACACTGAAAAGAAGTGAAAACAAGGTGCGCATGAAATTGACTGCTGTGGGTTTAAGCCCTGCCATCCAATATGTTATGGTGATGAAAACAGTGGGAAGAATAAGCTCCATGGGAAGATCTGCAATGATTCTCGACACAAAGTATGAAGAAAGCCGATACGTGCCCGAAGTTCGTTCTTTTTGGAGCATCATACGTTCTTGAGGGAAGGTGAAAATGGCTTGAAACAAAGGGAAAAAGCCCCAGAACCCTGCAATGAAGAAGAGGAGTCCAATCTGCATGCATGTTTGCAAATTAACTCATAGCAAAAGTAATGGTGGTTAACTTCTAATGGATCAAAATGTAATCTTGGGAGGCATTAACTTTACCTGGTCCTGCAAGTGAGAAATATCAGATTTCCACCATAATAAACCTGCAAGAACAGCTACAAGAAGGACCTCAGCAATGTTCAAACCAGAGAATGATTCATGCTTCCTTTCTTTTACTCCCCTTTGAAGCAATACAATGAACTGTTGCCACCAAGTTGTGGGCCACTTTGCAAGAGTTTTGTTTTCCAATTCAGCAGCTGGCTCATTGCTCATGTCTTGAAGCTCTTCCTTTAGTTTCTCAGCAATTTTCATCTTATAGGCATCAGTCAGTGTTTTTTTCACCAGGTTTTGGTCCTTTGTTGACTCAGTTGGTGAGTCACCTACATGGAAAACACATAAACATTGGGATTCTTCTCCTATGAATCATCACTTCATAATTTCATACTTTGAACATAAGTGGCATTTAAAAAAATCTAATTGCACCCGTATTAAAGACATATCCGAATCCGAGTAACATAGTACTGATTTATCAAACAAAACATATGAAAGGCACGGTTAACTTGAAATCATGTAAAGAAACTTTGAAATTGAGAAGTCAAACTTGCAATATGAAAACCATTTATTGAATCTGTTTAGATAATAAATGAACATTAGGTGGCACTAGAAAAGCTTCAAATTAGAGTTAATACAGGTTCAGTTTTCTGCAGAATATAAATTCAAACTTGGGAATACATCTATTTATATCATATTTCCAAAAAAGTGTCGAAGTCTATTGAAAGAAACTTTAATGAACTGAGAATTCAAGGTTTCCATTTCCTTTTGTTGGAAATTTGATTTATTTGCAAGGCACGTCTAAGATTTCCCATGCATTAAACCTGCATTGGAATTCGGAAACTATGATTTCGCAAGCCAATTTATTATGTTCATACCTACTAAGACTAATTTCAGTTTGATATGAATGCACAATTAAGATTAAAACATACCATTTGCAAGATCCAGAAGGAAATCTGAAGGGTTCATGGCGACTGATGGGGCATATCCAATGCTCGAAAAATAATCCATAGCAGCCGATCCTTGTCCGAAATACAAAGGGTTGCCTTCGCATAGCAGCAAAATCTTATGAAACATATAAAATAGCCTACTCGAAGGTTGGTGTATCGTTAACACGATCGTTCTTCCACCTTCAGCAAGGTCCAACAATGTGGACACGATCCGTTGAGCCGTGGTTGAGTCGAGACCCGAGGTTGGCTCGTCCAAGAACAACAAGCTCGGGTTTATGAGCATTTCTTGACCTATACTAACCCTTTTTCGTTCCCCACCCGAAACACCTCTCAAAAACGTATCACCAATGATGCTATTTTTGCACTTAGCAAGTCCGAGTTGATTGATCACTGCTTCGGCATGCATGATCTTGTCTTGTTTGGTGAAACTATTAGGTAAGCGAAGAAGAGCGGTGAAAACGAGCGTCTCGGTCACAGTTAAATGAGGGTAAAGAACATCATCTTGAGTCACGAATCCGGTTTTTCGCTTCATGGAATTGCTGAAAGGCTTGCCGTTGTATGTTACGGCCCCATTGAGGTGCCCTCGTAGCCGACCTCCCAATGCCGTCAACAGTGTTGTTTTGCCACTGCCGGAAGGACCAAGCATGCCTAACATTTCTCCTGGTTTAACCATCCCACTGATCCCATTTAAGATCACCTTATCATTATCCCCGGAAATCAAACTTTTTCCGAACACCCTGCCTACTTTCTGTAACTTGATCGTATAGACCACATCTACGAACTGTAAAACAATCAAACAGAGCCGCATTGACATCGAGATTCAACCGATTATTCGATATCGGTCCAACGAAAATAAAAATGATAAAAACAACAAGCATACCTTCAAAACAACAGGTTGATTTGCAATCTTCAAAAAGGGTTTGCCTTTGAACTCATCTTCAGCCCGAGTTTCAGCTTCAATGTCCACCACTGCCTCCATTGTCAGCAAATCTGTCACTCTATTAAAAAAAACAAAACTTTAAATCTTTTCAACAAATACCCATTCAAACAAATGTTGATGAACAAAAAGGGTATATATACATATATATCAAGATCATGGCTTAGTGTTTGTTTTGTTTTAGGGTTTTACCGGAAAAATAATTCTGCTTTAATCAAGCTTTCGCTTATTCCTTAACTTTCTGACATATTTATAAGTGTTTGAGACGGGTAAAATTGAAATTAGGCTCTTTTTTAATCAAATTTTCCGAAAATTAAGTAAAACTGTTTGAATTAAATTACTAGCTTATATAGCAAAATGAAATTAATGAAACAATATAAGCAAAGATTACAGATATTTTTGTATTTATTCGCGTTAATTTGCATTAGGAATTAGGAATGATTCCAATGCAAGTAAACCTCCATTAATGTTTGCAGGCATTCATACTCCTTGCTATTCAATTACTTTATTTGTTTAATTAATGTAGATATTCCAACCATCGGATATCTCTTAAGAAAAAGATAGTATTTTTCATAATAAGGGTATTTATTTGGTACACTGGCGGTAGAAGCTAAAAGTTTTCACAAACGCCTTAATTTTAGAGTTTAAAGACTCAGTTTAAGGTATATAATTTAGGGGTTTATGTGTATGTATTTTGAATTTAGGAATAGTGATTGAAATTTATAGTTTAGGGTTATAATTTAGGCTTTATAGATTAAAACCTAAACCTTTACCATATTACCCTAAGAACTAAATCCTAACCTCTAAACCCTAAATTCTAACCATAAACCTTAAATTCTAACAAATATCCCTAATTTTTAAATCTCTACACTTAAACCCTTAAATCCCACACCCTAAACTACACCTCTAATCACTAAAACTAAGATGTTTGTGGAAACTTTTAGTTTACACCGCCAGTATATAGGATAATAATCCTTATAATAAATGTTTAGATAGATTTGAAATTTTAATAAACACATTTAATCCCCACACTATGGCTCCCATTCTAAATTGGTCTCAAACTTTTGAATATTCCAATTTCATCCCCAGACTCTGACTCTCAATCTAAATTGATCTCTCAAACTTTTGAATATTCTAGTTTCATCCTCAAACTATTACATAATACACATAAATGTTTATATGACAATTAACGAACTTTATAATGATTTTATTAGCATGAGATATGAATAACATATATTGATAATTTGGGATGAAATTAGAACATTCAAAATTTTGGGGGATCGATTTAGGATTAGAGTCATAGTTTGCGGATGAAATCGGAACGTTAAAATAATCTAAGGGCCAATTTAGAACAATTTAGAATGAGGGTCATAGTTTAAGGATTAACTTGAAATGTTCAAAAGTTTAAAGATCAACTTAAAATGAATGTCATAATTCAGGGGTGTTTGATGCAACTAACTCTTATTTTTACATAGGTATATTATATGTATATACATTATACAGCATACATATAGATGGAATCATGGCAGTTTTCATCGAATTCATTCTTTAGCTATGTATATAGTAATGTAGGTAAGCATGCATGTGAAAGGAATTTAAATTTTTATTCAGAATTTATCTAATTATATTATAAAATGTTTATTAATTTCCAGAAATTCTCTTACAGAAAATATGTTTATTAATATATAAAATGTTTATAAAATGTTTATTAATTAACCCCACCTCTGTCTAATTATATTATAAAATATTTATTAATTGAACCCACTAAGCTCCACTTAAATCCGCCCTTGGGATGAGTTCACTTTTATACTATGACCACTTGTCAGGTTCATTTGAATATTCAAATGTGCACTAGGAGTGTTCATTCTCGGGCACCCGGCTTTTCAGGTACCCGAAGTACCAGATACCCAATTTTTCGGGTATTGAATTTTTCGGCCCGGTCTAGACCCTTAATTACCGAGTACCTGAATTTTTTTACGGGGTACCAGCAAAATCGGGTAACGGGTACCCGATTAAATTTTTTATTTATTTATTTTTAAATTTAAAAGTTAAAAAAAATCACATAGTAAACACAAAAAAATTAAAAGTTCAATCCAAACACAAAAATTAGTGATTTGAAGTTAGTTTTAAGATAGAAATATTTTAATATAAAGTTTATCACCAAAAATACATTAAAATTATTAATCTATTTTTTTTCTTTCACATCTTGTATTAACAAATTAATACAAATATTTTTTAAAAATTTAAAACTTAAAAATACAGAATACAAACATAGAAAGAATGCAGAGATATAATTTTAGTTTTAGGGTAAAAATATTAAAGAACCTAAAATAAAAATATAATTAGAAACTAAAAAAATAAATATATTAAAAGTATCGGGTCGTGTCGGGTACCCGGTTACAAAAAAATTGGGCCATGACTTGACCCAACTACCCGGAAAAATAACGGGTCAAGTACCCGGCCCGTTTGATTTTTTTAAAGAATTACCCGATTTTTAATGTTTGGGTCGACGAGCTAAATTAACTGGATCGAGTATTTCTGAACACCCCTAAAATGTGCACTATGTTCACTGCCTATATTGTATTCAACATTAAATAAGGATTTAATAAAACTATCATTAAGATTAAAATGGTATAAATAATTCATTAATGTTAGTACTTATTACAATGCAACGAGAAAACATTGTTTCCAACCTTAAAATAAAAACCAAAATATCAAACTTTGGGGATTAAAAATGTTATTACACCAAAGAAAGTGTCATGTTTGTAACTTTATGTTGATTGAGTGACGTGCTAGTAATTTTTAAAAGAAAGTGACATGTATGATATGAAACCTATATTTAAGCGACCTTGAACGTAGTTTGCCCATTTTAATTTAAGTTCCACCAAAACAAACCTTGTGTTTTTATTTAATATGTTATATATAAAAATTGGCTTAAGGGTGCCACTTCAACTTTCGAAAAAAAATCAATTAAGTCTCTAATCTTTTTTGAGATATTACTGTCACTTAACACACTAAAGTTTTGTCATGTGATATTTACATATTTTTTAGAAAATAATTTTTTTTTTATAATTTTTAAAAGTGTTTTAGAATTTGTAGAACTTTTAAAGAACTCAAAATAAAATAAAATTTCTGGAAATGTCAAGTGATAACATTGTAACACGACCAGTTGCACCAATTGATCCAAAAAAATTGTTAAATTTAACAGTCAACATTAGTCAAATGAGTGAATTGATGAAATTTTAGAATATAAAGACTTAATTGGATGTAAAAAAAACTTCAAATGCTTAATTGATTTTTTCCAAATATTTAAGGGTTTATGGTACCCTTAAGCTACGTAATTTGATACATGAATAATTTATATTAAATAAATATCAACACAATCGTACGTCCATTTCATGTTTGCAGGGGCGGTTCAAAGAATTTGGGGGCCCTGTGCAATTTATTAAAATATGGCTCTTAATTTATAATCAGTAAGAGATATAAGCGTTTTTTTAAAAAATATTTTAATACAAAAAATATTATTAAATTATTTTCTTGAGAACTAAAAAATTGACTTATAAACATCTAAATATCAAATATTTTCACTTCAAAATTATCATTCTTATTGCATGTTTTAAGTTTTAGATAATTTTTTATATAAACATAATTATATATATAATTTTAGAATTTTTTAAAAATATTTAATTTAATTTAGGTTACCTATTTTCGGGGCCCCTCTCTCTTGGGAGCCCTGTGCGGTCGCTCATGTCGCGCCTGTCCAAAACCCCCTGCGTGTTTGTATTATGCAAATGTATTTTTTCCGTATCCAAAACACAATTCTTTATTGGGTGGGATTGTCATGAGCTTACCTAACGGTGTGAGCAAGTCAACCCAAGTTATACCAAAATTTATATGTCAAATTATGATTTCGATCCCTTTATTATGCTCAAGTATGAGTCTAGCCATCATACTTTAATTTGGCATAATTCAGCCTTTACTTTTATAATGTCATTAATTAATCTTATTAGTAAACACAATTAATTATTCCGATTAAAATATCATTGGATTGTTTCTTAAAAACAATACTCTTAACCCATCATGCTGACATAAATCTATTTATGCTTGAAAGGCGTTTTTTTTATAAATTTCATTTCTAATCATATCTAGAGAAGAGGAGAAGAGAAGAGAGACTCTAGGGGATGTTCTTAGTGGGTCTAGAACACACGACCTAAAAGAATATGAATGAACAAAGATGAACAACTTAGCCAACCAACTAAATGTGCTTGCTCAACTTGAAAGGCGTTTTAAAGGGTTAAAAATTAACATCAACATTATAACCAAAACAGTTGATGGTGTTTTACTATCTGCGCTCATTAATGACATTATAAAAGTAGATGAATAAAAATATGTCAAATTATAGAATATGGATTAAATTTTGAATTTGAGTATAGTAGAGGGACCCAAACTATAATTTAACTAAATTTGTAATATAACTACACAACGACAGCCAATGACAAATTGTTGATTGGTGCTTTGAAGGTATATTTATTACAATTTAAAAGTTTGAAAATTTTCAAGGTTCAAATATTTGGAATATAATCAATCCAATCCCTCTTTCTCCAAATCCACCGACCATTTTTTCCCTTTGAAGACTAGTAGTTTAGAATGTTAGATTGTTATATTTGCATATATCATTTGAACAAAAAAATATTTGCATATATCTCAAAGACATTCTAAAGTCTTGAGAAAGAGAAGAAAAAACTTAGAGTTACACCAAAATGTAAGTCTTCAAAACCAAGAAAATAAGTAGCAAATTAAGAATGAGCTTTGGAGGAGCAGAAGTGTTGATGGCAATAGCGGGGTTGTGGGCTGTGGCTGTGAGGCCATTGATGATAAGGTATGCAGCTGAGATGATTCAGGTGATCGGATTCTCGGTCGGCCGGATTTTTACACGGAGACTTTTTACTACTTTCTCTAGTCTTATTCATTTTGATACCGGTTAGTTTCTTTATTGGTACCGGTCATAGAGGCTTATATTCTTTTCTGGTTCATTGTGTCACATGCTTAACCAATGTCGACCTCATCCGGAAGCTTGTTAGTGCAAATTTTGAAAGAAAAAAAAAAGATCAAAACTTGTTTGAAAGCTTCCGATTGAGATAGACATTGGTTAAGCATATCACAATATAAATTGTTAGATTGTAACCCTTTTCTTCTCTTAATTTCTAATTTCAAATTGTTACATTTTTGTCACCGGTATCAACTTAAGGCCCCTTTGAATTCAGAAGTACTCATGGTGAGAGAATATTGGGAAATATTCCTTCCTCGCTACACTAGTTTGTGTTTGGGACGCAAAAATGACAAGATGCGTTTGGTTCTTTTAATCTCATTGCAACGGAACTGAAATTAAATGTCGGGAGAGATCAAATTATTTTATTTTAAAATATAAAAATTTATTAAATACTTAAATTTAAAATATAGGCACAGTCTGATTTATCTAAACAACAACTCAAAAACTAATCAACAAAAGACTAAACATGAATTTAAAAGATTAATAAAATTCTAATTTACCGACAAATGTTGAGTGCATTAGTAAGTCACATTAAACTCTCAAGGAGAGGATACGAGTTCAAACCTTGGAGACGACATTGTTAGGAGGAGTAGGCGGGTAGCCTCACACCCAGAACATAGACCGTAAAATGAACATGCATATTGTGAAAAAAATAAAATTCTAATTTAAATATTTTAAATAATAATTTAAACTTTAATTATATACAGTTTTAATCTAATGTCCTTCATAGTCATTTTTAATTCTCACGTCACCGCTACAACGTTTGGATCGAATCCCACCATCTATATTTGATTCTTTTAACAGTTTTCGTATTTTAAAAATTTATAATCCAATTTTACATATTTATTCAAAATAAAACATATTTTTGCTAAAAATGTATAATATTTAAACTTGTATTTATTGTACAGAAACCTAAAGCAACTTATTATCTTAAAAGGTACTTAGAGTTTGATGTTAGGGGTCAGCGTTTAATTTAAAATTTTGAGTTATTTGAGTTAACGTATCATATTTTATAACTCAAATTTAATTTGATTTTTTTATTTGGGTCGAATTTTTGAGTTCTTATACAAATTTAATTATAATTATTTATCATGTTATAGTACGGTTTGATTCCAATTTAAACGACTTTTCTAACCATATACGATATGCACGCGCGCGCACACACACATATATATATTTCTTTATATTATTTTTTCACAGGTATAAAATAAGATTTATAATGTTATTTAATAAAAATATCATCTAAACTTCTAAAATATATTTATAATGTTATTTTTAAATAAGCAACTTTTGGGGATAAAGTATTGATGGAGTATAAATGAGTCAATAATTTGATGTGAAGAAAAACTTTACAAAAAATTTCAATTGAATGATCAAATTGAATAAAATATAAAGTTAAAGAACTAAATTACAAAAAAGAATATGTTTTGTTAAAAATATAAATTAAAATTACATACATATTATATAGTGTTGGTGAATCATGTGGTTTAATTTTAGTCAAAAATAGATTTAAAACGAAAGATGAATTGAAGAAATGAGAAATCATTCAAAGTTGAGGGCCTAAATTGAAAAAATGGGATTTAAAAATATGACTTGGAGCTAAATAGGTATTCTACAATGGTTTAAGAGCATGTGGTTCAAATTTGGTAAAAAAAATGGACTTGAAACGGATGAGAGATTGAAGAAATGAGGAAATCATACAAAGTTGAGGGGCTAAATTGCAAAAAGATAAAATTTATTTTCAAAAATATGAATTGAAGCTAAACAAGTATTCTACATTGGTTTAGAAACATGTGGTTCAAATTTGGCCAAAATTAACTTAAAATGAAAGAGAAATTGAAGAAAAATGAAATCATGGACTAAATCACAAAACTGTAAAATTTAATTTTTCAGTTTTCGAGTTGGGAAAATATAAACTCGACTCGAACTTGAATTTTTTTCCGAGTTGAATTGAAATTGAAAAAAATTAAAATTTTCGAGTCGAGCGTAGCTTTGCTCACCCTTATTTGAAATATCCACTACAGCAAAACATATTTTTAGCGACTTTTTTTAGCACTATAGTGAAATTTTTAGGCCGCTAAAAACCCCTATGCTATAAAAGGCGCCGCAAAAAGTGCTGCTGAAAGCAACGCCGTAAAGTTCGCGTCGTTTGTGTACAAAAAACGCCGCTACAAATTGTGTTCTTTAACAACGTTTGAAACCGCTGATACCTTTGCTATAGCGGCGTTTGTAATACAAACGCCACAAAAGGTCGTGTTCTATAGCGGCGTTTATTTTTCAAACACTGCGAATATCTACTCTCTAGCGGTGTTTGTAATATAAACGCCGCAATAGAGTCGTGATTTAGTGACATTTTAACTCAAAACGTCGCTAAGCTTACTGCTTGTAACAAGTACAATTTTCATATATTTACTACTCAAATTTAACCTGTAACATATCCAATAAGAACAAAGTTAAAAAATAATTACAGAATTTAAGTAGAAATACTTAACAACAAAAATAAATTCAAATCTAAAACATTAAAGTGAAATGTAATTCAGCATTGTAGTTCAATGTTAAAGTGAAATGTAATTCAACATTGTTTAGTAGAATAAACAAAACATGAACGAACCTAATAAATCAACTAAGATGGGGGATTATGCGGTTGATTTTGCTTGAACTTCGCCATCATTTGTTGAAATTTATTTTCGAGATTATGATATGTTGCTTCTCTCGTTTCTCTCTCTGCTTTCCTCGTTTCTATTTCGGCTTTAAATTAAGTTAATGGTTATTGTAAACGAATAACTTCTGCCTGAGAAAACTGGCTCTGTGATAGCATGTACTGAGACAAGTTAGCACTAAAATATTTTGTTGGGCTAACGAATGATCCTTGGCATCGAACCTGATCATATCGTTCAGGACCCAAAATTTCAGCAATAACTTAATTGTCGATCTCATCCACATTTGCAGAACCATTAGTTTAAATTGTAGTTTCATACTCCATCTTTTATCCTTCAATTTTTCCTGATAATCAATTAATAAAACGAATTCAAATATTATTTAATATAAGCATGTTATATTATTGATATAAATATAATATAATCCAAATTTTGTGTCCAATAAATATACCATAATTTATGCAACTTTAGGAGTCATAGTAGAGCCGTCTTTTTGTGTGTGTGCAATGTCGAATAGCTTTATTCGTCCAATGCTACTGTCGGTCGTAACTTGCTACAATGTATAATAGAAAATTAATACTTATGAAAAAGTAGCAGATTAAAAAATAATCAATAAATGAAAAAAAATACCTTGTCATTAGCTATACGAGCAAAGCTCTTCGAACCGGCTGTGTGAGTAAACTTATGTTGCTATTTGTTAGCAACTCCATCGCGCTCTCGATCCTAAATTTAAAAGTTGCATTACATATAAACTTCGATTGTCGGCGCTTACTCTTGACAAATTCATCCAACTCATATCTATTTTGTATTTTTGTAATATACATTTCCTATGTTAATTGCTAATACTATAGATTCAAATTTATTTTTTAAAATTTACAATTGTAGATAAAAAAAAATTAAAAGTCTATAAAGTTAAACCTAACATGGTGCATATTTGAAGGATGAAGAGAGGTGTAACTAAGAGAGGTGTAACTATTTTCTTTAATATGCTGGTGTGATGCAAGGGTACCATCTGTTCAACTTTCTTAGTCTTTTCAAAGACGACACACACAACATGCATTACTGGTGCTCGAACTTGGGTCCCAAGAGATGATGAACATCTACCTTTGCCACTAAGACACAAGGGGATGAGCGTAGCTATTATATTATTAATTAAGTAAAAACCAAGTCCAATCTATAAAGTACTTATGAGCCATACTTAGGCTTAGTTTGCGGTTGCTTTTAAAAAGTGCGGTGAAAAAAGTTATTTTCAAACTAGCTGTTGAAAAGTAGTTTTGAAAAGCTGGTTAGTGTTTGTCATTAATGTCAAAAAGTGATTTTGAAGAGATAAAATGTCTATTTTAGACATGATATTGAAAAGTAAAAGTAAACTTGGGTGATGTTCAAATAGTTAATGTTATGATATATGAAATAAGTCAATTTTAATTATAATAAAAATTTTATTTTTTTTATAAATTTAATTTGAAAAATATAAACTACATTCTAGATTATATACGAACATATCACTTACAAATTAATAATAAATATAAAATAAATTAAAAATAAAATAATTTTATTCTCAATATAAATATTATAAAATATATATTATTTTATAATTATGTATGCATAATGTACAATAAATTATAATTAAATAAAAAAGGTAAAAAAGTAATTTTATTTTCAAACTAGCTTTTTCACCCAAAAAGTTATAAAATCTAGCTTTTAGTTTGAGTGGAAAAGCTAGTCTTAAAAGCAACTAAAAATACACAAAAAAAACAAGTAAAAACACTTAAAAAAAGCCTGTTTGGGTTGCCAAACGCAACCACAAACGGGGCTTTAATCTACTTGACCTATTTAAAGAAAATTAACCAAATATAAAAATTCAAGAAAAATTACATGTTAGAAAACCACAGTTTAGCAACAGAGAATTCAATTAAACAAGTGATGAGTTATCAGTTTACTTCAGTTCAAGAATACTTGCTCCTGCATATACCATTACAAAAGTGAGCGTCATTCCTTACGAGTTAAGAATTCAGATAACATAGTCTAAAAGGAAGGCTTTGAACAAAAAAAAAGTCTAAAAAGAAGGCCCAAAATAAGTATAAAAAGGAAGTACTGCCTTTTCAGACTAAACCCTAAATTGAAATCAACTTTATCAAAAGCCAAAGCTAATATTAGATTTAAGAAAATGTTTGTTTCAATGGATTTCCATCATATCACAGAATAAGATCGCCTGGGGCATCTAATTTTACTTTGAGGAATCAATTGTATTATCTCCCAAAGTTTAAAAAAAAAGAAAAAAGGAAAAATAAAAACCCTCGTCGACAGTCAAATTAAATAACCCAATTTCTTGAACTCGTGGAGTATTCCAATTGATAAAAGATAATGTATTTCATCCGTGTAATTTGGTTGAGCACTATGTGTGCACGGTGTGAGTGCATTATTAAAAGGCTAAAAAATTGAATAAATAGTACCTTGCAATTACACCAGAATATTCAAAAAAAAATCCGATCTCTTTATTTACACTTTTGATCTAGATAAGTAAACCTTTAATCTCTAAGTTATATTTAATAGGGTAAACTATGCCAGGTACCACCCGACTATAGGAGGTGACCCGTTTTTTTACCACCAACCTTCGAATTGGTCCAATTATACCATTAAACTTCAATTTCAGTTTCAATCATACCACTCCGACGTTAAAATATGGATGACGTGATGACATGTACACCATTTCCCGTTACACTGCTAACATGGACCATTTAATATGATTTTTTCACATGATTTATTTTTATTTTAATAATAAATTATATTATAGACAAAATGACATAGTTTTAATAAAATATCACTTATTAATAAAACACCAATTTGAATATCTAAAAGGGTTTTATTTTGATGCACAAGCTGTGTAATTTTTTTTACACAATCCTTTTATAAAATTTAAAATCTAAATCACAAACCCTAGCAACCTAAAACCTAAACCCTAAGCCCTAAACCCTAAACTCTAAATTCTAACCATAAACCTTAAATTATATACCCTACATACTAAACCCCTAAACCCTAACTTAAAATCCTAAACCCTAAACCCTAAAATTAAAAGGCTTGTGTAAACTAAAGTTTACACAAGCTTGTGCATCAAAGTATTTTCCTATCTAAAATCCCTAATTTAACCCGATTCTCTTGATTTCTAAATCTAAAATCTAATTTCATCCTCTAGTTTTCATTGCATCCTCGTTCAGGTTTATTAGATTCAGTTATAGCAGTGAAATAGCCGAATCTAGAATCGCTCATGCTACCTTGAAAGAACTGAGTGTTGTTAAGAAGATAGTTATCGGAATGACGCTCGGCCTTTGTGCTCTTGGGCTTTGAAAAAAGCATCACTGAAATGAGCAGAGAGCCTTTTATGACATGCTTAAAAAAGGTAAAACCAATGTTGTTGTAGAAGAATAAATGTTTTGTGAATTTGTAGAAGCAACTTTGGCTGTATTTTAATCTTTGTGATCCCTTTCTTTTATTTGGTTCTTGTATTCAGGATGAGCTAACTCAGTTTGGTTTTTTTTTTTTTTAAGAATAAAAAATTTGTTGTTGAATCACATATTTGCTTAACAATTTTTTTAATTTATCCAATTGGGTTAACCCTTGAAAAAAACAAGACTTTGATATGTACATCCAACACTTCCTCCATTTATGCTTTTACAGCCTCTTTTATGTCTTTCTTCTTCGCCTATTTATCTGTAATTTTTCCCACAAAAGTTGTTTGAACTTTCTTTAGTCTAAAAACAAGTGGGGAAACCATTAGACTTAACTCGCATTCGATATGCTCGATACGCAAGATCAGATTTTTGGGTGGATTCATCCAAACTTTAAAGCTTTCCGAGTTCATTAAGCGACTCATGGTTTCAAGGATTAAGGAAACTTCATGGGAGGCGGCGAGGTCAAAAAAATCGTAGTAGAAGAGAAAATATTGGAAGAGGAGGTCACGCCGAAAGGAGATGAGAAAACGGGAGGGAGACGAGAGGGATTTGTGAGAAGGAGGAGGGTGTTGGTTAAAGTGTGGAATCAATTATCATTAATAGTCTTCTAAAGGAATAAAGGTGAGTTTCTTGCGAGACAAAAAAAAAACGACCTTGACATTGTTGCATGAGATTGTGGCGGCTATGGTGAGTGATGAGAGAAAGGGTTAGCCCAATTGCAGGTTTATAAATAATTATGTGGAAAATTTAATAATAATTAATAAGTACAGTCAGCGTTGTTATAGGGTTGGGTGTCCATATCATCACGTCGTTTATGTTTTAACAGCAAAGTGATATGAATAAGACTGAAATTAAAGTTTAGTGATAAATTTAGACCAATTAAAAATTTAATGGCAAAAATGATCAGAAATCATAGTTCAGTGGTACCTAACATAATTTACCTTATTTAATATTTTTGAAAACAGATTGCTGCTGACAAAATCAGTGTGATTACTTGTTCTCGATTCAACAATTAACATATAAATCATTAAAAATATCAAAAAAGAAGTCTTTAAATTATGTCTTTTCTTTAATTACTTATTTTTTGTTAAAATAAATCACTAAAATCTTATATGTAACCACAAAGTCGGTCCTGAGATTTTAGAGGACTTGGGCGAACTGGAAAATTAAGCCCCTAACAATAAGTTTTGAAAAAAAATTAATTTTTAATAGTTGGCCCTAATAAAAAATATTTTAAAAATAAATTTTAAAAGTAGGCGCTAAACAAATATTAAAACTTTTTAATTTTAAGAGTATGCCTCTAATTACAAATGTTGGGGGCGAAATGAATCTATAATAACAAGCATTGAAAAATTAGACCCTAAATAACAAGTATTGAAAAAATTGGAACCTAGATAACAAGTATTGAAAAAATTAAATTTTAAGAGTAGGTCCCTAAGAAAAAATATCAAGAAAAAATTTATATATTTTACACCCTAAGTTGAGTCTAGGAAAAAATTAATTAATGGTGTGCTTCCCTAAATTCTCTTTGTTCATGTTTCATTTTCTCTTTTGCCTCCCTTTTCTTGTTTTGCTCGAAATATAGGAGATGAAGAGCATTGTTTTTTTTCTTGAAAACGATATTGTATCTTTTATTAGTATGGGTTTGCCTCACCATTAAACATATTGGGACATTTAGTTTGTAATTTTTTTAATGAATTTTCCACTGTAAAGTGGAAACTGAGTGATGTATAATCTATGGGGAGTTTACAGGTTTTCTCTTTGTGAATGTGTTTGAGATATTGGTGTCTAGAATATGCAGTTGATGTATTTAATAAAATTACCCATTTTCTGATGGGGGTGTCTGTATTTGCAGGTGCTAGAAAACAGATTAGCAAAACCTTAAAAAGCCTTGTAAGCTTATATTCTACTTCATCCTCAGAAGTTGTGTCTGTATTATTGGAATTCTTGCTGAAGGCTTTAGATTCGTCAAGCTCCATGGACCTTTCAAAAGACACCGAAGATGGCGCAGATAAACATGCTGCATGGGATGATTGGCAGCTTGTCATAACAAAATTTTCAAACAAGGAACCAGAATTGCTTCTGTCCCTTCTTCAGAGGATTCTTGATATGGTTGGGACAAAGGAGGCATCAAAACATGAAACAGGTAAACACGCAATTGTGGAGAACAAGCATGAAGATGTTCCTTCACCAAGCAGTTGTGGGCACCTTATGATGGATGGAGTGTGGAAGAAAGTTGGGGAAACAGAGCTGCAGGCTATAGCGTCGGCTGTAAGGATTTTGGTATACAAACTGCATATTTGGAGTGTTGCTGTGATTTATTCAAAAACTGTGGCCATCAATTTTGTCAATAACCTTTCCCGAGTGGGTGGAGATTATTTTTGTAGTATTAACAAAGTTTGAGGCCCTTCTAATTCTAGAAAACATTATAGACTACATTTTGTAAGGTGATTTACATTAGATTTTCCCATTCGCATGTTGTTGCCTGTTGGTGAAGGAAGATTTGATATATTAACAAAAAAAAATTACACTAACATCAGAGATTGAATTTACATTCAAATCAAAATGATCTTAAATCTCCTAATTTAATCGCTCACTCATTTTGTTTATTTTAGTTGTATATGTATTGAAAGGGATAGACATCCCTTTTAATAAATTTTGTAATTTCTTTTAAAATTATATGTAAGAATCAAACATATGATTAAAATTATATGGAAAATGTGTGAATCTTAAGTGAGGTTGTTGGGGTTTAAACCAACGACCTCACCCATACCCATCTGGGTGCTAAACCATTGTGCCAGGAGCTTATTCTCATTAAGAGTTACCTGGAAGTAATTTTAAGTTAATTTTAAGTAGTATTATAATTCTGATTTAATATCTGGATTGACCCTTCACCTACCAATTTTCTTGTTTTACCATTGAAAGAGGGAAAGAGGGAGAGAGGGTTTTTATATTCGGCACCGGCTCCGATCTCCGTCACTGCCCCGTCGTGGACGTCACCGCCACTATCGGTGTGATCGTCGTCGTACTCCGATCCCGTCCCTATGCGTCACTCGCGCTGCATCGTCGTCGTTCGACGGAAAGACCGGCTTGAACGTTCGACAGAAATTGTTTTTTCCCCCTTTGTCTCTTGCTTTTTCCGGCCACCCACGTCGACCGTTCGAGAAACGGACCTCGGATCTGCGTTCACGGCGTTGAGGCAAGCAAAACCCCTATGATTGATCACCCATCCGACGCCGACAAGAGCCTCATCGGAGCAGCGAGTTTTCTGACCGTTCACCTTCGTTTTAGGTAAAATCCGGTGTGATTTCCAGTTAGTTTTGAGTGTTCGTGATTGGGTTTTGAAATTGGTCTAACGATCTACCTTTTTTTTTGGCAGAATCGACGTTTTTGAGTCACCGGCGAAGAATCCGGTGTATCGCCGGCGAGCTTGAGTTTTTGGGTAAGTGAACCAGGTCCAAACCGGTTTAACCCGGTCTGAACCGGCCCAACCCGATCTGAGCCTCGACCCGAACCGGTTCAGTGAACCACCCGGCCCAAACCCATGTTACCCAACCCGTTTAGCCTAAGCCCAATCCTGTGCCCGACCCGACCCGTCAACCTGAGTCCGACTGACCCATCAACCCAAGTCAACTCGTTCGAGTCAGCCGAGTCAACTCAGTTGACCCTTGTTGACTGCTGACGTCAGCATTGACTTTGACCAGTTGACTCTGACCCCGTTGACCTGCTGACGTTAGCTTGACTTTGACCGTTGACCAAAAAGTTAAATTTTCCGAAAACTTATATTTTATGTTTTTCGACGTCCTGAGTCCGTTTTTGAAGCCCGTTTTGTAAAATTCTGATCCGAAAGCCTCCGAATCTGACCTTGAACCCAAAAGTGTTTATGTGTTTAATCCTATTTAGGGCTTTGTGAATAAGGACTAAAACGTTAACCTGTGTAATTAAAGGTACCCTTATACCTTGGTGTTCGAGATGTCGTGGGACGTCCATTTTTGGATTCGAGTACGGTCGAATAAAGTATTGTGAATCGACTGGTGTAGCTCGGAGTTAAGGTAATACATTACTACCCCTTGTATGCTTTATGTACATGTTGATATCCGGTTAACGCATGCATGCTTTTGATGATGTATACTGTAAATTCTGCTTAAATTGAATCAAACTCGAGCAATAAGTATGAATATTAATAAGACCAAATTATCCGAATAAGACTACTAATGGGCTAACAATATAGAAGTTCTAATAATTAAATTCAGTTAATCCGCAACTCAATCGCCAGTGCGTAAGAATCGAGGTCCAGGATACGGAGTGAGAGATATTAATTATGAAATTACGAAAATGCCCTTGGAGCATAAGTATGACTAAACTACCCCTCTGATAAAGGAAATGACCTAAAAATCTGCATTCGACCTGATTATGCAAATTACACTACCCAAGATGTATGTTCTTTTGGAAAAGACTTCGACATCATTATTCAAATGTGTGTGATACTAAAAGAAACTTGAATTTCCCCCAAGCTCTGTATAGCACATGAAGGTATAACACCTAAAGGTGAAATTACTGGAATTATTGTTGTATTCTTAAGCTGATCCGTACGACAGTAAGGAATGAATTAATCGAAATGATCATAATGACCAAAAAGACTATAGTGCCTTCGAGCACCGAAATTCTTAATTAATCAGAATGACAATTTTACCCTTAAGTTCTAAAATGAGTAAACCGTCTGTAAGGGCCGAAGAGATTAGAACGACTAAATCTCTACCGAGTACGTAAGCGACGGTGGTGCTAAATAGTAAAATTGACAAAAATAGTGGATTTATCCCAATTCCCAAAATGACTGAAAAGCCCTCTTGAGTTTAATATGCTGTTATGCATTTGATGAAATTCTGAGATTTCTAATAAGACTTTAAGGGATAAAGGCCCCTAGTGTTAGGATGCACACTTATGTATGTTAATCACTCATGATATTAATTTAAGGTTGGAAGTTTTTCACACAAAAATATAAGTTCGGCTACTCTGTGGCAAGTCCTGTGGTGAATTATGAAAGTAATCGTCAAATATATATTAAATATTATAAATCGTCATTTTATTATTACTGAGCTAAATTACAAAATCACCCCTGATAGTTAAAAGACTAAAATGCCCTCGTTGGCCAAAGCAATTAAGATAGCCCTGAATGTATCCGATATCATGAAAAATCTTGACTTAGAAATCTCCGAATGCCTGATTGGAAGCCTGATGAGCAAATAGAATTTCCTGAATGACTGTTTATGACTTGTTGGTATAAATTACCAAAATGTTCACATGTAATAAAATGACCATAATGCCCTTGTAAGCTTAAATGACTAAATAACTCATGATGCGTTTAAACTCTCAAAGACCTTGATGTATCACTTCCTGAATATCTGGGTTAAGCCGTTAGTATGAACCTCATTTAATAGGGGCCACGCTTCAGAAATCCGTTCAAATTGTCAGAAGTTTAATGTGTCCCATTCCGTAAATTCCAAATATCACTAAGAAATGATATGTCCCACCTAGTGTGTTCCACGTGCGATGTATTCTGTTGAATGGATTGTATAATGATTTAATCATGAATAATATTATGTTTGATGAACTGGATATATGATTACATTTTCTGCCTACTAGATGTATGTCTGCTCAATATGCATACTTGTTATGTGATGGCTTGATCTATGATTATATTGTCTGATTGTCTGATGAACTTGATAGTATGATCTGTTAGCTTGACCTATGATGGAACAACCTGTTTGCATGATGAATGATGAAAATGTCTGTTCTGCTCAATGGTATGCTCATTTATCTGTCAAAATCATGAATCTTCTGTTTTTGATACTCTGAATAGAATACGTCTGTCACATGTATTCTGTTACTCATGTCTGAAATCTGAATACCGATTGTCATCTGGGGTATACTGTTGGGTTATGTTATGGAGTCTCTGTTGGTACAACCCTGATCAAGCTGGTAAATTCTTATGGACCTAAGGCATCCCCTTAGGTGGAACCTATGCCCATCGGGCCTAGGGTAAGTCCTTATAGACTTAAGGTCTCCCCTTGAGTGGCACCTATGCCCATCGGGCCTAGGGTAAGTCCTTATGGACCTAAGGCATCCCCTTAGGTGGCACCTATGCCCATCGAGCTTAGGGTAAGTCCTTATGGACCTAAGGCATCCCCTTAGGTGGCACCTATGCCCATCGGGCCTAGGGTAAGTCTTTATGGATGCATTTCTGGGGGACTGCATATTGGTGTAAGGTTGGAGGGTAGTTCTTGTAAACTTCTATATGAACATTGAACATTTGCATTTAATCTGTTATGTGGTCATATGATATGATGTTAAGTACTTATGTATGTTTGATCTGCAACTTATTAAAACACACTAGGTTTTGTGGTTTAACTGCTTCAACCCGTCACTCTGTTGGTTCTCTGAATAACAAGCTCTCTCTCTTGTAATACTCAGTAACATAGAAAGAACAAACCTTGTTGTCCTCAAGAATAGTGCTTCACTAAATTAGCGAAACATAAATGGAGGCAAGTATTGCCTGGAACATCATAAAAATGTTGTGCCTACCATATGTCTGCATGAACTTATAGCATCTTTTGGTAGTTCTGTATTACTGAGCTTTTCCAAGCTCACGTTGTTTTTAGCATCGCTGGTTAAAAGATTATAGCATGGTATAATGTTTGACAACAGTGTTTGGAGTCCCCTCAGCGTTGCCTCTAGAGTACGGTACTGTATAATTAGTGGGCATGTATGTCATGTATGTCATGTATTGTTCCGTGTCAGTGTCTGTAGAATACTTTCTGAAAATCTTGTTATGTGTTTAAATGATTTTCCGAAATAGCATTTTAAACAGAAATTGATTTTATAGTTTAATAAGTGCTTTGAGGAAATAAAGATGTTTTTATGTGTATTTTTATTTTGGGTCGCTCTTGTGACCCTAATGTGACTTCCTAGGATCCGTTGTAATGCATAGGCGGGTTTAGGGGGTTACAGATAAAGTGTCGGGTTGTGTTCGATCCCTTCCAATTGAATGGAGCAGTAGATATTACCACTATTTGCAAACAAGTTTACCAGTAGGAGTGTAGATCCGAACCAGTGCAATTGAATTAGGGCAAAAACATGGGGAGAGCATCGAGCAAGGAAGACGCCGGAGCCCTCTTCCATTCTCTTCGATCTGCTTACGCTGCAACCCCTGTCAATCTCAAGGTTTATCTCCTTCCTCTTTCCCCCTTTTAACTCTCAAATCTTGATTTTTTAATCCCCCATTTTCTTCTTGAGGGTTTTCTATTTACAGATCATAGATCTATATGTGCGTTTCGCAATCTTCACCGCCCTGATCCAGGTACTTCCATTCATCTTCAGATATGCGTTTCCTAACTCTTTGCTTTCTCACTATATTTCATCCGCTCAAACTTCAACAAATTAGAAAATGCAATTATATGTTGAATTGTATTTTGAAACTCCATGAGAACCTAATTAGAGTAGAATGCTCCCCTCTCTCGAACCGTTTAATTGTTGGATTAAGGTAAATGTATCTTTTGACTTTTGCTCGGATACTCTTTATAGTTCTTCCTAAACCCATTGTTGTAATGCAACCCCATTTTTTGTTTGATTATTTATGTGCTGATGTTCCAATATATTTAATTTAGTCGCATATATATGTTCAAAACTTGCACACTCCAATTTTGAGGATCGCAGGTTGTTTACATGGCTGTCGTGGGATCATTTCCTTTCAACTCATTTCTTTTTGGGGTGCTTTCTTGTGTTGGAACAGCAGTCCTTGCTGGTAAGTCGGCTTTTTATCATACCTCTTTGCGAGGTAAATGACCGCATCCGACACTGATTTGGTTTCTTTCGACTCAATTTGTCTTCGTATTCAAGTGAACAGAGAAAACAAGGAATTCAAGGTAAGGTTGTTCGTGTGGTTCCTTTGGCTTTACTACATGAGTTACAAAGCAGACGATGAATAAATACAAAATGGAATGTTCTTATTATCTTTCTAAAATTCAAATGTCATCAAGACTACAAATCTTTCTAAACTTTGTTGAATTTAGACCGACGCATAATGCATTTGATATGCCTTAAACCTCCAAAATTTATATTAACATTGTAAAATTCTCGGGTCAACAACTTAGTTTAGGTGCGATGCCTCTTTTATTGTTTAGATAACATTTGTTTGGTCCACAATTTATTCATGAGCAACTTTGACTATAAACACATACTTATGCCAAATATTTTATGTGCAACATCTTGATAGTTTTGACTTTCATAACCCTTTTCTTTTGCTTTTCTTCTTGCACCATCATGTTTCGTCACATCATTTCTATGATTATTGTCCAAGCTATCAACGCTTGGATCAATATATTGTACGAGAAGAGCTACGCTATTAATACTAGCATCCCAGTGCTTATAGCGTATCGATTCATTATCTCATTAGCCGGGAAATTTGCTGGGCCGGGTACTCGGCCTGGTCGAGTAATTTTTTTCCGAGAATTACCCGGTATTTTAGTTTCGAGTCGTCAGGTTTTCGAGTCGGGTCAATCAGGTCGGATATTTTCTCCCACCCTTACCCTTATCTCCTTACGCGCTGTACGCGCAACTCTCGGTCTCTTTCACTCATGCGCGCAGAGCTCACCGCCCGACCCTTCATTTTTCAGTATCGGCACCTCGCTTCCACGCTGGCAAGGAAAACCAATGGCTAAATTCTACATCACCGTCGTTCCGCCACGTCAACAGCCATGTTGGCAGGCCGCCCTCTCCGTCGATCCTTTTCTCACCGATAAGTCGCACCAGCACATGCAAACATCTGAAATGCACCAAAATGAGGGAATTTTAGAGATCAATAGGAAACTTTAATTATTTTCTTTCTTTTGTTGTAAAAATAGAAACTCGGGTTCTGTTTTAGATTTCAACCGAAGCAACCAAATTCTAAACCTCTAAGTTGGAAACGGGAAAATTTTTCAGAGATCAGTAAAGATAAAAAATTTTCAGGTAATTTTCTTCCTATCTTTTAGATTTCAAAGCATAAATCATAAAAAGGAAAAACCTAGGGTTCCGTTTTTACCACTTGCGTTTCGATCCTCCTTCACCGTTGTCGTGTTTCTTCACCAGTGACAAGCTTCTCGGTCTATCTCAGATCCTCTGTGGTGAACCGATGGTAATAGAGGCTGTGGAAACCTTTTTTCGAGTCTCGATTTTTTGGTTTTAAAGGCAGAAGAGCCTTGGTTTTTGAAGAACAACTTCAAATTCGGGTTTAAATCGGGAAAAGAGATTTTTTTTGTTTTAAGGTTCGCCGACCGCCGACATGTGGTGGTGAGCGGTCGCTTTTCACCAGAGATATGAGAGAGGGGAGAGTCGTCTGGTTTTTTTTAAAAAAATAGAGATAAATTTTTGCTTTTGGTAAAAAAGATCGAGTTATATTGGCTTTTAAAAACAAATGGGCTAATTTCTTTTTTAAACCCTTCCGCCCTTTTTTTTTTCACGCCGTTAGCTCCTCCGCTTTTTATAATCACCCCTCATCCTTTAATCTTTCAAAATGTTTTCAATTCGGTCCCTCTTTCATTTAGAATATGTTTTTGTTTTTTAAAAAATCCTTTATTGGCCCATAAGATTTTGTTTTGAGATCATTTTGGTCCCAATCTAGTGAAGAAACCCCTGTTTTCCCCCTGGTTGTTCACACATAATTAATTTCCAGTCTCTGTTGAGTTGATTTTATTGTTCTCGCATTTTATTTATTTATTTATTTATGCAATAAAGAGCTTTCTATTTTATATCCAAAAGAACAAAAAATTATTACTACTAGTTTAGTTAAATAAGGGCCCTATAATCAGCCCATTTGATATATAGAATTATCATCAAAATTTTAAAAATAGTATAAGTATTATTTCCCTACGCGCCAGAGGATCTCTACAGTCAGATCTGGATCTGGATCTGGAGAGGGGATCGAACGATCCAAATGCAACTAGGAGTGCCCCCTTATCTAGGGGTGGGAATTGTCGGATAAGAAATGTGATATTAAATCATGACACAACATATAAAACACTCATTAGAATTTAATTCAAGCATTTAAACTCATTTACTTGAACAAAATCACCTAAACATATGAATCTGCCCCCTAAACTGGCAGTTTGAGTAACACCTACTAAACTAGCCATAACATTTTACTCACAACTTCAAATTAAGAGTTCTTTACCATTATAAAAAAGCTTATTCACACACCTTTAAAACCATGTATAGAATATATTTTTTATCATTTCCTTATCAATACAGATTAATGTTTGAAAACAAAGCATTTCTAGAAGCCTATTCTGCCACTGTGTACAACTAACAACTTAAGTGTTCATTTAACCTACATTTCACTACTTGTTTAATTCCAAGTTTTTAACCACATATGCATACATGTTTTAACATCATTTTGGCATTCCAGCAACATTAAAAACAGAGCATATAAGGACTCTAAATAGCACATTTTCTAGACTTGCCTAGATTTGCTTCTAAGTGTTCTAGCCCGCTTTAACCATACATTTAAGCCATTTTTCTTTACAAACCTATATATTTTCATTCATCTAGAATGTCCCCTGTTTCAAGATAAATTTTCCAGAATTTTATTTGATCATTATAACCCCTTAAAATTTATTTTTACACAACATATATCACTTAAGTCCAGTTTCATTCATTTCTGGGCAGTCAGATTGTAAGTTCATTTTCAGCCATTTAAGTTATTATTTTTGGACACCAGAAACCATTTTTTATAGTACTTTCAATGATATAAAACTTTTTCCTACAACTTTTTCCCTAATTCTAACCCTAACCCATTCGAATTTTCATTACAAAAAAGGGCAGTGCATGAACCCTAATCTGGGCAGATTCAACCTAAGTTCATGTTCATATTAAATTTCCAGAAATTCATCTCTATCTTCTTAAACCCAGATATCAAACAACTTGTTAACTCAATTTCTAAACACATTTCCAGCAACTATACTCAATCCATTCAAATTTTCATTACAAAACAGGGCAGTGCATGAACCCTAATCTGGGCAGATTCAACCTAAGTTAATGTTCATATTAAATTTCCAGAAATTCATCTCTATCTTCTTAAACTCAGCTATCAAACAACTTATTAACTCAATTCTAAACACATTTCCAGCAACTATACTCAATCCAATTCAACAGAACAACTATAAATCATGAATATACAACCGGTAATTTAAACATACTTGAACTATAATTTCAAATGCATGCAAGCTTTCTTTAGTTTTCCAGCAACAAAATCTCTTGTTTTTCTCTCTACACTTAGTGGAAATAGATAGGAAAGAATAAGATTACTTGCTGTTTCACTTGGGTGTTTTATCACCTTAATGCCGAGTGTCTCCTAAATTCTAATAGTGGGACACTTGGTTAATTGGTAACCATATGTTAACCCACTTCATTTCCCACTACATTATGTATTATTCTTATGTATTTTAATTATATTTTATTGTTAGTCATCAGCCAATAATTCTAACATATATAATATATTTTATTCTATTACTAATTTTGTCATGAAATACATGTACATATACTTATATACCTCAATTACATAGTCATCGAACATGTAAACACATATATTTAGTTCCGTTTAAACTTATATACATACGATCATACTTGTTTTTAATCCAATAGTGACTTAATAGTACCTAATTTATTTAGTTCCATTTTAATCTTAATTAGGTTATAATTATTTATGCTATCGTCGTCGTTTTTTTCTAACGTTCGAACTAGGGTACGTCTTAGGGTGTTACAATTCCTCCCCCTTTAAAGAAAATTCGTCCTCGAATTTTACCTAAAACGAATAGGTGAGGATATTGTTTTCGCATCGAATCCTCGGGTTCCCAAGTCGTTTCTTCGACCTTGTGATTTCTCCAAAGAACTTTGATGAGGGAAACGTTCTTGTTGCGAAGTCTCTTGACTTCTCGGTCGAGGATTTGAACAGGTTCTTCTTCGTATGGAAGATCAGGATTAAGCTCATCTTCTTCAGGCTCAAGAACGTGAGATGGATCAGATCGATATCTTCTAAGCATTGAGACGTGGAAGACATTGTGTATCTTATAGAACTCGGGAGGAAGAGCGAGTCGATAAGCTACAAGACCAGTTCTTTCAACTACTTCAAATGGTCCGATAAACCGGGGACTTAGCTTGCCTCTTTTGCCGAATCGGAATACTTTCTTCCACGGGGAGACTTTAAGAAACACCTTATCTCCAACTTGATGTTGAATGTCTCTACGCTTCAGATCAGCATATGACTTTTGACGATCGAAGGCTTCCTTTAATCGAGAGTGAATGATTTGCACTTGTTCTTCGGTTTCCCGAAGCAATTGTGGTCCTAACACTTTATTATCTCCAAGTTTATACCAGCATAAGGGAGTTCTACATTTTCGGCCGTACAATGCTTCATAGGGAGCCATCTGAATCGAAGATTGAAAGCTATTGTTGTAGGCGAACTCTACCAAAGGTAGCGATTTCTCCCAATTCTTTCTGAAGTCGATGATACAAGCTTGAAGCATGTCTTCCAGAACTTGAATTACTCGCTCGGATTGACCATCGCTTTGCGGATGAAAAGTTGTGCTAAGATTTAGTTTGGTTCCGAGAGATTTATGTAGAGTCTTCCAAAATCGTGCTGTGAATCAGGGATCTCGATCGGAGACTATTGAGATTGGAACTCCATGTAAACGAATTACTTCTCGGATATATAATTCAACCAAGGCTTCAAGACTGAGATTCATTCTCACCGGAATGAAGTGTGCTGACTAGTTGAAACGATCAACGATCACCAAGATAGCGTCGCACTTTCTTGGCGAACAAGGAAGACCGGTTACGAAATCCATTGTGATCCATTCCCATTTCCATTGCGGAAATTTGAGAGGTTGGAGCAAACCAGTAGGAACTTGGTGCTCAGCTTTAACCCATTGGCAGTTCAGACATTTTGCTACAAAGTCGTTGATAGCCGTTTTCATTCCCGGCCACCAATACAAGGGCTTGAGATCCTTGTACATCTTAACTGATCCATGGTGGATCGAAAAAGAACTTTGGTGCGCTTCTTGTAGGATTTCATCTTGTAATTCTTTGTTATTAGGGACACAGATACAATCTTTGAAGTATAAAAGACCATTCGACATAACAGAGAAGTCAGGATTAGACTCAAGCTTAGAATTGATTTTCTAAAGTTCCGGATCAATTTGTTGAAGTTCTTTGATCCTGGTGATCAGAGTAGATTGAACTTGAAGTTCATTCAGATAATTCTGGATCTTGCATAGCCGGAAATGGGCATTGATAGCTAAAGAAGCTACGAATAAACAAATTGAAGACATTATTTAGGTTACAAAATATCATTTGAATGATTTCTTGCTAAACAAGAAAGTGTTCAAATTCTTCCTTGACTATCAAGAAGGAATTCGAATGATCACTTAAAATTTGAAGATTGAACGTTTTCAAATTTTCGAGGATTTCGAGTAACTTACAGAGGTTCGGTTTTCGACTCAGAGCGTCGGCAACGACATTGGCTTTTCCGGGATGATAATCGACGGTCAGGTCGTAGTCTTTGAGCAACTCTAAGCATCTTCTTTGTCTAAGGTTCAGATCTTTCTGAGTGAGTAAATACTTCAGGCTTTTGTGATCAGTGAACAACTTGCATCTTTCACCGTACAAGTAGTGCCGCCAAATTTTGAACGCGAACACAATAGCCGCAAGCTCGAGATCGTGTGTAGGATAGTTCAATTTGTGTGGCTTCAATTGTTGGGAGGCGTATGCAATCACGTTGCTTTCTTGCATCAGAACGCAACCTAGGCCCGAGTGTGATGCATCGCTGTACACAACGAATTCTTTACCCGATTCAGGTTGGATAAGAATCGGGGCATGTGTCAGAGCTTGTTTTAGTTGGTCGAAGCTTCGTTGCTGCTTTTCCAACCACTCGAAGGCTTCATTCTTTCGAAGAAGTTTGGTTAGTGACGCAGCAATCACGGAGAACCCTTTCACAAATCTTCGATAGTACCCAGCTAAACCGAGGAAACTTCGAACTTCACTCATATTTCTCGGAGGTCTCCAATCAAGAATAGCTTGAATTTTCTTCGAGTTGACTTTGATTCCTTCGACAGAAATGACATGTCCGGGGAATGAAACTTCGGATAACCAAAACTCACACTTAGTGAATTTGGCGAACAGTTGGTGATCTCGGAGCGTTTGAAGCACAATCCCAAGATGATCAGTATGTTCTTCCTTATTCCGAGAGTATACAAAGATGTCGTCAATGAAAACAACCACGAACTTGTCAAGATAAGTCTTGAATACTCGATTCATCAGGTCTATGAATGCAGCAGGGGCATTCGTTAAACCGAATGGAATTACTAGGAACTCGTAATGTCCATATCGAGTTCAGAAAGCTGTTTTGGGCAGATTTTCTTCTTTTACCCCCATTTGATAGTAATTGGATCGAAGATCAATCTTAGAGAACACGGTTGCGTGTTTGAGTTGAACAAATCTTCGATTCTTGGTAGCGAATACTTGTTCTTGAGGGTTACTTTATTAAGTTGCCGATAATCGATACAAAGCCGCATCGTACCGTCCTTATTTTTCACGAACAGGACAGGAGCACCCAAGGAGAGATGTTGGGTTGGATGAATCCCTTATCCTCGAGTTCTTGAATTTGTTTCTTTAGTTCTTTGAGTTCAAAGGTGCCATCCGATAAGGTGTAATGGACACAGGATTAGTTCCAGGTTGAACTTCGATCTTGAATTCGACTTCCCGAGTTGGAGGAAGGCCAGGGAGTTCCTCGGGAAAAACATTAGAAAATTCAGATACAACAGGCATTTTAAGTAAACCAAAATCAAGCTCGTCTTCCAGTGCCAAAGCAGCAAAAATAGAAATCGGTTTCTTGTCTATCAATAGGATGGATTCTTTTCCTAAACCCCGCAAATATAACCTACGATTTTGATAGTCTACCCAGGCTTCATGTTTTCCCAACCAATCTAGTCCTAAAACTAGATCAAATTCACATTTGGTAAATACATATAGATTACAAGAGAAGGGTACATTTCGTATGGTTATTTGGCAGTTTCTACAGATCAAGTTAATCGGCAAGTTTCCACCAATTGGATTTGAAACTACAAGGCTTGATTTTACAATTTCAGGTTTCAAATTTAGTTTATCTAACAGATATGAACAAACAAATGAATGTGTTGATCCCGAATCTATTAGAGCGTAAATAGGTTTAAAGTTTAGTTCAACCGTACCCGCAATGACATCGGGAGACTCTTCTTCTTCTTTTCAACGAATGTGGTAGACACAAGCTGGGGCTCGGGATTCTTGATAAGTAGTAGCTTTCGAATGGGCAGCCTTGCCTTTCCCCGGATTACCCGACTGAGCTTGTCTCGGGTTCTTGTTTCGGCTAGATGGCACAAAGCTCGGGTTGGAAAGTTGAACAGAATACTGATCATTTCTTTTCGGATAATCTTGGATATAGTGATCATTAGCGCCACAAGCAAAACGGAGATTAGCTTGGGCTCGGCACTGGCCGAAATGTTGCTTCTGACAGAACTTGCGAGTATGAGCTTTTTCTGCATTTCCCGTACTGTTGACAGAAACAACCGGAATAGCCATCTTATTTGAGTGTTGAGATTGAAAATTACTCCGAGTAACAGGTACATAAATGGAGGATGGTTTCTTCTGATATTTCTCCTTCTTTGACCACCGGGACTTGTTGTCACCCTTTCGCTTCTTATCAGCTCGGAAACTGTTGTTTCACTTCTCGGTAGTTCTCATATTAGATTCAGTGGCAATGGCTCGATTTACGAGGATTTGAAAGTCCGTAATGTCAAGTGCTGTGAACATCGGACTCAATTCATCACTCAGACCGTCAATGAACATTCTACACTTATCTTTCTCGGTTTTGATGTATTTCGAGCCATACTTGCAGTATTTACAAAAATCAGCGACATACTGTTCAATCGGCTGATTGGCCTGCTTCAAATACAGAAACTTCTCCCTCCGATAAGCAAGGTATTGTTCACTAATGTACTTCTTTTTGAATTCTTCAACAAAGAATTTCCACGTGACTGACTCGGCAAGGGCGGTCAAAGTCGTGGTTTCCCACCAGCTTAATACTTCGTCGGCTAAGAGTGCAATCGCACATTCAAGCTTATGCTCGTCCGAGCATTGAAGTTTTCTAGTCAGGATTTGTGTGGTTCTTTCAAGCCAATTCTCATCTTCTTCTGTCTTTTCTTCATTCTCGCCAGTGAATGTATACGCTCGGTATTGCGCGAGCTTATCGATCGAGGCTTGACTCGGAGCAACAACTATAGGTGTTGGTTGTTCTCGTCTAATGTTCATTATAAGCTGATCGAACATCACATTCATGCTAAGGAGATATTCGCGTTGAGCAGATTGAAGGGTCAGATTTTCAGGTTGTTGTATGACCAGTTCTCGAGGTTGTCCTTGAGGTTGTTTCGGTTGAACCGGAGGATCCGGGGGGTGCATACCGACACTATCCCCGTTGTTTGATGATTCACTGGGACTTTCATCATCACGAGCTAGATTAGTTGCAGACATTATATTAAGAGTTCAAACAAGATCAGAATTAGAGAGCGGAATCACAAGCAGTTCGATATAAGACTCCTAGGTGGCATAGTTTAACCTATATGATGCAATAGGCCTGATTTAGTCCGAGAATCGACTAAATCGAAGCTCTAATACCAATGAATGTAACACCCCCTCACCCAATTATGAGCGAGCGATGTTACGATTCAGGTGATGGACAGATTCATACATGTCAACATATCAAACATACAATTATATGAGATTCAATTCATACTTAACAAGCATCAAAGCAAACAATCATACAATCATTTATCCAATCACATGATCATAAACACAAATAGGTGAGCCAATTTAAAACTTTTCTAAAATGAATTCTATATACATGTTGCAACACATATTAACAAGCCTAACTAACATACATGTGATCTAATTTCAAATCAAACTAATCTAATATAAGCTTATGTACATTTGGTCTACATGATATCAAACTTGTTATTAGCCTAATCCTTACACATGATCATCTAGCATATGTTTAAGACCTAGCAAACATGTATTCAATCAAACTCGTGAACATTCGATTCAAGTATACCAATGCTTCTATTCGAATACATAAGACAATCAAACATTATCTATATACATATCTTAGTTGATATTACAACACAATCATACATATACATATAACAACTTTCAAACAACCTAAATCATGTACAATAGTATTCGAAATCAGAATTCGTCTTATTCTAATATTTTATTACCATTCGAACTATACAAGTCATCCAACAACAATTCTAGATGTAACCTTCCTAATTCAAATAAAGATATCATTTTGGTTCATACTCACCATTCAAATCATTTATACATGAATCATGTGATCATGTTCTAATACAAGACATAATTGGTTTACTTCAAACATAGCTCATTTATATCATCAAGCACATTTACTTACTACCAACACCAAAATTCAACATTACATAACATAAACCTTGTCATTAAATTTATACAAACCAACTAACATAAACATATACTCATGGTTCAAATGCATGTGACATACTAACATAATAGGAGATTACAAGACTATATCATACTTGTTTGATGGCTTGCGATGGCTTTACGGATTGTTCGGATAGCTTCAGAAGTTTACACCTTAATGTTTTGGAAGAAGGAAACAAAGAGAGTGATAAGTACACTTAATGTACTTAGTGAGGCAGCCCTAAACATTACTAGTTTCAATCTTTTAAAGTTCTTATTCAATCTTTGAGGTTACTTAGCTAAGCTTAGCACGTATTGGAATACCTAGCTAGTCTATCAAAACCAAGTTAGCTTAGCTAGTTTCAGGAACTAACCAATAGGACAACAAGCATTTATATGTACTATGACTTATTGGGAAGCAACCATTTCATTTAAAACACACCAATTTGGGCAGCAAGCTACATATACATTTCATACCAAATTGGACAGCAAGCAACATATACAATTCAAGCCAAATTTGGGCAGCAAGCACATGTACAATTCAAGCTAAATTGGACAGCAAACAACATATAATCACATTGTCATCTTGGCAGCAACATTTCATAGTTTCACATCACAACATAGTTCATTTTAAATCTCAACTAAGTACACATATTCATTCCATATCATAAGGGCTAATACTCAACTTGTTCATTTAAACATATATCATTGTTCTAATCATGTTTTGCCTTGGATGATTAATGAACTAGGTAATCAAGTCTTTCGTGTAACATGTAACTTTAGATGCCCAAGGTATCAAAGTATCTCGATATCACATATCATATAACAGAGGATGCATAAGCATCAATGGTGACTTACCACCATTCATTTATCAAGGTGACTAACCACCTTACAGGTTCATAGGTGACTAACCACCATCCTGAAACAAAGATCAGAGGAGCTCAATGACTCTAAGGCATGCCCTTGTATCTATAGAAACTAATCAACCAAGGACTTTTACTTATCTTTTATATCCAAAAAATTCATTTTATTTATTTATCAAACACAAATTCACAAAGTCATGTACATATTCAATCATGTTTACAATATGAACACTCAAGACATGCTCAATCAAATTTCCAACAAGCATTTGACATCATTTCAATCTTACAACTATCATTATACATTAGTTAAATCATCATTCAATCTTAATTCATATAGCTCAATCAATCCATTACTCAAAACAATACACATAAGCATCAACTAACTTATCTAGATAGCAACATTCACTTAGTTCATAGTTCATTCCTTTAATCCTTCTTCCTTAGTATTTTAATTTCTCAATCCATTATTAAGTTCATTACATGCTTCATTTTAAATCATCAAAGAACTATAAACATATTTGTTGAGACACTAATCTCAACCCTAAATTAGCTACACTCACAAATACTTCCAAGCTCAATTTGCTTCCTTGATGGTGATGCCCTTTTTCCTTTTCCTAGCTTGTTCACTTCTTGATTCCTCTTGGATTCCTTCACCAATGTGATCTTAAATCATGACACAACATATAAAACACTCATTAGAATTTAATTCAAGCATTTAAACTCATTTACTTGAACAAAATCACCTAAACATATGAATATGCCCCCTAAACTGGCAGTTTGAGTAACACCTACTAAATTGGCCATAACTTTTTACTCACAACTTCAAATTAGAAGTTCTTTACCATTCTAAAAAGCTTATTCACACACCTTTACAACCATGTATAGCACATATTTTTATCATTTCCCTATCAATACAGTTTATTGTTTGAAAACAAGGCATTTCTAGAATCCTATTCCGCCATTGTTTACAACTAACAACTTAAGACATTCCGTTTACAGAGACAGGCCTCAAGTCATTCCATTTATAGAGGAGGATCCCAAGATATTCCGTTTACAGAGACGGATACCAATTCATTCCTTTTACAGAGGCAGATCTTAAGACATTCCGTTTATAGAGACGGATCTCAAGACACTTCGTTTACAGAGGCGGAGACATTTCGTTTATAGAGACATATCTCGGCAAAAATTTCAACATGTTTGAAGAAGCAAATCTCAGCAATGTGTTTGAAGAGGTCATGAAATGTGCAAGTAAAGAAAATGATAGACCAATAGAGAATGCAACAAAAGATCTTATGCGAGTTTCAGATTGAATGATCAAGACACCATAAGCAGAGAATTAGTGACTTTAAAGATTTCAGTGCTTCAAGCGGAAAATTGAAGATATCTCATATTACACCAAGAAGAATCCTTACTGATTGATGATATTTCGTTTTGCAGGAATGGTGAGCTCCTAATGAGAAGAGTTTGCCCAGTAAAGAAGGATTCCTAATTAGAAGAGTCTGCCCAACGAAGAAGGATTTAAAATGAGAAGAGTCCACCCAGCGAAAAAGGATTCATAATGAGAAGAGTCCGCTTATCGAAAAAGGATTCATAATGAGAAGAGTCCACCCAACGAAAAAGGATTCATAATGAGAAGAGTCCGCTCATCGAAAAAGAATGCTTAATGAGAAGAATCTGCTCATTGAAAAAGGATTCCTAATGAGAAGAGTCCGCTTAGCGGGGAAGAATTCCTAATGAGAAGAGTCCGCCTAGCGAAAAAAGATTCATAATGAGAAGAGCTCGCCTAGCGAAAAAGGATTCATAATGAGAAGTGTCCGTCCAGCGAAGAATGATTCATAATGAGAAGAGTCCGCCCAGCGAAGAAGGATTCCTAATGAGAAGAATCCGCTCAAATAAAAACAAAGCTCCTAATGTGAAGAGTTCACCTAGTGGAGATAGGGCTCCTTAATGAGAAAAGCTAGTCCAGACCCTACGGTTACCCTTGACAGGAAGATTGGGAGGTTCCAAATGTGAAGAACTTATTCAACCTTCTAGAGAAGAGGAAGGAGACAAAGTTCCTAAGAATAAGAGCTTGCGGCTCAGAGCAACAGCTGGCAAGTTCGGACAAAATTCGTGTCTTTTTAGTCTTTTCCCTATTCATGTTACAACAATTTGCAAACAGCGGCAGCTGTAATACTCGAAGTTCTTTCGGGATCCTATATATACATATAATTTGCTATAAATAAAACCAAATAGGTATAAATAAACAAGTAATAGAGTCCATATTATATAAAATAGTCCAAAAAAATCAGCCCAAATATCGATAAGAAAGTCCATTTTACATCCAAAATCCTTTAAAATTCCAAAAGCCCAATTCGGGCCCAATGTACATTTTTCCCGCTCATTTTAACCAAACAAACACAAATGCTCAGCCCAAGAAACACATCTTCTTAAGTTTCCCACCCAAATTTGTGTCCCAATAGACATGTGGCAGTCGGCCATTGGTCCGTTCAAGCCTCACATGGATCATGGTCTTGTCCAACATCACTCGTGACGTCATTATGGGATCACCTTCCACTATGCTATAAATAGAGCAGAGAGATTGTGTCAGATCAATTAATGATGGTCATTAAAATACTAATAATAATAAAATATAGCAATAATAAGGAGAGAGGGTCTCCCTCGGTAACCGAACCAACGGGAGCTGAGAAGCCACCATTGGAGAGTCGAACGGCCGCCGGGAGAGGAGGATTCTTCGCCGGGAAGCTCAAACATTGCCAGAGATAATGTCGGAAGCTGCACCGTCACTAGAAACTCACCAGGAATCTGATTGGCCGCAACGAAATTGAAGGTAATTCTTTCCTTCAATCTACAGTCTTTAGATCCGAAAATAGAAAACTATGTTAGAAATGAAAATGAGAAAATAAAGAAGTCACTGATTCATTTTCGAACGTCACGGTGGCTGGAGTTTTGGGTGAACGTCGGAGTCGAAAAGGTGTGAAATGAGTAGGTAGCTTTAGGTGGTCGGAGATGGGCGGCTCTGATGAGTTGAGATTAGATTTGAGGATTAGAGTTTCGAAATAGGTTTTTTAGGGTTTTTTTAGGTTCGAATGACGATGGCCGGAAAGTATAAACGGCAGCCAGAGGTTCAGTCCGATCATTGAAATGAGGTAGGGGATGATCGGAAAGTGTGAACGGTGGCCGGATAACATGTTTGGTGGCTGGTGTCGGGAAAATTCGGATCAAACGAAGAAAAAAAATAAAGAACAAGCAATGAATTTTGTTGGAAAATGTTAGTTTGATCCATTTGGATCTTTGAATCTGCTTGGGTCGTGTTTATGAGAGAGAGAAAAGGAGGGGGTAGAAAATGAGAGGTTATTTGGAAAACGGGTCGGGCCAAAGAACCCGCGCCCTTCTTGGGGGTGTGGGTTGAGGGTAACCGCACAGGGCATGCGGGTCGGGCCAAAGAACCCGCGCCCTTCTTTTGATTTCTCTTAGTTTGGGCATCAAGTTTTGTGAATCCTTCAAATTTGTCACCAATTTCTTGTAATTTGGCATTCTAAGTTTGAATTTAGTTCAATTTAGCCCTCTTCTAGCTTTAATTATTTGTTTAATTATTTAATTATTTTATATACTTGTTTTCTTATTTGAAATTAAGCATGTAATTTTATTGCTTAGATAATTTGGTCACCTAATTAATGTTAATAACTAGAGCCTTTTAGGATTAGATTCTCTAATTAGATTTAATTAATTCAATAGGAAAGGCCATTGTAGCAAATAAATGGATATTTAAAAATAAGTTTGAATATTCAAGATTAATTAATACCACATTGTAGAGTGATGTTAATCAATGAATATTCAAACTAAAATTTCAATTTTCCATTTAAACTTAGAAAATGGAACTCACATAATTAGTTTAATTAAAAATAAAATAGGATAAATAACTAGTATCACTCTAATTAGGGAATATTGTTACTTTTGGACTCATTAAAGATAGTGTCCAATATTATTGTTTAGATAACATTTGTTTGGTCCACAATTTATTCATGAGCAACTTTGACTATAAACACATATTTATGCCAAATATTTTATGTGCAATATCTTGATAGTTTTGACTTTCATAACCCTTTTCTTTTGCTTTTCTTCTTGCACCATCATGTTTCGTCACATTATTTCTATGATTATTGTCCAAGCTATCAACGCTTGGATCAATATATTGTACGAGAAGAGCTACGCTATTAATACTAGCATGCCAGTGCTTATAGCGTATCGATTCATTATCTCATTAGTTGGGAAATTTGCTGGGTCGGGTACTCGGCCCGGTCGAGTAATTTTTTTCTCGAGAATTACCCGGTATTTTAGTTTCGGGTCGTCAGGTTTTCGTGTCGGGTCAATCAGGTCGGATATTTTCTCCCACCCTTACCCTTATCTCATTACGCGCTGTACGTGCAACTCTCGGTCTCTTTCACTCACGCGCGCAGAGCTCACCGCCCGACCCTTTATTTTTCAGTATCGGCACCTCGCTTCCACGCTGGCAAGAAAAACCAATGGCTAAATTCCACATCACCGTCGTTCCGCCACGTCAACAGCCATGTTGGCAGGTCGCCCTCTCCGCTGGTCCTTTTCTCACCGATAAGCCGCACCAGCACATGTAAAATCTGAAATGCACCAAAATGAGGGAATTTCAGAGATCAATAGGAAACTTTAATTATTTTTTTTCTTTTGTTGTAAAAATAGAAACTCGGGTTCTGTTTTAGATTTCAACCGAAGCAACCAAATTCTAAACCTCTAAGTTGAAAACGGGAAAAATTTTCAGAGATCAGTAGAGATAAAAAAAATTTAGGTAATTTTCTTCCTATCTTTTAGATTTCAAAGCATAAATCATAAAAAGGAAAAACATAGGGTTCCGTTTTTACCTCCTGCGTTTCGATCCTCCTTCGCCGTTGTCGTGTTTTTTCACCAGTGACAAGCTTCTCGGTCAATCTCAGATCTTCTGTGGTGAACCGATGGTAATAAGGGCTGTGAAAACCTTTTTTCGAGTCTCGATTTTTTGGTTTTAAAGGCAGAAGAGCCTTGGTTTTTGAAGAACTTCAAATTCGGGTTTAAATTGGGAAAAGAGGTACTTTTTGTTTTAAGGTTCGTCGACCGCCGACATGTGCTGGTGAGCGGTCGCTTTTCACTAGAGATATGAGATAGGGGAGAGTCGTCTGGTTTTTTTATGAAATAAAGATAAATTTCTGCTTTTAGTAAAAAAGAACGAGTTATACTGGCTTTTAAAAACAAATGGGCTAATTTCTTTTTTAAACCCTTCCGCCCTTTTATTTTCACGTCGTTAGCCCCTCCGCTTTTTATAATCACCCCCTCATCCTTTAATCTTTCAAAATGTTTTCAATTTGGTCCCTCTTTCATTTAGAATATGATTTTGTTTTTTAAAAATCCTTTATTGGCCTATAAGATTTTGTTTTGAGTTCATTTTGGTCCCAATTTAGTGAAGAAACCCCTGTTTTCACCTGGTTGTTCACACATAATTAATTTCCAGTCTCTGTTGAGTTGATTTTATTGTTATCGCATTTTATTTATTTATTTATGCAATAAAGAGCTTTCAATTTTATAGCCAAAAGAACAAAAAACTATTACTACTAGTTTAGTTAAATAAGGGCCCTATAATCAGCCCATTTGATATATAGAATTATCATCAAAGTTTTAAAAATAGTATAAGTATCATTTCCCTACGCGCCAGAGGATCTCTACAGTCAGATTTGGAGAGGGGATCGTACGATCCAAATGCAACTAGGAGTGCCCCCTTATCTAGGGGTGGGAATTGTCGGGTACACGTGATTCGGGTACTCAGAAAATCGGGTACACGGGATTCGGGTACCCGGAAAACTGGGTACCCGGTTCATTCGGGTACCTCATTAAACGTCCCGTGTCCTGGCCCATTATGTCTGGGTACTCGAGATTCGGGTACCCGTAAAATTCGGGTACTCGGTTCCTATTTTTTTAATTTTAAAATTAAAAAAATTACATGTTAAACACAAAAATATATAAAAAAATTAAACTTAAAACTTAAAAGAATATAATACAAACATGGAAAAAATGTAAGGATTTAAACTTAATTTTAGAGTGAATATATTAAGAAACATAAAATAAAAATATAATTTTAAATATAAAAAAAATATATTAAATTTTAATTGGGTCGGGTACTCGGTAAGGGAAAACTTCATTTGCCAAATATTATAAAAAGGAGATTCCCTGGTGACTCCACGTTCATCTTTGTCGCAACGATCTTCCTTCTTGCTTGCGCCATCTCGACTCGTACAGAGCGAAACTCGCTCTGATACCATAAAAATTTATATTAACATTGTAAAATTTTTGGGTCAACAACTTAGTTTAGGCGCAATGTCACTTTTATTGTTTAGATAACATTTTTTGGTTCACAATTTATGAATAAGCAACTTTGACTATAAACACGTACTTATGTTAAATATTTTATGTGCAGTATCTTGATAGCTTTGACTTTCATAACCCTTTTCTTTTGCTTTTCTTCTTGCTGCATCATGTTTCGTCACATTATTTCTATGATTATTGTCCAAGTTATCAACGCTTGGATCAATATATTGTACGAGAATAGCTACGTTATTCTTACTCGCATGCAATGCTTATAGCGTATCGATTCATTATCTCACTAAGCGTCGTTTCTACTCTGATCTATTTTGACATGTATATTTTAAATTTAAAAATATTTTTTATTTCGTGTCTATTACATTAATTTTTTATATTAAAAAAAACAATTTTGCAAGGGACATATACCCACATGACTTGGATGATTGCCCTCTTATGTCTTTTGGAGGAAGTTTTTGGGTATGTATTTAAAATTTTAATTTTAATTAGTATTTAATCAAACGTAGTTAATTTATTTTAAATCTGACTTTTGAAAAACATGAGAGTTTTTGCGCAGAATATATTCGCGGCGAGCTTCGGTTTCGCAAGCGCTATAACGAATATTTCCAATCTGGCCCCCGCTGTTACATATATATTTGCCGTGTTATTCGGGTAAGTAAAAATTATAATTATATTTTATTTATTATACCTTGATTGAATTAAAGCTGAATCTTCTTTTCTATAAGTTGTAAGAATTATTAATTAGTTGGAGGTCCATGGTGCTAGGAGGACGTTAGCTACTTAACTTTGAGAAAAAACTTAATTGCCTTACTCCCAACAAAAAAGAAAGATATTGTTGTTCTGTTACCTTGATCGATAAGGGTTTCCACTCGATCATGTTGCCACACACTAATCTGAGAGTAAGCGGTTCCGAGATTGGAGTAAGGCAATATCTTTCTTTTTGTTCGGAGTAAGGCAATTAAACTTTTTCTAAAGGTTAAGTAGCTAACGTCCTCCTAACACCATCGAACTCTAACTAATTAATAATTCTTACAACTTGTAGAAAAGAAGATTCAACTTTAATTTAAATCGAGGTATAATAAATAAATAAAATTATAATTTTTACTTACCCGAAGAACACGTCAAATATGTATGTAACAGCGGGGGCCAGATTGGAAATAGTCGCTATAGCACTCGCGAAATCGAAGCTCGCCGCGAATATACTCTGTGCAAGAACTCTCATGTTTTTCAAAAGTCAGATTTAAAATAAATTAACTACGTTTGATTAAATACTAATTAAAATTCTAAATACATACCCAAAAACTCCCTCCAAAAGACATAAGAGGGCAATCATCCAAGTCATGGGGGTATGTGTCCCCTGCAAAATTATTTTTTTAATATAAAAAAATCAAGGTAATAGACACGAAATAAAATATATTTTTAAATTTAAAATATAAATGTCAAAATAGGTCAGAGGAGAAACGACGGCTAGTGAGATAATAAATCGATACGCTATAAGCACTGCATGCTAGTATGAATAGCGTAGCTCTTCTCGTACAATATATTGATCCAAGCGTTGATAGCTTGGATAATAATCATAGAAATGATGTGACGAAACATGATTCAGCAAGAAGAAAAGCAAAAGAAAAGAGTTATGAAAGTTAAAGCTATCAAGATGCTGCAGATAAAATATTTGGCATAAGTATGTGTTTATAATCAAAATTGCTCATTCATAAATTGTAAACTAAAAAATGTTATCTAAACAATAAAAGTGACATTGCACCTAAACTAAGTTGTTGACCTGAGAATTTTACAATGTTAATATAAATTTTTATGGCATCAGAGCGAGTTTCGCTCCGTACGAGTCGAGATGGCGCAAGCAAGAAGGAAGATCGTTGCGACAAAGGTGAACGTGGAGTCACCAGGGAATCTCCTTTTTATAATATTTGGCAAATGAAGTTTTCCCTTACCGGGTACCCGACCCAACCCGATAAAATTTAATATATATTTTTATATTTTTATTTTTATTTTATGTTTCTTAATATTTTCACTCTAAAATTAAGTTTAAATCCCTACTTTTTTTCTATGTTTGTATTATATTCTTTTAAGTTTAATTTTTTTAAATATTTTTGTGTTTAACATGTGATTTTTTTTAATTAAAAAAATAGGAACCGGGTACCCGAATTTTACGGGTACTCGAATCCTGAGTACCTAGATATATAATGGGTCCGGACACGGACCGTTTAATGAGGTACCCGAATGAACCGCGTACCCAGTTTTCCGGGTACCCGATTCCCATGTACCCGACAATTCCCACCCCTAGATAAGGGGGCACTCCTAGTTGCATTTGGATCGTTCGATCCCCTCTCCAGATCCAGATCTAACTGTAGAGATCCTCAGGCGCGTAGGGAAATAATACTTATACTATTTTTAAAACTTTGATAATAATTCTATATATCAAATGGGCTGATTATAGGGCCCTTATTTAACTAAACTAGTAGTAATAGTTTTTTGTTCTTTTGGATATAAAATAGAAAGCTCTTTATTGCATAAATAAACAAAATTCAAGAACAATAAAATCAACTCATCAGAGACTGGAAATTAATTATGTGTGAACAACCAGAGGGAAAACAGGGGTTTCTTCACTAGATTGGGACCAAAATGATCTCAAAACAAAATCTTATGGGCCAATAAAGGATTTTTAAAAAAAACAAAAACATATTCTAAATGAAAGAGGGACCGAATTGAAAACATTTTGAAAGATTAAAGGATGAGGGGGTGATTATAAAAAGCGGAGGAGCTAACGGCGTGAAAAAAAAGGGCGAAAGGGTTTGAAAAAAATTAGCCCATTTATTTTTAAAAGCCAATGTAACTCGTTCTTTTTTACCAAAAGCAGAAATTTATCTCTATTTTTTAAAAAAACCAAACGACTCTCCCCTCTCTCATATCACTGGTGAAAAGCGACCACTCACCACCACATGTTGGCGGTCGGCGAACCTTAAAACAAAAAAATCTTTTTTCCCGATTTAAACCTGAATTTGAAGTTGTTCTTCAAAAACCAAGGCTCTTCTGCCTTTAAAACCAAAAAATCGAGACTCGAAAAAAGGTTTCCACAGCCCCTATTACCATCGGTTCACCACAGAGGATCTGAGATAGACCGAGAAGCTTGTCACTGGTGAAGAAACACGACAGCGGTGAAGGAGGATCGAAACGCAAGTGGTAAAAATGGAACCCTAGGTTTTTCCTTTTTATGATTTATGCTTTGAAATCTAAAAGATACGAAGAAAATTACCTGAAAATTTTTGATCTCTACTGATCTCTAAAAATTTTCCCGTTTCCAACTTAGAGGTTTAAAATTTGGTTACTTCGGTTGAAATCTAAAACAGAACCCGACTTTCTATTTTTACAACAAAAGAAAGAAAATAATTAAAATTTCCTATTAATCTCTGAAATTCCCTCATTTTGGTGCATTTCAGATGTTTGCATGTGCTGGTGCGGCTTATCGATGAGAAAAGGACCGGCGGAGAGGGCGGCCTGCCAACATGGTTGTTGACATGGCGGAACGACGGTGATGTGGAATTTAGCCATTGATTTTCCTTGCCAGCGAGGTGCCGATACTGAAAAATGAAGGGTCGGGCGGTGAGCTCTGCGCGCGTGAGTGAAAGAGGCCGAGAGTTGCGCGTACATCGCGTAAGGAGATAAGGGTGGGAGAAAATATCCGACCCGACTCGAAAACCCGACGACCCGAAACTAAAATACCGGGTAATTCTCGAAAAAAAATTACCCGACCCGGCAAATTTCCCGGCTAATGAGATAATGAATCGATACGCTATAAGCACTGGCATGCTAGTATTAATAGCGTAGCTCTTCTCGTACAATATATTGATCCAAGCGTTGATAGCTTGAACAATAATCATAGAAATGATGTGACGAAACATGATGGTGCAAGAAGAAAAGCAAAAGGAAAGGGTTATGAAAGTCAAAACTATCAAGATGTTGCACATAAAATATTTGGCATAAGTATGTGTTTATAGTCAAAGTTGCTCATGAATAAATTGTGGACCAAACAAATGTTATCTAAACAATAAAAGAGGCATCGCACCTAAACTAAGTATGTGTTTATAGTCAAAGTTGCTCATGAATAAATTGTGGACCAAACAAATATGACGAATATTTTTTTGGCATGCATTTTATATGTCATTACATGTGGCTCTTAAACTTTGTTCGATAATTAATTAACTTAAAATATACCCAAAGAGATGTATTAATTAACTCCGGTATTCGCGATATGACAGTCCTAGCTTAATGGATGCCGATCGAATATTTGGGTTAATTTTCACGTCTCTAAGTAAGCGGAGGCGTAAATATAAAAATGCCATGCATCATCGCATCTAGCTTAATGGATTCCATTTATATTATTGCATATTTCTATTCCATTCGAATAGCTCAATCAATCAACATAATTTCACAATCGATTATTAAACAATGCTAACATTCGAATTGATTACCACAATATACCAAGCATTTGACAATTGAACACAACAAATTAAGATACCATTTGTATCATAGTCGAATTAATCATGGACTATCAAGGATTGTATATTATTTCTATTGCATACAATTAACATAGATCAAAAATCAATTCATCCATTTCTTTAATCACCATACATCATTCGAACATCATGCTTCAATTTCACATACTCATTTAATAACAATTTCAGATAAACAAGCAGCAGCAAACTGTAGCAGAGAATCAATTAATTTCATAATTTATGCTACCATCCAATTCAAAGAAATTCACTACATCAAGAATTTCAATTTTAGAATTACAATGAATTTATTCCTTATTAATTCAATTCGCATTGCCTTGGATAATATAGTAAGCTAGGTATTCGAGTCACATATAACTGAAGTGTGAATCTAATTCACCATATAATAGGTACCACGTACCAATTTCATGTCATCGTATCACATATCATAATGTCCACTGACATTAAGCAAGAAGGTACACTTACGTACCACAATATCGAGTACACTAACGTACCGATTTTCTTATCGAGCTCAAGACTCTAGGCTAGCCGTACTACCTGGACAAACTGTACACACCAAGGGCTTTGCTAATTGATCTTTAGTTTCAATCGTATAATTATTCGATCAATTTCAGAATTTCTTTATTAATCCTTTCGATTAATTTCTTGAAATATCAATTTCGATGTCACATACTATCACATTTAACATATAATAGATTGCAATAATATTTGCATATCCACAAATCAGCATATACATGATTTCAATTTCATATCATATAGCTCAATTTCACATTTCATAGCTCAATTTCCAATTGAGTTTATCAAACACATATATCATGTAAGATCAACAATTGATCACATATCATATCGAGCAATATTATCAATTCATCAAACAATCAATATCAATGTCAATAATTCTAACATTCATCATCTCAAATTCATCCATAATCAATCCAATATACCTCAAATAAGTTTCGAAATCAACATGGCAAATATCAATTTTCAATTCAAGCACATAGATCACAAAAATCACATAGCACATGCATTCAATCAAATTTCCTTTATTCCTTCTTCCCTTATCAATTACAAATATTTAATTAGTCCAATTGCATGTTCAATATATACTAAAATCAAATTAAAGGTAGTTGAGACTCTAATCTCAACTCTAAGTTCGTTTCACTCACAATTCGCCGAGCTAACTCTGAATTCGGAGGCCTTTCGCACGATCCGCGGTCGTTCCAGCTACGGCTTCTTCTTCAATTCTTTTTCCTCTGGGATCTAATGCAATTAAGCCAAATAATAGTAGAATTTCAGAACTGTATTTATCTAATTTAAATCTGAATTTTTTTTTGATTCTAATTTCAGTCCTTATACTAATTTGGTTTCGAATATGACCAATCTAATTTCACTAATTCATTCTAATTAGTGCTAAGTTTTCGAATTGCTTACTTATTCATGTGAATTTCATTTTTAACAGTCTATCAATTTACCACCTTCCTTTTCATCCAATTTTACAAATTAAATTTCTCAATAGTTCTTCAATTCTTATTATTTTATTTTCCAAACTGTTTTGACCACTTAACTTAACTTGTTTCTCATTTTCAGCATATAACTCCAAATCAGTCATTGTTTGTTTCTAAATTCAATTAACATCTTCAAGTTCATCCTACTAAAATTTCAGATCGAAATTTCATGTAATTTATTTTTCTCAATTTTTGAAAGTTCACTGTTCAGCTAAGAACACTGCTGGGTAGATTTGCATTTCGAACTTCTTTCCCAGATTTCACTCACCACAAGTCTCAAATCTCATATTTACAATTTTTCTATCAAACTATACATATTTATTTTTCTACAAATTTTTGAAGTTGCATGTTCCTACTAACATGAAATCTGTCCAAATTTGATATAGCATGTTCAAAAGCCTATTATCATTCAAATTTTTTAATGTTTCTCATGTCTTAAAATTTTCCAGCAGCATCTCCCTTAACCTAATCACTTTCATGAATTTATAAAGGCACTAAGACCATAAATTCTTCAAAAAAATTCACATATTCGAAAGGTAGGGAGAGAGTGCTACTTACTTATAATTTTTGCTTGAATTTCCTAGACCAAATCTTAAGCCATGCATGCCATTCTTCTTCCTCACTGAGAGCTCTTTAATTTTCTCTCAATTTTTATGTTTTAAGTGTGTGTGAAATGAACACAAAGTTGCTTAGCTTTGTGGGTTAGAATGGCCGGTTAGGGGAGGGAGAAGGGGACACATTAATGAGACTAGACTTTCATGTCAATGTCTCAACTAATGTCTCCTTATTAAGCCATTGTTTATACTATCATTTCATGTTAATTCAAGGTTAATTTAAGGATTTTAGACTTTAGCATGCATCTCTTCTATTTGATGCTTAATTCGGTTTGATCACTAATTAAATAGCCGAATTCTTCTTGTACTTTTCATTGAATTTCAATTTGATCCTTATTATACCTATTTTCAATTCAATTATTTAAGGCTTATATTCTAATTAATTTCTTAATCATTCAATTAAACTCCCAAACTTCTAAGCTAATTTTTGGGATGTTACATATCGACTCGATCCAACTCTATAGGTCGGGTTTTTAAAGAAAATTTTGGGTTCGTGCAAGGTTTTTTAGGATGGTGTCGGGTTGGTTTGGATTTAAGGTGAAAAATATTCGACCTGACCCGAAATAATAGTTTACTTTTATTTTAATATTTGAGTATAATTGCTATAATGCCTCTCTATTTATATATTTTTCAATTATATCATTATTTTGTCTAATAAAAATATAAGGCTAAAGGACTTATTTTGCTCTCGAGTTTGACTCTATTTTGCAATGTTGCCCCTCGTGCGAAAATGCGTTCAATTAGGTCCTCCAGTTCCCATATTGCATCAAATTAGCCCATTGACCAACGTTGACTAACGGAACCGTTAGTCTGGCCGTTAACTGTTAACGCGTCAGCGTTGAAAAGTCAAAATGCTGATGTGGCAAAAATAAAAAAAATAATTTTTATCTTATTTTTTCATATTAAATAGTAACCAATCAAATGATGACACATGACATCATCTGATTAGTTTTAAAGTAAAGAGTTAAAATAATTCTAAATATGTAAGAGACGAGAGTCCAACCTGGGTTTTCATAGGGGAAAGCACAATACTTTGCCACCAAACCAACCTTTCAACTTTGCAAACAAACACCATATGTAATATATATCCTCATCCAAATAACATGGATGCTCATCTTCTTCCTCACCCATGCATCGTTCAAGAACGTGTCATCAACTGATTGGTTACAATTTAATATGAAAAATAAGATAAAAAATTATTATTTATTTATTTATGCCACGTTAGTATTTTGACATTTCAACACTGACCTGGCGTGCCACGTCAGCGAAGACGGCTGACGCGTTAACAGTTAACGATCGGACTAACGGTTTCGTTAGTCAACGTTGGTCAAGGGGCTAATTTGCTGCAATGTGCGAACTAGAGAACCTAATTGAACGTGTTTTCGCGCGAGAAGCAACATTGTAAAATAAGGTCGAACTCGAGGACAAAATAAGCCATTTAGCCAAAATATAATAATTGTTATAATTCCCCCTCTCTATTTATATATTTTTTAATTAACTTTCTATTTTGTCAAATAAAAATGAAAAGGTATTGTTTTCTTTATATCGGGGCAGAGTTTGTTTCGAATTGGGTTTTTACTATAAAATTTAAGTCGAGTAAAATATCATAAAATGTTAGATCGAACTCAAGTGAAGGATATATTTTTGAGCCAAGTACAGCTCGACCAAAAACTCGAAATCCCTATATTAAACCCAAAACAAAAGAAGATTGGTCAAATACAAATAACACAAGCTTTAGATATTTCTTTGGCATTTAACATTGAAAACAAAGGATATATTTTGGGCCTATATGTCAAACCGGAGTTTATTCCTCTCGCGTCAAATATATTGGGCTATGGTTAGGATAAGCTTTAGCTATTTTGTATTATGTAGGTTATAATAAGTGTTGGATATATTTTGAAGGTAAAATCGACAGTTTTTTTTCTAAAAAAAAAGTATATGTAACCCCAAAATTTTCTTTACTTTTTTATTTTTTCTGAGACGGTTACATGATTTTTAATTTTTTTCTTTATCATTTTTTTATCGGCAGCGGCCTTTGGCCGTTCTGCTGATTCTATACATAAATAAAATTCATATTTTTCGATGAATATTTCATTTTTCAAGTTTGTTTCTTATTTTTCTTCTATTTTGTCGGATTCTTATTCAAATTTATTTTTATGGCAGTTCTTTTGTCTGCTTGGTGGCAGTTCTTTCGTATGCTTTTAAGCAGTTTTTGTCTGTCTTCATGACAGTAGTCTGTCTTTTGACAATTACGCGTTCGAGTGAGAAGTATCAACGAGAGCTTTTCAACGAAGAAGGTTGTTCTATACATGTTATGATTTTCTTTTGTGGTTGTGCCGACATGCCATGAACAAATAGCGAAAGAATTTTTGCTATATTCAAATAGCACACAAAGCAAAGTTATTGGTTTTCTGTATTTTTATTTCAAAAGATTTCTTCTTACAGTGTTAGGTATAGTATTTTAACGTTTTTCACACCTTTATGTTTTTGTTGTTTTGTTATGCATTGTATTTTTCTTGTAAAATGTGTGATTCCTTTGTATTCCTTTTAATGTTGAATATAATTCAGATTAAAAAAAATCGACAGTTTTAAGATATAATATTAAATTTAAACTATATTCTTTCTCCTACTTGAAATTAAATTGTTGCCGCTGTATAAAGGTAGGGATCATCAAATTCTCTCAAGTTTCTTACGAAATAACTTTTTTTTCTTTATTCTTCATTAGTTGTTAAACTTCATCTTCTACTCAAGGTTATTATAATGTGTTTTAATTCAAATACTTGTGACAATTTTTTATTTTTTTTTATTTTTCTTGAGTGTTTTTTTCTGTTTTATTATTGATTTATAAGTTACATAAATTGACCACTCTGTAATTTATTTATTTATTTTAGATAAATGTGCTCTTTTGTATTCCAACCAAAAATAAACTTTACATTGTGTCTAAGCCTCCAACCCCCATTCTATACAAAGGGGTCTATACAATTGCTTTTGCGCCTCATGTATCCTACCATATAATTTGCGTTTAATATTATCCTTAACGAACTGTACAACTTCAGCGTACGTACTAACAATCCTACGGAAGTGTTGAAAATTCCTCTCTCCAAAGCTTTGCATTTGGGATCAAGAGTTGCTTTGGGCTTGCTCTCGGTTTAAAGGGAAGTCCCTTTTCGGTGCCCCTACGCTCAAAATTAGGTTTAGGTTTTAGGTTAGAGTTTATAGTTAGGGTTTAGAGAATTTAAGGTGTGGAGTAACTTTTAGGGTATAGGGTGTAAGGTTTAGGATTTAAAATTTAGGGTTATGACTTGAAATTTAATTTTGTAGTATTTTTTAGTGTTGGGGCATAAGTAGGGGCACCGAAAAGGAGAAGAGAATTTTTATTCGTAAATGCAACCATTCCAAGCTAACTTGAAAATCAACGCTGGAAGGGACTTCCCTTTAAACCGAGAGCAAGCCCAAAGCAACTCTTGATCCCAAAGAAGATAGGATCAAAAAATCTGGCAAGCACCTAGGACAGTCTCCCAAACTTGCTTAGAAATTTGACAATGGAAAAACATATGCTCACGACTCTCCTCCCCACTCGAGCAAAGCAAACAACGCCCATCATTCCTGACCTCAAATTGAGCCAATCTATTCTTTGTAGGTAATCTATCCAAGATAGCCATCCAGACAACAGTGAAATGTCGAGAAATATTCTCTAAATGTCAAACCAAACGCTCCAAAGGCACACGTTCCTTATTCTCCCTAATCTCCTGCCAAATCATTTTAATTGATGGGCAAGAATTTCCTAGCAGCCTCGATAAGGTTATAGATCTATCCTTTAGATGAAGTAAGTTTCTCCATGTCCAACTACAAGTCTGCGAGCACTAAATACGCCAAAAATTGCTATCTTTGATAACATACTCATTAGTCCAAGCCACCCAAATTGAACCCTCCCTCGGATTTAGGACAACAAATGCTAGACCAGCTCGTTTGAGCCCCCTTCACTGCCTTGTCCTCACTCTTCCAATAGAATCGAGAACAAACATGATTTATCCTTTTGATAACAGCAGCCTGAAGAATCAACTGTAGGCTCTAATACTCTTGAATACTAAAAAGAACAGACTATATCAGTTGACATCTACCAACATAAGAGAGGTCCTTAGCCTGCCAACTCTGTAGCTTTGCATAAATTTTGTCCAACAATGGGGCACAATCTTGTATTATGAGTCTCCTTGCTATAAGAGGGATGCTCAAGTACCTAACAGGTAACTTTCCTATTTTCATTCCAGTTAACTCATGCATTGCTGCAAGTACATCATGCCCAACTCCTGATGCAAAAATCTCAGACTTGGTCGAATTTAGCTGCAAGCCCGAGAAATTGTAAAAACACTGCACCACCACCCAAACTCCCATAAGAGAATCCAGTGTGCCTTTGGTGAACACAAGCAGATCATCAGCAAATATCAAATTTGTTAGTTTAATCCTATGACACTTAGGATGAAACCCAAAAAACCCTGCTCGGCTGCCTTGTCCAAAAATCTAGACAAAACATTCATTACTAAGACAAAAATATAAGGGGAGAGAGGGTCACTCTCTCTATGTAATTTATTAATCTTTATATTATTAATTAAAATTGTGTTGAGTGGATCGCTGAATCAATTTAAGCCGAGAGGGGGTGAATTGCATTTTTAGAAAGTTTGGTGGTGAAGTGGGAAAATAAAATTTGCAAGACAAGGGATTTAGAGTGGTTCAAGTTCCAAATGAACTCTACATCTACTACCTTAGCTTCACTAAGGATTTTCCAACAACTTACTAGTTGATCTTTCCCTTTTCTAGGCTTAGGAAGAAACCTTTACACAATGACCAATTTTTCTACCCAAAAATTGACCAAATCCTCACACAAGGTTTACAAAGAAGTTTAAGGCTAATAACTAGTACCTCTCAATACAAATGTAGCCCTATTACAAGCACTCAACCCAATTGATTCAAATAAAATAGGAAATACAAAGAACCACAATTGGGGTTTACAAGAAACATGGAAATTTTGCACAAGAGCTTGATTTTGATGTTTGAATGTTTCTCTTAGGATCAATAGTTCTTGCTGGTGCTTTTAGGACTCCCTTTTATATCTTCTCATTGAATTCTAGCCATTGGGGTTGTTGCTTTCATAATTATAGCCGTTGGGATGTAATCTTCCCACCATAAATGTAGTCTGTAACTACTCGTTCCGAAACGCTCAACCCTGTTTCAAAACAGACAAATTTACAAATAGCCGTTGGGGTAAAATTAAGAGACCGTACTGAAACGGGCACGATCATTTCGATACGCTAAGAGCCTATTCCGAAACGTGCTGAAGCCCGTTTCGAAACATTTTGCCACTGCCAAAACCTGTACTGAAACGACTTAAAGCGTTTCGATACACTCTAACCGTTTCTCTGAAAATTAGTTATAAAAGTGCAACGATCATCTTTTGAAACCAAGTTTGAAAATCGTTTCGCAGCGTTTGAGGTCATTTCGATACTGTCGTATCGAACGGTTCAAACCATTTCGTTGTTCTTCATCCGTTTCGAAATATGAAGACTTGTTTTGATACACCCGTATCGAAACGGGAAGGCTAGATTCAAAACAGAGATTAACAGTTTCAAAACATTTCGAAACGCCTAAGGGACGTTCTGAAATGGTAACTCGAAAATCACAGTTTTAACTTGGTAATCACTTAGAAATTTTGAATAATCTTAGGTTTTGACTTGGACAATTTTCTAAGAGACTTAGGGAAGTTTTGAGGACTTAAAATTAATTTTCTCTTTTTCAATTTAGTTCTTAAAGCATTTGTTATATCAAAATCAATTCATTAGTTTTACAATTTGCCTCATTTGTAGTTGTGGACAGATTTTGATCTAGGTAGTAAAATAACTCTGGCACATGGTTATGAAGATATAAGATCTAGTTTGAATCATACATGTTTATGCCTGTTGGTTAACTAAGGGTAAAAGACTAGGATATTGTGGGTGTCCTGGATAATTATAACCAATCTATTCAAGTTAGATTTAAATTGTCATATATTAAAGTCAATGATCGAGTCATGAATCAAACTTCATGATTATCTTGGCTATATATCTTCTCATCGATAAATTTTTTATTTGATTGTTTGCTTTAAATTTAAATCTTTAAATTCAATTCATTCAAACCCTATTTTCATTTAAAGAGACTTCCAAGAATGTTATTTCCTCTCAACTCTTCGTACTTTAACCTTTGTTTTTCCCCTAACAACCCCCAACCTTTGTTCATAGTTTCTGGCGAGAGATTTGCTAGCTAGTTTTCTTGGTCATGTGGATTCCCCTTCCAAGAGCGGCATTGGTCTTCTTCCAAGAAATCTGGCCAAGGAAGGACGTGTTGGTGGGTGGCGTTGGTGACAGGTTCAAAGAACCGGGGTGAAGGCTTTTGCACAGTATTGGCGCGGTTTGGTCTCTAACATTGGACATGGTTACCGTTGGATCTTGGATGTCTACTTTTGGCGAAGCCGGATTCATGGCTTCATTTTCTACCATGTTAGAAACCTTAAGAGGTTCAGGTTTGGTGGAATGCCAAATAAAAGGAAAAGAACAGTCTTGCCCAATGTTTTTGGTATATGTATCTCATGGCTTTTTTCCCTCAAGGCTTTAGAGGGGTTTAAAAGCATGACAAATGGTGGCCATAAACGTCCAATTTTAACTCCGGCTTCAGTACAAGCGTTGAGCCGTCGTGGAGGTGATGTACTGCTCTAGGAGCCTCATGGGAATAGGCAAGCCAAAAAGGGCAGTTTGGTCTTTGGTTAGTATGATAAGCACATGTTTGGTTTTCGTGCATGAAAGCTTGCTGGACAACCTCATTTTCTCACGTTATAGGCATTTATTTATGGATTTTTTTATCCTTATTTGTGCTTACCTATGCAATCTTTCCGACCCTTTTAGGGAAAGTTTTTGTCATTTTTTGTTATGGCTTGTTCCACCTTTCCCATGCGAAGCTAGCTGCTTTCGTTGTAAGGCTGTGACTATTATGAAAGCCATAGTTGACTTTTCCCCATAGGGTAGTGTGCTTTTGGGTGAGTCGTACAAGGCTTCGTTTTGCCTATTGTTCGAGTTGGATTGGTGTTCGAGCTGGGTATTGTGTTATGGTGCCTTGCTGGAAGTGGGACAACTTGAGCTCTTTGACAAGGCGAGGAGTGGAAGGAAAAGCACAACTCTAGAAGCAGTTACGAGCCAGTTTTCTTTGGGGAATAGGGTGAATTTCCAATGCTCGTTTACGGATGTCTTCTTGCTGAGGCATCCGCAACAAAAAATGATCACCATTATCCCGACCATCTTTATAGTTTGGAAGGATCGAATGATGGCTATGGGACATTTTCTTTCCACTGCTCTAGGCATCAAAAGTTGTTCTCCAAGGATAAACTAGGTTATGATTATCTTTGGGGCTGCTATCTACCTTTACAAACCTGAGTTTTCTCCTACATGGTCTATGATGACAAGATCTTCACCCCTGGCCGGTGTGGGAGCCTGCCTCCGAAAGAAGCTCTCGCATGGGCGTAGTTTGAGATATTCAACTCAGTGATTTGTTTTGGTCACCTCCTTTTTAGTTATTTGGTCCTTTCTCAACTCGTTGTCGTTCTCGTCTTTTCTCAGCTCAGTGCTTTGTAAGGTTTAGACGAATGTTCTCTTGGGTCGAACCTTCACCCACTTGAGTCTTTCTTTTCTTGTTAATGTTTTCCATTCGAAATTCCTAAAAACACAAAGCAAGCAATAAGAAAATTTGAGTGTATGCATTTAAATCCTTGATTCAATCCAAAAAAATCCCATTAAGGTTTTAAAAACTCTTTAAAAAGTATATACATATATATATTTTTTAAAAGAGATCTAAATTTTAAAAAACTGTGTTAAAAATACGATTAAAATCAAATAAAAAAATTGAAAATTTGAAAAAAAAATTACAAGTTTTGGAAAACCCATGATGTAAAACTTATATTCTATACAAAACTAATATTTTCTAACCTAAGATTCGAAAGAAATCAAAGGAAAAGGAAAAAAGTTAGAAAGTATCTTAAAAATGTTATGAATATTTATCTATGTGGATGTCTATCATGATTAGAACTTTATCAAAGGAGTTTGATTTATTTATTATTAGGAATATTATCTCTATGAATTAAAGTTTAATGTATTATGTACTTCTTATGCCTATAAATAGATGATTCATTGAAGACATTTTATACAATTCTATATTTTGAGAATAATACAAATCTCCCTCTTCCTCTCATCTCTTTGTTCTTCTTGTTCTTCTTTATTTTATTCACAACACGTTATCAGCACGAGACTCTAATCAACTGAGGTCTTCATCGTTATAATTCAAAAGAAGTTACCAGGAAGAATTCGATTATAGAATAAACTAAAGATAAGTTTTTTTTCTCCTTATTTTTTTAGTTACCGATTGTCTTTCTCTTTATATTTTAACTTTGTTTTAATTTTTGAAAATTTTGGAAGTATGTTTTATTTTATTCGAACATTGGAAAGAGATAAATTTGTGGCTTCTCACAAACCAAAAGACGAATCGACAGAGACGGAGAGGTTGTGTTTGGTGTAAATTACGTGTGTTTTCTCTTGTTCCTAAAAGGGTTAATTAGCGGAAAAATCGATAATGTCGCGTTGTTTTCCTTACCTGCCTCATCGGCTTTTAAAGCAGGGAACGATGGAATCGATTAAGGTTTGTTAAGCGAAAGTATTTGTGGGTTTTCATTTTTGGTACTCAACTGCTTATGCTTTTCATACTTAATTATTATTATTTGTGTTTGTATATTTGTAAATTCATGAAGTTTGATGATGGTGCATGTAAAGCCTGTTCGATTTACTGACTATACTTTTATAATCATGAATAACAAAGTTATGTACGTAGAACTATGGTAGTCTTTCATATAAATTCATTAAAATACGTACTCTAGGTTTAAGGTTTTTTTAGTAACAAAGATCTGTACATTAATGAAACACCTTTGTCGGTTTAGTTTTTTTTTAAAAGAGAATTATGACATAGATCCTCTGATTTCTAATATATTCAATTCAGCCCATACATATAGATCTTATTATTATGGTTTCATATATGTTTATTTTTGACACAATGGTTGAACTTTGTATTAAGATCAATATGTGTTTATAATATTTTATTTGATGATATTGATATTTTAACCATGTATTGAGTTTTACATGTATTTAAATGACTTGGAAAGAGACACGACATTATGAGAAGATGTTTTGGTCATTTGCTACGTCTCCATTTTCCTCAAGAGGAAAACTAATATCGGTAAATTCTGATTTATTTTTATTCTTTAAATTATGATTTTAATGTGCGATAAATCATGGTGAATTTCAATCTATAAAAAGATTGTTATAAAGTCTATATTTGCTCGAAAGCAATTTTTCTTCTTTGTCGAAAAACTCGACCATAGACTTCTCCCAATTTCAAGTTACGAAAATTCTTCTTGATCCAAAAAGTTTTATGGGAGACATTCCTTGAAGTGAATGCAAAGCATGATGTTTATTCCATGCGATTATCAATGATGGGGCATTCCCTGAAGTGAATGCAAGCATGATGTTTATTCCATGCAATTATCAATGATGGGGCATTCCCTGAAGTGAATGCAAGCATGATGTTTATTCCATGCAATTATTGGATCTGTTTCATTCCCTGAAGTGAATGCAAACATGGTAAATCATTATTCAATTAGAGACATAATTTCGATATAATCCAAGTATAATTGGCTGGACATCCCATTCTGCGAGGCTATTGGTCTCAAATGAGGTTTTTAAAGGACCTTGTGGACAGGTTTAACAATGCCGCGTACGAGGATTAAATTTTTGTTCTTTGTGATAAGGATATGTGAAAAATGTTTTAAAGGCCCACTGGCTCTACTCCATTCCCTGAAGTGAATGTGAGATTATATTATGGAAGGAATAAAAAATCACATTAAAATTTGTGGTCGTGGTCGAGGCTATGAATATACACATGAAAAATATAGTCATTTTAAGAATACTTCTACCCGCTGGTAGCGAAGTTATAAGGATGACAAGAGTGATAAAGATCATTCTAAGGAAGTGAAATCCTTTTACCAATGTGATGTTATAAACCATTGGTTTCGTACTTGTCAAACGCCAAAGAATTATGGACTTTATCCATAATCATGAATGATAAATGAAATAAAATATAAACAAAATTTGTTTATGGCGAAAATAATTTTGGCGTTATTGGTCCAACTCAATTGGATATTGTTAATTTTCTCATAACCCTTGAAGGGAATAATTTACCATTTATTTTATTTTCCTTATAACCTCTAACAGGAATAATTGTTTTATTTATTTATTTTATTTTTTTATGTTAATTCGTTTTATTTATTATTTATTTATGTTAGTTTACTTTATGTTTATTTATTTCACATATTATTTATTTATGATTTATGTTAATTTATTATTTGAAGAATATGATTACTTTCGGAATAAAATATACAATGAATTGTGGCTATTTATGCTTAGAATTGTGGCTATTTATGCCTAGCAGATAATGCAAGTACTCATATTGTACTTAAGCATAAGAAATATTTTTCCCATTTAAATGCAAGGGGAAATATGAGTAGTATTTCTCAAAGTACTAAAATATCAATACTCCGGAAGAGCACTTGAAAATTTATCTCTGATAGATAATCGACTTGATATGATGTGCTATATTTTATATTTTTCATTCTTCGAAGTGAATGATCAAAAGTACATATTTTCATTACCTGAAGTAAATGAAACAAAGCACATTTTGAAAGGTGCACAGTTATGCATTTCTCGATTAAAATGCAAGGGAATAATGTGAGTACTATATCTGGAAGTACTAATATCACAAAAGGCTCTGGTTGAGCAAATATGTTATTGTCAAATGGAACTTTATTCCATATTCACAGTGCGTTATACTCGTCAAAGTCATAAAGAGAGCAATATGAGTTCGCAAACTATCCCTTTGGGAATTATAGATAACATATGTTATCAATTGGCATTTGAAATAAGCCAATATTGATATAAGTTTTGGTAGCCAAAAAGTCAGTTGAAAGCTCTAGAAAAGCTATATATTACTACCAAAAGATAATTTCAATTGAAAGCTCCGAAAGAACTAAATATATTCCTATTTAAAGGAACAATTTTGATGGCCGTACTAGACATGTACGAGTGAGATTGAATTACATGTTATGGTAAACAAGGAGTTTACAAATTCAGAGATATATACACACATATATATAGTTGGCATGATCGGTTAGACCATCCTGATCAATGGTGCAGAAATTATTGAGATTTACATGCACATGTATTAAAAGAACCTGTAGTTCTTGTGGTGCTTATTCTCAAAGGAATGGATTAAATTCCACTTATTAAAGAACGTGAAGTTCTTGTGTTGCTTAAAGGAATTGATTAAATTCCACTTACTAAAAGAACCTGAAGTTCTTGTGTTGTTTGTTCTCAAAGGATATAGATAATCCCACTTACCAAAAGAATTAGAACTTAAAGTTCTTGTACTGAAGTTAAGACTGTATGTCTTGCATATCTGAACGAAATATGGGCCCATATATCCACAAATGTGGAAAGTTTTATATGATTTTAGTAGATGCATCTACATTGTTTTATCGACTTACAACCAGAAGTTTGTGAGATTGATTCTAAAAAGATTCAGATTATGCCGTTAGACTATTCGTCTTGAAAAGCTAGTGGGTTTATATTTTAGGCTATATCAGTTGTTACAAAGCCTATTGATTAAGAAAATATAGTTTAGCAAAATTTCAATTGGATGCCTCTTATTTAATAGCTAAACTATGAGAACAAAAGAGTTATTATTTATATGGTGTTTCCATATAGCAACACTTATACGCATCAAGCCAACGAGTTATAATAAACTCCCCGTTATGATTGGTTTTTGGTCAGAAACCATACATTTCCCATTTTATGATTTTTGAATGTGCGGTATGAATTACTCCACCACAACGCACAAAATGGGTAGATAAAAAGGGTTGAGAATATATATTGAGTACGAGTCTCCTTTTATGTTTAAATTCTTAAACATTAATTGGAGAATCATTTATGACATGATTTTTCTCAACACCAGGGGGAGATAATAATCAGCTGGATAGAGGAAAATGAAATATCATTATCTAGATCCCCGTATATGAACTAAAAGTTCATAAGATAATTCTTGTTATTACATGTCAACTGCCAGACATATTTACTGACCCAATGAGAGTAATTAAGTCTCATATACCAGCTGAAACGCTCTAAGTTTAAATTACATGTTAGAGCGAGAGAATGTAAATCATGCCTGAAACATGATAGTTGAAATGATTCCAATGATCAAAATTCTCGTAAATAGAAAGTAATATGAGATGGTCATATATTGGAGGCGGGAATAAAGATTGAAATCTTGAAGAGATCTCGATGAGTTATGTCATTACGAGAATGGAACTAGAAAATTGGAAAGTTGTCGACAACGATTTTACAAACAATTTTACATAAAATACTTCTATAGAAGTAAAGAAAGAAATCGAGGATCTTGTATAAAATCTATCTGGAAGTATAGATATTGAATTGGCCAATGTTGAAAGACGCTTTGAACTTCTAAAGTAGAAGTATTTGGACAAGCAGTCCAAACACCTAAAGGTGTAATGCAAGTGAGGCACAAATAAGTAGTCGTAAATACGACTTGAACTATGATTTATGAAAAGTTTTAATTATTTCATGGTTGATGCAATTACTTTGGCAGTTTTGAAAATTTTACATGCGTCTAATTATTTGTGGATCCATATTTATCCTTGAAGGATCTAAAATGCTATAAGCATTTGGAAATTTCTGAGGAAATTTATTTAGACATGTCTCATGAATATTTTGGTGCAATTGGTATAATCGCCTTAGTGAATGCTAATTGAGAAAATACTATAAGAATGATCAGATTTTCTTATGTATTTTATAAAGGAGTTTGGATCAAGATCCATTATGATAATTTTAGAACTCCTAAAGAGCTTCAAATTGGAAACTCATGAAGTACTTTCAATACAAGTACTTGAATCTTGACTTCAAGTTTATCTCGACCTGAAGATCGAGCATTTTTATATATTTCTTTTGTCTATGAATAGACATAAGCTGAAAGAATCTTAAAGAAGATTCAATATGAATAGATCATATCTATTGAGTATCCCAATAGTTGTAAGATTGTTGGATGTGAATAAAGATAATTATATCTTTTCTTGGTCTTGAAGCACTATATATTAGTTGGTCAAGAAATATCTATGAATATACAAAGATCATTACATTTAGATCTTCAAACATTCGTTGATGCCTCCTTAAATGTCATATAAATAATTGTTATGCACGAGGCAAGCCAAAAAAATGTGTTTGGCTAAGATTATTGACCCAACATATCCAAAAGATATGTGGATTTACTTTTACAAGATATGATAAAAGCTATCTTGTGTGAAGATAAAGCAAGATGTATATCTCAGTTTGAAAGTTGATACATCATGGAACATATTACTCCAAAGTTTCATCCCTCGCGATCTTTAGAAAAATGATATTCAAGATTAAATTATGAAAATTCAAAGATCTTCTGTGATGTTTTCATGAGGGGGAGTAAATACGCGTTGCACTCTTTTTCCCTTAACCGAGGTTTTGTCCCAATGGGTTTTCCTGGTAAGGTTTTTAATGAGGCAACAAGTTATGCGTATCAAAGATGTGTGTACTCTTTTTTCTTCACTAAAGAAATTTTTTTTCTCACTGGGTTTTTATCTTAGTAAGGTTTTAACGAGGCACATTATCTTCATAGACATCCAAGGGGGAGTGTTATGAATATTTATCTATGTGGATGACTATCATGATTAGAACTTTATCAAAGGAGTTTGATTTATTTATTATTAGGAATATTATCTCTATGAATTAGAGTTTAATGTATTATGTACTTCTTATGCCTATAAATAGATGATTCATTGAAGGCATTGTATACAATTCTATATTTTGAGAATAATACAAATCTCCCTCTTCCTCTCATCTCTTTGTTCTTCTTTATTTTATTCACAACAAAAAATGGATTTTGGAAGAATGGATGGATGAGTTTGCACCAAGTTGTTGAAGCTTGCTTAGATTTTAGTTTGGGAGTAAAAACCCTCAAGATTTGATGAAAAACAATGAGGTTTGGAGGGTTTTTATAGAGGAAAATCGAGTTAGGGTTTTTAAGGTTTTTAAGAGTTTAATAAAAACTAAAGTTGAGCATTTAAACCCCCTTAAAAATCCTTTCCGGATACGCGTTTCGAAACAGGTACGACCGTTTCAAAACAGGCATACCGAAACGTCTACTATCGTTCTGAAACCTATTGATCGTTTCGATACTGATTTGACCGTATCGAATCCTACCAGATATCTCGTATCGAAACACATTTGGGCCATTTTGATACATGTCTTGGCAGAGGCAAACTATTTTGAAACCCTTTGGGGCGTTTCGAAACACCCTGATTACATTGTATTCTTTTAAAGCACCCGTATCGAAACAGAAAGACCCGTTTCGATATGCCTAGGCCTGGAGGTGCAGATGAGGCTCTAAATTACAGAAAAATTGAAACTTAATAAGTCCTATGCATAAATGATATGTATGAGCAAGAGTAACATGTTAAAACACAAGCATACTCCCCCTAACTATAAACATGGATGAAATTAGGATCAAAAACACATAAGCATGATATTTTACAAGAAATCAAGCAATTTAAGCACAAAAGGTCCTAAAGGTCAAGATAGGCTAGTCAGACCTAACTCTATCCTAAGGGACCAAAAACGCTCATTATCTAGAGATTTGGTAAACATGTCCGCTAATTGATTTAAGGTGTCTACAGACTCTAAAAAAACATCTTTCTTAAAGACATGATCTCTAATGAAATGCCTTATTTTTATGTGCTTTGTTCTAGAGTGTTGGATGGGATTTTTGGTAAGACATATAGCACTAGTGTTATCACACTTAAGGGGTATGGTGTCAACCTTAATACCATAGTCTAAGAGTTGTTGTTTCATCCAAAAGACTTGAGCACAACAACTCCCTAAGGATGTGTACTCGGCTTCGATGGTAGATAAAGCTACACTATTTTGTTTCTTGGAGAACCAAGATATGAGAATATTACCTAAGAATTGGCAAGTGTCGGAAGTACTTTTCCTATCTATTTTGCAACCCCCGTAATCCGCATCCGAAAAAGCATGAAGGTTAAAGGTTGAGTCTCTAGGGTACCAAAGACATAAACAATGAGTATCTCTAAGGTACCTAAAGATCCTTTTAACGGCTATAATGTGAGACTCTCTAGGACTAGCTTGAAACCTAGCACACAAGCAAACACTAAACAATATATATGGTCTACTTGCGGTAAGGTAAAGTAAAGATCCAATCATAGAGCGATAAAGCTTAGAGTCAACACACTTACCTCCTTCATCTTTGTCAAGCTTTGTAGTTGAGCTCATTGGTGTGGCTTGAGGCTTTGCATTCTCCAAGACAAACTTTTTGAGCATATCCTTGATGTACTAAGCTTGATTGATAAAGATTTCATCCTTCATTTGTTTAATTTGGGGTCCCAAAAAGAATGAGAGCTCCCCCATCATGCTCATTTCAAATTCACCTTGCATCAACTTAGAAAAATCTTGACAAAACAATTCATTAGTAGAACCAAATATAATATCATCAATATAAATTTGAACTACTAATATATCTTTGTCATTGTTTTTAATAAAAAGTGTTGTGCCCACATTTCCTTTCTCAAAACCTCTTCCAACTAGAAAGCTTGAAAGTCTTTCATACCAAGCTCTAGGAGCTTGTTTTAAACCATACAAAACTTTTGACAATTTAAAGACATGGTTTGAAAAAATAGGATCTTCAAAGCCCGGTGGTTGTTTCACATACACCTCTTCGTTTATAAAACCATTTAAAAACGCACTTTTGACATCCATTTGAAAAAAACTTGAAATTATGAAAACATGCAAATGCAGGCAACATCCTAATGACTTTCATTCTAGCTACGGGTGCATAAGTTTAATCAAAATCAATTCCCTCTTCTTAAGTGTAACCTTGAGCAACAAACCTAGCCTTGTTTCTCATTATGTTACCACTCTCATCTAGTTTTTTTTCTAAAGACCCATTTAGTTCCTATAGTAGATTTATTTCTAGGCCTATCAACTAATGTCCACACTTTACTTCTCTCAAATTGATTTAACTCATCTTGCATGACCATAATCCAAAAATCATCTTTTAATGCTTCTTTAACATTCTTAGGCTCAATGCATGAGATAAATGCGACATGATTAAGCATTTTAAAAGAAGAGCGAGTAGTTACCCCCTTGGATGAATCACCCAAGATTTCTCTACCCTTGACATAGTTGTACTCCCTTGGGTAGCTCACTTCATTTTCTTCAAGAGACATGTCTTGCAATACTTCTAGAGGTGATTCTTGTGCTTCTTCCTCTTTGGTTGGAATCTCATTCACCTTTGATGATTCTCCACCATCATTGGCTTCAATGATCCCTACATCATCATCATCACAAGAATTCTTCCTCAGAAAGAGGTTATCATCGAAAACTACATGAATGGATTCCTCTACAACTAAAGTTCTTTTGTTAAACACACGATATGCTTTAGAGTTTAAAGAGTAACCTAGAAAAATAGCTTCATCACTTTTTGCATCAAATTTACCTAAATTGTCTTTTCCATTATTTAAAACAAAACACTTGCAACCAAAAGGATGAAAATAGCTATTGTTAGGCTTTTTAGATTTTAAAATCTCATAAGGAGTTTTCTTCAAAATAGGCCCAATTATTACTCGGTTTATAATATAGCAAGCGGTGTTAATGGCTTCCGCCCAAAAATACTTAGGTAAATTATTTTCACAAAGCATAGTCCTAGCCATTTCTTCTAAAGTTCTATTTTTCCTCTGAACTACCCCATTTTGTTGAGGAGTTCGAGGAGCCGGAAAATTATGGTTAATCCCATTTTCATTACAAAAGTTATCAAAACCCATATTTTGAAATTTCGTTCCATGATCACTTCTAATGTGTGAAATTTTAAGTTCAAGATCATTTTGGGTTATTTTTTAAAATGTGATGAAGTTTTCTAAAGCCTCATCTTTGGTGCTTAAAAAGAGGACCCAAGTATATCTAGAGTAATCATCAACAAGCACAAAAGCATAGGATTTTCCACCCAAGCTAGTAGTCCTAATTAGGGGTGTTCAAATCCGGGTACCCATAAAATCAGGTACCGGGTACCCGGTTCTTATTTTATTTTTATTTTTTTTTATTTTAAAATTAAAAAAAAAACCTTAAAAGTTTATAACACATGATCCAAACAAAATAATAATAATGACTTGAAGTTTATAACCATAAGAAAGACATTAAAAATATTAATCTCGATCGTGATTTTTTTATCTCAATTTTTTTAAAGAAACCTACTAATGCATAAATGCAATTGAGAAACCTTGTTGTTTGTTTCATATCGGATCTTACATATTCACAAATTAATATTTTTTGTTGAAAAATTTAAAACATGAAATTATATAATACAAATATAGAATGAATTTAGAGATTTAAATATAGTTCTAAAGTAAAAAATATTAAGTAATCTAATAAAATAAAAAATAAAAAAATAGGATTCGGGTACCCGAAAAAATCATATTTTTTGACCCGGGCCCGACCCAGGAAATTACGGGCCGGGTACCCGACCCGGGTAAAAAAAAGTTTCTGGGTAAATACCCGATTTTTTGTGTTCGGGTAGTCGGGTAATCGGGTCGGGTAATTTTGAACACCCCTAGTCCTAATTGGCCCAAAGAGATCCATATGGATCAATTGCAAACACCTACTTGTAGAAACATCATTAATGGACTTAAATGAGGCTCTTTGTTGTTTACCTTTAGCACATGCATCACAAATTTTGTCTAATGAGAACTTGAGCTTAGGTAGGCCTCTAACTAGATTAAGGGAAACTAATTTTTCCAAAACACTAATGCTAGCATGTTCTAGTTTCCTATGTCATAACCATACATCATTTTCATTTTGTGCAAATAAGCATGCATGGGATGTATGAATGTCATCTAGATGCGCCATATATATATTGCATATATGATGACCAATGAGCATTGTTTTATTAGATTTAATGTCAACTATTCTACACCCATTTCCATCAAACATGACATTAAATCCTTTATCACAAAGTTGACTTATGCTCAACAAATTATGTTTTAGACCATTGACATACAACACATTTTCAATGAGTATGGAAGAGTGATTACCTATGGAGCCAATACCTTCAATGTGGCCTTTGGAGTTGTCACCAAATGTTACTACTCCTTCATTTTTTGGCTTTAATTCCATGAATCGACTCTTGTCTCCGGTCATGTGCCTCGAGCATCCACTATCAATGTACCACAAATTTTAACTTTGTGCTTTAGCCTTGTAGCAATGCTCCCCCTACCAACAAAGAAATTAAGCTTTGGTTTTTGGTACCCAAATCATTTTGGGTTCATGCGTGTTAGCCCTCAAAACCTTGGTTCCCTTAGGAATCCAAGAAGCAATACCATTCGTGTTATTAGAAATAATGATTTCCTTAGGAACCCAAACACTCATAATTCTTTAACTTTTAGTTCGCTTAGAAAAATTTCTTTGTTTAGGATGAAAATTTTTTCTTTTTACATATTGAGTTTTAGAAGAATTTCCCTTTTCAAAATTGTTTGTCCCAATAGTAATAGAAGTTTTAAGATTATCCACTTCCTTTGTGTGATAATCTTGAAAATCGGAAAGAAGTTTTTCAAGATCAAGATTTTTCTTCTTAAGACCATTAGAAAGATTCATTAAGTACAAAACTTTCTTTTTCCAATTCCGAGTTAGTTTTTGAAAAAGACTCATTTTGAATTTTTAAATTAGAAATGTTTTTCTTGTTTCTCAAAATGGACTCCTTATATGTTTCAACTAACTCATCATATACCTCTTGAAACTCATCATATGCATCATGCAATTCATCAAATGTAAAATCAACAAAAGATGGGTTAGAGGTTACCATCGAATCCTCCTCAAGAGCCATGACGCAAAGGTTGGCCACTTCATGTTCCTCTTCCTCGGATGACTCCTTATCACTCCAAGTAGCAAGCTTGACTTTGAGCTTCTTCTTCTTCTCAAAGCTTTTCTTCTTGAGTTGAGGGCAATCAGAACATACGTAACCCGACTTCTTGCACACAAAGTAAATTATTGGATCTCTTTCTTCTTCTTTGCCTTTGTTCTTGAAGTCCATCTTTCTTTGAAATTTTCTCCCTCGGTTGGACTTCATGAACTGTGAGAATCGTTTGGCTATCATATCCAACTCCTCAAAGTCTTCCTCCTCACTAGAAGAGCTCTCCTATTGTAGAGAGGCTTTGAGAGCAACTCCTAGCTTCTTCTTCTTTTCCACCTCATGATTCTATATTCTTCTCTCTTCCTTCTTCTTCTCTTCTTCTCTTCCTTGCTTCATGATCTCATGTGTAAGAAGAGACCCAACAAGCTTATCAAGCTTCAAATTTTCAAATTCTTTGCTTCAATGATGACCATCTTCTTACCATCCCAAGACTCTGGGAGAGAATATAGAAGCTTCCTCACTAACTTATCTTTGGGAATTACTTCATCGAATCCTTTAAGACTGTTGACGATGATCAAAAACCGATCAAATATCTTTGAGACGCTCCCATCGGGGTCCATCTTGAAATTTTCATAGCTCAAATTTAGCAACCTGATCTTTGTCTCATTCACATCGCTAGTGCTTTCATAAGTCGTCTCCAAAGTGTCCCACACTTCTTTCGCGCTTTCGATAGATGAAACCTTCGGGTAGATATCCGGACCAAGTGCACAAAATATAATATGTAGACCATTGTCGTTAACTTGCATCCTTCGTCTATCTTCCTCGGTCATCTCTAACTTCACCTTCGGATATAGTCTTCCTTTATCGTTTCTTTTAACCGGAATGTAAGGACCTTCTTCCACTACATCCCAAACCATATAAGTCGTTGACTTGATGAAGAGACACATCTGATTCTTCCAATATGGGTAGTTGTCCTCATTGAAGAAAGATGGTTTAGTGGTTGATTGTGACTCGTAAAGGTTGGAGGTTGAAGTAGATACCATGGCTTGTCTTCGAAATTGATCACACTCTCCTAGGAACTCCTCTTGTGGTTGTTAATCCTTCAAAAGAGGTAGACTCTGATACCAATTGTTGAGTGGATCGTTGAATCGATTTAAGCCAATATGGGGTGAATTGAATTTTTAAAAAGTTTGGTGGTGAAGTGGGAAAATAAAATTTGCAAGACAAGGGATTTAGAGTGGTTCAAGTTCCAAATGAACTCTACATCTACTACCTTAGCTTCACTAAGGATTTTCCAACAACTCCACTAGTTGATCTTCCTCTTTTCTAGGCTTATGAGGAAACCTTTACACAATGGCCAATTTTTCTACCCAAAAATTGACTCAATCCTCACATAAGGTTTACAAAGAAGTTTAAGGCTAATAACTAGTATCTCTCAATACAATGTAACCCTATTAAAAGCACTCAACCCAATTGATTCAAATAAAATAGGATATACAAAGAACCACAATTTTGGTTTACAAGAAATATGGAAATTTTGCACAAGAGCTTGAATTTGATGTTTGGATGTTTCTCTTAGGATCAATAGTTGTTGCTGGTGCTTTTAGGACTCCCTTTTATATCTTCTCATTGAATTCTAGCCGTTGGGGTTGATGCCTTCATAATTATAGCCGTTGGGATGCAATCTTCCCACCATAAATGCAGTATGCAACTACCCGTTCCGAAACGCTCGACCCTGTTTCGAAACAGACAAGAATAGAAATAGTCGTTGGGTGTAATTAAGAGACCGTACCGAAACGGGCACGATCATTTCGATACACTAAGAGCATGTTCCGAAACGAGCTGAAGCTCGTTTCGAAACAATTTGCCACTGCCAAAACCTGTATCGAAACAACTTAAAACGTTTCGATACACTATAATCGTTTCTCTAAAAATTAGTTATAAAAGTGCAACGGTCATATTTTGAAACCAAGTTTGAAAATCATTTTGAAACATTTGAGGTCGTTTTGATACTGTCGTATCGAAACAGTTCAAACCATTCCGTTGTTCTTCATCTATTTCGAAATATGAAGACCTGTTTCGATACACTCGTATCGAAACTAGAAGGCTAGTTTCAAAACAGAGGTTAACAGTTTCAAAACGTTCTGAAACGCCTAAGAGTCGTTCCAAAATGCCTAAGGGCCGTTCCGAAACGGTGACTCGAAAATCATAGCTTTGACTTGGTAATCACTTAGAAAATTTTGAATAATCTTAGGTTTTGACTTGGACAATTTTCTTGGAGACTTAGGGAAGTTTTTAGGACTTAAAAATTAATTTTCTATTTTTCAATTTAGTTTTTAAAGCCTTTGTTATATCAAAATCGATTCATTAGTTTTACAATTTGCCTCATTTGTAGTTGTGGACAGATTTTGATCTAGGTAGTAAAATAACTCTGGCACATGGTTATGAAGATATAAGATCTAGTTTGAATCATATATGTTTGTGTCTGTTGGTTAACTAAGGGTAAAGTACTAGGATATTGTGGGTGTCCTGGATAACTGTAGCCAATCTATTCAAGTTAGATTTAAATTGTCATATATTAAAGTCAATGATCGAGTCATGAATTAAACTTCATGATTATCTTGGCTATATATCTTCTCATCGTTAAATTTTTTTATTTGATTGTTTGCTTTAAATTTAAATCTTTAAATTCAATTCATTCAAACCCTATTTTCGTTTAAAGAGACTTCCAAGAATGTTATTTCCTCTCAACTCTTTGTACTTTAACCTTTGTTTTCTCCCTCAAACAACCCTCAACCTTTGTTCACAGATTTTGGCAAGAGATTTGCTAGTTAGTTTGCTTGGTCGTGTGGATTCCCCTTCTAAGTGCGGCGTCGGTCTTTTTCTAAGAAATCTGGCCAAGGAAGGAAGTGTTGGTGGGTGGCGTTGGCGACGGGTTCAAAGAACCAGGGTGAAGGCTTTTGCACAGTATCGGCGCGATTTGGTCTCTAACATTGGACATGGTTACCGTTAGATCTTGGATGTCTACTTTTGGTGAAGTCAGATTCCTGGCTTCATTTTCTACCATGTTAGCAACCTTAAGAGGTTCAGGCTTGGTGGAATGCCAAATAAAAGGAAAAGAACAGTCTTGCCCAAGGTTTTCGGTATGTGTATCTCGTGGCTTTTTTCCTTCAAGGCTCTAGAGGGATTTGAAAGCATGACAAATGGTGGCCTTAAACGTCCAATTTTAACTTCGGCTTCAGTGCAAGCGTTCGCCGTCGTGGAGGTGATGTATTGCTTCGGGAGCCTCATGGGAATGGGAAGCCAAAAAGGGAAGTTTGGTCTTTGGTTAGTATGATAAGCACATCCTTGGTTTTCGTGCATGCAAAGCTTGTTGGACAACCTTATTTTCTCACATTAAAGGCATTTATTTATGGGTTTTCAATCCTTATTTGTACTTACCTATGCAATCTTTCCCACCCTTTTAGGGAAAGTTTTTGTCATTTTTTGTTATGGCTTGTTCCACCTTTCCCATGCAAAGCTAGCTGGCTTTCATTGTAAGGCTTTGTCTATTATGAAAGCAATAGTTGACTTTTCCCCATGGGGTAGTGTGCTTTTGGGTGAGTTGAACAAGGCTTCGTTTTGCCTATTGTTCGAGTTGGATTGGTGTTCGAGCTGGGTAGTGTGTTATGGTGCCTTGCTGAAAGTGGGACAACTTGAGCTCTTTGACAAGGCGAAGAGTGGAAGGAAAAGCACAACTCTAGAAGCAGTTACGAGCCAATTTTCTTTGGGGAATAGGGTGAATTTCCAAAGCTCGTTTGCGGATGTCTCCTTGCTGGGGCATCCGCAACAAAAATGATCACCATTATCCCGACCATCTTCATAGTTTGGAAGGATCGAATGATAGCTATGGGACATTTTCCTTCCATTGCTCTTGGCGTCAAAAGTTGTTCTCCAAGGATAAACTGGGTTATGATTATCTTTGGGGCTGCTATCGACCTTTACAAACCTGAGTTTTCTCATACATCGTCTATGATGACAAGATCTTCACCCCTGACTGGTGAGGGAGTCTGCCTCCGAAATGAGCTCTCATTTGAGCGTCGTAGTTGTGGCTTAATCCAAGGTGTTGGGACGGCGAGGTTGATCAATTCGTTTCTCTGGTTTTTGCCTCTGGTTAGGGTTCATCTCTGATTTCACATGCGAGGTTGTTTCTCTTGTTTCCGCTTGCTCAATGTTTCAAGGCGATGTTTGCCTTTGTTTCGCCTTTTTGTTTTGTCTCCCATGTTCGATCTCTTGGTTGTGTTTTATCTTTTTTTATTTTTCAGGTGCATGGGATTGCATGGCTTTGTTCCTTTGTTTTGTTTGGATGGGTACGTTTTGTATCTTTGTTGCTTTAATGAAACTTTGCTCTCTTTTAGATAAATAAAAACCCTATTTTCGTTTATTTATTTTTCGAAGACTTCGACAACCACTCGAAACATCATGATCTTCCCTCCTCCAATACCATCCCACATACAAGATGCAAAAGAAAATGTATGTCAAATCATCAATTGATTATTGTAAAAATACACATATATTTCCATTAGCCATGTCCATGCAACCATCATCGACTAACCGATATACATATGCTTCCATTTACATATAGCATCGTATTATACAATTAAATACTATAGACATACATACTTATTACTTAAAACACTTAATCAAAGATCATGCTTTTTATTCAACGTACATCATATTTACTCACACTTCAAACATCATACTTTCGCATATCATGACAGATCTATTTGTAAGTACTAACTACATTAAACAACCGTATTGAATTTGGATATATTATATTAAGGTTATATTTTAATATATATTCTGTATAATTCTTTTTAAACAATCCTTTAAAGTTTAATATCTAAAATTATAAGTTAAACTTTAAATCATATTCCTAAACTCTAAACCATAAGCTAAACCTTTAATCACTAAATTTGACAATTAAAATTTATATAGACTGTGTATGAAAAAGTCTTCTCGTAATATTAGTGTAATTGAATTCAAAATTTTCGAAAAGAGATTGTTCTACATATGGTTTTCACACAATTCTTATATGTATTATATAAACCGTACTGAGTGACAATGAAAGAAAGCCTTTCCTTTTGGTGTTGTTGTTTATGGTCAATTTCGTCGGCAATACGCACTCTCCGTTCGTCGTGGTTTCAGGTAGATCTGAAGAGGCTTTGAACTTGTTTTCATTTCACGTGTCCAACAAAACAAGAGGCAGAGATTTATGAGTTGTCGCCTTTGCGTGGTAAAATAAAACCATAAGTTATTATCTTCACCGACACTCTCTCCACCGTCACTTTATCACCATCAAGACCATATTTATTCCCTTTCATGAATCCACCTTCCAAGTTCCAACTACCTTCACTTTCCAAATAAGCATCCCCTGCCTTCCATAGCAAACCAAAAAAAAAAAACTATTTTCTTAATATATTTTAATGATTTCTTCAAATCTAAAAATCAAATAAAAACTTTCTTCTTTCCTCTCTTTTGACAAAGAGGGTGAAAACCCATTTTCAAGTTAAGTTGATGTGTCATTCTCCTGATAATTGCATTCTTTATAATATATAAAAAAACATTTTTTTCTTCATTTCTAATCATTTGCCTTGCTGGTTCTGTACTGGCAGTGATTTTCTGTATATTTAGCAAAGCTAAGAGAAACAAAGAGGCCAAAAAACACCCAGAGAAGCTACCATTGTATTGTACTCATCCATGGCTTCTAAGCTTCTTTTGATTGCTGTCTTTGTTCTTGATCTCATTGCTTTTGGTTTAGCTGTTGCAGCTGAGCAAAGAAGAAGCACTGTGAGTTCCCCTGAACCCTTCACTTTCTTTGATGCATTCTGTTTGTTCATCCAGTTTCTGGATTTGTCGAAAGTTTGCTGCGTTTTGCAGGAAAATGAAAGAAAGTGAGATTTTCTGTTTGAAAACAGTGGAAAATGTTGATTTAATTTTCTGGGTTTTTAGTTTTATTTTTATAAATGAAGTTGTTGCTTTTGAAGCTTATATTATTTGTGTGTGTGTATGAACTTACCAGATCTCAGCTGATTTCCCATAAAAAAGCTAGATCTTTTGTGGTCAACTGTTGATTCAACTCAAAGCAACTAAATTATGGTGTATGTATATGTTTTGTTGCAGGCCAAGATTGTTCAGGACAGTGAAATTAATTACAACTATTGTGTATATGACTCGGACATAGCCACTGGCTATGGTGTGGGTGCATTTTTGTTCCTCATGGCTAGCCAAGCCCTTGTAATGGTGGCCACCCGATGCTTCTGCTGTGGAAAGGCTTTGAAGCCTACTGGCTCTAGGGCCTGGGCAGTCATCCTTTTCATTGTTTGCTGGTATGCCATTAATGCTGATAACTATTTGAACTCATTAATCACATTATAAAAGGAAGGGGACTAAATCCCAAATTTGAGTATAGTAGAGGGACTAAAACCACAATTTGACTGACAAACTTATAACTGTGTTTTTATTCTTAAATCTGCAGATTTGAATGTTCTACTTATTCTTTGAATTGCCTGTGTGACAGGTTGTTTTTCCTAATAGCCGAGATATGCTTGCTGGCCGGATCGGTCCGGAACGCGTACCACACCAAATACCGGACCATTTTCAGCGAGCTGCCTCCCTCTTGTGAAACACTGAGGAAAGGAGTGTTTGGTGCAGGGGCAGCCTTCATTTTCTTAACTGCCATAGTCAATAAGTTCTACTGTATTTCCTACTCAAATGCTAGGGGAAACAGTTTCCAGCCTTATGGCGGCGGCGGAGAGGCCGGTGTCGGCATGGGAACTTACAGATAAGCAATGCCTGGAAAAAGGAACTAGGGCTTCAAGTTATTGCAGTAATATGTGACTACATGAACTCTATGCTATCGGTTTGGTTACTTCACTATCTGGTTTTTTGAGTTCCATTTCATGTTCTTAAGGGTTCGAGTTCGATATAGGCGAAACAGATCGTATTTCTTATTAGATTCATAATTTTTTTTTTAATTTTCTTCTCTTCCCCAATTCAAAATTGTGTAGAATTTTTTGAAGTTTCTTATATACAAGCAAATAATAGAAGACTGGTGTATGTGTTCCAATTCATCGTGCAATGCTAGTTATGTATTTTCTTGAATGAATTACAATGATGTTCAGTAAAAAATAAGTAATTTGAGTCGTTCCTCCTAGGTGACTTGGATTCAAGTAGCCAAGGTTTTAAATCGCGATTGCGGTTGCGGCGTTACATCGCGGTTTCGGACAAAAACGACTAAATTATGGTGATCACGGAGTGTTTTTTACCTCAATCGCAGTTTCGGATGGTGACACAACTGCTATATCACGACCGATATCGCAGTGGCATTCCTTTTTTAAATCTTTGCGAGATAGTTTACAGGTGTACATGAGTTTATATAAATCAAATACTAAACTAAGATACTGCCTTGTAATTGAATCAGAATACTCAAAAAATAATAATAAGAGTTAATGGTTTTAAAATTGAAAATGAATCTTAATAGCAAAATAAATAATATTCCATAGTGCTTAATTAAATATGTTGTTTTACTTTTGGCTTTTAATTTATATAGTACAAGATAATTGTGTTTTAATATTATTTCAAGTACTCATTAAATATTTTTAATTCATATTCAAATTTTACTATAGTTACATTTTCTAAATGTCTATTAATTATTTTACTTTTTCGCTTCAATTCTCTAATTAATTTAGTTTAATATCAAAATTAAAATGTAATGGTAATATACATTATTCAGAATAAAATCCTAATTGAAATACACAATAAAATTTTAACGGTTACAAAAACTTATCAACTTTAAATCGCAATTACATAAAAATTATTAACTTTATCCGTAACTGATTAATGCTAAGTAAAATTCTGTCACGCTCGATGAGCACCACTAACAACGAGCACCGATGAGCACCATTAATTTAATTTATAAAGATTAAATTTAAAAGACTCACCGTATAATTATAAATCATTTAAAAATCAAAAGGTACATTAGTTAAAATATATTATTTTATTTTTAATTTTTATTTAAACATAGATCAAAATATTTATCTACCCTTAAATTACAAAATTTTAATTTTTGTTCATTTGAAGTTTAAGCCGCCGTCTGCGTTGCCTCCTACTGCGGTTAGAAAACCCTAGTTCTGTAAATGGTCTACGTGTTCCCATAGCAATATGCGTGGTTTCTACAATGCTAGAATTGATTCTACAGGGACATGGTTTGTGCAAATGGGGTTTTCATTTTACACGAATGTGATGGTTCATGGTGTCGCTGCCGCAGAAAAAAAAAGGAACGTTTTCAGGTTTGAAAGAATACCAACAGTGAAATCAAGCTAACAGAGATGGTCTGAAAAAGCAAAAAACAGATGAATATTATCACCGACAGTAGGTAGCGACGGCGGCTTAAATTTCAAATAAATAAAAATTAAAGTTTTGTAATTTAGAGGTAGGGTAGGCTTTGATCTATGTTAAAAAAATTAAAAATTAAATAATATATTTTAATTTTTAAATAATTTATAATTATACGGTAAGTTATTTAGATTTTTAATCTTTATAAATTAAAATAGTGGTGCTCATCGGTTTTCGTCATTAGTGATGCTCATCGATGCTCGTCGAGCGTGGCAAACTCATCTTAATATTTATCAAATACCGATAATGTTACAAAAAAAATACCAACATATAATGTTATAGATTTAAAGCATCATTTTATGATCAGAGACCCGAACTGCTTTACTCGACCCGGGACTCAATATAGACCCAGATACGATGATCAAAAATTTGACATGAAGTCGAAGCAAACCATACCGAATTTTAATTGAACTGAAAATCAACTGAACTGAAAACAACTCGAATTTGATTTGTTTAAATATGTACTCCCTCTGTTCTATTAAATTTGTCCCTTATTGACTTTTTTAGGTCATTTTTTAACTTTAACTCGTCATTATTTAAAATTTGTTATTGATAAAAACATGAAAAATATATTTTATAAACTTTTAATCAAGTAGTTTTAAACTATATTTTTTATAAAATTTAATTGTTTAAAATGTTTAAATAATCATCGTCAAAGTTTTAAAATTTTAATTTTTAAAAAAATCAATAAAAGACAAAATAAATAAGACAGATGGAGTATATTTTTACTCTTCATTTATATTATATTACTAATTAACAACAACATTAGTGATAGTTTAATATTATCATTTCACCTTAAAAAGATCATTTTCATAATCATATATCGTCTCAAATAAAAAATCGCCCGATCTAATATTGACTCGACTCAAAGAAGCAATCGATCCCAAACCGAAAATCAACCAATTTGATATTGACCAGATCCGAAAATCATCCGAATCGATATTTACTCAATCTGATACTCAACTCAACTCGAAATAACATAGACCCGAACGAAATCTGAATCAGACTCAATCCGACCCAAATCAAACCTAAACCGAAAATATTCCGAACTGAAAACCAACCCGTCCAAAAATGATCCGACCCGAATCTAATTTGAACAACTCGATTGTCACCTCTATATAAATTTAAAAGCTAATAGAGGGAGCTGAAAATAGAGATTAAGCGATAAAATTAGAATTTATGATCCTATAAACAATAATAAAATAATGTCAACAATCTCTAGAGCATGTGGTTAAAGCTCTCAGTTGACACTCTCCCCTTTTCTTAGGTTGTTGGTTCAAGATCTAGTAGGTAGGAGTGAGCGTTCGAGCGAGTCGAATCGAGTCGAGTAAAAAAATTTTGAGTTATTCGAGTTGACGCGTCATATTTTACGACTTGAACTTAATTTGAAATTTTTTCGATTCGAGTCGAGTTCGAGTCGAGTCAAGTTTTCGAGTTTCTATACAAATTTAATTGTAATTATTTACCATGTTATAGTACGATCTGATTCCAATTTAAACGACTTTCTCTATTCATATAAGATATGCATATATATATATATATATGGGTTTTATTTTGATGCACAAGCTGTGTAAATTTTTTTTACACAATCTTTTTATAAAATTTAAAATCTAAATCACAAACCCTAGCAACCTAAACCCTAAACCCTAAGCCCTAAACTCTAAACTCTAAATTCTAACCATAAACCTTAAATTATATACCCTACATACTAAACCCCTAAACCCTAACATAAAACCCTAAACCCTAAACCCTAAAATTAAAGGGCTTGTGTAAACTAAAGTTTACACAGCTTGTGCATCAAAGTATTTTCCTACATATATATATATATATATATATATATATATATATATATATATATTTCTTCATATTATTTTTCACATGCATAAGTAAGATTTGTAATGTTATTTAATAAAAAAACATCATCTAAACTTCTAAAATATATTTATAATATTATTTTTAAATAAGGAATTTTTAAGGATAAAGTACTGATGGGGGTATAAATGAGTCAATGAATTGATGTAAAGAAAAAAATTACAAAAAATTCGGTTGAATGATCAAATTGAATAAAATATAAAGTTAAAGGGCTACATTAAAAAAAGAATAAATTTGTTAAAAAATATGAATTGAAGTTATATAGATATTATATAGTGTTAGTGAATCATGTGGTTTAATTTTGGTAAAAAAAAATAGACTTAAAACGAAAGAGAAATTAAAGAAATGGGAAACATTCAAAGTTGAGGGGCTAAATTACAAAAGTAGGAAATTTAATTTGAATTGAAGCTAAATAGGTATTCTAGTTTCTACATTGGTTTAGGAGCATGTGGTTCAATTTTGGTCAAAATTGACTTAAAACGAAGGAGATATTGAAGAAATGAGGAAATCATACAAAGTTAAGGGGCTAAATTGAAAAAAATATGAAATTTATTTTCAAAAATATAAATTGAAGATAAATACGTATTCTACGCTGGTTTAGGAATACGTGGTTCAAATTTGGTCAAAAATGGACTTAAAATGAAGGAGGAATTGAAGAAAAATGAAATCAGTGACTAAATTGCAAAACTGTAAAATTCGGTTTTTCGATTTTTCGAGTTGGGCAAATTCCAAACCGACTCGAAATCAAAATTTTTTCGAGTTAATCGAGTTGACTCGAACAACTCGAATAACTCAACTCGAATAACTCGAAATTGAAAAAAAAAATATTGATTTTTTCGAGTCGAGTCGAGTTTTGCTCACCCCTACTAGTAGGAGTAAAACTCATCTCTCTCCTAATGGGTAAAAATTGTTTAAAAAAATAATAGAAAAAAAATTTGATACAAAGTGTAAGAAATTTAATGAAAAAATGAGATCAATTTCTTATTGATATTTCGAGGCAAACTTTCAATAAATGAGGTTTTTTTTCTTACGATGTAATAAAATTGTCAATTGCATAATCTAAAATTACATATAATAACTATGAATATACAAAAAATATGAGGGATTAAAATTGTTATGGCTTTAGCCTCATTTCCATTAAAAATGAACAAAAATTATAGAAAAGACTAAAAATGCATTGAAACATCGAAATCATAGAAATGCTTGTGAAAATGTTAGAGATTCACCTCTTTTTGCATACCATACAAATCTAAGAAAACCTATTTATACACAAAAAAAATATTGAAACTCTTATTTAAAAAAGTTAATGAAAAATATAACTATAACATTTAATAAAAGGAAAATTATATAATTTTAAAGTGTAACCGTCAAAATTAATTAAAAGAAACGTTAAGAAGCAATTAAAACAAGGGAAACATATTCCATTCACTGTGGGTGGAAAATTTGTTTTCTCTGATCACTACTTTTTAGGGTTTAATGATTAGAGTTAAGAATTTAATGCTTGTGGTTAGATTTTAAAGTTTGAGAATAAGTTTTACGGTTCAAAATTAATCTTCTAGTGCCTGTAAAAAAATATACTGTCATGTTTGAATATATAAACGGTGACGCTGCATACATGTCTTTTGAAAAGAGAATAATAACTTCGTAACAATACAAAAAAAATTTCACTGACCAGTGCATCAAATAATTTCTTTTAATACAATTCAATAACTATAAACATATATTGAGAAAAGAAGGGGGACATAATTAGATGGATGAAAAGATTATAATACCCCTATTTATTCCATTAGCTCTCAAATAAACTGAAATAGATAATATATTGATTTGGTTCTGTTTGATTTTCATTTCACAAAATAAGAAATTATAATTATTGTTGATTGAATTTAGTTCGATTATCAGTTATGGAATAGGTGACCGTAAGGTGTCAATTTAAAACAAAAATTTTCTGCCTCCTAATCATGCCCTTTTTATGTCTTACACAAAAATACATTCTACTTCAAATTTCCTAAACTTTAACTATAAATTTTAAACTTATTTTTTAAAATATAGGCATAAAAAAGAACACAATTTAGAGGGAGACGGTTTCATCCGCGAATTTGTCAAAGCCAACATACTCAAATCCTAACACCATTCTAAGCCATTTCACTGTACCTTAGCAGAGGCCACTCCCGATCCCTTTCAATCCACTGCTAAACCAACCCATAACTAAAGGGAGTGGAACCCCATCCCAAAATATCCCCCACCAAACCAGAACACACTATTGTTAAAATATACATGGAAATCAAAAACTCAAAGCCTCATTGGCTACACTGAATTGATGTGGCAGATAAGTTGCGCTGCTCAAATTATCTTATCTTCCCTACCTCTCACTATATATTTCCTTTGCTCTTCTGCCCCAACCAACACTCATTTCAAGGTGGTTGAGTAAAGATTTAAAGTTGGGAAATGGCTCTACAAGCTGCTGCCTTGCTTCCATCTACTTTCTCTGCTCCCAAAGAGGTCTGTTTTTGATTTTTTTACTGATGAAATGATCCATTTTTTATGAATTAGATATTGGGTTTGACGTTTTGGGGTTTTAATAGGGAAAGACTGGTGCTTCTTTCAAGGATTCATCTCTCTTTGGAGTTTCAGTTTCTGACCATATCAGAGCTGACTTCACCTCTTCAGCATTAAGATGCAAGGTACTTCACAATAGTTACTTCAATGGAGTTTATGCTGTGTTTTTTGGCCTGTAATTAAACTCTTTTTTCACTTTCATTGTAGAGGGAATTCAACCACAGAACTGGTGCTGTTAGGGCCCAAACAACAGCCACTGCTACTCCAGCAATCAGCAGGTCTTCAATGGATGGGAAGAAAACTCTTAGAAAGGGCAGTGTGATCATCACTGGTGCCTCTTCCGGATTGGGTTTAGCCACTGCTAAGGCCTTGGCTGAAACTGGGAAATGGCATGTCATAATGGCCTGCAGGGACTTTCTCAAGGCTGAGAGAGCAGCAAAATCTGCTGGAATGTCCAAGGAAAACTACACCATTATGCACTTGGATCTTGCCTCGCTCGACAGTGTCCGGCAATTCGTCGATAGCTACAAGCAATCGGGCCGGCCTCTTGATGTGCTTGTTTGCAATGCTGCTGTTTATCAGCCTACTGCCAAGGAACCCTCATTCACTGCTGAAGGATTTGAGCTTAGTGTGGGGACTAACCATCTTGGTCACTTCCTCCTTTCGCGTTTATTGCTCGATGACTTGAAGCAATCTGATTATCCATCGAAACGACTCATCATTGTTGGTTCCATAACAGGTAATTTGCAACCAATGTATTCGAAATAAGGTTTTTTGTAAAAGGATTGTGATATTGATGTACTAACTTTGAGTTGGTTTTTTGTATAATGAACCAGGAAACACAAATACTTTGGCTGGAAATGTACCTCCAAAGGCAAACCTTGGGGATCTAAGGGGGCTTGCTGGAGGATTAAATGGACTGAACAGCTCAACAATGATAGATGGTGGAGATTTTGATGGTGCAAAAGCATACAAGGACAGCAAAGTCTGCAATATGCTCACTATGCAAGAATTCCATAGGCGTTTCCATGAGGAAACCGGCATCACATTCGCTTCGTTGTACCCCGGCTGCATAGCTACCACCGGCTTGTTCAGGGAGCACATTCCGTTGTTCAGGCTCCTCTTCCCTCCATTCCAGAAGTATATCACCAAGGGGTTCGTCTCTGAAGACGAAGCGGGAAAAAGACTTGCTCAGGTATAAGCAAAGACCAGGACCGCAAATACTCGGTTGCAATTTTTGTGCATTGCAGACACATTGTTTTATGTCTTGCGCATTAAGACAAGTTTCATTGCTTCTAATGCAGGTTGTGAGTGATCCTAGCTTGACGAAATCAGGTGTCTACTGGAGCTGGAACAAGGCATCGGCTTCGTTCGAGAACCAGTTGTCTCAGGAAGCAAGCGATGAAGAGAAAGCACGCAAAATATGGGAGGTGAGCGAGAAACTCGTTGGCTTGGCCTAAACATGGAAGCCTTAAGGGTGCTATTTCGACTTAAAATCTTATGCTTTGCGGGAGAGCTTTGTTAATGGCTTAAGGGTCTGATTCCATTGATGAGTGTAGATGACTTTGTGAATTGCAGCTTGACAATAAAATTACTCACCCCAGTTGCAAACCTCAAATTACTCTAAGCATTGTTATCAACATGGAAATGGGAAAAAAGAATTAAGTTGGCAAAATATTAAGTTTTTAAGGTGTTGAGCAGCAAGGTTCCCAAGCTTCAGTTGCAGATGCATTTCACTTCAAGCAAATTGCTAACATGCTTCAATTCCGCTGAATTAACTCCAACGTAGAAACCAAAAAGAACAATGAAAACCAAACAAATTTGCTTCAACTTTTCTTCTATGAATTTTGCTTATGCGATTGCTTTATGCTCAATCACCCTGCTGTAGTTGCTGGTGCTCAAACCTGTGAATTTTAAGAACAATTGTTCTCTTAACCACTGAAGCAAGTTGGTTCGTGCAAGGGTGTTATATTTGATTGTTAATAATGTGAGTAATATTAAAATTTCAATTTAATGCATTTGATTTACTAAAATAATGAAATGTTTATGGAAACTAATACCTTGCTCTCATCAAATCATTACAAATTTATTGATTTTAACAATTTTCAATATTTTTAAAATTTTAATGATAAGAAATTTATGACTCGGAAATCTTTGACAAACCCAAAATAGAGGAACCCAATTCAGTTCACTCCTATACCAGCCCATTTGTGAAAAAAAAAAGAAATAGGTTTTAATTTAGAGTTTTATCAAAGCTGAAGCTTTTCAGAGGATAAAACCTCAAAAAGGAACTCTTTCAATTCACCGAGAATGGGAAATAAACGAAAACACAGCGAAATCCAGACAGCTAAACCAACAATGTATGTTTTGCTTATTTCAGTGCATACAATGGAAGAATTGAAGCTCACCGGAAATCATTTGAAAGGTTTCGCCTCCTTTGTTGACTCCCTCGGAAATTTTGAAAAAGATGCTCATTGGAAGCTTCTGAAGGAGATGATCATACAGGTATGTTGGTGTTTGTCTTCTCAAATGAACATGTTTTTGGATTTAGTTTTCTCCGCTGTCTTTCTGCCTGCAGCATTGTAAATTCGAATTATCTGTGATGATATTTTATATGAATGGTAGACAATTTTAGAAAGACCATTACTCTTTTCACGAATATCCTTTATTAATGCTTTTGCTTTCTGACTTGCAAAACTTTGTGAAGGTTGTTACTTGTTCGATATAACAATGTTAGTCTTTTGTTAGTAACGGTTAACTGTACTGTAGAGAGAAAACGTGAATATTGCATTACAGTTTATTCTCTATTTTTGTTTTGTGTCGGGTATTTGGAACTCCGAAGGACTTGAATCTGAACCTTATCATGATCATGCCTTTTTTTTCTCCATTGTTGATGACCATATATGGTTCCGCATTTAACAGGTTTGTGTAGTTGTATGATCTATGTAGTGCATGTCACAATTAGTTTTTTATATCACTCTTAACCCTGCTGTTTCCTAATGCAGATATCTGTTCCTCCGACAAAACGGTTTGAGGGGAACTCGATAAAATGACCCTTTGATTTGTGTTTTTCCTATTCATAGTTCATACAATATGATTATCTAGTAGTTAAGCTGTTTGTATTTGTAATATAAATTATAATTCTCAATGTCGGTTCTGTGCAGGTTGGTCCAAGATTTTGTTTGAATCCAATCAAGATATTCGCTGGCAGCTTTGGGGGTCGAACACTATACGTGAATCCTTTCTATGTATCGCGTAACCAGGTTAGAGGATTTTATATTAACCTTGATGCTCATGGTGCAAGGACCATGGTTAATGATATTTTTTTAACAGATTCACTCGTTATTGCCACTTATCTTCTTCCGTTCCCGAAATTTGCCAGATCCGGGCATTGGAGAAAAAGCGGAAGGCCGAGAAGTATGCGAAGAAAGTTAAAGCTAAGATGAGGAGGAAAATGCATGAGCTATCTAATCCATTGGTGGAGCCTGATGAATTTGCGGATATGTGGAGGATTGATCTTTTCTTCTGCAAGTGAAAAGAATTGGAAATTGCAGAGCTTGGTTTGCCTTGTATGTTTTCGTTTTTGTAGATCATTCACATGTTGCCTGTTGGAGCATAGGTATGAAAATGGTATTATATCTCGGACACCAAAAACCATCTGCTTCATGGTTTTGATTCCATTTTGTCACAAAAGACCCTACATCTTGGCAAGGATGATAATAGTTCAATTTTAATCTCTCAACTTTTGATTTTAGCCGCTCAAATGAAAAAAAGTGATATAGCAATCACGAATGCTTACCACTTACCAGCATTGCAATCACATGTCATCTACATTATTTTCTTTTGGGGTCAGTCCTAACAGTTGGGAAGGTAGGCAAAGGATAGGGTACGGCCTTCATTGATGACCTCCAAAAAAAACATGATAGGACGACAAATAGGGGAATTGTCTGCAATTCACCAGCACATCCCTCATTGATGGCCTCCAGAATCATGGAATATAACCACTGAATCATCACCTTCGATTCACCTGTACACCTTACGCAACTCAAATTTTTTAAAATAAAAAAATTATTTTTTTTATTAGAATCACTCGTTGGGTTTAAATTAATTATGACACGTATCAATTCTGTATATACATTTATATTTTCTAACAACACTTTTGCTTATATTTCTTTTGCAATAAAAGTTTTCAACCCATCCCCACATATTTAAATAATTATATTTATGGAGGAGATTAAATACAAGAGAGGCGGCCGAGAATATTGAATTTGGTGGACAAGAATACAAAGGAAGTCGTAATTCGTATGTATAATAATCCAAACAAAAACATTATATAAATCATACATTTCATGTTTTTCTTTTAAATAATCCAAACAAAATATGCCGATACGCTACTTCTCATCTCCCCTAAACCTTTTGAATTTGTGTTCAAAACTCAAAAGAATATAAATATAAGAATTGGTGTAATGTTATTACAGAGAGTGCGACTGTGTTCTTATCTTTCACACGTGAAACGTACGGATCTTGACAGTTCACTCATCTCTGGATCTGCATGTGCCTTTGTCGGTTGCTCTTGTCCTTTCTCTTCTCTTCTTCACCTACTTTTATTCTCAAATATAGTTTTGTAAGTATAGAGTATAAATATAAGTATCAAAATTTGTCAAAAATCACACAAAAAATAATAATTTCAAATGTTATTCATAAAGTCTAATATTTTAAGTTTTTAAACAAGTTTCGAAATATATCGTTTTTAAGCTGCACCCTAAACCTGTTGTACCATAAATTTGCCCCAAATTTTATTAAAATAAGTTTGCACTAAATCTCAGTATTTTTCTTAATATTTTACAAATTAAATCATGTGTCCACTTGACTAGAAAACAGAGAGTTGAAAGTGCTACAATTAGAAGTAGATCTGAAAGCAAGTACTTTGTTTTGGGGGAAAGTAAAATAAGATTAAAGACCAAACTGAAAAGGGTTTGGATCCACTTATCATGAAAGCTGCAACTTGGATGCCAAATTTATGCCATTATTCACTCGTTTATTCTAAAACGTTACAACGGTCGATTCTTGTAATCTTCTTTATTAAATAAAGATTTTTTATATTTTCAAAGTAAATGTTAAGATTCAAATCTATTAAGATAGAAGACAATAAACTATATATAACAAAATATTTAATCCTAAGAAATAATTTTGACTCCAATTTTTAAACTGAGACGGTGTTTTGATTAATTTTTTAAAATGAGGCAATATTTTGATTATATATAACAAAATGTTGTGATCAATATCACAAATGTGATTCGTAGTCTAGTGGTAAAGGCATGTCTGTATAATTATTATACAAATTTACGTTAATTGTCATGTCATGTTCTTTGTTAAGTTTTATCGATAAGTTGTTTGATAAATATCATATTAAGTGATCTTATTGGCGAAATTAAAAAGAATAGTTTTCAAAATAAAACTTTTCTGGTTGTAATTTAAGGTCTTCCGCTAAATACCAGACAACCTACAAAATGATAACGAAAACAATTGAGATTGCACTAATCTACTTATAATATGGGAATATATATGATAAAAGTGGCGTTAGTGAAGTTTAAACAAAGTTGTTTATTTTACTATTTAAGAATTTATTTGATATTTAGAGTTTAAGGGTTTAAATTTTAAATTAGTGTTTAGAGTTTTAATATTTAAGATCATAAATTTTAAGGTTCAAATAGGCAAGATTGTCCAACTCCAGACATAAATTTATAGTCATTTAAACAAAACAATTAGAATATTTTTATATCTTAATTATTGGAACAATCAAATACTAAATAACTTTTGGCCAAAAGAATACTAAATAACTCAAATCTCTCTTATATCCTTAATTATAAAATCAGAGATAATAATAATTTGATTTTTTTGAAAGATGATAATTAGAAATTTTTATTTAGTATTTTATAATAAGTTTTTATTTGATAAAAATTCTCGTTTTGTGTTTTTTTTATTGTCATTCCGGTTTTCAAGGCTTCGCCCTAACTAATTCGGACCGACCCGTGTTGCACAAGTGACTTTGATGGGCGAGTCTCTCAACATGAATTTTTTGCATACACAATACCTTAAACTCAAGACCTGCTTAAGCGGATCTGCTTACCATTTGGACCTACCCATGTTGGTTTCGTTTCATGTTTTTAATAGTTTGTATTTTTTTAGCGTGAAGAAAAATTGTTTTAGAGAATATAATCATTTTTAGTTGTCATTGAATATTAAAATTTAAATACAATAATAATATATATTAGACTAAATAATATTAAAAAATAAAAAATCAATTTAAAATAAAAAATAGGGATCAAACTAAAGAAAAACTTAAAAGTCTTGACATGTTATTTACCATTTTTCATGGAAACCAAGTACATTTTTTTAGTCAAAAGTGTCATGTGATGTGATATAATTGGCCATGGGTGGTTCAATGATTTAAAGGGATTCATGTAATTTATTAAAATAAAACACTTAATTTTTTTAAAAATAAATATTTGTTGACTTGTTATGTGTGCATGTGAGATTAACATTTGAATAACGAGTCTAACAACCTATAAAATACAATAATATTTTTCTTTTCGTATGTGTTAATTTCTACTCGTTCAGAACTAATCTTTTACTTTTTCTCTTGCAATCATTTAACTTAATATATTTAAAAAAAATTAATTATGTACAGCCACTGTCATTGTGCCTATCTAGAATTACCATTGTCATTAGTCAAATATTGATTTGGACTGAAATGTATAATATAACTAAATATTAGGGACAAAACATATAAAAACCTTTAAGAAATAACTTGATAAAATAAATACAATTTTGTGGACAAATTATATTTTAAATCTTGAGTTGATGATTATATTTGTGATTTTGGTCACATATTTGTATTTGTTGTTTTTCGTATTTTAATTTCAATCCCATTCATGTTTTGTTTAATATTACGGAATCTTTTGAGACAAAACCCGAGTTGTGTCATTTTAATCATGGAAAGGTGGAATTTAAGCTTCTTTCTTTCGTTGGTACAGATAAGCTGTCTTTTCGTCTGTACAAGGAAACAAAACAAAACATGTATAGTTGTTGCTCAATGATTGAAATATATACTCTTATTTTAATGTCGCCTTTTCTTTTTGCTAAGGTTGTCATATTCAGAAGAAGAAAAATCTAACACCAAACCTTTGGTTTATAGTGAGTGTTGATAAATGAAATATATATATAGACATTTTGTACAACTTTTTATTCTTCCAGAAGCCATTACAATTTAGTATCATCACTCATAATTCAATATAGTTATCACATCACAATCCTTTAAATATACATTACATTATTTTTTAGGATAAACTACACCACATATCACTCAATTATTTTTTGCTAGAGGAAAATTATTAAAACTATATACTTGGAGGAGTTTGAACCTAGAACCTTCAAATATAAAGGCTAAACTTTAACCACTAAACCAACTTGATATTATATAATATTTTACCAAAAAGTAGTATATATCGCAAACTACATGAGATTAATTCAAATTATTTTATGAAATAAATAATACTATAAATAATATAAAATATATTACTTATATATAGTTTATTATTTTTATTTTTATATAATATTTATAATATAAATAATATATAAAAACTCTAAACCCTAAATTCTAAACCTTAAACTACAAAGCCCAAGCCTCAAATTATAAACTTGGTTTGAGATTTAAGTTTAGGGTTTAAGGTTTTTATATATTATTTATAATATAAATATATTATTTAATAAAGATATTTTTTTAATGAATATTTTTTAAAAATAATATATTTATATTATAAATAATATGTAAAAAAACCATAAAAATAATCTATTTTTATTGATATATATATATATGTAAATAATATATTTTATATTATTTATATATTAATATTGTTTTTTTCGTAAAATAATTTAGTTAAACCAAATGGATAAGATTATATAATTTAAATAAAATATATTATTTTATTTTTATATATTATCTATAATATAAATATATTATTTAAAAAAACCCTAAATATTCATAACGATAATATATAAAAAAACCCTAAACCCTAAGGTTTAAGGTTTAAGTTTGAGGGTTAGGGTTTGTGAGTTAATAGTTTAGGGTTTTTATATATTATTAATAATATAAATATAAAATATTTATAAAAATAATATATTTATATTATTAATAATATATAAGAATAATATATTTTATATTATTTATATATTAATATTATTTATAGTGTTATTTATTTCATAAAATAATTTAAATTAATCTCATGTAGTTTGAGATATATACCATTTTTGGCAAAACATCATATAATATCAAGTTGGTTTAGTGGTTAAGGCTTAGCTCTTACATTTGAAGGTTTTTAGTTCAAACCTCTCCAAGCACAGCTGCACCAAAACGACGTCATTTTGACTTAACGAGGGTGTTAAGAGTTAACGACGAAGTGGTATTTTTGAGTCACATATTAAAATTCAGTAATAGTTTTGAACAGTTTTAAAGTTCGGTGACATTTTCGACTCATGAGCCATAGTTGAGTGGTATGTGGTGTAGTTTATCCTATTTTTTATGGGTTAACATCTAATTACACTGTAAATTTTTTAATTGTTTTTACATTTTTTAAACTGTTGTATGAGGGTAAATATATAGCTAAGATTATTTCTTTATCTTTTTTTTTTCAAGTGATAATCTTAATATTTCTTACTGTTAATCTCAGTTATTATTTTCTTTCATAACGATCCAAAAAAATATAAAACTTTAAAGTTTTACATAGCGTAAGAGGATCATATATCTTCTTTTTATTGTAAATATATTAAATACTTCGACTAAAATGAAATTTTATATTATAAAGATTGCGATAAGTAAAATTGATTGTTCGTTGCAAACTTTTTTTTGATATAATGACAATAAATGCCCCTAACATTTGATTGAATAATCACTTTGGCTACTATTTATTTTATTTTAGTTCGAAATAACCCCTCACTGGATGAAAACCGTTAGTTAACTAATGGTAAACACCTTGAGATGATGTGACAATTCTACACGACATCATACGCTAATATAAAAGTGTCACATTTACGAAGATTTTGCAATTTGACCTCAGGAGGAATCTAACTCAAACCTTTGTTTGCGATGATAGTTCACGCCTTAACCACTTGACGTATGATGCTACGTAGGATTGTCACATCATTTCAAGGTGTTTACCCTTAATTAATTAACACTTTTCATCTTATGAGAGATCATTTTAACCCAAAATAAAATGTTAAATGTTAATCAAACAATATATATGTTTTTTTTTGTATTATAGCTATTTTTTTATAAATAAACTTTTCAATAATTCAACTATAAAGAATATATATTTGTTTTTATTGTTTTGTTTCATTGCACTCAACGAATTGAATCATGTGATATACCAACGTGAATTGCATAAAAGAAGGAGATTTTGTTTTGCAATGCCTAGTGTAGTGTATGAACTGAAAATTAAGCTTTGGCGACATGTTACTTTCAACTACAAAAAGGACATTATTTTGGATTTTGGATGTAACCCAACCCAAAGGCATATTCCAACAAATATTCTTCTTCCATCACATCATTGTAATTTACTTATATATTTGTATTTATCTTGGCTTTTCCTCTTTTAAAACAAAAGGAAATCTTAGATAAAGATGTGATTAACTTGATTATCTTTCAAATGCAATTTAAGATTGTATGAAATCTTACCATACATTACTACAAATCGACCTTGAAAAACTGTTTATCTCTTGCTAATTGAGAAACAGGGACGAAACTACATGTTCCTTGGGAAGGTGCCCTAGCCCCCAGGTAGGGGAATTTTTTTTTTTAACCTTCGTTTGTTATATTTTTTTTGAAAAAATAATAAATTCTGAATTTACCTCCTCATCTTTTAATATTTATGTTTTGCACATCGATCCTAAATTTTAACTCTGTTACTATTGAGAAACCTATGTCAACCACTTTTCTCATGGAAGCTTAGGTTTTCAAAGGACTAGGAACCAATACATAGCTTTCATGATGAAGGCTTGTTATGCTCTTATAAATTCAGTAGATGTTCTTATTAATTTTTAATCATTCAATGACTTAAAAATATGTAAAATTTAAAAATTTTATACTGTATAAATAGATCATAACCCTATAATATATAAATAAATAGTAAAGATAACTACCACAAACTATAAAACAATAAAAATAAAATAAACGAGTAATTTATTTACGAATGAATTATTCTCATACTACTTTTATTTTCGACCAGTCTAATTTTAATAATTAATTTTGAAATAAAATATATTTTAGACAAATTATCAATTCATAACACTTTAGGCTAGCCACTGGTTGTTAACTCATGTTATTTTGATAGCACGACACTTTAACAAAAATAATTAATTGGACCTCTTAACTTTTAAAAATTCATTTTTTCATCATCTTATAAAAAGAAGGAAAAAGCTCTCTTAATGAAACGGGGCGTTGATAAAAAGAAATGTAGTCAACAAGAAGTTGTTTTAAGGCATCGCATAGAATCTTACCCTGCACTTTGATTTATTTTTCTTTCTTTTCTTTTTCAATTAAAAAGTCCATTAATTATCGGCTCTGCAAGTGCTTACTGATTTTGATTTAATATTTCAAAAATGTTTTTTTTTAATTTCTAAAGTAAAAAAAAAAATGTCCTTTAGTTTTGTACAGAACAGCAGTAGTACCCGTAATCCGGTTTCAAATGTAAGTTTAGATAAGAGTAAAATAAGAAAAATTCAAATTTTTTCTTAACCTTTTAATAAAGCATACACACTTTTGTAAATAAAATTGTTTAAATTTAAATCTTTTAAGATAAACATCATCATTTTTTTCTACTGAGACTATTAATTTGGTTCTTTCAAATATATAGTTACACCATTTTTGTAACATATATCATAATGGGTTATTAAGCACAGTTATACAATCTCATGTACATTTAGCATTTAGCATCATATCTGTTGAGTTTTATGGTGCTCGATTTCCTTCAACTGATGTATTTGTCAAGTTTGAAGAAGATTAGATTTTTTGTGTTAAAGTGGAAGCTAAAAGATTTGAATTGGACACAAGAATTTATAGTGGTTCGGCCTTCTAACAAGCACTTACATCCACTGTCTTCACTTCCCACTAAGGATTTCAACTAAATTCACTAAGAATTTCGTCCCCTTTTCTAGGCTAAAGAGGCAACCTTTACAACTTTCAAAGCTTTCTACCCAAAGCTTGAGTAAACCCTCTTTACAAGAGAAATTCTAAGCAAACTTAAAATCCCTCTAATAGGTGTTTGTTTGCACTATTTAGCTTTCACCCAAAAGCTAAACACTTGAGCAAATTTAACAATATTTAGCTCACTAATTTTGTCTATACAAGAAATGGACAATTTAAGCTCTAAGACAATTTCTTGATCATAGTGTTGTTGACAATTGAAGCATTAGCCTTCTCTTGATGCTTGGAGGTCCCTTTTATACTTCTAATTGAGTTTGTAGCTGTTACTCGTTATTAGGGTTGAATTGGAACCGTTGAAGACTTTATTTCTCACATTAATTGCAGTCCTGGTACCTATCGTATTGGTACACGGGGACCCGTATCGGTACGCCCTTCTTCAGAACTAGCTGTTGGGCTCTTGCCAGCCTAAACATATCGGTACGCTTAAAGAGCGTATCGGTACGACCTCTATCTGTATCGATACGGGCAAGCCTATATCGGTACGGGTTTTGACAGAATCAAAACTGGAGTAAAAATGTATCGATACGGGGTATACCGTATCGGTACGGTAGTGTTGAAAAGCCAGTTTTGAGTACTTTAAAACACATTCCAAACTTTGCCAAAAACCTTTTTAAATACCTCACACATATTTTCAAGTTGTTTGGACTTAAAGACATGTTTTAAATTCTTTTCAAATTAGTTCAAAATATTTTTTAATTATTATATCAAAATACTTAGTTGTTCAATATCATATATGCTATCATGACATAATTTCACATTCTTATTGATTGCAAGACACAATTTCTCATAACATGTCATAATTGCTTGGAAAAACATTTATTTGAATTGCAACATATCATGTAGCACCTAGCTCTATAGATTCGTGTCAACCTTATAATAATAAATATTCTTATAGTATGCTTTGCATGTAAAATACAAATCCTGTATTCAATCCTTGAATTTATTAGCACATCATGTGAACTTATCAAACATGCTTCAAATTCAATAATTTATAATACAACATTTGGCTTATGAATCATGGCATTTGCATACCGTTGTAACATGTAGCATCCAAGAATCATCTAATTAATATAATAGAAAACCAAGTAATGGCCATATAAGGAGAAATGATGGGTGTTCTGATATAGAAAGGGAAGAGAACTCGAGAAAGACTCATCGAAAAAAAAAGTCATTTTTGTTAGAGGAGAGAAAAAATTACTCTTTTGTCTTTAAAAGTATAAAGTAACAATTAAGGTGACTATTGACGGTGATTGAAGAGTTCATATAAGCCTTACATATATTATTTATCATTTAATTATTAGGAGTATACCAAAGAGTTTAACTTCTAATCATGATTCAACTATATTGAAGTATATGTTGAATGATAGTTGATGTGTCAATTAAACTACTATTTCTATAGTTTTCTAACTAAATATTTTTTTATACAGTTGCATCTTTTATTATATGAGTTTATTGAAACTTTGAAAATGATTCAGATATCAATATTTTTTTGATTGAAAAGGGGATGCTAGCATAAGCCTCATTAAAAACCTCCCTAACCTAAGGTGGAGGAAAAGAGTACCTATGAAAGCACAAACAACGTTAGAGACGATACGAAAACCAAAAAATCAAACAAGGAGAAACCATAAAACTCTACCAACAAGAACAAACAGTGAAGGGAAAGCTAATAGCCAGCCTGCCTTACAAGCACATATCGACCTGCAGAAAACAATGCTGGCAAAGTAACCAGCTTCCTTGCAAACACAAACGACCTGCTGAAAACCAACGCTGGTAAAGCAGCCAGCTCCAGTGCCGACCTCAAACCTGCATGCTATCCTTGCTCAATGCAACGACAACTTCCAACAGAGGCGTAGGAAACAAGGCGAAGCTTCTGCTCGGGTCTTTACCCAACTTAGCAAGGCCATCCGCGACACCATTCACCTCACGAAAAACATGGGTAACAGACACATCTCAATCCTTTGCTAGAAGTCTATCGATATGTACAACCAAAGCCGATACATCCGAACCACAAGACTCTTTACGAATCAACTGAACGACACGTTTATTATCAAGCTCCACACAAACTTTACGAAAACCCATCTCCCAAGCTCGATTTAACCCTTCAAAAACACCCCACAATTCAGCTTCAAGCGAAGAACAAATTCCAATAAACTTGGTGAAACCTATCTGCCATCTACCAAGGCTATCGCGGATGACGCCCCCACACCTCGCAAGGCCCGAAGATGTACATCGAGAACCATCGGTATTGAGTTTAACCCAACCATCAAGCGGAGGAGACCATCTAGCATTTATACATAACGGACAGGCCATATCTCCAACCAAACTACTCCTTGAAATAGCCGCACGATACTCCGACACTAAGCGCAACCCTCGCACAACAACCGATTCAAGGGGAACATCTCCGGATCAAAGACAATGGAATTCCTATGTAACCAGACCACCCACAGAACCGCTCCAAACAACGAACTCCATTCCTCATTGTTCGTACCAACATACACAAAGGAAGAAAGATTAGTAAGCAACCATTCCCGAAAATTAGTGCTGAAAAAATCATCCAATTTGTCCTGCCGAACCAGGCTAGCCCAAGCACCCCTCGCCACCAAACAATGCCGAAAGAGATGGTCCACACTCTCCACTTGCCCATTGCACACACTACATCGACTGTCAATGGAGATGTGACGCTGGAACCGTTCCTCATTACTGAGAATCCGATTATGCGCAAGGAGCCACAAAAAGATGTGAATCCTATGTAAACCCTTATAACCTGAAATTACCTTCCAGATATGGTCAATTGAGGAAGGTAACACCCCCACACGAGTCCGATAAGCTGAACCAACAGTAAAGCGACGATCATCAGAAGGCAGCCAACCCACCGAGTCAGCTTGGTGATCAGGGACCGGAGCCTTAGTCCCCGCGATACGCAAAAGAATAGGTAACGGAAGCCAAGCTTGGAAAGAGTTCCACGCCCACTCTCCAGACGGCAAAACCATCGACGATACAGAGCGAAACAATAAGTCTAAAGAGCCCGCATTAGAGTGATACTAAATTAAAAGACCAACATCAGAAAGCCACAAGTCTCGCCAAAAATCCACCGAAGTTCCATTGCCTAAATTCCACATAATGTTACTTGTGAGATCATTCCAAATCAAGCAAATACCTTTCCATAACCGAAGTTCCATTGTCTAAAGAGTTAGGTTGCGCAGTTGAAGAAGGAATCACATTAACACATTTATACTTATGACGAAGAACGCAAACCCACAACTCCTCATGTCTAGTGAGTAAACCAAAACCAACTTTCATCAGAAAAGCTTCATTTTGAGCCTCCAAGTGCTTGAAACCAAGACCCCCCTCTTCCGTAGGACGACAAAGATCATTCCACTTAACAAGATGAATAGTCGTTCCATTAGTAGAATTACCCCAAATGAAGCTTCGGATAAGCTTTTCAAGCGCAACACAAGTACCTTTAGGTAAGAGAGTAGTTTGCATCGCATATGATGGAATAGCCTGGAGGACAGACTTAGCAAGGGTTATACGGCCTGCAATATTAAGAAGCTTAGCCTTCCACCCCGAAAGCCTATCTCTAACCTGTTGAACTAAATATCGATAGGAGTCCAAAGTAACCCGCTTATGGAGCAAAGGTACGCCCAGATAACGTCCAAGCTCGTTGACTTCAGTAAAGCTGAAACCACTGCTAATGTACTGACGAAGATCCACTGGCACATTCTTAGAGAAACAAATAGTAGTCTTTGCAGCACTGACCTTATGCCCCGAGGCCAAACAGAAACGATGTATAATAGAACCAATACACAACAATTACTCAACCGAAGCTTCCGTAAATAGGACATGATCATCCGCAAAAAATAAGTGCGAAAGCCCCGGACCACCTCTAGAGAGGTGAATCGGCTTCCAACTGGCCCCATCAACCGCACTCTGAATCTCGTGGGCAAGCCGCTCCATACACAGAACAAACAGGTACAGCGAGAGCGGGTCACCCTGCCTAATTCCCCGACTAGGCCTGAATGCCGAAGAAGCAGACCCATTCCACAAAACCTACATAGACACAGAGGTAATACATCGCATAATAAGCTAACGTAACTCAGATGGGATACCAATCATCTGAAAAGTTTCCCAGATAAAATCCCATTCAAGCCTATCGTAGGCCTTCTCAAGGTCAACTTTTATAGTCATCCAACCCTTCTTCCCTGATTTCTTCCGCATAGAATGGACAACCTCTTGAGTGAGAATAATGTTGTCCGAAATAGACCTGTTTGGGATAAAACTAGTTTGATTTCCAGATATCCACTTCGGCAACAAGGGCTTCAGCCGTTTCATAATAATTTTAGTGATAATCTTGTAAAGCACTGAACACAGGCTGATAGGCTGAAATTGAGAAATAGACTCAGGAATAGGTACCTTCGGAATGAGAACCAATAATTTCGTATTCAGATTATCAACAAAGTCTTTACCATCAAACACTTCCTTCACAAAACAAAAAACACTAGGACCCACAACACTCCAATTTCGCTGATAAAAAATAGCGTGAAAGCCATCAACACTCGGCGCTTTGAGAGACCCAATTGAAAAAACGGCCTCCCAAATTTCATCATCCGATACAGGTTTGGATAACCTCTGTAACTCTCTACTCGGCAAAATAGGGAAAGAATTAGAAGAAGTGCGTGAAGTATTTCCATCCAAAGCGGAGGTAAATAGCGAGCGATAGTAATTAACGGCCATGACTTTCAAGGAAAGATCATCAGAAATTCTATTACCATTATCATCAAGAAGGGATGTGACGGTATTCATCCGCCGTCTATTCATTGCATAAGCATGGTAGAATTTAGTATTACGGTCCCCATTGATCATCCACTGACAGCGAGATTTTTGTATCCATAAAGCCTCCTCCTACGATAATATGGATTTATGCTCAATACGTAGAGTACGATCAAGCTTAAGAAGAAAATCCGTCCGACGGAATTGAAGAGCCTTTTTAATACCCCGAAGGCGACGCAAGATCCTGCACTTCTTAGCACAAATGTTACCAAAGGTGGTTGCATTCCACTCCTCCAGATGAGAATGGAGGTTATCCAGGTTCCCAGAAATATCCTCATTAGGACTCCAACAATCCGACACCACCTGCGCAAAATCTAGATGATCTAACCATGCTGCTAAAAAACGAAAGGGATGTGGACCATTAGTCATTCTCTCAGGCTGACATTTTACCAGAAGCAGACAGTGATCAGATCCCAGTATGTCTAAATGGATCACGCGGGTATGGGGAAAGCGATCGTACCACGCCATATTAACTAAACAACGGTCAAGCCGTTGAAACAGATCACCCCAGTTCCAGGTAAATTGGGACCCCACAAAAGGAACATCAACCAGACCAGCGTCAAAAGTGAAATCCCCAAAAAGGTTGCTGACTCCTGAAATAGAAAGAGACCCACCCTTACGCTCATCCGAGTGAACAATAGAGTTAAAATCACCTCCTAGAATCCAAGGATCACCATTCTGCGGAGCCAAACGAAGCAGAGCATCCCAAAGATATTTGCGCTTACACGCAGACGGGCTAGCATACACAGAAGTAAACCACAGCCAGGAAGAAGAGTGACGTTCCTTCACCCTCCTGTGAACAAATTGATTAGAGACATTGACAATATCAACGTCCACAATATCCGACCAGAGGACCCAAACACCTCCACTAAAGCCATGCGCCTCAACTCTATAGGAATTCGGAAAGCCAAGGCAATGTATAACGCGATCTGCAATACGACCACTAATTCTAGGCTCAAACAAGGAAACTAACTGCGGCTTAGAAGACTGCATAAACTCTCTGAAATAACGGCGAAATTCGGGGCTAGCTTCTCCCTGACAATTCCAAAAAAAGATATTAAACATGGTAAAGATAAGGAAGGGAACCATAACACACTAGGTCGGAGGCACCTGATTCTCTTTATCAACCACTGGCGATATCGCACCATCCCCTACGCACGGAATATGGTCCGGGGCAGCAGGCAAAGGCGAGCCGGAACCATTTACCAAATTCATGTCACCGGGGTCCAAGTCACTCGCCCCACCCCGAGACACAGCACCACCCATGGACGATTGTATCCAATCGCTCAAAACAGCCCGAGAAAGAGCTTTGTACACCGATTGTTTCTTCACCCGAAGACCCTTCCTCAAAACATCGCCTTGTCCTTTCGAGCTACTACCCGCAGCAGACTTGCGCTGACCCAAGTGTGTTCCGATAGCTTTCTCGCCTTTCTCTCTTATCATAACAGCCGAATGGGAACCAGTAGGAATGGCCGTCTTGTGCAAAATTGTTGACGGCGATTGACCCTCCTTCAAAGGTGTAACCGTAATCGTGGGCGCCTTACCTGCTCTTTGTTGCTTGGATGGAGAAACCAACTCCTTTCGTGGCTCCGACGATCGCTCAATAACACTTGGACCAATCGGAGAAGAAAGAACAGTGTCCTCCCTAACTGTAGTCATGTTACATGCAGAAACCTCATGTTCGTTAGCTTCAGAAGTGACGACAACACCCTCATCCCATAAAACGTTGTAGCGTGAACCAAAAGACCCCTTACCCACAACCTTGTCTGTAGAGAAATCCGAAACTTTCCTTGGCTTCCGTCTTCTTGTTTCAGCCAGCATCCAGGGGCCATAAGGATTTTCCGGCGCGAAACCACTAGAACTTGATTCTTTTTGGACAGGTTGTTGCGGCACAACATCCTTGCCTCTAGCACATGCAAAATCAGAATGTTCATATATACCACAGCTAAAGCAGACGTTCTGAAGGCTCTCATATTCAATTTGTTGCACAAAATCGTCATTGCCGATACACGGAAGGATGGGCTTATTAAGATCAACAAGAAGCGCAAGCCTTGCAAACTTACCTCGTTCTCTCGCTTCGGTGTTGTAGTCAACTCTAATCACCTTTCCAATAGTCGAAGCAATACGTCGAAAGAATGCCTTAGTGTAGTAACGGTAAGGTAGACCCGGGAGACGCGCCCAAACAATAACTTGAGATGGGTACAATTCCGAGGTCGAGAAGGTGCGACACCAAGGCTGAACTGTCAAGTAACATCCATACACCACCCACGGACCATCTGCAAGAACATGAGCATAGTCCTCATCGGATGCAAATTTGACGAGGAAATACTCATTCTCCAAGTCCACCACTTGAAAAGCCCCTTGGGGCTTCCACAACAAACGTATACGATTCATTAAAGCTTGGTAACCAATTGATCGACCCAGCAGTCGAATAATAACGGTTTTCCGCATTGAGAAATCTAGCATCTCTTGTGCACGGTTCGAAAAGCAGATTATCGGGAAGGAGCCATCCCTAGTAACCTGAACATCCTCCTCGGCCAGAGTAATGTTGTCCTCGTCCCATCCTGCTGCAGCATTAGATCCCCCCACACTCTTACCAGCCACAGTAGCCGCATAAGACTGCTTCTCCTTGCCCGCTGTAGAAGAAGGAGATGCAAACTCAGGGCGATCAATGTCCCTAACCAATGAGCCACCTTCCGTACTCTGTAGCATCTCTACATCAGCAACAGCATTCGACGTGTCCCCTGGGAAAGAGGCACAACAAGCCTCCTTCGCCAATTGCACAATAAATGCCTCCTTCGCTCTCTTGGCAGCCGGCGCATCACCAGTAAACGGGATTATAGGGATCGTAGGGATCAGGTGGGCAACGTTAATAGTCGATCCCGGTGGTTCCGGCAGACCGGTCAAGGGGACAGGAGGTCCCGGCGGCATGCCGTCAACGGCGGATGAAGAAAGGTCAACGATGGGGACGGCTAGGTTTTCCATAACAATATATTTTGTCCACAATCTTTTTATTGATGATTCAAATATCAATATTGTTGAAAAATTAAATGTAAAATTAAATTCTTTGTTGCTGTGGAAGTGATTTCGGATGGGGAAAATTAACAATTTAGTAAAGAATGTACGATTCATTGATCTAATTAAAGATGGTAAACTTTTTTTGGTAAGTTTTTTTTATATATTCAATATTCTATTGGACTTTGAATATATTTAGAGTCGAATCAAACACCTAAACATGATAAAGTTCTCTAGGCTTATTTTTCAATTCAAATGCTTTAACCTAATTGGTAAATGGGATCGTAATCTAATTTTATGAACTTCAAATATTAAAAGAAATGACAATTATCAATCAAGTTCATGGTACAATAACAAAGAATTTATGTTAAAATCAAGTCATAGTTTACATCAATGTTTTTTTTATTAACTATCGATATGTGACTCATTGGCCAACTAATCTAGATCATGTTTTGTAATGGTCCATTATGGGACGACTCTCCCAATCTAGTTTTCTCTACTCAAAACGTCAAGATTCGAATCTCTGACTTTGCTTAAGGGAAATAATGTCTCATCTCGCCAGACCAACTGGTTGTTAATAGTTTAATCAAAATTTTAATTAAGGGTAAACTACACGAAATGTCAAACTTTAACATGTGTATTGAAAATACCATTTAACTATAAAATTGTACTATTATACAATTAGACTTAGATTTTGGCTTCAACCCAAACACTCCGCTATTAACCATGTAACAAGGCGTTAAACCAAAACGACGTCGATTTGGTATAATTTTTTTATGCCTAAAATAGCCTAAAACGATGTCGTTTTGATAGAAAAAATTAAAAAAATGTTTCACTCAAAGAGATTCAAACTAAGAAACTGAAGAATGGAAATCCAGCACCTAACCACCAAGTCAACTTAGAATCTTATTATGATTTGAACGCTAATAACACACACTTATATATATAAGTGTAGTTGAACTTAATTTTATTTATCTCATGATAAAATTTTATAAAATTTTATAATTTATATAATTATAAATATTACTTTTATAATATATAACTAAACTCTAAATCCAAAACTTTAAACTCAAAACTTTAAACTCCAAATCTCAAACTTTTGGGGAGGATTTAGGTTTTAGTTATATATATTATAAATAATATTTTAGTTTATGGTTTAGAGTTTGAGATTAAAAGTTTAATACTTTAAGCACTTGTCTGGAACAAAAGAATATAATTTAGCCTTAAACTTTGTAATCGTTAGACATTATTTGGCCAAAAAAACATTTCGTGTAATTTACCCTTAATTCAAGAGGTAAACCATTGGTTTCCCTTCCATGACTCGAATGATAAACAATTAAAATTATAATAATAATCCACTTGCCCAAAACAAAATGGTAACCGTCGTGAAAGGAGTCTTAAACAATTACATGTAGATTATGTTAATCAACAATTTAAAGGCGCGATTAGGGAAATATTAAAGTAAAGTAGGGGTTTTTTTTACCAAAAAGAAAAGGCCTTATGTTATCATTTGAACCACAAAAGTGCAACTTTTGCATCATTGTAATGTGAGAAATATGTAATAAATGTGTCAACTTTATTGGATTTTGTTGCAAAAACAAACGAGTTGATTGGCTAAACCATTTAAAACGCAAATAAATAAAAAGGTGATGATTATGAATGGGACACTTTTTGAAAATGTGCGGTAAATCCAAGCATTATGATATTAAACCAATGATATTGATGGTAGACATTAAATTAAGAATTAGTTCCAATCTAGACATGTTCATAAACGTGTTGGATTATGATTTGAATTTTGCTTTTTTTATTCATGTCCGGGTTAATGAAAAGTTTATTTCTTTGTTAAAATACTTTTTATATCAATATTTATAGGAAAAATTTCAGAACAGACTACATATACCGCTACACACCACTAACGTTACATATAACTATTAATTATTAATTTTTAATGATTTTTAAATAATAAAATTCTCATAAACGTTGACATACAATTAACCGTATTTTAAAACAAAACTAGAATTTGAGTTAAATAACCCTGTCATCTTCTTTCTAATATGTTTAATCTTTAATTTTAAATATTAATACTAAGTTTTTCTTCCTCCACAAACCCTTGACTCATCCCAAGTCTTTATATTTCTTTTATTATTTACTGATATTTATATGGATGAGTCCAGGGTTTGTAGAAGATGTAGAATTCAATAGTAATATTTTAAAATTTTATTTGGGGATTCTCCAAGATAATATTTTTTTTAAATTGCATTCACATATTTAGTTTGGGAGGATTCACTATAAATGATGAAAATGTCATTCCAAACATTTCCTAAGTATTACACAATTTATTCTATTTTTGATCATATATTTTATAAGATAATGAATTTTGTTCATATAAGTCATTTGTTATATTTTTTAATTAGGTGACTAATTATTTATGATGTAAATTTATTAAATATTTTTATTTAATATTCAAATAATGTTACACATATTTAAATAGTGATTTTATATTTAATATACTCTTATTTATATTGTACTTATGATGTTTTTAAGGTTATATGATATGATTGCATGTTGTCCGAGAGAGTGAATGAGTTAGAAATTGACGTTATTAATTGTATTCTTTGATTTATAAGATGTTTCACATCTTAAAAAAAAAGTTTTGGTAGATTAATTTATTTTTTTATTTTATTACTTTTAGATGCGTTTTATTGTTTACTTTAATTTATTTGATAAATCTTCATAAATAATAAAAATTAAAAATTTAAATACATTGAACTTTTAGCATTTGATAATTCACAATAAAATATTTTTAAAAAATAATATAAAACATTATTACATTTAATAATAATCTTTTTCGTAAATCAAATAGATACTTATAAGTTGAATATAATTCTTGCATAACATATATTAATAATGAGACCGATTTTTTGAAGGACAAAAGATAAAGATATCGAATTTAGCAAGTGGTCTCAGAAAAAAAGTAAATGATATTCATTTTATAAAACGTATGATTAATTATTTTGTGTACAAAATATGTATTGTCAAAGATATATATATATATAAACAAATAATAACTTTTAATCACATTTGGACTATTCAAATAAAAGATGAGGTACCAAATCAACAAAAATGTTGATGAATAATATCAGTAGGGCCTATATAACGTGGAGAAAAATGTCATTTCCGGACCATCACATGGAGGACCCCACAAAGGTTCACAAACACATCTAGAATTCTTGATGTGGTAATTTGGTTTGTAGCCCATTTTTTCAGTAAAATTTAACGCGATGTTCTCTCTAGTTTTAATTCAATTTGTTTAAAAGAAGTGTTTCGATAATAAAATACAGGTTTAAAGTACATTTTCCCTAAATTCTATTTGTTTAAATCCAATTTGGTAACCAGTTTGATATCGTTTAAGCATATATTAAATTTAAAGATTTATGTATACAAAAAAAAAAATTGTTGAGAGACTCATCGACGAAAGTCAAACGTGCAACGCAGATAGATTTGAATTAGTCAGAACAAAACCTTGAGAAACCAGAAGGGTAATAAAAAATACATTTCCCCTAAATTTTATTTTTTTATCGAATTTATTTTTAAGTCTTTTAGTACCTTAATTTTGAAACGATGTTCGAGTTGTTTCAATTTTAGTGTTTATTATAAAAATGGGTAAATTACAAATTGCATCACTCAATTTTACTCACTCTTATTTTAGTTATTGAACTTCAAAAAATTTAATTTAATTACTCAACTTTAACATTGTTTCTATTTTAATCATTTTGTCGCTAAACAATTAACAGTATAATGGCATGGTAGAAAACAATAAAATGACTTCGTTTTAAAACACTAAATTTACACCAAAACCACATCATTTCAAATCCATATAAAAACTCATATTTTCCCATTTTTCTTCATTTCTCTATTTTCCCTCTTTTTTTTTCTCCAACATTCTCTCCACTAATTTTAGCCAGTTATTATCATCATTCAACGGTCCAAAAAATATGTAAAAGTAATTAAATTTTACATAATATAATATATATGCCCAGAAGACAAAACTTCAAAACTTTGTTTGATTTTTCTAATCTAATATAACTCGATCTTTATAGTATTAGTTAGGGATAGAGAACAACTTAGCCATGTCCACGTTTGCTTCTTTTGCTTCCTTGTAAATTTCTTCACACGGACTCGTTTAGTACTATTTTCTCTACTCATTTTCAGGTACTGTTGGAGGCTAATCGAATAAACTTTCTGCGATTAAATTTTGTTAAAAAACAAATGAAATATAGGAAGTAAAAGAATAGTCCAATTAAAGGATTTTCATTCTTTTTTTCTTTTCTGCCTTCCACTTTTTACTTTATTTTTTGGGCTTTCTCTCATTTTGTTGGTTTATTCGTATCTGACGATTATTTGTTTTTTTTTTTTACATCATATTTGAAGAAAAATTTGAAAACAAATTAAAGATTCATCTGTTGTTGATTATGGCGGCTGACGGTGATTGAAATAAATATTAATTGATGTCAACATGTCATTTAAAAAAACAATAGAAAATGACATGTCATCATAGAGTTTGAAATATAACGGTAGAGTGACTAAAAAAACCAATCTTCAAAATTGAGTGATCAAATTAAATTTTTTTAAAATTTTATTGACCAAAATAAAAGTGAAAGTAAAGCTGAATGGTAAATGTTGATTTACCCAACATAAAATGGTTAATCAATACGCATCTGCACATCGCGTTACAATTTTAACTAAAGAAATATGACCGAGTTTAATTAAAATAAGTAAATTACTTGTTAAGTCTTCAACTTTTATATTAATTTAATTTAATTTAATCTTTAAACGTCTTATTTATTCACTTTTTGCTTTAATTTTTATAATTTAGATTAATATTATTTTATAATATTATAATATTTTTAAAGTCATGTGAATATATAAAATATATTTATGAAAGGTATTAATCATAAAATATAGTGTATATAATAATTTATATATTACATTATTATAATTATAAAATAAATTATATTTATAAAAGCATACTAGTTATACGTATATATTATAAATTTAATATTTTTAAGTAAAAAGCAAAACCACATTTTAAATTAAATAATATTTTGTCAACAAGATTCGCTCAATGGTTAGACTTCGACTGTATTTTTCAAAAGTACGAAAAGATAAAAATATCTTTATAATAATAGAAAAAATTCATATTGAGGACAATCTACTTCTTAAGATATTATATAAACAACTCGTTTTTAAATATGAGATTAAATTTTTTTAATTTGAGGATATTTTTTTCTTGCAAAAATCTCTTTATTTTCCTATTGTTAATATTATCGGTCTAGTTTTACTCATTCAACGATTTTAAAAGTGTAAAAATAAATAGGGTGATTTGTTGTGTCTATAGATCTTACTTTCCCATACAAATAATTTTACACTCACCTATAATTATTTGTTGAAAAAAATATTAAATATTATTATATAAAATATTGTTCACTTATCGCGAATATGACAAAAACTAACCATGAAAATAGAACAAATATCAAAGAAAAAATGAAGTTTAAACTCCAAATTTAATAGTTAAAGGATTAAACGAAATATATGTTTTTAATTTTAGCATATAACGCCACTCTTTTTTAATGGAAATGTGGCCTCACTAAACCCCTCATATTTTATAATAGAATTAAAACTTTAAATGGATTTAGTCAGTTAGCGTTAAATCAATTTAGACGTAATGTTAAAACATGTCCTCAAGCTTTAACTGGATAATTACTTTGGCATTTAAAGCACTTTTAATCTTAAAATATTTTATTTTGAGTTAAAATAATTTTTATGTAGATAAAAATATTTAGTCAACTAACAATAAATAGCTTGAATTAACATGTCAACGGAAAAATAATTTTATATTTTATTTGATTTTATAGAAAAAATATTTTTGACTGATTTGCAATTCTATCAAGTCAGCACATTTGTATTGTCATGTAGGTTTGTCACGTTATTTCAAGCCATTTACCGTTAACCGTTTTCTTCACTTGAGATCATTTTAGCCTAAAATGAAACATTGAGATTTAATGTACATCATAAAATAAAAAGTCATGTTAGGGAATTTTAACATTATTCCATTGATTTATATGTCAACAACCTTTGTTATTGTTTAGTACGAACATATTTAATTTAGCCAAGCACTCGGTCCATTAGATATCCCTCAATTCACAAAAAAATACTATAAATTAGTAAATAGTTTTTAATGTGGCCATCAACTTAGGCAAAATAAGAACTTTTCTCTTGCAATTTTCATAATTTTTTTGGGTTAAATATATTATAAATGGCATGCATTATATTATTGATTATTTTTGTGAATTATATGAGTTATGTGATGATTTTTTATAATAATAATTTAAGATTGGTCCCGATAATTTTCTTGTTATAGTGATTGTATAATGTTTAAAACTCTCTTACTCAGGATTTAAACTCTTCCTTTCCACAATCATATATAAAAAAGATTGGACTTGAGTAGGGTGTCCATACTTCGATTTTAACCGAATTAATTGAACGAACTAATTATTTTTTGGTTAATCGGTCGGTTAAATTTAGGTATAATCGGTTAACGATTAAGATTATTTTCAAACTTTAGTTATCGGTTAATTCAATTCGAAATCGGTTAATTAACCGAAATTATTATATTAAATATTATATATGTTACATATATTTATTTTTGGTCATTGAACTTTTAAAAACTACACAATAATCACTAAACTATGTTAAAATGATTTTTTTAGTCACTGAACTTTCAAAAGATATAAAACAATCATTACATTTATTGAATTATTACAAAGTGGTCATTAAACTTTTCAACATTTATCAATAGTTTATAACGTGGAATGAGTCAATATCATTTTGTAATAGTTCGATAAATTTAAAGTTTGTTTTATAACTTCTGAAAGTTCAGTGACTAAAAAGATTGTTTTAACATAGTTTAGTGATCATTGTGTAATTTACCCAAAATTTTATAACAAACTTCGGTTAATTCGAAAACCGACCGAAGTAGCTGAACTTTTTTCGATTCCGTTAAAAAATTCTTGAAAAAATTGATTCAATTAACAATTAAAAAGAAAAAACCAATTAATAAATTTCAAGTAGTTCAGTTTGGTTGATTAACCGAGCCGACTGATTGAACATCCATAGATTTAAGTGTATTATATTCCGCTAAGTATTAGCCAATTTGAAAAGTTCAAACTTAAACTTACTTGTATGTAACACCTAAACTAGGAAAAGGTGAAAAAAAGTCAAAAAGTTGTAATTTTTATTGGAAAATTTGCTTATGGTGCACATGCCCTAAAATTGGGGACTCATTGGTCCTAAGGGTTCCACCGGTTGCTTTGTCAATAGCTACTTTAATAACATCATAAATAGATTTCGCAAACAAACAAAAGGCTAAAAAAATCAACATTTTAATTGAAACCAATTGTATCATTTACTGATTTTTTAGCACATCTTTGTCCATCACCATCATCCAACCATATATGTAAATGCAAACCCCTCAATTTTGATATTGAAATTTATTGTTCGATAAAACGTGGATAAAAAAGTTGCGAATTTAAGGGTCGAATTTCGTATTTTACAAATCTTATGAAAAATACCCATTTTCATTATTAATAAAAGAAAAATATCTCATATATGGAAGACTCAATGTCTTTACAAAAATGATGGTGCACCAATGAACATGACAATGCCTTTTGAAAAAGAACATGTCAATTATTTTTTATTTATAAATTTTGTATTGATCTTTATTTAAATTAATTTTGAAAAGTAACATGTAAATTAGTTTTTGATCAATTTTTACTTTTTTGGGAATTAATTTTTGTTAATCTTTTACTTCTCACCCTATCATATCCAAGTAAGAGAATTCTTTTCATTTTTAAAAAAAATACTTATTTGCATCATATTTCTTTTTTTTTCATAAATTTTGTATTGATCCGCTCTAAATGAGAATTATTTTTGAATAATCTAAAGGTATTTTACAAGGTAATATATGTTCATTGTTCATACATATTCTTGACCTTTTGACAATGCATGCACACCTTATAGATAAAACGATTGAACTCGAGTCTCTTAGGATAAACAATGTAGTATATGTTCTAGAGATGGGCACGGGTCGGATCGGGTTTTTGGCCCACTCGAACCCGACCCGAAAACTATATACTCAAACCCGACCCGAACTATTAAAAAATAATAAATTTTAGGGACTTAATTGTAAAAAAAAATTTAGGGACCTAATTGTAAAAAATGTAAAAAGTGAGCATTATTGTGAATACCCCTAAAACAATTTAAGGAAAAATTACACTATTAGTCCCAGGTCGAATTTTTTCTATCCTAAACTCAAACCCGACTTCACATTTTAAAAATATCCAACCCGACTTGAACCCGAATTTTTTTATAAAAAAATCCGACCTGATCAGGCCGAGCCGGGTCGAAACCCGACCGAGTCGGGTAAAATACCCATCCCTAAAATGTTCATACATATTCTGAATGAAAATTTAAATAAAAAAAGTTAAATAAAATTAAATAATATAGAATGATTGCATATATAATTAATATTCACAAACTTAAGTTTTTAAAATATATATGTATATCCTTTCAAACAACAAATGCCAAATTTAAAGTTATTTGGGTATTTATTTAAAAAAAAAAAGCTAATTGGGCATTATTTTGTTACATTAAACAAAAATGTTTCTTCTTTTGGGTTCCCCGCTGTCTTAGCACATGTTAAATTTTGGTACTCGTTTATCATATTTGTACCTAAGAGTAAAGCAGCTGCATTGTAATTAAAATTAATCAATGCTAGCACATGGTTAATTATCTTTCCTTTTTAAACTACAAATTGCACGTTTTTAACTGTTAAATTAATAAATTTATTAATTAAATAGTCAACAGTCATAATTACTTCCCCTCTACGATTTAATTATTAAATTAATAAAATTTTCATCCTCATTTTTTTCCGTATCAAATAAAAGGAGAGTTTAGAGTAAACATTTTATATTGATATCTACTATTAATTGTATGCACTAATATGTGTTATTAACTATTTTAATAACTTTTGAAATCATGAGGATCTAAAGCATGAGTATTCTTTTTTTAGAATAAAATATGTTAAAACACTTTTTGCTACTTTTTCAGTTTTTTATTTATTTTTAAATTCAAAATAATAAAATTTTATTAAAATAATCATTAATACTTTAACTTTTAATTAAATTTTTAAAAAATAATTAAATAAGTTAAGACTATAATTTTATTCTAAAAAAAGAACAATCACGCTTTCGATCTCATGATTTCAAAAGTTATTAAAATATTCAATGGTGCATATCAACGCATATGATTAGTGGTACATTTTGATACACGACGTTTACTCTAAACTTTTCCTCAAATAAAATTTTTAAAAAAATAATGAATATTCTTTTTTCTAATAGTCTAAAGGAGATTACAAGGTAGTATCTGTTTATATATATTCTGAACCCTTTAACAATGCGCATAGACCTTGTAGACAAAGCGATTTGAACTCGTATCTCCTACTATGAACATCATTCACTTTTCTAATGGGACACTGTTGGGCTCATAATGAATATTCTTCCTAAGGTGGTGTCAACTTTATTTTTTTAATGGTGGTGTCAACTTTATTTTTAATATTGTTTATATAACAAAATTTAATTTCAATAATTCTATCATTGTGACATATTTTTTTTTACCTTTTGGTACGTATTTTTTTTGCCTTTTGACACACTTTTATTTTCTTATTCGGTCGTTTGGCCGCTTCTTTTTCTTTTCATTTTCTATAAGGGTTGAATTTGACGTCGCCACGATTGATCAAGACGACGCTCTTTAATTATCCTGTTGATCTCCTTATTTTAGACTCTCGAACTGGATTCAGATACGAGCTTGTTAGAGGATAATAATAAAAAGAAAGGGAAAAACTGTTAAGCTTTGCATGAAGATGTGAGGTTGTAACAAACCTTGTGCCAAGCTGGATTTGCCGCAACAACCTCTCCAAATCTGTTATAGAACATCTTATATATACAATGCTTTGTACATTGTAAATGACAGATTTTGGTTGATCAATGAAATTGAGTTTTATCTCCATTATCCTTTCTCTTCATAAACCCTAATATGAGCATGCTTCACATGGTATCATTCGCCATCTCGATTCTGGTTCTCTAGAGTGTTTCGGGTGCCTCTTTCACCATGCCAGTCGACGCTATCATCTCCGATTCATCTGCTTCAGCAAGCGATGACTCTTCTGGCTCTTAATGATTCTTCAACAAGTAGATCAGTGTTCATCTCGATAATACTAACTTTTTTTGTGGCGACAACAAGTCCTATTGATGATCCGCGGTCAAGGCCTAAAGCATTATCTTGATGCTGAGTTTACTCCTCCGGTGAAGTATCTTGTAGCTGCTGATGACAGTAAATCTCCTAATCCTGCGTATCAACATTTCTTTAAACAGGACAACTCGCTTGCTTCATGGCTGCTCTCTACTGTCAACACGTCGATCTTGCCACATCTTGTTGGATATGACTCTACTGCATCCATCTGGAATGCAATTGTTCTTCATTATTCCAAGCTCTCCACCACACGAGTCATGCATTTGCATTGTCGTCTTCGCTCACTCAAAAAAGGCAACATGTCTATTAGTGAATTTTCTGCTCAAATAAAGGAAATATGTGATTTACTAGTAATCTGTGGCAGTCCGATCTCTGAGATTGAGCATGTGGCTACAATTCTCAATGGCATACCCTCAGAGTTTGAATCTGTGGTGGTTGTTGTTACGACCAGTAAGGAATCGTATTCATTCGATGGTGATGTATCTCTCTTTGCTTATGCAGAAACCAAACCTGATCTTTTACGCCTTGTAGTTGACATTCACAATACAAAATGTGATTCACCTTGTTTGAACTATGATTCCAGGCAAGGTTTTAACTCCACTCGAGCTCGTGGTAGTAAATCTAATACCAATTTCCATTCTGGTGGACGCTTCAAGGGTCGTCCAAGGATACAATGCCAGATCTGTGGTAAATTGGGGCATCTTGCTGACAGATGCTGGCATCGGTTTAATCAGGGGTTCAAGAGTCAGTCGCCATCGCCTCTTGAAGCTCACAATTGTTGTTGCTCGATTGAGAATCCTAAAACATGCTATACTACTTATGTTGCTTCAAGTGCAAATACTTCTCCAGGTGTTGAGTCTCCACATGTCAACTCTCTAGTCGGCTCACCCTCACTTTGGTTCACTGATTCTGGAGCTACGTTCCACGTGACCAATGATCCTTCTTAATTTAACAAAGTTCAGCCATATTCAAGTCAGGGCAATGTTCATATAGGGGATGGTTCCTCTCTTGCAATTACACATACTGGTTAATATGTAATTTATACTGTTTCTCGACCTTTACTTATTGATCAATTGCTTAATGTGCCTACAATTCCATGCAATTTGATGTCTGTGTCGTAATTCTCTGCTAACAATAATGTGTTATTTGAATTTTAGTCTTCTTATTGTGTCCTTAAGGATGAAAGTACAGGGAATAAGTTACTTCGAGGGACTCAAACAAATGGTTTATATGAGTTTTCTACATCGTCATGTCCTCAGTTTTCTTCACCAGCTTATGAATTCACCTTTACGAGTTCTAATTTTTGGCTTTGGCACAATAGGATAGGTCATCCAGCTGCTGATGTAGTGGGACTAGCTTTGAATAAAAAGATGGTTGTAGATAAAATCAACTTGTGTCATGCATGTCAACTAGGGAAAAGTCATTCTCTTCCTTATCCTGACTCTACTACTATATATTCTAAACCTTTTCAATTAGTTGAGCTTGATCTCTGGGGACTTGCTCTAGTAACATCTGATGATTATCTTTACTACATGTCGTGTGTTGATATCTTTTCTAGGGTTACATGGGTCTATCTGCTTAAGAGGAAGTCTGATGCTTGTATGACTTTTCAAATTTTCTATGTTTTAATAAAGAATAAATTTTCTACAAACTTATTAGTTGTTCAAGTTGATGGTGGTGGTGAATTCAAATTCTTTAAGAAACAGCTGGCACAGCTAGGTGTTCAGCTTCGAGTTACATGCCCTAACTCATCCCAATAGAATAGGGTGGTAGAACAGAAACATAGACACATAAGTGAAACAGCCTTAACTCTATTAGCACATGCTTCTCTTCTCATGCAGTTTTGGTCCCATACAATGCTGAGTGTTACGTTCTTAATCAATCGGATGCACTCAAAGAGCTTAGGGAATATATCTCCATTTCAATTATTATACAATGTACAACCAAATTATCAATTTTTAAAGGTCTTTGGGTGCTTATGTTATCCACATCTACAACCTTTCAACAGACATAAAATGGATTTTTGTTCGAGGCCCTGTATCTTCCTTGGTTACTCACCATCTCATAATGGATATGTATGTTTTGAACAGACAAGCAGGAGAACTTTCATCTCTCGAAATGTGTTCAATGAAGTTGTGTTTTCCTTTCAACCTCAACATGCCCTTTAGTCTTCTTCCTCAGGTGGTGGTCCATCTCATGTATTACATGTTCATCCAGAAGAATGTGATTTGTTGCCTCACTCATCTTCTCCGTTGAGGTTACTACTGATAAACAAATGTTCTCTCTCCTCCAGCTCCAGAAATCAGTTCCCCTAGAACATCAATGCCATCGGTTGCAGTTGAGAAAATCAATACACCTGAACTTATAGTACCTAATCTTGAGACTGAGAATGTCAATTCACCTGAGTCTGAAAGTACATTGCTTGATAATATGGCACCAACTTCAAATCTCACACCCCCTATATCATCTCTTGTGCTTGATCGTAGCTCTCCCTCGCTCTCCTGTGCTGAGCAACCTACTACTTCAATGCCTATCGAACATATTGACTCCCTTCCTGAACATAGTGCTATGCCAGACACTACTTTTGCACAACCATAAGAAGTTGCCCCAGTTGTACCCGCCCCAGGTCATTTGATGGTGACTAGAAGCAAATCTAGTATATTCAAACCTAAATTGTATCATCTTTAGCTCGATGATGTCCCTCATGATGTCCACTTGGCTTTGCAAGATCAAAACTGGAGCAGTGTTGTGCTTACTGAGTATAAGACATTGATTGACAATGACACCTGGGAATTGGTACTCTTACCACCAAATAGGAAAACCATTGGATGTAAATGGCTCTTCAGAGTTAAGCGCAATGTTGATGGTTCTGTCAAGCGCTACAAGGGCCGATTGGTGGCCAAAGGCTATTCTCAATTTGCTGGTCCTGACTTTAGGGAAACTTTCAGTCTTGTTGTAAAATCATTTATAGTGAATCTATTTTTATCCCTAGTTGTGACACATGGCTGACACATTCACCAAGTAGATGTAAACAATGCTTTCATAGAAGGAGATTTAACTGAGGATGTATACATGTTGCAACCAGATGGCTTCACTCAACATGTTGCAGATGGAGGCCAGCTTGTATGTAAACTCAAACGTGCTCTCTATGGTCTCAAGCAAGCACCTCGCAACTAGTTGACTAAGCTACGCACATTCCTTGAGGAGTTAGGCTTCAAAACCTCCAGTGTAGATGCGTCCTTATTCTCCTATCATACAGTTGATGAGGTCACATACATTATAGTGTATGTTGATGATATTTTGGTAACAAGTTCATCTTTCTCTCATGTTGCCACTGTTCTCAAACGTTTAAATACTCATTTTTCTCTTAAGGATCTGGGTTACTTAAATTTCTTTCTGGGCATAGAGGTTAAACAGATTCATGGTGGCTTGTTTTTGTCACAAAAGAAATACATCACTGAGCTCTTGGTCAAGACTGATATGTGTAATGCTAGCTCAGTTCCCACTCCCATGGTGACCACTTCGAAGTTACTTAAGGATAATGAGGTTCCATTGGTCGATGCTCATGCATATCACATCATTGTCGGTTCTCTTCAATATGTGTGTGATACTCGACAAGACATTTCATTCTCTGTTAACAAGGTTGTTCAATTCATGCATTGCTCAACTGATCAACATTGGCTTGCTGTAAAACGTATACTTCGCTACTTGAAGGGTACACTAGAATTTGGACTTTGGTTCACACCACAACAGACACCCACCCTTGGCTTACACTCCTTTGCTGAAGTTGACTGGGATAGTGACCCTGATGATCGTCGGTCCATCTCGGGTTATTGCACATATCTTGGTGCCCACTTTCTTTCTTGGCGCCTTTGTAAACAACGCCCAGTCTCTCGTTCCATGGTTGAAGCTGAATTTTGTAGCTTGGCTGATATCTTGGTCCATCTCGGGTTATTGCACATATCTTGGTACATCTCCTTCAACAACATCCACATTTCAGAAACCACAACCTCCACTTACCGATTCACGGCCCACACACTGACCTCAAACTTACTAAAAGCAATAAATAAACAACAACAACAATAAAACATACAAGATTGGGTTAGCAAGGCAAGGCTTCCAAGTGCTCAAGTATGTTCCCTCACTTAGAACTATTTTTCGATGTAATAGTAGCGATGGGACTCTACTAAACATGATTTAAATAAAACAACGAGCATAACTTGATACACAAGCTATCATGCTCACAAGGCAAGCAAACACCGTGCACATCAATCATAAAACACAACTTACCTCACTTACCTACCCAAGGTCTCGGTAACCTTAGGCTCTGATACCAACAAATGTAACCCCCTCGTCCCGGTCTAGTCGGATGACCGGTCCGAGTAGGCCACACGGGAAACCGAAGTGAAACCCGTTAAGGTTCCCCCTCGGTTAGCAACCATATTTTTTTCCTTAACTTATTCTTTTCTAAATGCTCATTCGAATCCTATGTGATCAAACAACGGAAATAAAACACAGGAGATAAACATTCGAACCCAAAACATCATTTAAACAACCCAATTTTAATCTTTTAAACATGCCGTTTCGAAACACCCTTGAGGCGTATCGAAACGCCTTGACCAAGTCAACTACCCCAAAGCCCATACAAGGGGTCGTATCGAAACGGAGGTCAACCGTTCCGAAACGCCCTCAACGGTCAACTTCTCGTGGTCAACGCGATTTTGACCGTTTCGAAACCCTTAGACCCGTTTCGATACGTCTTCATCTCGTCAATTTCTCAGAATTCCAGTAGCCAAAACGTTCTGATACGCGTTTCGGAACAGGGGTTTCAAAGGCCAAATCGTATCGAAACGTGTTCTAATACGGGGCCCCCGAAGCCATACCCGTTCTGAAACGACCCATCTCGTTTCGAAACGCGGGCTGTCTGCAACCTTTGGAAATCAGACTTAGGCGGATCTTAACAAGTCTAAAGGTCCCAAACAACCTCTAGGGCACACAACTCGAGCAAGCAAAGTCTAGAGGCATACATCCTATATCAAGCATACTCAACACACACAAGGCATATGGTAAATCATTCATACATGGAAATTACACATTAGTAGCCTTTCATACAAGTCATGCTTGAAGAAATTAAAAAGAACCAATAGGCATCATACATCTCAAATAAGTTTACATGCCAACAAGCAATCTTAAACTTCCATAAGCATACATCACACGAGCATTTGGCAAGACATATCATGTTTACAATTCAAGTCAAATCATAGACATGAAACACATATAGGAGTCTAACATGCTCCTAAACATCAACATCATACTTCAAAAGCATTATAGCACGAATACATGTCTCATTGCTAGACCATTACACCATAACTAAAATGTTCATACTTGATAGCTAATCAAGCACCACGAAGTACACTTGGAGGCCTCTTCTTGCACTTAGCAACCCACGAACTAAGGATCTGCATTGTCGAACAAAGAGAGAGTGTAAGCAATAAAGCTTAGTGAGGGTAAGCTCTTTAAAAACAAACCTCAACAATGCAGGGTCCAAGCACGATCTCAACTAAGGTAAAATGCATGTTCATACCTTCAATCCTCAAGAGCCAAATGTCAATGATGCATGAACAATTATTCAATAGTATGTTATGCTCAATAAGCTCATTTCCACAACATATGTAAACACATATAATCATCCAAAAAGGAATCTGTAGAACTAATGTTTTGATATAATATTTGAAAAATGTTTTGGACTAAATTGAAAAGAATTTAAAATATGTTTTTAGTCAAAAACAACTTGAAAAATATGTTTAAAATGTTTTGACTTTGCACCTATATTGAATATACATTTTAAAGTCAAGAAAATGCCCAAAATACATGTTTTTAGAAGAAAGTTTCGAAACCTTAAACAAGGTATCGAAACTTATCTGGGCAGTAGCCTCTGTTTTTAGAAACCTAAGCAAAGGTTTCGAAACCTTTACAAGGTTTCGAAACTTTGGCCCTGTAACGGCTATAAAACAGCTAGTTTTTCTAAACCCCTCTTAAGGTTTCGAAACCTCTTCAAAGGTTTCGAAACTATTGTGCAGGTGAGCATTTAAAGCTCAACTTAAATGGCTTCCAACGGCTCCAAAACATCCCCAACGACCATAAACGGCTAGAAACTCATTTGGGAGTATAAAAGGGACCTCCAAGCATCAAGAGAAGGCTAATGCTCATATTGTCAAACATCAAATGATCAAGAAATTGTCTTAGTGCTTAATTTGTCATTTCTTGTATAGACAAACACTAGTGAGCCAAAATTGTCAAATTTGCTCAAGTGTTTTAGGTTTTGGGTGAGTGCTTCATTGTGCAAACAAACACCTATTAGAGGGTTTAAGTTTGCTTTCATTATCTCTTTGTAAAAGAGGGTTTGATCAAGGCTTGGGTAGAAGCTTGATCGGTTGTAAGGGTTTCCTCCTAATCCTAGAAAAGGGGACGAATCAATTAGTGGAATTGGTTGAGAAATCCTTAGTGGGAAGCTAAGGTAGTGGATGTAGACCTTGGTTAGAAGGTTGAACCACTATAAATCATTGTGTCAATTTTCATTTTAGCTTCCTTAACCCTTCCACCCAAATATCCACCTCTCCACCACTTGGTGAGCAAAATTGGTTGATCGAATCGAGCTCCACACAACTCAACAATTGGTATCAGAGCTTGGCTCAATCGAAGAGGATTCACATCCTATTGAGAAGATCCGGCAAGCTTGATCACTAGTTCATCAACCGGCTCAAATGACACAATCTATCGACAAACCGCCTTTCTTTGACGGAACCCACTATGCCCATTGGAAGACAAAGATGAAGTTCTTCATCAAATCAAGAGATTACAAGCTATGGGATATAGTTGAAGATGGTCCGTTCGTGCCTCAAAGAAGCAAAGCGGAGTGGAGTGCCGACGATCGCAAGAAGATGGAGCTAAATTGCAAAGCCTTGCACATTCTATTTTGTGCATTTGGTCCATCCATCTATGAGAAGATGTCTTCTTGTGAGAGTGCCAAGGAGGTATGGGACAAGCTTGAAGTCACATACGAGGGGACAAATGAAGTCAAGGAGACCAAGATTGGGCTCCTAACCTTGGAGTATGAGAACTTCAAAATGGATCCGGAAGAGAACATCGAGAAGATGTTTGATAGGTTCTCCACCATCACCAACGGTCTTAAAGGTTTTGGAGAAGCCATCCCGGAAGAAAAGCTTGTTCGAAAGCTCATCTACTCACTTCCCGAGTCTTGGGACTCAAAGAGGACCGCCATCATCGAAGCCAAAAATTTGAAGACTTTGAAGCTTGATGAACTCATGGGGTCACTTTTTACTCATCAAATCATGAAGAAGAACAAAGAGGATGAGAAGAAGAGGGAAGAAATTAGAGCTATGGGAGAGAAGAAAATCAAAGGGCTTGGCATCAATACTAGTGCCATGGCTCTCAAATCCTCCACTTGCCATCATGTCTACTCAAGTGAAGAGGAGGAGGAAGATGAAGAGATAGTTCATCTCTTCAAGAAGTGTGCCCCGTTCATGAAGAAAGCCTTGAGAGAGCTTGAACGAGAACCTAAAAGAAAGGAGAGGGTTAGCACTTCAAGCCATAAGAAGAAGGCACAATTGGCTACTTGGAGTGATGAAGACTCCATCGACGATGAACAAGCCAACCTTTGCCTTATGGCCATCGAAGAAGATTCAAAGGTAACTTCTAATTCATCTACTTCATGTTCTTATTCCTTTGATGAATTACAAGATGCCTATGATGATTTGGTTTTAGATTTTAAAAGCCACATTTTGAAAAACAATAAATTGGTTTCAAAGTTAAAAATTCAAAATGATTTGCTTTCTAAAACCAAACTTGAACTTGAAGCAAAACTTGAAGAGTTTGAATTAAAATGTCTTGATTTACAAAAATTGCTTCAAAAAGTTCAAGATGAAAAAGATTTGATTTCCAAAGAGATTGAAAAGAAAAACAATTTTGGAAAATCAAATTTTTATGTTAGACAATCTAGTGCCCCTAGATTTATTAAAGGAAAATGTTTTAGAAGTGTTTGGGTCCCAAAAGGACTAACCACTTCAACTAGAAAGGATGAAATTGAAAAATGGAATCCTAAGGGGACTAAATTTTGTGCTACTAACGTTTATGGATCCAAAGCAATTTGGATACCAAAAATTACTTGATTATCTTTTGCTAGGTGTGATGGAGATGTTCAACAAGTCAAACATTAAGGGGGAGCTCCATGCACACAAGGAAGAACACTTGAAGAAGGAAGGCTTCACATCCTACCTTGAGTTCAAGTGTTGGTAAAATTCTAGTTGTTTTTGATTTCTTTTGTTTATTTTTTTTAATTCAACTAGATGATCATATATGATGGACTAACAATTTCAATGATGCTTTGAGTAAGGGGGAGCCAATTTTTAAAACCAAAATTTTAAGTGTGTCAAAACTTTTTTTTTGCCTCCTATGTTATCTTGAACTTAAATGTCATTTTAAATTCTTTTTGATATAACAAAAAGGGGGAGAAATTGGTTTGAAAAATTGAATTTTCAAATGAATAAGGGGGAGCTTTATTTGATTTCATATATTTAATCTCTTATTCACATTTTTAAAGTTAAAGGGGGAGAATCCCAAACAATTTTTCAAGTTAGTTTTATTATATCAAAAAGGGGGAGATTGTAGAACTAATGTTTTGATATAATATTTGAAAAATGTTTTGGACTAAATTGAAAAGAATTTAAAATATGTTTTTAGTCAAAAACAACTTGAAAAATATGTTTAAAATGTTTTGACTTTGCACCTATATTGAATATACATTTTAAAGTCAAGAAAATGCCCAAAATACATGTTTTTAGAAGAAAGTTTCGAAACCTTAAACAAGGTATCGAAACTTATCTAGGCAGTAGCCTCTATTTTTAGAAACCTAAGCAAAGGTTTCGAAACCTTTACAAGGTTTCGAAACTTTGGCCCTGTAACGGCTATAAAACGGCTAGTTTTTCTAAACCCCTCTTAAGGTTTCGAAACCTCTTCAAAGGTTTCGAAACTATTGTGCAGGTGAGCATTTAAAGCTCAACTTAAATGGCTTCCAACGGCTCCAAAACATCCCCAACGACCATAAACGGCTAGAAACTCATTTGGGAGTATAAAAGGGACCTCCAAGCATCAAGAGAAGGCTAATGCTCATATTGTCAAACATCAAATGATCAAGAAATTGTCTTAGTGCTTAATTTGTCATTTCTTGTATAGACAAACACTAGTGAGCCAAAATTGTCAAATTTGCTCAAGTGTTTTAGGTTTTGGGTGAGTGCTTCATTGTGCAAACAAACACCTATTAGAGGGTTTAAGTTTGCTTTCATTATCTCTTTGTAAAAGAGGGTTTGATCAAGGCTTGGGTAGAAGCTTGATCGGTTGTAAGGGTTTCCTCCTAATCCTAGAAAAGGGGACGAATCAATTAGTGGAATTGGTTGAGAAATCCTTAGTGGGAAGCTAAGGTAGTGGATGTAGACCTTGGTTAGAAGGTTGAACCACTATAAATCATTGTGTCAATTTTCATTTTAGCTTCCTTAACCCTTCCACCCAAATATCCACCTCTCCACCACTTGGTGAGCAAAATTGGTTGATCGAATCGAGCTCCACACAACTCAACAGAATCACATCTCCACATCACCTTGATACACATATCAATATATATATTGGTAAGATGACATTTCATATCATATTGGCATGTACATACAATCTCATATTGCAACCTAGATATGACCCGAATACGCGGATAACATGTTGGAACACATTTCCAACATAACCATTACCTGCGGTGGGATTACACTCATCACCGATTCTCGCGAAGGGGATTTCACTCATCCTCATGCCCCGTCGATGGGATTCCACTCATCATCGACTAATATAAATATTTTCGGTGGAATATTACATCACCGTACTCCTCCTTGGTGCCTTAACGCCACCAAGGCCACGCGCGACTTTGACTCTCGTGTGAACACTCATCCTAATGATCGATCATTGTACCCAATCATACTATTGCCAATATTGATTAAAATCCACAACCTTTCACAACATCAATTTCAATATAATTTCCGTGCTTAGCATGTACTCACCATGATCCTCAAAATCATGCAACCACCTCATTTCACAAGCCAACACAACATGTATACCATCCAAACAATTATCACATCGTATTTCACTCATACGTATATCCACATTACATTTGTCATCAACATACATGTATCTCACATTATACATAATCATCATAACACAAATCAATTAAAGAGTTCATCCAATGTCTCTAACTAAAGTTTAGGATTAGGCTACCACCCTAATCCTAACTCTAGGTGGATCTACCAAGCCCAACCTAGTCCACATGCTTGAACCAACCACTTAAAAACCAATTTAAAAACATTAACCACTCACCTCCACCTCCAAGCTCAAATACCAAGCAACCATGGTCTTCAATTTTCCGGATTTGTTCCCAAGGCTTCACCAACTCAAAACTTCGCTTCTAATCACCTCAACAAAAGCAAAACAACCTCAAATCAACTCAAACATCAAAGTAGCTAACCCGGAATACAATTCAAACATCAAACTCAACATTTTAAGTCATGATCAAACCCCAACTTTATCAAATTCGAGCAGCCCATAAACCTTGATCAAAACCCAAGTTTCCAACACAATTTATACTCACAAATGATCCCAAAGCAACCCCAAACCATAGCACGAACATTAGCCCACCAATTCCAACCTAAAACAATCCCCAAAATGCCCATTTTCGTGCTCCTTCAAACCCTAGCTGAAAATTTTATTTTCAATCATCCAAATGACACCCAAATGGTCCCAAAACTCCTTTCTAACATACTTAACCATCAGCCCTTCAATTTAACTCTAAAACTCACCAAAATCCAAGTTTTAGACACTTCAAAAATAGCCACAAAAACTCATTTCGGGTTTTCACCCAAAATCCTCCATTTTAATATATTATGTGTATTTTCATGAGATTAAACCAAAACCCAACTTAATAAATCAAAATCAAGAGTAAAACCCATCAAAAATCTATTCTTTCTTTAAACTTGAAAATTACAAATGTGGGTAGTTTCGAAATATAAAGCTATATAAATGTAGAGGATGAAGAGGAGAGTTCAAATATGTGATTACCTTCAAAAACGCCCTTGAATTGATGGAGCAATTTGATGGAAATACAAATTTGGGATTTTGGAGGGTTTGGTGGGGTTTCCACGGTGAAGAAGGAAGAAAGGGGAAAGATGATAACATTTTTTTGTTCTTTTTACTTCTTAAAAGTTGTCTCCCTTTTTCAAAACATTTGGGTTAAATCACCAAAGTGGTCCCTGTTGCGTGTAAAAGTGTCTATCGCAATTGAGTGCAAGTGTACACGTCGCAAGTAATAAAGTGATACTAGAGTATCGGATATCGTCTCCACAGGGACTGGGCTAACCCTTTCCTTCGCTATCTGCACAAGGGGAAAAGAGTAGATTAAGATATTGTCACGAAAATAATGAAGAATACTGGAAAATAAAAGTAGAGAAATCAAGATAGAGAGAATGGGCTGGTATTGAATTGCTCAGTAGTGCAGGTATTGCAGAGTTTAGGAAATCCAGTCCTGTCGTCGCGCCTGTCGCCGACAGCACCTGTCGCGGCAGCAAACACACCAACTCCGTACTTCAAGCTTGGCAAGAATCCCAGATCTGCCTTGCCCTATCCCTAGGCACAAGTCTGTCGATGATCACGTCTTTGATGATACCTCCCGGCGTGAATCGAAGGATGAACACCGATGTGTATGAATTCTTCCTTAGCCACTTAACCTCGCCCTATCCCTAGGCACGAGATGGTTCAACTATAAACTAGAGAGCACGCTCTTATCTCTTTCGTATACTTAACTCTCCCGATGCTAAGTAAATGGATAACCTCACAATGCTCTCCCGATGCTCTTGTAAGATATTAAAACCAAGATAAAAGAACTTGAAGTTTATTTTATTGAACTTGAAAAATCCTAAAACAAAGCAACCCTTGCAACTACTTTACAAAACAACCCGTAGCCCTAGGTGAAGTTTAGAACATGTCGGTGACGGGTGGACGGCAGGGGTTTGGTTTCGGTTATGGGGTAATCGGTTGTGCTCCTAGGTTAAATCTATGCCCTTATATAAGCTTTGGGCTCAAGTTATCTAATGTAACAAGGATTACAACTTTAATTAAAAGTAAGATTCTAATAAAGACTAAATCTCTAAAGTCTCCTACTTTCCAGCCGCATCCTTGCTTTTAGGAATTTCTTCTCTTTGAGCTTTGGCTTGACATATCTTTCGATTTGGGGCTTGGAAAAATATTTGGCTTTCACACGACAGAAGAGCAGATTTTTCTCTATCTATCGAGGTCCACTTTACTTTTCCTCTTCATAAGTTTGCTGTCGTCAAGCTGTCACGACAGGTCCATGACAGGTTCGTCTTCTTCGTCTGCTTGTCCAGTTCAGCTTTCCTGCTTCTCTGCCCTGCGCCTGCCTTCATCTTCTACTATGACAGATACCTGCAAAAATAGCCATCTTTCAGTAGAATCCGTGCTTTTAATCCTTTTGTGATGTTTTACTAAAAACTAACCTAAATGCAATGCAATGATGCTTGAATGCAGCAGAAATATGGGTTAAAAAGGGTGTAAAAAATAGAACTTTTACACACTCAACAGTCCCTCCTCTTTATTTTAAAACCCAATTAGGTCAAGCTTAGGCCAAATTGATTTAATTAAATTTTCACCGACTCAAACCACTAACCTGACTAACTCCTAGCCCCAAAACACGGGTGTTACAGGAGACCTGAAGAAGCAGTGGAAATGTTAGAGGATAACAATAAAAAGAGCGGAAAAATCTGTTAAGCTTTGCATAAAGATGTGAGGTTTTAACAAACCTTGTGCCAAACTGGATTTGCCGCAAAAACCTCTCCAAATATGTTACAGAACAACTTATATATACAATGCTTTGTACATTATAAACGACAGATTTTGGTTGATCAATGAAATTGAGTTTTATCTCCATTATCCTTTTACTCTTCATAAACCCTAATATAAGCATGCTTCACAGAGCTCACAATCACCATTTTTGTTCGCAATTGAGTTGCGGTAATAACCGTGTTGTCAACTTGCCTTATTATTGCAAAATGCATTTTTTTAATTTTGTTTGTTGTTGGTTTTTTTCCCTTTCAGCGTCGAGCGTTGGTGATGTTTGTATCTATTTTGTTTTGAGTCTTTGAGTTAGGGTTTTACCCTTTATTTGTATGGTCATATTTATTATCTAGAGACGTTAGTTTTCATGTTTTTAGGAATATGTCCAGATCAAGTTTGTTTACATGAGTTGTAAACTCTCATTGTGTTTTGTATTTTTCCTCTTTTAATAAAACTTGCGTACTCACTTTAAAAAAATTAAAAACCATTTTTATTTCTTAAAACCCCCATATAATTGCACTCAATGAGTGGTTCAAGTGGAAAATTGGATGATTTCATCCTAGGAGACTCGGGTTCAATTGCTTTGTCTGCAAGGTGTGTACTGTCAAAGGGTTAAGAATATGTATGAACATGTACTACCTTATAATCACCTTTAGACTATAAAAAAACTCATATAATCAAATTAAAAAAATTAAAGAGATTAAAAATAAAATTTAAAATTCATTAAGTGCTATCTCTTATAAATAATTAAATGAATAAATTGAATTAAACTTAATATTCTAAAAGTAAGTCTTACTATTAGTATTACAAAACCAAATACTCAATAAAAAGCATAAATTTGGAGGAAATACCCTGAATCAAGCACATTACATCTTTTCATGTCAAACAAATTAAGAACCTTTTTATTTTTAGCTTGAAATAAATTATTTTCAATTTTCTTTCTTTTTCTTAATTAGGGAAACTTTTCATAACGTAAGCATGGATAATGCAATAACAAAAATGACTCATATATAAATTTGATAATATTTGTTAACAAGTTTAAGTACTTTATTATTAAAAATAATTATGGTTGTAAAATTAGTAATTACTTATGTAAATTGGTGAATATACAATACCTAAAACTTTAATGATGAAATCTAAATAACCAACCATAGGTTATAATTATTAGTCCATTTGGTAACCAAATCTTAATATAGTTTTACTTTTGCAGAGAAAATTTTATACCAATGTTTATTTTGTTTTACTAAAATTAGAGACTTGTACTAAAAATTACTCCAAGTTGATTTTACAATATTACTTAATGGGAGTAATGTAAGGTTAGTGATAGTAAATATAATTTGAAAAATATATGATAATATTATTATTAGTCATTTGTTAGGAATGAGAATGTTACATTTTGGACAATTTTGTTCTTGTTTTGTCATCTTATTTTTTAAATTAGATTTGTTAATGAATTGGACGCCTCGTCTATAACACCTAGATTAATACAGGTAACCCGATCTAATATGAGGTTTCACATTTGGGTTGCCTGAGCAACCCACATTAAAAATTCAGATAAAACAAATTGTTAAACCATTTAAAACCATAAAAAGTTATAGACTAAAATACAAGTTCAAAAATTATCTAAACAATGAAACAAAATTCATGATACAAGTTACAAATACAAATTTCGGACTATGATATAAAAGAACAAGATGTGACATATATGCCCCCTAATTACACATGTACCGTACTCTGTAAATAGTGCCGAAGGAACTACTATGCTGATGTCAATAACTGCATCATAATCAATCTTTTGACATGCGATGGTAAAGAACAACATGAGCTTGGAAAAGCTCAGTAATACAGAACTACCAAGATATGCTAAAGGCACAAGCAGGTATATGGAAAACATAACATTGTCATGATGTTACGGGCAACAATAGACTCCAATTATGATTTGATATTTCAGTGAAGCATTATATTTGAAGATAACAAAATTATTCTTTATTCAATCACTAAGTATCAGACGAGAAGCCTATAGACTAGAGAATCAGAAGAGCGATGGATTAAGGAAGTTAAATCAAGGAGTTTAGTGTGTTCCATTAAGTACCGATTAGAGCCATACAGAAAGTTTCACACTTTGGTAAATTGATTCAGTATAGAAGATTTTTAAAAGGGACAAGAAAGTTTTATTTTAGCCACCTAATTACCCTCTAACCGAACTCCAGTATGTAGTTCCCCATAACTGCATCTATAAAGGTGTTAACCCAGGCCCACTGGGCATTGGTGCCATCATAAGAGGATACCTTAGGTCCAATAGAAATCACCCTAGTTGAAGCGTAAGAACTTGATAAAGTAAGAATCGCCCAAGCCGAAGCGTAGCAACCTGATACGGTAGGAATCACCAACCGAACTAGTGATGAACCTGCAAAGATTTTATATCCTATCCCAAGTACCCCACTAATATAGTTTAGACAATCAATAGTAGTGGTGTAAAGACATGAATCAAACATGTATTTATCAGTAAAATAGGAATCAAACATGCGTTTTCAGTATAACAGAAATCAGATGGCATGCCATCAAATCGGACAGTAAGGTATACTTTCATACAAATCTAATTCGTACTTCGGTTCATAAAGGCAATTTTGGGTTTTAATTAGAGAGAATATTCATGTGCACATAGAACACACTACATGGTCAAATATTTCTCGGAGGTACAAGGTATTTACGAGAAAATGGAACATTGTACTTCTAAGAATTTCAAATTGATTTCAAAAACGAGGTCCCTATTAAAACGAGATTGGTAACCAACATCACCAACCAAGAATTCAAGAATTGATACATTAGGGTCATTCATGACATAAGATATATCAGGAATGTTCCAATCATTTTAGCCAACAAGGGCATTATAGACATTCTAACCTCCATAGGCAAATTGGTAATTTAACACAACAATGTATAAACAATAATCTACATAATTCAAGAATTCTAATGAGCTTCCAAGTTCCTTTTGAACTACTTGAAACCCATCATCATGGTATTTACCAATTAACCGGATAGGTACATCTTACAAGTAATCATATGTTAAAATTGAATCCGATATATAGCAAAACGGGTCACCTTCACCAAATATCACTAAACATGCCATAAGAAAGTGAACATGTATTCGTGCGATATTTTTTTCCTATACCAAAGAAATATCAAGAGTGACTATCGTACATGAGTCAAGCTTTATAACCCGTAAGGGAATTACAGTCATTTAAGTTGTATCAGTACTTCAAGTATTAAAAGGCTTCCACTTATTCCAAGTCACTAAAGTATTATAGTTATTTCAGTGCATGAGGATTTTATAGTCATTTCGGTGCTTAACGATATTTTCAAACATTTTAAAATCCAAAGATATTTTAGTTTTTTCAATCAATCCAATCATATGAAGTACTTCCGGTAAATTGGTCTTCATATATTTATTTGAAGAATTCCCATAAAAAAGGCTTCAAACGTTTATTCCAAAAATTAGGAAATCTAGGACTTATAAAAATCTTGTAAGTTAGAAACTGGATATCATGATTCTTCAAATAGATCAAGAATCTAACATGTGAACAAGTACTTTCTTCAGGTTAAGTCTAAATTCCAGATCATTTCCACTGAAAGGGTATCCAAGTCCTTTTTATATCTCAAGGGTATTTTCATCATTTTTCATCACATTATTTCATGCATTCAATCTTTTAGCAATAATAATAAGAATTGAAGGTTTCACGGTTAACTGTTTTATCCATTATGCATTGAACTTGTATTTCTTACCGGTCATCAAACTTCTTATTCGAAACACTCGGATCTTAATCGATTTACTATCTATTACCATTATCAGCACAACTTTATAATAATTAATGATAAACAAATGATCAATCATATCCATTCATGCATTGACCAATTTACCAATGAGTTGTGTAAAGTATGCAATAGGTAGTAAAGTATTACCTGGACTCCGAGCTATATCAGTAGACCCTTGAAACTCCCTTCAATCACTTTCGAACTCAAACTCGAATTCTACGTCCCTCAAAATCTCAAATACAGGGAAATATGAGTGCCTTCAATCAAACATACTCTAAAAATCATACAATAACTCATTTACGTTGCTCTTAAACTGAATAATTAAATATGTATGCATGCTCGATTCAAGATCAGATTTGAAGTCTTTTTGGTTAGAATTTTTCGAAACGGACTTCAAAATCGGACTAAGGACACCAAAAAATATGAAATAGAGGATTTTAGAAAAAGTTAACTTTTGGTCAAAGTCAACCCAAAAAGTCAACGATTATGGTCAAAGTCAACCGGATTGACGCGGTTGAGTTGACTCGACCGAGTCGAGTTAGACGAATCGGACTCAGGTCAGACATGTTCGGGTCAGGTTTGGCGGACTTGGGTCGGGTATGGCAGACACGGGTCGTGTTATCTAGGTTTGGGCTTAAGGCCGTTTGTAACCCCCTCGTCTTGGTCTAGCCGGATGACCGGTCCGAGTAGGCCACACGGGGAAAATCGAAGCGAAACCCGTTAAGGTTCCCCCTCGGTTAGCAACCCTATTTTTTTCTTTCATTTTAATCTTGTCTAGAGAAGTATTAAATCCTAAGTGATCAAACAGCGAAACAACATACACGAGACAATCAATCGAACCCAAAACAACATTTAAACAGTCCAATTTTAACTTAAACTGCAGACGGTATCGATACTCCCAAAGAGTGTATCGGTACGCCTTGACTAGGTCAACTGGTCAGAATCAACCCGTGGAGACCGTATCGATACACCCAAAGAGTGTATCGATACTCCCCCAACGGTCAACTTCTCGCGGTCAACGCTAAGAAGACTGTATCGATACGCCAAGGCCCGTTTCGATACCCAAATCCTCGTCAAAATCTCAGAATTCCAGTAGCAAAAATGGTATCGAAACACCCTCTCACGTATCGAAACGCGTAGCCTGAAACAAGAAGGTCGTATCGATACGGGTCCAATCGTATCGATACCCCTGCTCTGAAATTCCACAATTTCCAACTTGACGACCCCAAACACGACTCTAGATGCACTTTCAGACTCTCCTATGCACTTACAAACATTTAAGCAATCATACATGAGCCATTGGTAGCAATCAAACATGAGTCAAGGCATTCATACATGTCATTCTAACAAAAGGGCAAATTTAGCATTTAAGGTCATACATGAAAGCTCAAAAGGCCAAAATGGCACAATTCAACACATAAGAGGTTTGAACTCACTAACAAGGCAACCTAAACATCTAAAGGCATGCCACCACACCCAAACATTCATCATGGCATATCATGCTTTACAAACCATAGTCAATCCAAAACATCAACATATCAATGAGTCATACATAGCTCATATATATACCCATGCCACATTGCTAACTAATACGTAATTAACAACCGTACTTGAGCCACAAACTTGGAAAGCCCTTCTTGCCTTGCTCCGAGCTAACACTACGCTAATGATCTGCATTGTTGAAAATTGAGAGCGTAAGCTATAAGCTTAGTGAGGGTGCTCTAAAACGAAAAACGTCAACAATGCAGGGTTCAAGCATGTAAATCCTGTAACCCACTCGTCCCGGTCTGGCCGAGTGACCGGTTCGAGTGGGCCACACAGGGAAAACCGAGTGAAAACTCCCTAAGGAATTCCCCTCGGTTAGCAACCCTATTTTTTTCATTTTAAAATCTTGTCTAAATGGATATTAAACCCTAAGTGATCATACAACGAAACAACATATACAAAACAATAGAACGAACTCAAACAATCATGTTACAGCCCAATTTTAAGCTTAACCTGCAGGCGGTATCGATACACTTAAAGGGTGTATCAATACCCCCTTGACTAGGTCAACTGGTCAAAGTCAACCCGTAGGGACCGTATCGATACACCCATGGAGTGTATCGATACCCTCTCCAACGTTTGACTTTCCACGGTCAAGGCTAAGATGACGGTATCGATACACCAGAGGCCGGTATCGATACCGAACTGGACAGTAGCTCCAATGACCAAAATAGTATCGATACGCCTCTCAAGTGTATCGATACACGGGCCTGAAACAAGAAGGTGGTATCGATACCATACCAACCGTATCGATACCCCTGCTACGAACTTGCAGGTTTGAGCTGATTTAAGGCACAAGGAGGCCCCTAAATCCCTCAAAAACCCCAACCAACACACTAACATCAATTCTAAGGCAAATCAAACATAAAAGCATGCTTTCACAAGGACCAAAAGGGCATTAAACAACATGAGGTGATGCACAATCATTCAAGCATCTCAAGCATTCCAACACATACTAAGCATTCATACATAGCATTCCAAAAGGGGATTAGGCATTCAAGTCATACATAGAACTCAAAGGCCTTGAAGGTACACGATAAGCATAAAGAGGTTTGCACTATAACAAGGCAACCTCTTCAACGTTTCCTCTTGCTTCTAGTCAAACAAAACACATACATTACTTCTCAACTCAATGCTAAACTCAACCATCAACTTACTTCACAAACATAAACCAAATTCCACAAATTCCCAAACCACATAATCTCCCAAAACCCAATTTTCGTGCTTCCCAAATCCCTTGCTGAAATCTCAATTTCCAAACACCCAAGTGACTTCCAAAACATCCCAAATCACCCTCCTAACATAGGTAGACCATCAGCCCTTCAATTTCAACATTAAACCTCCCAAAAACCCAAGTTTTCATACCTCAAAAATTGCCCTAAGAACCCACTACGAATTTTCATCCAAATTCAACCAAATTAATATATATTGTGTATTTCATTATTCTTAAACAAAACCCCAACACAATTTATCAAAACCCAATGGAAAACCCCTTTAAAAACCCAAATTTTTATATAAACCCTAATCTCCAAAATCTCATACTTTTGAAATCCAAGACCATATATAGATAGAGGGTTAAGAGGAGATTAAGAAAACGTAATTACCTTTGAAAAACACCTTGGATTGAGGAAGAGAATGAATGGAATAGTAACTAGTGTAGTTGGGGGAGTTTGAAAATGGGGGAGAGGGGTTTGACATGAAAAAGAAAGAAAATGGGGAAAGAGAAGACACTTTACAATAAAGTGGTCTTGCTTTTAAAAGTTTTTGTTCTAAATAAACCATAGGTCCCTCCCTCTTTAATAAGGCTCAAATAGATCATTAGTTGAAGTTGGATTATTTTAATTAAATTTTATTTGACTCGAATTAAAACCCGGTTAACTCCTAGGCCCAAGACACGGGTGTTACAACTCTCTCCCACTTAAGGAATTTCGTCCCCGAAATTACCTGACTAAAAGAGATACGGAAACTGTTTTTCCATATCCTCCTTCCTCTCCCAAGTAGCCTCGTCCACACCTCTACGTTGCCACCGCACCTTCACTAACTCAATCGATCTACCCCTCAACACCTTACTGTCAGAAGCTAAGATCTCCACTGGCTCTTCTTCATAAGTCAAATCCGGATTCAATTCAATCTCTTCTACGGGCATAACATGTGACGGTTCGGACCTATACCTACGAAGCATCGAAACATGGAACACATCGTGAATCTTCTCTAGCTCGGATGGCAAACGCAACTGATAAGCAACGGGACCAACCCTCTTCACAATCTCATACGACCCTATGTACCTCGGACTCAACTTCCCCTTTCGGCCAAATCTCATCACCTTTTTCCACGGAGACACCTTCAAGAATACCTTCTCACCCACTGAGAACTCAACTTCCTTCCTCTTCATAACGGCATAGGACTTCTGCCTATCTGAAGCAGCCTTCAAGCGACCACAAATCAATTTTACCTTTTCGGTTGTCCCCTTGAGCAAATCCGGCATAGGTAACAGTTTCTGTCCTACCTTGGCCCAACACACTGGAGTTCTACACTTCCGGCCATACAAGGCCTCATACGGAGCCATTTGAATGCTCGACTGAAAACTGTTATTGTACGCAAACTCTACTAGAGGCAAATGCTTCTCCCAAGTACCCTGAAAGTCAATGATACAACAACGCAGCATATCTTCTAAGATCTGAATAACCCTCTCTGACTGACCATCTGACTGAGGATGATAAGAAGTGCTGAAGTTCAAACGAGTACCCAAAGCTGTATGCAGACACTCCCAAAATCTAGAAGTAAACCGCGGATCTCTATCTGACACAATGGACTTCGGCACACCATGTAGCCTCACAATCTCACCAATGTACAGATCGGTCAATCTATCTAAAGTGTAAGTAGTGTTGACTGCCAAGAAGTGAGCACACTTCGTAAAACGATCTACTATCACCCAAACTGAGTTCTTCTTCGTAGGAGTGAAAGGCAAGCCCGAAACAAAATCCATGGTGATATTCTCCCATTTCCATTCCAGAATTCTCAACGGCTGTAACAAACCTGAGGGAACCTGATGTTCCGCCTTCACCCTCTGACACACTAAGCACTTACTCACAAAGTCGGCTACATCTCTCTTCAGGCCAACCCAAAAGTACTCATTCTTCAAATCACGGTACATCTTCGTACTTCCAGGATGCATAGCAAACGGACTACTGTGGGCTTCAGTCAAAATCGTACGTCTCAAATCACTGTCTTCTGGCACAACTATTCTGTCTTTGAAACACAAAACCCCATCAGTGCTGAAACTGTAGTTTGAAGATCTACCCTCGGCTATATCTTGCACGTGAGGTGCCAAAGATCTATCTAGAAGCTGTTTCTCTTGAATCAACTGACCTAGAGTAGGCCTAACCTGAAGCTCGGCTACTAAGCCACCATCTCTGGACAAACTCAATCTAGAAAACATAGCTCTCAATTCCACGGCCACCTTCCTACTCAATGCATCGGCCACTACATTGGCCTTACCCGGATGATACTCGATAGTAAGATCATAGTCCTTCAGTAGCTCTAACCACTTACGCTGTCTGAGATTCAAATCTCGATAAGTCATAATGTACTTCAAATTCTTGTGGTCGGTGTATACTGTGCATTTCTCACCATACAAATAATGTCTCCAAATCTTCAGAGCAAACACAACTGCAGCTAACTCTATGTCATGGGTCGGATAGTTGCGCTCATGGGTCTTCAACTGTCTTGAGGCATAAGCCACCACTCTCTTGTCTTGCATCAGAACACATTCTAACCCTACATAAGAAGCATCATTGTAGACTACATAGTCCTTCCCGGACTCAAGCTGAATCAAAATCGGAGCTTGGGTCAAAGCTTCTTTCAATTTCTCAAAGGCTCTCTGTCTTGCATCTGTCCACTCAAACTAAACACTCTTCTGAAGTAACTATGTCAATGGAGCGGCTAACTTAGAGAAACCCTCTACAAATCTCTGTAGTATCCGGCTAAGCCTAGGAAGCTACGTACCTCTGTCACGGACTTTGGTTGCTTCCACTCAACAATGGCTTCAATCTTCTTCGAATCAACTCTGATCCCATCGGCTGACACTACATGTCCTAAAAAGACTACCTCCCGGATCCAGAATTCACACTTGCTGAGCTTCGCATACAACTAATGATCTAGCAAAGTCTTCAAAACAAGTCTCAAGTGTCGGTCATGGTCTTCTTCAGTTCGCGAGTACACCAAAATGTCATCAATAAATACAACTAGAAACTGATCTAGATACTGATGAAAGATCCTATTCATCATGTCCATGAAAGCTGTCGGTGCATTAGTCAACCCAAATGGCATGACTAAAAACTCATAATGACCATATCTAGTTCTAAAGGCCGTCTTCGGTACATCAACCTCTCTAACCTTTAGCTGGTAGTAACCTGATCTCAAATCAATCTTCGAAAAGACAGATGCTCCTCTCAGCTGATCAAACAAGTCATCAATTCTAGGCAACGGATACTTGTTCTTCACTGTCAACTGATTTAACTGCCTATAATCTATACACATTCTCATACTCCCATCCTTCTTCTTGACAAACAAAACCGGTGCACCCCAAGGCAAAGAACTAGGTCGAATAAAACCTCTATCTGTCAATTCTTGCAACTGAGTCTTCAACTCTTTCAATTCTTTCGGTGCCATACGATACGGAGCAATCGAAACAGGAGCTGAATCAGAATAAGTCTCAATGCTGAACTCTACCTCTATGTCCGGTGGTAACCCTGGCAATTCTTCCGGAAACACACTAGGAAAGTCACATACTGTCCGGATGTCCTGAGGTCTAACCTCACTCATGTTCTAGGTATGCTTCGCACCCCAACTCAACTAACCTCTTAGCCTCTAACACTGAAACCACATTGGACAAGAACTTCACGTTCTCACCCACCACTACAATCTCATAGTCATCTGTGAGCTTCAAAGAAATCCGCTTAGTCTCAAAATCTATCCTAGCTCTATGTTCCGTGAGCCAATCCATACCCAGAATCACATCGAAACCATAGAAGGGAAGTTTCATCATATCCACTGGAAATACATGCCCCTGAACCATCAACGGACACCTTCGGTACATCTTCCTAACTACTACCGTGTCCCCAAAGGAACTAGTAACACTAACTCCTACCTCTAACAACTCACAAGGAAAATTCAAAGACTGTGCATGCTCACTCAATATGTAGGAATGTGTAGACCTAGAGTCAATCAAAGAAAGCAAACCCAAAGACTGTATCAAGAAGTTACCTGCGATCACATCGGTGTCATGCTGCTCCCCGCGCTGGGCGTAAACCCTAGCCTGTCCTCCGCCCTCCGGCTGGACTGCAACTACATGAGCTAAGTTTCTCTGACCATCGTTCCTCGGTTGGAAATTACCTCTACCGCGCCCGCGGCCTCTCTGAAAATCGTTGGCTCTAGCAAGAGCCTGAGCTGGTGCCTGTCCCACCTGATGTGGACAGTCACGTCTAATGTGGTCTCTAGCACCACAACTCCAACAGGAATGATAATTTCCCCAACACTCTCCGGTGTGGTTCCTCCCGCAAGTAGCACATGTGGGCAACTTCCTACCAGCTCTCTGGCCCTGGTGGCCCCTACCGTGGTTACCGCCACCACGCCTATGGTCAAACTGATGTCGGTTGTCCCGATGCCTCTTGGCATCACCTCTATCAAAGTTTTTGGACCTCTTACCCGAACTAGATCCACCTGACCGCCTGGTCAAACTCAAACTGTGCTCTAAGTCCTTGGCCCTCGCGACCAAGACATCAAAATCAGTGTAATCTGAAGCTAGAGTATACGTCTTGATCTCTTCACTCAGCCCATAACGGAAGCGGTTACAACGCTCCACCTCAGTAGGTACAAGCTCAAGTGCATACTGACTCAATCTGACAAATCAGATCTCATAATCGGTCACGGACATACTCCCCTGAAGCAATGCCATAAACTCTCTCTTCCTCTCATCGAGGTATCGCGGACCCAAATACTTCTTCCGGAAAGCTGTCTCAAAGAACTCCCAAGTGATCTCGGTCTCATCCATCCCCGAAGTAACGGTGACCCACCAAGTGTAGGCATCACCCTGAAGCAGAGACTCAACACATCCCAACTTGCGCTCACCAGTACACCCCATCTGAGCAAGAATACGGACGGTCTTCTCAAACCACAACTCTGACCTCTCCGGAGTAGCACATCTAAACTCCTCAGCCCCAAGGCCCCGTAGTCTCTCTAATGGTAATCCGGTGCCCTCACCCTGATGATGAGCTGCCTGGCCTCCAGCTACTGCAGCCTGGAATGCTCCGGCTATTGCCTGAACCAACGGAGCTAAGTCAATCCCGGCCGGTCCTTGGCCACCTTGACCTTCTTGTGGTCACTCTCCTTCGGCCCCGACCTCACCTCCCACTCCCGGTGGAGGAGGTGGTGGAGGAGCTCCAACTCCAACTAGATGCTCTCCCACTTGAGCTCCAACCCCAACTACCAGCTCAACTCTCGGAGCCTCTGCCCGTGGTTCCGGTCGAACCATCCTAGGCCTCCCACGTGGTCTCATGCTATAGCTAGCAAGGTATAAACTACAACAAGAAACAGATAAGGATTACGTTAGTCAAAGCAAGGTCCAATAGTGCTCAAGTACTCCTCTTTCCAAAAATCTTTTTAAATTAAGTAATAGTAGCAATGGGCACACACTCACACCAGACACGACAATTCATGCTTCAAAACATCATACGAACAGTCAAATATCCAAGAATTCATGGCAAGACATGCATCGAACATCACAATCATTTAATACATTAAGCTTACCTCACTTACCTGCCCGAGGTCTCGGTAACCTCAGGCTCTGATACCAACAAATGTAACCCCCTCGTCCCGGTCTGGCCGAGTGACCGGTCCGAGTGGGCCACACGGGGAAAACCGAGTGAAAACTCCCTAAGGAATTCCCCCTCGGTTAGCAACCCTATTTTTTTTCATTTTAAAATCTTTTCTAAATGGATATTAAACCCTAAGTGATCATACAACGGAACAACATATACAAATCAATCGAACGAACTCAAACAATCATGTTACAGCCCAATTTTAAGCTTAACCTGCAGGCGGTATCGATACACTTAAAGGGTGTATCGATACCCCCTTGACTAGGTCAACTGGTCAAAGCCAACCCGTAGGGACCATATCGATACACCCATGGAGTGTATCGATACCATCCCCAACGTTTGACTTTCCACGGTCAAGGCCAAGATGACGGTATCGATACACTAGAGGCCGGTATCGATACCGAACTGGACAGTAGCTCCAGTGACCAAAATAGTATCGATACGCCTCTCAAGTGTATCGATACATGGGCCTGAAACAAGAAGGTGGTATCGATATCGTACCAACCGTATCGATACCCCTGCTACGAACTTGCAGGTTTGAGCTGATTTAAGGCACAAGGAGGCCCCTAAATCCCTCAAAAACCCCAACCAACACACTAACATCAATCCTAAGGCAAATCAAACATAAAAGCATGCTTTCACAAGGACCAAAAGGGCACTAAACAACATGAGGTGATGCACAATCATTCAAGCATCTCAAGCATTCCAACACATACTAAGCATTCATACATAGCATTCCAAAAGGGGATTAGGCATTCAAGTCATACATAGAACTCAAAGGCCTTGAAGGCACACGATAAGCATAAAGAGGTTTGCACTATAACAAGGCAACCTAGCATCTAAGGACATGCTAACACACACAACATTCATCAAAGCATATCATGCTTACAAACCATAGTCAATCCAACATCAACACATAAAAGTGAGTCATACAAGCTCATACACAACCCTTGCCACATTGCTAACTAATACAAAATCAACCACCGTACTTGAGTCACAAACTTGGAAGCCCTTCTTGCCTTGCCTCGAGCTAACATCACGCTAATGATCTGCATTGTTGAACATTGAGAGCGTAAGCTATAAGCTTAGTGAGGGTGCTCTAAAATGAAAAAATCAACAATGCAGGGTTCAAGCACGTTAATCCTAGTCTTACATACATCAAGCATAGGCATGAAATCAAGTAGACCTAGCTAGTCTTTCAAGTGGCATATATGGTCTCTCAATCCTACCAAGCTCAATCATTAATATCATCAACATATAACAATACCATATACCACAATCATACATCAAACCCACATATCACAATGTATGAACAAGTTAATTGGCCACTATTAATTACTCCGATTGTGCGGATTTAAACCTCAACAACACTTTACCTCGGTGGGATTACACTCATCACTGGACCTTGCATGTGCGGGATTCCACTCATCGCCACATGCCCTACGGATGGGATTCCACTCATCATCTCGTAGAAATAATTAAAAGCTTCCGGTGGAATGTTACATCACCGTACTCCTCCTTGATGACTTAACGCCATCAAGGCCACGTACGTTTTGACTCAATTTGTGTGCACACTATCCTAATGATCGATCATTTACAATCGGTAATTATTTTAGTGCCAATTATCATCATAAATCACATATCATCAACCACACTCATGCTCATCACATATATCCACATCATGGTATATATACATGCACCATATAATCACAAGTACAAGAGCATAGTCATTAAGCACATTGGCATTTAAGGAAAAACAAGACTAAATTAACTACTTGGATTATAAGGAAGTGGCCTACCAAGCACACTTCACGCACGCACTACTCATGCTCGAACCAAACTTTAAAACAAGTTAAGACCACTCACTGCCCTTCCTTAGCAATTCGAACCGATCTTCCTACGCGCCCGGATTCGGTCTCAAAGCCTCTTCAACGTTTCCTCTTGCTTCTAGTCAAACAAAACACATACATTACTTCTCAACTCAATGCTAAACTCAACCATCAACTTACTTCAAAAACATAAACAAAATTCCACAAATTCCCAAACCACATAATCTCCCAAAACCCAATTTTCGTGCTTCCCAAATCCCTTGCTGAAATCTCAATTTCCAAACACCCAAGTGACTTCCAAAACATCCCAAATCACCCTCCTAACATAGGTAGACCACCAGCCCTTCAATTTCAACATTAAACCTCCCAAAAACCCAAGTTTTCATACCTCAAAAATTGCCCTAAGAACCCACTACGAATTTTCATCCAAATTCAACCAAATTAATATATATTGTGTATTTCATTATGCTTAAACAAAACCCCAACACAATTTATCAAAACCCAATGGAAAACCCCTTTAAAAACCCAAATTTTTATATAAACCCTAATCTCCAAAATCTCATACTTTTGAAATCCAAGACCATAGATAGATAGAGGGTTAAGAGGAGATTAAGAAAACGTAATTACTTTTGAAAAACACCTTGGATTGAGGAAGAGAATGAATGGAATAGTAACTAGTGTAGTTGGGAGAGTTTGAAAATGGGGGAGAGGGGTTTGACATGAAAAAGAAAGAAAATGGGGAAAGAGAAGACACTTTACAATAAAGTGGTCTTGCTTTTAAAAGTTTTTGGTCTAAATACACCATAGGTCTCTCCCTCTTTAATAAGGCTCAAATAGATCATTAGTTGAAGTTGGATTATTTTAATTAAATTTTATTTGACACGAATTAAAACCCGGTTAACTCCTAGGCCCAAGACACGGGTGTTACAAATCCTAATCTCACCTACAATCTACATTGGCAAAGTAAATCGAGTAGACCTAGCTAGTCTTCCAAGGATCATAATATGGTTTCTCATATCCTACCAAGCTCAATCATCACATAACAACACCACATATCATCATCATATATCACAAACACATGAACAAGTGTAATTGGCCGCTATTAATTACCCGGATGTGCGGATTTAACCTCAACAATCAGATTACCTCAGTGGGATTACACTCATCACCGGACCTTGCATGTGCGAGATTCCACTCATCGCCACATGCCCTACGGATGAGATTCCACTCATCATCCCGTAGAAATATATAAAAGCTTCCGGTGGAATATTACATCACCGTACTCCTCCTTGATGACTTAATGCCATCAAGGCCACGTACGTTTTGACTCAATTTGTGTGCACACTAATCCTAATGATCGATCATTTACACCCGATAATTTATTAGTGCCAAAATTTCATTTATCATAACACATATCCATCACCACATCTCATTCTCATCACATATACATATCATAGAGTACATGTACAAGGTCAACCACATATCACAAAAGCATGAATAGGCAATACACATAGCATTCAATGAAAGTCAATAGCTAAATTAACAACTTGAATTAAATAGAAATGGCCTACCAAGCACATTTCACTCACACACTACATCCACTCGAACCAAACTTTAAACCATGATTAAAACCACTCACCGCCCTTCTTTAGCAACCAATGCAAATCTCCTACGAACCCGGATTCGGTCTCAATGCTCCTTCGACGTCTCCTCTTGCTTCTAGTCAACCAAAAACACAACCAACAACCTCAATCAATGCTAACATTCAATCAGCATTCAACCTTTGAGCTTAAACTAACTTCACCCACATTTTCTAACCAAATTAATCCCCAAATATATCATTTTCGTGCTCCCTACAACACTAGCTGAAAACTCCACATTCCATCACCCAAATGACCCCCAAAAGGTCCCAAGACAACCTCCTAACCTATACCAACCATCAGCCCTTTAATTTCAACCTAAAACCCACCAAAAATTGAGTTTTTGACACCTTTAAAATTGCCTCAAAACCCCATTTTGGGTTTTCACCCAAACCCAACCATTTTGACATATAATAAACATTTTAGTGTGGAGAATCAAAAACCCAACTCCATATTTCGAAATAAGAAGGAAATTTTCATAAAAACTCAAACTTTTTCAAAACCCTAACATTTCAAAAGCTCATATTTTTGAAATCTAAGACTATGTATGGATAGGGGATGCAGAGGAGAGTTAGAAAACATTATTACCTTTGAAAAACACCTTGGGATGATGAAGAGACCCAATGGAATAGTGATTTTAGTGTTGGGAGAATGTTTAGGGGTTTTTCACGTTGGGGAAGGGGAGAGTAGAGAAGATGACACTTTTTTTTCTTTTATTCAAAAGTTGTCTTGCTTTTTAAAAGTTTTGGGTCAAATTACCAACAAGGTCCCTCCTTTACTATTTAAAGCCCAATTAGATCCTTATTTAGGTTAAATTGATTTTATTTAATTTTATTGACTCGGACTACAAACCCGACTAACTCCTAACCCCAAAACACGGGCGTTACACCGTTGGGCCTTAAGCATGTTAGTTCGAGTCGGACTGGGTTATTGGACCTTAAGAAGTAGGTTGACCCATAAATTTTAATTATCAAGCCTATATGATGGTTCATGAGCCAAACCGATTCGAGTTTATTGAGCGAGAATAGCTCGATTCAAAGCCAGACCTGTCTAGGCCGGTCCAAGCAGCACCGACCAGGGTGGTCGAAAATCACTTCTGGGCGGCGCGTGCTCGCCACACACCACCCTAAATGGTCAAAGAACACTTCAAAACGACGACAAACGACACGAAACATAAGTTCAATGCTTACCATGGCTAAAGACGGCTGAAACGGCCGAAAACCGTTCAAAACCAAATTGGAAAATCGAAATATTTCTCCAACGAAGATTCTCGAGGTTCCCTACGGTGAACGACACAACGCTCTAGCGAGTGGCCAACTGAGTTTTGTTCGCGGGGCAACAGAGGTTACACGGACACTGGCACTAAGCAACACGAATGGCGGAGGCGGCCGAAAAATGACGATAACAGAGGAATGACGCTTGGGTTACTCCTTGAACCTTCTAGAGCTTTTTCACGGCGAATGGCGGTGAATTTTCGTGAGTGGCGACTAGGGCTGAAATCAAGGTGAGGCGGCAGTTACGCTAGTGTTGGCGATGACGGCCATGCTGCGACGGTTAAAGAGATCAAAGTCGAGACGAAATTGGGGAGAAAACTCTAGAGCTCTGAATTTTTTTTCTTCAAATTCAAGCACCAACATTCAATGAGGCAGATGAAGTTGGTCATGATTTAATTATTATTGCAACAGATAAAATACATAATTTAATAGAAAGTTGGTTTAGGATTTAACATTAATGGTCCTTAGACTAAAGGGTGTTACATCGTTTTCTCGGTTTGACTATGATTTAATATTTTATTTAAATTTAATTATAAAGCATACAAATATTAATATAAATTAAACTTGTGCACATGTTTGTTTAATTTGCTTGGAACAAGTATTCCACGATAATGATTATATTTTGTTTTGTTTCTATATAAACTTACAATGTTAGATATGAAATGAAAAATGCATCGTTATGTATTATTAATTGCAAATAATATGTGTATTTGATTTTAAATATAATTTACTCTATTAATTACATTCATATCATGTTAATGTAAAATTTTAATAGAGTTTTATAAATATTTTTTACCGATATCTTTTAAATTAATATTGAATGTTAGTCTTGTTTAAAAAATATATATCACAAGGAAAATTTAGTAAATGTTTTTTTATTAGTCTAAATGTGATTACAAGGTGATATCTATTCATAGATATTCTTAACCCTTTGACAATACACACACTCTGCAAACATTACGATTTAATCTGAATCTTCTAAGATGAAAATCATCTAATTTTTCACTGAAACCACTTGTTGGGTTTTAGTAAATGTGCTCTTAAGTAAGCTTATATTCTCAAACTTCATAGTCTTACATCCAACTAAATGAACCAAACAAACTATGTAGCATCCCCTATTGTACTAAATAATCCGACATTTTGATAATCTTATTCCTAGGGTGAAATATTATATTCTATGAAACATCAGAATTATAATTGACAATAAGTGTTTTTTTATTGGAGAATTATTTTTCATGGTATAAATATTAATATTAATACATCAAATAAAAGATAAAACATCTATTGCGACTTGTATAAAGAGATAATAATTTTTTTTAATAGTCTAAAGGTGATTATAAGATAGTATCTGTTTATGAACATCATCTGCTTTTCCACTGAAACATCTATTGGGTTCAAGAGATAGTAGAATTATTTGAAGATTAATGTAGACAAAAAAACATTTAGATACTAAACTAAGAAAATATCAAATTCATTACTAGAGTTTTTTTTTTTTGAATTCTGTTAACTGAATTGTCGCGTAGCATAAAACTATGTCATCTTTTAAAAGCATGACCGAGAATAATTTTTTTATTTTACATAATATTAATAAATGTCGTTTCAGTAAATAATATTAAAATGAATGTAATTTTATTAGATGATTTTGAAAAAAGGTATATATGGGTAAAATATCCTGAAATGATATATTTCCAAAAGGAGACAATTACCATAAAGTAAACCTAACAATAACATGCATTATAAGATGTAAATCCGCATACTCGCAGATGAGATGACCTTAAAACGTTGTTAAACATAATTTTTTTAGGATAAACTACTTCATTGACCACTATATTATTGAAAAAATTACGATTTGACCACATTACTTTTTTTTAAGTAATTAAACTATCAAATTATTTAAATGGTATCAATGTGACCACTAGTCGTTAAAGTTTAACGGCGGGTGACGTGGCCAATTAAAAAAGAGTATAATTACACATTTGATCCATGTTATTTATGCATTCTATCAATTTAGTCTTATTTTAAATTAATAAAATAAATAAATTATTTAATTAGATGGTGACACATGTCAACATCTTATTGGAGGACTTTAATTATTTTATTACTTTAATCCCGTCAATTTTTCTGTAATATTTAACGGCTGGTGGTCACATTGATATCATTTAAATAGTTTGGTGATTTAATTATTTCGGAAAAAAATAATGTGGTCAAATCACAACTTTTCTAATAGTATGATGGTCAATGAAATAATTTATCCTTTTTAACCTTTTTGGTTTAATCACTGGTTTTCAACCCATTGATCGATTAATTTAAATCAATTTTTTCTATTTACAATGTTATGATTTGAGCTCTGGCCTTACTAAAAATCTAATATCTCCTCTTACTATCGATGATCGGTGGTTATTAATTGTAAAACATAATTTACACGACTGTAATCCCAATTAATTTTCTTTCTTACATTATAAAGCAAAATAACTTGGACCCACATTTATTTTCCGCCTTCATTTTCCAAACAACAACATCACCTCTCTTATATATAGCCTCCCACAATCTCCAGTTCCAGCATCCATCTTTTAAGAGATTCATGAGCAAGAAGAAGAAGAAGCCCTTTTTTATTCACTCAATTCTCCATAGCTTTTGCATGGCAGTGAGGTTATTGTCACATGAGTTGTCTGACCTGTGTCTTGGGAAGCCAGCACTGAGGTCACTTTCTCTAACATCCACCATTGCCGAAGCACTCGAGGTCTTGAAAACCTCTGATGATAACTTCGTTAGTGTCTGGAGCTGTGACCATAACCCCAAAACCAGTCCTTGCTTTGAAACGGCGGCTGCTTTCCATGATGATGATGATTGTCGGTGTGTAGGCAAAATCTGCATCGTGGATGTGATCTGTTTTCTTTGCAGAGATGAAAATTTGGTGTCACCTTCTGTTGCTTTGAACCAGCCTGTTTCTGCACTTTTTCCTAAGATTCCTGGCCTTGTTTTGCATGTGGAACCGTCTTGCAGGTACACAGAATTTCTGGGGTTTTTTCAGACATCAGGATAGAAGTTTGAGTTTGTTGTCAGACTGCAAATCCATGCTTATGCTTGAATTTCAAGTGATTAATCATAAATGTTGTGTTTTCGATTTCTGTTTTCAGCTTGTTGGAAGCGATTGATCTTATGCTGGATGGAGCTCAAAACCTTGTGGTACCAATCAAACCAAAGCTGAGCAACAAGAGATTAAAGCACAAAGGCCGTGAATTCTGCTGGTTAACGCAAGAAGATGTTATCAGATTTCTGCTAAGCTCAATCGGTCTCTTTTCACCGATCCCGGCCTTATCCATCGACACGCTTAACATCATAAGCTCCGAAGTGCTCACCGTCGAGTACCACTCGCCTGCCTCTGCTGCCATTGGAGCCATCTCTCGAGCCCTGGTGGAGCAAACCTCGGTGGCTGTTGTCGACAGCGAGGGAGCCTTGATAGGCGAGATTTCACCCTTCACCTTGGCCTGCTGTGATGAAACGGTGGCGGCAGCGGTCAAGACCTTGTCTTCCGGGGACCTAATGGCTTACATCGACTGTGGAGGTCCCCCAGAGGAGCTTGTCAAGGTTGTTTCAGCAAAGCTGAAGGAGCAAAACCTGATAGGGATGCTTCAGCATTTCACTGTCTCAATGTCCAATGGTGTGTTCTCATCCGCATCTTCTTCGTCCGATGAGGAATGTTCGGTGGCGGCTCCGGTTTCACCGTTGCCGAGGCCCGGGAGGCTGAGCAGGTCGATGAGTTATTCAGCCAGGATGGTGAGAAGATCCGAGGCAATCGTTTGCCATCCCAAGAGCTCACTTGTTGCAGTGATGATCCAAGCCATTGCTCATAGAGTGAACTATGTTTGGGTCATAGAGGATGATTGCAGCTTGGTTGGGATTGTCACATTTTCTGACATGTTAAAAGTTTTCCGGGAAAATTTTGAAACCATGGCCTGAGCCCTGAGATGAGAAAGCTTTGGCTTTTGTTGATGCTAACAGAGCTCAGCTGAGGCAGGTAGAGTGAGGAAGAATAAAGAAATGTGTGTGAATATTGGATCATTGTTTTTTTGTTTTTTTTTTGTTATTGTCATGTGAGATGAGGAGTTTGGTATAAGCATATCTGATCCGATTGTGTGTGTTTTGTCAGTCCTTGTTTATTATTTCTAGACTTTATCTTTATCTTTTCTCTCACTTTTTTAAGATTACCAAACAACAAATAGTAGGATGAAGATGCAAAAGGATTTCACCTTTTATCTCATGATCTGGTTAAATCAGACACATTGTGTGTGTTTGTTCATGCAACCATATGAGTACGACTGACGAAATCGAAGAATCTGACATTCGAATATCAATATCTGCAATCACCCTCACTCCTAAAACGTGAAAGTGATCTTCAACAGATATGAATCGTTATGTGTCATATATCGAATTAGAAAGTTCGAATATCGATATTTACGATAATAAGGATGTAACCTTAAAAGGAATGAACCACAAGACTTGAGTGGAAGAGTTGATGCAATTTTCCATGATGACAGATCATGAGCTTGCCTGCAGATAAATGAAGAAAGTGTGTAAGATATAAATTGGCCTTACTTTATGAAGCAGCTTGTGCTTGCAGGTTATGGGCATGGCAATGCAATGCAATGGATTCAGATTTCAGATTTCAGATTATGTTTCAAAACGTGTCAATGGTGGGGAAGTGGGAAGAAAGAAAAAAAGGCATGTTAATCTTCACATTTGCTGCAAAAGAAATACTACTACTATATTATGTTGGTAGGAGAGTAGTAGGACCACAATTAATCTTGTTTAATCATTAAAGCTTCCCCACTGCCTTTAATTCTCACACTTCACATCTCAAACCTAATTTGATTAATAATAAATAACAAAAACTTTATCACCATAGTGTATTTGTGTTTTCAAAGGGCTAAGAGTAAAGAATATAATTTAGGGTTTAAGTTTTAGGGTAATATAGTTAAAGATTTAAGTTTTAACCTATAAACCCTAAATTCTAATCGCACCCCCTAAATTCAAAACACCTACCCTTAAAACCCTTAAATATTAAACCATAACAAAGTCCTTAAACTCTAAAATTGAGGTGTTTCTGCATGAAATAATTACCCTTAAAAAATATATTGTTAAATAGTAATTCGCCTTGAAGTGTGTATGCCCTTGTTTAGGGAGCTTACAATAGAATTATATTCTTGGTACCAACAAGGGGGCACAAATTGATTGTGTCAACTAGTACTACCAACCAGAACAATATTTTGGTACCAGCCAAGGCTTGTTATGAATTTGATTTTTTAAGGGTATGTATTATATATATACATACAACTTTTTACCATGTGTAAATGAAACATTTATGGAGCTGAAAGTGGTCACCAGAAGCAATCAGACAACTCAAATCAGACTAAAAATGTTGAATTATCAAACATCTCCACTGTTGTTAAGATGGGGATATGTTGTCTTACTCTAATAGACAAATACTTCCCTGGGACTGGTTTAGGTGCAGTTCTTAGTCATGGTCCGTGCCCACGACAGTGACGGAACCGAGTGCAACAGTCCAGGCAGCAGATCCATGACATTTCCAGGTCCGTGATAGTTCCATGTTTTCTGGTGGTCCTAATGATGTAGGTGAAGAATAACACAACTCCTGCACTTTGCAGGTTTTAGATGCTTTATACGTTCATGATAATACCATATAGGTAGAATCTTTGGTTCCTCATTCAAGCATCTGTTTACATGGGAACCTGAGATATAATTCCTACATTACAAGAAACTTTGATTGGTTGAGAAATACTCTAACTTTGATGCGTATATGAGTACAATCCTTCATATATATGAAAAAAAATTAAAATCCAGATATCCGATTTAGAAACATACTCATCTCCGACACGTTCCTGAACCGGATAACATAAAATAACCAAATATGATGTTATTCAAACAATATTAACAACTAATCACATACATTTTCAAAGATGGAGATTTCAAGGTTGAATCTATAATGAGATAAGCAAAGGGATATGAGTTATGTTAACACGGCATGTGTCACAGCTCTCCAGGGTTCATCAATCTACAAGAAGTTTGACTTAGGGATCAAATTTTGTCTCACTTGCAAGAGAGGCTTTAATTACATACAAGGATCAAAATTTGAGATTTGTTTAACCTAGGAAAACAACTTGCATTTGAAGTTAACTTACTGTCAGATTCTGCAAGAAGTAGAAGATGATGACAATCATCTTCCAACTAATAGATAGACCAGATTGTCAATATCATTCTTTCTTTACAATCTGTCAGTAAACCCTGTTTAAAAAGGGAAAAAATGCCAAATGAACACCTAATTGTCCAAAATCTGATAGAAAGGGCACCATATATATAGTTTCCACTAATCTCATTATATTTGTCTTCTCAGCATAATCCTAAGCAGGCCAAAGACTAGGTTACATAAGGACTGGATAATGGTAGTGCCACATCTGGCAAGATCTAGTCTTTATCAATCCAGCTGGTTGTTTTTATTTTGTTTGCAGAAAATATTATTAATATGAAAAGGATGGCTAACTGATAGATCTACCTAAATACCAAATCAACCCTTGCCCTCCAGGTTTCGATTCATGCAAAGCTAATTTTGTGGTCACCAGATGTGTAGTTGTACTCTAGACCCGGTTAACTACCTCTCTTTCCTTCCATAATTTTCCTGGAAATTTGTTTCCTAGACTCGGGTATACTTTTCTTGTTTTCTAAAAATTTTCATCTATTTGGAGAATCATATTATCGTATCATATCTACGCGTGCTGGATATATGCGGTGGATATGAATATAATACCTCAAGAAAAGTGAAGAGTCCAAATAACACAGAGAGATGGATCATTGAAGAAAAAGACGTTATGAACGAATCGAACCACCTGGGTTTGGTTGTTTTGTTTCATGCAAAACCAGAACTCTGGTGAATATGTATGAAAGTTTAGTTCTTTAAAGTTTAAACAATGAAAAGAGCATTTTTTGATTTCATATGAAAATTTCACCCATTGAACTTATCCATTAAAAGCTTTTGCAGAGTGCAGACTATGGATTCTGGTGAAATAAAGAATGAAAGTTTCAAGTTTTCATTTGATTGAACTTCAAATATTGCAGCAGACAAGTTATATGCCAAATAATACCTATCAATTTACCTGTTAGACATGGAGATTTGACTAGCTAGTAAATTGTGACTAAAATTTCAAAATCATGGACAGGTAAGGCCTGTACGTGTCGCATAATCTAAGCTATCACTTATTCATAAATTTGTTCAGTTTATAGTTTATTCTAGATGAAAAATAGCTGAAATAATGCAGGCGGCATAACCTCTCTAGATATAGTGAGAGATGCAAAGCAATTCAATTATGCATGGAAATTTCACAAGGGAGGTTATGATGATTTGCAAAATGCAAGATAAGAAAAGGGTAGTAAAGATCAAAGCAATCTTGTGAACTCGAATAAGTAAATTTAACAAGAAGGATAGAAGCAGGGAAAACAACAATCACAACCTACATATTCAACTTTATAAAATAGAATAGTTAGTATCCAGAATGAGCAGTTCAAATTCATATAATTATACAATAATTTTTATGAGAGGGGAAAACGGTGTTTCACCTCTCAAATGGGAACACAACATAGTCACTAACCTCCATAAAAGCAGATTAATTCATTGCATTTCATCTTCTTTCTGAAAGAAGAGTTGCTTCGTCTTCCATTTCATGAATAAAAATCTCAGTAGGTTCAAGACAACCTCTCAATGTGTCATGACCAAGTTGTGCTCGCTCATTGTCCCCAAATCCAAACATCCTCCCCCGGTGAGTTACCACCACAGTGTGGTACAGACCTGTGCTAACCTGTGAAACACGGTGACCTCTCAAGCAATCAAGGATTCTGGGTCTCATAATTTTGTCAGATATACCCCTATCCGGAAAACCCAGGCTGCCAAATCCCATCCACCCAAAGCCATAGACTGCACCACCATCAACCAGAACAAATGTTTTCCTCTTTCTTGCACAAACCTATATCAAATTGTAACCATCATCATTCAATCATACAAGCAAAGCATGTATTTTGATTAAACAAAATCAATAGGATTCCTCTTTTTCTTTTTTCTCCCTGCTAATTTAAGTTATAGGAATTGAATGTGGTCACTGAAATTAAAAGTCCAACACTACCAAATGACACCATGGCTGTTGATAAATCAAACGAATTCTTCTAGTGCCAAATATAGTCATGAATAGAGATGCATTCATATGAAGGCTAGAGACTACAAGCATCCGTGTTAGCTTCAATATGCTTATAGGACTGTCAGCAAGCTTTGCTATGTATTCACAATTAAATATTATCAGAACATAGATGGAATAGAAGTCCGATTCTTGAATTCATTAAGAGAAGTGTTTTCGAGTTTGATATAGGTCTTCTGCGCAAGTAGAATTAAATGGTATATTCTGATTCACTCAAACATATTACTCCATAAGAACGTTATAATGATGGATAAGGCTAACCTGCACAGCAAGCTGACTCTTAAGGCTGACCAAGTGTGCTGGAAGAGTCTTATCGATCTCATCTCCATGGCCTAATTCACCACAGTAACCTTTTCCCCAGGTATACACCTACAACAAGCATAGAAAATTGTAAAATCATAAAAAACAAGCATAGTAAATAACTACAAAGTTCAACTCAATTGCAGAGACTCACATATCCACTTGAATCAACTGCCACGACATGCTCATCACCAGCAGAGACACGAAGAACATGAATACCCTTTCTCTTAAATGTCTGGATTGCACGTGGGTGGAGTTCATTTTGCTGTTCTCCATGGCCAAGGCAAAAGTTAGATCCAGAACCAAAAGAGTAGACTACTCCATTGTCAGTTACAGCTAAAACATAGCTTGGGCCAGCAGCAATCTGAACCACAGAGCCAACTCTCTCAAGCAGTTCAACCATTTTGGGGGTTGGTCGGTCTTGAGTGTCACCATGACCCAACTGCCCATGTGTGTTGGTTCCACACGTATAAACATGCCCTTGTCTTGTAAGAAAGGCAGTAAAATTCAGTCCAGCAGCTACCTGAAACCATGGCAAAAGAAGATGCATCAACTTCTTACTAAATTCTTGCCATGATAATAATAATGGTCTAACTTCAAAATCAACTTGTCAGATTACACTAATTTTTTGCTTTATTGCAAAAATTCTCTCTGCTCTGACATTAAACATTAAATGAAGACTTAGTATATCACAAACAACATGGTTTTTGATGGCTTAAACCTTTATCAACAACAAACATAAACAGTATTACCAACTTCTTTGGAACTATATGCTAGCTTAACCATCATACTTGATAGGGTTCATGGCAATCATCAGCTTATGGAACTTGATAGTTATAATGATGACAGAATACAGCAAAAACGGAAGGCTGTCGTGAAAATTTTACTATCTCCTCCTTAAATGAGGCAAGGGAAGGTAACAAAGATAACAGAGCATCAATGATAAAAGAAACACAAAATACAACCAATAAATAAGATACTAATATAAACATAGAAAGATGTTTAAGATCCACGTATTGCAGAACCTATAGTACAAGCTGCTAAAACTCTCAAGCAAAACTATTCTTACATGTTACACCATATAATGAGGACGATATACACCATACCTGTTTACAAGGAATTCCTTTCATTGCTTCAACAAGCCTTGGCCTAAAGATGGGGCGGCTTGTATCTCTGTGGCCACAACAAAAGGATGAATTGTCTCCACATGTGAAAACCTGCATAAGTTATTGGTGCCACCATGAATATGGAAATCACTTGGTAAACCAATCACATACATACTTAGATGTTGGAATGGCCAAAAACCAAAGTGGGTGAAAACATATAAAATTAGCCAAAACGTTGGAACATTATATGCATCAAAAAGCAAGGGTCAGTTAAACCCTGCTAAACTAAGGCATCTCTCATATGAGAAAATAGGTTGTAGTGCTGTATAACAATCAAATCATGAGCTTTGTTCATCATACCAAGCCAGATTAAACTCGCCTGAGCTCATTCAACAAAGCTTTGGAGTTCGACTCAAGTCTTCCAATTTCAAGCTTTTCACCAGAGCAAACTAAGTACAATGAAAGGCCTGCTCGACTAATCACATACTCTAAAAGAGCTAAATACAACCAAATCAGACTCGTAAGTCTAAATTTATAGATTGTGCTTTATAGGTTAGGTTCAGCTTTCTTCTGTCCAGAACTTAATATATGAAGACCATATAGAGGTTGCAGCCATTACAACCTTTCTATCTAAAATACCAAGAAAATGTTATCTAGGGTCCACATTTTAATAAACTTAGCATCAAACTTAGTAGAATCAAGATATTAGGAATTGGTACATCCATCAGTTAATAGACTAAAAAATTGTCTCTGTTTAAGAAATAAGAAATATAGTGGTTACAAATATCTGACTTTAGTACGTACGTATTATTGACAACATAGTGATGTTATCAGCATTCACAGCCAGGTAATATTCGACATTTTCATAATCGGGTGGGCCAAAAATTCATAACCACATCAAGCACCAACATCCATATCCAATTACAAAGAATTGGCATCAGCTGCTAGGAAAAGAAAATATGTGGCTTGCTTACAGAATGCGCCCTGAGTATGCTATTGGGCAACTAAAAAACATGACAAACTGTTATAAGGTAAGTAACAAACCTCTCCAGACTGCAAAACGAATGCAGCATGATTCTGAGAAGCTGACACGTGGATAACATTAGCTGGAGAAGGGAAGTTAATCCTCGTAAACGCTACACATTGTGTTGTTTCAGGACCATGCCCAAGGACACCGCACAAACTGGAACCACAAGAGTACACTGATGAGTTCCTAATTAGCAATGTGTGATACCTTCCGGTTGTTATCTGCATCTGGTAAACCAAACAGATAATAAGTGTTGAGTAACCACAAGTCTTTTGATGGAAAAATAGGATCTATAAGAGGTAGAGACAAAAACAGAATAGCTCTAAACATGCGATCAACATGAAAAAAGAAACAAACGATAAGGAATTACAAACCCACCATGCTAAAACCAGGCAAAAACGCAACCAAACAAAATACTGAATAACCCACTATGAAAGAAGGGTAGAGTTCAGCATAATTTCAACTGATACGTAATTTAAACATTAGTTTAATCATTGCTTTTAATACTTTTGTTACTTCAAAAATTGCTTTAAACCAATTAAATCATAATCACTCCATATAAAACTAAAACCAGACATTTTATTATTCACAAAAACTAAGACAAAACTTTAAGAACTACCATTTATTTTTATATCCAAACATACCAACAAAAGCAAACCATAAGAATCCAAACAGAATCTAAAAACTAAATTCTGAATCATTTCTCAAGTTAACAGATAAATATCAAAGTACACAAATTTAATAATTCAAAAAGCAACTAAAATAATAAAAACTTGTGTATAAAAAAAGAAATAGTTACATTGCCTGCAGAGGTTTGGACCATGTCCGACGATTGCTCCACTGATTGCAAAAACCTCAAAACTCTCTTCCAATTCCCATCACACCGTTCAAAAACGTCCCTTTGATTACTACAACTCATCCCGATGTAAATCCCATTCGTCGTGCATAATTGAAACGCCGCTAAATCAACCAGCGACCTGCATTTCGTCGGATAAACACCGTGACTCCCCCCGAATGTTCTCGAAGTTAGCTCCAGCGACACTAGGTCAACGGCACTTAACCGTTTAGCAGACGTCAAAATCTCCAAAATTAGATGCGACGGTAAATCATCGATCGAGAATGATCTATTCCGATCAGCCATTAAAATTTTTGATTTTTTTTGTAAATAAAGTGGAAAGGTAACGGGTTTGGGGTTTGGATCAAAGCAAGGGAAAAAGGGGAAATCAAATTTTGAGGCGAAATCTTAAGCAATTAAAGCAGATTATAAAGAAAGCATGGGAAGGAAGGAGAATTGAGAAATTCAATTGCGACTGATGCTTTGATTGGAAACTAATCATCAGATGGGATGGATCGGATCACTAGATCACCGTCGATTTTTGCTGTTAGAGATTTTTTTTTTAATCTGTGAAGAAAAATGGAGTTGAAAAATGAAAAGAGGGGATTATAGGAATTATTAAAGTATGGAATTTGATTAAAAACAAAAATGGGTGAAGATCAAGCGCTACCCAACACAAGGATTTCTCTTTTTTGCTTAAACCCAACAAATGGAAGTGGAAATTGAGCTAAAAAGTTTGTTCATTTTGTTAACATACTATTTTATTTATTTATATATGCAAAAAACTAAAGGGAACTCTTAATTAGGGTTGGATCATGAGTAAACGTGTCGAACGAGGATTGGCTAACTGACGTCGAAAGCATTGGAGCCGCGTGGCTTACGCCTTACAGCACAAAATCTATGAAAGTTAGCTCTGTTTTGTGATTTGTCTTTGGTCGTGGATTCCACTAGCTGTCCCAAAATTGATTCACACGTTGAATCCTGCAAAAAAAAATTAAAGTATTTTTTTTGTGTGTGTGTGTGTTAACTAAAGGGTGAATATAAGTTTTTGGTACTTGACTTTGATATTTATATGTATTGTGGTACTCAAATCTTTTGCAATGGGGTATCTAATTTTTTTTGGTGTAATTTAATATTCGGTTTATATTTTTGTGTAATTAGATATTTAATAATTTTAAAGTTACAAGTGTTCATACATAGAAATACAACGCCTAACTTTCGGTGCGGAAGATAAGAAGGATTAGTGAGAGTGATGGTCCACAAGATTTTGAAAAATTAAAATTTAGTCTCCTTAATATTTTTAAAAAATTGGATATTTTTAATTAAATTTACCTCTATAATTTTTAAAAGTTCTCATTAAGCTTTTAAATATTTCAAAAAAAAAGTTAGACCTCATTTTTCGAGAAAAAAAATACCTTCAATTTCCTACAAAATTTCTCTAATTTTTAAAATTTTAAATCAGTCCTCAAACCTTTTCACCAAGTTTTGTCATTACTAACTTTTTTTAATAAAGTCATTACTAACTTTTGAAGTTGTGATACATATTAATTATTATCCATTTAATTAAGTGTTGTTAAAATTGCAAGTATGAACTAATTAGAACTGAATATGTGTTATTAAAAATATTAGTACCAAATTGTACTAAAGAATAAATAATTACCTAATTGCACTACAAAATCAGGGATCTAATTGTAAAGAAAAAAAGTACTACATTACATGTAAATGTTAGAGTTAACTACCATCCTTGATTAAACTAGACATGCTGTTGAGCTTGATGGTTACAACCGAAATGCTTGCCAAGTGTGAAGAAGATTGGATTTTTGGGTGATTTAGTGGAAGCTAAAAATATAAGAAATGAACACAAGAATTTAGAGTGGTTCGGCTTTCTAACCCAAAGCCTACATCCACTACCTTAGCTTCCTATTAAGGATTTTAACCAAATTCACTAAGAATTTTGTCCTCTTTTCTCGAATTAGGAGGAAATCGTTACAACGATCAAGCTTTTTTACCCAAGGCTTGATCAAGCACTCTCTTACAAGAGAAATTCTAAGCAAACTTGAAATCACTCTAATAGGTGTATGTTTGCAATTCTAAGCACTCACCCAAAACTTATACACTTGAGCAAATTTGACAATTAAGTTCACAAGTGTTGTCCATACAAAAAATATACAATTAAAGCTCTAAAGACAATTTGACATCATAATGTTGTAACAATTGAAGCATTAGTCTATCCTTGATGCTTGAAGGTCCCTTTTATACTCTCAATTGAGTTTGTAGCCGTTGAGGACCGTTGGGGTTGTTTTGGAGCCGTTAGAAACTTTATTTCCCACTATAAATGCAGTTTTGGTAATGTACGTATCGGAACAGGCGAGCTTGTATCGGAACGGCCTTCTTCAGAACTAGTTGTTAAAGTCTGATGCAGCAAGCCGTATCGAAACACCTCTGGCCGTATCGAAACAATATTGAGCTGTATCGAAACGGTTACAAACCATTTCTGTACAAGTGACACTTGAGCTGCAATTTAAAATACCGTTGGGAAATTTGATCGTTGGGAGGTTTTGACCGTTGGGCGTATCGAAACACCAAAGGGGTATTTCGAAACCGAAACTCTCTGTATCGAAACAAGCAAGCCCTGTTTCAGTACGTATTTTGGCAGTTTCAAACTGTTTCGAAGCAGATTAGCTTGTATCGAAACAGGTACCTTGAAAACTCTGGTTTGGTTACTTAAAAACGTTTCAAACCTTGCCAAAAACATTTAAAACATCCACAAACTAATTTTCAAGTTGTTTGGACTTAAAGGTATTTTTGAAATCTTTTCAATTTAGTCCAAACTATTTTTCAATTATTATATCAAAACATTAGTTCTACACATGCCCAATTTATGTTACAAATTTTAGGTTTGTTCACAAACTTCAAAAATATTCCAATTAGATCTGAAACAATAAGCGAACCAATTAGAGAAGCTCAAACAAAAACAACGCCAGCCAAACCAAGATTCAAAAAATGCATGTCACTTTTGTTGTCGTAGAAGAATAATTTTTTTGGAGGAATGCAACAAATGAAGCCATCACCATATCATCGTGTCAAGAATCAGTAGATCATCGATGAAAGATGGACTAAACGGAGAACTAAGCCAACAATCATCCACTAATTGAAAGCAAAAGCCCCAACCAATTTTCGGGGAACCGAGAACTTGCAAAATGAGTCCCCAAGCCACAAAAATCAAACCACGAAAAGTAACTCTGAATAGAAAAAATTGTTAGAAAAATGATATGGTTTATGGACATTTTTGAACTTGAATTTGAATAGGTTCCATTAGTCAAATTATTTGGGACAAAGTGGATTATTAATCTACTACAAGAGTAGATGAAATGTGTAAGTTTACATACTCAAAATGTTCAATGGGTGAATGAGAAATTGTTGCTCAAAGTAACACCCATAATGTTGGAAAAAATGAGATGGAAAGTATAATGTCACAAACTTGTTGGGAACATAGATTTGGAAAGCTTTATATGTAGAAGCTCTTCATGTTATTGTTGGAAACAAGACAAAGGCTTGGACTAGATACTTTGGGCTAGTCATAGTTTAATTATATAAAAATCAAAGATGGGCCTTGGGCCTTGGGGCCTTGGACTTGAATTTCAAGATAACAATTTTTTTTCTTTCCTGACTTAATTTTCCAACAGAAACTATAGAATTAACCCACCGTTTTATGGAGTTACAGACCCTTCAGCTGGTTGTAACCTCCAATTTATTTGGATTAATGTTGAGTGGATCGAAAGATCGATATTTACCAAGAGGGGGGGTGAATTGGAAATTTAAAGGATTTTAGTGGAAATTGGCAAATAAAAATTGAAGAACAAGGGATTTAGAGTGGTTCAAGTTCCAAATGAACTCTACATCCACTACCTTAGTCTCACTAAGGATTTGCAACAATTTCACTAAATTGATCTTCCTCTTTTCTAGGACAAGGAGGCAACCCTTTACAATATCGGTTGATTTTTCTACCCAAAAATCAACCCAACTCTCACTCAATAGAACAAAGAAATTTGAAGGCTAATTAGGTATCTCTCAATACAAATGATAGCCCCAATACAAGCACTCAACCCAATTTTACAAAATATGAATGAAGAACACAAATTGGGATTTTACACAAATTTGGGATTTTTGCTCAAATGCTTGAATTTGATGTTTGGATGTTTGCTTGAAGTTCAATAGTTGTTGCTGATGCTTTTGATTGTCCCTTTTATACCTTCTCATTGATTTCTAGCCGTTTGGGTGGTTGGGAACATAAATGGAGCCGTTGGAACCCTCTCTTGCCACCATTAATGCTGTCTGCACCAACCCGTTTCAGAACACGGGAAACCTGTTTCGGAACGGACTAAAATAGAAAGAGTCGTTGGGGTGCATTTAAGAGCCCGTTTCGAAACGCCTTATGGCCGTTTCGGAACAGTTTTGCCACTGTAAAAGGGTCGTTTCGGAACGGTCCTAGACCGTATCGAAACGTCTTAACGGTTTTGATAAAATCAGTTAAAACATACAACGGTCATATTTTCAAACTAAAACCTAGCCCCTGTTTCGGAACGGTAGTGATCCGTTTCGAAACGGAATGGCTACTGTCAAAGGGTCGTTTCGGAACGGGCTTGATCCGTTTCGAAACACCCCTTATATATTTGAAAGTATGAAATATTTGAAATAATTTTAATTCTTTTTAAAGCCAACATGAAGAACAGTTTCGAAACGAGTTGTTCCGTTTCGAAATGCTTTCAAGTGTTTCGATACACGTTTCGGAATGGTGGTCGACAGTGGTGAAAATGTTTCGAAACGCCGTATAGCCGTTTCGAAACGGGTACTTGAAAAACACTGCTTTGGCTTGAAACACTTAGAAAAAATATTTGAAAATGTATGTTTTTAACTTAGGCATAATACTAAAATTATATAGGGATATTTTAGGGACTTAAAATTCGTTTTGACTTTTTCGATTTAGTCCTTAGGTTTTTAGTTATATCAAAATTAAAATATTTGTTTCACAATCTCCCTTTTTTGATATAACAAAACCAAAGTTAGAATTTTTGAGAATTTTGAAAGTTTTGAAAATATTCTAACTCCCCCTGAATTTAAGATAGGTTTTTTAAAAAAATTTGACTTGAAATTTAAGTTTAAAAACCTTTTAAAATTTAAAAACGAATTTTAGTGTGGCTCTTAAATTTCTTCTCCCCCTTTTTGTTAGATCAAAAAGAACAACATAAGCTCATAGAGAAGATAAAAGATTAGTACCAATAAGCAATAATAAGCAACCATAGAATTTATTCATAATAAAAATATCCAAAACATAATTCAAACATGAAGTTCAACATAATTCAAACAATAAAATCCCAAATAAAAAGTCATAAGCATAGGTTCCTAAAAACATGAGAAAACAAAAAAGATGCATTCTTAATCCTAAAAAGCATAAATAATATGAGATGATATGAATTTCCTAAGCCTCATCATCATCATCCTCGTCATCATCATCATCGTTCTTGGTTTGAGAACGGTGAAACTTCGTCCATTGCCCATAAAGAGTGGAGAAGGATAGGTCCAAGTTGGAATGAGAAGTTTCAAGAGAATGAAGACGATCCTCGACATTCTTCAACCGATTGCCCATAGACTCAAAGCCCGAAGCAATGCTAGTGTCCAAAGCATTCATCCGAGTGTCCAAGGCATTGAATCGCTCGGTAAGAAAAGCCGTGTGGGCATCGTTGTTTGCGGCTTGAACTTGCGGTGGAGGAGCAACGAGAGGAGGATCCGCTTCTCTATCAACTCTTTCCCAAATACCATTCACATATTGAAACCCGGACTTGCGAAGGGATGACTCACCAATCTTGGTCTTGCGAGGTTCCGGAGAGTCATAGGTACAATCAATTTCAAGATATTCAAATAGGGCGCTCAAGACAATGCCATAAGTAAAGGACGTCAACTCATTTGTGTCAATAAGCTTGATATTATTGACTATCTCGGCAAAGATTATCTTAGGCACATTTGGGCGCTCACCCCTACGGAAACACTCTAACCAAAAATGATCTCTTTGACGGATATGGGAATATTTACCACCGGAAGGGCGAATAAACCAAGAGACTATCAAATGAAGAACACGATCATGCACATCCAAATTAAGTGCTTTACCGGTGAAATTGCCAAAATGACGTTCATCCTCAAGACCCGTATTCTTAAGTTTAAAAGCAGATTCCAAAAGAGCAACATTAATAACAATCTTTTTGCCTAGCAAAGATGAGTCAATTCCTATGATCTCGGTTTTGGACTCATCATAAAGAAAACGAGCATTGGAGTAAAAGATGAGTACCATAATTTTGTAGCAAACATCCGGAGTGCTCAAGAAATACCAGAGATCCCACTCATCTAAACGGCCGAGATAACGGAAAAGGAATCGTTCGGAATTGAGGAAATCAAGATCAATTACACGTTCCTTACGAACCGCGAAATCCTTGACATAAGCAAAGCGAGCACGAGCGTCCGAATTTTTAAGAGATTTCTGAAAAAGCATAGTGATGTTCGGACGAATGCTTGAATCACCGGATTGAACGGCCTTGCGCTTTTTGTTCGATTGATCCGCCATCTAAAAACATTAAGCAAGTGTTTTAAAATTAAGTGTATGCATTGATAATTAAAATAAATCCAATAATAAATCCCACTTAGGTTTTTGAAAACAAAATTAAAATAAAACAGTTTAAAAAAAATACGATTAAAAAATTTATATTCGAATCAAAAATTTTGAGATATGAAAATTTTTTTACAAGATTTTGAAAACCCACAACCAAAAACATATAATTTATACAAAAATAAAATTTTCTAACCTAAGATTCGAACATGAATTGAAAGAAAGAAAAAAAAATTGAAAAATTACCTTAGTTTGGGATTTTGGATGATTTTGAAGAAATCCTTGCACAAGATTGATGAAACTTGCTTAGACTTGAGTTGAAGAGTAAAACCCCTCACAAATTTGTGAAAATCAAAGGGTTTTAGAGGGTATTTATAGAGAGGGAGGCGGTTTAGGGTTTTAGTGTTTGATAAAAAGTGAAATTATGTCATTAAAAGCCCTAAATAAAGCAGTCCGCGATGCCGTTTCGGAACGGTCAAGACCGTTTCGGAACGGGCGGCTAGGGTTTTGACCATTTTAAAACCATAGACAGAATGTTTCGATACGCGGTTGACCGTATCGAAACTCCCTTTGACCCGTATCGGAACGCGTTCCGATGCACCCCCTTGGCAGAATAAAAAACGTTTCGGAACGCTTTTGAGTCGTTTCGAAACGCCCTTCTCTCATAGCTGGATTTAAGGTATCCGTATCGAAACAGGTTCACCCGTTTCGATACACCTGGGCCTGGAAGTGCAGATGAGGCTCTAAAATTGCAGAAAAATGATCTTTAAAGAGGCCTAACATGCATAAATGTCATGAATGAGCAGGCAAAACATATTTAAGCATAAACATACTCCCCCTAACTATAAGCATGGATGAAATTAGGAGTTTAAACACATCAACATGGCATTTCACAAAATCAAGCATATTTAAGCACAAAATAGGTCCTAAAATATCAAGATAGGCTAGCTAGACCTAACTCTCTCCTAAGGGACCAAAAACGCTCTTTGTCTAAGGGTTTTGTAAAAATGTCCGCTAATTGATTCAAGGTGTCTACATACTCTATAACCACATCTTCCTTAAGGACATGATCTCTAATGAAATGATGCCTTATTTCTATATGTTTGGTTCTAGAGTGTTGGATGGGATTTTTAGTTAAGCATATTGCACTAGTGTTGTCACATTTTAGGGGTATGGTTCCAACTTTAATTCCATAATCTAAGAGTTGTTGCTTCATCCAAAGGACTTGAGCACAACAACTCCCTAAGGATATGTACTCGGCTTCGGTGGTAGATAAGGCTACACTATTTTGTTTCTTAGAGAACCAAGATATGAGCATACTACCTAAGAATTGGCAAGTTCCCGAAGTACTTTTCCTATCAATTTTGCAACCCCCATAATCCGCATCCGAGTAAGCATGAAGGTTGAAGGTAGAGTCTCTAGGGTACCAAAGACCTAAACAAGGAGTGTCTCTAAGATACCTAAAGATCCTCTTAACGGCTATAAGGTGAGACTCTTTAGGACTAGCTTGAAACCTAGCACACAAGCAAACACTAAACAATATATCCGGTCTACTTGCGGTAAGGTAAAGCAAAGATCCAATCATAGAACGATAAAGCTTAGAGTCAACACACTTACCTCCTTCATCTTTGTCAAGATTTGTAGATGAGCTCATAGGAGTGGCTTGAGGCTTTGCATTCTCCAAGCCAAACTTCTTGAGCATATCCTTTATGTATTTTGCTTGGTTGATGAAGGTGTCATCCTTCTTTTGCTTGATTTGGAGTCCCAAAAAGAATGAGAGCTCCCCCATCATGCTCATCTCAAATTCACCTTGCATTAGCTTAGAAAACTCTTAACAATGACATTCATTAGTAGAACCAAAAATAATATCATCAACATAAATTTGAACTACTAAGATGTCATTTTTATACATTTTTATGAAAAGTGTAGTGTCCACCTTACCTTTTTCAAATCCTTTTTCAATCAAAAAATTTGAAAGCCTTTCATACCAAGCTCTAGGAGCTTGTTTTAAACCATAAAGAGCTTTGGTAAGTTTGAAAACATGATTTGGAAATTTTGAATCTTCAAAACCCGGTGGTTGTTCCATATACACTTCTTCATTTATAAAACCATTTAAAAATGCGCTTTTAACATCCATTTGAAAAAGCTTGAAATTATGATAACATGCATATGCAAGCAACATCCTAATGGCTTCCATCCTAGCTACGGGTGCATAGGTTTCATCAAAATCTATTCCCTCTTCTTGAGTGTAACCTTGTGCTACAAGTCTAGCTTTATTTCTCACAATGTTACCACTCTCATCTAGTTTGTTCCTAAAGACCCATTTAGTTCCTATTGTAGATTGATTACTAGGCCTATCAACTAATGTCCATACATTACTTCTCTCAAATTGATTTAACTCTTCTTGCATAGCCATAATCCAAAAGTCATCTTTCAATGCTTCTTTTATGTTTTTAGGCTCTATGCATGAGATAAATGCAACATGGTTCATTAATCTAAGAGAAGAACGAGTGGTTACCCCCTTGGATGGATCACCCAAGATTTCACCATCTTTGACATAGTTCAACTCCCTTGGGTAGCTCACTTCCTTTTCCTCAATAGCCAAGTCCTTCAAGGCTTCAAGAGGTGGATCTTGTGTATCTTCTTCTTTTGGTTGAATCTCATCCTCCTTTGAAGTTTGACCTCCATCAAAGGCATTTATGATTCCTACATCATCATCATCACAAGAATCCTTCCTAGGAAGGAGGTTATCATCGAATACAACATGAATAGATTCTTCTACTACTAAAGTTCTTTTGTTAAATACTCGATAGGCTTTAGAGGTTAAAGAGTAACCTATAAAAATAGCTTCATCACTTTTTGCATCAAATTTACCTAAGTTGTCTTTTCCATTATTTAAAACAAAACACTTGCACCCAAAAGGATGAAAATAGCTAATGTTAGGCTTTTTAGATTTTAAAATCTCATAAGGTGTTTTCTTTAAAATTGGCCTAATCATTACTCGATTTACAATATAACAAGCGGTGTTTGTGGCTTCCGCCCAAAAATATTTAGGTAAATTATTTTCACAAAGCATAGTTCTAGCCATTTCTTGTAAAGTTCTATTTTTCCTCTCAACTACCCCATTTTGTTGAGGAGTTCGAGGAGCCGAAAAATTATGGCTAATACCATTTTCATTCAAAAATTCTTCAAACCCTAAATTTTGAAACTCGGTTCCATGATCACTTCTAATGTGTGAAATTCTAAGTTCAAGATCATTTTGGGTTAATTTTGAAAATGTGATGAATTTTTCCAAAGCCTCATCTTTAGTACTTAAAAAGAGAACCCAAGTAAATCTAGAAAAATCATCAACTAACACAAATGCATAAGATTTACCACCCAAGCTCATAGTCCTAATTGGTCCAAATAAATCCATGTGAATTAATTGTAAGCATCTACTAGTAGAAACATCATTAATGGATTTAAAGGAAGACTTATGTTGTTTACCCTTAGAGCATGCATCACAAATTTTGTCATTTGAAAATTTAATTTTGGGCAAACCTCTAACTAGATTTAGAGAGACTAGTTTTTCCAAAACACTAATGCTAGCATGTCCTAGCTTCCTATGCCACAACCATGCATCATTTTCATTTTGAGCAACTAAACATGCATGAGATGTATGTATGTCATCTAAATGCACCATGTATATGTTTCCTATGCGATGACCTATGAGCATAATATTATTAGATTTAATGTCAACAATTTTGCATCCATTTTTATCGAATAAAACATTAAATCCTTTATCACACAATTGACTTATGCTCAATAAATTGTGTTTAAGACCATCGACATATAAGACATTTTCAATGAGAATGGTAGAGTGATTACCTATGGAGCCAATACCTTTAATGTGGCCTTTGGAGTTGTCACCAAATGTTACCACTCCTCCACTTTTTGGCTTTAAATCCATGAATCGACTCTTGTCTCCGGTCATGTGTCTCGAGCATCCACTATCAAGGTACCATGAGTTTTGACTTTGTGTTTTGGCCTTGTAGCAATGCTCCCCCTACAAACAAAGATATTAAACCTTGGTTTTTGGTACCCAAATCATTTTGGGTCCATGAGTGTTAGCTCCCAAAACCTTGGTTCCCTTAGGAATCCAAGATGACATAGCAATAATATTATTAGATTTTACAAGTTCCTTAGGGACCCATACACTTCTAATTCTTTTAGCTCTACTATGTCTAGGGTAGCTACCTTGTTTGTAGTAATTAGTCCTTTTCTTAGGTTGGTGTGTTCTAGAGGATTCTCCTACTACATGTTTGACACTACCAACATTTTTAAGGACTTTTTGAGCTCATTTAGCTCACCTAACACCTTTTGGTGTTCACTATTGCATTGAGACAAAAGATTATTAAGATCAACATTTTCATCTTGAAAGAACTTAAGTTCATCTTTTAATCCTAAAATCTTTTTCTCAAATTTAGAATTAGCTTGAGTGAGTGAGTCATTTTTCTCATTTAGCTCTAAAATGATTTTCTTGTTTTTAATGACCGACTCTTTAAACTTCTCAACTAATTCATCATATACCTCTTGTAACTCATCATATGCATCATTTAATTCTTCATATGAAAAATCTAAAGTAGATGAGTTAGAGGTTACCAAGGAGGAATCTTCCTCAAGTGCCATGAGACAAAGGTTAGCCACTTCTTGTTCGTCATCCTCCGATGACTCCTCATCACTCCAAGTAGCAAGCTTGGCTTTGAGTTTCTTCTTCTTCTCAAAGCCCTTCTTCTTGAGTTGAGGGCACTCCGAACGGATGTGACCGGATTGTTTGCACTCATAGCAAATGATGGGATCCTTCCCTTCTTCTTTGTTCCTTCCTTTGAAGTCCATTTTTCTTTGGATTTTTCTTCCCCGGTTGGACCTCATGAAGCGTGAGAATCGTTTGGCTATCATAGCCAATTCTTCAAGTTCATCCTCCTCACAAGATGAGCTCTCATCATGTTGTGAAGCTTTTGCCTTGAGAGCTATTCCCATCTTCTTCTTCTTTTCAACTTCAAGTTTCTCTACTCTTTTCTCTTCTTTCTTTTTCTCATCTTCCCTTCCTTGCTTCATGATCTCATGAGTAAGGAGAGAACCCACAAGCTCATCAAGCTTTAATGTCTTCAAGTTCTTTGCTTCGATGATGGCGGTTCTCTTCCCATCCCAAGCTTCGGGAAGTGAATAGAGTAGCTTCCGGACAAGCTTGTCTTCCGGTATGATCTCTCCATAGCCCTTTAGCCCGTTGACAATTGTGGAGAATCGATCAAACATCTTTGACACCGTCTCATCGGGCTCCATCTTGAAATTTTCATAACTAAGATTGAGAAGTCCAATCTTAGTTTCTTTGATATCATTGGTGCCTTCATAAGTGGTCTCAAGTGTGTCCCACACTTCTTTGGCATTTTCAATGGAAGAGACCTTTGAATAGATGTCCGGACCGAAAGCACAAAAAAGCATGTGGAGAGCTTTATCGTTGACTTGAATCTTCTTCCTCTCCTCTTCACTCATTTCGGCTTTCTTCTTCAACACCATCTTGCCTTCACCATCTTGCTTCAATGGAATGTATGGCCCATCCTCAATGACATCCCATACAAGGTAGTCACTTGACTTGATGACTAGCCTCATTTTGTTCTTCCAAAATGAGTAGTTGTCACCATTGAAGAAAGGAGGCTTGGTGGTTGATTGTGACTCGTACATGCCGGAACCAGAGGTTGAAGCCATCTCTTGATATTTTGATGATCACACTCTTCCAAGGATCTCCTCTTGTGGTTGTTAATCCTCAAAGAGTTAAGCTCTGATACCAATTGTTGAGTGGATCGAAAGATCGATATTTACCAAGAGGGGGGGTGAATTGGAAATTTAAAGGATTTCAGTGGAAATTGGCAAATAAAAATTGAAGAACAAGGGATTTAGAGTGGTTCAAGTTCCAAATGAACTCTACATCCACTACCTTAGTCTCACTAAGGATTTGCAACAATTTCACTAAATTGATCTTCCCCTTTTCTAGGACAAGGAGGCAACCCTTTACAATATCGGTTGATTTTTCTACCCAAAAATCAACCCAACTCTCACTCAATAGAACAAAGAAATTTGAAGGCTAATTAGGTATCTCTCAATACAAATGATAGCCCCAATACAAGCACTCAACCCAATTTTACAAAATATGAATGAAGAACACAAATTGGGATTTTACACAAATTTGGGATTTTTTGCTCAAATGCTTGAATTTGATGTTTGGATGTTTGCTTGAAGTTCAATAGTTGTTGCTAATGCTTTTGGATGTCCCTTTTATACCTTCTCATTGATTTCTAGCCGTTTGGGTGGTTGGGAACATAAATGGAGTCGTTGGAACCCTCTCTTGCCACCATTAATGCTGTCTGCACCAACCCGTTTCGGAACACGGGAAACCTGTTTCGGAACGGACTAAAATAGAAAGAGCCGTTGGGGTGCATTTAAGAGCCCGTTTCGAAACGCCTTATGGCCGTTTCGGAACGGTTTTGCCACTGTAAAAGGGTCGTTTCGGAACGGTCCTAGACCGTATCGAAACGTCTTAACGGTTTTGATAAAATCAGTTAAAACATACAACGGTCATATTTTCAAACTAAAACCTAGCCCCTGTTTCGGAACGGTAGTGATCCGTTTCGAAACAGAATGGCTACTGTCAAAGGGTCGTTTCGGAACGGGCTTGATCCGTTTCGAAACACCCCTTATATATTTGAAAGTATGAAATATTTGAAATAATTTTAATTCTTTTTAAAGCCAACATGAAGAACAGTTTCGAAACGAGTTGTTCCGTTTCGAAACGCTTTCAAGTGTTTCGATACACGTTTCGGAACGGTGGTCGACAGTGGTGAAAATGTTTCGAAACGCCGTATGGCCGTTTCGAAACGGGTACTTGAAAAACACTGCTTTGGCTTGAAACACTTAGAAAAAATATTTGAAAATGTATGTTTTTAACTTAGGCATAATACTAAAATTATATGGGGATATTTTAGGGACTTAAAATTCGTTTTGACTTTTTCGATTTAGTCCTTAGGTTTTTAGTTATATCAAAATTAAAATATTTGTTTCACAATTAATTCTGTGATAATTATCATTTTTGAATTCTGAAAAGTGTAACTCTTCAGAAACTTAACTAGCAGATTAATTATGTAATTAATCATGTCCCCTGCATGAACACTATAAAAGGAGGCCTCATGTTCCTATCTAAAACACACCACAAAAACCCTCTAGCCAGATTGTTAATAGTGTTCTGCTTCTGTAAAGTTCGCCGTTGCTGTCAAGGTTGCTTTGCTCCTTTGGTTGTATTCTACCGTTGTATCCTGTGAGACAGACGTTCCATAGTAACTCCAGCACCGGGAGGGGACGAATCTGTTTTAAGGACACTGTGATAGCACAGGCCTCGGTCTAAGTTTTGATTGGTTACTGGTTTTTTCTTTTGGTTTCTATTATCTTTGTTTTTCCAGTTTCTTTCAAGTTCATTTACAAAAATTGTTTTTAATATATATATATATATATATATATATATATATATTGGTGTTCCTCTGTTTAACTTGCTTCGTTTGTTGGGTAACAAAAATGTTATGAAAGAAGAAGAAAAAACCCTTCTTTTCTCTACAACTCGCGAGAAACAATCTTTTTTTCTCGCGAGACAGGCTCTAATAATAGACCAAGGTCGTTAGGGCAACAAGAACTATACTAGCGGGCCTAAAAATAAAATTAAAACATTCAAAATAAAACAGAAAAATAAAAAAAACGGTTGATAAGAAGTAAGAAAAAAGAGAAAAGAGTCTTAAGAAACAAAAATGAGAAAAAGAGAGAATGCATCAGTTAAGGGGGGTGCAACTGACCTTGCACAGCTAAAAGGAAAAAAAAATCAAACCCTAGAGAGAAATTTTTTCAGAAAACGTTTGACCCCCACATGGGTATATTATAAATTTAATAAGGAAGATCTGATCTAACTATAAAAAACGGTACTACGAACTTATGATATTTACTTATCTTACACTTTTTACCATCGGTTTTATTTGAATTTGTAAAATAAAAAAAACTTAAATAAATCTAAGAATATAATATAAGGCCGATTATGCATTTTTTTACACTATTGCTATTATTTTTTTAAAGCTTAAGTCTCAAATAAGTGTTCAAATTATACTTTTTAAAGATAGGTGCCTAAATTTTTTTTTTCCGAGCTAAATAAGTGCTTAACATTTTTAAAGTTATTTATTTAAGTGCCCCGTCGTTAACTTACTTAAAAAATCCCTATATTTACCAAAATTCACAGAAAACCCTAAAGTCTCTAGATCCTTAAATTCGGCCACTATCATCGTCGTTCATCACGCTACCGACGACGGAATGAAGCTTTCTTCTCTTGCTGCAAGTCCCGAATGTTGTTTGTCGGCCGATCGGCCGTCACTTTCTTTATCTTTCATGAGTTCGACTTTATTTCGACGATAGGCACGCCGCCTGTTAACAATCGGCGGCGGGAGAATAGAAAAATGAACGTGGGGTCTGGTGACGAAGTGGTAGGCACGCCATCGGCGATTGGCAGCGGCTGGAATCGGAATTTGAGACTTAAAATTTTAGGGATTTAGGGACTATTTTGAGAATTTCAGGATATTTTTGAAAATAAAACATGTCACGTGTCATATATTTACTGGCTAACGAATTTTTTAACGACTGTTAACGTCAAAATACTTAAATGAAAATTTTAAAAATGTTAGAGACGTATTTAACCTAAAAAATATTTTAAACAACTATCTAAAAATAATATAATTTGAGTAATTATTTAATACTCGAGCCTTTTGGAACACATAGTTTTACCGCAATTAAATTTCAGAATAACAAAAGTTGATGAAAAAGGGCAGTTTTTTTTTCTTTCTTCTTTTCTTATTTTGTGGCAGATTTGAAAACTTCATAACGATTTTTTTTTTATTTTCTGAAAGTATCGCAATGATGTGTGGGTACGAATACATGAATACGAATATGTTTTTTTCTTCATTAATTTTAATATTCATATTCCTATCTTTAATCTTAACATGTATTAAACTCATATTGAATATGATTATTTATTTTAGAAAAAAGTCTAGCAACATAGATGTTGCATACCTTCCTACAGTTATGCTATGATCTTAAACGTGAATATGTTTTGAATACATTTCGAACATAAAATCATATATACAAATATATTTATTGTTTACTATTTAATGTTCACAAAATTATTAAATGAGCTTATTTGTTAACACTAAAACGAACATACACATAAATATTAAATGAGTAACATGAACACATTATTTTAATTATACGACCCAAATACAACTTTAAAATTATTAATGAGCACAAATTGTATATGAATAAGAGCCTAATAGGTGGTTCTAGTAAAAAAAAAGTAAATGATGTATGTCTTAGGGGACTCAGGTCCAATCACTTTGTTTACATAATGTATATGCATTATAAAAAAGTTAAGAATATATATGAACAAATATTACTTAAATCAACCTTTTTTTAAACGTTTGTAATAACCTTTAGACCATTAAAAAAGTGTAATCTACCACAATGATCATAGAACTATTAGGGTGTATTTATTTTGACCACCAAACTATCGAACTCGTCAATCAGACCACTAAACTTATTAAATTGGCTTATTTTGACCATTGTCGTTAAAAAACTAACGGATGTATGATGTGACAATTAACAAAAATTATAAAATTACACATTTAGTCCATGTTATTTACCTATATTATTAATTTGATCTTAATTTTAATTTAATTAATTAAAATTAATCATCCAACACGTATCATCACCTAGTTAAAGTTAAATTAAAAAATTTAAAAAGAGTGCTTAGTGTGGTTTGAACTTGGGACCTTCATGGTAAAATAAACCCATGTCATTACCACTACACCAAACTATTTATACTAATACAAAGCACACCCTTTTATATATATATCTTATAATATAGTAATTATTAGGGAAAAGAAGTAAAAATGATTGAGAGGAGATTCGAACTTATGTCATTTGGGATGTGTAAAAATATACAAACTGTCAATTTTTTTAATAGAAAATTAAAATATTTTAAAAATATTTAAAGTATAGTTAAAGCGAGATTTAAAATAAAATAAATTTGTGTAAAAAAATTGACTTAATTTAGTGGTTTGTATATTTTTACACATCCCAAAAGACATAAGTTCGAATCTCTTCTCAATCATTTTTACTTCTTTTTTCCTAACAATTATTATATTATAAGATATATATATAAGGGTGTATTTTGTATTAGTACAAATATTTTTGTGTAGTGGTACTAGAATGGGTTTTTTTTACCTTAGAGGTTACATGTTCAAACCACACCAAGCACACTCCTTATCTCGTTAATTTTTCTTTAGCCCCGGTGATAATTAATTTTAATTAAAATAAAATTAGGACCAAATTAATATTATAGTAAAATAACCATGACTAAATGTTTAATTTTATAAATTTTCGTCATTCATCCGTTAGTTTTTTAACGGCCGTGGTCGAAATAGATAAATTTAATAAGTTTAGTGATTTGATTGACGAGTTCGATAATTCGAAGGTCAAAATAAATACACCTAATAGTTCGGTGGCCACTGATATAGTATACCCTTAAAAAAGTATACGAGTAAATCTTGACTTGTAGTTTTGTGATAGTATTTTATTGGCAATTCCTTTCGCTAACTTCATTGGATACCAGTCAACTAATAAATTTAGATTTTTTCAAAGTGTTATGAATTACTGAGTTGAATGGTAAGAGGAATTGTTTTTGAGTTCGGCTGAACTCGTCATGGATTAAATCAACAATCTTTCATCTTGTTTGGAGAGAACACAAGGAAGAAAAGTATAAAAGAAATATTAGAAATTAAGAAAAAAAAAGTTTGGGATAGATTTTTAGAGAATTCAAAGCAAGTTTAAGGAGAGAGGGAGTGAAAGGAGAAAGTGAGGGAGTAGTTGTCGTCTAAAGTGATATATATTTTTTTATGTTTCATGTCAGCTTTTCGTTGTTCAAATAATAGAGATTAACTTTTAAGTGACTAAAACGAAAACAGTCTAAAAATATAAAAACAATTTCTTTTCGAATTAAATAATCAAAATAAAATAAATTTTAAACATAAAAGACCTCCGGTTAAGTTTACCAAGAAAGAAATGAATACTTTACTCTCGCTTGCCATTCTCATTAAAAACATGATCCGAAATTCAGTCGGTGATCTGCTAACCCGACCCGATTGAGAAGGACCAAAGTCCAAACTATGCAACTTCCTTTAACCCTAGACATCTTCTTGCCATTGCTCTCTCCTTTTTCTTTTCTACACTCCTACATTTTCTCGGCAGCCAAACACCCTAAACTCCCAAAACATCTCGTAGAATGGCGATGAAGAACAAGGAGAGGAAAGTGAACGTCTCGGGTAAACCTAAGCACTCGCTAGACGTGAATCGAAGCGATGGCAAGAATAATTCGAGAACCGCCGCCACGGTTCGCCGCCTCAAGATGTACAACACTCGACCCAAACGTGACACTAAAGGGAAAATCTTGAGCAATGACTTTCAGTCTAAAGAACTGCCAAACACACGCATCCAGCCCGATCGCCGCTGGTTCGGTTAGTAAGCTTAAAAAATAAACCTTTTCCTGGTTTAAGTGAAATCCCATGTAGCTGTTAATTTCTGGAGTATTTGTTTTTAGAAGTTGGAAACATGCACAAATTCTGTTTTTGAATAATTGTTTTTTTTTGCATATTGTGTGTTCACTTTTTTTTATCAAATAAAGCCTAATGAGAACAATAAAACCAGTGATGGAAGAGATTTAACTTAAGTTTTAATTTCATTTACTAAATTTGAATTTGTTTGGTGTTGGAAGCTTACATAGTGCCATTATACCTTTGTTTTTGCAGGGAATACCCGAGTTGTGAATCAAAAAGAGCTAGAATTTTTTCGAGAAGAGCTCCAAAGCCGGATGTCAAGCAATTATAATGTAATTTTGAAGGAGAAGAAACTACCCTTATCTCTCTTAAAGGACCATGCAAAGGTATAAATTCTATGGAAGTGAATCCTTCTGGCATTTTGATTTTAAAATTTGCTTTGCCTTTTGAGTTAAAAACCACACCTCTGACTCTGTTATATATATTTTTTATTACAATGTATGTGTATGAAGCAAGCTAGAGCTCATCTTCTAGATACAGAGACTTTTGAGGATGCATTTGGACCTAAGAGAAAGAGGAAGCGCCCAAAGCTCCTAGCTGTAGATTATGAATCTTTAGTTAAGAAAGCAGATGGTTCTCAAGGTAAATTATTAGTATTGCCATCATTAGTTTTATTTAGGGGACATGAGTCTGACCTTAGTATATATAAGCTGTTTTTCTCCCAACTCCTATAGGAACACAATATTGAAAGCTTCTATATGTATTTCACATTTTGTTTTATCAAACTGCAGATGCATTTGAGCAGAAGTATGGTGCCTCGACTTCTACAGAAGCTGGTGAGATAGACGGATTCCGTGACCTTGTTCGACACAATATGTTTGAGAAGGGTCAAAGCAAACGGATATGGGGTGAACTCTACAAAGTAATAGACTCATCAGATGTTGTTGTCCAGGTAAGTTTATGTCCATCCTCTATTGGTTAGTGTTTAATCTATGAAGAAAATAACAATTCTTTAACCTGCCTTGCCTAATTTTTGATAAATTTTTGTATGTCATTACTGCTTTCTGTTCCTTCTTGCTACTTCTATTTAATTTAATGGAGCATGCCAAACACTTCAAAAATAGACCTGAACATAATGATATGTTGCTTTCAAAATTCTAATGTAGCTTTGTTAGATAATACATAACTTCTGTGCCCTACTTTTAAGAGGAAACAATAGTAAACTAGAAATTCATGCCTTTGTTTTTTGTTTTTAATTTTCTTTAGCGTTACAGGTTTTGGATGCCAGGGACCCACAAGGTACAAGATGTCGTCATTTAGAGAGGCATTTGAAAGAGCATTGCACACATAAACACATGATTCTTCTGTTAAACAAGGTTAGTTCCATTTTCATGTGGAAGTTTCTCTATGATTGTTATTGCTGTAATCCATGATGTTTTGTGTAAAACTGCTTGTAAACGCTGGTAATGCCTATTTTCAGTGCGATCTGATTCCTGCTTGGGCTACAAAAGGGTGGCTTAGAGTTCTATCCAAAGAATATCCAACCCTTGCATTCCATGCAAGCGTTAACAAGTCTTTTGGAAAGGTACCTGTGGTTTATTTGACGATGTCACTGGATTTAAAATGTCAATGGTTAAAGTGTTCACACCTTCATCCCATTTGGATCCATATTTAGAAGTTATAGTATATTGTGCTCTGCTAATTTTTAGATTGACCTCCCCTCCAACATGTCTGGCACTGGTTGCCTTGATCTTTAATCAAGACATAAAATTCTCTTACCTTCTGATATCTTACAACTATTGCATTTGCAACATATTTGGTTTTACTATTTTTGGTATATTTGCGTTTACTATCTGTGTTTCTTCTTCTTTAGATTTTTGTTTTGGAATTTCGATCTAATTTTATTTCCATCAAATGTAGGGATCTCTTTTATCAGTGCTAAGACAATTTGCACGCTTAAAAAGTGACAAGCAAGCAATATCTGTTGGGTTTGTTGGGTACCCCAATGTTGGCAAGTCTTCAGTTATCAACACACTCCGCACAAAAAATGTAAGTTTTTGATCTCCTACTCCATTCTTTTATGTCACTCACTTGTACTTCATACTCTTCTAATTCAGTATTATGGTAATATAAAAGTGTGATGGTACTTGTGTGTTCTTATGCATATGCCTATTTTAGATACCTTATTTTCAGATGCATTCCTGACCTCTTACTGTCACCTGCTCCCTTTCGTAACCTATAATGATTATCATGTTTCCTATTTTGGTACATTGAGAACCTTGTATACCTGCAGGAATTCATGAAACATTTATTCTTTTTGGTACTCTCATAGAATGGTTTGTAATGTGGTACTAGGGTGTAAATAATGTTCTCCTATATGTTAATTCATCAATATATATATAGGGTTATAATTTAGGGTTTATTGGTTAAAACCTAAATCATCACCATATTACACTAAAAACTAAACCCTAACCTATAAACCTTAAATTATAACCGTAAATCTTAAATTTAACAACTATCTCTAAATTCGAAACCCCTACACCTAAACTCCTAAACCCTATACCTTAAAACTAAGGCGCTTGTGGAAACTTTCAGTTTCCACCGCTAGTGTATATGATATATATATATATATATATATATATGGTGCTTTAGTTCCGCTCTTTAATTTCTTTTCTTCAATTCTGAAGGTTTGCAAGGTTGCTCCGATCCCAGGGGAGACTAAGGTGTGGCAGTATATAACTCTCACTAAAAGGATTTACTTGATTGACTGCCCCGGGGTTGTTTACCAGAACAGTGACTCGGAAACAGATATCGTGCTGAAGGGTGTGGTATGTTCTTTATGTGTAAATGTTGTCAACTTTTCGTCTTTGATTTGCATTCAATGTTTTCTGTTATATTCTTATGCATGGCATTCAAGGATCAAACTCTTGGTTTTTCTAGGTACGTGTTACGAACCTAGAGGATGCTGCTGAGCACATTGGAGAAGTTTTAAAGCGTGTCAAAAAAGAGCACTTGGAAAGAGCATACAAGATAAAGGACTGGTGAGCTACTTTGTGGCTATTATCTCCATAGATCTTTAAGATTGATCCTATTTTTGTTTGATGTTCTATTTCAATGTAGTTTTATTACAATATAGTGAAAATAAGGAAGTTTTATTCCAATATAGTGAAAATAAGGAAGTTTTATTAGTTAACTTTTGCTTGATCCATCTTTTTTCTTTTTATCTGGTTGTGTGTAAGCCTTTTAAGAGGAAGGTGGTCTCCCCGGGGCATTTACATTTAATGTTGTACCCATTTGTTACTCTTAAATGATATAAACAATGAAAGAGGTGCAGTTCATTTATCCATTATTTTGCTGTTGTCAGGGAAGATGAAAATGATTTCTTAGTCCAGCTATGCCAGTCAAGTGGCAAACTTTTGAAGGTATGTTTTCAAGCCTCTTTTTAGTAGTAACTGTAGCATGCAAATGGAGATTAAATTTCATGCAGAGACTGTTAATGTTTAAGTGATTATCATAAATGGGTTATGTTTAGGGCGGAGAACCTGACTTGACTACTGGAGCAAAGATGATTCTTCACGACTGGCAGAGAGGTAGAATACCCTTTTTTGTTCCTCCTCCAAAACAAGAAGCTGATGATTCTTCGGAGGAACCCACTGTGCACGGGATAGACAAGGATGCTGTGGCTGATAATAATCAGGCCGATGCTGCGCTTAAAGCCATTGCAAATGTAATGTTGTTCCAGCAGCAGAAAAATGTACCTGTTAAGACGGATCTGTTCAGCGAGAATGAACTCACCGGTGAGGCAGCCAACGAGGTCGCCGGCAGTGATATGGCTGGTGAAGTTGAAGCCTCTGATGATGAGGTTGGAGCCAGTAGCTCAGATGAAGAGTAGACATTTTGTTTTGGGGAGAGATCAGAGGCTCATTTTTTGGTAGTTAGGGTTGTAATTCAAGCGGAACGTGTTCTTAATTTGAAAGATGTTTTGACCGAATTCAATTCAAATTCAAATTCAAATCAATTTTCTGTTTCTCTTGTAATTCAATAAGGAAGAAAAAGGAGGGATTTCTCTAATATAGATTATGATAATTTGTTTATCTGGATAAAGAGTATGTATTCCCCACTACACCTTGGCATTGGGATAAGATGTCCTTTACTGAAGTTGCACCTTGAGCTAATTGTACCCCACATCCTCTAACTATGAACTTCATTTTAAATTAATCTCTAATCATTTAAATATTTCAATTTCATCCTCAAACCGTGCCTCTGCCTCTGATATTAAATTGGCCCCCAGACTTTTAAATGTTTTTTTATGGGAAAACTACACCGGTGGTCCCCAAACTATTATCATTTTTTTATTTTGGTCCCCAAACTATGTTTTTCGGCAAAATCGTCCATTTTGTTACATAGTTCTCCTGTTTTGGTCCCTGTCGTTAAATAGCTAACGGTTTTGCTGACGTGACGTTTTTTTAAGAGGGGAGAGAAATGATTAAAAAATATTTAAAAAATGTCACGTCAGCAAAACCGTTAGCTATTTAACGTCGGGGACCAAAACATGAGAACTATATAACAGAGGGGACGATTTTGCCGAAAAACATAGTTTAGGGACTAAAATAGGAAAACGGTAATAGTTTGGGGACCACCGGTGTAGTTTTCCCTATTTTCATTCTCAAACTATGATCATTATTCTAGATTGGTCCCTAGACTTTTGAACATTTCTATTTCACCGTCAAACTGTCGTTTATGTCACATCATAATATTACATGATACATATCGGTTTTTATGCGACATTTAAAGATTTTTATAATAGTTCTATTAACTTGGATTATGATAGTTTTAAAATGTTTAAAAGTTTGAGATCAATATAGAATGAAATTAAAATGTTCAAAAGTTTAAAGTTAATTTAGAATGAGGATAATAATTTAAGCATAAAATTGAAATGTATAAAAGTTAATATTTTTTTTACAAAATTTTATACATGAGTCAGCAAATTTAACCCGAGACCTAAACTGTGACTTGAAATTGCTCAAATACGATGACTCGAAATTCAAAAAAACCCGAACTGAACCGAAACTAGCTCGAACTTTAGTTGAATAGATTTTCAACCGAACCGATTTTACCCGAATCGAAAGCAACCCGAAGTAAATAAAAGATATTAAAAATAAATAAAGATGTGATGTGAACTGTCGCACAATTCACCAAAAAACCAAATATATATGCTATATAAAGTCAAATATAGGGTGTAAAAACTTAACTCGACCTTAAAATCTGACTGAAACTGATCGATCTCCTATTAACTCGATATTGATCAGACCCGAAATCAACTGACCTGATATTAACTGAACCGAAAATCAACCGACTCGAAATCACCATAGACTTGAACTAAAATTGAACCAGATCCGAATCGAACTTAAACCAAATATAATCAAATCCGAAATGACCAGAATCGAACGACTCATTTGCGAGGTAAAACAAAGAGAAAGCGAAGGAAAATCAATGGTTATTGAGAAAACCGCGGTCTTGGACGATGTTAAGAGAAGTTATCTTTATCTTACTCGTGTGTGGTAATTGAGAACTAAACTAACCAACATGCCCTTAAATTTCGTCTGGTTTTTATCCTTAAAACATCCGAAAAAATCTTACTTTGTAATTTGAAGACATTAAAGAAAGAGAGATGGGCAAGATTGCATTCCCATTGGCACTGCTTCTCTCGATCCAAGCCGTGGTAGGCCGTGACATACAGACCCAGGAGTTGAGCCTAAGCGGGTCCAAACCTGCTGCTGCTACCAACAGTGTGAAGGAGTTGGGTTCTTCATTGGCCGAACTCGACCTCTCTCCTGAACAAGCAAATAGGCTTAATGAGGAGATCCGAGACGCCATGGAAAGCGGCGAACTCGACGACATGACTAAGGTACCGCTTTCCCCCGAACAAGAAGAGAATGTTTTCCATACGGTTCTCATTAGCACCTTCATGAAAATGGCGGACGAGGGAGTGATCGATCCCGAGCTTGCCAAGGAGAAGCTTTACCCGCAAGGAAAAGTTCGTCACCCGGAGGTCGAATCGGCGTTCAATCAGATCATTCAAAGGGCTAAGAGCAGCACAGAAAAGAATGCTGATGCTGTGAAAGAATGATGGAGCACAGCAGTTCACCCTGAACAATGCAGAGTCGAATGGAATTGAGTGATGCAGTTGTAATGTAGAGATAAATCTAAAGGCTATGGAGTTTTATCAAGCCAAAATAATAAAAAAAAAGTGTTGAGTAAGAAATTAAATATAAAATAGAAGGCTTTAATACTTGTTTTGTTCTATGTAATATGATGAATTCTTCATTTTAGCACTTACTAGTTTTCTATCAGTTTACCCCCTTTATTTTCCTTCTATTCATTATTTACTCCTCACATTTTTCGTTAAGAAAAGCTAATCTCTTCCAACCAGATGTTGTCGTATGTAATAAAACATTAAAAATAGCATAGAATTATTATTTTTAAATGTAATTATATTTAATTTCTTTGGATTTAAACAACACAAACTTAAGTTGATGAGTGATGATGATGATGGAGGATTGTTGGTGGATGAGCTTTGTGAAGGGTTGAGCAAGATGAGCATGGAAGACAATTCTTTAGATTTGTTTCAGTTAGTAGGTTAAATGGGACTTGAATAGCATAAATAAATCTGTGTGTGAGTTTTATATGTCTTTGGATTAGCTACCATTGCTCCTTTTGCAAAAAATGAAGATACTTCTGCTCAATCAATCTATTTTGATTTATAAGTTGTGTGGATCTAATTGTGCCTTCATTTTTTGATCCTATCACCATTAATCTAATTACCTGGTTTTGAGTTTCACTTATTCTTTACAAAATATAATATTCAACATCTACCTAGAGGTCCAAAATAGGATGTTGTATACAATGCTCATTCAAATACAATATATATATATATATAGTATTTTATAAGTAGGATCCAATTGCGGGGATAGCTCAGTTGGGAGAGCGTCAGACTGAAGATCTGAAGGTCACGTGTTCGATTCACGTTCACCGCAAGTTTGTGCATGTGAAAGTTGTATCAATCTTTAGATTTGTTTCAGTTAGTGGGTTAAATGGGACTTGAATAGCAGAAATGAATTTGTGTGTGAGTTTTATTTATATTGTCTTTAGATTTAGCTACCATTGCTCCTTTTGCAAAAAATAAAGATCCTTCTACTCAATCAATCTATTTTGATTTATAAGTTGTGTGGATTTAATTGTGCCTTCATTTTTTGATCCTACCATTAATCTAATTACCTGGTTTTGAGTTTCACTTATTCTTTACAAAATATAATATTCAACATCTACCTAGAGGTCCAAAATAGGATGTTGTATACAATGCTCATTCAAATACAATATATATAGTATTTTATAAGTAGGATCCAATTGCGGGGATAGCTCATTTGGGAGAGCGTCAGACTGAAGATCTGAAGGTCACGTGTTCGATCTACTTTCACCGCAAGTTTGTGTATGTGAAAGTAGTTTTATATGTCTTTGGATTAGCTACCATTGCTCTTTTTGCAGAAAATGAAGATCCTTCTGCTCAATCAATCTATTTTTATTTATAAGTTGTGTGGATCTAATTGTGCCTTCATTTTTTGATCCTATCACCATTAATCTAATTACCTGGTTTTGAGTTTCACTTATTCTTTACAAAATATAATATTCAACATCTACCTAGAGGTCCAAAATAGGATGTAGTATACAATGCTCATTCAAATACAATATATATATAATATTTTATAAGTAGGATCCAATTGCGGGGATAGCTCAGTTGGGAGAGCGTCAGACTGAAGATCTAAAGGTCACGTGTTCAATCCACGTTCATCGCAAGTTTGTGCATGTGAAAGTTGTATCAATCTTTAGATTTGTTTCAGTTAGTGGGTTAAATGGGACTTGAATAGCAGAAATGAATTTGTGTGTGAGTTTTATTTATATTGTCTTTAGATTTAGCTACCATTGCTCCTTTTGCAAAAAATAAAGATCCTTCTACTCAATCAATCTATTTTGATTTATAAGTTGTGTGGATTTAATTGTGCCTTCATTTTTTGATCCTACCATTAATCTAATTACCTGGTTTTGAGTTTCACTTATTCTTTACAAAATATAATATTCAACATCTACCTAGAGGTCCAAAATAGGATGTTGTATACAATGCTCATTCAAATACAATATATATAGTATTTTATAAGTAGGATCCAATTGCGGGGATAGCTCATTTGGGAGAGCGTCAGACTGAAGATCTGAAGGTCACGTGTTCGATCCACTTTCACCGCAAGTTTGTGTATGTGAAAGTAGTTTTATATGTCTTTGGATTAGCTACCATTGCTCTTTTTGCAGAAAATGAAGATCCTTCTGCTCAATCAATCTATTTTTATTTATAAGTTGTGTGGATCTAATTGTGCCTTCATTTTTTGATCCTATCACCATTAATCTAATTACCTGGTTTTGAGTTTCACTTATTCTTTACAAAATATAATATTCAACATCTACCTAGAGGTCCAAAATAGGATGTAGTATACAATGCTCATTCAAATACAATATATATATAATATTTTATAAGTAGGATCCAATTGCGGGGATAGCTCAGTTGGGAGAGCGTCAGACTGAAGATCTAAAGGTCACGTGTTCAATCCACGTTCACCGCAAGTTTGTGCATGTGAAAGTTGTATCAATCTTTAGATTTGTTTCAGTTAGTGGGTTAAATGGGACTTGAATAGTAGAAATGAATATGTGTGTGAGTTTTATATGTCTTTGGATTAGCTACCATTGCTCCTTTTGCAGAAAATGAAGATCCTTCTGCTCAATCAATCTATTTTGATTTATAAGTTGTGTGGATCTAATTGTGCCTTCATTTTTTGATCCTATAAACATTAATCTAATTACCTGGTTTTGAGTTTCACTTATTCTTTACAAAATATAATATTCAACATCTACCTAGAGGTCCAAAATAAGATGCTGTATACAATGCTCATTCAAATACAATATATATAGTATTTTATAAGTAGGATCCAATTGTGGTGATAGCTCAGTTGGTAGAGCGCCAGATTGAAGATTTGAAGGTCACGTGTTCGATCCACGTTCAGCGCAAGTTTGTGCATGTGAAAGTTGTATCAATCTTTAGATTTGTTTCAGTTAGTGGGTTAAATGAGACTTGAATAGCAGAAGAATCTGTGTGTGAGTTTTATGTCTTTTGGATTAGCTACCATTGCTCCTTTTGCAGAAAATGAAGATCCTTCTGCTCAATCAATCTATTTTGATTTATAAGTTGTGTGGATCTAATTGTGCCTTCATTTTTTGATCCTATCACCATTAATCTAATTACCTGGTTTTGAGTTTCACTTATTCTTTACAAAATATAATATTCAACATCTACCTAGAGGTCCTAAATAGGATGTTGTATACAATGCTCATTCAAATACAATATATATAGTATTTTATAAGTAGGATCCAATTGCGGGGATAGCTCAGTTGGGAGAGCGTCAGACTGAAGATCTGAAGGTCACGTGTTCGATCCACGTTCACCGCAAGTTTGTGCATGTGAAAGTTGTATCAATCTTTAGATTTGTTTCAGTTAGTGGGTTAAATGGGACTTGAATAGCAGAAATGAATCTGTGTGTGAGTTTTATATGTCTTTAGATTAGCTAACCATTGCTCCTTTTGCAGAAAATGAAGATCCTTATGCTCAATCAATTTATTTTGATTTATAAGTTGTGTGGATCTAATTGTGCCTTCATTTTTTGATTCTATCACCATTAATCTAATTACCTGGTTTTGCGTTTCACATATTCTTTACAAAATATAATATTCAACATCTACCTAGAGGTCCTAAATAGGATGCTATATACAATGCTCATTCAAATACAATATATATAGTATTTTATAAGTAGGATCCAATTGCGGGGATAGCTCAATTGGGAGAGCGCCATACTGAAGATTTGAATGTCATGTGTTCGATCCACGTTCACCGCAAGTTTGTACATGTGAAAGTTGTATCAATCTTTTAATTTGTGTTAGTGGGTTAAATGGGACTTGAATAGCATAAATGAATCTGTGTGAGTTTTATATGTCTTTGGATTAGCTACCATTGCTCCTTTTGCAGAAAATGAAGACCCTTCTGCTCAATCAATCTATTTTGATTTATAAGTTGTTTGGATCTAATTGTGCCTTCATTTTTTGATCCTATCACCATTAATCTAATTACCTGGTTTTGAGTTTCACTTCACTTCATTTTTAGAGATCGAAGGGGACGTTTCAGAGACGGTGGTGGGAGTCCACGCACGTACCCAACCTTCAATGGTAGCTGAAAGCTCGTTGTTGAAGAAGAAGTTTCAGAAAAGTTGAGAGTTGTTGAAGAAGAAGTTGCAGAAAAAAGAAGAGTTGTTGAAGACGAAGCTGTAGAAGAATGAACATAATACTTTCTAGGGTAAACTACATAAATGACCACCATACTATTGGAAAAGTCGCATTTTGACCACCTTAGTTTTTTAGAAGCAATTAAACCATCATACTATTAAATTGGATGCAATATGACCACCAACCGTTAGAGGTTAACGTCAGGGTGACATGGCAGTTAAAAAAATAGGGATATAATTACACATTTGGTCCTCGTTACTTATACACTATCAATTTGATCCTAATTTTAATTTAATAAAATAATTAATTATTTAATTTAATGGTAACATGTGTCACTATTTTATTGGAGGACTTTAATTATTTTTATTTAATTTAATTAATTAAATTTTCACCTCCAATTAGGCGGTGACACGTGTCACCAGATTGGAGGAAGAAAATAAAAGCAAAAGGCATATTACTTCTAGTAAGATTCGAACCAAGACTATCTTGGATTAAAGTTGTAAGCTTACCACTAGGCTAAATGGATCTTTGTGATATATGATACAAAACTTAAACTTTAACAGATAAAAGACTTCAATAAAAGAAATATGTAATTTTCTCCCTCCCCAAACATCATTCTCTCTCCTACGTTCTTTTATCTGCAACGTTTCTAATTTAGTTCCAAGTGTAAGTGGTACATAAGCACTATAATGCTTAAGAAACATATTTTGTTCATTTTTTTCTTCTTTGCAAGTCTTCAGAAAACATAAATGAAACAATAGAAGCTACGAGATTTACAATATCTACCAACAAGATAACTTCTTTTTATTTATAATGGAAGTTAGATAATACCTGCATTGATGGCAGCTTTAGTTGAATTTTCAGGTCAAAAGATCGTTTTGATACCACTTGTCTTATGGCAATTATCTTTATCCAAAACACCCAAATCTAAATTAAGATTTTCAAAATTAATAATATAAAGTTTAAAAAAATTATAAATAATATAATTATTTTATTAATAATAATAATAATAATAATAATAATGATAATAAAACCCTAATAAAAAAGTTAAAGTAAAAAACCTTAATTTATTTAATAAAGTGTTGATAATATTAAAGTACAGATAAATTGTAACACCCATGTTTTGGGGTTAGGAGTTAGCCGGGTTAGTGGTCTGAGTCGGTAAAATTAAATTTAATCATTTTGACCATGGCTTGAGTTAATTGGGTTTTAAAATAAAAAGGAGGGACCATTTTGGTGATTTAGCCAAACTAAAAAGGTAGACAACCTTTTGAAATCCAAAAAGTGAAAAAAAGCTATTATCCTTTTTCCTCCCCTTCTCCCCCAACGTTAAAAGCTTTCAAAACCCCCTAATACCCTAAATTACTATTCCATTATATTACTCCTTCATCTCAAGGTCATTTTCAAAGGTAAATCTATTTTTGGACTCTCCTCCTCATTCTCTACCTTTACATGGTTATAGATTTTGAAACTATCAACTTTTGGAAATCTAGGGTTTAAAGAAAGTTTGGGTTTTATTGAGTTTTCAATTCGTTTTGAAATGCTAAGTTGGGTTTTAGTTTATTCACCTTAAAATACACCTAATATGTCAAAATGAATGAGTTTGGGTGAAAACCCGAAATGGGTCTTGGTGGCCATGATTTAAGTGTCTAAAACATGGTTTTTGGTGGGTTTTAGGATTAAATTGAAGGGTTGATGGTTTAAGTATGTTAGGAAGGTGCTTTGGGGCCAATTGGGTGTCATTTGGGTGTTTGAAAATAAGATTTTCAGCTAGGTTTTGAAGGAGCACGAAAATGGGCTTTTTGGGTGGTTATTTGGATTGGAAAATTGTTGAGGTTTGGCTTGAGCTTAAGAGTTGAGTTGATGACTGAGTTTTAGCATTGATTGAGAGTAATGGATGTGTTTTTGATTGGCTAGAAGCAAGAGGAGACGTTGGAGAGGTAACGAGATCGAATCCGGGCTTGTAGGAGGCTTGCTTTGGTTGCTAAGGAATGGTGGTGAGTAACTTTAAATGTGTTTTAAAGTTAGTTCAAGTGTGTGTAGTGTATGAGTTGGAATGTGCTTGGTAGGCCATTTCTATGTGGAGTTAAATTGGTAACTTAGCTCATTGATTTCCATTAAATGCTACTTATGCCTTGCCTATTTGCTCTTGTGAAATGTGGGTTGACTTGCATATGTGTACCATGATATGTGTATGTAATAAGTATGAGATATGAATGGTGGATATGAGATGTGGTAAATGAAATTGGCACTAATTAACTTACCGAGTGTAAATGATCGATCATTAGGATTAGTGTGCACACAAATTGAGTCAAAACGTATGTGGCCTTGATGGCGTTGAGTCATCAAGGAGGAGTACAATGATGTAACATTCCACCGGAATTTATTTATATTCTACGGGATGATGAGTGGAATCCCATCTGTAGGGCATGTGGTGATGATTGAAATCTCGTGTAACACCCCAATTTTGGGCTTGGAAGTTTAGGGTCTGAACCGGACCAGTCTGATTTTCGGTTCGAATATAAAAGGTGGTTTTAGTGAAAGCCTAGTTCGGGTTGCATTAAAAATATGGAAAAATATCTAAAAATCCTCTTTTAATATATATAAGAGAGTGGTGAAATCAATTTTACAAAATAAGGTTTGGAAGTGTGACATTTCGAATTAGTGACTAAAATGTAATTTTTGAAAAGTTTAGTGGTGACTGTTTTGTAAGGATTAAAACTTTGATTCTTTAAGGAGCTAATTTACCCAAGATTGATTTCTCCAGATTTTTCTTAGATTTTAATGATGCATTTAATGTTTAATTAATTAAAGGAAGATGAGAAAAACCAATTTTGAGATTTCATAACTAACTTTCTTAAAAACTTTCTCATCTCATTTTCTCTCAAAATTCTCTCAGCCAAACACATTTCTACAACAACTTTCCTTTTGATTTTCACACCAAATGATGAGATTTCAATCCTCAAATGATTCCTAATCCTTTCTACATCAAATCCTCTTCATTTGCTTATTGAATTTTCAAGGATTTTGGCTCTAATCAAGGAGAAATCTACATTTAGAGGTAAAGATGTTCTTCTCCTCCAAATACTCAGTTCTTTACTGAAATTACCAAGTTCTCAATCCTTAAATTAAGTTTTATTAAAGGTTTTAATGTTGTGATCTTGATTTTGGCTTAAAACTCAAGATTTGGGTTTAATCTTAAAGAAATTCGTGGTGATTGTTTGAGCTCTGTTTTGAGATGTCTTTTAATGGATTTTGGATGATTAATGATGTGTAATTGAGGTTTAATCAATGCAATCCCGAATAGGTTGATTTTCCTAAGTTTTTACTTGTGAAAATGGTGGTTTTTGGGGTGATCTTGGTGTTCTGTTATAGCTGGAGGTATAAGGACGAGTTTAGGTTCTTTTTGGATGTTAAATGATGTCTAAGAATGTTTAGAAGTGATGGATCTTGGTTGGGTAATGTTGTGGAAGAGTTTGGATGTGATTTCGGTTGTGATTGGTAGCCAAAATGTGAGTTTTGGTGAGAGTAGCGAGTTTAGGTGTAATGGCGGAAGATTTTAATGCATGGTGATGCATTAATCCTCTGCTTTGATGTGTTTAAAACATGGGAGACATCTTCGTATCCTTGTGGTGTTGATCCGGAGGCTTGAACGACGTTTCGGCAAGCTTGCGAAACGGAATTGGTGAATGGAGTTGGATTTCCAGCTTTGTATCGAATATTTGAAGGTTTGGGAGCTTAGTTTAAGTCTAATCAACTTAACTAAGCTCAAGAGTAAGTTTTCGGAAAAACTCTCTTGGATGAGCCATGGATTGGTTCGATGCATTTGTTGTTAATTGCATGTTTAAATTTTGTTTTTGAAAGCATGTTTTAGCATGATTAATGCTGGTTTTGAAAGCCATGTGTTGAAGGATGCTCAAGGTAATAGATCCTTGGTTTGGTGTTGATAATTGTGGTTTTGATGCATAGTGATGTATGATGGTTAATGGCTTTGATTAATGCTTTAAAACAGTGGATTATTGATGATAAATGATGTATATTGGCAAGTGATGTGTGGTTTTAAAGTACTTGAATCGGATATAGTTAGCCGGCTATAGGATTGGGTGCACCGTAAATTAAGCCGCCTTGGATGTTGAGGGGTTGTAATTGTACCGTAAACTCCATCCAAGTACACTAACGAGATGTCTAAGATCACAATGGTGGTTAAAAGTCCATGTGTGGATCTTGTGTTGTGTGTCCCGTGTTCTCGTTAGTGATGTTATACAACTACCAATGAGTGATGTGGAGGGGTTGTGATTGTACCGTTAAACTCCATCACGGGTGTTGAGGGGTTATGATTGTACCGGTAAACTCCACCTTATGTGTTTGGTAGTGTGTATGAAGCGTATGGGACAACGCTTGTAATCCGCGCATCCGATTGTGTTTTGTGTTGTAAAAGGATATGGATTATCACTTGAAAGCCAATATGACTAGATAATGATAATGAAGCATGAGATGCTTGGTGTGATTGCAATGTTGCATGGATAATGATGTTTATGTGTTAAAGGCTTTATGTAAAGTGTTTTATAAAGTGCATTATTTGAGTTGTTTCATTAGAGCATGCCTCACTAAGCATTTGTGCTTACGCTCTCTCTCTTGAACCAATAATGCAGATAATTGAGGTGTTTGAGGGCAGCAAGGAGGCTAAGAATCCAAGGGAAAGCTAAGCTCATGTATGGTGACTATTTTACAACATTATTAGATTTTGATATTTGGCAATGGGAACCTAGGTTGTGTTTTGGGGGATGTTTTGGACTCCCTAGTTGTGGCATGATGCCTTAATTGTTTTGGAGATGTAAATGGCCATTTCGGTGCTTGTTTGGATGTTTAGATGATTGTATGCCTTGAACATTAGGATGCATGCCTATAGTCTTGTGAATTCTCCTAATTGATGCCATGATTGTATTTTGATGTTGCAAACATGTATCTAGTAAGTATTATGACTTGTTGGCATGATTAGGAAGTCATTGGAATGTGTTTGAATGGTTAAATGTATGTTAAACCAGAAAAATCTGCACTTTCTAGGCAGTCTGTATCGGAACGGGCACTACCATTTCGAAATAGGGGCTTGTAATGGCTTTTGTGTATCGAAACGGGTAGAGGCCGTTCCGAAACACTTTTGCCACTGCCAGGCCCTGTTTCAGAACTGGTCTCGAAATGAACCCGCGTTTCGGAACGGTCAACCCACGTTCCGAAACATTAGACCGTTGGGCACTGATTTGAATGGTTTTGAGGTTTGCAAGCTTTACGTTTTAGTCCTGATTTTTGTATATGCAATTGCTTGAGTTTGAGATGTCCGTTTAAGATGAAATTTGGCAGGGGAGCATGTAATATAATTAATTTGATATCAGTAATTTAAAAATCGGCAAAGTCCCTCATCTTTCTAGAATTTACAATTTGGTCCCTAATGTTTTTGTATGTTGTGCAATTGAGTCCCTTATTGCTTTCCGATCGCTGTGATTTTCAAGTATGCTTTTCTCAAGAGTAAGCTTAGGGTTAATGAGCATCTAGATAAGATTAAAAAGGAAAAAGGGTCGTTAATCAAGGTTGACTTTCGGGTTGACTTTGGTTTTCCCCGTGTAATCTTCGTAGTTCGGGTCAACCGTCTAGGCCGAGCTAAGGGGGTTACATTTGGTGGTATCAGAGCTGAGTTCTCGAGTAAATGGGAATGGTTATGTGGGTAATGTATGCATGATTGCGTGATGTGCCTTTTGAATGAAAGTGTGATGTGTGAATTGTAAAATATGTTGCAATTGTGATGTTATGTTGTGATGAAGCATGTTAGAGGGACCCATTGCCATATCAAAACTAATGAAATGAATTGTTTTTGGAAGATGAGCTTGAGTGCTTGGATTACTTACCTTGTTGAGCCTGATTATGTTTATTGCATTTGTGTTAGTGCATTGTTTTAGTGAATGAGACCTCGTAGAGAGACGAGAATTAACACGCGAGCTATGGCTCAGAATGAGAAAGAGAATAATGCTGAAAATGTTGTGGATATACCTCCTCCTCCTCCTGGTGGTGGACCGCCCGGTGGTGGTGGTGCTGGAGGTGATGGAGCTGGTGTTGGTGCTGGGGTCGCTGGACCTGAAGCTGGGTAGGGGCAAGCTACTCCTGACATGACAGTGTTGATACATGCTATTGCTGGAGCCTTTCAGGCAGCAGTAGCTGGAGCTCATGGAGCTGGGCATCAGGGTGATGCTAATGCGAGACTACCTTTGGAACGTTTGCGTAGTCTGGGAGGGACTGAGTTCAGAGGTTTATCTGCTGAGGGTTCCGAATCTTTGTTGGAAAGTACCAAACGGATATTGGGACAGATGAACTGCAATGATGTGCAGAAGCTAGGCTGTGTAGTGTCGCTGTTGCATGATGATGCATATACTTGGTGGACGACCACTGTCTCCGGAATGGAGGAAACTGAGGTAACTTGGACGTTCTTTCTGAACGCGTTCAAGAGAAAGTATCTGGGTGTGCGATACCTGGATGAAAAGAAAAGAGAGTTCATGTCTCTTACTCAAGGGAGCATGACGGTGGCTGAGTACGAGATTCAGTTTGTCCGTCTCAGTCAATACGCACCTGAGCTTATTCCTGATGAGCGGGAAAGGTGTGAGCGTTTCCGGTATAGTTTGGTGACATATGTAAAGACCTTTATGCTTGCCGCTGAGTACACTGATTTTGATGTGCTGGTTAGTAGGGCGAAGAACATTGAGCAGAATCTGGGTTTGTCTTCTAGGAGTGCTGGTTCTAGCACGGGCAAGAGAGTTGCTGAGTATAGTTCCGGTGGTGGACAGAACAAGAGAGGACGAGATAGGAGGTATCAGTCTTCTGCTAGGCGTGGTGGTGGAGGGCATGGTGCGCCTTTTCAGGGAGACAGGGCGAGAGCTGATCAGAACACATGCTGGGCGTGTGGATCGCGTGGTCACTTGAGGCGTGATTGTCCTCGGGCAGCGAGAGAGGTGCAAGCCCCTGTTGTAGTGACTGGTAATTCGTGTTGGAGTTGTGGTTCGGCAGACCACATGAGGAGGGAGTGTCCTTTGTTGGCCGGTGGTGGTCAGGGACGTGCTCCTGGTGTTGTTGCACCACAGAGAGGTCGTGGGAGCGGCCGTGGTAACTTCCAGCGCAGAGATGATGGTGGAAGGAATGTGGTTCATGTGGTGGCTGTCCAACCTGAGGGTGGTGGTCAGGCTCGAGTGTATGCTCAGCGAGAGGGGAGGAATGACACATATGTGATCGCAGGTACCTTTACTTTGCAATCCTTGTCATTACTTTCCTTGATTGATTCTGGATCTACACACTCATACATATTGCGTGAACATGCTCAATTGCTTGGTTTGCCTGTTGAGTCTTTGGATGTTGGTATGCGTGTAACTAGTTCCTTTGGTGAGACTGTTATGACACGGAAGTTGTATAGAAGGTGTCCCTTGGTTGTGCAAAACCATGTTTTTCATGTTGATCTCATGGAATTGCCTTTCTATGGTTTTGATGTAATCCTTGGTATGGATTGGCTTGTTGAACATCGTGATGTGGTGAATTTTGAGAACAAGAGAGTTTCATTGAAGCTTGAGGATGATTATGAGGTAATGGTGGTTGGTGAGAATGTGAAGTTTCTTGCCAATGTGGTGTCTACATTGGAAGCAAGTCGAATGCTGAGGCAAGGTTGTGAAGCCTACCTAGCCTTTGTAATGAATCCTAGCTCTAAGGAGTTGCAGGTGCAAGATATCAGGACGATGCGAGAGTTTCCTAGTGTGTTTCCGGAGGAGTTACCTGGATTGCCTCCTAATCGTGAAGTGGAGTTTGGAATTGAGCTGTATGAAAATACAACTCTAGTTTCCATTACTCCTTACCGAATGCCACCTAAAGAGTTGAAGGAGCTGAAGACGCAACTTCAGGAGTTGCTTGATCGTGGTTTCATTCGGCCGAGTGTGTCACCTAGGGGTGCACCGGTCTTGTTTGTGAAGAAAAAGGATGGCACTATGAGAATGTTCATCGATTACCGTCAGCTAAACAAGTTGACTATCAAGAATCGGTATCCATTGTCGAGGATTGATGATCTTTTTGATCAATTTTGGGGAGCGGCTGTGTTCTCTAAAATTGACTTAAGGTCAAGGTATTACCAGTTGAAAGTGAAGGATATGGATGTGCCAAAGACAACCTTCAGAACGAGATATGGGCATTATGAGTTCCTTGTGATGCCGTTTGGTTTGACGAATGCTCTTGCATCTTTTATGGACATGATGAATAGAGTGTTCGATGAATACTTGGACAAATTTGTTGTGGTGTTCATTGATGATATCCTCGTGTACTCTCGTACTGAGGAGGAGCATGAAGGGCATTTGAGGATTGTGTTGCAGGATTTGTTGGAGAATCATCTTTATGCTAAGCTAAGCAAGTGTGAGTTCTGGCTCAGGGAAGTTGTGTTCCTTGGTCATGTGGTTTTTGTTGAGGGGATTCGTGTTGATCCTCAGAAGATTGAGGCAGTGATGAATTGGAAGCTTCCTAAGTCTGTTCATGAAGTCCGTAGTTTCCTTGGTTTGGCGGGATACTATCGGAGGTTCGTGGATGGATTTTCGAAGATTGCTGCACTTTTGACGAAGTTGTTGCAGAAGGATGTTAAGTATGAGTGGACGAAAGCGAGACAGTAGGCTTTTGAGAAGCTTAAGGCAGCTTTGACGCAAGCTCCTATCTTGGTTCAGCCTGAATCAGGGAAAGAGTTTGTGGTGTACAGTGATGCATCCTACGTTGGTTTGGGGTGTGTGTTGATGCAAGAGGGTAAGGTGGTGGCTTATGCATCGCGACAGTTGAAGGTGCATGAGCGCAATTATCCTACGCATGATATTGAGTTGGCTGCGGTGGTTTTTGCTTTGAAAATTTGGAGACATTACATGTATGGTGAGAAGTGTATTGTGTATACGGATCACAAAAGTTTGAAGTACCTGATGTCTCAGAAGGAGTTGAATCTTAGGCAACGACGTTGGGTGGACTTGCTTAAAGATTACGATCTGGCGATCGAGTACCATCAGGGAAAAGCTAATGTTGTAGCGGATGCCTTGAGTAGGAAGGTGGCAGTGGAGTTGAGGGCTATGTTTTCCAGTTTGAGCATTTCGCGAGATGGCGGTCTTGTGGCTGAGTTGCAAGTGAAACCATCCTTGGTTCAGTTGATAAAGGATAAACAGATGTTGGATGATTCCTTGGTGCCACATGTTCAGGATATTGCTGAGGATAGGTCATCAGAGTTTTGCTTTAATGATGATGGAGTTTTGTGTTTTGGGAGTCGGATAGTAGTGCCCAATGATGTTGAGTTGAGGCGTGCTATTCTGACTGAAGCTCATAGTAGTCCTTTTGCTATGCACCCTGGTAGTACTAAGATGTATCATGATCTTTGAGATGAGTACTATTGGGTGGGTTTAAAGAAAGATGTTGCTGAGTATGTGAGCAAGTGCATGGTTTGTCAGCGAGTTAAGGCTGAGCATCAGTTTCCTTCTGGGTTGTTGCAATCATTGAGGATTCCTGAGTGGAAGTGGGAAAGGATTACCATAGACTTTGTGTCTGGTTTGCCTCTGTCACCATCAAAGAAGAATTCGGTGTGGGTGATTGTGGATCGCCTTACAAAGTGTGCGCATTTCTTGTCTGTGCATACTACGTACACTTTGGACAAGCTTGCGGAGCTGTACATTGCTGAGGTTGTGCGGCTGTATGGTGTGCCAAAGTCTATAGTGTCGGATCGAGATCCGAGGTTTACATCGCGTTTTTGGGAGTGTTTACATCAGGCTTTGGGTACACGGCTGAATTTCAGCACTTCTTATCATCCACAGTCGGATGGACAGTCTGAGCGTATTATCCAAGTGCTGGAAGATATGTTGAGGTGCTGTGTGATTGAGTTTCAAGGCTCTTGGGAGAAGCATTTGCCTTTGGTGGAGTTTGCTTATAACAATAGCTACCAGGCAAGTATTCAAATGGCACCTTATGAAGCCTTGTACGGGAGGAAGTGCAGAACTCCTCTTTGTTGGACTGAAACAGGTCAGAAGTTGGTTTCGATGCTAGCTTTGTTGAAAGGAACCACCGAGAAGGTGAAGCTCATTTGTGAGCGTTTGAAGGCAGCTTCTGATCGACAGAAGTCTTACGCGGATTTGAAGCGTAAGGAGGTTGAGTATGCGATAGGTGATCGTGTGTTTTTGAAAGTTTCGCCTTGGAAAAAAGTGATGAGGTTTGGCCGAAAGGGTAAGTTGAGCCCTAGGTACATTGGACCATACGAGGTGATTGAGCGTGTGGGTCCTGTTGCGTACAAGTTGAGATTGCCGCAAGAGTTAGAAAAGATTCATGATGTGTTTCATGTCTCTATGCTTCGGAGGTATAGATCGGATCCTTCGCATGTTATGCCTGTGGAGGAAGTGGAATTGAATCCAGACTTAACTTATGATGAAGAACCGGTGGAAATTCTTGATTCAGACAGTAAAGTTCTTCGTGGCAAGACCATTGAGTTGGTAAAGGTGTTGTGGAAGCATCGTGGAGTTGAGGAAGCCACGTGGGAACGAAAGAATAACATGAAGAAGCAGTTTCCGACATCTTTCCTCCAGGTAAATTTCGAGGACGAAATTTCTTAAGGGGGGAGAGTTGTAGCACCCCAATTTTGGGCTTGGAAGTTTAGGGTCTGAATCGGACCGGTCTGATTTTCGGTTCGAATATAAAAGGTGGTTTTAAGGAAAGCCTAGTTCGGGTTGCATTAAAAATATGGAAAAATATCTAAAAATACTCTTTTAATAGATATAAGAGAGTGGTGAAATCAATTTTACAAAATAAGGCTTGGAAGTGTGACATTTCGAATTAGTGACTAAAATGTAATTTTTGAAAAGTTCAGTGCTGACTGTTTTGTAAGGATTGAAACTTTGAATCTTTAAGGAGCTAATTTACCCAAGATTGATTTCTCCAGATTTTTCTTAGATTTTAATGATGCATTTAATGTTTAATTAATTAAAGGAAGATGAGAAAAACCAATTTTGAGATTTCATAACTAACTTTCTTAAAAACTTTCTCATCTCATTTTCTCTCAAAATTATCTCAGCCAAACACATTTCTACAACAACTTTCCTTTTTATTTTCACACCAAATGATGAGATTTCAATCCTCAAATGATTCCTAATCCTTTCTACATCAAATCCTCTTCATTTGCTTATTGAATTTTCAAGGATTTTGGCTCTAATCAAGGAGAAATCTACATTTATAGGTAAGAATGTTATTCTCCTCTAAATACTCAGTTCTTTACTGAAATTCCCAAGTTCTTAATCCTTAAAATTATGTTTTATTAAAGGTTTTAATGTTGTGATCTTGATTTTGGCTTAAAACTCAAGATTTGGGTTTAATCTTAAAGAAATCCGTGGTGATTGTTTGGGCTCTGTTTTGAGATGTCTTTTTAATGGATTTTGGATGATTAATGATGTGTAATTGAGGTTTAATCAATGCAATCTCGAATAGGTTGATTTTCCTAAGTTTTTACTTGTGAAAATGGTGGTTTTTGGAGTGATCTTGGTGTTCTGTTATAGCTGGAGGTATAAGGACGAGTTTAGGTTCTTTTTGGATGTTAAATGATGTCTAAGAATGTTTAGAAGTGATAGATCTTGGTTGGGTAATGTTGTGGAAGAGTTTGGATGTGATTTCAGTTGTGTTTGGTAGCCAAAATGTTAGTTTTGGTGAGAGCTGCGAGTTTAGGTGTAATGGCGGAAGATTTTAATGCATGATGATGCATTAATCCTCTGCTTTGATGTGTTTAAAACAGGGGAGACATCTTTGGATCCTTGTGGTGTTGATCCGGAGGCTTGAACGACGTTTCGGCAAGCTTGCGAAACAGAATTGGTGAGTGGAGTTGGATTTCCAGCTTTGTATCGAATATTTGAAGGTTTGGGAGCTTAGTTTAAGTCTAATCAACTTAACTAAGCTCAAGAGTAAGTTTTCGGAAAAACTCTTTTGGATGAGCCATGGATTGGTTCGATGCATTTGTTGTTAATTGCATGTTTAAATTCTGTTTTTGAAAGCATGTTTTAGCATGATTAATGCTGGTTTTGAAAGCCATGTGTTGAAGGATGCTCAAGGTAAGAGATCTTTGGTTTGGTGTTGATAATTGTGGTTTTGATGCATAGTGCTGTATGATGGTTAATGGCTTTGATTAATGCTTTAAAACAGTGGATTATTGATGATAAATGATGTATATTGGCAAATAATGTGTGGTTTTAAAGTACTTGAATCGGATATAGTTAGCCGGCTATAGGATTGGGTGCACCGTGAATTAAGTCACCTTGGATGTTGAGGGGTTGTAATGGTACCGTAAACTCCATCCAAGTACACTAACGAGATGTCTAAGATCACAATGGTGGTTAAAAGTCCATGTGTGGATCTTGTGTTGTGTGTCCCGTGTTCTCGTTAGTGATGTTATACAACTACCAATGAGTGATGTGGAGGGGTTGTGATTGTACCGTTAAACTCCATCACGGGTGTTGAGGGGTTGTGATTGTACCGGTAAACTCCACCTTATGTGTTTGGTAGTGTGTATGAAGCGTATGGGACAACGCTTGTAATCCGCGCATCCGATTGTGTTTTGTGTTGTAAAAGGATATGGATTATCACTTGAAAGCCAATATGACACGATAATGATAATGAAGCATGAGATGCTTGGTGTGATTGCAATGTTGCATGGATAATGATGTTTATGTGTTAAAGGCTTTATGTAAAGTGTTTTATAAAGTGCATTATTTGAGTTGTTTCATTAGAGCATGCCTCACTAAGCATTTGTGCTTACGCTCTCTCTCTTGAACCAATAATGCAGATAATTGAGGTGTTTGAGGGCAGCAAGGAGGCTAAGAATCCAAGGGAAAGCTAAGCTCATGTATGGTGACTATTTTACAACATTATTAGATTTTGATATTTGGCAATGGGAACCTAGGTTGTGTTTTGGGAGATGTTTTGGACTCCCTAGTTGTGACATGATGCCTTAATTGTTTTGGAGATGTAAATGGCCATTTTGGTGCTTGTTTGGATGTTTAGATGATTGTATGCCTTGAACATTAGGATGTATGCCTATAGTCTTGTGAATTCTCCTAATTGATGCCATGATTGTGTTTTGATGTTGCAAACATGTATCTAGTAAGTATGATGACTTGTTGGCATGATTAGGAAGTCATTGGAATGTGTTTGAATGGTTAAATGTATGTTAAACCAGAAAAATCTGTACTTTCTGGGCAGTCTGTATCGGAACGGGCACTACCGTTTCGAAATAGGGGCCTGTAATGGCCTTTGTGTATCGAAACGAGTAGAGGCCGTTCCGAAACACTTTTGCCACTGCCAGGCCCTGTTTCGGAACTGGTCTCGAAACGAACCCGCATTTTGGAACGGTCAACCCCCGTTCCGAAACATTAGACCGTTGGGCACTGATTTGAACGATTTTGAGGTTTGCAAGCTTTACGTTTTAGTCCTGATTTTTGTATATGCAATTGCTTGAGTTTGAGATGTCCGTTTAAGGTGAAATTTGACAGGGAAGCATGTAATATGATTAATTTGATATCAGTAATTTAAAAATCGGCAAAGTCTCTCATCTTTCCAGAATTTACAATTTGGTCCCTAATTTTTTTGTATGTTGTGCAATTGAGTCCCTTATTGCTTTCCGATCGCTATGATTTTCAAGTATGCTTTTTTCAAGAGTACGCTTAGGGTTAATGAGCATCTAGATAAGATTAAAAAGAAAAAAAAGGTCGTTAATCAAGGTTGACTTTGGTTTTCCCCGTGTAATCTTCGTAGTTCGGGTCAACCGTCTAGGCCGGGCTAAGGGGGTTACATCCCGCCCATGCAAGGTCCGGTGATGAGTGTAATCCCACCGAGGTAAAGTGATTGTTGAGATTAAATCCGTACATCCGGGTAAACTAATAGTGGCCAATTGAACTTGTTCTTATAATTGCGATGTATGATGTTGATATGTGATGTTTGAGCCTAGTATGATGTGAGATGCCATATTATGACTCTTGAAAGACTAGCTAGGTCTACTTGTTGTTTTACCTATGCATGTTGTATGTGGGATTAAGGGATTACATGCTTGAACCCTGCATTGTTGATGTTTTCGATTTTTGAGCATCCTCACTAAGCTTATAGCTTATACTCTCTTTTTCAACAATGTAGATCATTAGCGTGGTGTTAGCTCGGAGCAAGGCGAAAGGGCTTTCCAAGTTTTTGTTGCTCAAGTATGGTTTAACAATTAATGTAGTATTTTAGCAATGTGGCAATAGTGTATTTTGTATGAGCTATGTATGACTCATATATGTGTTTGATGTTTATAAATTGACTTGGATTGTAAACATGTTATCTCTTGCCAAATGCTTGTGTGATGGATTGCCTTATGAATGCTCAAGTTGCTCTTGATGGCATATAAACCTATTTGAGATGAATTGTGCCTTTTGGCTTTTAATGTCTTCAAGCATGCCTTATAATGAAATGTTGCTAATGTGTAAATGCCATGAATGAATGTTTAAATCTAAGCCTTGTGTGTTTGAGCATGCTTGACATAGGAACCATGCCTCTAGTTCATGTATGTTGGTGTTAAGTGCCTTTTAGGGCCTTTAGATTTGTTGAGAAATGCCTAAGTCTAGTTTTTTAGGGTTGCAGACAGCCCACGTTTCGAAACGAGCTGGGCCGTTTCGGAACGGGTAAGGCTTCAGAGACCCCGTATCGGAACGCATTTTGATACGATTTGGCCACTGAGAGCCCCTGTTTCGATACGGGTTTCGGAACGTTTTGGCTACTGGAAATCTGAGAAATTGATGAGATAAAAGCGTTTCGAAACGGGTCTAAGGGTTTCGAAACGGTCAAAATCTCGTTGACCACGAGAAGTTGACCGTTGAGGGTGTTTCGGAACGGTTGACCTCCGTTCCAATACGGCCTCTTCGTATGGGCTTGGGGCAGTTGACCTGGTCAAGGCGTTTCGATACGCCTCAAGGGTGTTTCGAAACGGCCTGCTTAATGGATTAAAATTGGACTGTTTAATTGACGTTTTGGTTCGGATGATTGTCTTTTTCATTTTTATTCCGTTGTCTTGATCACGTAGGACTTAAATGTGCCATTAGAGAAGATAAGTTAAAAGAAAAAAATTAAGGTTGCTAACCGAGGGGGAACCTTAACGGGTTTCGCTTCGGTTTTCCCCGTGTGGCCTACTCGGACCGGTCATCCGGCCAGACCGGGACGAGGGGGTTACATAAATTAAGTTATTAAAGTATTTTCTCGGCCCCACAAAAACTAATTAAAGAGAAATAAAATAAAATAAAAAAGTTTTACGTGCACGTGGGTTCTTTCTTCTACAACTCTTCTTCTTCAACAACTCAGTAACTTTTCTTCAACTTTTCTGCAACTTTTCTACAATTCAAGTTGGAGCTTTAATTCCTTTTCTTAAAACTACACAGAGCACATAATCAGGAGGTTATTGTACCCAAAACTGATCTCAACACTCTTTCGAGAGCTTTCAGCTGCCATTAAAGGTTGGGTACGCACGTAGACTCCCACCACCGTCCCCAAAACGTCCCTTTCGATCTCTAAACATACCCAAGTAATTTTCAGCCGTACCCCGTAAATATAGGACGTCCCCGGTACGTACCTCAGTCGTACCCCACCTATCCCACTCATGGGCTTTCGACATTAAATTAGGCAATTAAAGAGTCGTTTTGAACCACTTGCCGCAGGGAAATTACCTCTTTCCAGAACACCCACCTTGTGAGGTATTTAGTTTACCAGACAAACCTTGTAAAGGGAGATGTTCTAGTTTAGCCTAAGTAAAAACTAGGGTGGTTCTATCTTAGCCATTTAAAAGATAAGGTTGTAAATGTTTCCTCTTTAGCTTGTAAAAATGGAAGAATTCTTAGTGAATTGTTATATCCTAAGAGGTGTGCTAAGGTAAATCCGTCGTTTGGCCACATCAACAACCACGTCGGCAAGCTGCCCTCTCCACTGGTCCCCCTCTCTCACTGATAAGTCGCACCACCACATGAAAACAAAACGTAGGGATATCATAAATGCAGCAAAATGAGGGAATTTTAGAGAAATGCACAACAATTTTTAGAGAAGCAAATGAATCACGACAAAAAGGTTAAGGGAAATCACATCCAATAGGACACTTTAATTCTTTTCTTCTTTTGTTGTAAAAATTGAAATTCGGCTATATAAACTGAAGTAACCATATTGTAAACCCCGAAGCAGCCATATTGTAAACCTCCTAAGTTAGAAATGGGGAAATATTTTAGAGATCAATAGAAATCAAAAGCCTTCAAGTATATTTCTTCTTATCTTTTAGATTTCGAAGCATAAAATATAAAAGGAAAAACCTAGGGGTTCCATTTTTACCTCTCTTGCGTTTCGATCCTCTTTCGATAACGTCGTGATTCCTTACCGGTAACAAGCTTCACGGTCTTTCCTAGACCATGTGTGTTGAACTAATGGGAAAAGGGGTTGTGGAAACCTTTTTTCGAGTCTCGATTTTAAGTTTTAAAGGCATAAGAGGCTTGGTTTTTGAAGAATAGTTTCGGATTCGGGTCTAAATTGGGAAAAGATGTGTTTTTGTTTTGTTTTATGGTTCATTGGCCGCCGGTACGTGGCGGTGAGCGGCGACTTTTCACTCGAGATAAGAGAGAGGGGAGATTGTTTGTTTTTTAAGAAATTTAGATAATTTTCTGTTTTTGGTAAAAAAGAATGAAATTTATAACAACTTTTAAAAACAAATGGGATAATTGTTTTTTTAAACCCTTCCGCCCTTTCTTTTTCACGCCGTTAGCCGCTCAGTGTTTCATAATCGCTCTCCTCGTTCCTGAATCGTTCAAAATGTATTCAATCCGATCCCTCTTTCATTTAGAATTTGTTTTTGTTGGTAAAAATCTTTTTTTGGCCCATAAGATTTTGTTTTGAGTTTATTTTGGTCCCAAATCCAGTGAAGAAACCCCTGTTTACCCCTTGGTTGTTCACGCATAATTAATTTTCAGTCTTTGTTGTGTTGATTTTATTGTTCTCGCATTTTTTATTTCCAATTTTATTCTCTAGTGTTAGTTTATATTCAAATTATATGATGTGGATGCCGTGTTTTATTGTATTAAACTGATATACCACACTCGTCTATAGTATTCTTATAACGTATAATTCGTTTTATAACATATACAATATATTGTACATGTATATGGCTTTTATATAATCCATAATTTTTTATAATTTCTAAAATACTTATAGTATATACTTATAGTATATGTGGATTGGTGTTCTAGAAAGAGGTAATTGCCATGTGACAAGTGGTATCAGAACGACCCTTTAATTGCCTGATTTAATGTCGAAAGCGTATGAGTGGGATATGTGGGGTACGTCTGAGGTACGTACCGAGGATGTCCTATATTTTTGGGGTACGATTGAAAATTACCCGGGTACATTTAAAGATCAAAGAGGACGATGGTGGGAGTCCATGCGCGTACCCAACCTACAATGGTAGCTGAAATATCTTGAAAGAGTGCTGAGATCAATTTTGGGTACAATAACCTCATGATTATGTGTTCGGTGTAGTTTAAAAAAAAGGAATTAAAGCTCCAACATGAGTTGAAGAAAAGTTGCAGAAAAGTTGAAGATGAGTTACTGAGTTTAGGGTTTTATTATTATTATTATTATTAAAATAATTATATTATTTATAAATTTTATTTTTCTTTTGAAACTTTATATTATTAATTTTGAAAATCTTAATTTAGATTTGGGTGCTCTGGAAAGAGATAATTGCCATGTGTCAAGTGGTATCAGAACGACCTTTTAATTGCGTGATTTAATGTCGAAGGCCCATGAGTAGGATAGGCAGGGTGAAGAACTGTGACAATGGCCCATCACGAGCGTGGTTGACTCGTGACATAATTGAGAGGGGAAGACTGTCACAACCGGGAAGAGGTATGGAAATTAATCCCACATCGAAAAAAAGAGAGGTTTTGGGATATATAAGCGGTGGTGCTGCACATCTTATAAGACATGTCTTTTTTAGAAGAAGGTAATGTCCCCGTGACAAATGGTATCAAAACGGTGTCGTTTCGGTAAAGTTGTTTTGATGTTTAAAATAGACCAAAACGATGTCGTTTTGATAGAGAAAAGATTGAAAGTTTATTTTGATAAAAAATATCTAACATCGTTAATATTTATTTTGTTTTTATAAAAAAAAACTTTATTTTATGATTTTTAAATATTGTTTGTTAAAGTTTTTAATTATAATTATATCTTAAAAATTTAATTTTTCAACAAAAAATTAATAATTTATATAGTAGTTTAAATTATTTTATTTTTAGGTATAAAATATTTTCTTGCATTATAAAACAATAAAAATTAATTATAAATTAAATAAAAAATCAAATTTGGTTCGGTTCAAATAATCACAGTTTTTAAAGCTTATGAACCATAAACCATCTAAACACTATAGTTTAAAATTTCTGATAAATTTTTTGATTTTTGTTGTTAAATATTGTATGACTATAATAATCATCTAAAACTAAAACGCACTGCCACAAGTTCTTTATTACTAACAAAAAAATTCTTTGACATGTGGTTTCAAATCTGAATTCCTGAAAAAGAATAAATACTAAAACAACAAAATAGAAAACTTCATAAAATAGGGAATTGATGTTTTGTTTTAAAGATAATTTCTAATACTGTAAGAAATCTTTCTTTTATATCTTCGCAATATTAAAAGAGATAATCATCTCTCTGAAATTAAACAATACAAAGAGGGGGATTTTTACTTTCTTTAGTAAAGATGAGATGTAAACGAAAAGAATAAATAAAAACATGAGAGTTTGGTTCGTTTGGTTTTAGAAAATACAAATTATTTTTATTTTTTAGAAGATAGAACATGTTGAGGTAAATTCGTCCAGAAAATTCCTCGAAAAATACTCCATAGGGGAACATTTAGAAAAATACCCACATTTGGCCCACGTCAGGCAAAATCGCGTCCTGCTTCCAAAATCACGTTGTACACGTAGTGACTTCAGTCCATTGTGGATTATATTATCCAATATTTATTTTAAAAATAAATAAATTGAAGTTGCGTCCTGTAGGACGCGACTTTCACGAGAATTTCAAACGACTCGTCGCGATAAGGTGAAGTCGCGTTGTGTCAGCCGCGATTTTCGCGTTAATAAATTGGAACGATTGAAAATTTAATTACCGCGATATGATTATGAAGAAGTCGCGCTGTGTAAGACGCAATTTCTGAAGTCGCATTGTACAATATGTGATTTTTATTCAGTAATCGCACCCCAACCGACGCTGACAAGTCGTCGTTAAACCGGTCAAAATAAATAAATTAATTAACCTCTTTCAACAATAAATAAAATAAAGAAATTAAGTAGTATAAGGAAAGAGGGTCGATCCGCAGGGAGATTAGTCGAAATTCTTGACTTAAATTTTGTCGGATTTGAATTCCCAGGAATATCTGCAAAACAAGGAAATAAAAGGGGGGTGATCTGATATTGAGTGAAGTAATAAGATAAAATGCAAGAATTAAAAAATAATAAGAAAAATCAAGTATGTGAAATTAGCCTCGAGCTAGCCTTGTCAATTCCTTCGATCATTGAAATAGATTTTTACTCCGGGGATCATGTCGGTTACAGTCTGCGAGGCCCAACCCGTCGCAACTTGCTTCTCTCTCGAGTAACCAATCCTCCCAAGACTATCTTCGAAGGTTGATTCTTAAACAAATTAACCACGTCTATCGCCGTTAAAATATTTAGTTTTGAAAGCAGGAAAAGCCCGACTCAGAAATTGTCTTAAAAAAGAATCGCTTCTGATTTTATCTTTCCTTAGTGGACCGCCGCTAAGAGTGTTCACAGGAAGTCGAAATTGCCACAGGCCGATCCTTCCTCCCAACTATGTCTTTAAACGATTCCAGACCAACGAGCTCTTTTTGATTTGAAAAACGATTAAAAACTTTAGTAAGGCCGATTGCCAAACTATCTAAACAGAAAGATAAAAATGTATTCCCGAAGGAATTTAGGCAATGTTCAATTCTCACGATTAGAATTGATTTGGCTAACTCTTGGCTCAAGAAATTTAGCTAAGCATGATATTAATTATCATACTTAACTTAATTTTAGAAAAACAATTAAATAACATAAAAAAATGAAAACAAAAAATTAAAGGAAAATGAACTTGAATTAAAACTAAAAAAGTGTTTACAAAGATAAAAACTAAAAATGATTGATGGATGGATGGATGATCTAAGCCTTTACCAAGGGTGGTATTTATAGGCTTAGATTTACAAAGATAAAGTGATGAAATAATTTAAAATAATAAACAAAAGATAAAACAATTCAAATGTTTTAAAATTTAAATGCAGGAATCTAATCGGATAAGCTGATAACATCTTCCAGAACGTTCCAAAAGCTTCTAGAAGTCGCCACGTCATTGCCACGTCACTGCCACGTCAGACGCGTCGTGCCCGGTGTCGTGCCCATGATGCCAGTCATGACAGAATTATAATAAAAACTGCAGAAATGCCTCATTTTCACTGCTATTTCCAGAATTGGGTCCCTGCACAAAATATAACGAAAACAACATGGATTAAGCAGCAAGAAGTCCCAATAGCTAGAAAAATAACAAATGAAATGTGTCATATTTGAGCACTCATCAAATCCCCCCTCACTTGTCTCATACTTGTCCTCAAGTATGTCCGAAAAAATCATAAACCCAAGAATGCATTTCTCAACCATTACAAGCATCAAACATAATCATAAGAGTTCTAGCACGAAAGGAGGTTCATGAAAGAAACATAATTAAAACCAAATAGATACAAGCAAAGAGCAGCCCTTGTCCTTTTCAATTACCTATCAAGCATTAATCAAATTCTAACCTAGTCTTAATCCTCACCAAGGTACACTCAAGAGCACTCAAAGTGTTTTAAAGGTAAATTTGAAGCAGAAACACTCAAAGTCAATCATGAATAAAGGTTTCCATATGCTTGTAACAAGTTCAATTCTCCACTACTTTAATAGAATCGAGGTGCAAAAATCATTAGGTCTTTGTTCAAGGTGTAATGTGGGTTTAAAAAAAGGATAGAAAGATGGAAAGAAAAGGCAAAAGAAGATGATCAATGCAAGATATTTCAAACATTCGCAGTGAAGACATTTAAAAAGGAGCTAAAAATGGGCAAGCAAAACACACATTTTTTTTTCTTTTCGAAACTGTTTTTTTTATTATTATTTTTTTTCTTTTCTTTTTTCCGAAGCAATTGCTTCCTTTATTCTGTTTTTTTTTTCATTTCGAAGAATTATGCCCTTTATTCGAATTGCAGCTCCTTATTTGCCTAGTAATATAGTTTCTAGCATTTGATCAATCAAAAAGTGGTTAAGCAAGGAAATGGGGTGTAAGGCTAACAAAGGCTCACTAGGCGATGAGAAAGGGTAAATTAAAATGAAAGGGAAGGAAAAGGTTCAAAGCCTAATGCCTAAATCATTTTAAAGCACCTCGTTCTTAGTGTAGTCTCAAATTGTAAGCAAGCCACAAGTTCTAGATTCCTAAGTTCAAGATGACACTCTCAAGCAAGGAAACGAGCATAATATGAAGAATGCATGCTCAAGGCTCAAATCTTACCAAAATTGGGCTAATTTGATTAAGCTAGGCGAGAACTTTAATTAACACTATCAAGAGTAATTAAAAGAGATGTTAAACTGCATATTACCCATATCATTTGATTATCAAAATGCTCCAATTCAATCATTCCTAAGCACTAGAACAAGTATAATATGCTAGATAACATGTAATGGCAAGAAAAGTTCATCTCAAGTTTAATCAAAGTCAACACATATTATCAAACAAGCAGACAAGTGGTAATTTATTACCTTCCCCCTCACTTAAGTGAATTGCCCCAATTCAGAAAAAATTAAGGAAATAAATAGAAAACAAGGGCAAAAGATACTCTCTGTGGATGTAGAGTGAGTCGATGGGAAAGGTGCACTGTGAGTGGCTCGGATCAGCGGCGGCAGAGGGCTTTGAACGGAGCTGCCGGATGTGCGAAAGAGGGTGCAGCGAAGGGTGGTTCAGCATTTTTTTTGGGCACCCTTTGAATGTTTGCTGGTCGTCGGCCACCACGGCGAGGGGGAGGTGTGGGGACTGGTCGGAATCACTGGGCACCTCCACGAAGGCCGCCGATGTGGTGAATTATCATCATCCTTCGAGAACAAAGTGTGGGCAGAGGCTCATCCCGACCTTGGTGTCGTGTGCGGACCATTGGTGGTGTTGGGGTTTTGGGTGGGCTCGGTTTTGTGGGGGGAAGAAGGGGTGCGATTTTTGGTGGTGATGAAGTGAAAAAGATGTTTAAGGGTGGCTTGGTGAGATTTTGCGGCTGGGTGCGTGATGTTAGGGTTTGGCGTTGTGGGAAAGAAAGAAAGGGAAGGGAAAAAGGGAAAATCAGAAGCGATTCTTTTTAAGACAATTTCTGAGTCGGGCTTTTCCTGCTTTCAAAACTAAACACTTTAACGGCGATAGACGTGGCTAATTTGTTTAAGAATCAACCTTCGAAGATAGTCTTGGGAGGATTGGTTACTCGAGAGAGAAGCAAGTTGCGACGGGTTGGGCCTCGCAGACTGTAACCGACATGATCCCCGGAGTAAAAATCTATTTCAATGATCGAAGGAATTGACAAGGCTAGCTCGAGGCTAATTTTCATATTTGGTTTTTTTCCTACTATTATTTTTAATTCTTGCATTTTATCTTATTACTTCACTCAATATCAGATCACCCCCCTTTTATTTCCTTGTTTTGCAGATATTCCTGGGATTTCGGATTCAACAAATTCAAGTCAACAATTCCAGCTAATCTCCCTGCGGATCGACCCTCTTTCCCTATACTTATTCAATTTCTTTATTTATTTATTTATTGTTGAAAGAGGATTAATTTATATTTATTTTGACCGGTTAACGACGACTTGTCAAAATTGGCGCCGTTGCCGGGGAGATTTATTTTCGGCAATTTTTGACTGATTTTTGTTTTATTTTATGACCAGGAAGAATCCGGGTATTTTAGCTCCATACAACCCGGAAATCGAAGCAAGCGCTCGTAGAACTCACGGCGAAACCCTTCGACGAAAGAAACAACAAAGCACACGACAACCCGAACAAGAATCCACCTCCGAATCTACACCAATCGAAGAACCTACACAATAACCAGAACCGATGGCGGAACAAACGATTCGAGAGCTGAACGCAGCCCCCACTGTGCAACAACCCCTTTGTATCACTTTTCCTCACGGTGATACCCCATTCCAACTCAAAACGAGCCTGATTCACCTATTACCCACCTTTAATGGCCTCCCTACTGAAAGCCCACATAAACACCTTGCCGAATTTCACATGGTCTGCAGCAGCATGAAACTGCAAGGAGTTTCAGAGGATTAGATAAAACTAAGGGCTTTTCCTTTTTCCTTAGCCGGAACGGCTAAAGAATGGTTATTTTATTTACCTCCGAATTCTATTAATACATGGGCTGATCTTTCTCGTGTTTTTCTTGACAGGTATTTCCCTGCAGCAAAAGCGACTGAACTTAGGCGAAGCATTTTGAGTATCCAACAAATGCACGACGAATCCCTATATGATTATTGGGAAAGGTTCAAGAAGTTGTGCGCAAGCTGTCCGCAACATGGCCTATCCGAGCAAACACTCCTTCAATACCTATATGAAGGAATGTTACCAATGGACAAAAAGATGGTAGATGCAGCAAGCGGTGGCGCGCTCGTTAACATGACTCCTACTGCAGCGAGAACATTAATCTCCACAATGGCTGCAAACTCGCAGCAATTTGGTTCTACAAGTGAACCCAGTCGACGGGTTCAAACAGTAAGCACAATTTCATTAGAGAATAAAATTGATAATTTGACTAATATTGTGTATTCTCTTGTTTCAGGGGAGATAAAAGCTGCTAAGGTATGCGGAATATGCACTATGTCAGATCATGCAACCGACTTATGCCCATTATTGCGAGATACGTCTAGTGCCCAAGTTAACGCCATACACAACTTTCCCGGACCTCCCCAAAGACCCTATGACCCACATAGCAATACATTCAATCCCGGTTGGAGAGATCACCCAAACTTGAGCTATGGTAATCAGAACCCAAATTACCAACCTAGGCAACAACCTCCCTACCAAAACCAAGCACCCCAAAAATCCTCGCTTGAGTCTATTGTTGAGAGATTGGCAGTTTCGCAGGAAAAATTCCAAACCCAAACACAATCCCACCTCCAACAAATCGACAAGCAAATAAGCCAACTAGCTCAAGCCGTTAGCCGTATAGAATCCCAGGGAAAGCTACCATCCCAAACCGAAACCAACCCAAGGGAAAACGTTAGTGCGATAACTTTGCGTAGTGGAACGGTGATAACGCCTAAACCGCCCAAGCAAGATGAGCAAAAATCCGACGAGCAAGGCAACTCTTCGAAGGACCAGAACGAAAAGTCTCCACCCATTGCAGGTAACTCTAAATCCAATATTTTTGTTTCTACTTACGAACCTGTTCCTCCTTTTCCAGGTAGATTGGCGAAACGAGATAAAAAGGAGGAAGAGAAGGAAATCTTGGATATATTCAAAAAGGTGGAAATCAACATTCCACTTTTGGATTTTATTCGGAAGGTCCCTAAGAACGCAAAATTTTTGAAAGAGCTATGCACAAACCGAAGGCGATTGTCTGGGAATGAAAAAGTTAACCTTGGTGAGAACGTTTCGGCTATTCTTCAAAGACCATTGCCGCCAAAGTACAAGGATCAAGGTATGTTTGCGATTCCTTGTAAAATTGGGAATGTTGGGATAAAAAGAGCGATGTGCGATTTAGGAGCATCTATCAACGTCATGCCGTTAAGCGTCTACAACAAAATTTCGACTGAACCTTTGAAGGAAACGCGAGTGACGATTCAACTAGCTGATCGTTCAGTTATCTACCCCGAAGGAATACTAGAAAACGTGTTGGTACAGGTAAAAAATCTTATTTTCCCTGCTGATTTTTATATAATTGACATGGAAAATGATCGCAGCAACAACGGATCCGAAATCTTGCTTGGCCGACCTTTCCTATCAACTGCGCATACAAAGATTGAAGTCCGCGACGGCATCTTAACTATGGAATTTGATGGGGAAGTAGTTAAATTTGATATGTATAAAGCTATGAAGTATCCTGATTCGGTCGCAAGTTTAAATTTCGTTGATATTATAGATCCGTTAGCTGATAATTTGATTGAAACTGATTTGTGTTATGAATTTTGTAGGGAATTCGCAGATCTCGACGATAAAAACAAAGGCGAAATCATTTCAAATCTTTCTTCCCTTTCTGATTTTCGATTAATTCCAATTCGAACTAAACATTTTCCATCAATTTTGCAGGAACCAAAGCCAAGGTTGGAATGGTTTGATTATATATTTTTAGGCGACAACCAAACTTTGCCAAACATCATCTTGAGTAAGTTGTCTTGGGAAGGAGGTAGAGTTGTTGTTTTGCGCACAAAAAGAAAGATGGAGGAAGACGTTAAAACGACGACTTGTCAAAATTTAGCAAAGGTTGTCGAGCTAAACGACGTTAAAACAAAGCGCTAAATGGGAGGCAACCCATTGATTTATTTTTCGTCAATTTTTACTTCCTTTTTTCTTATTTAATTTATGCTTCTTTATTTTTCATTTTCTTTCGTTGCCTTAATAAATTTTCCTTTCCCTCTGCAGGTTTCTTTTCGCACACAGCAAGCGGTGGCGCGCTCGTTAACATGACTCCTACTGCAGCGAGAACATTAATCTCCACAATGGCTGCAAATTCGCAGCAATTTGGTTCTACAAGTGAACCCAGTCGACAGGTTCAAACAGTAAGCACAATTTCATTAGAGAATAAAATTGATAATTTGACTAATATTGTGTATTCTCTTGTTTCAGGGGAGATAAAAGCTGTTAAGGTATGCGGAATTTGTACTATGCACGATCACGCCACTGATCTATGCCCAATATTGAGGGAAACGACTAATGCCCAAGTCAACGCCTTAAACAATTTTCCCGGACCTCCCCGGCAACGGCGCCAATTTTGACAAGTCGTCGTTAAACCGGTCAAAATAAATAAATTAATTAACCTCTTTCAACAATAAATAAAATAAAGAAATTAAGTAGTATAAGGAAAGAGGGTCGATCCGCAGGGAGATTAGTCGAAATTCTTGACTTAAATTTTGTCGGATTTGAATTCCCAGGAATATCTGCAAAACAAGGAAATAAAAGGGGGGTGATCTGATATTGAGTGAAGTAATAAGATAAAATGCAAGAATTAAAAAATAATAAGAAAAATCAAGTATGTGAAATTAGCCTCGAGCTAGCCTTGTCAATTCCTTCGATCATTGAAATAGATTTTTACTCCGGGGATCATGTCGGTTACAGTCTGCGAGGCCCAACCCGTCGCAACTTGCTTCTCTCTCGAGTAACCAATCCTCCCAAGACTATCTTCGAAGGTTGATTCTTAAACAAATTAACCACGTCTATCGCCGTTAAAATATTTAGTTTTGAAAGCAGGAAAAGCCCGACTCAGAAATTGTCTTAAAAAAGAATCGCTTCTGATTTTATCTTTCCTTAGCGGACCGCCGCTAAGAGTGTTCACAGGAAGTCGAAATTGCCATAGGCCGATCCTTCCTCCCAACTATGTCTTTAAATGATTCCAGACCAACGAGCTCTTTTTGATTTGAAAAACGATTAAAAACTTTAGTAAGGCCGATTGCCAAACTATCTAAACAGAAAGATAAAAATGTATTCCCGGAGGAATTTAGGCAATGTTCAATTCTCACGATTAGAATTGATTTGGCTAACTCTTGGCTCAAGAAATTTAGCTAAGCATGATATTAATTATCATACTTAACTTAATTTTAGAAAAACAATTAAATGACATAAAAAAATGAAAACAAGAAATTAAAGGAAAATGAACTTGAATTAAAACTAAAAAAGTGTTTACAAAGATAAAAACTAAAAATGATTGATGGATGGATGGATGATCTAAGCCTTTACCAAGGGTGGTATTTATAGGCTTAGATTTACAAAGATAAAGTGATGAAATAATTTAAAATAATAAACAAAAGATAAAACAATTCAAATGTTTTAAAATTTAAATGCAGGAATCTAATCGGATAAGCTGATAACATCTTCCAGAACGTTTCAAAAGCTTCTAGAAGTCGCCACGTCATTGCCACGTCAGACGCGTCGTGCCCGGTGTCGTGCCCATGATGCCAGTCATGACAGAATTATAATAAAAACTGCAGAAATGCCTCATTTTCACTGCTATTTCCAGAATTGGGTCCCTGCACAAAATATAACGAAAACAACATGGATTAAGCAGCAAGAAGTCCCAATAGCTAGAAAAATAACAAATGAAATGTGTCATATTTGAGCACTCATCAGACGCGATATCCACTATAAATTGGTCTCCACCCCTCCTTTTACCCCACACCCAAAAAATTAACTCTCTCAAATCTTCTTTCTTGGTTGATTTCTCGTGATTGATATAATTTCGCACCTTCTCCAACAATCCTTGACACATACCCAAATCCGACTTGAGCTATGTAATCTGCTAGACGAGGATCCGATTCCGTCCTCATCCAAGTGATAAAAACCTCCAATCGACGTTCTTCACCATTCTACAAATAATTAAAGACGCACACGAATTAATAATCACATATTTGAATGTCACAATTTTTTATAGTGTACAATAAAATACTAAACAAATATTCAAATGTACACTATTTTTATGTCTAAAATTAAATACTAAAAAGGAGTCGAAATGTTCACTATTCTACAATTAAATACTAACAATATATTCGAATCAAAATTATTTTTTATGTCTAAAATTAACTATTTTTTGTCTATAAAATTAAATACTAAACACATATTTGAATGCACACTACATTTTTGTTGATACTAAATATATATTCGAATGTTCACTCATTATCTTACTCTAAAAGTAAATACTAATCACATATTCTATTGTAGCAATAATTTCTTTAGTCTAAAAGTAAATACCAAAGATATATTCCAATTTAACTAATTTTCTTAGTCTAAAAATAAAATCTAAAGATATATTTGAATTTTACTAATTTTTTACTCTAAAAATAAATACTATTTATATATTCAAATCATGCCGGCAACACTAAATTAAATTTACATATTTGAATTAAAGTAACAAATAAAAAAACTTACATTATTTCGACGATAATTGCATGTGTGTCCTTCATCTAACCTTAGCAAACTCGCCATTATCGCACCAGTAGAATATGTGAAGTAGTAAAATTTGAGAGAGAATTTTCAGGGGTGAAAATTCTCTCCTAAACAACCCCAATTTATAGAGAAAACGCGTTCTGAAAGGAGAGAATTCAATCCGACTTCACGTGTTCTACATAACGTGAAATGGAGTATTTTTCTAAGTAACAAACTGAGGGATTAAGACATATTTAAACTCCATTAAACCCCAAACAACCAGCTTCTCACTCACTTTTCCTTTGCCTTTGATCACCTGAAAAACAAGCCATTCATGGGAGACAGTAGGGAGCCATTGGTGGATCGAGCAAGGTTCCAGAGAAGCATTTCCCACGCACAAGACGGGTTCCAAACCTTCCGAACATACTTGCGTTTGATGTGTGTGGACCAATCAAACATCTGGACAACTTGTCTATTTTGGTTCTCGTTCATCGTTTTAGGGCTCGTGGTTCCTTCCCTGTCTCATTTTCTTCTGGCTTGTTCCACCTGCGATGCCAAGCACGCGAGGCCTTACGACTGGGTGGTTCAGTGTCTCTCAGCAGGGTCTCCAAAAAAAATTGAGGAAGAAATTCAATAAAAATAAAACACTACAAAAAATTGAGCACCAATTTAAATGTCACCGAAAAAAATGGACAAAAGTACTCTTTTTTTTCTTTCCTTTCTATGCTTAATATTAAAAATTAAATTCTAAGCTTTAAGCTTAAATTCTATGTTGTGGGTGAGACCAGCAAGTTACTCAAGTCACCAAGGGAACCCACGTTACCACCAGTACATGAGGAGGTGGAAGAGCTGGAACCAATGGTCGAGGAAAACCAAGAATTGCGCAGGGGAATGAGAGAGAGGAGGGCCCCTAAGGGTCTAACTGATTTTGTCGTTTCTTAAATCTAGACCTATTTAAATAATTACTGTTGTACTGAGCAAGGCATGTTTTTGCTAAAACTTTCTGCTGAATACAGAAAACTGCTTCTTTCTCCCTTCCAAAAATTCTTAAACTCACGTTCCTGACATTTTTGGTGCTTTCATTGCGATAGCAACAATGGTTAACAACACTGATGCCATCAAAATTCTACAAGACACCACAGCTCGACATGAGCAGGTTCTGGCATCCTTATCGAAGCACACAGAGGATCAGAATCGTTGGAATGAAAATACTAGTCGATGGAGTGAAAATACTGACCGAACCTTACAAAACCTGGCGCGACAACTCACGGCTATTTCGAATCATCTGGGGGTGAATCCTGACGGAGATGGGGAGATGGTGCAACCTCGAGGAAAAGCTAAGATCAAAGCCGAGACAGATGATGTTTTTCCGTTTGCCCCTCGCCCAGTTCAGGTAGAACTACCCATATTCACCGGCAACGATCCAGAGGAGTGGCTCGCCTCCGCCCAAGATTTTTTCGAGTTCTACCACACGGAAGATCATCACCGTGTGACCATGGCTTCATTTAGAATGGAGGGAACCGCCAAGAGATGGTACCGCTGGATGCAACGTCAACGACAGTTGGCTGGGTGGAACCATTTGGTTGAAGCTATTCGACGACGGTTCACTGTGACCGAGATTGAATCTCCAGAGGGACAACTGACCAAGTTGATCCAGACCACCACCGTGGAGGAATACCAATCTCGTTTTGAGGAGATGTCCTTACGCACCACTGCAAACTTGGCTGAGGGATTCTAACTCAATGCTTCATTTCTGGGTTGCATCCAGACATAAAACATGAAGTTTTAGCACAGAGGCCAACGTCCATGACAGAGGTTCTAGCTCTCGCTCGTTTCCATGAAGCAAAGATAGGAGAAACCAAAAGATTGGCTAGCCGAGGGAGTGGGCCCAAATTACCCCCGTTATTGCCTACACCCCAATCCACGTCAGCAGGGCCCAAAGGACAACCGGGTAGACCACCTCCGTTGGATAACTCTAATTTTCGATCAACCCCATTCCAACCTCAAAAAATCTCAGCAGTCGAGGCTCAATCTAGACGAGAGAGGGGTCTGTGTTACTACTGTGATGAGAAGTACGTTCCGGGGCATAAGTGTAAGGATCCGCAGCTGTTTATTTTGGATGATGACGATCAGGAGGACACCAACGTACTAGATCAGGCGAGTGCTGGAAACGCCAGTAAACCAGGGCAGATGGGTGACGGTCAAGAAAATCGCGAGCAATTCCTAGTTTCTTTCAACGCGTTGGCAGGATGTGTGACACCGAATACGTTACGCGTTCAGGGGGAGGTTAAAGGTCGGTCGGTGAGAATCTTGATTGACGGGGGAAGCACTCACAATTTCGTGCAGACCCGAACTGCTAAATACTTGGGATTGCATATCACGACAGCCCCAAATTTTAAGGTTCTAGTTGGGCAGGGGGATCGATTACAAAATGAGGGATGTGTTCGAAATCTTCAGTTGCGAGTACAAGGAACAGAGGTAAAGACGGACTTCTATGTTCTTCCTTTGGAAGGAGCAGAAATGGTATTAGGCGTAGCGTGGATGGCTACCCTCGGTCCGGTAACCATGGACTTTACCCAGTTGAGATTTCAGTTTCGACAGAATGGCGTTGAGCATCAATGGCATGGAGAGTCTAGTGCAGAAACACAATCAGTGAGCTTTCAAGCCTTCCGACGTATGGCCGAAACCAGAGCAGTGGCTGAATGTTATTGTCTACAGATCAGTATGCAACAAGAGGAAGCCAGGGAAACTGAGCCGGAAGAGATAAAACCGTTACTAGAAGAATTTGCCGATGTTTTTCGTCCTCCAAAGGGTTTGCCACTGGAAAGGGAGCATGACCATGTAATCCATTTGGATCCGACAAGTAAACCGGTAAATGTCAAACCTTATCGGTACCCCTATTTCCAGAAGCAGGAGGTTGAACGACAAGTGCAGCAGTTACTTGAGCAACAATTCATACGGAAGAGTCAGAGCCCATTTTCGTCCCCAGTTCTTCTCATCAAAAAGAAAGACGACACTTGGAGATTTTGTATTGATTACCGGGCTTTGAACGCGATCACTGTCAAGGACAAATTTCCGATTCCAACGGCCGACGAATTGTTTGACGAATTGGGTGGATCGAGATTCTTTTCGAAGTTGGATTTGTTGGCTGGATATCATCAAATTCGTGTGAAGGCAGAAGATATACCAAAGACCGCGTTCTGAACTCACGAGGGTCACTACGAGTTCCTACTTAGGTCGTTTGGGTTGACCAACGCGCCCTCGACATTTCAGGCGACCATGAATGAGTTGTTTCGACCATACCTACGTAAGTTTGTGCTAGTTTTTCTAGACGATATACTAATTTACAGTACCACTTGGCAGGATCATATTGAGCACGTTAGACAGGTCTTGCAAACATTGCGGTCTAATGGATTGGTAGCAAAACGAACCAAATGTGCTTTTGGACAAGAAAGAGTAGAGTACTTGGGTCATATCGTTTCGAGGGAAGGTTTGGCAGTTGATCCGGCAAAGGTTGAAGCTATTCGAGCCTGGCCAACACCAACTACAGTTAAAGAAGTGAGGGGTTTCCTAGGCATTGCAGGTTATTATCGAAAATTCATTAGGGGATTTGCGACAATTGCAGCTCCACTATCGGATTTGCTTCGAAAAGGGGAAGGGTTTGATTGGAATATTGTTGCTCAACAAGCTTTTGATCAATTAAAGGGTTATCTCTGCTCTACTCCAGTGTTGGGACTTCCGGATTTCACCAAAGAATTTATAGTGGAGACCGATGCCTCCGGTGTTGGTATAGGGGCCGTGTTACACCAAGGTCAGCAACCTTTGGCTTTTTATAGTCAAAAGTTGAGCGCGAGAATGCAGGGAGCTTCAACTTATAGTCGCGAGATGTTCGCCATCACTCAGGCGGTGGGAAAATGGCGTCAATACTTACTCGGAAGGAAATTTACAATTATCACTGATCAGCGGTCACTAAGGGAACTCAATCAACAAGTCATTCAGACCCCAGAACAACAAAGATGGCTTTCAAAACTAGTTGGATATGAATTTGAGATTCGCTATCGACCCGGCAAACAAAATGAGGTGGCTGATGCATTGTCAAGGGAGATGTCTGCAAGCTTTTTGGCATTCACGAGACCCTTCTTTGGTGTATTGGATGACATTCGCGTTGCTAGCCAAAGGGACAACTAAATTCTAGAGCTTAAACAGAATATGGCAGCAGGAAATCCAGTAAATGGAGACTACACAGAACAAGAAGGTTTATTGGTGTTTCGAGGCAGGATTGTTGTACCCAACGAAATAGCTTTGAGAACTTTATTGATGAGGGAATTTCATTGCTCGAAGGTTGGGGGCCATGCTGGAATTAATAGAACTCACCATCGGTTGTCTGCAAATTTTTACTGGAAGAACATGCGAAATGATGTTCGAAATTACGTCCGACACTGTCAAGTTTGCCAGCGGATGAAAAGTGAGAGTTTGATCCCTGCAGGTTTACTTCAACCGCTACCAATCCCCAACCAAGTGTTCGAGGATTTAGCTTTAGATTTTATAACGGGGTTACCCAAGTCAAATGGGAAAGAAACAATTTTAGTTGTGGTGGATCGTCTCACAAAATATGGGCACTTTTTCGCGTTGCCTCGTAAATTTGATAGCAAAGGTGTGGCCAAGGTGCTGATACAAGGCATTGTCAAACTACATGGAATTCCAAGATCCTTGGTGAGTGATCGCGATCGAATCTTCATTGGAGAAGTGTGGACTGAAATGGCCAGGTTACAAGGCACGGAGCTGTGCATGAGCTCGGCATACCACCCCCAAACCGACGGGCAAACCGAAGCATTAAACCGATGTTTAGAGATGTACCTCAGGTGTATGGCAGATGAGGAACCGAGCAAATGGGAACAACATTTATCTTGGGCTGAATATTGGTATAACACTGCCTATCAAAGCTCCGCGGGTATGACCCCTTTCAAAGCATTATATGGTCGAGACCCTCCCACCTTACGTGATTACCTTGAGGGCAGTTCAAAAAACGATCAGGTTGATCAAGAAATGCAAGAGCGAGATGAAATTTTGCGTGTTTTAAAGAAGAATTTGTTGCACGCCCAGGTGCGAATGAAGAATCAAGCGGATAAACGTCGTCGCGAGCTAGAATTGGAAGTTGGGAGTTGGGTTTTTGTGAAGCTCCAGCCATACCGGCAGCTCTCGCTTCGACTGCGAAGACAACAAAAGTTGAGCCCTCATTTTTTCGGTCCCTACCAAGTAGAGAAACGCGTGGGAACGGTAGCATACAAGTTGAAATTACCAGCGGCCACGAGGATTCATCCGGTCTTTCATGTGTCACAGCTCAAGTTGTGTCGCGGACATCCTCTGCAGCAGATCACACCCTTGCCTTTAATGAAAGATGACTCCATAGAATCGGTCGCCACAGATAACCTTGAGGACAAGGTTCTTGTTGAAGGAGGGGGTGATGTTGTGGGTGAGACCAGCAAGTTACTCAAGTCACCAAGGGAACCCACGTTACCACCAGTACATGAGGAGGTGGAAGAGCTGGAACCAATGGTCGAGGAAAACCAAGAATTGCGCAGGGGAATGAGAGAGAGGAGGGCCCCTAAGGGTCTAACTGATTTTGTCGTTTCTTAAATCTAGACCTATTTAAATAATTACTGTTGTACTGAGCAAGGCATGTTTTTGCTAAAACTTTCTGCTGAATACAGAAAACTGCTTCTTTCTCCCTTCCAAAAATTCTTAAACTCACGTTCCTGACATTCTATTTCTCAAACTATAAACCACAAACTTTAAAATATACACCATATTATTAATTCTCTAACTTTTAACTTTTAACTTTAACCTTAAACATTAACCTTAAACTTTAAATTTTTTAATATAAAACATACATAGGGGCACCGAAAAGATATAAGAAATTTCTATTCGAAAAATATATCTTTGTCACTTAATGGTATGGTGACGATTAATATTACGCCGATGCCGCTATAAAAGTTCATTTTTATGGGATAAGATCCGTATATAGTGTAAAATTTTACACTTTTTCAATCGTTTGATAGGTGAAATGAATGAATGAGATTAACCGTAAATATGTGAAGATTGTCACTTGAAAAAAAAATTAATCTCAACCCTATTTTTGTGTAATTATATATATATATATATACATATATTATGACTTTAATAATATCTAAAATAAACAATAATTAACTCCATCAATAAAAAAAATTTGTGATATAAGATTATTTTATTAGTAAACAATAATTTGACATGTTTATAATAATTTCGTAATTTGAAACTGTTATTGCATACAATTTTTAATCCAATATCTTTTATAATAATTTTTTAAAATTGTTTTCAATATGTGTTTTCCATCTTATTATTATAATAATAAATCTGGCCGACATCGTTATTTTATAGGATCTTTGCATTCCAGTGGACTTGTAGGATACGATGGAATCTTGTGAACGTTATGCTTTATTTATTTTTAATATAGAATCAAAATTTGATAATTTTAACTATTACTTGAAATTAATAAGAGTTTTTTTTTAACTTTTATCGTTTTTATTATATATAATAAACACATTATAACATAATATCTTTGACAATAATTATCTACTCTTCTTCATACTTACTACTTACTATTGCATTTGAATTCAAATGTAGGGATGGACACAAAAAAACTATATTAAAGAGGTGAACCAATAAAATTTTATAAGGGCGAATTTATAAAATTTTAGTTGGGGCGTAAATAGATTTTCAATAGAAAATTTTAAAATTTTTCTAAATCATATATAAAATTTAAATTTTTAGAGGCGACTGTTCCCTCCAACCCCTTTTGGTTCATCCATGTTTAAATGCACATCTCACTATTGGTTTTAATCTCATCGAAATTAAACTTATCTCTCGTTTAAATGCACAATTAATCTCACTAAAATTATTTTCATTGTTCATACAAATAAATCCCTAGATTTGGAGACGAAGTCACGATACAAATTCATGAGAATTAATAAAAGAAAATGGAGGTAAAATCAAAATAAATTAATATTACGAGGTCTAAATATTTATATATATATTAATAAAAAAATTGAGAGACTATAGTATCCGACCCTGCTTAGGTTCATTTAAAGCATATATCATAAAACAGAGATGAAAAAAAACGTTATCACTAAAATATCACCATTAAAAATTATTTTTCTTTCTAACAACCATAAAATATAATTTTCAATCTATCACTCCTATAATAAACTCGCAAGGCTGGAATGACGAGTTTTATTATTTTTAAATTTTTTAATAAAATTCGCTAGACTTGCATTGCGAGCTCAATTAAAATTTATCCATTTTTAACGCTTAAAGACCCCATTACTCACATTAAAAATTAACAAAAATTGAATTAGTTTATGCTAGCTTTGAGAGTTCATTGTAAGGATGTAATGCAAGGAAATAATTTTACATAAGTGTTAAAATAGTAAATAAAAAAATAAAGGTGATGTTTTGATGAAAATGCCGAAAAAACCGTGAAAATTAAAATAAAAACCACTTGTATTTAATAGCAGTAGTAGCAGAGATTCTTTAGCACCTAATAAAGTAAAAAGGAATAAAAAAAAGCCAGGTTAGCTTCGCCCAATAATAGTAAAAATGAAGGTTTCAATATTTGAGATTGAGAGGCAAACAGTTGTCTTAAATTTCCATAAAAAAACAGTTGTCTTAAAAGAAGACAGCTAATGTAGCTAGTGTATTAAAGTCTAAAACGACGGCGTAGAAGTACGTCATCTCTTATACAATAGTATAAATAATTTCCTATTTTCATTTCGTGTGGCATAATTTGATGACAAAGTTTGCGAGACCAACTTGATTTTTTTTTAAATAATATTTTTATAGTTTTGAGGGTCTAATTAAATTTTTTAATATTAAAAAAAAATTTTAAAAATTATGAAATGAAATTTAATAAAAAATAATAAGAAATCGAAGTTTAATACGATTTTAAAAAATAAAAGTACAATATTAACATATTTAAAATTTCAAGAATCAAAATCTAAATTCCTAAAATTTTGAGGAACTATGACTACCGCAGAGTTCAGACATCAGAGTAGTACAGAGAATCTCTCTTTCTCTCTGTATTTTTTTTTATCATATTGCTGTCTGTATCTAGGGGTGTGAAAAACTGACCCGACCTGGTAACCTGCCTGAAACCCGATCGAGTCAGAACCTGGTTTAACCCGAGAATTTAAAGACCGAACCCGACCTGCACCCGACCGAAACGAACCCGAACCCGAATTTGACCTGTAACTGTAGAAACCGAACCCGAACTGCACCCGACCGAAGTGAACTCGAACCCAAAATTGACCTGTTACTGTAGTAACCGAACTCGACCTGCACCCGACCGAAACAAACCCGAACCCGAGACTAACCTGCCAGATAACCGATTTAACCCGACCTGTTTGGACCCGACCTGAAATGAACCCGACCTGTTTTGAACCCGACCTGTTTTGAACCTGAACTGTTCTTGACCTGAACTGTTCTTGACCTGAACTGATATTGACCTGAACTGTTGTTGACCTGAATTGTTATTGACCTGAACTGATATTGACCTGAACTGATATTGACCTGAACTGATATTAACCTGAACTAATACTATTATTTGATTTGCTAATAATGATAATTATCTGACATTTAAAGAAGTTATATTTAATGAATATAAAATAATGTCAAGTATTGAAAAATTATAAAATTAATAATAATTTCAAGTATTAATAAATTACTAACTTAACTTCAATTAAAAGATAAATTGAATTAATAATAATTCTAAGTATTAATAAATTGTATTTCTAATTAACTTGACTATTATTTTAAAATAACTTCAAAGATAAACTATTATACTTAATTAACTTAAGTGGAATGAATAACCATTATTAAATTAAAATTTTATGCTTAATCAAATTAAGTTAAATGAGTAAAAATTATTAAATTAAATTATATTCTTAATTAAAATAAGATGACTTAAATTTTTTATTATAAGAATAAATTAATGCTAAATAATTAACTTGCATTCATTTTAATTGAAGTTAAGTTAGTTATTAAATTAACTTAACTTAAGATTAAAAATAAATTTAATTAACTTGCATTCATTTTAAGTTAAGTTAGTTATTAAATTAACTTAACTTGCATTCTGATAAAGTACTTAATTACATAAGTTGAATGAATAACCGTTATGAAATAAATTTTTTATACTTAACTAAGCGAAATAAAGAATTGTTAATTGCATTATATGTCTATAAATTACGATCCCTGTTTTTTTCTTCTAATTTTTAATTTCATCCAAATTTTGATTTTTATTTTAAATTAATTTTAAACATTTAAACGTTTCAATTCCGAAACTATGATCATCATTATAAATTAATCCATAAACTTTTGAAACATTTTAATTTCATCACAAACTATCGATATATGTTAATCATGTTTTATGGTAATAAAATCATTATGTGTCATCTAACACTTATGTGTATTATGCAATATTATGTTGTGTCATAGATGATAATTAATATTGTATCACCTCCATGGAAATCATTATTTAAAATATTTTTTGGTTTTTGTTACTACTCCATCACTTTGTTTTTTATCCTTTATACTTTTATTTAAATCCAACATCAATTATTATTTATATCAAATCATATTATTACATAATATATATCGTTGTTTACATAATAATTAATAAATTTTAACGATTTTACTAACAAAGGTTATGATTACCATGTACTTATAGTTTGAGGATAAAAGTAAAATTTCTAAAATTCAAAGACTAATTTGGAATGAGTCGTAAATTAGAGATATAATTGAAATATTTAAAACTTTAGTGATTAATTTAGAATAAATAGAATAAATGTCATAATTTGAAGACTTATGGTGCAATTAACTCAAAAAAATAATTTTTTTACATAAAATATAAAGGACAAGACAGTCATTCCATCCAAATAATAAAAGATTAGGGATGCTTTTTTATTTTAAGTTTAACCTCGAGAAATTAAAATATACATATATATATTAGAAGACTTTGAAGGGGGAAATAAAATAACATAAAAAGGGGAGAAAATCTTGCAATCCGACACCAAAATCTTTAATACAGTAAGGAAACAGCAGACTTTTTGTTGTTTTTCTTATATTAAAAAGAGGGGTCTCCCACGCCGTTTTAACTTTTCCCAACATCTTCACGCTCCTCCGCTTGTGTACATCCTCCCCTCCCATCGGTGCCTCACGATTGGTTATCTCGACACGTGGAAGAATCATGGTGGTTCAATGTTACTATACAAAATAGTGAAAAAAATTGCTTTGGCTTTATAAAATGTCATTTTTATTTAAATTAGTTGACGTGAAAAATAATGTTTTTTAAATTTGAATTAATTTTCTCATTAAAAGGATATTACAGAAATTAGATAAAGTTCTTATAATTTTTTTGTAATTTAAAAATCATATTTTATCACCGTTCAAATTGATTTTTATTTCCTGAAAAACAAAACGCTGCATCAGCAATTCAGCATCAGCGACGAGATTTTATTAAAGAGGCGCATGCATTTGTGCACGCTTCGGCTCGCGGTTTTATAACAAGTAAGAAAGAAAAAATATTATTATTATTGATTATTATTATTGATTTCTTTTAAGAGTGTTTTATCTGTTGGGTCAAAGTAAAGTGTTATTAAATAGCCTAACATGCACGCGAGTGATACGGTTTAATGCTTAGGGTTTAGAATTAGACATTAGGGGTTTAAACCCTAAACCCTAATATTTAATCAATGAACCATAGTCCCTAATCCTAAACCCTAAACAATAATCACTACCCTTTAAACCATAAAACCCTAATATTTAATCTATAGCTCATAGTCCGTAATCTTAGATCGAGGGTTTAGTGGTTAGGGTTAATTACTCATGCTTTAGGGTTTAATGCTTAGGGTTTAGAATTAGACATTAGGGGTTTAAACATTAAACCCTAATATTCAATCAATGAACCATAGTCCCTAACCCTAAACCCTAAACAATAACCACTACCCTCTAAACCATAAAACCCTAATATTTAATCTATAGCTCATAGTCCGTAATCCTAGATCGAGGGTTTAGTGGTTAGGGTTAATTACTTATGCTCTAGGGTTTAATGCTTAGGGTTTAGAATTAGACATTCGGGGTTTAAACCTTAAACCATAATATTCAATCAATGAACCATAATCCCTAACCCTAAACCCTAAACAATAACCACTACCCTCTAAACCATAAAACCCTAATATTTAATCTATAGCTCATAGTCCGTAATCTTAGATCGAGGGTTTAGTGGTTAGGGTTAATTACTTATGCTTTAGGGTTTAATGCTTAGGGTTTAGAATTAGACATTAGAGGTTTAAACCCTAAACCCTAATATTTAATCAATGAACCATAGTCCCTAATCCTAAACCCTAAACCCTATACATTTAATTACAAATAATAATAATAATAATAATAATAATAATAATAATAATAAAACTAATAATAATAATAATAAGCATAGTAAATATATAATAATAATAATTGTATTTAAGTATATAATAAATTAATAATAATAATAATAATAATAAAAACTAATAATAATAATAATAATAATAAAAACTAATAATAATAAGCATAGTAAATATATAATAATAATAATAATAATAATAATAATAATAATAATAATAATAATAATAAACCCTAACCACTAAACCCTAAACCCTAAACGCTAAAACCTAAACCCTAAAAACAAAAACCATAATCCATCAATATATATATATATATATTACATGTACGTATGTACGTATCATTTTATGAACAGTAAACCCTAAACCCTAAACCCTAAAAACCATAATCCATCAATATATATATATAATACATGTAGATATGTTTGTATTAATTTAAGATCAATAAACCCTAAACCCTAAACCATAAAAACCATAATCCATCAATATATATATAATTAATGTAGACATGTTTGTATTAATTTAAGATCAGTAAACCCTAAACACTAAACCCTTAAACCCTAAATCTTAAACCCTAAAAACCATAATCCATCAATATATATATAATTAATGTAGATTGTAGGCATGTTTGTATTAATTAAGATCACTAAACCCTAAACCCTAAACCCTAAACCCTAAAAACCATAATCCATCAATATATATATATATATAATTAATGTATGCATGTTTGTATTAATTTAAGACTAGTAAACCCTAAACCCTAAACACTAAACCCTAAAAACCATAATCCATCAATATATATATAATTAATGTAGTCATGTTTGTATTAATTTAAGATCAGTAAACCTTAAACACTAAACCCTAAACCCTAAAAACCATAATCCATCAATATATATATATATAATTAATGTAGGCTTGTTTGTATTAATTTAAGATCAGTAAACCCTAAACCCTAAACCCTAAACCCTAAACCCTAAACCCTAAAAACCATAATCCATCAATATATATATAATTAATGTAGGCATGTTTGTATTAATTTAAGATCAGTAAACCCTAAACCCTAAACCCTGAAAACCATAATCCATCAATATATATATATAATTAATGTAGGTATGTTTGTATTAATTTAAGATCCCTAAACCCCAAACCCTAAACCATAAACCCTAAACCCTAAAAATAAATCCAATAGTACCAACTATATATATATATCACATATACGTAATCCCTTAACCCTTAACCCTAAACCCTAAACCCTAAACTGTCAAAATAAAAATCATAATCCGTCAATATATATAATACACATAACACAATAAACCATAAACCCGAAGGAACCCGACCTGAAATGAACCCGACCTGAAACGAAACCGACCTGAAATGAACCCGACCTGAAACAAAATCGACCTGAAAAGAACCCGACCTGAAACGAAACCGACCTGAAACGAACCCGACCTGAAACGAAACCGACCTGAAATGAACCCGACCTGAAACGAAACCGACCTGAAATGAACCCGACCTGAAACGAAACCGACCTGAAATGAACCCGACCTGAAACGAAACCGACCTGAAATCAGCCTGTCAATTAACCGTTTTGACCCGACCTGAAATGAACCGACCTGAAATGAACCCGACCTGAAATGAACCCGACCCGAAATGAACCCGACCTGAATTGAACCCGACCCGAAAATGAACCCGAACCCGAACCGAATCGAGTCAAAACAAAAAATGATCCGAAATGACCTGTAACCGATTTGACCCGACCTGACAGAGCCCGACCTGAAACCCAACTGTTCCCTATCCGTATCTTGTTACATGCGAAATCTTATTTTTTTTTCTTCTTTTTTGCACGGTTTCGAAGAAAACGAGCTACTTTTAATAATAAAATATAAAAGCAAAGTAATAAAAAGAAGAGCTATGAGATAATTAACATAACATTATATCTAATTAGATCCCACCTGGTGGGGGTCCATGTGCATCACCACTTTCTTTCGCCAACTCTTCCTTACATTCACATTTGGAACCAAGTCAGAATTTTATATACCAACTTTCAATTTTTAAAAGTTATATACCAAGTTAAACCTAACTAGTTATATTAGTGAAAATAAAATGAATAATGTTTATCTTAAGAGATCTAGATTTAATTATCTGTGTATAAAATGTGTGTTATTAAAAAGTTAAAAAAAATAATCAATATGTGTTAGTCCAAGTAATAAGTAACTTAATATCATTTAAGCAGGTCTCAATTTGAGACTTTATATACCTAAAAAATCTTCCTTGAGAACCCATCCAGATTCCAGTCTATGTGCATTACATCTTTCTTTCCAAAATAAAGAAAAAATGGTACTGAAATTCCACCGTCACATTGGCTTTTTCAAGCTCACGGAAATTCTGTTTTTCTTTTACATTTTGGATTCGAATTTTGATTTGGTTTAAATAGAAAAAAAAAAAAACAGGATTCGTTTGCCAAGTGCCAACTCTCCGTGTTCTGTGGGTGTGGGTTCCTCAAGATTCAGTCACTGTCTTTTCCCTTGATTATTTATACAGAAAAAGAGTTCAAACTTCTCACAGAAAAGAAGCTTTGAATATTTGAGAGGCAAACAGTGGTTGAAACTTGAAACATTAACTGTGTCTACTGCTACTACCTGGATTACACTCTATTCCAACATTAAGGAAACGTCACTTACGCGTTTTTTTGGCGTTTTCTCAGACTCAAGATTCTAAACAAGTCTGAAAAAAGAGGAAAAGGGGGAAAGCAAACATTTTGTTTAGTCTACTTTTGTTGTTTTAAGTTGAAATGAGAAGCACCCTTTTCTTCCTTTTGGCTTTTATCTTGGTTCTTGATTCGACTGTTGAACATCATAGACTTCTGTCTTTAGATTTTGAAAGTGTTCATATGCTGTAGTTTAAGACAGTGTTGAAGTTCTTGTGGAATAAGTTTGAAGACTCAGAAAAAAAAAAGATTGCCTTTATCTTGAAGTTAAAGATCATAGATTGCTGTCTTTGTGTTAACGTGATGTAAGATTAGTTTGTAAGGCGGGTGTTAACAGTAATTGTTTTCGAAGATTTGTTGGGATAAAATTTCAAGACAGGAAAATCCTGTGTCCTGTTCTTCAAGTTTGGAAGAAAGGCTTCATAGAGTTGTGAAGAGGGTTTTTTAAATGGTGGAAGGAGGTGTGGAGAATGATGAAGAAATGAGATCACTGGCATTAACGCCAACATGGTCTGTTGCTACCGTGCTGACCATCTTTGTTGTGGTTTCTGTGATCGTGGAGCGCTCGATTCACCGCCTAAGCAATGTCAGTAACCGGTTTTTAATCTTCCAAGTTCTGGTTTCTATCATGTCTGTAACTTTTTGTTGTAAGAGACTGTTCAATTATGGATGTTTATATCTGCTATCCTACTTAATTTGGACAATGAAATTCTGTTCAGTATGTATGCTTGAAATTGTAATGACAAATTGACAACATCTTATTAGTTCCCTATTGTTGTGTTTCAGTGGTTAAGGAAAACTAATAGAAAGCCTCTGCTTGCGGCCGTCGAGAAGATGAAAGAAGGTATTTCCGAATATTTCTACATGTAATTGCTTTGCTACCTTATGATACTCGTGAAAAAGTTAGCTATTGACTTTGTTTTGTTTCGGTGTTTATGATCACACTGTTTTTTTTGTACTTTTGGACTTCTTTCTTCAGAGTTAATGCTGCTTGGATTCATATCGCTCCTTCTAACGGCGACCTCGCGTACCATAGCCAATATCTGCATTCCATCAAAGTTCTATGATAGCACATTTGCACCATGCACCAGGTCTGAGATCGATGAAGAACTTGAAGAGGAGTCTTCCGAGGAACGTAAGCTTTTGATGGCTCCCGGCTTTCACTTGTTTAGAAGAATGTTGAATGGCATGAGTCGGAATACCTGCAAACAGGTATGGCACTAATCGTATCCTGATACTAGAGTCTGCTATTTCATGTTTTTGTATATGATCATAGCTCTCTAATAGTTTAATTACATATAGAAATACTCGATATGTTCATGAAATGAACTCTCCGCTCTGCAGGGTCACGAGCCATTTGTTTCCTATGAAGGTCTCGAGCAGTTGCATCGCTTCATCTTTGTCATGGCAATCACACATGTATCATACAGTTGCTTAACAATGTTACTTGCAATTGTGAAGGTCGGTCTTCCGATTGTATAAAATTTAGCAGATGTTGATCTTGCTGTCTGTTTTTTTAGTAACTTGATAGGGTCTTCCGGTACTTCGCATTGTTCTTTCTTGCAAGAATACTTTGCATTTTCAATGCAAAACCTCTTATTCCGAGTATCCTATAAAATGCAACAAGCTAAAACGAGGGCACATACCGGTTTTTATTTGTGGTGAATGCATGAAGTTAATGCTTCTATGATGCTTTTATTTGCTTACATGCAATATCGTAACTATTTGGTAGGTTCATAGTTGGCGATCATGGGAGGATGAAGCTCATAAGGACCAACATGATTTATTAAATGGTAAGTCCGAACATTATCTTATTTGTCGGTTCAGATAATACCGTTCATGTAAGTTGATCAAGGCTTTCTGATAGGGAACTCATGCTGTAACATGTGATCAAAGTTATGATAAAGATTTTATCACAATTTTGTTAGATATCATATGCTTATTGGAATTTACTTGATGCAGAAAAGGCAAGAGAGTCAATCTTGCGAAGACAAACAACTTTTGTCATAAACCACACTTCGAATCCATTGACAAAAAATAGTCTTCTTATCTGGGTGGTAGGTTCAAGATATCTCTCATCTCTCCGTTTACATTGTGATTTCATTAATCTATTCGCTGTGTGTTCATTTTTATTCGTTGTTATATGTGTAACAATCCGGCAGTTCTGTGCTATGCACATATAATGAACCGAAAGGGACGAAAAGAGGGAATTATCCTAGTGCAAATTCATTCTCATTGCAAGCTAAAAGAAGATTGAATTTGTGTTAAATTGCTTTAAGCATGATATGATAGTTTTAAGTGTTTTTTTTTCTGGTATATCCTTATTTCAACTTGCAGAGATGTTTCTTTTGGCAATTCGGGCGTTCAGTGGTTCGTGCGGACTATCTAACTCTCCGCAAGGGCTTTATCGTGGTACATTTTCTTCCTAGTCTTATTTGTTGAAAGTGTTCTTATTAAGTTCGACAAATGGTCATTCTGACAGACATTTCTTTGAGTTTGCCATGTAATTACAATTCATTCGTTGTCCATTGCAAGATTTATAGTTGTTCCTGATTATCCCTGGCATTGTATGAAAAATTTATATCTGAAAGCCTCTTGATGCTAAGTTCTCTGTTGAAAGTGAAACAATTACAGTTTATGAATGTTTATGCCATCTTGTTTTTCCTATTCATGACAGAATCACAACCTGACGTCGAAGTACGATTTTCACAGCTATATGATTCGTTCTATGGAGGAGGAATTTCAAAGGATAGTTGGTGTTAGGCAAGTAAATATCTTCAAATGAAGCTTTCAGATTATTTTCAGATCATTTGTATATTGTTATCTTGTAATTGCTATTGCTTCTTCAGATTGCTAAAGTTCTGTTTGTTCGATATCGTGCAGTGGTCCACTTTGGGGATTCGTTGTCGCCTTCATGCTGTTCAACATTAAAGGTATTCTACAATGTATATCGAGATCGAATTATTATGACTGTCCTGCGCTTGGCTATACTTGCGAATAGCGGGGTACATATTACAGACAATTCTGCCAATTCAGTAGATTGAGGACTCACTGGCTATTTTTCTTCTTACAGGATCTAATCTGTATTTCTGGATAGCAATCATTCCCATCACGGTACGTCTTTTGTCCTTTTCTTGTTCTGGTATTACTTCTGTTGATCTCCGCTATAACGGATTCGGGATTCCCTTAATGGTTCTTGCATAAACACTGAAAAACGAACACTCAGAAGAGCCGAATAGTGTCGTATTAACAGAAATGTAGCTAGCGTGACCTCCAAGTATATTCGTTTTATATAGTTTCCTGGATGGCCTTCTAATCTTTCATGTCATTCTGATTTATATGTTCATAACTTCACATGCAGCTTGTTCTGCTTGTGGGTGCAAAGCTACAGCATGTCATCGCTACCTTGGCGCTGGAGAATGCTGGCATAATTGGCCATTTTAACGGGACAAAGCTAAGGCCTCGAGACGAACTTTTCTGGTTTAAGAAACCAGAATGGTTGCTTTCCCTTATCCATTTCATTCTATTTCAGGTTGATGTTAACTGCAATTCGGTCCAAGTAGAATAATTTTTTGTACATTTCATATTCCGATTGTCGGTCGTGCGAGAAAGAAAAATCTTATTTATGGTTACCATTTCACGGAACTAATGTTCTTGTCTCATTTCTCTGCAGAACGCATTTGAACTGGCTTCATTCTTTTGGTTCTGGGTGAGTTCTGCTTCTATATTTCTCGTTGTAATTTCGCTCCCATGACAAGGTTACTTACTGTCTGCTGATATCTTTGCAGTGGCAGTTCGGTTATAATTCGTGCTTCATCCATAACCATACACTGGTTTACATTCGACTTATTTTGGGGTACGGATTTGTTTTCGCTCGTCCTATTTTGATCGTTCGAGTTTCATCGATTACAGGTCCTTAAGTTATTGTCCTTGTCACATAGGTTTGCCGGGCAATTTATCTGTAGCTACATCACCCTGCCGCTCTATGCTCTTGTCACTCAGGTATTGTAATTATTCATTAACTTGCTGAAAATGTTGTGCTGCCTGCTGGAGTTTGTGATGAGTATGAGGTCTGCTGATTGTTCGAACTTCAGATACGAGTTACATTTCGAACCTTAACCCGAAAATATGTCCTGTTGAACATGTGCTTACCTCAAAGGTGTTGTACAATCTTATTTTTGTGGCTTCGATCTCATTTACAGATGGGAACAAACTATAAGGCAGCCCTAATTCCACACAGGATAAGGGAGACGATCCACGGATGGGGTAAGGCAGCAAGGAGAAAGAGGAGGCATGGACGTTTCATGGACGATTTGACCATACATACCGACACAAGCACAGTTCTGTCGCTGGAGGAAGACGATCACCGGTTGATTGATGTTCATGAAGCCAATGATGGTACATACACGGAGCTAGAGTTGCAACCACCGCCTAATGTTACATCTGGTCCTGCCCCTATCAAAACTTGGAGTAGTGTTGGTATGCCACTACTTAGAACATCTGCTTCTGTTTCTGCATCGACTATATCCAGGTTCCAGAACGAAGATTTTCGAAGATCGTCGTCTATGCCTGTTACGAGAGAATAGAGAAAAAAGATCGATTGTGTAGTATTCCTAACAACCACACACATTACTTTCTTCTATACATGATATACAATGTTGTAAGTTGTAGCAAAACAAAGAAATCAATACAAGATGGTCTTTTCCCCCTTTGAAAAAAATCCATACATCGTGTTTGCTGTAATTGATTCCCCTAACCTAGTTTTTTTCGGTATAAATACTCATTTGATTTATTGACCAACTAACTCGAATTAAATACTTTAAAACTCTATTATGATAATAACATCCTCAATTTATGTTTTCTAATTGCATAGATGGTACATTTGCTCTAAAATTGTTCATGGATCAAATAAGTTTTAGTTCAGTTTGACTTTGAACTTAATTTTTTTTATATAACAAAAGAGAAATAAACTAAGGGCCTAACATGGTCTAACTAGTATAGTTATCATGTAGTACGAGAAAAATCTCATTTGGAGGCAAGAGGTAACTGTGATATAGAGGATCTGCCTTTCTATACCGTGTAAAAATCTTCTGCCCCTAATCATGCCTCTTTATACATCTTTTATTAAAAAATACTTAAAAATTAAATTCTAAGCTATAACTCTAATTTCTATATCTTAAACTCTAAACCCTAAAAATACATCATACCTCTAATTTCCTACACCCTAACCCTAAATCCAACCTTAAACCCTAAACCCTAAACTCTAAACCTACTATTTTAAAATGGAGGCACTAATAGAGGCATAATTAAGGGTAGACGAATTTCCATCCTTCTATGTCACCGTTTCTTTTCGCCCCTAGATGAGATTGTTTTCCTACCTTATTATAAATAATTTGTATTTAAACTAATTTATATTTATAAATAATTAATTTAAATTTGATTTTAGGTTGTCCATATTATTATTATTTTATTTTAAAAGATGTATGTTTTTATTTATCTTTTAGTAATTAATTTTTTCTTTTATTAAATTTATAACGAGAAACAACTTAATATATATTTTTAATATATATTAGTATGTTCCGATACTTCGCATCATTTTTAGGGGTGACAATCGGGTAGGGAATAGCCGAAAATCGTGAGGATCCGAATCTACCAGTATGAGAAATAACTGAAATCTTCACCCACAGAGACGAAGATGAGGAAGTTTTATCACTGAATATCAAATGAGGATGGGGACGAGGGTTTCTATATTCGAATTGTGAGGATAACCAAACCGTACCCGTATAAATCACCATAGTGATCCCCGAAAATATCCACAGGAAACTCCCAAAAATTTACAAAATTGGATGGCGATAAGCATAATTTACCCAATTTCAACAAAAATCTAATATGAAAATAGTGTTATTAGGCTCGGCTCGGGCTCTAGGCTCGCCGAGCTCGAAATTTTAGGCTCGATCTCTGCTCGGCTTGAAATAGACAATTTCGCTATAGTTTTTTAATAAAAGATGATGCCTCGTTAAAAACCCCTTTCATAACCAACACTAAAATAAAATTCAATGTTGGGAAAGGAGAAAAGAGTGCTCAAAATTAGATTAATCCAAATAACCAAAAAATATTCTTACAATACAAACACATAATCAAAGAAAATACAAAATCAACCAACAACCAACTAAGAAAATGCCCAATTTATTTTAGTTAATTTGTTGTTAGTGGATTTTCCCTAATTTATTTATTACTTTTCTTTTCTAAACAAATTACTTTTAGTGCGTATGAAGCATATATATATAATATAATTATTATGAGCCTGTTCACGAGCTTTTCGAGCCGAGCTTACCTCTTGTTAAGGTCTTCAGCTGATTCCGAGCATGAGTCGAGCTCACTCGAGCCGAGCTTAGACCGAGCTGAGCCCGTGTAGCTCGCGAGCCGGTCAGGCTCATTATCACCCCTAGTCAGATGGAGTAAGTTTGAAATTTTTCTGTAAATTCTATAAAAATAATTAGAAAGTGGTCTTTACATTATTGTAAATGTGATTCAGTTTAATTTTGTTTAAAATACACAGTGATTGATTTCAATATGTATTTTAAAAAACATGAATATTTAAATGTTGAAAGGTCATAAAACTTTGGCAGCAGTATTCTTAGAAAATAGTTTTAGCAATGACTTTGAGAAATAAAAAAAAATCTACAAGATAAATTAGGAAGTGAGACTTATATTTCTATAATCATACGAAAGTCTAGATTCATTTAAAACAAATGATTCTTGATTTCGAGTTATATAGTAGAAGTTATTACTTTTTGAGTGAGCAAAGGTTGGAAGAAAAGACTATTTCCAAAAACAACAATGACATTGACTTCAGAAATTTGCCATAAATTGTACGAGTAAAATTAGAATAGGTAATTTATATGGGTGGAAAGATGATCGAATCTAGTTCCTTTAGAACAAACGGATCATGATTTGAAACTGTAGATTATTAGTTATATATTTTCTTTTAAAGGTAGTGCAAATTGCCATGTTTTAATAGTTAGTGTTTTTTATCAGCAAAAAGTATGATTTTAAAGAGAAATCATACATGTTAGGACATGGTCATAGGCCTCATTAAAAACCTCCATAAGCCTAATTGGAGGAAAATAGTACAAAATAACCACGTTAAAACAACAATCGAACAAGACACTTATAGACAAGCAAACAAAACTCACGAAAACACATCAATTACCAAACTCCATTGCATCCTTCAAACAACACCCCACCCCTAACATTTCACCACCACCTCGCACAACCATACCCAAATCGACAAACGCCACAAAACCAACAACGCCAAAGCATCCAACACCACCGACCAAACCTGGCCAACGTACAACCAACACATAATGAGAAGTCAGGGGGCCGATACAAAGCAAACCTTGCTCGCCACTTAAATAAGTTCCAATCTCATCCCATAGACTAACTTGGCAGCGCATATCCCCTGAAGCATACACTGACGTAACACATTCTTGCACTCCAAAACCTTTAATCATAACAAAATGCCTACTCACTTCCAATCGAAAGCGATTTTACTCCCAAACAACTACAATTCCACCCGAAGCACCTAAGGCAGGCGAAAAACAAAACTAAAATCACATGTCGACCATAATCGAGCCACTCTCCCATCTGTTACCAGCTCCAACTTGCTTTCTTGCAAAATAGCCATATCACAACGCTGCTTCCACAACACATCTCGAACCCCTATCTTCTTCGCCTACTTTCTAATCCTTGAACATTTCAAGAGAGGATCCTCACCCACCTTCAATTTTTCTTACGCCGACCAATGACCACTCGAGACAAATTTTTAATACGATCAAACGGCCACAGACGGGTAACCACCTCTCTCAACACAATTTCTAATTTACTTTCCTGAAAAAGAACCATACTGCAACGTTATTTCTGAACCACTTACTGAACCCCTTTCATTTTTGTCGAAGCACCCAAACCTCTCACATTCCAAGACATGATCTTCATGATTCAGAATTCCTTCCGACGGTCTATAAAGACACACGAAATATCCTTAATCATGTTCTCTTCTCGTCATATTGTTGATACTCCTATCAACTTACATAGTCTGCTAGCTGATTCGGCGTCCCTTCGCAGTTTTTCTTTTTTATCTTTCCCCTAAGAATCTAATAAACTTTCTTTCACCATCCTTTCAGATTTGCGCGACCTACCACTTTCTCTCTTAGCCGGTGATTTTGAATTTGTAGCCGATGTTTCACGTTGATTTTTGCCATCTTCATAAGAATTATCCAAATTATCCAATATCCTACAAGTCCCCACATTCGATAATGATTCCACAACACCATGATCGTGAACTAACAACCCAATCTTAGAGTCCAAACCAAACTCTTGTTCATTAGCTTTTGATTGACAATCAAACTCTCTAAAACTTTCCAAAATGACCATATTCTCCTCATCTCTCTCAATCTGTCCAGGGCAAAAATCAGGTGCAGCTTCCCCTTTTTCATCTTTGTTTACATCGATATCTTTACTCTTTGAACCTAAACCAACACTTTCATGCACAGTTTCTTGTATCACTCCTTCCAAACTGACCAAATTAACAGCTTTTTCAAATGACACATTCCTCTCCTCTGTTCTACAACCTTCACCATCCTCGTCCGAACCGGAGTCTAGAGAACACTAGATGTATTCCTTGGGATTATCCTTCGGCATGCCATTCACCTCCACAAAACGCACCCTAAAACTCTTGTTCCCGAATATAAGATTGATCGTTTCATCAATATTCTCCAATGAGCATATAGTGAGTTCAAGAAACACACATTCAAACGTATCCGGAATTGTTGTGCCATAATCTATATTTGCCATCGATCCCCACAAAGCAACTATTTTGCATAAAATTAGCCCTTGAACAGGCATGAATCGGTACGCCTAACACAATCACCTATACCCGACAACTATGAAACGAAGAAAAATTAGGGGTCCAAATCTCAACACGATTAAACCATGTTGAAAGCAACTCCTTCGAATGCAAAAAAAAATATCTCTCGCCTCAAGAGTTTCAAACATAATCAACATTACAGACCCTGCGACTCGCATCAACGAAAAATCACGCAAACCTACCTTCTTTAGCTACACTGATAACAAATTAGAGTTATTACTAGATGAACACAACCCTAGCACGCTCTTTCTTAAAATCTCAAATGACTCTAGATCCTCCTCTCCAAGCACCTGTCTAGTCACCTTTACCCGATACCCCAACTCCTCATGATACTTAGATGTCTCCCTACTCCCCACGTATCCATCGTTTGCTGCCTTGCTATCTTCTTTCAAAACGTATACCTCGCTCTATATTTTGCTTCAAACATAGAGGTCACCGAACTAAACAGCCTAAATCCATGGAATCTCTCAATCGCCTTTCTCGCTTTGCCCCACGAAGCCATCCTAAAAAAACCAAACGTCTCCCATTACGATCTCTCTTGTGAGGAATGAAAGCATCAACTACCTCTCCACTACAATCAAAAGCAAGCCATAGTCATTTCTAGTGCAGACCGTCCGATAAATTCCCTACAAAAAGCGTCACACAATCCATTCTATTGCCGGCAACGCCTCTTTCACTCGCCATTTACATGCAAATCTAATAGTTTTAAATTTTTCAATAGTTAATGTTTTAGTCATGTTTTATAGTTTTGAAATGATTTGTTTGTTGTTGGTAAACTAAATTTATTATTTATGTTTATAATTTTGAAGATTTAATGTTGAATACTTTTTTAATGTGTTAAGTTTTGTTTATTCTTTTGGGTACGAGGATTAACCGAAAATTGCGGGATCCGTAAGGGATGGGTATGGTGTTGAGTGGGTCAAATGAATGTGATTTGGCCGAGAGGGGGTGAATTGACATTTTAAATTGGGGGGGGGGGGCAAATTGGAATTACAAAATGAAGAACAAGGCAAATTATAATGGTTCAAGCTTCTAACAAGCTCTACATCCACTACCTTAGCTCCCACTAAGGATTTTCAACAATCTCCAATAGATGTTCTTCCCCTTTTCTAGGCTAAAGAGGTAACCTTTACAATCGGTCAATCTTACTACCCAAAGATTGACCCAAAAGACTCTCTTTACAAAGATGAAATTTGACAAATGAAATATCACTCACAAGACTGAAAATTTTGCCCAATTTACAATCAAACACTCTCCCAAACTTGAACTAATGATTTACAAAAAGATTACAAGTTGGGTACAAGATATGACTTTTAAAAAGCACAAGGGTTTGGATAGCTTGGATGTTGCAAGTAAGTTCAATAGTTGTTGTTGAGGCTTTGAAGGCTTGCTTTTATACCCTTTCATTGATTTCTAGCCGTTTGAGTAGTTGAGGTCATCAATAGAGACGCTGGAGCCTTTATTTTCCACCATAAATGCACTTCTGCACCTGTCCGTATCGAAACTCGAAGGCTCGTACCGATCCCTGTCTCAAAATAGAAAGAGTCATTGTAGGTAATAAAGATGGACATATCGAAACGCATGAACGCGTATCGAAATGCTATAAGGGTTCGTATCGAAACGGCTTTGGCCGTACCGGTAGAATTTTTCTCACTTGAGCTACTGGCAATTTCCCATCGTAACGACCCTAAGGCGTGTCGATATGGGTCAACTGCTTTTTAAAAATTGCTCATTCCCAATAACTAACAAGTAACGATAAAAAATAATAAATGCTAAGATTTTACAAATCTTTCAGATCATATCGAAACAGCTAGACCGTATCGATACGAAATGCCTAAAATTCTTAAACCCACAAGAATGTCGTATCGAGACAGTATAAGTCGTATCGAAACACCTTGTCAAAATTTTTATCTTTTAAAGCAGCCTGTACCGAAACTGTATAAACCGTATCGAAACGGTTTCATTCAGTAGCCAAATAAAGTTTGGGCCGTATCAAAACACCATTGAGTGTATCGAAATGCCTGTACGTTTTTTTGAAAAGTTCGGCTTGAAAGCACTTAGAAAATTTTATAGTGTTTAAGTTTAGACTTTAAAAAAAATATGGGCTCAGAATTACTTGTCAATTGTGAGATTTTAAAGTACTTAAAAATTTATTTACTTTGCAAATAAGTCCTTAAAATAATTTGTTATATCAAAACCAAATATAGGTTTTATACATAGGGATGAGAAAATCCCCAAAAATTTTAATGGGAATTCCTCAAAATCATACCCACAAGTGTTGGGGACGGAGTGAAGAATACAAAATTATCCCAACCCACCCATTACCACCTCTAATCATCGTATGCGTATTTTTTTTCAAATCTAATAATTGACAAAATCTAAAAAAGAACTTATGAAACTTCAAAAAGTAAAATCGTACAATGTCAATCCTTAAAAGTAATATTGATGATTCTTCATCGTGCACAAAGATTTTTCTTTTCTTTTAATGTTTTGGAATGAGCAAAATCAATCTTTGATCCTCATCCTAGATTATTTATGGGATTAACATTTAGTTGTTTTTACATAAAATAAAATTACATTATATTAGCCAATCGTGTTATTTTAAAAATATGTCACGTCAAATGTGTCTTTCGATAAAATATTACATCATTGATATTGTAACACCTCTAATAAAATATGAGGTAAAAGAAAATAAAAAAAGAATGAAATAAAAATAAAAATAAAAATGGAATAAAGGTTATCCATGAGTTTGAACCCCTCACCTTATGTTAAGTAAACCCAAGCCTTAACAGGTTAAGCTAAGGATAACTCTTGTTTAAAGCTTGCCCCATCTTTCTTTTAGTGTATGTTTTATTAGTCTGAACTAAAAAAAATAACTCTGATGACTCCCTAACTACCCATATTATTTCCTTGTTTGAGACTTGAAAGAACCCAAAACGTTTTAAAACGATCTCGACCTTTCACCTTCCCCACCGGCCACCCTCTCGATCTCCTTCATCGATCGCTGGTGATCGCCACCGCCACTACCGAATTGACCGTCGTCGCACTTTGAGCTCAGCCCTGTCGGTCACTTGCATGTTAGCACCGTCGTTCGTCGTGCACAATGGTTTAAAAGTTATGCAAAAAACCCAAGCGTCACCTCTGTTTTCAGCATTTCTGTCGCCATACATCAGTCGTGCACTGCACTGCCATCGTCAGTCGATTCGTCGTCCCACCCTGTCTCCGACACCGCCAGCCACTCGCGCATGTACGTTGTCGTTAGCCGAATAACCTAACTTGGGTTGTCACTATTTTCTTCGTTTATCGGCCGTTTTTGTCACGATTTCAGTGCGTCGACGAACCCGGCGAGATCAACATAGTGAGGAGTGCAAAATCCCTCCGGTTGATCGTCTATTTAACTCCAGCAAGACTCTCGTTAGAGCTTCGTGTTTTCCAGCATGATTTACCATTTTAGGTAATCTCCGGCATGATTCCGATTTGTTTAGTTGAGATCTGAGTTCAGTCTTATCAGTTTTTTAATGTGCTTTCGAAATCTGGCAGAATCGAGTAATTAGGGGTCACCGACGCTATTCCAGCGAAAATCCGGCAAGTTTCTGATCATGGCAAGTGAACCGGGCATGACCCAAGTTCAAACTAGTCTATTCGGCTCGGCTCGTATCCTACCGAATTGAACTCGACCAATATACGAACCGTTCCAAACCCGGCCCGAGTCTGACCCTAATTTGAGTCCAACACGAGTCTGAGTTCGACCCGTCTGACCGAGTCAACTCATCCGAGTTGACTCAGTTGACCTCTACCAGTTGAATGCTGACATCAGCATTGACCATTGACTTTGACCGATGACGTCAGCGTTGAATTTGACCTAAAGTCAACTTTTTTTGAAAAGCCTTATTTTATGTTTTTAGACGTCCTGTGTTTGTTTTTGAAGCATGTTTTGCGAAATTCTGACCCGAAAGTTTCCGAATCTGAACTTGTATATGTACTTAATTATTCAGTTAAGAGTAATGTGAATAAGGACTAAAATAGAAATTTATGTAATTGAATGTATTCACGGTTCCTTGAATACGAGATGTTGATGGACGTCAAATTCGGGTTCAAGAGTGTTCGAATGCGAATTTCAAGGATCGACCGATATAACAAGGATTCAAGGTAATACATTACTACTTTTTGTATGCTTTATGAACATGTTGGTATTTGGTTAATGCATGCATACCTATAGTGAAGTATATTGTTAACTCTATTTAAGTTGAATCAGATTTGAAATATATGTATGATGATTCATATAAGATTGCCATATTTGATTGAGAAGGCTAATAATTTGGAAAGATCTGGAGTTCTATAAATAATTAATAAGGCAATAAATCGTCAAACCCGATAAAGTGTTAAAGGATTCAAAGTCATAAATATTGGATATGAAATTACAAAAATGACCTTGAGGTATAAGAATAACTTAAATACCTCTAATAAAGGAAGTGACCTAGAATTTACACTCGATTTAATAAAATGATTACTCTATCTAAAATCTCCATTCTATTGGGAAAGACTTCGAGAATAAGATGCAAATATGTATGGTAACAAAACTCTTGGACTAATCAAACTCTGGACAAACATCTGAAGATAAATTTACAGAAAACTATTTGTATGCCTAAATTAACCAAAGTGACGAGAAGTACTGAATTGATTGAATGGATAATAAGATTGGAAATGCAAATAAGGCAGAGTTGATCGAAATGATCATAATGACCAAAAAGAAAAAAAGTATCCTTGGTCATCGAAATTATACAAATTAACTAGAATGATGGATAAACCATCGAGTTTTGAAATGAATAAAATGACTGGAAGTACCGAAAGTACCTAAATGACAAAAATACCATCAAGCAAAAGACTGAAGTACCCTCGATTTTTTTTCTAATCAATTGAAATGACAGTTATACTCTCAAGCTTAAAGATGAATGGATTGCTGGAAGGGCTGAAAGGATCTGAACGGTTTAATCTCAACCGAGTACATAAATGATTGAAATACTATAATGGTACAATTGACATAAATGATGGTCTTATCTTGATCTCTAAATGACCGGAATACCCTATTGATAGGAATAAGAAAATTTGCCTTTGATAAGATTCTGGTAAACCCTGTGGTGAAACATGAAGGCGATTGCTTAAATATATGACACAGTCGACATTTGGGAATAATGCACGCAAAACGCATATATCTAAAAGTTTGGTAAGTACTATAAGGTTGAGATGTTCTAGTTTGAATGGATTTTGGAGGCTTGATAAACCGTTGGAGCTCCTAAATATTGCAAATCATCATTTTGTCATTATTGGCTAAATTACACACTTGCCCTTAACAATGAAATGACCAAAATGCCCTCGTTGGCCAAAGTGATCGAAACATCCTTAATATATCTAATACCCTAAGAGATCATAATATAACATTTTTCCCGAATGCTTGGTTGGCGATGTTGGCTTCAGAGTCCCATTTAATTGAGACCTCATTACCGAACTTATTTCAAAAGCTGTCAGAAGCTCAAAGTTTTCCTTCTTGTAATATCAAGTATCATAGAGAAATAATATGTTCCACTTAGTGTGTTCCAAGTGCACATGAGTATTCTACCATTCTAAACTCAAGACTGTCTTTCGATCTGAAATATGAATTTTATCTAACCGAAATATACCCTTGTATCTTAACCGAAAATCGTGCCTTCTAGTTACTATATCTACTGTTGTTACCGATTACTACCAATTATTGTTACTACTATTATTACCACCCTAACCGTTATCACCGTTATTACCGTTACTGGGTTACTTGGGACATGTTATGAAGTTACCGTAGGTTCAGCCCTAATCAGGCTGGTAATTCCTTACCGATTCAGGTTCCTATGCTTCGGCTAGGGTGATTCCTATCGTATCGTACCGTACCTACGGTAACCCCTTAGGTTGGCACCTACGCCCAATGGGCCTGGGTTAACACCTCTTATAGTTGCAGTTCTGGGGAACTACATACCGGAGAGTTTGGTTGGAGGGTAGATAGAAAATTCAAAATGAACCTTATCATGAGCTTCACCGCTACTATTATATTACCTGAAATAAAATGTTCACCGCACAGTTACATTGTATGCATTAACTTTGCAATGTTGGAACACACACTAAACTCTCTGATTCAACTACCATACACTACCTCCCTTTTGATTCTACAGTCTATATGCTCCTCCCCTGATACTCGGTGATCGAATAAAGAACAACTTTATTATCTTTATATATAACGTGTATTCGATATAGTGAACCGTAAATTTGGAACTTGTTGTTTCTCGGAACATTATGATAGCTTCATGCTCGATCGTATTCATGCATGTTACTTATAGTATCCATTGGTAGTTCTGTATTACGTAGCTTTTCCAAGCTCACGTTGTTTTTACCATTGCAGGTTAAAAGAATATATCATGGTATAATGTCTGACATCAGTGTTTGGAGTTCTCTCGGTGTCGCTTTTGGAGTACGGTATTGTACAATTAGTGGGCATGTATGTCATGTATTATTTTAGGATAGTGTCAGTAAAACATTTTCTAAAATTCTATTATATGTTTAAATGATTTCATGAAAGGATATGTTAAACAGAAGTTTGTTTTGCAGTTTAATAAGTGTTTTAAGAAAAAAATATTTTTATGTGTATTTTTACTGTGGGTCGCTCTTGTGACCCTAATGTGACTTCTTAAGATCCGTGATAACGCATAGGCGGGTCTAGGGGGTTACAGATATTTAAAAGGGTAAAATATACATATTATCCCTCAACTATTTTCTCACTCCTATTTTAATCACTCAGTCTTCAAACTTTTAATTTAATAACCGAACTTTATACATTGAACGTTTTTTGCCACTCTCGAATAATAAATTATTATTTTCAAATTTTTAATATTTTTAAATATAAAAATGATTTCATGAAAGGATATGTTAAACAAAAGTTTGTTTTGCAGTTTAATAAGTATTTTGAGGAAAAAAGTATTTTTATGTGTATTTTTACTGTGGGTCTCTCTTGTGACTCTAATGTGACATCTTAAGATCTGTGATAACGCATAGGTGGCTCTAGAGGTTACAGTTAGTGGTGTCAGCGCTTAGAGTTGCGTTATTCATTGTATATCGGCCGATTGTCTATCTCAGGGTGTCTGGTATGTACATGCCCCTAGTATAATCGTACTCCTCCGAGTCGGAACTCCGATGTCAAATCCCTTTTCGAGACTAAGTGAATCTAAGTATTATGCCTTCCATAATTCGAACTGTAAGGGCAAGAAATGTCTATAACATTTGTCTGTCATTTGGATTAAATTGGTAGATTTGAATCTAAATAAAGAACACGAGGTGGGTAATGTTTGTGGAGTTATAGATCTGAATCAAATTGAGAATAATTTTTTGATCATGTGAGGTAACCGATATAAGATTACATGTAAGGCTATACGATAATAGTGATTGTGTTTGAGAATATGCTGATGGTGATTTGATAAAGGTATTATGATTTTAAAAGAAAAATGTTTGTGAATGTGCCCAAAGTGTAAATTTTGTGGTGACTCTGTTATACACAAGGAAGACAGTTGCCTAAATATTATAATAAAGGTAAGTGATATCCACTCAAGACCTTGGTTATGTTTGATTGATATAAAGAAAGACATTTCTTTGAAATTTGAGGCATGGTAGACCGTTATGTATCATCTCTGACCGAATTTTGATGTTTACATCTTGATTCTAGAAGGCCTTGTGTACTCATTTGAATTCCAGTTGTAGTTCTTCGTCCGTAAACTGATGGTCAACCTAGAAGAGTAATTCGGATTTTGGAAGATATACCTTTGATTGGTATGATTAACTTCTGCGGTAGTTCGGAATGTCTCTTATCCTTGACTGAGACCGTTTATAATAAAAGTTATGAGACAAATGTTTATTTTCAATTGTATGAAGTTCGGTATGGATTCATAAATTGTATTCTGATTAGTTGGTTTGATATGCTTGATGGAATGGTTTAGGGTTTAAAGATAGTCCAAGTGGCGGAGGACACTACTAGATTCATTCGTGACCGTCTAAGAGTCCCGAGAAATAATGATACTTTAATGAATAAGTTTCAGTACAAGAATAATAGTAGTATTTGTAGTTCACCGACTCTGATAAATTTCGAGGACATAATTTCTTTTTAGGGGGAGAGAGTTGTAACACCCCTAATAAAATATGACGTAAATGAAAACGAAAAAATGAAATGAAAATAAAAAGGGAATAAAGGTTGTCCATGGGGTTTGTGTTGAGTTGTGAATAGCTCGATTCGTTCAACCGATGTTGCTCACCAAGTGGTGGAGAGGTGGATTTTTGGGTGAAAGTGGTGTGGAAGCTTAAACGTAAATGACACAATGATTTTAGAGTGATTCGACCTTCTAACCAAGGTCTACATCCACTACCTTAGCTCCCCACTAAGGATTTCCAATCAATTCACTATTGATTCGTCCCCTTTTCTAGGCTTAGGAGGAAACCCTTATACACCGATCAAGCTTTCTACCCAAAGCCTTGGTCAAACCCTCTTTTACAAAGAGATAATAAAAGCAAACACAAATCCCTCTAATAGGTGTTTGTTTGCACAATTAAAGCACTCACCCAAAACCTAAAACACTTGAGCAAATTTGACAATTTTGGCTCACTAGTGTTTGTCTATACAAGAATTGACAATTTAAGTACAAAGACTATATTTGATCATTTGTTGATTGACAATTGAAGCATTAACAATATCTTGATTCTTGGAGGTCCCTTTTATACTCCTTGATGAGTTTGTAGCTGTTGGGGTTGATTTGGAGCCGTTAGAGACTTAATTTCCCACCATAAATGCAGTTCTGCAGCTCACCGTTTCGAAACACTCGTGACCGTTTTGAAACGCCCTTTAAGTAGAAAGAGCCTTTGCAGTTTGATGCAACACCCATATCGAAACACCTACCTCCGTATCGAAACGATCTGCATTTAAATGTTAGTTGGGAAATAGCCGTTGGGGGTTATGACCGTTGAGGTCGATGCCATGTAGGCGTATCGAAACGGCATAGCCCGTTTCGGAACGCTGGGCAAAAATCTCATCCAGGGAATGCCCGTTTCGATAAACGCATCGAAACGATTTTGCTATTGGAATCCCTCGTATCGAAACGCCATAAGGTGTTTCGAAACGCCTAGAAGGTTTTGTGTATTTTGGCTTTTGAAAACAAGCAAAACCCTTTAGAAAATATCCCTAAACATAGTTTCAAGTTATTTGAACTTTTGAATTCTTTTTAAATTAGTCCAAAACATTTTTCAATTATTATATCAAAACATTAGTTCTACAATCTCCCCCTTTTTGATATAATAAAACTATCTTGAAAAATTGTTTGGGATTCTCCCCCTTTAACTTTAAAAATGTGAATAAGAGATTAAGAATATGAAATCAAATAAAGCTCCCCTTTATTCATTTGAAAATTCAATTTTTCAAACCATTTCTCCCCTTTTTTTATATCAAAAAGAATTTAAAACATTAAGCTCAAAATAACTATATAGGAAAATTTTGACAAAAATAAGAATTTGGTTTTAAAATGGCTCCCCTTTACTCAAAGCATCATTAAAGATGTTAGTCCAACATTTATGATCATCTAGTTGATATAAATAAAAATAAATCAAATAAAATCAAAAGCAACTAGATTTTACCACACTTGAACTCAAGGGAGGATGTGAAGCCTTCCTTCTTCAAGTGTTCTTCCTTAGTGTTCATGGAGCTCCCCCTCATTAATTTGACTTGTAGATCAATCTCCATCACACCTAGAAAAAGACAATCAAGTGATTTTTGGTATCCAGATTGCTTTGGATCCATAGACGTTAGTAGCACAAACTTTAGTCCCCTTAGGAATCCATTTTTCAATTTCATCCTTTTTAATTGAAGTACCAAGTCCTTTTGGGACCCAAATACTTCTAAAACATTTTCCTTTAACAAATCTAGGGGCACTAGATTATCTTACATAAAAATTTGATTTTCCAAAATTGTTTTTCTTTTCAAGCTCTTTAGAAATCAAATCTTTTTCTTCTTGAACTTTTTTAAGCAAATTTTGTAAGTCAAAACATTTTAATTCAAACTCTTCGAGTTTTGCTTCAAGTTCAAGTTTGGTTTTAGAAATCAAATCATTTTGAATTTTTAACTTTGAAATCAATTTATTGTTTTTCAAAATGTGATTTTTAAACTCTAAAACCAAATCATCATAGTCATCTTTTAATTCATCAAAAGAGTAAGAACGTGAAGAAGATGAATTAGAAGTTACCCTTGAATCTTCTTCGATGGCCATAAGGCAAAGGTTGGCTTGTTCTTCGTCGGTGGAGTCCTCATCACTCCAAGTAGCCACATATGCCTTCTTCTTATGGATTGAAGTGCTTGCCCTCTCCTTTTTCTTGGATTCTCGTTCAAGCTCTCTTAAAACTTTCTTCATGAACGGGGCACACTTCTTGAAGAGATGACTATCTCTTCTTCTTCATCCTCCTCTTCACTTGAATAAACATGATGGCAAGTGGAGGACTTGAGAGACATGGTATTGGTGTTGATGACAAGCCCCTTGAACTTATTCTCTCCCATAGCTCTAATTTCTTCCCTCTTATTCTCATCTTCCTTGTTCTTCTTCATGATTTGATGAGTAAGGAGTGACCCCATGAGTTCATCAAGCTTCAAGGTCTTCAAATTCTTTGCTTCGATGATGGTGGTCCTCTTTGAGTCCCAAGACTCGGGAAGTGAGTAGATGAGCTTTCGGACAAGTTTCTCCTCCGGAATGGCTTCTCCATAGTCCTTGAGACCATTGGTGATAGTGGAGAACCTATCAAACATCTTCTCGATGTTTTCTTATGGATCCATCTTGAAGTTCTCATACTCTAAAGTGAGGAGCCCAATCTTGATCTTCTTGACTTCATCGGTTCCCTTGTATGTGACTTCAAGCTTGTCCCATACCTTCTTGGCACTCTCACAAGAAGACATCTTCTCATAGATGGATGGGCCAAATGCACAAAAGAGAATGTTTATGGCTTTGCAATTTAGCTCCATCTTCTTGCGATCGTCGGAACTCCACCCCGTTTTGCTTCGTTGAGGCACGAACGAACCATCTTCAACTATGTCCCATAGTTTGTAGTCTCTTGACTTTATGAAAAATTTCATCTTGGTCTTCCAATGGGCATAGTAGGTTCCGGCGAAGAAAGGTGGTTTGTCGATGGATTGCGCCATTTGAGCCGATTGGTGAAATGATGATCAAGCTTGCCAGATCTTGTCAATAGGATGTGAATCCTCTTCGATTGAGCCAAGCTCTGATACCAATTGTTGAGTTGTGGGGAGCTCGATTCGTTCAACCGATATTGCTCACCAAGTGGTGGAGAGGTGGATTTTTGGGTGAAAGTGGTGTGGAAGCTTAAATGTAAATGACACAATGATTTTAGAGTGGTTCAACCTTCTAACCAAGGTCTACATCCACTACCTTAGCTTCCCACTAAGGATTTCCAATCAATCCACTATTGATTCGTCTCCTTTTCTAGGCTTAGAAGGAAACCCTTATACACCGATCAAGCTTTCTACCCAAAGCCTTGATCAAACCCTCTTTTACAAAGAGATAATAAAAGCAAACACAAATCCCTCTAATAGGTGTTTGTTTGCACAATTAAAGCACTCACCCAAAACCTAAAACACTTGAGCAAATTTGACAATTTTGACTCACTAGTACTTGTCTATACAAGAATTGACAATTTAAGTACAAAGACTATATTTGATCATTTGTTGATTGACAATTGAAGCATTAACCATATCTTGATGCTTGGAGGTCCTTTTTATACTCCTTGACGTGTTTGTAGCCGTTACTAGCCGTTGGGGTTGATTTGGAGCCGTTGGAGACTTAATTTCCCACCATAAATGCAGTTTTGCAGCTCACCGTTTCGAAACACTCGTGATCGTTTCGAAACGCCCTTTAAGTAGAAAGAGTCGTTGCAGTCTGATGCAACACCTGTATCGAAACGCCCTTGGCCATTTCGAAACACCCGTATTGAAACGCCTACCTCCGTATCGAAACGATCTGCATTTAAATGTTAGTTGGGAAATAGCCGTTGGGGGTTATGACCGTTGAGGTCGATGCCACGTAGGCGTATCGAAACGGCATAGCCCGTTTCAGAACGCTGGGCAAAAATCTCATCCAGGGAATGCCCGTTTCGATACACGTATCGAAACAATTTTGCTACTGGAATCCCTCGTATCGAAACGCCCTAAGGTGTTTCGAAACGCCTGGAAGGTTTTGTGTGTTTTGGCTTTTGAAAACAAGCAAAACCCTTTAGAAAATATCCCTAAACATAGTTTCAAGTTATTTGGACTTTTGAAATAGTTTTGAATTCTTTTTAAATTAGTCCAAAACATTTTTCAATTATTATATCAAAACATTAGTTCTACAGTTTGAACCCCTCACCTTATGTTAAGTAAACCCAAGCCTTACCGGTTGAGCTAAGGATAACTCATGTTTAAAGCTTGCACCATCTTTCTTTTAGTGTATGTTTTATTAGTCTGAACTAAAAAAATAAATAAGTCTGATGACTCCCCAACTACCTCTATTATTTCCTTGTTTGAGACTTGAAAGAACCGAGAAGGTTCTAAAACGATCTCGACCTTTCACCTCCCCCACCGGCCACCCTCTCGATCTCCTTCACCGACCGCCAGTGATCACCACTATCACCACCGAATTGACCGCATTTCTGTCGCCATACGTCGGTCGTGCACCACACCGCCACCGTCAGTCAATTCGTCGTCTCACCCTGTCTCCGACACCACCAGCCACTCGCGCATGTACGTTGTCATTAGTCGGGGAAGGCAATTTAAAGGCTCACCGAATAACCTAACTTGAGCCGACGTTGTTTTCTTTGTTTATTAGTCATTTTCGTCACGATTTTGGCGCATCGACGGACCTGGCGAGATCATCATGGTGAAGAGTGCAAAACCCCTCCGGCCGATTATCCGTCCAACTCTAGCAAGACTCTCGTCGAAGCTTCATGTTTTTTGACGTGATTTTAACATTTTAGGTAATCTCCGGCCTGATTCTGGCTTGTTTGATTGAGATCTGAGTTTGGTCTTATCGTTTGATTAATGTGCTTTCAAAATCTAACATAATTGAGTAATTTGGGGTCACTATGCTATTCCGGCAAAAATCCTGGTGAGTTTTCGATCATGGTAAGTGAATCTGGCTTGACCCAAGTTCGAACCGGTCTATTCGCCTCGGCTTGTATCTGACAGAACCGAACCCGACTAGTATATGAACCGTTCCAAACTCGGCCCGAGTCTGACCCTAATTTGAGTCCAACTCGAGTCTGAGTCCAACTCGTCTGATCGAGTCAACTCGTCCGAGTTAACCCGCCGAGTCAACTCGTTCGAGTCAACTCGTTCGAGTCAACTCAGTTGACCTCTTCCAGTTGACTGTTGACGTCAGCATTGACCATTGACTGATGATGTCGATGTTAACTCTATTTAAGTTGATTCGGATACGAAATATATGTATGATAATTCAGATAAGACTGACATATTCGATTGAGAAGGGTAATAATATGGAAAGATCTTGAGTTCTATAAATAATTAATAAGGCAGTAAATCGCCAAACCCGATATAGTGTTAAAGGATTCAAAGTCATAAATATTGGATATGAAATTACGAAAATGCCCTTGAGGTATAAGAATGACTTAAATATCCCTTATAAAGGAAATGACCTGGAATTTAAACTCGATTTGATAAAATGATTACTCTATCTAAAATCTCCATTGTATTGGGAAAGACTTCGAGATCAAGATGCAAATATGTATGATAACAAAACTCTTGGACTACTCGAACTCTAAAAAAACATCTGAAGATAAATTTACAGAAAACTATTTGTATGCCTAAATTAACCAAAGTGATCAGAAGTACTGAATTGATTGAATGACTAATAAGATTGGAAATGCAAATAAGGCATAATTGATTGAAATGATCATAATGACCAAAAAGAAAAAAAAGTATCAATGGTCACCGGAATTATCCAAATCAAATAGAATGATGGATAAACAATCAGGTTTTGAAATGAATAAAATGACTGGAAGTACCAAAAGTACCTAAATGACAAAAATACCATCAAGCAAAAGACTGAAGTACCCTCGATTTTTTTTGCAATCAATTGAAATGATAGTTATACTTTCAAGCTTTGAGATGAATAGATTGTTGGAAGGGCTGAAAGGATCTGAACGGTTTAATCTCTACTGAGTACATAAATGACTGGAATACTATAATGGTACAATTGATATAAATGATGGTCTTATCTTAAGTTACAAATGACCGAAAAACCCTTTAGATAGGAATAAGCAAATTTGCCTTTGATAAGATTCTAGGAATACCAATAAAGCTTAAATGATCGAAATGTTCCTAAGAATTATAAAGCATGACTCATGTACCTTCATCACTCATGATATTAATATAAGGTAGGAAGATTCATATGGAATATAGGTTTGTGTGAAACCTATGTTTGATTTTGATATAATTAAATCTTTAAGGATCAAATTGAAAAACTTAAAATTGTTTTATAAGTCCGTTAATAAGTTTTAAATCACCACCACTTTAAAACTGATTTGAAAAACTCAAACTCAAAATATTTTCTAAGTGTTCCAAGGCCAAACTATTGAAAACTATCCAGGTGTATCGATACGCTTCCAGCCGTATCGATACCTTTTTTACAAAGTTGGCTACTGGAGGAATTCGTTTCGATGCGCTTTTAACCGTATCGAAACACCGTATCGAACCAGATTCAATATGTATCGATACGCTCCTTTGTAAAGTCTGAAAGAGTTTGAATGGTGTACCGATACGGCTCCACCCGTATCGATACGATTTTAATGAATTTTTAATTCAGATCGTTTTAAATGTTTCGACCGTTGGTTTCAGTTGTTAGGTAACCAAATTTTAAATTGGTAGTTGACCCGTATCGATACGATAAACCCTCATATCGAAACGGAAACTTCTAGTGAGCTAAGTCGAGAAAAAGGTACCGATACGGTCTCCTCCGTTTCGATACCCCGTATCGATACGCCTACGTGCGTTTCGATACCCCCTATTTATTGTGCACAAGGACTCTTTCTTTTTTGAGACAGGTATCGATACGGCTCCCCGAGTACCGATACAGATAGCTATAGAAGTGCATTTATGGTGGTAAGAGAGGGTTCCAATGGCTCTATTCAAGTCCCCAACCACCCAAACGGCTAGAATTAATAGAGGAGGTATAAATTGAAGTCCTTTGAAGGCCAACAACAACTATTCAACCTACAAGCATCATCAAAGCAAAAATCCAAACCCTTGTGCTCTTCAATGTCAAATTCTTGTACCCAACTCTAGTGTTTTCATTGTTATCTTGTATTGTGAGTTTGGGGTGGTTGAAATTGTATTTGGGTAGACATTTATTCTTTGTGAGGAATTATTTGAGTTTACCAAAACCTTCTCTTTGTAAATTTAGTGGATTAAGCTTTGGGTAGAAAGCTTAATCAAATTTTTAAGGTTACCTCCTCATCCAGGAAAAGGGGAAGAATTCAAGTAGTGAATTGGTTAAAAATCCTTAGTGAGAACTAAGGTAGTGGATGTAGAGTTCATTTTGAGAACTTGAACCACTCTAACTACTTGTGTCATCTTTTATTTTTCACTCATTCCTCCCACCAAAATTTTTATTGCAAATTCACCCCCTCTTGGCCATTTGCAATTGTGTGATCAACTCAAAAATTGGTATCAGAGCTACACTCATTGGAAGGATTACAACCATCTTGAGTCGATTCTAGGAGAGTTTGATCAACAACTAGTCAAGCAATGACATCCACCTCCAACTCCAACCTCTATGAGTCCCAATCTACCACCAAGCCACCATTCTTCAATGGGAATAACTACCCATACTGGAAGAATATGATGAGGCTCTTCATCAAGTCTATCGACTACATGGTGTGGGATGTGGTTGAAGAAGATCCATACATTCCTATGAAGAGAGATGGAGATAGACTTGTCCCAAAGGTAAAAGCCGAGATGACGGATGATGAAAGAAGAAGGATGCAAGTGAATGACAAAGCTCTGCATGTGATATTTTGTGCACTTGGTCCGAATATCTACTCCAAGGTGTCTTCAAAAGAAAATGCCAATGAGGTTTGGGATACCCTCGAGACAACATATGAGGGAACTAATGATGTTAAGGAGACAAATATTGGGCTACTCAATCTAAGCTATGAAAAATTCAAGATGGATCCCGATGAAAGTGTCTCCAAGATGTTTGATCGATTCTCGGTCATTGTCAACGGATTGAAGGGGTTCGGCGAGATCATCCCCGAAGACAAACTAGTGAGGAAATTGTTGTACTCTCTTCCGGAGTCATTGGATGACAAGAGAACGACTATTATTGAAGCTAGAGATTTGAAGACTCTCAAGCTTGATGCTCTTGTTGGATCTCTACTCACCCATGAGATCATGAGGAAGGGAAGAGAAGAAGAGAAGAAAATGGTTGAGAAGAAGGATGTTGAGAAGAAGAAGGTGTGAATCGCTCTTAAAGCTTCATATCAAGAAAGCGATTCAAGTGAAGATGAAGATGAGGAGATGGCCATGTTGGCCAAACGGTTTACTCGCTTTATGAAGTCCAACCGTGGAAGAAAGTTTATTAGAAAAGGAGACTTCAAGAGCAAGAGTAAGGAAGAGGGGAAGGACCAAATCACTTGCTATGAATGCAAGAAGTCGGGTCACATCCGTTTCGAATGTCCTCAATTGAAGTGGAAGAGCTTTGGGAAGAAGAACAAGCTCAAAGCTCAAATAGCAACTTGGAGTGACGATGAGTCATCCGAGGAAGAGGAGGAAGTGGTCAATCTATGTCTCATGGCCATTGATGATGAACCAAAGGTAAATTCTAACTTATCCAATTTTGATTTTACTTTTGATGAACTTCAAGATGCTTATGATGAATTGCAAGAGGTTTACGATGAGTTAGTAGAAAAATATAAAGAATCCATTTTGAAAAACAAGAAAACCATTTCCGATTTGAAAAATCAAAATGAGACATTATCAAAAGCTAACTCCGAATTGGAAAAGAAAGTTTTGTTCTTAGTAAATCTTTCAAATGATCTTAAAACGAAAAATCTTGAACTTGAAAAACTTCTTTCCAATTTTCAAGATTATCACACAAAGGAAGTGGATAATCTTAAAACATCTATTGCTATTGGGAAAAACAATTTTGAAAAAGGAAATCATTCTAAATCCCAATATGTAAAAAGAAAACCCTTTATTCCTAAACAAAGAAATTTTAATAAGCAATCTAGAGGTCAAAGAGTTAGGAGTGTTTGGGTTCCTAAGGAACTCATTATTTCTAATAATATGAGTGCTATTGCTTCTTGGATTCCCAAGGGAACCAACATTTTGAAGGCTAACACACATGGACCCAAAATTATTTGGGTACCAAAAATCAAGGCTTAATTTCTTTGTTTGTAGGGGGAGCATTGCTACAAGGCTAAAGCTTCAAGCCAAAATTCTTGGTACCTTGATAGTAGATGCTCAAGACATATGACCGGTGACAGGAGTAGATTTGTGGAACTAAAGCCAAAGAGTGGTGGAGTGGTAACTTTCGGTGACAACTCCAAAGGCCACATTGAAGGAATAGGCTCCATTGGTAATCACTCTTCTATTTTCATTGAAAATGTTTTGTATGTCAACGGTCTTAAACATAATTTATTGAGCATTGGTCAATTATGTGATAAGAGTTTTAATGTTTTATTTGATAAAAGTGGTTGCAAAATTGTAAACATTAAAACAAATCAACTAATGTTCATTGGTCATCGCATAGGGAACATATACATAGTGCATCTAGATGACATTCATTCATCTCATACATGCTTAGTTGCACATGATGAACATGACTCATGGCTTTGGCATAGAAAATTAGGACATGCTAGCATGAGTGTCTTAGAGAAATTAATTTCCCTTAATCTAGTTAGAGGTTTACCCAAACTTAAATTTTCTAATGATAAAATTTGTGATGCATGTTCAAAGGGTAAACAACATAGAACTTCTTTTAAATCCATTAATGATGTCTCTACTAGTAGATGTTTACAATTGATTCATATGGATCTTTTTGGGCCTATTAGAACAATAAGCTTGGGTGGAAAATCATATGCTTTTGTGCTTGTAGATGACTATTCTAGGTTTACTTGGGTTCTATTCTTAAGTACAAAGGATGAGGCTTTAGAAAAATTCATCACATTTTCTAAAATAACTCAAAATGATGTTGAACTTAAAATTTCTCACATTAGAAGTGATCATGGAACCGAATTTCAAAATCTAGGTTTTGATGAGTTTTTAAATGAAAATGGGATTAGCCACAACTTTTCCGCACCTCGCACTCCTCAACAAAATAGGGTAGTTGAGAGGAAAAATCGAACTTTAGAAGAAATGGCTAGAACCATGCTTTGCGAAAATAATTTACCTAAATATTTTTTAGCGGAAGCCACAAATACCGATTGCTATATTATAAATCGAGTAATGATTAGGCCGATTTTGAAGAAAATACCTTATGAGATTTTAAAATCTAAGAAGGCTAACATTAGCTATTTTCATCCTTTTGGTTGCAAGTGTTTTGTTTTGAATAATGGTAAAGAAAACTTAGGTAAATTTGATGCTAAAAGTGATGAAGCTATTTTCTTTGGGTACTCTTTAAACTCTAAAGCCTATCGTGTATTTAATAAAAGAACTCTAGTAGTTGAAGAGTTTATACATGTTGTTTTCGATGATAACCTTCTTCCGAGGAAGGAATCTTGTGATGATGATGATGTAGGAATCCTTGATGCCATTGATGGAGGACAAACGTCAAAGGTGGATGAGGTTCCAACTAAAGATGAGGATACACAAGATCCACCTCTTGAAGCCTTGAAGGACTTGGCTCTTGAGGAAAAGGAGGTGTCTTACCCAAGGGAGTTCAACTATGTCAAAGGTGGTGAAATCTTGGGTGATCCATCCAAGGGGGTAACTACTAGATCCTCTCTCAAATTAATGAACCATTTTGCATTTCTTTCATGCATTGAGCCTAAAAATATTAAAGAAGCTTTAAAAGATGATTTTTGGATTTTGGCCATGCAAGAGGAATTAAATCAATTTGAGAGAAGTAAAGTTTGGACATTAGTTGAAAGGCCTAATAATCAATCTACTATAGGAACAAAATGGGTTTTTATGAATAAATTAGATGAAAGTGGTAATATAGTGAGAAACAAGGCTAGGCTTGTTGCTCAAGGCTATACCCAAGAAGAGAGAATTGATTTTGATGAGACTTATGCACCCGTAGCTAGAATGGAAGCCATTAGGATGTTGCTTGCATTTGCATGTTATCATAATTTCAAGCTTTTTCAAATGGATGTGAAAAGTGCCTTTTTAAATGGTTTTATAAATGAAGAAGTGTATGTTGAACAACCACCGGGTTTTGAGGATTCAAAATTTCCAAACCATGTGTTTAAACTAACAAAAGCTCTCTATGGTTTAAAACAAGCTCCTAGAGCTTGGTATGAGAGACTTTCAAATTTCTTAATTGAAAAGGGTTTTGAAAAAGGAAAGGTGGATACTACACTCTTCATAAAAAGATATAACAATGACATCTTAGTAGTACAAATCTATATTGATGATATCATTTTTGGTTCTACTAATGAGTGTTATTGTAAAGAATTTTTTAAGCTAATGCAAGGTGAGTTCGAGATGAGCATGATGGGGGAGCTCTCATTCTTTTTAGGACTCCAAATCAAACAAAGGAAAGATGGCACCTTCATAAATCAAGCTAAGTACGTGAATGATATGCTCAAAAAGTTTGGCTTTGAGAATGCAAAACCTTAAGCCACGCCTATGAGTTCTTCCATAAAGCTTGACAAAGATGAAGGAGGTAAGTGTGTTGATTCTAAGCTTTATAGATCCATGATAGGTTCTTTGCTTTACCTTACCGCAAGTAGACCGGATATTATGTTTAGTGTTTGCTTGTGTGCTAGGTTTCAAGCTAGTCCTAGAGAATCACACTTAGTTGCCATTAAGAGAATTTTTAGATACCTTAGAGACACGCCTACCTTAGGCCTTTGGTATCCTAAAGATTCTTCATTTAGCCTTCATGCTTATTTGGATGCGGATTATGGGGGATGTAAGATAGATAGGAAAAGTACTTCCGGGACATGCCAATTCTTAGGTACTATGCTCGTATCTTGGTTCTCTAAGAAACAAAATAGTGTAGCCTTATCTACCACCAAAGCGGAGTACATATCCTTTGGGAGTTGTTGTGCTCAAGTCCTTTGGATGAAGCAACAACTCTTAGATTATGGTGTTGAAATAGAAACCATACCCCTTAGGTGTGACAACACTAGTGCCATTTCTCTCACTAAGAATCCCATCCAACACTCTAGAACTAAACACATAGAAATTCGACATCATTTCATTAGAGATCATGTTTTGAAAAATGATGTTGTTATAGAATTTGTTGACACCTTGAACCAATTAGCAGATATATTTACAAAACCTTTAGATAAAGAGTGCTTTTGGACCCTTAGGAGAGAGTTAGGTCTAGCTAGCCTATCTTGACCTTTTAGGGCCTCCTTTGTGCTTAAATTTGCTTGATCTTGTGAAATTGCATGTTTGTGTGTTGTAACTCTTGAAAATGTCCATGCCTATAGTTAGGGGGAGTATGATTCTATTCAAATATGCTTAGAACTGTTCATTCATCATCTGCATTCCTTTAGGAGGTGTTAAAATCGAGCCTATGGTTGTTCTTTAGGCCTAAAATGTATTTCTGGGCATACGGTATTGATACGGGCCTATGCGTATCGATACGAGTACTTCATTAGTTTCCCAGAATTCATTTTGCCTTAAACGGGTATCGATACGGTTAAACTCGTTTCGATACGAGCTTAAATCATTTCGATACAGATTTCATCTGTTTCGATACGATTCTTCAACGGGTATTTTTAAGGGAATTACGCTTTTACCCCGTATCGATACACCCTCAGGCGTATCGATACGCGAATGCGCAGACAGCTTTAAATTTGGCATTTAAAGTCTTCAACTTTTACCAAAACTAAAATTCTCAAAACCCTAGAAACCCTAGCCGTTTTTAGCCTATAAATAGGCTCTTCCTCCCTCATATTTTCACACCACAACTCAAAAACTTCAAAAGGGTTTCAAATCAAGCAAAGCTCTAAGGGTTTTTCTCATCAAATTTGGTGCTAGGCTTTTTCTTCATTCCTCTGTAATCACTATCAAGGTAAAACACTTTCTTTTTCTTTTTTCAATTTTTTTTTTTATATTTGTCTTCTTAACAAAACTTTGTTTTTCAAATTTTCTTCTTCAAATTTTATTTTCCAAATTTTTTTACCTTGATCTTTGATTTCTCAATGACTTGAATGAAGGAATCTAAATGCATACACTTGTTTTTCTAGTTCATGGCACCCAAGGAATCTAGGAAGAGATCTCGTGTTTCTCAAACCGGTGAATCATCTAATCCCGGAGAGGTTGCTCGTCCAAATTACACCCAAATCTATGAACATTCCTTTGAAACCCCCGGAGCTCTCACATATTTTCGTCAATTCGAAAACTACAAGATTCGTCCGGAAAGGGTAATATCTATTCCTTTTCTTAACTCGGAGCGATTCAAATTTGAATATCTCCCTTTGCTTCAACTTTGTAATTTTATGGATTTTCTCTCCATTCCCGGGTTTTACTTCCGTCTTTTGGTTTTGATCTTTTATACTAATGCCAAATGTTGTGCAAATCGTAATGGGGTTGTTACCGGAGTTAGTTCCTATCTCATGGGCAAGAAAATCCTCCTTGATGTAAAATCTATATGTGAAGTTTTTAAGTTGGAGGATGAAGGCCTTGATGATGAGAATGCTTTAGGCCATGTTCTTAGTGGTTCCGTCACCGCCCTCAATGCTCAAGATTGGATTCTCCATTTGATGGTCTCTTGGTGGTTTAGGCCTTCCGGAGGAAAGTACTCTACCATCCGTCAAGTGGATGACTTTTGGATTCTTTGCTTCCGTGAGAGAAAACGTCCAAACCTTGCTCGCATCATGTTTGTGGAGATTGTTTATCTTGTGCAACATCGCCACACCACTCTTGTCACCTCCTTCACCTATGGTACGACCCTAAGCTATTTCTTTTTGAAAAAGGATATTGATTGCTCGTTTGACTTCCCAACTCCCATCACCGATCCTATTGATGAACGCTCTCTTGCACGGGGTAAGTTCCATTATTTTAATGGTAGTTGGTTACGTCTTTCCGACCTACCACCCGAGGCCGCGGCAGAATTGGAAAATCCTCAAGGTGATCAAGCTCCTCAAGCTCCTCCACCTCCTCCTCAACCTTCCATGGATGCTCTTATGACCTTCCTTAATGAGCAATTCACGGGGTTGCGCACGGATATGGGAAATCGTCTTACCGCTCTTGAAACAAGCTTTGACACAAGGATGACAAACATGGAGAATCGTCTAACCTCTCTTGAAAGCGGTCATAACTCCTTGAATATTTCCCTCTCTGCTTTCCATGATGAGTGGCGTAATAGCATGAGGAATGATGATCCAATTGTAGATAAAGATGAAGATGATGAAGAATTCGATGATGATGCCTAGTAGCTTCTCCTTGCATTTCATGCATCTCATCTAGGATATTTCTATTTATGCACTTTTGTTTCATGTTCTTAGAACTAAGTTTGCTTTATTTTCAACCTATGCTTTGATTTTCTGTTTTGTTGGATTTTTAAGTTGATGTTATGCTTTATTTTGAACTTAATGATATTTATGTTGCCTATTTATACCTTTGCCTATGTTATGCACTTTACTTTGTCTCGATATTTTTGATCTAACAAAAAGGGGGAGAGGGAAGCTCACAACACTTAAAAATTTTGATTTTCAACTTAAAAGTTACCTAGCTCATATTAAGGGGGAGTTAATTTTGTAAAGTTTTGCAAAGTGTCAAAAATTTTAAGTTTTAGTTTTGTTATATCAAAAAGGGGGAGATTGTGAAACCTATGTTTAATATTGGTATAATTAAATCTTTAAGGATCAAATTGAAAAACTTAAAATTGTTTTATAAGTCCCTTAATAAGTTTTAAATCACCAACACTTTAAAACTGATTTGAAAAATTGAAAAACTCAAACTCAAAATATTTTCTAAGTGTTCCAAGGCCAAACTATTGAAAACCGTCCAGGTGTATCGATACGCTTTCAGTCGTATCGATACCTTTTTTACAAAGTTGGCTACTGGAGGAATTCGTTTCGATACGCTTTTAACCGTATCGAAACACCGTATCGAAACAGATTCAATCTGTATCGATACGCTCCTTTGTAAAGTCTGAAAGAGTTTGAATGGTGTACCGATACGGCTCTACCCGTATCGATACGGTTTTAACGAATTTTTAATTCAGATCATTTTAAATTTTTCGACCGTTGGTGTCAGTTGTTAGGTAACCAAATTTTAAATTGGTAGTTGACCTGTATCGATACGGTAAACCCTTGTATCGAAACGGAAACTTCCAGTGAGCTAAGTCGAGAAAAAGGTATCGATACGGTCTCCTTCGTTTCGATACCCCGTATCGATACGCCTACGTGCGTTTCAATACCCCCTATTTATTGTGCACAACGGCTTTTTCTTTTTTGAGTCAGGTATCAATACGGCTCCCCGAGTACCGATACGGATAGCTGCAGAAATGCATTTATGGTGGTGAGAGAGGGTTCCAACGGCTCTATTAAAGTCCCCAACCACCCAAATGGCTAGAATTAATAGAGGAGGTATAAATTGAAGTTCTTTGAAGGCCATCAACAACTATTCAACCTACAAGCATCATCAAAGCAAAAATCCAAACCCTTGTGCTCTTCAAAGTCAAATTCTTGTACCCAACTCTAGTGTTTTCATTGTTATCTTGTATAGTGAGTTTGGGTGATTGAAATTGTATTTGGGTAGACATTTATCCTTTGTGAGGAATTATTTGAGTTTACCAAAACCTTCTCTTTGTAAATTGAGTGGATTAAGCTTTGGGTAGAAAGCTTAATCAAATTTGTAAGGTTACCTTCTCATCCAAGAAAAGGGGAAGAATTCAAGTAGTGAATTGGTTGAAAATCCTTAGTGGGAACTAAGGTAGTGGATGTAGAGTTCATTTGGAGAACTTGAACCACTCTAACTACTTGTGTCATCTTTTATTTTTCACTCATTCCTCCCACCAAAATTTTTATTGCCAATTCACCCCCGCTTGGCCATTTGCAATTGTGTGATCAACTCAACAATGACTGCTCAGTGGTAAACGCAATGGTGAAACATGAAGGCGATCGTTCAGATATACGACACAATCAACATTTGGGAATAATACACGTGAAACGCGTATATCTGAAAGTTTGGTAAGTACTGCAAGGTTGAGATATTCTAGTTTGAATGGATTTTGGAGGCTTGATAAACCGTTGGAGCTCCTAAATATTGCAAATCATCATTTTGTCATTATTGGCCTAAATTACAAACTTGCCCTTGACAATTAAATGACCAAAATGCCCTCGTTGACCAAAGTGATCGAAACATCCTTAATTTATCTGATACCCTGAACGATCATAATATAACATTTTTCTCGAATGTCTGGTTGGCGACGTTGGCTTCAGAGTCCCATTTAATTGGGACCTCATTACCGAAATTAGTTCAAAAGCTGTTAGAAGCTCAAAGTTTTCCTTCTTGTAATATCAAGTATCTTAGAGAAATAAATTGTTCCACTTAGTGTGTTCCAAGAGCACAAAGTATTCTACCGTTCTAAACTCGAGATTGTCTCTCTATCTGAAATATGGCTTTTATCTTACCGAAATATACCCTTGTATCTGAACCAAAAATCGTGCCTTATGGTAACTATATCAATTGTTACTACCGATTACTACCAATTATTGTTACAACTATTACTATCGCCCTAACTGTTATCACTGTTATTATCGTCCTTACTGTTATCACTGTTATTATCGTTACTGGGGTTACTTGGGACATAATATGAAGTTATCGTACGTTTAGCCCTGATCAGGCTGGTAATTCCTTACCGATTCAGGTTTCTATGCTTCGGCTAGGGTGATTCCTATCGTACCGTACCTAAGTTATCCCCTAAGGTTGGCACCTGCGCCCAATGGGCCTGGGTTAACGCCTTTATAGTTGTAGTTCTGGGGAACTACATACCGGAGAGTTTGGTTGGAGGGTAGATAGAAAATTCAAAATGAACCTTATCATGAGCTTCACCGCTACTATTATATTACCGTGAAATAAAATGTTCACCATACAGTTACATTGTATGCATTAACTTTGCACTGTTGGAACACACACTAAACTCTCTGATTCAACTACCGTACACTACTTCCCTTCTGATTCTATAGTCTATATGCTCCTTCCCTGATACTCTGTGATCGAATAAAGAACAACTTTATTATCTTCAGATATAACGTGTATTCGATATAATGAACCGTAAATTTTGAACTTGTTTCTCGGAACACCATGATAGCTTCGTGCTCGACCGTATTCATGCATGTTACTTATAGCATCCATTGGTAGTTCTCTATTACTGAGCTTTTCCAAGCTCACGTTGTTTTTACCATTGCATGTTAAAAGAATATATCATGGTATAATATCTGACATCAGTGTTCGAAGTTCTCTCTACGTCGCTTTTAGAGTATGGTACTGTACAATTAGTGGGCATGTATGTCATGTATTATTTTATGATAGTTTCTGTAAAATGTTTTTTGAAATCCTGGTATATGTTTAAATGATTTCATGAAAGGATATGTTAAACAGAAGTTTGTTTTGCAGTTTAATAAGTGTTTTGAGGAAAAAAGTATTTTTATGTGTATTTTAACTGTGGGTCGCTCTTGTGACCCTAATGTGACTTCTTAAGATCTGTGATAACACATAGGCAGGTCTCGGGGTTACAGATATATTTTAAAAGGGTAAAATATACATATTATCACTAAACTATTTTAGTCACTCAACTTCTAAACTTTTTAATTTAATAACCGAACTTTATACATTGAACGTTTTTGGCCACTCTAGAATAATAAATTATTATTTTCAAAAAAAATTATATTATTAAATATAAAAATGATTTAAAATAAATAATAAAATAATATTTTATTATTATTAAAATTTATAAATATTTAAAATAATAGTCGCCGCTTGTCGTCAGCGTCGACCTTCGAAACTGGCGACCCTTTGACCCAAAATTGCACCGAGAGACTTGCTTTAACACGCTGAGTATGAACCCGATGCCTATTCCACCGAAAAATGTCTTGAAACTCGTGAATCTCGACTTAAATGTTTCAATTTCCTCACTTTCGATCTCCTTTTTGTGTACTTTGGAGCACTTTCCGACAAAGTGGAGGCCGGGTTCAGACTAAATAGGTCGAAACAAAATGGTTGGTGAAATTTGAGACCGAACGGCCATCATCTACGGTCGTCAGTGATGACGTTCAACGACGATAAACAGTGGTCGGCGAACAGTTTGGTTTAACTTTTATTTTTATTTTAAATTATTTTTATATTAAATAATAATAATAATAATAATAATAATAAATTCTATGTCATACCAAAATAGTAATAAAATAATTCATAATACCAAAACATGAACAATCCGTAAGTTCAATTATTAAATTAAAAAAAATGAAAGTTGAGTGACCAAAATAAAAGTGAGAAGATAATTAAGTGATAATATTTATATTTTAACCATTTTAAAAGAATGTCACGTCAATCATGTTTTAAAGTGTATTAAATAATAAAAAATAAAAACAAAAACTAACAAGAATTAAAATTGATATTTAACTTCATGAATTACAAATGGTGTTGTCTGTTGACATTAGTTTATATAGATGTAATGAAATGTTAGCATTTTTTATCTCTATTTTTAACTCCTGAATTATATATCGACAAGAAACAAATAACACTCTAATTATATATATATATATATATACTATTGTCAAATTATATTTGTAATTAATGTGGTGTGCTTCTGTCTTGTGTGCAAAAAAGTATTATTTTATAAATATTTTAGATGCTATTTTATTAAATTGTTTAAAAAAGTGTTGTTTTAAAAAATATCGTTGGCTATGTTGGACGGTGTTTTATTACTTAAGTTTCTTTGTTCCCTCTCCCCATTTTTCATTAATAAACCAAGTTGTTCCATTATATATAAAAATAAATTGGGCCAATTAGGCCTTTGAGTAATTGAATTAAGCTCGACTTATACTTTAAATAGGGTTATTTTTTGTCCAAATCAATTTTGTTTATTTAATTGTTCGTTCAAATTCTTTCAAATATAAGGTGAACTTTTTTTTGAAATAATAAAAGGTGAACTTTTAAATTCAGTTGTGTAACTCGATCTTATATTATATGTATTGGAGTCATAATCATGTTTATTATCTTATGTTTTTGATTATGTAGAGAATTAGAAGAAATGAAAATAAAGTTAGCAAGGTAAGTGTAGTGATTTTATTATCTTATTGATATGATTCAACAAGGTTTTTATTGTAACCCTGGGAAACATAATTACTTTTGTATATTAGAGAGCATTATAGGCTGCCTAGTGCCGAGTAGTTGTGCTGTTAGTCTTTGGCATCTCTTTAGCAGCCCCGGTTCCGGGTTGTACACATCCAGCCCCAGGAGTTGCATTTCCCCAACCATATCCCACTCCTATTCCTGATCCCCCACTTTGTCCTCTTCCAATGCCAATTCCTGTCCCAGCTCCACTCTCTGGTTCACCACACTGGGTGTTTCCACCTGCTTGTCCCACGCCATACCCAACAGCACTTCCGGACTGGCCCCCTGCTTGTCCCATGCCATACCCAACAGCACTTCCGGACTGACCCCCTGCTTGTCCCACGCCATACCCAATAGCACTTCCGGACTGCCCACCTGCTTGTCCCACGCCATATCCAAAACCAGTTCCGGACTGCCCACCTGCTTGTCCGACGCCATATCCAAAACCTGTTCCGGATTGGCCACCTGCTTGTCCGACGCCATACCCAACCCCAGTTCCGGACTGGCCCCCTGCTTGTCCGACGCCATATCCAATACTAGTTCCAGACTGGCCACCTGCTTGCCCGACGCCATACCCAACAGCAGTTCCGGACTGCCCCCCTGCTTGTCCAATGCCGTACCCAATACCCTGGCCATCTCCATTGGCAATTCCAATGCCATAACCAGCGGCAAGTTTTTGATCAATAGGGTCCATGCTTGGTTTAGGGACCACATGGTCCATGTCTTCGTAGGTGTAGGCTTGGTCCAATAGGAACCTTTTAGCCGAACTCAAGCCCAAGGAAAAACAAACTGAGAGGATCATGCATGTGAACTTTAGTGTGGAGGATGCCATTTTGTTTTGTTTCTGTTGGTCTTGTTCAATGTGATTGGAAGAGTGTAATGTCATTGGTATATATAGTGGTGAAAGTTCAATGCAGAAAATGCCTGATTGCGTTTCCTTGTTTGTTTTGGTCATGTAATCTGGGATCATGGACCTTACATGACTTGCCTTTTCCGTGCCTTAATTTGCTGCCAACCGAAACAGAAACAGAAACGAAAAGAAAACCACCCTTTCATGTGGCTGATGCCTTCTCATTTAATGCATTAACAAGGATGTTTAGTTTAAACACTTAATTAATTTCTTATTTTCACTTCAGGATCATCCAATGATAAAACTTGTCCCTTACCAACGTTTTGAGTTTCATTGATCGGATATTATCCATTTTTTGCTTAAGGAAAATATTGTAATTACTTCCTCTTATATTGTAAAAACTGGATTGATGGTCAATCAGATCGAATCATTGGTTAATATATACGTCTTCTTTTTTAATATACTGGTGTGATTACATGTAACACCTACTCATATTTATTCTTAACCCTGACAATGCATGTGCACCTTACACGCTCAAGTACTCAAACTCGAATCTCTTAAGATAAACATCATCCTCTTTACTACTGTAATCACTCGTTAGATTCAATTGCACTTCTTTTAATATAATGTGTCACTAGACACGGATTATCATTGCCCTAATTATGATCAAGATGCACATGCACCATCTTTGTAACACTGGTTAATAAATATTCTTCTCCTGTTATATTTATGTTTCAACAAGCTACAATAAAACACAGAATGAAGAAATATTGAAGCAAAACCAGGATGTCGAATTCAAACTCCAAAACTTTGATACTATGTTAAACCTGGTGGTTGATTGTCCTAGATCTAGTCTAATGTATAACAAACACACTGTCCTAGAACTTGTATTCAAACTCCCCTTACTGGGGTTGATCAAACTTCCGTTAAAGATAAGTTCAGCGAAGGCAATGGCTGTGCCGACACTCTTGCTTGCATAGGAAGCAGTTTTTGTACACTACGGATTCGAATATTTTGTGTTCTAGTAATCTGTTTTGTGTTTATCAGGAAGCTCCTGCTTGTCTTAAAACTCCGGTTCCTATTTTGACCATTTTTTTTTCCATATTGATTCTTATTCCCATTAGAGCATTACATAGAGTTCATATTCTTCAGGAGTTTCTCGCAATTCTAAGACAAGAATAGAAAAGAAAAAGGATTGTGTCACTGCGGGTGATAAATCATCTCTCTTTCAAATTCTATGTAGAACATTGTTCGTAGGTCTAAGATTTCCGGCCATTGGAACTCGATAGCAAACAAGTTTATTACCACATGAGAAAACATCCCTTGAATCCATAATGTCGAGGAAGCTCTTTAACAAGTTGTTCAAAGGTAATTTATGAACATTTAAGGATGCCGACATTCGAAGCTTACTCACCACCACCTTCGGATTCCATGGCCTTCAAACTTTCGGCCATCATTCGGTCCCTGTTCTGCTGTTGTCTTTCTACAGCAACCATATACAGGCCTACAAAATAAATCAATGTGAAGCTACCAGCATGAGCCACAAAGACGATAAAGTTTATGATATCAGAGTAACTTATGTCGTGCGATATACGCCAAGTTAAAGGTCAATAATGCATACCGACAGCACTCCCGATTGCACAGGCCCAGAGAATCCTCATAGACCACTTATCTCCGATAACTCCTCGGGTTCCCATAGCTACAAAAACCAATTAAAAAAATTAGCATAGCATCAATCTACACACCAAATATATTGCTAGCTGACCAATTCTAATGCATAGTGAAGATTCAGAAAGGCTATAGTGCAGGCTTGTTTATAACTTTACAGTTAAACTCTTCCCTTGCTCTCTCTTTCTACCAAAATCATCAGCAACAATAATATGTGCAATCCAAGAAATCAATAACTTTCTTATAAGCTACCACTTGAGTACTTGATTGATGGCAAGCATTCGGTATGAGTCCATGAAAATTGCTGGATTCAAAAAAAAAGAAGAAACTAGGCAAGGAGCGAATTCAGAAAACCATTTTAAGAATAGTTTTTCCCTTTCATATGCAGAATGATCGCAAAATCATATTCCCATAATACAATGCCTTTTCTCTAACAGAACAATACGGCACTTTGAATTGTTCTTGAATCGGTATTAAATTCAATAAGAGAGAGAGCGAGAAAGTATGAAAAAGATGATAATCCGAATGAATTGAATGAATTAAACCCTAAGCTAGGCCTATGTATAGAGCACCAACCGGTGCTTAGGTGCCCTCTCCGAGAAGTCAAAACCTTCATAGAAAGGTTACCAAATGGTTCAAAGTCAAACCATTCGGTTTGAAAAGAAACCTTCTAACAAATTTGAATGGCACATAACTGTTGACAGCTACCTCCGAACCACACCTTTTCCATTTTAGCTAGAGGCTCCTACACAGTGTTTCTTCAGAGGAAAAACCTTCTAAAGAGCTTGAGAAAACTATGGAGATTTCACTTCTAGGTGAAAAAAAACGATCCTAAGAGTAGGATTCTTCCAACAACCCCAAAACTAGAGGGCATGTGCAATTTTGGTTTCCTGCAAATAAAAATTCTATACTAAGTTTTTATTTGAAAACTTTATATATACACAACACTTTTAACCTAGTCCAATCAAGGATACCGTTAGTGTTAATAATGCATTTGACATGAAGCCTTTTCAATCACATAATTTGATGATAGAACCAACCGAACTTGTTAGCATTGAAATCACCGTAAATGATGCTTTGATATGTAGTTCATGATACAGAATCAACTCAACCGTACGCTGAAAATGGAAGGGGGGATATGAACTTTGAATTTACCCTAATTTTATACGACCCGTGAGGCTATGATTTCCTTGATCTAAATTTACAGCTCTTTGGTATTTGGTAAAATTCTACTTTCAGGAACTGACGATATTTCAACCATTCTCTTTTTCGTTCCCCCAGTACTGGGGAACGAAAATGCAAAGATTTGGAATTTAAAATTATACAATCACAGTTTCAACAAACTAGAAATCAAATAATTTTAAGTAGCAGTTTCGGATTAGAAAATGAAGCAAAGCCCAAAATCGAACAACAGTTAAACTAAACAACAGTTAAGCAATCAAACGAAATGCAGAAAGAAATCACCAATTACTGTAAAGAAAGAGGGGAAAAGAGATTACCTTTGAAGAAGCAAAGCCAAAAAAAGATTTTGTTTTTCCTTTTCTTTTAGAGTCTTGCTTTTGAGCGTTTCGTAGGGCTTTACATTCCATTACAGCTAAAGCTGAAATTGGGTTTAAGAGGTGTTTCTCACGCTCTTCGACGTCGCGTGGGATCTGTGACTCCAATCTGAATTGTAAGGCATTTTTACACCAAAAACCCCTTAAAAGGAGTAATTTATGTAAATGACCCTGCTAAAGTTATATAGAAAATGACGCCTAAATCTGCCATGTTCTCGCATTTTGTAAAATGCGATTATAGACCTCGCGTGATACTAAAAGTGAGTTTTATCCGACGTGGGCCGAATATGATATCGCGTTCTGGAAAGCGCTACGTTCTCGAGAAATTGAAGAGTCATATTAACAGATCGCGATAATTACTGTTAGGGACTAGGGTTGTAAATGATACGAGACAAATTGCAAGCTACTCGAGCTTGACTCGGTCAATACTCGACTCGATTGATTCGAATCGAACTCGAACTCGACTCGAGTTCTTAACGAGCCGAGTCGAGCTACTTGATACCCGACTCGAAAAGCTCGCGAGCTACTCGAAAATATAATATAATAAATTTTTTAAATTTTTTAAATTTAAATTCCTAAACATAAACCTTAAAATCTAAATCCTAAATTCTAAACCCAACAACCTAAACCTCTAAACCATAACTAACACCCTAAACTTGTGTATCAAAGTTCTTTTTTTTAATAGGGCTTTAAATGGACGAGACAAATCGCAAGCTACTCGATTCCGACTCGGTCAACACTTGACTCGATTAAACTCGACTCAAGTTCGAACTCGACTCGAGTTCTTAACAAGTCGAGCCGAGCTCAGACTATTCAAGCTCGTTAAAAACTACTCAAGCTCGAACTCGACTTGAAATCTCAATGAGCTCAGTCGAGCTTAGCATTACTCGAGCTCGACTCGGCTCATTTACACCCCTAGCAGGGACCTCGTGTTATGCACATAGCGAGTTTCCTTTAACTGTTTGAAATTTATTTTTGGTGATAATTATGTGACTTAGTTAAAATCGAAATCTCAAAAAATAATTATTTGAAAATGGTTCAATATTCGGAAGATGATATTTAACCGTATATAAAATGTAATTTAAACTAATTATTCGAAAGGTCTTAATTTTTTTAAGTTAATTTTAGTAGATGCAATATTCTAATTATTTGAACAGATCCTAAAGTATTTCATATTTATTAGGATCAATATATTATCTAGAAGAAGATATTATTTAAAGGAAAATACGATATTTAAATTTTATTTGTATTTAATGTATGTTATATTTGTAATTAATTATATCAATCAAAATATTTGTTATTTTTTTATTACAGTAAGAAATCTAACTCTTATTAAAATATATTTTGTAATGAATGTAAAATTTTATTTGTATTCGATGTATGTTATATTTATAACTAATTATCTCAATCAAAATATTTGTTATTTTTTAATTACAGAAATATAAATATTATTAAAACATAATTTGTAATGAATGTAAAATTTTATTTGTATTTAATGTATGTTAGATTTGTAATTAATTATCCCAATCAAACTATTCGTTATTTTTTTATTACAATAAGAAATCTAAATCTTATTAAAACATAATTTGTAATGAATGAAAGTAACAAATCAAAATCATATCTAAATAAAAAACGGACTTCACTTTTTGCGGATAGCGAGGTCCAGTTAAAGAGTCTGATTCAATTCGGACTAAAACGAATCAAATCGTCACAGATTCTCAAAGGACATCGCGTTTTGCAGATATTCTCACATATTTTCTTATCAAATTGTTTGCTCTCTCTTCAATTACTATTCTCCTTTGGTTTTATTTTTAAAATCTTCCAATTTGTGGTGGTATTGAACGATTATTGAAGCTCGACGACAGACACATGTGGAATTTCTGGCGCGTAGACCCCGTTGTAAGTATTTAAATTTTAATTTTTTATTTGTTTATTTTCGTAATTGTTAACATTCTATTTACTAATTTATGAATTTAAAATTTTATTTTGAAGGGTTATGAATGTGCATTGCAGTGTTACATCAATCGCACGGGATGACCGCATTTAGATCTTGACGGCTTTTTGCATGCATTCGGTTTTGGTTATGTTTCCCACCTATTTGATGGTCCGAAGTTAAACCCTTCGTTGATTAACGCGTTACTAGAGAGGTGAAGGCCCGAGACACACGTTTCATCTTCCATGCGGTTAGGCGACCATTACCTTACAAGATGTTGCAATTATTCTCGGTTTACTCGTTGACGACGAGCTTATCACCGAGATTACGGAGGCAGACTGTGCAAGTATGTGTGAAGCCTTGCTTGGACTGAAGCCGACAGAGACCAAGTTGGATGGTTGCAAACTCAAAATTAATTTTTTGGACAACAATTTGACCAACCTATCCCCCACGCCGACGATGATGCGAAGATGGTATAATTTTTTTTATTGTTTGTTATTATTTATTCGTGTGAAATTTAAATTTATAGAAAATAAATTTATATTAAAAATTTGTTTTTTGCAGCGGTTTGGTCGTGCTCATATTCTACAAGTTATTGGGGGCCTTGATGGCAAACAAATCTCGCAACAAGGTCCATTTGATGTTGTTGTCTCATCTGGCGAGTCTTGTGGAATCGAGAAACAAATGTTGGAGGAGGGGCAGTCTTGGCATTTCTATTTTGGGAGTTGTACAGAACTGTCGACCCATGCAGACGTGCAATTGGCGGGTGCCTTTGGTTGCTACAGTGTTGGGCATGGATTTGAATGCCGTTTTTAAGCCCGACGCCTCGAAACCCGACCCCATACCAGTTCCCACTTGTTCAGAGGTACTAATAAAATCGCCAAAATTTTATTTTATTATTTTGTTTTTTTAATATAATATTACATATGATTTTTTTGAATGATAGGTGGTTGGGTCAAATAACACATAAGGGACTACTGACCAATCAGTGGGATTATCCATTGTTGATCGATAAGATAAATGGCCCAGATCCATGTTATTTGGTATGGTATTTGTTATCTAAATTTATTTAAATTGGAAATTATTAGTTGAATTTTTGGAAATCGATTTTATCTAACTAATTTTACATTTTTTGTAGTTCCTATGGACGCCGTACGCGGATCCTGAAGTTCAAGCATGCATTCAGTCTGAAATAATGCTAAGTGAGGCCGTTTAGATACGGATGGTTCCGCTCATACACTACGAGATAGTGGAGTGGCATCCTACAGACCGCATTCTACGGCTATTCAACTATGTCCAAGGGATTCCAAGTGACCCACCGAATTTGGACACATTGCACAAGTTAACCCGGTAAGGTAAGACGGAAGTCCATTGGGGCCAGCATCACGTGGACTGGGTGGGGCAGTTGATGACCTGTTTTGGTAGACAGCCCCCCATTTTGGATCCCATTCAGGACTACGGTGTTACCTTTGAGTATACACAGTGGTACCATCTTAATGGGAAGCCGCATCTATTAACCCCAAAAAAGCGAGCACACGATTTAGATTAGCCTTCTCGAAATCATCCTCCGATGCAGCGTCCGCCGACACAACGTCCTCCAACGCAACATGGTATTCGTATGATGGGAGATGGCCAAAAGAGAAGAACACACGCTCCCAGGGCATCGTCATCTGGAGCAGCGCAAGATCCTGCCCATTTAGTCGTCGAGCCAGAGACACCCCAGCCAGCAGCTACATTCCACCAGTCGACTTTCTCAGTATTTCACCCCACAGGAAGTAGTCCATTATTTCAGCAATTAGGGAGTCCAGCAGAAGGTTTTTTCACAGACGTGTTTCGTCCGCTTATTGTGGTTCCCCTGTCTACTATACACCACAACCTTCTACATTTGTGCCTCCATTCTACAATTCGGCATAGTTCGGATCTGGTATTGTGGATCAGACACCACCGTAGAGCCTATTCTTCATCGGTCCTAGTATGAGTGGTGGGACTCATCTTTCATTAGGGTATGACGATGGGACAATATTGCTAATGATGCAGATGGTACAAATGTTTGAAGGAATCCGCTTTGGGAACGTCGTGCACCGCTGTGCGGTAGGGGTGGACATAGAGGTCACTAGGATGATTGTGTAATTTCTTTTTTTTATGTAAAACAACATTAGTATTATAATTTAATGAAATTATATTATTATATTGTCTTAGATTTTTTTTTTAGTTTTTTTGGAAATTTTAGTTGCATATAAAATTTGTAATTACAATTATTTATTAATTTAGCATGGACCTCGTTTTCTGCAAAATGCAAGATTCTATGGTTTGCAGAGATTCCTGATGTGACAATTGTTCACAGAGATTCCTGGCGTGGCAGCTGTCTATAGATTTGATGTGGTACAATTAACCGATTATAATGTCTCGTATGTGTCAATATCAACCTCAGAAGTTAAGCCAAAAAGAGGACCTTCTGACTGGATCGGTTCGATTGGACGACTATGGCGAGACCTCAACATCCGTACATGTTTTGGGAAGTGATGTACAAGATGCTCTCTTTGGTCGGGATCAGGACCGCGGATGTGAGTTTCTCCTCAAATTACGATGCAAAGTGGGTACCAAGACAAGTTGAGGAATTGAAAAACTTCTCTAGCCCGAGTATCAATTATTTGACTATGACACCATTTGTCTAAATCATGTTTAGGAGTACAATTGACCGGTTAAGACGTCGATGACCTCGCCCTGGTTATGTAGAAGAGGCCATCTTTGAACAAGATCATCGGTCTAACTATCATAATCTACTTTCTTCATTTTATGTGGCCTAACTACCATAATCTATTTTCTTCATTTGATGTATTTGTTTGAAATGTAATAAACTTATATTGTTATTCTTACACTAAAAAAGCCTCGAAACTATTTTTTACGTGCTTGTTACATTAAAAAAGGTTCAGTAACATGACACTATGTACTTGTCCCGCCATGTCAGAAATATCTGTATACCTCGCGCTCTACAAAGTGCGAGGTCCATTTAAAACATTACTGAATACCTCGCATTTTGGACAGCGCGAATGTTTGCCTATTTAAGGTAGAATCAAGGGCAAACAAACCCACCAGCATTTGCTACCGCTCTATTCAAGTCTGTGTCAGATTCGAAGAGAATATACAATTGTTTCTACTAATGGTAGCATATCACATAGTAGGAAAATTGTTTTACAAAATAATTTTCATCATATTGCGTGTAACACCCCAAAAATCCCCCAATTTGAAAAACCTAAATTTTAAAATCCCTAATTTGGAAGCCTGGAATTTGGGAATTTCTGAATCAAAACCCAAAATTGAATTTAAGGAATTTTTTAGGAATAAATCACATTTCAATGACCTTTTTTTGGCTAAAATTGGAAATTTTGTGGCTAGTCTTAAAAAGGTTAAGTTTAGGGACTCGTATGTTGTAATTTACACATTTGTTTTGGGTATTTAAACCCTTTTATCATAATACGAAACATAGGATTTTTCCATATCATTGCATTCATTCTCTATCTCTCTCGTTTTTCATCTTACCATCACTCTCACCCTTTTAAATTTTCGGTCGTGCTCCGGCCGCCGGCCTAGTGCCGTTTGTGTGCAACATCGATCGCATAATTCTCTTCCTTGTAATGTTGCAAGCAAAGCCCAACCTTTAGATTATTTGTGTTGGCCATCGTTAGTGAAAGAATGGAGAGAAACCATTCAAATCTCTCATTGTGCCACCGTTCACCACAGTGCTCCGCCGTCGACCTCCCTCATTATCGTTTGCTTAAAATATGTAGAGAACCCTTTCGGTTTTCATCTCCTCCGCTGATTACGCCATCGCTTGGTTTTCCGTTTGGATTTGGGTAATTGTGTTGGTAAAGCTCTGTTGAATTTCCCTCGATAAGCTTTATGTTGGTTGTGTTGTGAACCACTAATGTCATTACCTTCTCCTTGCATTCGTTTTCATGTCGTCGTCGTGATTGTCTAGATCTGCCACAGCTGTCATTATATTGTTACGATGCTACTGTCGTGGTCTTTGTGCCACCTTCGTTCACCTTCTGTCATCGCCTTTGCCGTTATCTTTTTCGTCACCATCGTCGTTTGGTTTCAATAAACCCTAGTTGTAGATTAGTGTATGTGAGTATGGGTTATGTTGGGCTTGTGTGTGTATAATTGTGGTTTGGGTGAGCCCAATCGTGAGGCTTAGTGTGTAAAGCATGATAAGATGTACAACAAATGGGATGTGTGTTATGGTTGGTAGTGAGCCCAAACTGAATTGTGTGACAAGAACCAGATTGTAATCGGACCAAGCCTTAATTTGAACCAGTTTACTGAACCGAACTAGATTTTGACCTTAGACTATTGACTTGAACACTTTGACCAGTTTGACTTGTTGACCCTTTGACCCGATAGTTGACTAGTTTGACCAGAGTTGACCGTTGACTAGTTTGACCAGAGCTGGTCGTTGACCTTGGACACTTGACTTTGACCAGGGTTGACCAAAGTTGACTTTTCGGAAAACCTTCATATTGACATTTTTCGACGTCATGAGTCCGAATTTGCTGCCCGTTTTGTCAAATTCTAACTTGAAAACTTTGTCTTGCTAATTTCAGTTATTTTGTATTTAGTATCTTAAGAGTTGTAAATTTTGGAATTTGATTCGAAATATTCATGTGTTCAGGTGATTACGTCTCCGAGGCTATTGAGTTACCTCTAGTTGTTCTGACCGATCGAACACGTTTTTCAAGTTTTTCGCGTGAGTATTCTTTCATTTTAGTTCTCGTGTTTTAGTTGGTGGCTTAGTGATAGTGTCTTATGCTAATAAAGAGTTCTACCTTGTATGTTTTGATTCAGTTAGACCAAGTGATAGGTCAGAACGTGAGAGGCATTCTTCTCGATAATAGAGCTTTTGCCGCTAAAGGTGTGTCTCTTCATGTGCTATAAACTTGTATTTTCTTTGGTGCTATAAATGAATGTATGTATACATTTTGTGTGCATTATTCCGTTGTGATTGGTGAAAGTTTTCAAACATCATGCATAACATGTCATACTATGATTTAATCAAAAAATCAGATTTATCGAACTATGAGATATCATATTTTCAAAATTATGAAACTTCAGATTTATCAAATTGTGAAACTTTGGATTTATAGATTTATGCGACTTGAATTTTAACAATTAAAGTTTCGGATGTGACTCGTATTCTAAAATCAACATCATATCATTGAGTGTACATGGATCGAGATTTGTTCGGGGAAGTTCAGTGGTTTCACTATTCAGGCTGAATTCCACTTCGGATTAGTGGTTCCACCCTTCGGGCTGAGTTCCACTTCGAATGGTGACGATGGAGAGAGTAGGTTCTGGGGAACCTTACTCTTCAGGCAATGTATCAGAGTTTAGGTATTGAGTCTTCATGAGCATCGGTCATCATATCATTATGATTCATATTAAATGTGTTTTCAAAAATTTTATCAGAAAACCAAAAATAATATTTTGCTTTGTGATTGCTTGCACTTTAGAGACACACTAAGCTCTTTAGCTTACACCCCCATAGTCTTTCTCTTTCAGATATATACTTAGACTCTTAGGCGACCCGGTACTTGGAGTATCTCACTTTTACTCAATTATTATTATTATTATTATTATTATTATTATTATTATTATTATTATTATTATTATTATGAACTCTTTTCAATTATTTCAGACTAATATTTTTGGGACATTTATGTAACTCAGACTTTTGGACTGTTTATAATTTGTGTTTTAATAGATGCATGCATTTATAAGATTATTTTCAGATATTTAATAAAATTATCGAAACAATGTTTTATGACTATGTTTTATAATAAATGAAATGTTATTAAGTTTATTTACCTTTAATAATAACTTTGTATTTTAAAATATTTCAACCTAACATTTATAATTTGAGGGACAAATTTTCAATCTTGACTTCCTAGATTCGGCCCATTTCTTCTAGGTCGGTTTAGGGGGTTACATTGCGATCTATTGGTATAAGTAGTTGCATTTATACGATGACTATACTATTTTGGTCGTTTAATAATATTTGGCAATATGTATCTTCCTTGTTTTGGTTCAAGATCTACGGAAAATTGCAATATCAAGAAATGAGTGAACATTTTGAAGTGCCGGAATCAGTCTTGAACTTTTGTTCGAGGCTGCTCGTAGCTTCTTCGTATGCCTTCATCGTGAAGGCTACATGAAGTCCACCGCATGACACGTTGCTAGTGACATATGTATCGTGGATGATGATGATTATCGGATACTCACGAAATCCACGAAACTTTAGGGCTCCAACAACTAGGACAAACTATGGCGCCATTTGTCTACAACAATGACATATCTCCTGGCGGCCATACAAGTCGGACAAACTATTGCACCTCTCGTATAAATCAATTCATCAAAGACTTCAGAAGATGCTTATTTATCTGCCCACTTCGTCAAAGACTTCGGAAGATGCATACCCCAAGGGGTACAATTGTACAATTTAATTGTAACAAATTAACATCTTTATTTATGTAATATTTTACGTGTTTCAATGCATGTCTGCTATAAATACTTACTTTGAAAAAAAAATTAACGACCAGTTTCTAAAATACATGAAAGAACACCGGTTCATTTACACTCCTATAAATAGACTTGTAACGCCCTTTACCCGGTTTAGGAGCAATGAGTGTTACCAAACTAAACTAAGCAAGATTATTAAAAGTTTAAGACTTTATTTTAATCTTTTCTATAATTACAAAATAAGGACCTAACCAATTTGGTTATCCAAATACCAAGATAAGTCAAATTTCGGGACAATTTAAAATTTTAACTTAATAATTTTTTTTTTGTAAACTTGATAACTTATATTACTTGGCATATAAGGAACTTAACCCATTTAGGTTCACATAAGATCTTACTTAACTTAACATATTGATTCATTTCACCATTACAAGACCATTTATACTTACATAGTATTACTCTAGTCCACTAAACATATTAGGTACCTAATGGTATTAAGCAATCAAAATTACCAACCCAATTACAAATACATTCTTACTTCCAATATCTTATAAGTCATTCGAATTCTATATTTATTCACATGCCATTCGACTACATACATTTAACCTAAATGAAAATATCAACCCTATGCATACAAGTCATTTGAATTACTTAGCTTAAGTAGACATACCATCTCATTCGAAATCTATTCCTACATTCATTCTATTTAGTAATCAAATACAAGCACACGTAATCTAATTAACTTATCACATATATTTTACCATTACATAAGCCATTTTAACACATGTTTATGTCTAACATTTTCTAACAAATTTTCAAGTCAATTTCATGTTAACCAATTTAATCAAGGTTCTTACCTATCTTTTCATCTCATGCTAACCATACTATCCATATGTATAACATATAACCATTCCTTATGATTCAAATCAACCATATAGCCATAACATATGATTAACCAATTTATACAAAACATCCCAAAATGCCAAAATGCATACTAGTATATACATCTATGCCACCCCTAGGAGTTGCAACATCATCAAAATACCATACTTTGTTCTTGCTTGTGACGAACTAGCTAGATCAACGTTGAGATGGCTCAAAATCCAAGATACCTGAAATTTTGGGAAGAAGACAAATTCGAGTGATAAGTACATAATGTACTTAGTGAGGTAACACCTAGACCTATCCATTTAATACCGACAAACTTTTGATTTAGGACTTAGCCGAACATATGACTCTATCAATTTTCACCTTCAAATGTTTCTTATTTATTTTACCTACTAACATACTTATCATAGTCCAATCCCACCAAATCAACCAAGTCAATATAACTAATTTGAAACCAAGTTCAAACAAGCATGCTTCCTAATTCACATTATCATGCATGCTATAGCAACTTACCTAACTTATACATGTCATACCCAATTTCAAAAGTCATGCTTTTATAGTAAAATCACATGTAAACATTTCATTCCATTCACTTATAATCATATCATGAAAAATCACATAAATTTTCATGGCGATTACATGTACTCATGCTTTCATATATATTTTCACATGCTAAACATTGTTTATTTGATAAGTCTTATTAAATCATTATTGTCTCGGTATTTCGGTTGGGCTAGGTAATCGAGTCACAAATTGGTACACAAAGTACCCGTATGAAGAGTTAGTACACTAAGTACTCATATGAAATTGGCACCAAAGTACCCGTATGAAAATTGGCACACATAGTACCCGTATGAACATTTTGGCACACAAAGTACCCGTATGAAAGATACCTAAAGTATCAAAGAGCTCTAGACTCTAAGGCATGCCGTTCTACCTAAACCAACTAGTAACCAAGGCATTATTAGCTTTCGTTTAACCTTTGAATTTACGTAACAAACTTTTAATACATATGATAACTTCATGTAATCAAATCTTTTAAAGCATATCAATCATGCTTCATGTCCAACATTCATATCATTCAAATCATGTAACCGAATTTTCTAAGGCATGGCAATCATACTTCCTATCGTATAACAAACATTAGTATCATGTGATCATCCAAATCCAGCATATCACTCAAGGTATATGTTATATGCATGAAATTACGTACCTTACATCCAGCAAGAAGCGTGTCGTAAACTTACCTCTGCATTTCCAACCAATGCACATGAACTAGCCTAAGCCTAGCAATCTAGCAACCAATTCATGGCATCAAACAAGTTTCCAACCAATTTACTCATCTTCCCTTATTACGAAATATAAATTTAGTCCAATTACATGATAATTGTGAAATTAAAGGATGGTTAGGACCTAGGTCCTAACCCTAAGGGAAGTTACACTCAATGTACTCCAAGCTCTAGGTACTAAGGAGTGTGGATGACAATCCTTCTATTCCTCTTCTTTGATGGCTCTACCAATCTTTCCTCCTCAAGATCTTCAATCTTTTGGTCCTCTAGTAAACCATACATGCATAATCATCCATTATAATGCATTCAAATCATTCAATCCAAGTTTTTATATGCACTATAAATGCAAGATTCAAATCTGTCCCATACTAGACATTTATCAACCCTTTACTAAAAATTGCGTATCTTTTAATTCGTTTATCATATTTTCGATTACTTTATACCATTGAAAAGCTAATGACATTATCTATTTAACCATAACAAGCTTGCATTTTATTACTTAGCCATTTAATACAAGTTTTTTTTAAAAGACAGCCCTACTTGCATTTTCGGACAGCTTAGACATCTCAAATTGATTCATTTTCAGATTTTTCTACGTAACACTAAATTGAGTTATGTTTTTTCCCAAGCCTTCTAGACACATGGAAGAATAATCCTACCAATTTTTAGCTTAAAATACCAACTGTTCTACTCTCGGTGGACATTTAAAGTGACTGTTTCAGAACAGAATGTTCTGGACAGCTTACTTCAACTCACCCTACCAATTTAATTAGTAACCATTTCACCTATGGATGTACCTAAAATTTATACCGTACTCTTATTTAGTGTCTTAACTAGTTCCATGGTAAATATCATAGCCGTTTACAATATTTATTCACATGAAACAGTCCATATCTCCAATGTACACAAAACAGATTCTAACCACTGCTCCATTACACTTTGCTAAATCAATTATGTCCCAAGCCTATATTTATGTTTTTCCAGCATTTTACACACATAATTAGCATCATTTAATTCATTTTATAGCAGCCATTTACATGCTTACACCCTACTTATACATTGACACATTTTACACTTCTAAAATTATCACTAACATAACCTCAACATGCATGTTTATGTTCTTATCATATTCCCAACAATTGCTCAATGAATTTTCAGAAACTTAAACACAATTTTAGCCTCCATACTTCAAGTTTCCAGCAACCATTTTCATGTATACATATCCCTTAATCCATGACACAAATCATTTTCTCAATCCTAAACTAACATAGAAACCAACATGCACAATCTGTCCTATTAACATGACAGCAACATCTCAACAATTCAAGATGATTATATGCATTCCTAATGAAATAAAATCAAGTAATTACCTTACTAACAAAAGGCCATGCACAGACAAAACCAAGAATTGAGTTAAAACAGTCCCCAAACCCAAGCTTTTTCTCACTATTCTCTTTCAAATTCGGCCAAGGGAGGAAGATGAAGCAAGGTTTCCTCAAGATCTTATTTTTCACTCAAACACTCTATTTTTTCATGAATTTTCAGCTCACAAGATCAAGGAGTAAGAATCAAAGGGCATCTCTCTTTTGTTCTCACCAAAATGGGGTAAGGGAGAGATGAAGAAACAAACAAAAATGAGGAAGAGTCAAACTCTCTCTTCCTAGGAGTAATCATCCATATTCACATCCCCTTTCATTATTATTATTATTATTATTATTATTATTATTAATGAGATATTATCTCATTATAAGCCTTCTTATTGGGTCATACATGCCACCTAGACTTTCCACTAAGTAGCTTTTAATAGTTTAGCATGCAACACTTTAGTTTTGTTTTAGTTTCATTTCAATCTTCTTAATTTAGCTTCTCATTTTTTTTGTTTCCAATTGAGCCCAAATCTTATAATTAGCTTACTAATTATCAATTGCTTATTAATTGAGCTACCTCACTTCATTTTATTTCAATTAAATCCTAGTCCGAACTAGTTTAGAAGGATTAGTTCACATTGTTTTAATTTTACTCAAATCACTTATTCAATTTCTTTTAGCTTAATTTGGCACATAACTCGCTTAATCTATGACTTAATTGTAACATCCTCCTAAGCACGGTTTAGGGTGTTACAAGACCCCCCTGCTTCCTCAAAAACTCACATTTTTCTTTCATTGTAATTTGCTCAAAATTTATCTTAGTCCATTTCATTCGTTCTAGCGCTATAATGGCTGTAAACGTAGATGATTTCCCATCTATTGGGAGACAGTCGTGCGATATTGATGTCGATACTGACGGTGAACTAGAAGTCGGGATGATATTCACTACTAATAAAAACGCGGAGGATGCAATTAAAAACTACAGCATACGCAGATCAGTTCTTTCGACAATGAAGAAAACAAGTGCGGACAACTATATTGCAGAATATGTCCAAAAGGACCACGACTGTAACTGGAGGATTCGTGTATCACGAAGGAAGAGGCTGAACAATGTGTGGCAGATAACAATATACGAAGGACCTCATACATGCTAGTTGTTCTAATGTAATATTATTAAATAATATGTTTTGTTAATTACATTTTTTGTAGTTGTTAATGGTTTGAAAATGTAATCAGTTAAATGCAGAAAATTATATTAACTAAAATTATATTAACAATACATACTACTAGATTGTTAATTGACATAAGTACACCAACTTTAAATTACATTAAGTATATCATCATCATCAGAAAACATTGCATACAACTTAAGCTCAAGGGCCCCGCCTAAAGAAAATTGTAGGTGAGATTTCACCATCAATTCCACATCAGCATTGTCCACAACGTGGTATAATGAATACGTTAATGGTTCTAACGACGTCGGCAGTCGAAACTAAAATGGTTCCAACTTTTTTCCTACGACCATGTGGAACATGTTTCTTCACTTTATCATCAACTTCTTATATGATAAGTTGTATGGCAGCAGGAGCAATATAGTACTTGAGGACTGAAATACGACGTCGAGAGATGCATCATCGACTATCTACCCATTGTAGTATACCAAAGCATTAATAGTTTCTCGTCTCGACTTATTATATCGATCGAACTATTTACAAATAATATTGAATAGTAGACTAAGAAGAAGAAGAACGAAGAACAAAGAACAAAGATGAGTTACGAGAATATACAGAGACCGTCGTCCTCAATTTATAGGCTTAACAGACCTTGTTATATACAGAGCGCGAGGTCATATTAAAGAAATTTGCCAACTTACTCTTAATTTTGGCTTAATCATCAAAATAATTAGAAAATTAATTAAAATGTTCAAAATGACCTCGCTTTTTACAACGAGCGAGGTCAATTTTTTCGTTTTTTAATAGAAATATATTACATGATTCTCAAAGATTACACGAATGCGGCGATTAACTTTTCAGATAAAGCCACCAAACATGATTCTCAAAGCATTTTACATTTTTATTCATGCCCAAAACTAAGGTTTAGAATCTTTCATGGCCATTTTTATACTGTTCAAAAAGTCTGTTATGTGCCAATATCAGTCTTAAATGAAAGATAAGTTCTAATACTAGGCCTTTAACCTAAAATATTACGAAGATTATTCTAATAATAACCCGGGAAAACACCTCCAACATGCCTACCAAGGCATTTCAACTTCTTAAACAAGTGTTGGAAGCATTTTCAACACGCTTTTAATACAACGTGAAATGTCTCGTACGTGCCAATATCAATATCAATATCAAATGGAAGATAAGTTCCAATACTACGTATCTAAGCTTAAAAATTAGCAAAATTGTCGGGCTAATGGCACGATAAGATGCCTCGAACATGCATATACACCCTTGTGTTCAAGCTTGGATTTTCGAAGCCCTCGCTTTCCTCAAAACACGAGGTCTATTTTAATTTAGACGTGATATTTTCATTTTCTCGGAGACCTCGCGTTTCCCGGAACGCGAGGTCGCATCCACTAATTTTAAATTTCAGAATACAAAAAGGCGGCCCATGTCGAACAAAACTCGTGTTTTGTATCACGCAAGGTCTATAATCACATTTCGCAAAACGCGAGGACGCCTTACTTAGCAGATTTGAGATCTTTTTTCTACATAACTTTGACAGAGGTCATTTTCATAATTAAGTATTTAAAAAGTGGTTTTTGATGTAAAATTGCCATTGTGTGAGGCGCATCCAAAATTTAAAGGATAAAGCAATATGTAAATTTTATTGTGAATGTTACTTTTTGAATTTGACAACTTTTGTCAACTTATTCCCTTTGGTTCAAATTCTTTAACCATTTGGGTTAAATTAGTCCCATAAATTGACAAAATTTTCTAATTTGCTCTCAAAATTCAGATTTTGTAACACATTTTAGTTTTTAACGGATCTAATTTGAGGGACTAAGTTGCCAAAATTTGAGATTAATGTAGATTAAAAAAGTTAAGAATCAAAATGAAAAATTATAAAATTTAGAAACTAAATGTTATTTCATCCAAAAAAATTATTATCTAATGAAGATTATAAAATATTTTAACGCTTTATAAATATTTTTTATTTTTTAATAATGAATAATTTACTATTTTATAGGTTTTGATAACTTTTTTATCTTAAATAATATTAGCATTCTTATTTTTAATATTTTAATTTCTTTTTTTTAATTACATAAAAACCAATCAAGTACTCGAACTTCTTTTTATACATGATCTAAAATTAAAAATTAGGGTAAACTACATAAATGACCACCATACTATTGGAAAAGTCGCGATTTGACCACCTTACTTTTTTTCGAAGCAATTAAACTACCATATTATTAAATTGGGTGCAATTTGACCACCTGCCGTTAGAAATTAACAGTAGGGTGACATGGTAGTTAAAAAATTAAGGGTATAATTACACATTTGGTCCTTACTATTTACACATTTTTTCAATTTAGTCCTAATTTTAAAATAATAAAATAAATTAATTAGGTGGTGACACGTGTAATTATACCCTTAATTTTTTAACTACCACGTCACCCACCCTACTATTAACTTCTAACGGCTGGTGGTCACATTGCACCCAATTTAATAATATAGTAATTTAATTACTTCAAAAAAAATAAGATGATCAAATCACAACTTTTCCAATAATATGGTGGTCATTTATGTAGTTTACCCTAAAAATTAATATCCTCATAAATAGTGTCATAATTTCCCTTCAAAATATTATTTTACCCTGTACTTGGGCTTTGTTTAATTATTTATGGAAAAAGTTCAATAAACTAAAAATTAATATTTTTAATGACCTTACTTTAAAATGTGTTTGATAAGTTACTAGGAGTAAATTTTCTCTTCCCTCTCTTTAGATAGGAATTGTTTTAAAAAATAAAAATTAATGTAAATTTTTAATGAAAATGTATGAAAAATAATAAGTAAACAAAGACCTACATATCACTTATATAAAGAATATTTCTAAGATATTTTATTTTATTTTGTTAAGTATATTATTCTTTAAATTTTACATTTATTAAACAAATTAATTATATTTAAGACTCAATTTTAACCAAATGTCAAACATGTTTTATAAATACTTAATATTTAACACTTAATTTTTTTAATTTATCAAACATATTTTTGTTGTGTCTAAATTAAAGCACTTTGATTCCAAAATTTTGAATTATATGGTTTTAGATACAACTTTTATTCAAGGAAATAAATTAAAGCAGATTTTTATAATCATAAGGGTTTTGCTTGAGCTTATTTAGCATTGCTTTTAACCGTTTAAACATGTGTTTAACAACAAAAATATTCCTAAACAAAATACTTCTGCCATCAAAAACGTTTTTAAAAATTGTATTTTTAACAAAAAGTTGATTTTAGGGTTTTTGTGGTTGGAAGTACTTTATATTCATTAAATAATTACACATTTATGTCTATATAATATGTACTTAACTTCTATCACACTCAATCCTGAGTGAAACCTGATAACATCAAAAATAAATAAATAAAATTAATAAAAAAGTAGGCAAACAACAACAACAAAAATAACCGCTAACGTTTAATTAAATAGTCATTTTAGTTTATATTATTTTTTAAAATTAATTTAACACTCAATATTTTATTTTGAGTCAAAATAACCCTTCTGCGAATGAAAACTACTAGTTAACTGAAGGTAACATTTATGAAAACTACTAGTTAACTAAAGGTAAATGACATGGCAAACCTACATGACAATGCACACTAACATAACATCTTAATATAAACAAAGATGTTGACTTGAAAAATGTCATATCAGTCAAAAAATAATTTTATAAAATATAAATTATTTTTTTTGTTGACATGTCATTTTGTAAGTCATTTCAAGTTATTTATCGTCAATTGACGTTTTCCTCCGTTGAGGGTTAAATTGGTTTTAAAAAATATAGACCAAAATAATTATCCAGTCAAACATTAGAGACATTTTTTGACATTATGCTTAAAAAACATTACTAAAGAACTAGTGTTCATGAACCACAAAACATTTATGGAGTACAAAATCTTTCTTTCAAGTTTAATTAATCAAACTTTTCACTTTGTACTCAATGTGACAAAATCCACTTGCAAAAACCTCTTTGCATTATTCCAATCCATGTTTGAAACCAAATTAAAGAAAACAGCTAACCAAAGGGGGAATCTACTACCAGTGCAAACTTCAAAGTGGCATACAAAACATATACTTTGATTAGAGTATAAAAATATGAAACGAAAAAATACACTCGTACTAGACACATACTGTATCTGATACGTATCCTTAAGTACGGTACGGGTAATATAAGTAGTATATACAAATAGGCTTATAGGACATAAGTAAGGTAAACTCATAGGATCAAAGCCAGATCAATCCCAAATTCTTGAAAATGATATTGCTAGTATATTTATAAAAATATAAAGTGAATTCCCTCACAATCATTGCAACAATTAATGTGTTTAGTTTGTTCATTGACTTATCTTTTTACACCTATACCAATCTAAAATGTCAATGCTTTCAAAATAACAGGAGACAGATAATGATGCAACAAAAAAGAAAGATGGATACTCTACTAAGAGATTTTTCGACCTGCATTTCCTGCCTTCTCATTCTGAGATTGTTATTCACGAAAAAAGGGTGCGAAGATTGGTAAGGATAAGTAAGCATACTTGTGTTTGAGCTCCCAGATATCCGAGCATAGACCATTTCCCCTAACATCCCGAACATAGGATTGAAGAAATTAGTCATTGCTATACCTCCTAGGCTGGATGATGCCAAGGTTTCATAGCCTCCATACGGGTGAGGGATGTATTGCTGGTGATGAAATGATTGAGACTCGGAATGAAAGAGATTTTCATCATGTTGCTGACTTGGATGCGATGATGTGGTCATAGGGTTCAATCCAAAAGGAGGTGGTCTTTGGGGAATGGCCAAATCTGAGTGGTGATCCTTGGATTGAGAGTCCGAAGACGTACCACGACCATAGAGAGGAACCAATGAGGTGGAAGAGATGTTCGCTTTGCACACAGGGCAGTTCCTCTCTGGCTGGTCTGTATCAAGGGAAGAAGTCTGGACATGAAGCCACTTGTAAATGCAAGGCCAGCAATACAAGTGACCACAGAGGGTGACCACTGGATCTTGTGCAGAGTCAAAACAAATGTTGCAATCGAAGCCACTGGTATCCTTGTGTAGGTCTCTTGTTGGTGCAGATACCGAGTTCCATTTGTGCTTGTGCGAATTATCTCCAGACCCAGAATGCCCTTCTTGTTCGAAGGAGTTCGGATCCATAGCCATTCTGCAATATGCAAACAGTTTTAGACGAAAGTGAAAAAAGTGTCTATAATAAAAGTACAACTGTGTTCTCTTACACTTCCAGCAAAATGGTAAAACGCAGAGTTCTAAAGAAAGCGACCATAGCCAACTCAATAAAAGGATATTATCCTGCCGGAATGGCTTGAAATTGTCCAAAATGTTGAAGAGTAAAGACTAGAAAATCAGATTCAAGCTAAGAACCACCGAATTAGAAGAAAAACTTGCCCAATTACACAACATGATTTAAATTCCAGATAAACACATACATATAGAGTTCATATGCAACCAAAACAAAAAGGACCTAAAAATCATGCAATAAGAACTGGCTTTTATACAATATTAAGACAAACAAGATTAATAATGAAGCTCTAACCTATGATCACCGAAGTACTATAAATCAAACAACAATCTTTCAAGAGAAAAGCTTTAAAAATGAGAAAGTCTTGAAGAATGTTTAAATATGTTAATTTTCAAAAGCCAATTTTATTGAGATAACAACTAGGAAACTAATTTAACAATCATCAGTATTCCTAAGCTACATTTAACCGAAGCACATTCTTCGTTATTATCTTCCCTTTCCTATTCTTCATCTTTCGAGAAGAAAATTATCTTTATAATATTCAATGAATTCAAGAATCAGGAATCCAAACTTTTAAAAAATCCCTCATTTATCATTATATGTATCCACCAATCTAATATACCAGAAGACGAATCAAGCCGAAGGAAAAAAAAAAAAGATTTTTCCCCCAAGAATGAATTAAATGTGCACCCAAAAAGCCCAAAAAAGAGAACTCGAGACAAAAATGGAGATGGAGATAAAACTTACAGCAATACAGAGGAAGCTGAAACAGACCAAAATGAAAATTGGGTTTCAATAAAAAATCTGGATTTCAATCGGCAAGATAAGATATGTAAGAGATTCATAACTTATAGAGGCAAATTTTAGATCGTAGATGGGCGTACGGTTATTTACATTTTAATTTTCATCGGACTACTACGTGGGTGAAAAAGTGTACTTAAACAGCATCGTTTTTGAGGAATTTTACTTTTAAAACATAAGGTAAACTAACCCAATGATCACCATATTAGGGTAAATGTATTAAAATGATCACCCAAACTATTAAAATTGGATCAATGTGACCACCATCCGTTAATGGGCTAACGGAAGGTGACGTGACAGTTAAAAAATTAAAGGTATAATTACACATTTGGTCTTTACTATTTACACATTCTTTCAATTTAGTCCTAATCTTAAACTAATAAAATAAATTAAATAGGTGGTGACACGTGCATTGTAGAAGCAAAGGCAGTGGGTTAGCCATTGCACTAAGAACAATATTGTGCTATGAAACACCAACTTTAAATGTCTTATTGTTTTCTACATTTATTTTTTTAATTTCACATATAAAATTATCTAATTATTTTTTAATTTAATTAAAAAATATCTGAAATATATAACTGGAAATGTATTTTCTAAATCCTTACCTGGTAATAGTTCCGTCCAGGGACGGACCCAGGACTTTAGGTTAGGGGGCGAACCTATAAATTTCTAGGGGGGGGCGAAATTATAAAAGTTTAGGGGGCAAAAATAGATTTTTAATAGAAAATACATAAAAAAATTCTAAAAATTTTCTAAATCATATATAATTTTTAAAATTTTAGGGGGGCAAGCACCCCTCGATCCATCCCTAGTTCCGTCCACATCTGTGATTACAATCTTCGCATTCCACTTCTACAAGTAAAGATGAGCATCAACTTGTTAAAGATGCACAGGTTTTTAGGGTAAGATTTAAACACAACATAAACCTTGGAAATCCACCAGAATATTTTTTTAATTAAATTAAAAAATACCTCCTAGATAAAATACATTTCCAGTTATATATTTCAGATATTTTTTAATTAAATTAAAAAATAATTGGATGATTTTAAATGTGAAATTAAAAAAATAAATGTAGAAAACAATAAGACATATATTAAAGTTGGTGTTTCATAGCACAATATTGTTCTTAGTGCAATGGCTAACCCACTGCCTTTGCTTCTATAATGCTCGGGTTTGAATCCCCTTAGCAGCATGTATGTTGAAATTCGTTTTTCTCCTCTAAATAGGTGGTGACACGTGTCACCACCTAATTAATTTATTTTATTAGTTTAAAATTAGGACTAAATTGAAAGAATGTGTAAATAGTAAATACCAAATGTGTAATTATACCTTTAATTTTTTAACTGCCACGTCACCTTCCGTTAGCCCACTAACGGATGATGGTCACATTGATCCAATTTCAATAGCTTGGGTGGTCAATTGAGTCGATTTTTTTTAATGTGGTCATTTTAATACATTTACCATAGTATGGTGGTCATTGAGTTAGTTTACCCTAAAAAATATTATTATCATCAGGCTTATGTCATAAATAAATAAGGGGTATTTATACTCGGGTATCAAGATTTTTAGGTACTAAAAATTCGACCCGTGATTCAGTTTATAAAAATTCGGTACCCGTAAAATTTGAGTACCCGCAAAATAGGTATCTAAAATATACTAACATTTTCGTTTATGCACTTAAAGTATTTTTTGTCAAAATAGGCACCCAAAAGTATCACTTTTTTAATCTAGACACGTAAAGTATTTTTCGTCAAGTAAATACTTAAAATATATTTTTTTGTCAAAATAAGTGTTTAAAATATTTTGTCTTTAGGTGCATAGTTTGACAAAAAAAAACTTTAGGTGCTTATTTTGGCAAAAATACTTTAAGTACTTAAATGAAAAAAGTAAAATATTTTAGGCACTTATTTGTGATATAAGCCTTGTTTATTATTACATGTAAAGTAATATATATATATATATATATATAAATTATGTTTTCTAAGCATTTATAATTTTCTTAATCAAAATAAGTATTTCGTAATCACTTTCTAAACAATCCATTATTTATAGGTTAACTGTTTGGTTAGTATATGGTTTATACAAAAAAATTCGTCTTAATATATTAAAAAAAAAATTCGTCTTAATAGTCGAAAATGTGCCAACCTATACCGTATTTTCAGTTTGGCACCTAATGTTTTTTCGTGTTACTTTGATGTTTAACGTTTCATTTCGTAACTCAAATCAAGTTTTTCCGTGACAGATGTTAAAATTTTTCTGTTATCCAATAAAAATACGACACATGTCATATTTCTGGTATTTTCTTTAATTTTATTTTTTAAAAAATTAGAAAATTTTTAATTTCTATAAAACCTCCAAACCCAAACCCTAAATCCATAAATTCCTCCCCTCCCACCACCGATTCAACCACCACCGACCACCTTTGCCTTCGCCTACCCCCTCGACTGAAAGCCTCATCATCCTGTCATCGAAAATCGGTGAATGGACCGCCAATTGCTTTATCGACGAACATCCAAAAATGAAGAAAAAAGAGATCGATTCGACTTCTAGCCGATGGCTAGAGGGTGGGGGATGCTGAACGATGAGGTACCTGATGCTTGGGTGTTGAACGATGAACCACCGATGTGTAGGGGATGTTGGACGGTGAGGGAGATGTGATTTGAGGGTTTGATTGAAAGAAATTAAAACTTTGAGGGTTTTTAAAAATTCATATTTTAAAGAAATTTAGAAATTAAATAAATAAAAAAATGTCACTTGTCATGTTATAATTGGATAACGAATTTTTTTAACAGTCGTTGATGAAAAAAAACCTGACTTGAGTTACGGAATGAAACGTTAGGCACCAAAGTGGCCCGGAAAAAAATGTTAGGCACCAAACTGAAAAAAAGTATAGGTTGAGCACCTTTTTAACTGTTGCCAAATTCTTCAATGTGTTACAACTCATTTTTCTTTCTTTTTATTATCACTTTCATACTTGAAGTATCTTTAAACCACTCTAATCACTTATGTTATTTTAAGCTGTCTTTTCCTTTTCCGTGAAAAAAGTTTATCTCTCATTTTGTTGTGTCTAAGTAGCCTCTCTTCTGATGGTCTCAGCGTCGTTAAAAGTCGTTCGACCACAAGCATTCAACCATCGTGGACCGAAAAAAGAATCAAGCAAACGACACGAAGGAAACTCATCATTCGAGGTGATGACCTCTTCGACTAACTCATTTTCATTCAATTTAGTTTCTTTTACCTTTATTTCATTTTGCATGCATTAAGGACAATGCTTCTCTTGAGTTTGGGGGTATTTGTTTCTAGTTAGTTTCATATTTAGTTGCATTCATCTTTAGTAATCGCATATAGGTTGCATATGTTACTTGTCATGCCTTTGATTGAGTTTAATTGCTAAGAGTTGTTGAATATCTAATGATGAATTTTTGCCACTGCACTTAATTGAAAGAACCTTTATTTTAGGATTGCATTAAAAGAACTTAGAATCTTACTATGATGCTAAATATCATTGACACGGTTGTGACTTGTTGATTGATAGAAACTTAGTGAACTTAGGTTTCTTAAAATTTGGGTAAATTAAAATTGAAAATTAAAAGTTAAAGTTTTGCTAGAGGTGCCCGAAACCGGCTCTAGTAGTTAATGCACATTAAAGAATCGCTAGAGGTACCCGAAATTGGCTCTAGTCGACTAAATTAAAATAAGAAATTGTTGAATCACTAGAGGTGCCCGAAATTGGCTCTAGTGAAAACAAAAATAAATACCCCGGTAATTAAATTGTTAAAAACTTATTGTTCACATCAGATCTTGAAAATCAACTTGTATACAACTACGCACACACATTGTCACAAGCATTATAGTTTGGTTCCGAGTAATTTTTGTGCCATTCGAAAAATTAAAAGGTGGTCATACTTTGTGCCACGGTTTTGAGGTTTAAATTCAAGTTTGAAGCATGTCTTTGATGATTAAAGTCTTGGCAAGTAATTGTTAGTTTGCATTGCTTGAGGACAAGAAATAGTTCGAGTTTGGGGGTGTTAAGTGTTTAAAAGTATTATTTTTATTACACTCTTTACTCATATTATTGTTAGACTTAAGCTTATTTTAATTGCATTTTTAGTCATTCATATAGATTTGCATTGTTTCTTTTGTGCTTGTGCCTTATTTCATGTTTCGGTTACTTTTTGTGAAAAAGATATTGTTTTGGGTTGTTTTATGCGTGTAGGATTAATTGCCCGAGCGAGCTGAAAGTTTCCGAAGCAACTGGAAACTAAGAAAAGGAAATTGCCGATTTCTTTGGGGATGAAATCCATACAATTCAGGCAATCATGAAGGACAAGGATAAATCCTAAAGGAGTTGGAGTTCCATGAAGAGATCAAAGGGGGATTAAATTCCAAGAGTTTTAGGAGAAGTTTTTGGAGAAATAAAATATATATATTAAAAGAGATTTATCTCTTTAATGCTATTTAATTCCAACCAAACTTTCTCATCAAGAAAGACTTTGACCTAGATATCTTCTATAAATAGAAGACCTAGCCACCTACTTTAAAGACATGTTCAATTAGAGAGAAAGAGACGAGAGAAGGCTGATGCTCGATATCATCTTCTTCTTCCTTCTTGTTCGACTAGATTCATGCTAGGGATATTCTATTTTGTGTTTCTTATGAACCCAGCCATGAACTAAACTTTATTTGGCTTGAGTTATTGTGTTTTTGTGGTTGTGAAAACAATTGGGTTTGTTTAGGTATTTGAGTTTGCAATTTTAATTCAAGGTTTGTTCATTTTTAGTTCTTAATTTTGTTTACGAGTGAATTATGAGAGGATCTCGTAAATTCATCCATTTATCTAATATCGGGAGATTTAGATTCAAGAAACGAATGAGCATGATCTTTATTCAATCAATCGATGGTGAAGACTAATTCGACTTAGGGATAAATTGCAAATTTCAACGGCTAAAAGAAGCGCAAGATCGGTTGTTGTCCACCCTTGGTTCACGTAGGGATGTATTATCAAGGCATGCACAATTGACTAGTGTTTCGAATTAGGGATAAGGAGAAACAATTGAAGAACGCTTCGCTGAACCTTGAAGGTTGTCGCCCAGTTGCCCAAGAAATCGCTCCACTAGTTGCCTAGGCAATCACTCCACTAGTTGCCCAGGCAATCCGACTGTTGCCAGTTGCCAAGGCAATTGAGTTACTCTTACACTCAATTACCAAGACGATCCATTCATCTACCACTCCACGACTCATGATAACCCGACCTATTCTCTCTTATTCAATTACATCTGTCTTTTATTTACTTGCTCTTTTATCTTACTCATTTAAATCAACTCCTATTATCACTTGTATTTTTATCTTTTCAGTGCGAGAAATTAGATTTCTGAAGTAGCATCAATCCCCGTGGAGACGATATCTATTTTATACTATAACTTGCGACGTGTACACTTGCACTAATTGCGAAGCACTTAAAACATGCAACAGTCACCACGAGAGGTATCACTTTGTTTTGGTTACAATGGCTATGTAACCTTATGTTCTTTTAGATCATGTCGAATTGTGAGAAGATTTTGTTGCGCATTAATCTTTTGGGTTCTACAACATAAGTTAAGTTCTTGATAACATATTCGTGGGACAATTTTGTTAGGATACCATTGGGTTTTGCTTGTCGTCTGTAATGTACCGAGCGAAGATGAATGCATTCGAAGGGAAAGAATCAATTGAGATTTCGGTCGTTCCGTTTGGAAACAAGCGCTTTAACTGCTAAGTATGGTAAGAGATCAGAGTTGCGCATCGGGAAAGGTGTGAGGTCTTGGAAGAGTCAATAATTTTCATCATCTTTTGTTGAGTATTGGGTTCAAATTTCGAGGACAAAATTTCTTTTAAGGAGGGGAGAGTTGTAATGAACCAATTCTTGGGTTAGTGAATCAGTCTCGGGCCCGAGTTATGTGCCTTAATCTTGGAAGGATAAGTTAAAAGGCTTTTAGGTTAGGCCCAATAATTTGGAAGAGAATGTTTGAATTTTAAATAGGTATGAGTGGTTGAAAAAGCAAGGAAGATATTATGAGGAGAGAGAAGAAGGAAAAAGAAAAATATGGATAGTGGGAGAGAGAAGAGGAAATGAAATGAAAGGAAAGTTAAGGGGGTGAGTTAATCTCTGATCTATAGAGATCCAACCATCCGTTTTCTACACCTCTACCACCATTGGGTTCATCTCGTCAAGACAAGTTCATAGGTACCAGTGGCGTCGCCATTAAAGCCATCGTCGGAGGGGTGAGAGAAAAGAAGTTTTGGATTTCCAGTTGAAAGGGTTAGAGTATTTAGAACGCAAAACTGAGGCCTCCATCATGTTCATCGGCATCGAGAGAGTCAATTTGGAAGTTCGTTGCCATATACACGTGGGTGACTTCCAACCGAGGAAGCAGATATATCAGCTGTTGGGCCAAGCCGTTGGGCTTGCTGCGGAGCTAGTCTATTAGCCGAGCTCAAGCCGACCTACATGCTGAGCCAGCTGCCAGCTGTCGCGCCGTTGTTGAGTTTTTTGGGACCTTACTCGGGGGTTTCTCGACTTTCTAAGTCTATTGGACCAATCCGTTTTGCTAAATTCGAACCCACTAAGCTGTTGTTACACGTTTTATCCCTTAAAATAGCTCGATAGTGTGAAATGACTTATGTAGTTGTATTTGTTTTATCTGAGGATTTAGTGGACTCAAATATGGGAATTAAAGAGATGTTTGGAGGAGCTTGGATGGGGATTTATCACTTGGACTTAAGGTTAGTACACCTCGAATTCATATTGTTTCATGAGCATCATAAATGTGACTGCTTTGCGTGTTAGTATCTGCAAAATAGGTAGACGATGAATATGCATGTTTGGAGACCGATAGTATGAGATTTAATATTTACAAGATGTATGTTGATGTTGTGAATATGATGAGACTCGATAAGGCTTTAAAGATCATTTAGGGTCGTCTGAGATGCTTGTATGATTATTTGATGATTGATTGATTGGTCGATAAATTGTGATGCTTTGAATGCTTGTTCGAATGGATTGACGTGATTTGATGAAAATTATACTTAAGGAATAATACCAATAAATACTCGATTTAATGATTATAACGCCGATAATTAATATTAATTAATTAAATGCGTTAGTAAACAAACTCTAATAACTTTCATAAGCTTTAAGGATCGAATAAAGCGTGTAAATATCATAGTTCAAAGGAATGGTGCAAATCCGTGAATAAGGAGGGTATCGATACAAGCTTTGGCCGTACCAATATTAGTGGAAATCTAGGATTTCCAGTAAGCAGTTTCTGTATCGGTACGTGTGTGAGTACCGATACTCGAGGGTATCGCATTGATACTCATGTTCGAATACCAGTGCTTAATACGCTAAATAATCAATCAATGTAATTTAAGGGTGAAAATTGATGTGTATATTAATAATGAGATTATACCTTGATAAATGAGATAACGAAGATTAATTGAGGTAATAAATGAGATTAATTATATACTTATCCATGATGAATTAACAACTTGGTAATGTAAAATAAATGATGTGATGATGACTAGCAAAAATAGGGGATCCTTGGGATCACATTGCTTGCATGCCAAGTAGGCATTTGTTTGGTTGAGTCTTCTTGATTGATGGGATCCGGATACCTAGAGAAAGAGTGTTGGAACACCATGATTAGGGATACCGAATGGAGGTTATCGATGCTCTGTGACCAGGGCCTCATTCGAAGATACTCGGTGGGGGATTCCGAGTATTGATGCATGTTCTGATGCTATGTGAACCGGCCTCACCAGGGGTGTATGTTTCGATGCTTGGTGACTCGGTCTCACCCAGAGTGTAGATGCTCGAGGGGGGATTCCAAGCAAGGTTGTATATTCCGATGCTACGTGACTTGATCTCACCCGGAGTGTATGTTTCGATGCTTCGTGACCAAGCCTCACTCCAGAGTTGTTGTTGTTGTTGTTGATATGTGTTTTGCCTAGATTAGTTCTAAAAGTTCATTATTCTTTAATTTCGTCTTAATTTTTTTACAATGTCAATTTATTTGTTTAAAAAACTCCAAATAAACATCTAATAATAGACTAAGACATGGAAATAAACAAAATTTTATTTCAATTTGCATCCATAAGTTTGTATATTTATATAATTATATTAATTTGTATAAATTAAAAGAAAGATAAAACAAAAATATTAATTTGTATAAATTAAAAGAAGGGTAAAACAAAAAATATTTTAATTTCTTCTTGATTAATAAAATTTATTTATGACATTACCAGGGAAGTCATTGGTTTCTCCCAATATTGAAACTAAAATGCGAACATCCTTATTTCGAAATACTTTGATATATGAAAAAAATCTATTATTTCAATTTCTGGCTTGTTTTGTTACTGAATTAAATTGAGTGGTTTTACATAAGCATAAAAATTAATTTTTGTTGGCAAAAAAAACTATTTTTATGTTACGACTCTTTCGTATACGCCTGTTATGGCTTATAACTTAGTTTAGATGGTTTGTTTGAGATCCAAGTTTGGTGAATCGACTTCTGACCATAGAGCACCGAAGAGGGTTATGTGGGTCGAGGTTAGAAGAAGAGAGAATGGAAGGATTAATTTACACTTTTTTTGAAACATACATTGTGTGGTCCATAAATTTGTAAGATTAATTCAATTTTAAGTCCAATTCAATGTGTTATCTAATTCGAACAAACATATTTATGTATCTACTCAAGAGTCAATATTCTCTGATAGCTAATAGAAGTTATTTCTTCTATGAACTTTAAATAACATAACAATTATAAAATAAATTATTTGCTCGTGATAATTTTATAAATTACAAATTGATTTAAATTGTCTACTAATATAAGTTATCTTATGTATTATAAAGAATTTCATAATACAATTTATAATTAGTTAACCATTTAGTAAATAGTGAGATGATATTATTGGCACCATTGCTTTGCATGAAATTCATATAATGTGCATAAGAAATAACTAAATAAAACACACACATTTAGAGCAAGCATATTTGGTCTGTTGACTAAGTTGTTCATCTTTGTTCCCTTATATCCCCTTAGATCATGAGTTTAAACCTACTAAGAGCACATTTCTTTCTCCTTCTAAATTTTTTTCTTCACATCTCTTTTAAATAGGATTAGAATTTATCAAAAAGAAGAAGAAAGAAAACACACAAATTTATTAAATGAATCAGTTTGGACAACTACAATTATTAAGCTCTTAGGATACAAATGTTTTAGATTAATGTATTTAGCCATTTTGTGAGGCCTCATTTCGTTGGTGTTGGTCTTAGCGGAGTTGTTTTCGGGTCTCGACCGGAGGGGCATTTGTACATGTCCAAATTGTTTAATAATATTTATTTTTGAGGTTAATTTTTTTAATACTTATTATTATGAGTTTACTATTAAAATATACTTTTTAGTAGTTGTTATTAAAGGTATAATTTTTTTTCTCAATATTTATTATTAGGGGTCTACTCTTAAAATTTGAAATTTCTCAAAATTTATAATTAGAGGTCATTTTTTTTTTCCAATAGTTGTTATTAGGGCTTGATGTTTTTAATACTTGTTATTATAGACATACTCTTATTTTTTTCAACACTTGTTATTAGAGGATCAATTTTTTAATACTTGTTTTAGGGGAATATTCTTAAAATTTATTTTTTTCTATTAGTTGTTATTAGGGTCCAATACTTTTTCAACACTTGTTATTAAGAGCATATTGGAGTATATTGAAGTATTTCGGTTAGTTATCCAGCTACATTAGGTTAGTTAGTATATGTCTATAAATAACTTTATTTCTTTCTTCATTAGTCACTTTTATTCTTTTGTAAAAATTACTTTACATTCATCAATAAAGGTCTTTTACCGTTTCATCGGTTATTATATGGTATCAGTCGTTTTTCCGCTTCTTCTTCCCTCTTCTTCTTGTTTTTCTTTTCACCGATTCTTTGTTTCTCTCGAAAGAATCATGGTTAACGTTTCCACTTTTTTGGATTCTGTTTCCAATGATACATTTGACAATGGTGGAAATCCATATTACATACATCAATATGATAATCCTGGTGTTATGCTTGTTACTCAGCCTCTTGGCAATGATAATTACAATAGCTGGAAGTGATCCATGTTGATGGCTTTGTCTGCTAAGAACAAGATAGGTTTTGTTGATGGATCGATTTCTTCTCCAGCATCTTCTTTCTCCAATTTTGGTGCATGGACGCGCGCAAACAATTTGGTAAGCTCTTGGATCTTGAATTTAGTTTCCAAGGATATAGTTGCTAGTCTTCTGTATCATTCTGTTGCTGCTGATATATGGAAAGATCTTAAAGATCGTTTCCAATAGAACAATGGTCCTCGCATTTTTCAATTGAAAAAGAAGCTAAGTGATTTGGTTCAAGGCACCATGTTTGTTAGCACTTACTACACCAGTCTCAAGATTATTTGGGACGAATTGGTTTCGGTTAAGCCTTCTTATACATGCTTATCATGTTCTTGTTGTGGTCTTCGAAAGGTTCTTGAGGATCAACAAAAAGAACTCGTTATGCAGTTTCTTATGGGCTTGAATGATTCTTTTTCTCATGTGCGTAGTCAGATTTTGCTTATGGATCCTATGCCATCCATAACCAAAGTTTTTTGTTTGGTCATTCAAGATGAGAATCAATGATCTATGGTCTGTAATAATCCAGTTACAGAAACTGCCTTTGTGGCTAAGTCAAATATCAATCTTCGAAAAACTAGGCCCAGTGCAGTCATTGCAACATTCTTGGGCATACTAAGGATAAATGCTATAAACTTCATGGATATCCTCCAGGGTATCTTTCTCGATCGAAGCAGTCTCACACAAGCAAGGTTCATGCCAATGTCATTGCCTCAAGTGATTCTCAACAATCACTTTCAAGTATTTCAAGTGATTCTCTCACCAACACTCAATGTCAGCAACTGATCAATATGCTTACCACTCAGTTGCAATCCACCTCTAATGCAGAATTACATTCTTCCTCGATCAACATTGTTGAGATTTTAGGGGCTCAATTCGATCAACCGTTCTTGCTCGCCAAGTGTGGAGAAGTTGGATAATTGGGTGTTTTAGTGGGAGATGAAAAATTGGCAATTTGACACAAGGATTTATGGTGGTTCAACCTTTTAACCAAGGTTTACATCCACTACCTTAGCTCCCCACTAAGGATTTCCAAACAAATTCACTAAGAATTTCGTCCCCTTTTCTCGGCTTAGGAGAAACCATTACAATGATCAAGCTTTCTACCAAAGCTTGATCAAACACTCTCTTACAAGAGAAAGACTTAGCAAACTAGAAATCCCTCTAATAGGTGTGTGTGTTTGCAATACTAAGCTCTCACCCAAAACCTAAACACTTGAGCAAATTTAACAATGTTTAGCTCACAAGTGTTGTCTAAGCAAGAAATAAACAATTTAAGCTCTAGACAAATTTTGACATCATAATGTTGTAACAATTGAAGCATTAACCATTACAAGATGCTTGGAGGTCCCTTTTACACTCCTTGAAGAGTTTGCAGCCGTTACTAGCCGTTGGAATTGAATTGGAGCCGTTGGAGCCTTTATTTCCAACCATAAATGCAGTTTTGCAGCTTGGCGTATCGATACTCGTCAAACCGTATCGATACGGTCTCAATGAGGAATTAGCCGCTGGGCTTCTTCAGGTGATGCGTATCGATACGCTTACCTAGCGTATCGGTACGATCCTGCAATTAAAAGACCGTTAGGAAAATGACCGTTGGGGTGGTTAGGCGTATCGGTACGCGATACACCCGTATCGATACGCGACAAGCCGTTGGGCTATTTCAAATCACACCGTTTCGATACGGCTAAGCGTAACGGTACGGGTTTTGGCTACTGGAAAAATCAGGTAGTTGAAACCCTAAGGCGTATCGGTACGATCCTAGACCGTACCGGTACGGGTACTTGAAAGGGCTGGTTTTGACTACTTTAAATGTACTTTAAAATCATTCCAAAGCCTTTAAAAACCCTTAAACATATTTTCAAGTTGTTTTTGACTAAAAACATATTTTAAATTCTTTTCAATTTAGTCCAAAACAGTTTTCAAATATTATATCAAAACATTAGCTCTACAATCTCCCCCTTTTTGATATAATAAAACCAACTTGAAAAATTGTTTGGGATTCTCCCCCTTTAACTTTAAAATTGTGAATAAGAGATTAAAGATATGAAATCAAGATAAAGCTCCCCCTTATTCATTTGAAAATTCAATTTTTCAAACCATTTCTCCCTCTTTTTGTTATATCAAAAGAATTTAAAAATACATTGAGCTCAAAATAACATAGGAGGCAAAAAAAATTTGACACACTTAAAATTTTGGTTTAAAAATTGGCTCCCTCTTTCTCAAAGCATCATAAGAATGTTAGTTCAACATATATGATTATATAGTTGACATAAATGAAAATAAATCAAATAAAGACAAAAGCAACTAGATTTTACCACACTTGAACACAGGGGAGGATGTGAAGCCTTCATTCTTCAAGTATTTTTCCTTTGTGTGCATGGAGCTCCCCCTCAATTTTTGACTTGTTGATCACTCTCCATCATACCTAGCACAAGACAATCAAGTAATTTTTGGTATCCAAATTGCTTTGGATCCATAGACATTAGTAGCACAAAATTTAGTCCCCTTAGGAATCCATTTTTCAATTTCATCCTTTTTAGTTGAAGTGGTTAGTCCTTTTGGGACCCAAAAACTTCTAAAACACTTTCCATTCACAAATCTAGGGGCACTAGATTGTCTTACATAAAAGTTTGATTTTCCAAAATTATTTTTCTTTTCAAGTTCATTGGAAATCAAATCTTTTTCTTTTTGAACTTTAAGAAGCAAATTTTGTAAATCAAAACATTTTTGTTCAAAATCTTTCAATTTTGCTTCAAGTTCAAGATTTGTTTTGGGAAGCAAATCATTTTCAATTTTTATTTTTGAAATCAACTTTTTGTTCTTGGAAAATGATGCCTTGAATTTCAAAAGCAAATCATCATAGGCATCTTGTAACTCATCAAATGTATAAGAATTTGAAATAGATGAGTAAGAAGTTACCTCCCCCTCATTGAGGGCCATCAAGCATAGGTGGGCTACTTCATCATCGTCGGAGTCTTCATCACTCCATGTGGCCATATATGCTTGTTTTGAAGATGATCCCCTCTTTTTGGATTTTTGGGAGTCCTTCATCTTCTTCCTCGATTCATGCTTGGATTTATCCATTTCGCTCTTCATGAACCGGGTGAATTTGTTGAAGAGATAGGCCATCTCTTCATCCTCACTTTCCTCCTCACTTAAATCTACATGGTGGCATGTAGAGGATTTGAGAGCTACGACACTTGCATTGATGCCTAGCTCCATGATATTCTTCTTCCCCATCGCTCTAATCTCTTCCTTCTTCTTCTCCTCTTCTTTGTTTTTCTTCATTATTTGGTGAGTGAGAAGTGACCCCATGAGTTCATCAAGCTTCAAGGTTTCGAGATTCTTGGCTTCGATGATGGCGGTCCTCTTTGAGTCCCATGACTCGGGAAGGGAGTAGATGAGCTTTCGAACAAGCTTCTCTACCGGAATGGCTTCTCTATAGCCCTTGAGACCATTTGTGATTGTGGAGAACTTATCAAACATCTTCTCGATGTTCTCTTCCGGATCCATCTTGAAGTTCTCATACTCTAAGGTGAAGAGCCCGATCTTGGTCTCCTTGACTTCATCGGTTCCCTCGTATGTGACTTTAAGCTTGTCCCATACCTCCTTGGCACTCTCACAAGAATACATTTTCTCATAGATGGTTGGGCCAAATGCATAAAAGAGCATGTGCAAGGCTTTGCATTTAAGCTCCATCTTCTTGCGATCGTCGGCACTCCATTTTGCTTTGCTTCCTTGAGGCACGAACGAACCATCTTCAACTATGTCCCATAGCTTGTAGTCTCTTGACTTCAAGAAGAATTTCATCTTTGTCTTCCAATGGGCATAGTGATTTCCGTCGAAGAAGGGCGGTTTGCCGATGGATTGCGCCATTTGAGCCGGTTGGTGAAATGTTGATCGAGCTTGCCGGATCTTCTCAATAGGATGTGAATCCCCTTCGATTGAGTCAAGCTCTGATACCAATTGTTGAGATTTTAGGGGCTCGATTCGATCAATCGTTCTTGCTCGCCAAGTGTGGAGAAGTTGGATAATTGGGTGTTTTAGTGGGAGATGAAAAATTGGCAATTTGACACAAGGATTTATAGTGGTTCAACCTTCTAACCAAGGTCTACATCCACTACCTTAGCTCCCCACTAAGGATTTCCAAACAAATTCACTAAGAATTTCGTCCCCTTTTCTCGGCTTAGGAGGAAATCGTTACAATGATCAAGGTTTCTACCCAAAGCTTGATCAAACACTCTCTTACAAGAGAAAGACTTAGCAAACTAGAAATCCCTCTAATAGGTGTTTGTTTACAATACTAAGCTCTCACCCAAAACCTAAACACTTGAGCAAATTTAACAATGTTTAGCTCACAAGTGTTGTCTAAGCAAGAAATAAACAATTTAAGCTCTAGACAAATTTTGACATCATAATGTTGTAACAATTGAAGCATTAACCATTACAAGATGCTTGGAGGTCCCTTTTATACTCCTTGAAGATTTTGTAGCCGTTACTAGCCGTTGGGATTGAATTGGAGCCGTTGAAGTCTTTATTTCCCACCATAAATGCAGTTCTACAGCTTGGCGTATCGATACTCGTCAAACCGTATCGATACGGTCTCAATGAGGAATTAGCCGTTGGGCTTCTTCAGCTGGTGCGTATCGATACGCTTACCTAGCGTATCGGTACAATCCTGCAATTAAAAGACCGTTGGGAAAATGACCGTTGGGGTAGTTAGGCGTATCGGTACGTGATACACCTGTATCGGTACGCGACTAGCCGTTGGGCTATTTCAAATCACACCGTATCGATACGTCTAAGCGTATCGGTACGGGTTTTGTCTACTGGAAAAATCAGGTAGTTGAAACCCTAAGGCGTATCGGTACGGTCCTAGACCGTACCGGTACGAGTACTTGAAAGGGCTGGTTTTGACTACTTTAAATGTACTTTAAAATCATTCCAAAGCCTTTAAAAACCCTTAAACATATTTTCAAGTTGTTTTTGACTAAAAACATATTTTAAATTCTTTTCAATTTAGTCTAAAACATTTTTCAAATATTATATCAAAACATTAGTTCTACAAACATGTCTCTGCAGGTAAGATTCTTTCTTTATTAATGCGTTTGGTTCTTTAGGTTTACAAACATGTTGGATTATTGATTTAGGAGCATCCAAACATGTTTGTTCTTGCAAAAATTTGCAAAAATCTTTTTGAGTCATTATATCCTATTGAATGTGGTAATATTTTGCTCCCTAATAAAACTTTTGTTCCTGTCCGATATGCTGGCACGATCAAACTCTCTTCTCAATTAATTCTTGAAAATGTTCTTTATGTTCCTGAATTTAAATTCAATTTATTATTTGTTAGTTGTTTAGTTAAGGATTCTAATTTTCAGGTTTTATTTTCTCATGCTCATTGTGTCATTCAGGACCTGCAGCATATGATTGGGAAGGGTGAACTTTGTCAAGGCTTATATCTTTTGAAGCTTCATGTTCATAATGTTGTTTCTGAACAATTGCCTATCTCCGATTCTACTGGTGTTACTGGTGTTAATGTTGCTTTCAGCTGGCATGATAGACTTGGACATCCAAGCCCTCGTGTTTTAGATTCCCTTAAAGATGTTTTGCATTTACTTGATAGTAATAAGAAATCCATTTCTTCTATCTGTCCTATTGCAAAGCAACATCATCTTCCATTTCCCCATTCTTATACCCGTGTTGTATCCATTTTTTGACTTGATTCACTGTGACATATGGGGACCTTTCAAAACCCCTACTTACAATAATCAATGATATTTTCTAACTCTTGTAGATGATTTTTCTCGCAATACATGGACTTTCTTATTACAACATAAGTATGATGTTCTCACCATTATTCCCAACTTTATAAACTTTGTTAAGAGACAGTTCAATGATAATATCAAATGCTTTCGGTCTGACAATGCCCATAAGCTTAAATTTACTAATTTGTTTTCTAAACTTGGAATTTTGCATCAATTCTCTTGTGTTGAGACTCCTCAGCAAAACTCGATTGTTGAGCGTAAGCATCAACATTTATTGGTTGTTGTTCGTGCGTTGTTTTTTCATTCTCGGGTTCCTATAAGGTTTTAGGGAGATTGTGTTTTAAAAGCAACCTTTCTAATAAACACATTACCCTATCCCATTCTTGATAATCGGACACCTTATGAATTATTACATTCTCATCCTCCTGCTTATCAAAATTTAAAATCTTTTGGTTGTTTTTGTTTTGTGTCCACATTGAAAGCTAATCGTGGAAAGTTTTCTCCACGTGCTTTGCCTGGAGTGTTCTTAGGGTATGTTTATGGTGTCAAAGGTTATAAGGTGTACATGTTACAGTCTCAAACCATTGTTGTGTCTCGTGATGTTGTTTTCCATGAGGATATTCTTCCTTTTCATAATATTACTTCGAGTGATTCGATTATTGATCCTTTTCCTCAATTCTCTTTTCCTAAGGTTCTAACTGATAATGGTGTTGATTCTGTTACACGTTTTACACAGGATATTTCAATCACTGAAAATGAGGTTCTCACTGACACTGACATTCCCTTGTCTCGTCCTTCCATGCAGGCTGATAATATAGAAGATTCTGCACATGGTGATAACGACCAAGAAGCTCCTAATGATCAAACAGACCTTCCTAATGATCATGCAGATTCTTTCACTGAACCTATTGATAATATTCATGCTCATGTTCCACATAATGATAATATCCATGATCATGTTTCACATAGTGATACTGTTCCTAATGCTCATGCAGATTCTTTTAACGTTGATTGCATTCCTCCTTCCCATACTGTTCATGATTCACATGTTGATAATCCTCAAAGGATCCTTCGCAGATCATCGTGTATGACTCATAAACCTTTATATATTGAAAAATATTATAGCACCAATATGATTTCAATTTCTTGTCCATACTCTATTGATAAATATATATCTACTTCCAAATTAAATCCTTTATATTTAGCTTTTGTGTCTAATATTTCTCTTACTAACGAGCCTTCCTTTTATCATCAGGCTATTAAGTTTCCTGAATGGCGAGCTACCATGAATGAAGAACTTCATGCAATGGAGGCTTTGAACACATGGTTTGTTGTTCCACTCTCTGAAGGCAAGCAACCTATAGACTGTAAATGGGTCTATCGAATCAAATATAATACTGATGGCACTGTAGAAAGACATAAAGCACGGCTCATGACTAAAGGTTTTACTCAAATCGAAGGGATAAACTACGTTGATACATTTTCTCCTGTGGCTAAAATGACATCCTTCAAAGTTCTTTTAGCACTTGTTGCTGTAAACATATAGCATCTTCTACAGCTCGATGTAAACAATGCATTTCTAAATGGATTGCTTGATGAGGAAGTTTACATGAAGCTGCCTTTGGGATATGAATCAAATGTTTCTGGTTCGAACTTGGTTTGCCATCTACACAAGTCAATATATGGGCTTAAGCAAGCATCCAAACAGTGGTTTTTTTGCATTTTCAAAGGTGGTTCTTCAATATGGATTCATCCAATCCCCTTCTGATCATTCCTTGTTTACCAAAGGATCTTGAGATGACTTCATTGCCTTATTAGTGTATGTGGATGATATTGTCCTTGCTGGCAAAAAGTTGGATCTCTTACATGCTATTCAAACCTTTCTTCAAATAAAATTCAAACTCAAAATCTTAGGAAACTTAAGATTCTTTTTGGGGTTTGAAATTGCTCGCAATGCCACTGGAATTTCTCTTTCTCAAAGGCATTATGCATTGAAACTACTTGAAGATACGGGTACACTTTCTAAGAAACCCACTGATCTCCCTCTTGTTGTCATCAACAAACTCAGTATGCATGAAGGAGAATTACTTGATGATCCATCATTATACAGAAGATTGATTGGTCGGTTGCTTTATCTCACTCATACCATGCCATATATTGCCTATATTGTTCACCTGCTTAGTCAGTTCGTTTTTTTCTCCTCGAAAACCTCATCTTAACGCTGCATATCATCTTCTTGCCTATATCAAACATGCTCCTGGCGTTGGATTGTTCTTTTCAACAACGTCGAACCTACAAGTGAGCTGTTTTGTGGACTCAGACTATGGCTCCTGTCCTAGCACAAGACGGTCAACTACTGGTTTTGGCCCCTTTCTTGGCGATACATTGATCTCATGGAAATCTAAGAAACAGTCTGTTGTTAGCCGTTCTTCATGCGAAGCTGAATACATGGCCATGGCGTCTGCTACATGTGAACTTGTATGGCTATCAACACTTCTATCTTCTTTCAACATTTTTGTTCCCCAAACATCATTGTATTACGACAATCAATCTGCCATCCACTTAGTACAAACCAGGTGTTTCATGAACGAACAAAGCATATTGAGGTGGATTGTCACTTCATTCGTGAGAAAGTGTGTTATGGTTTTCTCAAGATCTTTCATGTTCGATCATGCAACCAATTGGCAGACATGTTTACAAAGGCTCTCAATCTTCCTGCTTTTCGCTCGCTTATGGCCAAGCTGGGCCTTCTCAACATTCATGCTGATTAGGCTCCATCTTGAGGGGGGCTATTGGAGTATATTGAAGTATTTTAGTTAGTTTCAGATAGTTATCCAGCTAGGATAGGTTAATTAGTATATGTCTATAAATAGCTTTATTTCTTTCTTCATTAGTCACTTTTATTCTTCTGTAAAAATTACTTTACATTCATCAATAAAGGTCTTTTACCGTTTCAACGGTTGTTATAAAGCACACCCTTAAAATTTATTTTCTTCTAATACTTGTTATTGGAGGGCCAGTTTTTTCTATTACTTATTATTAGTGGTGTATTCTTAAAATTCAAAACTTTTTTAATATTTATTATTTATTAAGGGTATAACTTTTAAATTCCCCTATAAACCATCAAAAATATATAAAAAACGGACTTGTTGACTATGATTATTATTATCGCAATATCATAAAGTAAATCTACACTAAGAATGACCTCAAGGTCATCATGTAAATCTTTTTGAAACCAAACGGCTTTCTTTGTAGCCTTTGATGCAGCCGTGTATTTGACTATATATACTTTACATTTTGCGAGCATATAATTTTTTTGGTGAAATTACAAAGGATAAACTACACAAAAGGGTCACTAAAGCAATAGAAAGTCGTCGAAATCATTTTTAAACCGGCGTAAAAATAGTTTGACGATTATTTTTGTGAATTAATATTTTTACGTTTAAATTCGATTTTGAAAAAAAGTTGGAGTCACCACTGATCGCTTCGAGGTAAACCGGACACCGTAAAATAAACTAGAAATTCATTTCTTAAAATTTGGGTTCGGGAGTCGGTTATATGTGGGGAAGGGATAGCACCCCACGAATGCTTGTTATCGGTATCTTTTAATTTTACGTAGCACTTTGGCATTTCGAATAACAATTTGAATTTAATTTTACCATAATTATTGATTAAATTTTAATTCCAAATGGATATATCTTTTTATAAGAAAATATATTTTATTCTAATATGAGATTAGAAGTGCCCTATTACTTTAGGACACTTCGATTTGTATTCGAAAATATATTTCCAACATAAAAGGTTTTTATGTATGATCAATTATTTTCTTGTTAATTTTAAGTTCTAACTTCAAAAAAGCCCTAATTAATTGAATTATTTAAACTATGAATATTATTAAATTTAAGATATTTATGAAATAACACTCAATTGCATGAGCATTATTCATATTAAACTCTAAATTGAATAATATTCCAAATTTAATTGGTGAATCTAATTATTTAAGTACTAGCCCTAATTAAGGCTTTAATTTAATTATCTAAGTTAATTGTCATTTTTTAGGTTTAAATAAGTATTAAATGTTCTACTTAAAAGTCTCATTGGGTAACATCTCATTACAATGAGACACTATCCAGCTTAGAACTTCAAAGCTTCTCTTTCAATACTCATTTATTTTCTACAATTATCTCTCATATTTAATTATTTAATTCTATTATTTTTGTTCAAAAGGGATAACTTTCATTACTAAAACGAAGACACAGTACAGACTCGATAATAAGCAACCGAAAACACCACAACCAACAACCATTCCCAAGAGCAAGAAGGCCAACATCATAACAATCCGAAAGAAAACAATAAGAAAACACCACAAGAACACATAAACTAACAACAAATAACCATCCTTGGCAAGGGACCAAACAGCCGCATCCTCCATCTGCAATGGGGAAATTTGGCAACACAGGACACGTTTGAGAGACTTAAGCTGGTGACAAAACGAATCATCTACAGAGCCTGGTAGAACAACACCATCATGCCTTCGCCTAAGAGCTCTATCCAGAGGCAGGCTTCCGTTACATCGATAACGACCCTTATCAAGGCAAGCGATACAATGATTATCAGTCACGCACCGATCAGAAGACCAGATCCCCAGTTGTTCCCAAGTTACAACCGCCGCGACATCAACCGAAACAAAGCCAAAGCGAAACAAAGACTTAGCAAAACTAAAAGCAAACTATTGAGTGTGTAAAAGTTCTATATTTTACCCCCTATTTAACCCATATTTCTGCTGCATTCAAGCATAATTCATTGCATTTAGGACATATTTCATTCATACATCACAAGTATATTAAATGGCACAGTTGCTACTGAAATTGGTTACTTTTGCAGGTAGCTGCTGTAGCAGATGCAGGGTAGTGGAGAAGCAGAGCTGGAACACATGACTACAGACGAGAAGAAGGATGCTGCCATGGCCGCTGCCGTGGCAGCGAATGACGACAGCAATGGTGAAGGGAAGAAGTGAAGTGGAGCTCGATAGAAAGAGGAAATTATGCCGGTCTGTCGTGGAGCACTCTTATATTTTTCTGAGCCTTAGATCAGAATGAAGGCCAAGCCCAAAGTTCAAGGAAGAAACTCCAAGCAAGAAGAGAGGACGAATTAAAGGCATCTACTCTAAAGATTTAGTCTTTAATAGAGTTGTACTTTAATTTAAACTTGTATTCTTGCCATATTAGAAAACTTGAACCCAAGGCCTATATAAAGGCATGTAATTCGACCTAGGGAAGGAGATCTCACTCTCTAGCCGTCTTCCCCTAAACCCTAGTCGTTTTCCCCCTTCTCATCATGTTCTAAACTTGTATGATGGCGATATTCTCCAACATGGTGGAGGACTTCCTGGAAATATTCATGGACGATTTTTCCGTCTTTGGGGACAATTTTGAAAGCTACTTAGGCAACCTACAAAAAGTACTCGAAAGATGCGAGAAAGCGAACTTAGTATTAAACTGTGAGAAATGTCACTTCATGGTGGATGAAGGGATAGTCCTAGGCCATAAAGTAAGCTGTCGCGGCATAGAAGTCGACAGAGCCAAGATTGAGGTGATTGAAAAGCTGCAACCTCCCACCAAAGTCGAGAGAATTCGGAGTTTCTTAGGGCATGCTGGATTCTATCGAAGGTTTATAGCCCATTTTTCGAAGATCACCAAGCCTCTATGCCACCTACTAAAGCAGAATTGTCCCTTCGACTTTAATGCTGAATGTACTAAGGCATTCAGAATACTGAAAGAAAAACTAGTAACAACCCCGATTGTACATCCACCGGACTGGAAGTTGCCATTCGAGATTATGTGTGATGCCAGTGATTATGCTGTAGGGGCAGCACTTGGACAGAGGAAAGACAAGCTATTCCACGTTATTTACTACGCTAGCAAAACACTCAACGATGCCCAAGTGAATTACACCACAACAGAGAAGGAATTGTTGGCTGTGGTGTTTTCAATTGACAAGTTCCGATCCTACATAGTTGGAACGAAAGTGGTGGTCCACACAAACCACTCTTCACTGAAATATCTGTTTGCTAAGAAAGATGCAAAGCCCGGATTGATTCTTTTGATTCTGCTGCTGCAAGAGTTCGACATATAAATCAAGGACAAAAAGGGGACAGAAAACCAAGTTGCAGATCACTTGTCAAGATTAGAGAAGAAAAAGAGTCTCCCATTAGACGAGACACACATACTGGAGACCTTCTCAGATGAGCAGTTGTTCGCTGCCACAAGCACTGCCGCGACAGCCATGACGGCATGTAAGTTTTCTGAACTCCTCTGGTATGCTGATTTCGTTAATTATCTAGTTAGCGGAATATTTCCTCCTGACCTTAATTATCATGCTAGGAAAAGGTTCCAAAATGATGTTAAGCATTATTATTGGGATGAACCTCTTGTTTTCAAAATGTGTACAGATCATATCATCAGGAGGTGTGTACCACAGGATGAGCAGGAAGTTGTGCTTCATCACTGCCATGCTTCGCAATATGGAGGACACTTAGGTGGTAACAAAACTGCTGCCAAGGTTTTGCAATCTGGTTTTTATTGGTCTTCACTGTTCAAGGATGCCCAAGCATACTACAAAAGCTGTGACAAATGTCAACAGACTGGAAACATCTCAAAGAGACATGAGATACCGCTACAAAACATTCTTGAAGTCGAAATCTTTGATGTTTGGGGGATTGATTTCATGGGACCATTCCCATCATCATGTGGGAATCTTTATATCCTCCTGGCAGTGGACTATGTGTCCAAATGGGTTGAAGCAATCGCCACGCAGAAAAATGATGCAAAGACCGTTCAGAGATTTCTACACAAGAATATTTTTTCTAGATTCGGCATCCCGAAGGTGATTATAAGTGATAAAAGGAGGCATTTTGACAATAGGGTTACAGTTGTTGCTTTAAAGAAATATGGTGTCAAACATCGGATCGCAACAGCTTACCACCCTCAGACCAATGGACAGGCCGAAATATCCAACAGAGAGGTAAAGAACTTTCTTGAAAAAATAGATAAACCAACTCGAAAGGACTGGTCTCTACACCTCAATGATGCACTCTGGGCCTACAGAACATCATTTAAAACTCCATTGGGAATGTCACCTACTATGCCCTCTACTATGCCTAGTTTACATTTTTCTAGATTCTATCGAAGGTTTATAGCCCATTTTTCGAAGATCACCAAGCCTCTTTGCCACCTACTAGAGCAGAATTGTCCCTTCGACTTTAAGGTTGAATGTACTGAGGCATTCGGAATACTGAAAGAAAAACTAGTAACAACCCCGATTGTACAACCACCGGACTGGAAGTTGCCATTCGAGATTATGTGTGATGCCAGTGATTATGCTGTAGGGGCAGCACTTATACAGAGGAAAGACAAGCTATTCCACGTTATTTACTACGCTAGCAAAACACCCAACGATGCCCAAGTGAATTACACCACAACAGAGAATGAATTGTTGGCTGTGGTGTTTTCAATTGACAAGTTCTGATCCTACATACTTGGAACGAAAGTGGTGGTCCACACAGACCACTCTACACTGAAATATCTGTTTGCTAAGAAAGATGCAAAGCCCAGATTGATTCGTTGGATTCTGCTGCTGCAAGAGTTCGACATAGAAATCAAGGACAAAAAAGGGACAGAAAACCAAGTTGCAGATCACTTGTCAAGATTAGAGAAGGGAATGAGTCTCCCATCAGATGAGACACACATACTAGAGACCTTCCCAGATGAGCAGTTGTTCGCTGCCACAAGCACTGCCGCGACAGCCATGGCGGCAGGTAAGTTTTCTGAACTCCCCTGGTATGCTGATTTCGTTAATTATCTAGATAGCGGAATATTTCCTCCTGACCTTAATTATCATGCTAGGAAAAGGTTCCAAAATGATGTTAAGCATTATTATTGGGACAAATCTTTTGTTTTCAAAATGTGTGCAGATCAGATCATCAGGAGGTGTGTACCACAGGATGAGCAGGAAGCTGTGCTTCATCACTGCCATGCTTCGCAATATGGAGAACACTTAGGAGGTAACAAAACTGCTGCCAAGGTTTTGCAATCTGGTTTTTATTGGCCTTCACTGTTCAAGGATGCTCAAGCATAATACAAAAGCTGTGACAAATGTCAACAGACTGGAAACATCTCAAAGAGACATGAGATACCGCTGCAAAACATTCTTGAAGTCGAAATCTTTGACGTTTGGGGGATTGATTTCATGGGACCATTCCCAGCATCATGTGGGAATCTTTATATCCTCCTGGCAGTGGACTATGTGTCCAAATGGGTTGAAGCAATCGCCACGCAGAAAAATGATGCAAAGACCGTTCAAAGATTTCTACACAAGAATATTTTTTCTAGATTCGGCATCCCGAAGGCAATTATAAGTGATGAAGGGAGGCATTTTGACAATAGGGTTATAGTTGTTGCTTTAAAGAAATATGGTGTCAAACATCGGATCGCAACAGCTTACCACCCTCAGATCAATGGACTGGTCGAAATATCCAGCAGAGAGGTAAAGAACATTCTTGAAAAAATGGTTAAACCAACTCGAAAGGACTGGTCTCTATACCTCAATGATGCACTCTGGGCCTACAAAACAGCATTTAAAACTCCATTGGGAATGTCACCCTATCGGCTGATTTACGGGAAAACATGTCATCTACCTGTTGAGATTAAGCACAGAGCATACTGGGTCATCAAGGCAGTGAACATGGACTTGGAAAAGGCAGGACAGAAAAGGCTTCTTGACATGAATGAGATTGAAGAAATTCGAGCAATGGCCTATGACAACGCAAGGATTTACAAGGACAAGACAAAGAAGTGGCATGACAAAAAAATAAATTATTATTATTATTATTAATTTAGGTAATATTTTCTTGAGGGCAAGCAAAAACTTGAGTTTGTGGGTGTGTTGAGTGTGTAAAAGTTCTATATTTTACCCCCTATTTAACCCATATTTCTGCTGCATTCAAGAATAATTCATTGCATTTAGGATAGATTTCATTCATGCATCACAATTATATTAAATGGCACAGTTGCTACTGAAATTGGTTACTTTTGCAGGTAGCTACTGTAGCAGACGCAGGGCAGTGAAGAAGCAGAGCTGGAACACAGGACTGTAGACGAGAAGAAGGATGCTGCCATGGTCGTTGCCGTGGCAGCCAATGACGACAACAATGGTGAAGGGAAGAAGTGAAGTGGAGCTCGACAGAAAAAGGAAATTAAACCGGTTTGTCGTGGAGCACTCTTATATTTTTCTGAGCCCTAGATCAGAATGAAGGTTAAGCCCAAAGTTCAAGGAAGAAACTCCAAGCAAGAAGAGAGGACGAATTAAAGACATCTACTCTGAAGATTTAGTCTTTAATAGAGTTGTACTTTAATTTAAACTTGTATTCTTGCCATATTAGAAAACTTGAACCCAAGGCTTATATAAAGGCATGTAATTCGACCTAGGGAAGGAGATCTCACTCTCTAGCCGTCTTCCCCTAAACCCTAGTCGTTTTCCCCCTTCTCATCATGCCCTAAACTTTTAAATTCCCCGATAAACCATCAAAAATATATAAAAAACGGACTTGTTGACTATGATTATTATTATTATCGCAATATCATAAAGTAAATCTACACTAGGAATGACCTCAAGGTCATCATGTAAATCTTTTTGAAACCAAACGGCTTTCTTTGTAGCCTTTGATGCAGCCGTGTATTTGACTATATATACTTTACATTTTGCGAGCATATAATTTTGTTGGTGAAATTACAAAGGATAAACTACACAAAAGGGTCACTAAAGCAATAGAAAGTTGTCGAAATCATTTTTAAACCGGCGTAAAAATAGTTTGAAGATTATTTTTGTGAATTAATGTTTTTACGTTTAAATTCGATTTTGAAAAAAAGTTGGAGTCACCACTGATCGCTTCGAGGTAAACCGGACACCGTAAAATAAAAAAGAAATTCATTTCTTAAAATTTGGGTTCGGGAGTCGGTTATATGTGGGGAAGGGATAGCACCCCACGAATGCTCATTATCGGTATCTTTTAATTTTACGTGGCACTTTGGCATTTCGAATAACAATTTGAATTTAATTTTACCATAATTATTGATTAAATTTTAATTCCAAATGGATATATCTTTTTATAAGAAAATATATTTTATTCTAATATGAGATAAGAAGTGCCCTGTTACTTTAGGACACTTCGATTAGTATTCGAAAATATATTTCCAACATAAAAGGTTTTTATGCATGATCAATTATTTTCTTGTTAATTTTAAGTTCTAACTTCAAAAAAGCCCTAATTAATTGAATTATTTAAACTATGAATACTATTAAATTTAAGATATTTATGAAATAACACTCAATTGCATGAGCATTATTCATATTAAACTCTAAATTGAATAATATTCTAAATTTAATTGGTGAGTCTAATTATTTAAGTACTAGCCCTAATTAAGGCTTTAATTTAATTATCTAAGTTAATTGTCATTTTTTAGGTTTAAATAAGTATTAAATGTTCTACTTAAAAGTCTCATTGGGTAACATCTCATTACAATGAGACACTATCCAGCTTAGAACTTCAAAGCTTCTCTTTCAATACTCATTTATTTTCTACAATTATCTCTCATATTTAATTATTTAATTCTATTATTTTTGTTCAAAAGGGATAACTTTCATTACTAAAACGAAGACACAGTACAGACTCGATAATAAGCAACCGAAAACACCACAAACCAACAACCATTCCCAAGAGCAAGAAGGCCAACATCATAACAATCCGAAAGAAAACAATAAGAAAACACCACAAGAACACATAAACTAACAACAAATAACCATCCTTGGCAAGGGACCAAACAGCCGCATCCTCCATCTGCAATGGGGAAATTTGACAACACATGACACGTTTGAGAGACTTAAGCTGGTGACAAAACGAATCATCTACAGAGCCTGGTAGAACAGCACCATCATGCCTTCGCCTGAGAGCTCTATCCAGAGGCAGGCTTCCGTTACATCGATAAGGACCCTTATCAAGGCAAGCGATACAATGGTTATCAGTCAAGCACCGATCAGAAGACCAGATCCCCAGCTGTTCCCAAGTTACAACCGCTGCGACATCAACCGAAACAAAGCTAAAGCGAAACAAAGACTTAGCAAAACTAAAAGCAAACTGTTGAGTGTGTAAAAGTTCTATATTTTACCCCCTATTTAACCCATATTTCTGCTGCATTCAAACACAATTCATTGCATTTAGGACAGATTTCATTCATACATCACAATTATATTAAATGGCACAGTTGCTACTGAAATTGGTTACTTTTGCAGGTAGCTGCTGTAGCAGACGCATGGTAGTGGAGAAACAGAGCTGGAACACATGACTACAGACGAGAAGAAGGATGCTGCCATGGCCGCTACCGTGGCAGCGAATGACGACAGCAACGGTGAAGGGAAGAAGTGAAGTGGAGCTCGACAGAAAGAGGAAATTATGCCGGTCTGTCGTGGAGCACTCTTATATTTTTCTGAGCCTTAGATCAGAATGAAGGCCAAGCCCAAAGTTCAAGGAAGAAACTCCAAGCAAGAAGAGAGGACGAATTAAAGGCATCTACTCTAAAGATTTAGTCTTTAATAGAGTTGTACTTTAATTTAAACTTGTATTCTTGCCATATTAGAAAACTTGAACCCAAGGCCTATATAAAGGCATGTAATTCGACCTAGGGAAGGAGATCTCACTCAATGATGCAAAGAACATTCTTGAAAAAATAGATAAACCAACTCGAAAGGACTGGTCTCTACACCTCAATGATGCACTTTGGGCCTACAGAACAACATTTAAAACTCCATTGGGAATGTCACCCTACCGGCTGATTTACGGGAAAACATGTCATCTACCTGTTGAGATTAAGCACAGAGCATACTGGGTCATCAAGGCAGTGAACATGGACTTGGAAAAGGCAGGACATAAAAGGCTTCTTGACATGAATGAGATTGAAGAAATTCGAGCAATGGCCTATGACAACGTAAGGATTTACAAGGACAAGACAAAGAAGTGGCATGACAAGAAGTTGCTGTCACGACAGTTCTGCCTAGGGCAGCTTGTGTTGTTGTTCAACTCTAGGTTGAAACTCTTCCCAGGGAAGCTGAAAACTAGATGGTCCGGCCCATTCCAAATGGTGCAAGTTTTTCCTCATGGTACCATCACGATCAAATCCTTAAAGATTTAGTCTTTAATAGAGTTGTACTTTAATTTAAACTTGTATTCTTGCCATATTAGAAAACTTGAACCCAAGGCCTATATAAAGGTATGTAATTCGACCTAGGGAAGGAGATCTCACTCTCTAGCCGTCTTCCCCTAAACCCTTGTCGTTTTCCCCCTTCTCATCATGTTCTAAACTTGTATGATGGCGATATTCTCCAACATGGTGGAGGACTTCCTGGAAATATTCATGGACGATTTTTCCGTCTTTGGGGACAATTTTGAAAGCTACTTAGGCAACCTACAAAAAGTACTCGAAAGATGCGAGAAAGCGAACTTAGTATTAAACTGGGAGAAATGTCACTTCATGGTGGATGAAGGGATAGTCCTAGGCCATAAAGTAAGCTGCTGCGGCATAGAAGTCGACAGAGCCAAGATTGAGGTGATTGAAAAGCTGCTACCTCCCACCAAAGTCGAGAGAATTCGGAGTTTCTTAGGGCATGCTGGATTCTATCGAAGGTTTATAGCCCATTTTTCGAAGATCACCAAGCCTCTATGCCACCTACTAGAGCAGAATTATCCCTTCGACTTTAATGCTGAATGTACTGAGGCATTCAGAATACTGAAAGAAAAACTTGTAACAACCCCGATTGTACAGCCACTAGACTGGAAGTTTCCATTCGAGATTATATGTGATGCCAGTGATTATGCTGTAGGGGCAGCACTTGGACAGAGGAAAGACAAGCTATTCCACGTTATTTACTACGCTAGCAAAACACTCAACGATGCCCAAGTGAATTACACCACAACAGAGATGGGATTGTTGGTTGTGGTGTTTTCAATTGACAAGTTCCGATCCTACATAGTTGGAACGAAAGTGGTGGTCACACAAACCACTCTACACTGAAATATCTGTTTGCTAAGAAAGATGCAAAGCCCGGATTGATTCGTTGGATTCTGCTGCTGCAAGAGTTCGACATAGAAATCAAGGATAAAAAGGGGACAGAAAACCAAGTTGCAGATCACTTGTCAAGATTAGAGAAGGGAAAGAGTCTCCCATTAGACGAGACACACATACTGGAGACCTTCTCAGATGAGCAGTTGTTCGCTGCCACAAGCACTGCCGCGACAGCCATGACGGCAGGTAAGTTTTCTGAACTCCCATGGTATGCTGATTTCGTTAATTATCTAGTTAGCGGAACATTTCCTCTTGACCTTAATTATCAAGCTAGGAAAAGGTTCCAAAATGATGTTAAGCATTATTATTGGGACGAACCTCTTGTTTTCAAAATGTGTGCAGATCAGATCATCAGGAGGTGTGTACCACAAGATGAGCATGAAGTTGTGCTTCATCACTGCCATGCTTCGCAATATGGAGGACACTTAGGTGGTAACAAAACTGCTGCCAAGGTTTTGCAATCTGGTTTTTATTGGCCTTCACTGTTCAAGGATGCCCAAGCGTACTAAAAAAGCTGTGACAAATGTCAACAGACTGGAAACATCTCAAAGAGACATGAGATACCGCTGCAAAACATTCTTGAAGTCGAAATCTTCGACGTTTGGGGGATTGATTTCATGGGACCATTCCCAGCATCATGTGGGAATCTTTATATCCTCCTGGCAGTGGACTATGTGTCCAAATGGGTTGAAGCAATCCCCATGCAGAAAAATGATGCAAAGACCGTTCAGAGATTTCTACACAAGAATATTTTTTCTAGATTCGGCATCCCGAAGGCGATTATAAGTGATGAAGGGAGGCATTTTGACAATAGGGTTATAGTTGTTGCTTTAAAGAAATATGGTGTCAAACATCGGATCGCAACAGCTTACCACCCTCAGACCAATGGACAGGCCGAAATATCCAACAGAGATGTAAAGAACATTCTTGAAAAAATAGATAAACCAACTCGAAAGGACTGGTCTCTACACCTCAATGATGCACTCTGGGCCTACAGAACAACATTTAAAACTCCATTGGGAATGTCACCCTACCGGCTGATTTACGGGAAAACATGTCATCTACCTGTTGAGATTAAGCACAGAGCATACTGGGTCATCAAGGTAGTGAACATGGACTTGGAAAAGGCAGGACATAAAAGGCTTCTTGACATGAATGAGATTGACGAAATTCGAGCAATGGCCTATGACAACGCAAGGATTTACAAGGACAAGACAAAGAAGTGGCATGAAAAGAAGTTGCTGTCACGACAGTTCTGCCTAGGGCAGCTTGTGTTGTTGTTCAACTCTAGGTTGAAACTCTTCCCAGGGAAGCTGAAAACTAGATGGTCCGGCCCATTCCAAGTGGTGCAAGTTTTTCCTCATGGTACCATCACGATCAAATCCTTAAAAGAAGGGCCCCAATTTAAAATCAATGTACAAAGATTGAAGCATTATCAGGGGACTGAAGCCCCAAGAATGCAAGAAGTAGTTACTTTAGGAGATGCCCCTCCTGGCATCCCTAATTTAACACTTCCCAGAGAAGAAGTGAACTCAGCCCACCATCTCACCATTAGCCCAAAAAGCCCAAAATAGGAGCATGTCGTTACAGGTGCCGCGACAGACGCGAAAAATCCATCCTATCAACACGCTATCGCGGCAGACACGAAAACGTGTAACAGAAGCACAGCAGACACGGAAACGCGTGACAGAAACCGCGTAACAGCTGTCCCCATTATTCGCGCCTGTCATTACAGCTCCAACGGGCAGCAAACTCTTCATCTATATAAACCCCGTTTTACTATTTATTTTTCACTTCACTTTTACTCTCTCTGCTTGCTTCCTCTCTAGATTTTCAGTTGCTTTCATTTTTTTACAGTCCCTTGCAACCATGAGTACCAAAAACACCAGACGAAGTGCTGCCTCAAGCTCTACCTCAGCAGCAACTACTCCCAGCTCCTTCCAGGGTAGGGATACGTGGGAGGAGAAAGGGTTCATCTACATCAAACGAACGGAAAATATCAGGCTCAAACCATTTATAGCCCGTACGATCAGAGCACTACATTGGAAGATGTTTGTTGAGCAACCTAAGGAGATGAACGTTACCCTGGTCCGAGAATTCTATGCTGCCGTCGACAGCAGAGACGCGACAGCAGTGACAGTTCGTAGTAAGGAAGTCCCTCTGGAGGCAGAATATATTAACACCCTTTACGGACTCTACATCGGCAGAAAGAAGGATGGGCATAAGAGGTTCGTGGAGAGCCTGGAGGCAGCAGATTATGATGTTGTCATGGCAGAACTCACCGAGGAAGGAACCCATTGGAATACAGACCCCAAACACCCAGGGGCGGTGAAACGAGCCGAACTCACACCCGAAGCCAAGCTGTGGAACGCATTCGTGAAAAAGAGGATTATGCCCTCCTCACACAACAGCACAGTGGATCAACCAAGGTTAGCTCTCGTTCACTCAATTTTAAATGAGAGGCCTATTAATGTTGGTAGATATATTCGGGTAGGGATTTTGGATTGTGCAATGCGGCCATCGGGACCCCTTGTTTTCCCCTACCTCATCATAGCACTCTGCCATAGACACAATGTCCCTGAAATCACTGAGGATCTGAAAGTCCAGGGAAAATGATGGACGGAGAGAAACATCCTCAGTTTGATGGAGCTGAAAGCCACAACACCAATCTCCAGTTTCAACCCGTCTGCCGCGGCAGGTGATCCGACAGAGCCTGCCGCCACAGAGCAGAGGCAGCCCATAGTAGCAGCTCCCCCAGCCGACTCCTCCACCCAAATCCTTGCCACCCTGCAGAAAATGGAGGAACGGCAGCTGGGCCTGATGAGCTTTATCCGAGACTTCCCAACAGCAACGATACATTTCTTTAAAAGCAATTTAAATTTTCCAGATGTACTGTTTCATGCTTTCCTCGATCACTATTTTGCTGCACCCACCCCTTCCCACACCCCTACCCCTGTTGCCACACCAAGAACACTGTCTGCTGCGTCCACTCCAACCCATGCCGCGACAGCTCCAGGTGGCAGCCCCATTGCCACAGCCTCTGCCAGGGGAGCAAAGAGAAAAGAGCCCCTGTCCGACTTTGATGAGTTCATAGCTGGTTTCTCCTCTTCCTCAATTTGGGAGGAATCCGATGGTAAGCCCTCTGTCAAGAGGAACCTGTCCAAAGAATTCACCCAGATGAAACGACAGAAACCCAACACAGGTGACGGACCATCCGGCCAAGGGAAATCTGATGGCAGCAGCAGTAGTAGCAACAGCTCTTCCGAGGAGGTTCAGGTGTTTGAGAAACCACCCCAGATCTCACAGACTCGCATCCAGCCTCCGAGAGAAGCCAAGAAAAAGATCGCCTCTGACTCTCCAAGCCATCTGCTGGCACCGACGATCAAGGTCACTGCCCGCCGGTAGATACAGATCAACAGCAGCAGCAGCAGCGACGACAACACTTAAAATTTAAGTTTTTTTATCTTATCTTTGTTGCCTGCTATTTTGTTATAATTGTGATGTTGTTTTTCATTTTGTCATCATGCATTGAGGGCAATGCAACCCTTGAGTTTAGGGGTGGCATCCCTCCATTAATGAAGTGTCTTTATGTTTAGAAATTGTGTCTAATGTGTAGTTTATTTTTGCTCAAAAAATGAAAATTTGGTTTAAGTCTTTGAACTTCACTTAACTGCCACGACATATGCTGTCGTGACAGTGCCTTTAGGAAATTTTAGGATCTGTTTAGAGCATTGCTATGATTCTACCCTGTAAAACACTCTTTGTGACTCTTATGCTTTTTAGATTACTTTAGTACACTGGAATATGAATTTTTACCCGCTTGAAACTGCCCCTAGAGGTGCCTATCACTGGCTCTAGCAAAACAAGAAAGAAAGAAAAAATATTCAGACTCAATAGCTTGCAAAACTGCCTTGCACTTATTTTAGGAGATTTCTTTTTGAGCTAAATTAGAAAAAACTAAAGGAGCCTAAGAATTGCCTTCAGAAAAAATTGAAATGGCATAACCTTAAGTTTGTAGACATAACTATTCTAGTATACTAAGGTAGTCTAGATGCATAAGTGTTCACAAAACCCACACACACTTCACAATAATTATAGCATGGTTCCGAATGAATCTAGAAATGCCCGACAAGGCACTACTCTTGATAGAATACAAGTGGTAGGTAATGTAGAGTTCACTGATTTGAGCCAAAAAAATTATTATTATTATTATTATTATTATTATTATTATTATTATTAAGTTAGGTAATATTTTCTTGAGGGCAAGCAAAAACTTGAATTTGGGTGTGTGTTGAGTGTGTAAAAGTTCTATATTTTACCCCCTATTTAACCCATATTTTTGCTACATTCAAGCATAAGTCATTGCATTTAGGATAGATTTCATTCATACATCACAATTATATTAAATGGCACAGTTGCTACTGAAATTGGTTACTTTTGCAGGTAGCTGCTGTAGCTGACGCAGGGCAGTGGAGAAGCAGAGCTGGAACACAGGACCGCAGACGAGAAGAAGGATGCTGCCAAGGCCGCTGCCGTGGCAGCCAATGACGACAGCAATGGTGAAGGGAATAAGTGAAGTGGAGCTCGACAGAAAGAGGAAATTAAGCCGATTTGTCATGGAGCACTCTTATATTTTTCTGAGCCCTAGATCAGAATGAAGGCTAAGCCCAAAGTTCAAGGAAGAAACTCCAAGCAAGAAGAGAGGACGAATTAAAGACATCTACTCTGAAGATTTAGTCTTTAATAGAGTTGTACTTTAATTTAAACTTGTATTCTTGCCATATTAGAAAACTTGAACCCAAGGTTTATATAAAGGCATGTAATTCGACCTAGGGAAGGAAATCTCACTCTCTAGCCGTCTTCCCCTAAACCATAGTCGTTTTCCCCCTTCTCATCATGTTCTAAACTTCCCCTAGGGCTAAGGGTTGATTCTGTAAAGTAGGTTCAAGGATTGCATTTGTTTTAGGACTTTTCTGTTCAATAAAATAGACTTCAAGTTTGCTTATTCTGGTTTTCAACATCTTGCAAGAGTATCGGGAGAGCATTGTGAGATTATATATTTACTTAATATTATGAGAGTTAAGTATACAAAAGGAATAAGTACGGGTTCTCCAGTTTATGGTTGAACTATCCCGGACCTAGGGATAGGACGAGGTTAAGTGGCTAAGGAAGAATTCAACAACATCGGTGTTCATTCTTCGATTCACGCCGGGAGGTATCATCAAAGACGTGTTCATCGACAGACTTGGACCTAGGGATAGGCCAAGGCACAACAGGGATTCTTGCCAAGCTTGAAGTACAGAGTTGTGTGATCCCTGCCGCAACAACAAAAGACCGCTGCCGCCGCAGGTGCTGCCGCTACAGAAGCGACGACAGAACAGACAGTCCTAGACATTGCAACACCTACAATACTGAGCAAATCAATATCGGCCCATTCTCTCTATCCTGATTTCTTTACTCTTTTATCTTCAGTACTCTTTATTATTCCCTCACAAACAATTAAAATTATCTTTTCTTTGTGTAGCAATTCTAGGTTAAGGCTATTTCCAATCCCTGTGGATTCGACATCCGATACTTCGTGTATCACTTTACTACTTGCGTCGTGTACACTTGCACTCTATTGCGATAGACTCTTTTACACGCAACAAGTTTTTGGCGCCACTGTCGGGGACTGGCAACATATCTTTACCCTACTTTACTGTACTTTTTAATTTTTTCTGTTTTTACTTGGATTATTCACCCTGTGCTTTCCACAAGGTTTTCTGTTTTATGCGCAGATCGAGACAAGGAAATGAACCTAGTATCAGATAGATCTTGAAATCGAACGCTCGTGCAATCTTAGAAACCGAGTCCGACTTGTATTAGCTAGAAACAAATACCTTGAAGAACAATTAGAGGCCATGAACAACCAAGGGAATCCCCGAGGTCCTGAAGATCCTATCAGAGATGGAGGAAACGGACGGCCTGCCGATCCTCCTGCTGATCGAGCCGCATGCCGGTCATGCCGAGATTACATGATCAATGATCATGTGGAACTAGAGACCACCCTGCCAAACGTGGAAGCTGAAAATTTTGAGCTGAAAACTGTCATGTTCAGCATGATTAATTCCGCTGGCCAATTTAGTGGTGCTGCTACAGAGGATGCTAGGGAACATCTGAAAACGTTCCAAGAAATTTGTGGTTCGTTTAGACTACCATGAGTAAATCCGAAGATACTAAGGCTTCGGTTGTTTCCTCATTCATTGAGGGACATAGCTAAAACTTGGTGGAACAAACTAACATCGGGTTCAATACAAATTTGGGCAGATTTAACTCATGAATTTTTGTCTCGTTTTAACCCTTCCCATTTATCTGAGCGATTACGTAACGAAATTGCTACATTTCAACAGGAAGACGATGAGCCAATGCACGAGGCATGGGACAAGTTTACTACTCTTCTGAGGAATTGCCCGATGCACGGATTCCCTGTTTGGAATCAGGTAATCAAATTCTACAATGCTGCCAACCTACAGACTCGTATGAGAATCGATTCAGCAGCCAATGGGTTGTTGTTGGATAAAGATCCGAATGAAGCCATGGTAGTGTTAAAGAATTTGGCGAAGAATGAAGAACAATTCCCCATATCGAGGAGAGGTAAACGAGTACTAGCTGTGAAGGATTATGAAGTCGATAATTCCTTGAAAACACAAGTTGCATATCTCACAAAGGTAGTAGAAAACTTGCTGAAGAAGGATTCTCAACCTGTCTGCGCTGCAGAAGAGGTATGTGGAACTTGCAGTGGGAATCATAGTTCGGAAGACTGTCCGCTACAGCTAGAGGAAGGGATGTATGTTGGAAATTATAACAAGCAGAACTACAATTCCAACAATTACAATCCCAACTGGAGAAAAGATCCCAAATTCTCTTGGAGCAACCCAAAAAATGCCCTGAATCCTCAAGTACAGAACACTCAAAATCAGGGGGCACCTAGACTTCTGACACGGCAGCAACCGCAACAACCACCGACAGCCACACCTAGTAAACTGGAGCAGACTTTAGCCACATTTATGTCTCAGATAGGAACTTACATTGAAAACATGAATCACTTCGTCAAGAAGACTGAGTCATTCATGGATAAAACAGAGATGTGGATGACTAACCATGAAGCTACTCTGAAATCACTAGAGACACAGATGGGTCAGGTTTCCCAGCATATTAAGCCAAGGCAGAATGGAGGATTCCCTAGCGATACTGAGGTCGCTAGACAACCCACACATGAGCAGTGCAAAGCTATCACAACTAGGAGTGGGAAGCAATTACCAGGGCCAAAGAAGAAAGCTGAACCAGTTAAGGAACCAACCCTAGAATCAACTGCCACGAACACTGCCCCGGCAGACGATAAACAGCCTGCTGCCGATACACCTACCACAACAGCAGAAGGGACAGAGGAGAATGATGAAGAACCTAAGCCTCCTCAGATCCGAATGAATTGGGAAGGACGCATTGAAGATTATCGTCCTCCACCTTCTTTTCCACAGCGGCTACAAAAGCAAAAACAGGAGTTCCAGCTTAAAAAGATCTATGATATTTTTAAGCAGGTTCACATCAATATTCCGCTGTTAGATGCTATCAAGGAGATGCCTAGTTATGCCAAATTTCTCAAGGATGCTAAGTCGAAGAAATCCAGACTTGGGGAATTTGAGACGGTAAAACTGACAGAAGGATGCATGACTATTCCGCACAAGCATCCACCCCAAAAAAAGAAGGATCCTGGGAGCTTCATAATACCGTGCATAATCGGTGATAAATTCGTGGGTAAGGCACTTTGTGATCTAGGTTCTAGTATTAATTTAATGCCAAAATCTGTATTTCAGAAATTAGGTATTGGACGAGCACGACCCGCGGCAGTTATGCTGCAGCTGACAGACCGCTCTTACGTGCAACCGGAAGGGAAAATTGAAGATATTCTGGTAAGAGTGGATAAATTTATTTTTCCAGTTGACTTTCTTGTTTTAGATTGTGAAGCAGATGGGAATGCACCAATCATCCTGGGGCGGCCCTTCTTAGCCACAGGAAGATCATTGATTGATGTAGAAAAGGGAGAACTCACTATGAGAATGAATGATCAAGAGATCAAGCTGAATGTTCTCCAAGCAATAAAATAGCTGATGTAGAAGAGGAATGCAAGGCTATCACTGAAGTAAACCTTGACCAACCGTGCATCAGATCGGATTGCCATGACATCAAATTTGGCCACTGCCCCAGCAGCCATTTAGAAGACTGTCACGACAGCAACGACGACAGCAGCTCCTCAGATTCTGACATATCTGATACTGAAGATCATGAGAAGGTAAGCTAGATAGGGAATCGTCTAGGTAAGTTATTCGAGCCCTTAAACTATACCTCGAATGAACATATCATCCAAAAGCCATCAACTGTAGAGCCACCTGTTCTAGATCTTAAGCCCCTGCCAAGGCAGCTCAAGTATGTTTTTCTTGGATTAAATGATACGTTGCCCGTAATCATCTCTTCCAAGTTGATGCAGGAACAGGAACAGCAGCTGATAGGGATGCTGCAGTAGCACTAAAAGGCTATTGGATGGACGATAGCTGATATCCAAGGCATCAGTCTGGCACTATGCATGCATAAAATTCTCTTAGAGGATGATCATAAGCCGACCATTGATGCCCAGAGACGTTTGAATGATGCTATGCGAGAAGTGGTCCGAAAAGAAATTATCAAATGGCTAGACGCTGGGATAATTTATGCCATCTCGGATAGTAAGTGGGTGAGCCCGGTGCAGTGCGTTCCTAAGAAGGGAGGAATAACCGTGGTGACCAATGAAGAAAACGAGTTAATCCCAATTAGGACTGTGACCGGTTGGAGGGTTTGTATGGACTACCGGAAGCTTAACAAAGCTACCCGGAAGGACCACTTCCCCTTGCCTTTGATTGATCAAATGCTTGATAGATTAGCGAGAAAGCCTTATTATTGTTTTCTTGATGGTTACTCAGGATATAACCAAATAGCCATCGCACCGGAGGATCAAGAGAAAACGACTTTCACTTGCTCATACGGTACTTACGCTTTTCGGACGATGCCATTTGGACTTTGCAACGCACCAACAACTTTTCAGGGGTGTATGATGGCGATATTCTCCGACATGGTGGGGGAATTCCTAGAAATATTTATGGACGATTTTTCCGTCTTTGGGGACAGTTTTGAAAGCTGCTTAGGCAACCTACAAAAAGCACTCGAAAGATGCGAGAAAGCGAACTTAGTATTAAACTGGGAGAAATGTCACTTCATGGTGGATGAAGGGATAGTCCTAGGCCATAAAGTAAGTTGCCGCGACATAGAAGTCGACAGAGCCAAGGTTGAGGTGATTGAAAAGCTGCCACCTCCCACCACAGTCGAGAGTATTCGGAGTTTCTTAGGGCATGCTGGATTCTATCGAAGGTTTATAGCCCATTTTTCGAAGATCACCAAGCCTCTATGCCACCTACTAGAGCAGAATTGTCCCTTCGACTTTAATGTTGAATGTACTGAGGCATTCAGAATACTGAAAGAAAAACTAGTAACAACCCCGATTGTACAGCCACCAGACTGGAAGTTGCCATTCGAGATTATGTGTGATGCCAGTGATTATGCTGTAGGGGCAGCACTTATACAGAGGAAAGACAAGCTATTCCACGTTATTTACTACGCTAGCAAAACACTCAACGATGCCCAAGTGAATTACACCACAACAGAGAAGGAATTGTTGGCTGTGGTGTTTTCAATTGATAAGTTCTGATCCTACATACTTGGAACGAAAGTGGTGGTCCACACAGACCACTCTGCACTGAAATATTTGTTTGCTAAGAAAGATGCAAAGCCCAGATTGATTCGTTGGATTCTGCTGCTGCAAGAGTTCGACATAGAAATCAAGGACAAAAAGGGACAGAAAACCAAGCTGCAGATCACTTGTCAAGATTAGAGAAGGGAATGAGTCTCCCATCAGATGAAACACACATACTAGAGACCTTCCCAGATGAGCAGTTGTTCGCTGCCACAAGCACTGCCGCGACAGCCATGGCGGAAGGTAAGTTTTCTGAACTCCCCTGGTATGCTTATTTCGTTAATTATCTAGTTAGCGAAATATTTCCTCCTGGCCTTAATTATCAAGCTAGGAAAAGGTTCCAAAATGATGTTAAGCATTATTATTGGGACGATCCTTTTGTTTTCAAAATGTGTGCAGATCAAATCATCAGGAGGTGTGTACCACAGGATGAGCAGGAAGCTGTGCTTCATCACTGCCATGCTTCGCAATATGGAGAACACTTAGGTGGTAACAAAACTGCTGCCAAGGTTTTGCAATCTAGTTTTTATTGGCCTTCACTATTCAAGGATGCCCAAGCATAATACAAAAGTTGTGACAAATGTCAACGGACTGGAAACATCTCAAAGAGACATGAGATACCGCTGTAAAACATTCTTGAAGTCGAAATCTTCGACGTTTAGGGGATTGATTTCATGGGAAAATTCCCAGCATCATGTGGGAATCTTTATATCCTCCTGGCAGTGGACTATGTGTCCAAATGGGTTGAAGCAATCGCCACGCAGAAAAATGATGCAAAGACCGTTTAGAGATTTCTACACAAGAATATTTTTTCTAGATTCGGCATCCCGAAGGCGATTATAAGTGATGAAGGGAGGCATTTTGACAATAGGGTTATAGCTGTTGCTTTAAAGAAATATGGTGTCAAACATCAGATCGCAACAGCTTACCACCCTCAGACCAACGGACAGGTCGAAATATCCAGCAGAGAGATAAAGAACATTCTTGAAAAAATGGTTAAACCAACTCGAAAGGACTGGTCTCTACACCTCAATGATGCACTCTGGGCCTACAAAACATTATTTAAAACTCCATTGGGAATGTCACCCTACCGGCTGATTTACGGGAAAACATGTCATCTACCTATTGAGATTAAGCACAGAGCATACTGGGTCATCAAGGCAGTGAACATGGACTTGGAAAAGGCAGGACATAAAAGGCTTCTTGACATGAATGAGATTGAAGAAATTCGAGCAATGGCCTATGACAACGCAAGGATTTACAAGGACAAGACAAAGAAGTGGCATGACAAGAAGTTGCTGCCACGACAGTTCTGCCCAGGGCAGCTTGTGTTGTTGTTCAACTCTAGGTTGAAACACTTCTCAGGGAAGCTAAAATCTAGATGGTTCGGCCCATTCTAAGTGGTGCAAGTTTTTCCTCATGGTGTCATCACGATCAAATCCTTAAAAGAATGGCACCAATTTAAAGTCAATTTACAAAGATTGAAACATTATCAGGGAACTGAAGCCCCAAGAATGCAAGAAGTAGTTACTTTAGGAGATGCCCCTCCTGGCATCCCTAATTTAACTCAATTTTATTATTATTATTATTGTTATATATATATATTAGAAAATTAGAATTATTTTATTTTTAGGAACTAAGTTTTTATTTTAATTATTTTTAGGAAATAAAGGAGACAAGGAGAGAAGAAGTGAACTCAGCCCACCATCTCACCATCAGCCCAAAAAGCCCAAAATAGGAGCATGTCGTTACAGGTGTCGCGACAGACGCGGAAAATCCAGCCTATCAACACGCTATCGCAGCAGACACGCAAACGTGTAACAGACGCACAGTAGACACGGAAACGCGTGACAGAAACCGCGTAACAGCTGTCCCCGTTATTCGCGCCTGTCGTTACAGCTCCAACGGGCAGCAAACTCTTCATCTATATAAACCCCGTTTTAATATTTATTTTTCACTTCACTTTTACTCTCTCTGCTTGCTTCCTCTCTAGATTTTCAGTTGCTTTCATTTTTCTACAGTCCCTTGCAACCATGAGTACTAAAAACACCAGACGAAGTGCTGCCTCAAGCTCTGCCCCAGCAGCAACCACTCCTAGCTCCTTCTAGGGTAGGGATACATGGGAGGAGAAAGGGTTCATCTACAGCAAATGAACGGAAAATCTCAGGCTCAAACCATTTATAGCCCGTAAGATCAGAGCACTACATTGGCAGATGTTTGTTGAGCAACCTGAGGAGATGAACGTTACCCTGGTCCGAGAATTCTATGCTGCCGTCGACAGCAGAGACGCGACAGCAGTGACAGTTCGTAGTAAGGAAGTCCCTCTGGAGCCAGAATATATTAACACCCTTTACGGACTCTACATCGGCAGAAAGAAGGATGGGCATAAGAGGTTCGTTGAGAGCCTGGAGGCAACAGATTATGATGTTGTCATGGCAGAACTCACCGAGGAAGGAACCCAATGGAATACATACCTCAAACACCTAAGGACGGTGAAACGAGCCGAACTCACCCCCGAAGCCAAGCTGTGGAACGCATTCGTGAAAAAGAGGATTATGCCCTCCTCACACAACAGCACAGTGGATCTACCAAGGTTAGCACTCGTTCACTCAATTTTAAACGAGAGGCCTATTAATGTTGGTAGATATATTCGGGAAGGGATTTTGGATTGTGCAATGCGGCCATCGGGACCCCTTGTTTTCCCCTACCTCATCACAGCACTCTGACGTGGCCACAATGTCCCTGGAATCGCTGAGGATCTGAAAGTCCGGGGAAAATGATGGACGGAGAGAAACATCCTCAGTTTGATGGAGCTGAAAGCCGTAACACCAATCTCTAGTTTCAACCCGTCTATCGCGGCAGGTGATCCGACAGAGCCTGCCGCCACAGGGCAGAGGCAGCCCACAGTAGCAGCTCCTCCAGCCGACTCCTCCACCCAAATCCTTGCCACCCTGCAGAAAATGGAGGAATGGCAGCTGGGCCTGATGAGCTTTATCTGAGACTTCACAACAGCAACGATACATTTCTTTAAAAGCAATTTAAATTTTCCAGATGTACTGTTTCATGCTTTCCCCGATCACTATTTTGCTGCCCACACCCCTACCCCTGTTGCCACACCAAGAACACCGTCTGCTGCGTCCACTCCAACCCCGGCCGCGACAGCTCCAGGTGGCAGCCCCATTGCCACAGCCTCTGCCAGGGGAGCAAAGAGAAAAGAGCCCTTGTCCGACCTTGACGAGTTCATAGCTGGTTTCTCCTCTTCCTCAATTTGGGAGGAATTCGATGGCGAGCCCTCTGTCAAGAGGAACCTGCCCAAAGAATTCACCCAGATGAAACGACAGAAACCCAACACAGGTGACGGACCATCCGGCCAAGGGAAATCTGATGGCAGCAGCAGCAGTAGCAACATCTCTTTCGAGGAGGTTCAGGTGTTGGAGAAACCACCCCAGATCTCATCAACTCGCATCCAGCCCCTGAGGGAAGCCAAGAAAAAGATCGCCTCTGACTCTCCAAGCCATCTGCTGGCACCGACGATGAAGGTCACTGCCCGCCGGTAGATACAGATCAACAGCAGTAGCAGCGACGACAACACTTAAAATTTAAGTTTTTTTATCTTATCTTTGCTGTCTGCTATTTTGTTATAATTGTGATGTTGTTTTTCATTTTGTCATCATGCATTGAGGGCAATGCAACCCTTGAGTTTGGGGGTGGCATCCCTCCATTAATGAAGTGTCTTTATGTTTAGAAATTGTGTCTAATGTGTAGTTTATTTTTGCTCAAAAAATGAAAATTTGGCTTAAGTCTTTGAACTTCACTTACCTACCACGACATATGTTATCGTGACAGTGCCTTTAGGAAATTTTAGGATCTTTTTAGAGCATTGCTATGATTCTACCCTGTAAAACACTCTTTGTGACTCTTATGCTTTTTAGATTACTTTAGTACACTAGAATAGGAATTTTTACCCGCTTGAAACCGCCCCTAGAGGTGCCTATCATTGGCTCTAGGAAAACAAGAAAGAAAGAAAGAAAAAATATTCAGACTCAATAGCTTGCAAAACTGCCTTGCACTTATTTTAGGAGATTTCTTTTTGAGCTAAGTTAGAAAAAACTAAAGGAGCCTAAGAATTGCCTCCAGAAAAGATACAGTTAAATAAATAGTCAGAAAAAAAACTAAAGGAGCCTAAGAATTGCCTCCAGAAAAAATTGAAATGGCATAACATCAAGTTTGTAGACATAACTATTCTGGTATACTAAGGTAGTCTAGATGCATAAGTGTTCACAAAACCCACACACACTTCACAAGAATTATAGCATGGTTCCGAATGAATCCAGAAATGCCCGACAAGGTACTACTCTTGATAGAATACAAGTGGTAGGTAATGTAGAGTTTACTGATTTAAGCCAAAGAAAAAAATAAATTATTATTATTATTAAGTTAGGTAATATTTTCTTGAGGGCAAGCAAAAACTTGAGTTTGGGGGTGTGTTGAGTGTGTAAAAGTTATATATTTTACCCCCTATTTAACCCATATTTCTGCTGCATTCAAGAATAATTCATTGCATTTAGGATAGATTTCATTCATACATCACAATTATATTAAATGGCACAGTTGCTACTGAAATTGGTTACTTTTGCAGGTAGCTACTGTAGCAGACGCATGGCAGTGAAGAAGCAGAGTTGGAACACAGGACTGCAGACGAGAAGAAGGATGCTTCCATGGCCGTTGCCGTGGCAGCCAATGACGACAGCAATGGTGAAGGGAAGAAGTGAAGTGGAGCTCGACAGAAAAAGGAAATTAAGCCGGTTTGTCGTGGAGCACTCTTATATTTTTCTGAGCCCTAGATCAGAATGAAGGCTAAGCCCAAAGTTCAAGGAAGAAACTCCAAGCAAGAAGAGAGGACGAATTAAAGACATATACTCTGAAGATTTAGTCTTTAATAGAGTTGTACTTTAATTTAAACTTGTATTCTTGCCATATTAGAAAACTTGAACCCAAGGCTTATATAAAGGCATGTAATTCGACCTAGGGAAGGAGATCTCACTCTCTAGCCGTCTTCCCCTAAACCCTAGTCGTTTTCCCCTTCTCATCATGTTTTAAACTTCCCCTAGGGCTAAGGGTTGATTCTCTAAAGTAGTTGCAAGAATTGCATTTGTTTTAGAATTTTTCTGTTCAATAAAATAGACTTCAAGTTTGCTTATTATGGTTTTCAACATCTTGCAAGAGTAACGGGAGAGCATTGTGAGATTATACATTTACTAAATATCGGGAGAGTTAAGTATACGAAAGGAATAAGTACGTGTTCTCCAGTTTATGGTTGAACTATCCCGGACCTAGGGATAGGACGAGGTTAAGTGGCTAAGGAAGAATTCAACAACATCGGTGTTCATCCTTCGATTCACGCCGGGAGGTATCATCAAAGACGTGTTCATCGACAGACTTGGACCTAGGGATAGGCCAAGGCACAACAGGGATTCTTGCCAAGCTTGAAGTACAGAGTTTTGTGATCGTTGCCGCAACAACAAAAGATCGCTGCCGCCGCAGGTGCTGCCGCGACAGGAGCGACGACAGAACAGACAATCCTTGACATTGCAACACCTACACTACTGAGCAAATCAATATCGACCCATTCTCTCTATCCTGATTTCTTTACTCTTTCATCTTCAGTACTCTTTATTATTCCCTCACAAACAATTAAAATTATCTTTTCTTTGTGCAACAATTCTAGGTTAAGGCTATTTCCAGTCCCTGTGGATTTGACATCCGATACTTCGTGTATCACTTTACTACTTGCGTCGTGTACACTTGCACTCTATTGCGATAGACTCTTTTACACGCAACACAAACCATAAACCTAACATGAAACCATCCACAATGGATGGAGGTGAGCAAAGCCACTGACACCAAAGAACCTCCCAAACATTGGTGCCATTGTCTAAGCGGATCATGGTGCAATCGGATAACTCACACAGGAGTTATCTGAATCATAAACCCAGGCGTTCATAACACGCGCAGCCGCTTGCCATAATGCCCCTAACAGCTGAAGCGAGCTTAAGATGAATGGTGAAACGATTCCCATGAAAACTTGTGAAAAAACGAAATTTGGAGTGCCAAATCCCACGAAATCTAGAGGCTTGCTGCTGCAGCAAAAATGCATTAGACGGGTACCATGAGAAAAGTCAGCAATAACAAGAATAGGAAGGAAGCTAGACAAAGTTGATGGATTTGGTTTCCGTGAACCCCTGGGTAAAAGGAAAAGATGGGAAATTAAATCCCACAATATCAGGATGCATGCTGCTGCAGCATAAATGCTTCAGGCAGGTCCCATTAGAAAAGTCAAGCCTTACTATAACTGGAATGAAGTTGGAGATCAGGAGAAAAGACCAAGGTGCCCCTATCATCAACTCCTTCTCCAACTGTCGTTCGTGAGATATCGATTGTGTAGCTGCTTGGAAAGTTTCGGCCGGTACATTGCCTCTGATCTAATGTCCGAGGAAAAAATCGATCAACGGCGTTACACCGGCAGTCGCGATGCCTGATTTAGCCATCCATCCTATCTTCCACATAAGTCTGCACGACCAGAACCCATTGCCAAAACTTTTCCGGCAACCATAGTCTGCAAAAGTTGAACGGCAGGGCCACCTGACTTTTCACAGTGGATCCGGCAACCAACCTGTCCCTTCTTCCTCGTTTCCAAATCTACCAAGGAGTAGTAAAGGTTCCGATCAAGCCGAGACCGGACGTTTAGAATCGCAGGACTAGTAAACGCACCAACTCTTCGAAACGACGGTGGGGAGCCAAGCTTTTTGCCTTGGTTAAAAAGACGATGAAAGCCATAAGGGCCATCGGCACCCCTAACAACCCCATATGCGCCGTCACAAAGGAAACCACCAAGCCGGGAGCGTCTTTCTTGTTCCGACACTGTCGAGCTGATTTCAGGGACGAAACAACGGCCACCGGCTCACTATGAACAACTGATGGTGAGAAGACCGAACCCACACCCTGCTTGAGCCCATGCCGGTTGCGGATGAGATGTTGGAGGATGGCTCGTGGAGGTGTCTGCTTGCAGTTTGTTGCTTTCATAGGAGCTTTATGTACACCCATAACTCAAATTACTCGAGTTCAACTAGACTAAATTTAATCAAATTTGAAAACAAAAACATACAATACTTTTTACTATATAATTTGATATTTTAAACATTGGTTATGCATGTATTTTCAAGGCCGAACCGATAAAAAAATTATTTAATCCTATTAAAGAATCTATAACTAAAGCTCTAAATAATTATTAAATCTATGTGTTAAATATTATCTATTACTAAATCTTTTTTTTTATATATAAACGGTACCACCTGCTTTTATTCCAAAATAAATTAAAAGAAAACAGTTCCAACAAACGAGAAATAAAACGATAAAAAAAACTAGTCTACTGACAGCACAGGTGATCCAGCCCACTTGGCAACAAGGAATATCAAACAGCGCACCGGCCAAGACAGGTAACAAAGTGGGGAACAATCTAGAATTAGCCCTAAACCAAAGGGTCAAAAGTAAGACCCAGAGTCCAAACAAAACGGAGACTCACGGAGGTTCCAACAGACGGCGATCCTCATCCGCAGCCAGTAGCGCCAATCGATCCACATGTTCCCTCCGACCAAGCGTCGCATTTGCATGTGCTACCCGGTTACCGTTCCGGCCAACAAAGACGAACTGACAGCGTCGGAAAAGGAGAGCAAGGCGTTTAGCATCTGCAATCAGTGGGCGGACGGTCGAAAAATCATCAGCCGTGTCACAGAGCTTCCGAATAACCGACCGACAATCCCCTTCGACAATCACATCAGTAAAGCCCAAATCTGCCACAAATCGAAGCCCCTGAACACAGGCAAGAGCTTCAGCTTCGAAGGCACTTGTGATTCCACAGTTTATCCGGTAAGAAGATCCCAAAATCTCCTCTGAATTATTCTATATAACATGCCCTGACCAAGATTTTCTTTCGTTACCACAAAACCCAGCGTCAAAATTCAATTTCACAGACGGTTCGGGTGGCGGTGACCACAAGAGATTAGATCTTGTATGTGGGTGTGTTAAAGATGATGACAGCGATTGAAGCTCCAGACAATACCCACGCACGAAAGAAACCACGGTAAAGATATCCTATCTCACACCTTCATAAATCAGTTTATTCCTTGCAAACCAGAGACACCAAATGACAATAGCAAATTCCGCGTGTTTACTCTGACTTAAATTTTGAAAAACCTAGATTATCCAATTAGGGAAATCCAATTGATTTATATGCGAAGGCCACTGATAATTTAAGGCAAACCACACTTGTTGAGCAAAATGACACTGTCGAGAAACATGGCATATATCTTCTACTGTTGCATTACATCTTGGGCATGATTTAGAAGTAGATACCCGTTTAATAAATAGATTGTGCATTGTAGGGACGTAATTCAGAATAAATCTCCATAACATGACTTTAATCTTCAGAGGACAACTTAAACTCCAAAGAGTATTATAAAGCTTACGAGATAAGGAACTTTGAGCCGGAATCTGTAGAAGTAGACGATATGCACTTTTAACAGTAAACATACCTGTAGGGTCAGCCCCCCAGACACGAATGTCCTCCTGTCCCACAGTCGATAGTCGAATAGATAGAATGAGGTTAGCATCTTCATCAGAAAATATATCCCTAACCAAATTAACCTTCCACTGACGTTGATCATCATCAATTAAATCAGCCACAACAAATAGACCAGGCACTTGTGATGACGATACCAAACGAGGAGGAACAACGGGGAGCCAGAAGTCATTCCATATGGAAATTGAGCGGCCCACATCGATCTTCCAATATAAGCCCAACTCCAACGTACGCTTTGAGGCCCAAATACTTCGCCAGATGTATGACGGGTTATGGCCCAAATTAGATCGCATAAAGTCCGTCGTAGGAAAGTACCAGGCTTTTAGTAATCTTGCCACCAGAAAAGTAAGATTAGTTATAATCCACCACCCTTGCTTTGCTAACAAAGCAATATTAAACTTGCCCATGTCCCTAAAGCCCATTCCACATGCTTCCTTTGGGAGACAAAGAAAATCCCATGAACACCAGTGTATGCCCCGTTTTTCACTAGACTTTTGCCACCAGTACCTGGCAAATTTCCGTTCAAGCTCCTTACAAAGGGATTTAGGCAGTAGAAAAACTGACATAGCATATAGTGGCAAAGCCTGTAAAACGGATTTAATATACACCTCCTTTCCTCCCATAGACAAGAGCCTAGGAGACCAAGACAATAGACTCTTCGAACACTTATCAGATAGAAATAGTAAGGACTCACGCTTGTTTCTCCCGACCATAGATGGTAAACCAAGATACTTATCCGGGCAACTCTGATGAGTAATAGAATGTATACGACAAACATCCTCCTTATTTTCAGTAATCACATTAGCACTAAAGAAAACACTCGACTTAGAGAAATTTATGCACTGACCCGAGCAACGAGAATATTTCTCCAATAAGGCTTTCAAATGTACAGCGCCCGAAGCTGTTGCATCCCCAAATATAATGTTGTCATCAGCAAACAAAAGATGGGATACCAAAGGAGCTCCCCGTACAATCCTGGCACCTCGAAGAAGGTCATTAGTTACAGCCTTGCGTAATAAAGCAGAGAGGCCTTCACTGCATATCAAGAATAAATACGGGCTAAGAGGGTCCCCTTGTCGGAGCCCCCTAGTTGGCCAAAAGCTGTCACTGGTCGTCCCATTAATAACAACTGAGTATCTAATTGTACGATAACACCGAGACAGTTGGAGGATCCACTCAACAGCAAAACCAAGCCTGTTCATCATAGCCTCTAGAAACGACCACTCCACCATGTCGTATGCCTTACTCATATCTAACTTGAGTGCAAACGACCCTTTCTTACCCACCCTTTTATGCTTGAAAGAATGTAGAATCTCATAGGCTGCTACAATATTATCCGAAATTAGGCGTCCCGGAAGGAAAGCACATTGTGCCTCATCGATGCAAGCCGGCAAATCATGTTAAAAACGATTAGCCAACATCTTCGCAATAATTTTATATAGCACGTTACAAAAACTGATATGGCGATACTGAGTCATACTCGTTGGATCATCAACCTTTGGAATAAGAACGATATAAGTGGCATTGATTTCCGAGATGTCATGTACCCCGCGAAAAACCTCAATATAGTAGTCGAAGACTTCCCTTCCCACAATATGCCAAAATCTCTGATAAAACACAGCTCCAAGCCCATCTTCCCCTGATGCTTTTAAAGGACCCATTGATCGAATGGCCACTAGACGTCCTCAGCAATAAAGTCAGCAAGCAAAGATTCATTCATATCATCCGTAACACAGGACGAGACACCATCAAGGATATCCGAAGGATCCTCAGGTCCAGCAAATGAAAAATCGCCTTAAAATAGCTTAGAGCAATATGGAAAAATTCATCAGTATCCTTAGTGATAGAGTCATCCTCTCCACGTAACTTACGAATGCGGTTACGACGTTTTCGTTGAGTCGCAACACTATGGAAAAACCGAGTATTCCGATCACCATTCTTGAGCCAATTTGCTCTGGCCCTTTGTTCCCAATATATCTCCTCTCTATTTTCCTCCAAATTCAAAGCTAATTTTGTTTCTAAGATTTCCCCAAGAGTAACCTCAGAAGGCTGCAAGTCGTTTAATTCACACAATCTTTTCTTGAGACTCTTTGTTGATACCTTCTTTGCTGCCCTTAACTTCTTAAACCATGAATCAAGCCCAACACTAACATATTTGAGACGGGCCGGGATTGGGCCGATAGATTCACTCCATAGCCGGGCAACCTCTGGTTCACATGTTTCTTCTATCAACCAAGCGGCCTCAAAACAAAAATGAGCCACTTGCTGCATTGAGTTGTTGACCACATTTGTATTAAGCAACAAAGGGCAGTGATCCGAAAAAGAGTGTGGTAAATGCTCCAGATCAAAGTGGGGAAATAGTAACCACCATGGATCATTTGCAACCCCCTATCCAATCTCTCACGGATATTATTCGATTCGATCCTACCCTATTCCCAAGTAAACCATGGGCCACGATAGCCAACATCTTTAAGAGAACAATCTTCCAAAGCCGCTCGAAAATTCTCCATTTGCTGGACATTGCGAAGTCGGCCACCAGATTTTTCCGACGCTAGAAGCAACTCATTAAAGTCCCCTATTACCATCCACGGTACATCATGCAGATCGTCCAATTGACGCAATAACTCCCACGACTCAGCCCTATTTTCCAACTCTGGTGCACCGTAAAAACCAGTTAACCTCCAAGAAAGACCATCCAAATCTTCATCAATTATAACGTCTATGTGACGTGCCGAAAAAGAACGAAGCGTGACTTGACAAGTAGACTTCCAAGCTAGAGAAAGGCCCTCACTGCGGCCATTAGAGCTAACCTCGATGCCTGACTGAAAACCACAACTCTTCCGAACTCTTTCCATATTGGAGCACTGCAACTTTGTCTCTATTAGAAACATCACAGTCGGATTGACGTCCCGAAGCACATTCCGGAGACGTCCAATAGTCCGAGACTGCCCCAGGCCTCGGACATTCCAGCTTAGGATCCTCATTGGGCCCGGCTGGCCCGTTGCTCTGGGCCTGCCGATATAACATTAGATGGATCAGACGAATCCTGGAAAGAAACACCCAACCCGGAATCTTTGATACGTTGGCGCTTAGATCCTTCTGCCAACGTGTCAGGATTATTCTCCTCAACAGAAGACATGTGAATATCCCCAAAATTAGCTATACCCTCTTGTTGACTAGCAGAAATAACGGGATTAGATAAAACCTGTTGATTTTGTACGACTGGAATGGATGTACATTGATTCCCAAAACCCGCCGAAAAATCAGCAGCTGCTGATTTGCCTTTATCTCCAACTGGGGCAAATACCGAAGATTGAGCCTGAAAATTAGCATACAAATTTGTGGAATCATGCCCAAAATACTTCCCCTCCTCACGCAACCACCGGCTCGACGAATTTCTTGCCGACCGACGCGGAGCCGCTTTCAGGCTCAGATCCCAACCAAAGACAATATCCTCCTTGGGCATTGTAAGACGAACTGGACAGAAACTCTCGCCGTGCCCCATCTTTCCACAAATGTAACAAAAAAGCGGTAGCTTCTCATACTCAAAACGGACATAATGAGAAACACCATTCTTAAGCAAGAATTTTTTACGTCGTTTGAGGGGCTTTCGTGTATCAAAACAAACTCGGATGCGAAGAATTCCTCGATACCCCAAACTCACCGCTTGGAAATCATAGTCAATAAAAGTGCCAATAAAATTCCCCAACTGCTTCGCTACCTTCTCCGACACATACCCATGCGGAATATCATGTGCCAAAACCCAGAAAGTGGCATCAAACAATGGAACTTGTTGTGGATCCTCACCTTCTTTTAATTGGTGGAATAAAAGAAGATGCGTATTGAACGACCAAGGACCTCCCGAGATAATACGATCCAAATCAACGTTGTGATAAAACCGAAAAAGAAATCTATCGTTTCCCAAATCAGTAATAGCGATCCCGCCCAGCGGCCTCCACAGATTCGCTAGAGTCGTTCGCATGGACTGGAAATGAACAACACTATTTGTAAGAAACCGACCAACCAGACAAAGATCATAAGAGATGCTCAACTGTTGATCACCCTCCTCAAGTGGGACTTCCAGATCTTCATCGTCCTCAATAGACAGCCCAGCCAATTCATCTTCAACATGATCAGCCATTAGAGACAACCAAATTCAAAAGCCAAAAAAACGTGTCAAAAGGCAAAAGAGACGTGCTAAAAAGCAGAGAGGTGTAATTAAATAGTCACCCCCATCTATTACTAAATCTATGTGTTTAATATTATCTAACAATTAATATTACATGCTATTCCAAATCATGCATCATTCATATAACATAAAGCAATCAAAATTAGATTAACACCGAAATTAGAGACTAAATTAAACTAAAAGCAGACTTTAATAGGTAATTTCATTACAAAAGTGACCAGAATGAATTACACCACAAAGCTTGAGGGATCAGGAAGGTAAATACCAAATATTAAAAAAAAAAGCGCGGATCCTAAGTTCGACCCAAATAAAATAACGCGGACCTTAGGACCCGTCCACACCAAAACGGTGCGTTTAAGCACCCTTATATAAACCCTCCATCAGATTAACCATTCTCTTTTTCCTTTTTTTTTTTATTTAAATTTTGCCTTATCTGCTATTACAAACTCCGGTATATTCACACGGACGCCACCACCACCTTTTCCTCGACGTCTCTCTTCATCCGTTATTCGACAACATTGAAAATGTAAACTGCTTATACTATCTGGTCTCTATGGTTTGCTACATGAAAACATTATACCTTTGTTAAGGGCTATGATTATGAATTTCGGTCACTCTCTCCCATCCCAATCCAGCAACTTTAGTTCATTCGTCTCCTCCCCCTTCAGACTGCCTCAAAATTACACAAAAATCTTATACACTGGATGATAAATGGGCTATGAGATTTGTAAAGGACATTTAGAGAACTATTTTTTTATATTTATTATTTTGGGTTTATGACACTTTATGTCTATAACCTGATAAAATTTGGGTCTTACATAAGTTTTTATTTTACTCGTTGATTTTTGAAAAGTTATGTAATAGTCACTAATATTATTGATTTATCACAACATTAACTCCATGCTAACAAAAATCATTAATAAATTATAGTTAAAACTTCAATTTAGTCCTTGAATCATTATTGTCCTTGACGAAACTTTTATCATCACAACTGGTATAAAAACCATCCTCTTTGATCTTCCAGTAAGTCGTCCTCCCGACATGATCACAGTCTCCGTAATCATCTCAGATGGTGAATGTCTCTTGACTTTGTCACAGTACTTGAAGATGCAGTAAAAGAGAGTAGATTCAATAAAGTTCATCTTGAAATGGAATTGGATAGGCAAATGAACATGATACATCTTCGGAAAATATATATCAATTCCATCTTTCAACTTTAGCCATGATTAGATAGGCAAATGTTGTGTGTACTACTAAACCATACAACTTCATTATTTGTATGGTTTTTAAGTATCCTCAGAGGTTAAAAAAGGGAAGAATGTCCCAATCACATAGGGTAATTTATTCCTGTTCGATGATTCAGTTTCGAACAACTCATGATGATGATAATATTGAAGACAATGTCAACCAAGACATGTGCCGGGTGCATGTATCCAAACAAGGTAATTCTTAATTGAGATATGCTCCTCTAAATATATAAAAAAAACTTTGATATACATTTTTCAAACACATACTTATATAGGACACTCGAATACTAAACCATGAAAATTACTAAACTGGGGAGAGCTTCAGGATTCTCAACATGATTCCAGTGCCTACATGTGAAACAGGATTAATCCTTCCCTTAAAACTTTTTTAAAATAATATATATATATATATATCATTTATCGACAGTGAAAATTGTAAGATCCAAATGTGTATTTGGTACACTGATACTTAACATGACCTAGTGGAAGTTGACAAAAGAAGAAACTGCAAGAAATAGCTTCACTTCCACAAAACTGACATTTTCTTACCACATCTACAAGAACCTCTCAATGCAGCTTATCAAGGTGGATTTCGGAACAGCACCGATCACTGCATCTTTCTTCTCCCCATTCTTAAATATCATAACAGTCGGAATGCTTCGAATTCCATACTGAGTTGCAATGTTTGGACACTCATCGGTGTTCACTTTGTAACATTTGAGCTTCCCAGAATAGTCCTTTGACAGTTCATCAACTACCGGGTCAATCATACGGCAAGGCCCGCACCATGGAGCCCAAAATTCAACCAGAACAGGCAATTCACAATCAAGAACAAGTGATTGCCATGCATCTTCCTTCACTGCTGCCACTGCAAATTTTGAAGAACAAGCAAAATAACATATTTATATATATATTTCACCAAGTATCAGTTCTAAATACAATGGAAAGGTCAAATCAACAAAGATCTATGACCATCGACTTTGAACAACAGAGAATAATAACATGGTTGAAAGGGTATCTGAAAGGTCATTGCTATAGCAGTAACACGGATCGATCTGGTACAAGGAACAGAAATTAAAACTCAAAATGGTACTTGTATGAAGTGTAATTCATAGGGATAGTTTTCTCGTGTTCATTTCATTTGCAACACGTCTTTTTAACTTTGTTTAATCTTTGCTGTTATATAAATCCATAATTCTAAATAAGTAAACTTTGAAATTCGTGAATTGTTAGATAACTTAATAATAAACTATATGCTAAACAGCTAAAGCATTAGTCCGATTTGGGATCAGATTGTGCGAACCAATTCGAAAAGCATAAGATAGCAATTTATGATAACAAAGTTTGTAAGTTGACTTGCAAGTTTCAACCTATAAGTTTGGGGCTTAAATCTTACGAAAAAGAATTAAGGATTTATTGGGAGGCAAGACACTTACTTCCTTTTTCTAAACCCTAAAACAAAATTACCGCCTTCAACAATCAGAATCAGCTAATTCTAGTAAATAACTTATTTCGTAAACATCCTGATTTTAAATGGGTAAAATTAGCTAATTTGCAGCTCAATAAACCAATTAAACTCTACTCCTTTATGATGATTTCGTCTAAGAGAAAGGCTCGATTTCTATAAAATGTATTTTTTTTTTATTTCCACCAAAAAATCATTTCTATTTTCTTCCACTTTCCAAGCAAACAGTCAAGGTCAAAAAACAATTATAAAGAATAAACAAATTAATTTAACCAAGTGAAACAAACCAACGAAACTGACCATCAACAGCGGTCTCCTGGGCTTCACAAACAACACGACCACCTCGACCGTGCAGACGCGAGTCCCGGCTCACAGATAGCGAAAACGGAACCACCGACGCCGACCTGGATTTACTCTTGAGGCCACGGAATTCTGGCAACCTAACGGATATCCTCCGTTGAGAAAGGAAAGAAGAAGGAGCGGAAACGGCGGCGGTGATCGGAGAGAAAGTAACGGTGGCGGAAGCCATGTGGGGAGAAAACAAAAGAGGAGATTTGTAAGAAAGTGAGGGATTTGTTTGTACTGTTTTGGAGATGTGTTGGATTATAGTTAAAAACGGAAATAAATTAAAATGACGAGGAGGGCCACGTGGATGATGATGATTGATTTGCTGGAATGGGTAATCTGCGGCTGGTAGTACAGGATAATGCCACGATGGCTTTTACAAATGGATTATATTTACAAATGGGTATTTGGCCAGATATTCCCTTTTAGGAATTTATCTCGAAAAATAGCCCGAACAACATTTGAAAAAATATCTTCGTTCGGCCCATGTTAAGGTAAATCGCGTTCTGCAAGATGTGATATTCAAAATCACGTTCTACAGGGCGCGACTTCGGTCCGATGCGGATTATATTATTTAGTATTTATTTTTTTAAAAATAAATTGAAGTCACGTTCTACAGGATGCGACTTCCACGAGAATTTCAAATGACTTGTCGCGATAAGATGAAGTCGCGTTTTGTGGGCCGTAATTTCCGCAGTAATAAATTGCATCGGTTGGAAATTTGTTTACCGCGTTAGGGTTATGAAGAAGTCGCGTTCTGTAGGGTGCGATTTACGGAAGTCGCGTCATGCAGGATGCGATTTTCATTCAATAGTCGCACCTCAACCGGTGCGATTTCTACTATAAATTGGTCCCCACCCTCTCCTTTTACCACTCACAAAAAAAATCATACTCTCTCAAATCTACTTTCTTTCAATTTTTTGGTTGATTTTTCGTGTTTGCTATAATGGTAGGATTGATAAGGTTGGATCACAAGCACGTCTGGAGGTTTCTTACAACCGGATGACGAGATCACCCGACTTGTTGATCCAACCGAACATAGAGGAGGCTAGATTTTTGTACGCATCCAAAATTCTTGTTGATTTTATCAACGTTCTTTTGGAGAGGTGGAGGCCGAAGACACACACATTCCACCTTCCTTGCGGCGAGGTGACGATTACCCTAGAAGACGTGTCCCATATTCTAGGTTTTCCTATTGATGGAGAGGCTATTACTGGTCTCGGTACTGAAGATTGGATGGGCCTATGTTTGAATGGGCTAGGGGCTGCACCGGAGCGTCTTTACGACGGAAGAATAAATTTAGTGTGGCTACGGAATAATTTTGGTGATGTACTTACTAACGCGAGCAAAAATGTGAAGAATGTAACAATATTGTTTAGTGGATATTATTGAAATAATAATTTTTTTACATATGCTAATATATATACATATATTCGTATTGTAGGCATATGCTCGCACTTATATTTTACAGATAATCGGCGGGGGTATTGATGCCTGACAAAACCCGGAACAAGGTTCACACGATCTAGTTGCGGCATTTGTAGAATTTTGAAGATGCTGGTAAACTGAGGTGGGGATCCGCAATTTTGGCCACTCTACTGGGTATTGATGCCAGATCTTACTAATGGCAGTTGCACAATACAACAATAAAAAATGCATTCCGGTAGCGTTCGCCGTTGTTGAAAAGGAAAATATCCCTTCGTGGACGTTTTTTCTTACCAACTTGCGGACCCATGTCTTATGTCGTGACCTACAAGCAAGACAAGACGACATATGTATTATTTCAGACAGAGGCGTAGGGATATGGGGATCAATCCAATGTTTGGGACCGTCTTGGGAACCTTTGTATATTCATCATTGGTACTTTTTGCTACACATTGCTGCAAATTACTACCAGAGGTATAAGAACAATGATGAGCTTATAATGGTTCTTCGCATGGGTACACCTTTCACTCTCAAAATTATTAATTAACTTGTCTTTTATTATTAATTCTCGTTAATTATTCCGTATTTTTTGAATAGGCAACGCACACCGAGTAGAGCTAATTAAGGAGCTGCTAGAAGTGTTGAAAGTTAGAAATCAATATGGATATAACTATCTTCTTGATATCCCGAGGGAGAAATGGTTGCGATGTTATGATGGGGGTCGTCGATATGGTCACATGACGACGAATTTGGCTGAGGCGATCACTTCGTCTATAAAGGGAACGCGTCATTTACCTATCACATCAGTTGTGAAGGCAACATATTATCGATTGGCTTCTCATTTTGCAACCCTCGAAAAACAAGCTACGAACTGGATGGCAGGTGACCACAGGTTCCATCCAAATCTTAAGCAAAAATTCTAGATATATCGTGCGCAAGAAAATGCGATGGGTGCCACATGCTTCTCTCGTCACGAGCATTGCTTTACGATTACTGAATTTTCACGACTGCTTGAAGGAATTATGCACCACAACTACGTTGTTAATCTACAAGAGCAACATGCGATTGCGGAGTATTCCAGACATTCAAGTACTCGTGTGCACACGCCGTGCATCTGTTCATTTTGACGCAATGACACTCGTTGATCCTGTATATAGACTTGAAAATGTTTTCAAGGTATACCGATCCGAGTTTCCTCTGGTCGAAAATGAACATCATTGTGATGTGGTTGAAAATGAACCTAAGATACGGCCAAATGAATCCATGCGATGCAACGAAAAAGGTCGCCCAAAGTCAAGTAGGATTCATTGTGCCGAGGTTATGGTTCCTCAAGAACGGAACGGCCAACCTAAGTTGTGTGGAAATTGTAGGAACTCTGGACACAACATCAGAAAATGTCCTTCTAAGACCCGCCCTCGAATCAACTAATTGTAACTGTAACTCTAAAGTTTTAATCCTAAATAACATCATCAACCTCCGAAGCTACATTTTCTAGGCACTATTGTAAACATGTTGGTGGTTTTAATGCATTGAGATGCATTAATCCTCTGTTCTTGTGTGGTATAAACATGGGAGGATTCTTCGGAAGCATTTGGTGAAGTTTCGGGGACTTCAGACGTTTGATTTTCGTGTCGGTGATTGAGGTTTTGCGTGACGGTGAGTGGAAATAAGTTTTCCAGCTTTGAAACACTATAAATGATGTTTTGGGAACTTAGTGTAAGCTTGAAACGCTTTACTAAGTTCGGAAGTAAGTAAAACAATTATCTCCCTCGGATTGTACTATTATGAGTTTGTTAATGCACTTGATTTTAAATGTGTTTTACCTACTGTTCAAAGCATGATTTAAAGTAAGTGATTTACTGTTTTTTGATGTTATATTGATGAAGGATGCATATGGTAAGTGATCCTTGTATGTATATGCTTATACATGTTTAATGAAGTATGGTTTAATGCTTGGAAATGTGGCTTTTTGGTAATGCTTTGAAAATAGCGAGGTTGGTGCTAAATGTGAATTATATTGGCAAGTGATGTTGTGAAAAATTGTTTATAAATGAAATCGGATATAGCTAGCCGGCTATAGGATTGAGTGCACTATAAACAAGTCGACTTGGATGTTAAGGGGTTGTGAGGTACCAAATACTCCATTCAAGTACCCTAATGATCGAGGAATGTTTAAGGTGTCGCAACGGTAGAGGTTAGCTCCCGTGTGTGAACCTTGTATAGTGTCCCATCTCTCATTAGTTGGTTATACATCTACCGATGAGTGGTATTGAAGGGTTGTGATTGTACCAAATACTCCACCGCGGGTGTCACAACGGTGGAGGGTAGCTCTCGTGTGTGAGTCTTGAGATGCCGGTAGAGTGTATGAAGTGTTTGAGACAACACTTGGTAATCCGTGTATCCGATGTGGTTTTTGAGAAATGATCTTGTTGCTAATCACTTGTAAGCCAATATGAGTAATGATATAATTTGAAATTTGTTATGTTTCATAATTTTGAAAATGTATGTTTTTACTCTTTAAGATTAGCATATGTGAAAACGCTTGGGAAGGCTTAAATTGAGTTTATCAAATGAGAATTGTTGTTGGTTTGTTAACATATGTTGCGTGAGGTTTTCATTCTGATTTTGAATGAGAAAAGTGCATATTTTTGGATGGCATGATGGATTTTAAGTGATACTTATGTTTATCGAAATGAGATTTCAATGAGGTTTTGGAAATTGGTTTTAATGCATTGATGGTGTTTTGGCTTTGAGCATTCCTCACTAGGACTATTGTACTTTCGCTCTTTTTATCCATCTATGCAGACAATTAAAGCTTTGGAGGTAGCACTTGCAAGGAATCAGTGAAAGACTTCGATTGAATGTATGTTTCGTTTTTGGACTAGAGTAATAAGGGTAATGGGGGATCCATGGTTTATTTGGGAGAGGTGCTGAAACTCCTTGTTTGAGCATGTTTACTTGCTGGTTTTTAAGCTTGTAAAAGGCCTTTATATGTTGGTTTAAGCTTTGGTTTGAGTTTTGACTTTTGGATGAATTGATTTTATAGGAAGCATGCCTTTAGAACTCTTTGATGGTGTTGGCTATGTCTTGTTGTTGAAATTACCATGTATGCTTGAGGAATGATGCTTAGGTTCATTGTTTGTGTTTAGAAACATGTTGGATTGCTTATGAGTGGGTTAAAACAAGTGAAACCAACAAATTGTGTAGTTGCAGACTATAGGGTATCGATACGGGCTTTATAAATTAGAAGGGCGTATCGATACGTATTTTGGCTACTGGTTTTGGGCATACCGATACGGGTATTGAGTGTATCGGTACGGGTCTTGTTTTTATTGAACCTGGGAGTCTATTTGTCGAGGGAGGGTATCGATACAGTGACAATTTTGTTTGTTGAAAAGTATCTTTGCATGTTCTGTTTTCTTACGTTTTAGTCTCTAGATGTTGTGGATGCAATTAAGTGAGCATGAATGATTGTTTTGAGCTGAATTTTGGCTGAGATACATGTAATGAGACTAATTAAGGGTTGGTAACATAATAATGGTAAATTTCCCTGTAATTTGTTAAGTTTACAAAATGGTCCTTAAAATCGTATATGAAGACAATTGAGTTTTAACTAATGTTCGATTGATGTTGTGTATGGTCTGCTATAGTGGCAAACACTTAGGTTTCTAACGAGCATCTAGACAAGATAAAAAGAAAAGATATGGTTGTTTATTGAGGTAAACATTCTCGGTTTACTTCAATATTCTTCGTGTGACCCGTGCGGTTCGGTCTACCGCCTAGGCCGGGTCGAAGGGGTTACAAAATCAACTCAAACATGATAACCGACCCATGTTTTCATTTTCTTCATGCAAAGGAACATGGCAAGGTAGTGTTTTTAACGCGATTTATACACCGTTTTGAATGCCTTATATACACCGATTTTCACACCATTTTTAATAGATACATCACTACTATAAGGTAAAAGATCAAAATCATGAAAAATTATCCCCCAAAACCATGCAAATTAATCATAAACAACCCTATCGACCCATGTTTCCATTTTCTTCATGCAAAGAAACATGGCAAGGTAGCGTTTTTAACACGATTTATACACCGTTTCAGATGTCTTATATACACTGATTTTTACACCATTTTGAAGAGATGCATCACTACTATGAGGTTAAAGATCAAAATCATGAAAAATTATCCCCAAGACCATGAAAATTAACCATAAACAACCCTATCGAGCTTTATTTAAACAACATGATTAGGCGAAAGTCGCGCTCTGCAGAACACGACTTCAATTTATTTTAAAAAAAATAAATATTGGATAATATAATCTACATCGGACCGAAGTCGCGCTCTATAGAACGCGATTTTAGATATCGCGTCATGCAGAACACAATTTACCCTAACGTGGGTCGAATGAGGGGTATTTTTCTAAATATTGTTCTTAAGATGTATTTTTCAGATAAATTCCCAAAAAAAATATCTGACCAAGATACCCCCACGTGCAGTACATGAATCGTATTTTAGTGTATCATTTTAGAATAATCGGTATTTACTATTTTTTAAGAAAAGTCGTATATTCAGTTTTATAACAAAACATACACATGCAAATATTTTTCAATTATTTATCATAAATATGTTTATGTATAAATATAAATTCTAAAATTATTGACAGATTTCAATAACTTATTATACTTTTATATAATTCAAAAATAAAAAAATTAATTTAAAATATCAAAATTTTAGACTAATCTATAGTGGTTAGTATGCATTGATACTGGTTGATATTAACAAAATAAATCAGAACGTATCGAAACCGCACAACATTAAAATTTTGGTTAAAACAGAAATTAAGTGATGGAATATTAATTTAAGGCAATGGTGGATCCATGTATATTGTAAGGTGTGTCGTCTCCAACCTAAATTTTTTAAAGTTTACATATTATTCTCAATTTTCTTAATTTTTATGAATTAGTCAATATATTTTTATAATATTTAAAGTTTGTGCTCACCCTAAAATTTCAAATTTTATCTATGCCCACCCTCAAATATATTTCTGGAACTAACACTAATTTAAGGTCACCTTTCTCGGCATTGAAGTAATGATAAAAATGTACGGAGACATAAACAATTGCAGTATAGACACCAAAAATGCTTCGTTGTTTCTCAAATTTCAACAACTTGTAATACACCTTGAAAATTTAGATCTTTCCCCCCTCTTTTTGAGTTTTAATTAATTCACCACAGATATCCTCTCTTTGGCCTTGGCTACCAATAAAAACACTCACATGCAGCCAAATTTATTACTTAAAAATGGGTCGAACCAAGGGGGAAAATGTTCTAAAGTTTAGGGACCAATGTAGAATGAGAATAATAGTTTGGGATGAAATTGAAAATTTTAAAACTTTAGGGACTAATTTAGAACAAAGGTTATAGTTTGAGGCCAAGCGGTACAATTAATTCATAAAACTACTCTCGATGATAGTTTTCATTTTGTGGACCTGAGCCCATTCCTTTTAGGCCCGCCGTATGCTATCTATCCGGTGCAGGAAATATCTACTTAAGATGCCTATTAAGTCAATTTTTTTAGAGCAAAACACAAAATCGAAAAATTAGGGTTAAATATTACCCTCTTGCAGCCTTGCAGGCCCTCTGTCTCAATAAATTCGTTTATTATTATTATTTTTTACTACTATTATTTATAATTTATTATTGATAAAAATATAAAAAAATATATTTAATAAATTTCCAGTCAAATAGTTTTAAAATATAACTTTTTGTAAAAATTAGTTGTTTAAAATATTAAAAATAATCAAGATCAAAGTTTAAAAATATAACTTTTAAAAAGTCAATAAAGGATAAAATTAATGGGACAAAGGGAATAAATTTATATATGAATTTACGCTAATGTGTTATTTGATACATGTACTTTGATTTGGTAATATTAAAAAAAACTATGGTTGTGATTCAAATGGGTATATAAAACTTTGATTTTGAATTATATGCATTGAAAGAAACAAATATGTCTATTTAGATTTTTTTATTGAATAAATATAATTATTTATGTATGTGATATGAAAACGTCAAATGACACTGCGTCGACAATAGTTCACTTATTTTTTTAAAAATAACCAATTCGAAAGTTCATATATAAAATTATACGTCCACTAAAGTTCATGTATAATTTTGAAGACCTAATTAGCATTTGTGTTAATGGCACCTTATAATAATGTCAAAATAGACCTAATCAATGACCGAGTTATTTATCTTGACTTGAAGGTTTGTCTAGTATTTGATAGGATTTGAAAGAAAAAAACATCAGGTTAAAAAAATAGGTTTGGATACCAACAAGTGTTTGGTGCATTACCAATAAATATTAGGTACATTGGTAAGGCACATTGCACTCTTGAAAAGAGGACGTGAGTTCAAATTTTGGAGATGACATTATTGGGAAGAGTAGCCTCACACACCCGAACATAGACCATAAGATGGACACGCATATAACGACTCACCCACCAAAATTAAGTGTGCGATGCGAGCCAGTCTAGATTAATAAGGGCAAAGACTTAAAAAATCGGAATATATATTTGTTGCGTGTAAAATAGTCTATCGCAATTGAGTGCAAGTGTACACGTCGCAAGTAATAAAGTGATACTAGAGTATCGGATATCGTCTCCACAGGGACTAGGCTAATAGCTTCACCTTGGATTACTGCACGAAAGAGAAGAGAATTATTTAAGTTGTCACGAGATAATAAAGAATACTTAAATAAAAGAGTAACGAAATCAAGATAGAGAGACCCATCGCGCAGCGGTCTGTTGTTAGTCGTGGCAGCGATCACACAACTCTGTACTCCAAGTTTGGCAAGAATCCCTGCTGTGCCTTGGCCTATCCCTAGGTCCAAGTCTGTCGATGAACACGTCTTTGATGATACCTCCCGGCGTGAATCGGAGGATGAACACCGATGTTGTTGAATTCTTCCTTAGCCACTTAACCTCGTCATATCCCTAGGTCCGAGATATTTCAACTATAAACTAGAGAACCCGCACTTATTCCTTTCGTATACTTAACTCTCCCGATATTAAGTAAATAGATAATCTCACAATGCTTGCAACTACTTTACAAATCAACCCGTGGCCCTAGGGGGAATTTAGATCATGTTGAGAAGGGGAAAACAGCTAGGGTTTTGGGAAGAAGGCTAAAGATAGATGATGTCCTCTCCTAGGTTGAATTACATGCCTTTATATAGGCTTTGGGTTCAAGTTTTCTAATATGGCAAGAATACAAGTTTAAATTAAAGTACAACTCTATTAAAGACAAATCTTCAGAGCATAAGTCTTTAATTCGCCCTTCCTTCTTGCTTGGAATTTTCTTCCTTGAACTTTGGGCTTGGCCTTCATTCTGATCTAGAACTTGCAAAAATATAAGGGTATTTCACGACAGGCCGGCATAATTTTCTCTTTCTGTCGAGGCCCACTTTGCTTCTTCTCCTCAACATTGCTGTCGTCCTTGGCTGCCACGGTAGTGGCCATGGCAGCATCGTCCTCCTCGTCTGCACATCTAGTTCCAGCTTTTCTGCATCACTACCCAGCGCCTGCTTCTCCTTCTGCTACAGCAGCTACCTACAAAAGCAACCGATTTCAGTAGAAACTGTGTCATTTATTATATTGTGCATTGATCCAACCCGAATCAAACCCAAGTTGCCTCATAAAAACTTCTATATACGAAGAAAATAAAGTTTAGAAATGATCATTAAATTTTGATAACTATTTAATTTGACAATCAAACTTCAATTCCTTCAATGTTACTATTAAACTTTTAGTTTTGCTTCAATTTGGCCATTGATCCGTTAATACCCGTTAAAGAGTGACGTAGCAGTTAAAATATTTTGTATAATAACACATTTAGTCCTCCATGTTTGCACACTCAAACAATTTAGTCATAATTTGAAAGAAATAATTATTTGAGCCCTCATTATTTACACATTATTTTAATTTAAATAATTTAACCATAAACTTTAAACTTAAAATCATAAACCTTTTTAATTTGGACGTATTTTCAAATGGGCTTATGGCCTGGCCTTTGCATTTGTCTCCGAAAAAGTGTTTTTGCATCGTCATTTGTCGCACAGATTTTGGTTTTTTTTTTTGTTATGCAAACTATCAGTTATGCTAACGGTATTAAACTTCTGATTTTGTTTGATGGTGATGCAGAATTTAATATAGATATATATTAAAAGGTTTAATCAAATTTTAATTTAATATTTTAATTGTGATTAATTGTATTTTGATCCTATAGATTTTAAAAGGTTTAATGGTGCCAATGCTCCTAAAGTATACACTTTATACCGAGTTAACTCTTAAAAAAAATTTCAAGACGTTTATCCCTCTATAATTTAAATTGTGACCTCAATTACCCCCTAACATTAACTCTCGTTAAAAAAAAATTGATGGACTAATCAGAAAGTGTCACATGTTATTAATAAAAAAATTAGTTGACTTTGATAAAAGAGGTAAATTGTACGTTAAGTCTATCAAATTTTTATTTTTGATCAATGCAGTCCTAAAATTCTTTATTTAACTTGAAATTGACTCTAATTTCTTTCTAAGTTTTATAATTTAGTCTAATATTTTTAGTATATGATATTTTTGTCCAATTTAGTCCTAAATATATTTATTTAACCCGAAATTAACCCCATTACTTTATAATTTTATAGATTAGTCCAATATTTTAAATATAATTATATTTTTGTTTAATTTAGTCCTATAAATTTATATTTAACCCGAAATTGACCCCTATTTCTTTCTAATTTTTATTATTTAGTCTAATATTTTAAATATAATTACATTTTTTTAATTTGGTCCTAAAAATCTTTATTTAACCCTAAACTAACCCCGATTTCTTTCTAATTTTTTTATTTAGTTCAATATTTTAAATATGATGATATTTTTGTTCAAATTAATTCTAAAATTACGGTCTTTCAAAGTTTTGCACTATACTCATAGTACCAATATACTTTAAAATAACTTCTAAAAATTCATGTTTAGTCCCTATCATTTTCTTTTCTTTCATTTTAGTCCCTAAAATGCAAATGCAAATGCAAATAATAATAATACTACTACTAATAATAATAATAACAATAATAATAATAATAATAATAATAATAATAATAATAATAATAATAATAATAATAATAACCATTTCAATAAAAAGGAAAACACACATTTTGATTTAAGTATTTATGTAAATTTTCACTTTAATCTCTTTAATTTTAATTCTTTTCAATTTAGCCATAAAAATAAAAAAAAGACCTAAAGTCACCTATAGCTGATGGGACTCCCCCACCCCATGAAGTCATTGTTAACTAAGACAGACTCTTCTTTGGCACGATAAATAGTAATCATGCATTTTCTAAATAACTTACCATTTTTTAATTATTTTTAGAATAATAACATTTTCTTATATAAGCCGTTCTAACTTCTTTCTTCTAAGATTTAGTAAAAAAAAAAACTTCTAACTTCTAAGAACCGTGTACGATAGTATACCAACCAAGTTAAAAAAAACTGAAGGGTCAAATTTGCCCCTGTAGTAATCCGAAATTAGCAATGTTGCCCCTACTTTTTTTTTCTCCGTAATTTTGCCTTCAAAGTCAGTCAATTGTAGCAATGTTGCCCTTTGACCGATTTCGACCGTTAAATGCTGACGTAGCAGTTAACGGTGCTGATGGGGCAATTTTACCTTCAAAGTCATTCATGCAATTTTTTCCTCGAAGCCATTAATTGCAGCACTTTTACCCTTGGTTTATTTAGTTTTTGAATAAAATTAGATAAATAATTTGGTTTTTTCGAGTTGAACTTTAACAAACAGAATATATGAAAAATCGATTAACAAATTGATGTAAATATCCTTTGAGTCCCTAGTAATTTTAAAAATAAGCAAAATGATAACTCTCACAAAAAATTAAAATATTATTCAATTTTTTTTAAAAATCTATAAACTTAATAAAAATAAATACGATATTCAAAAAAAATTATTGAAAATGAACCAACAAGAAGCATGTTAATTGAACGGTGAACGCGAACTATTCTATTCGAACGACGTTCGATTGACACACTTATCGACGATGGTTTGTTAGGAAAAAATGTACGATGATCTTAGAAAACAACATTAGTGGTGTTCGGCGAAAATGACATGGGAGATAAATACAAGGATATCCAGAAGATAAAGCAGAATTCAACCTGAGCCACATGATTCGAGTTCACCGTACATTTTTTCCTAACAACCCATCGTCGATAAGTGTGTCAATCGAACGTCATTCGAATAGAATAGTTCGCGTTCACTGTTCAATTAACACGCTTTTCGTTGGTTTATTTTCAATAATTTTTTTTGAATATCATATTTATTTTTATTAAGTTTATAGATTTAAAAAAAAATTGAATAATATTTTAATTTTTTTGTGAGAGTTCTCATTTTGCTTATTTTAAAAATTACTAGGGACTCAAAGGATATTTACATCAATTTGTTAATCGATTTTACATATTTTCTGTTTGTTAAAGTTCAACTCGAAAAAATCAAATTATTTATCCAATTTTATTCAAAAACTAAATAAACCAAGGGTAAAAGTGCTGCAATTAATGACTTCGAGAGCAAAATTGCATGAATGACTTTGAGGGTAAAATTGCCCCGTCAGCATCGTTAACTGCCACGTCAGCATTTAACGGTCAAAGGACAACATTGCTACAATTGACTGACTTTGAGGGCAAAATTACGGAGAAAAAAAAGTAAGAGCAACATTGCTGATTTCGGATTACTACAAGGACAAATTTGACCTTTTAGCCTAAAAAATAATTAAAAATTGAGTGTTAACAGATCCTAATATAAATAATGGCACCATGTGAAGAGAGAAGAAGCTTGAACAGAGGCTTAGGATTGGTCTTGGTCGTGACTCGTGCAACAATCATAATTGTAACCCTCCACACCCAACCTGAATTTTATGACCAAATGTGGAAAGTCACATTAATAATTAAAAAGACCTCAAATTTAATGTTTTCTAAAATAATACACATAACAATAAATATAGCGACAAATCATTAAAAAAATTATATGGTATTCCAAATTAATAAAAAGTAAGACAATAGTAAATTTACACTTCTAAAATTAAATACTAACAATTTTCAAGTCTTTCATGTAAGAAAAAAGGACTGCAAAACGGCACGTTAGTACTGACTAGAAAAAAAACAAAAAACAGAAGTGATGAACGAAACCGTGTCGTGGAAGAAAGCCACTGCCTTAAAAATGAATTTGCCCCGATGTGTGTAATCGTTGCTGCGGGTGAATCGTCCCCTGAGGTTAACACGGCTCTCTGAAATTCGTACACCCGAATGCGGAGTGGACAACAGTGGAAGATGAGAGAAAGTTTTTTGAGTTTCTTATGTGTTTCTGGATGCAAATGAGTCATGTAGAGCTTACTATTTAGAGGCTATAAATGAGGGTAAAAACGTAATTCAAAGATCAGGTTTAAAAACCTGATTAATTCCTTTAATCTGTTGTTACAACTCCTGTTATAACACTGTTATAACTCAGTTGTAACCCATGTAATTATGTATGTAACTGGCAGAATTAAACAACTAAACAAAGCTGTAATTATGTCCAGGTACATTCTCTTATTTGTAGATTAAAGATATGACCGTTCGGATCTGATTTCAAAATTGAATCAATCAATTAAATGGCTGTTATCCTCTGAAATTCAGAATACCAACAGACACCTCCAGCAGCCTATAAATATCAATCCAAAGAAAACATATTCTTTCACAACTTTATTTTGTGAGAAAAATTCATACGAATTTTCTCAAAAAAAAATAGTACGCACACGGACGTGTCGTAGACACGTATTACCCGAACCCCCGAACCCGAGACGGATGGCGGCGGCGGCGGCACACGAGACTAGCCCTTGTTCTCTATCACTCAACAAGGGAGGGGAAGATGAAGGCTATAAATACCCTTCACATGTTAGTTTCTCACTCAATGTGGGATATTCACTTTTGCATTACTAACATTCTCCACTAATGCGAAAGAATTATACTGAAACTCGAAAAAAAATCTTCCAAAAAGATCAATAGCGAAATTAGATGCTTAAGCACTAGTGAACAAATCTTGAACTAGTACATAGTGATAATAAGCAATTCTTCTCGTAGATAAGTGAAACTAGTCTTGAACTTTTTAAGGTAAGTGTAAACTTATAACACACACCTAATTTCTTCATCTTTCATCCACTGAAGTCCATGATGTGTAAGATATATATATACAAATGTATATTTAGCCATCTTACCTCAGGATTGTAGTAAGTGTTTTAGAAAAACGGCCCAAGGTTTTTCATAGAAGGCGGCTAACCCTTCTCACTTACATAGGTTATTTCATCAGGTTTTTCTCAATAAAACCATCCAAATAAGGCTATGAAATAATTAAGAACTATTACAATAGCTTAACCTCTCAAGGTTTATGGTGATTTTCTTCAAGTTCATTATAAACGAACCTCCCAAAAATTGGGCTAAGAAATCATTAAGAATAAGTATTCAACCTCCTTAATCGGTGAATTCAATATGTCCTTCTCAATAGAACATTCAAATTTTGAATTCATTAAGAGTTTGAGTAAAACTCATCCTTTTCTAGCGGTAAGTTCATCAAGTCTTTCTCACTAAGACCACCCAAAACCTGCGCTATGAATTTATTAAGAGCAACAGTGCTCAATCTGTGCATGTACATTATTCGTCATAGGGATATGCAATAAAAATGTACACTATGAGTCTTTCCATGGTTTCGTTTGATCACATTGAACTTAGATAACTAAGTTGAGTATCCACCATGAATTCCTCAACCAATGGGCTTTAAACTCATCCCCCTTGACGAATCTAGGACTAGTTTCCGACTTAACCCTTTGGTAAGCGGATCTTCTAGGTTCCTTTCCGACTTTACATACTCTAGAGATAGTACTCCATTCCTTATTAAATGTCTCACTGATTCATGTTTTATATGAATGTGCCTTTTCTTACCATTGTAAGCTTGGTTCTTGGCAACACATATCGCAGCTTGTGAATCACATAGTAAGGAAACTAGAGGAGTCGGTTTTCCTCACAACGATATTTTAGCTAAAAGATTTCTGAGCCACTCGGCTTCTTGCCCAGCCAAGTCAAGATCTATTAACTCTGACTCTATAGTAGAACGAGCAATGCAAGTCTGCTTAGAAGACTTCTAGGAGATTGCTGCTCCACCCAAAGTAAAAACATATCCACTCGTAGAGCTTACTTCGTCACTATCAAAAACCCAGTTGGCATCACAATATCCTTCTAAAACAGCAGGAAAACCAACAAAATTAAGTTTCTAGTCCATAGTGCCTCTAAGATATTTAAGAAAACGTCTAAGAGCAATCCAATGTTCACTACTTGGGTTGTGAGTATATCTACTAAGTCTGCTCACAACATAGACAATATCAGGTCGAATATAGTTCATTAAGAACATTAGACTCCCAATTATTTTAGCATATTCAGTTTGGGAAACACTACTTCCTTTATTCTTAAAAAGATGAATGCTAGAGTCATACGGGGTTCGAATAGGGATGACATCAAAACTGTCAAACTTCTTTAACACTTTCTCAATATAATGTGTTTGACTTAATGAAAAACCCTTTTCAGTTTTATCAACTTTGACTCCTAAGATCACATCTACTTCTCTCAAATCAGTCATCTCAAATTTAGTGGATAAGAAATTTTTTGTTTTGTTAATGGACTCAATGTTGGTGCTAAAAATCAACATGTCGTCAACATAAAAACTTATGATGACGCAATCTACACCAAACATCCTCGTGTACACGTATGCATCCGAACCATTCACAACAAATCCAAAACTGAGAATAGTTTTATGAAATTTCTCATACCACTGTTTAGGAGCTTGTTTCAGGCCGTAAAGAGACTTTTTTAGTCTACATACTTTACCTTCCATACTAGGCGCCTCGAAACCAAGAGGTTGCTCCATATAGATCTTCTTATCTAGGTCTCCATTTAAGAATGCAGTCTTTACATCCATTCGATGTACTTGCAACTTGTGAATGAAGGCTAGTGCAAACAATGCATGGATCGTTGAGATTTTGGTTACATGAGAATATGTATCAAAGAAATCTATACCAAATTTTTGAGTGAACCCTTTGAATATTAGCCTTGCCTTATAGCTCTGAATAGAACCACCTGGTCTAAGTTTCTTTCGAAAGACTGGTGGTTTTAAATCCTCTAGGCAAGTCAACTAATTCCCAAGTATGGTTAGACATTATTGATTCTAGTTCGTCTTTGATAGCGCTTTTCCAAAAACTAGCATCAATAGAGCATATAACTTCTTCATATGTTTTAGGATCCTCATCTAACAAGAAAACTTGAGCTATAGGATCAGAAAGGGTGTCATAATCATTTATCTTAGAAATAAAGGAAGTTATGAAATCTGGTAAAAAAAGGTTTATACTCTTTGTCTCTTACTTCTTCTAGGCTCAAAATTAATCTCTTGAGAAGACCTAACAGGCTCACTAGAAGAAGTGGATGAAAGTTTTTCTATTTGTGTTTCATTATCTAGTCTGGGCTTCTTTAAAGGAAAAATGTTTTCAAAGAATATAACATCCCTAGACTCACAAATAGAGTAGTCTTGTAGAATCATGAATCGATATGCGACATTGTTTGAAGCATACCCTATAAACACTGCGTCAACGTTTTTTGGTCCGATGGTGGATTTCTTAAAGTCTGGTAATCCCACTTTAGCCAGAAACCCCACACTTTAAGGTATTGAAGATTTGGAGCGTAGCCTTTCCACAATTCGTATGAAGTATGATGTAACTTCTTATGAAGTACTCGGTTCAAAATATGATTAGCCGATAGAATGACTTCCCCCCACATGTTATCAGATAACCCAAAACTTATCAACAATGAATTCATCATCTCTTTTAAAGTTCTATTTTTCCTCTCGGCTATACCATTTTGTTGAGGAAAATAGGGGGTCGAGGTTTCATGTATTATGCCATTCTTCTCACACACCTCTTTTAAGAAATTAGATCCGTATTTACCACCTCTATCGGATCTAACCCGTTTAATTCTCCTATCTAACTAATTCTCAACTTCTGCCTTATAAATAAGAAAGAAGTTTTCAGCCTCATCTTTAGTTCTAAGGAGATATAGTTTTGTGTATCTAGAGAAGTCATCTACAAAAGTAATATAGTAGTGTTTTCCTCCTTTACTTTCAGTGTTTCTAAAGTCTGCTAGATCACTATGAATAAGCTCTAACAGTTCAGTCTTTCTTTTAGAAACACTCTTAAAGTGAGGTCTAGCATGTTTGGCTTCTACACAAATTTCACATTTGTTAAAGCCGGTTATGTCTAGTTTTGGTAGAATATTCATTTTTATCTTTTTCTTTAAAGATTGAATATTCTTTTGTCCTAATCTAGCATGCCACATATCAACAGATTCAACAATATAAGCAGAAATGGTAGCTTTATTCTCATTATGTTGAGTTTCTATGACAAATAAACCCTCGTTTAAAAACCCTTTCCCAACATAATCACCATTTCAGGAAAGTACAAGTTTATCTGGCTCAAAAACTAACTTAATGCTTGCCTTATTCAAAAGCCCTCCACTTATCAAATTTCTACGCAAGGCTGGTACATACAAAACATTATTCAAAGCTAAAGTTTTACCAGATGTCAATTTGAGTAAAACCTTGCCCTTGCCTAGCACTTGAGAGCTGCTAGAGTTCCCCGTGTACACATGTTCACCGTTGCTCCCATACTCGAACTCGGTAAAAAACTTCTTCCTTGCACAGAAATGTCGGTATGCACCAGTGTCCACCACCCATTCAGAATTATTTTCCACCAAGTTTGTTTCGGAGATCTCCGCGACAATGATATCATCATTCATGTCCTCGGCCACATGTAGATGTGGTTTATTCTCGTTCTAGCGGTTTGAGCGGTGTAGGCACTGGTACGCTATGTGATCAACTTGTCCACATACATAGCACTTGAGGGATTTTTTTTCCGGCTTGGATTTTGGTGGCTTCTTGAAGTTAGTGCTTTTCTAAGGTTTCGTCTTATGATTCTGAACACCTTTTTTCACAGTCTTTTTGAATTTAGACCCTGAAGCACCACTAGATTCAACCAAATTAGAATTGAAAGATAATTGACTAAGGTGATTAGTAAACTTATCTTTAATTCGATTGGCTTCTTCGAATTCCATGTGCCCCACCAACTCTTGGAGTGAAATATCTCTTTTTTTGTGCTTGAGAGAATTTCGGTAATCAGACCAAGACTTAGGAAGCTTCTCGATGAGGACGTTAGCTTGCAATACTTCACACATTTGCATCCTTTCGGCTAGTATGTCGGACACGAGGTTCTCATAGTCATGTACTTGATCCATGACCGGCTTGGCATCGGTCATCTAAAACTTGAGCCACTCGCCCACCATGTATTTCTTGATACGCGCATCGTCGGAACCATACTTCTTATCCAACGAATCCCAAATCATCTTTGCACTCATTTTCTTAAGATACATATCAAAAAGTTTGTTGGACATGTGACTAAGAAGGTGGTCACGAACAGTCTTGTTATCCTTCTCGTACTTTCGAAGGATAGCTGATGCATCATCTGAGATAGGTTCGGTGGTATCATCACCAATACCAGCTATCACTGTTGCACTGGATGATGGTGGCACAGAAGGTGGTTGGTCGAGCAGAACGTAGTCAAGATCAAGCTGCTCGAAGAAGATGCGAATTCGCTGGGACCATCTACGGTAGTTGGTTCCATCGAGTGCATCAAGTTTAGACAGATCGAGAATAAGCTTGCTGAGAGGGTGCGGCATGTTTTGTAGTTGGAAGGATAAATTCGTTTCTAAAATGTTGGAAAAAAAGATTGCGTTCGGATTAAAGAGATATAATTCTGTAATTATGTCGAAGTACATTCTCTTATTTGCATATTAAAGATATGATCGTTCGGATCTGATTTCAAAATCGAAACAATCAATTAAATGGTTGTTATCCTCTGAAATTCAAAATACCAACAGACACCTCCAGCAGCCTATAAATATTAATCCAGAGAAAATATATTCTTTCACAACTTTATTCTGTGAGAAAAATTCATACAAATTTTCTCCAAAAAGACAGTACGCATGTGGACGTGTCGTAGACACGTATTACCCGAACCTGAACCCCACGAACGGCGGCAGCGGCGCACAAGACTAGCCCTTGTTCTCTATCACTCAATAAGGGAGGGAAAGATGAAGGCTATAAATACCCTTCACATGTTAGTTTCTCACTCAATGTGGGATGGTTATAGTAAGACTGCCATGAAGCTTGAAAACCTGATCCAAATATAGTTGGCAAACCTTAGAAGCTGTAAAAGGATGATCCAAGGGTAGGAAGTGGGCATACTTGGTGTATTTGTCAATCACCACTAGAATAGAGCTGAATTTCTTAGAAAGAGGTAAGCATTCGATAAAGTCCATTGAAATAGTATCCCAAGCTTGTGTAGGGATAGGTAAGGGTTGTAAGAGACCAGGCTTGTGTAAGTGTTCATCCTTGACCCTCTGGCAGGTGTCACAGTTCAGCACATACTCATTCACTTGCTTTTGGAGTCCTGGCCAATAGAAACAAGCTTTAATCCACTGATAAGTAGCTTGTACCCCCGAGTGGCCACCCATAGGAGAATCATGTAGCTGGAAAAGTAATTGTTGTCTCAATGTGCCATTAGTGCCCACATAGACTCTTCTTTTATACCTCAGTATGCCCTTGGAAAAAGTCCACTCCTGATCTGTAAGTTGTTGAAGAGTAGCAACTATAATTTTCTCAGTGGCTAATAGATCATTCTGATAGCTAAATTCCACTTCCTTAACCCAAAATGGGATGATTGTGGTAGAGGTCACTTGAAATAAGGAAGGATCCTTTCTAGAAAGGGCATCAACAACTACATTTAACCTTCCCTTTCTGTACTGAATAGTGTAGTCTAACCCCAAGAGTTTTGTAAGACCCTTTTTCTAGACTGTAGTTTTTAATTTCTGCTCCAAGAGGTGTTTCAAAGCCTCATGGTCAGTTTTAATGACAAAATGGGTACCCTCAAGTAGTGTCTCCACTTGGTGACAACCATAAGGATTGCTAGGAATTCCCTTTCATAAACTGGCATATCTGTATGCCTGGGGCCTAAGGCTTTACTTAAGAAAGCAATTAGTCGACCTTCCTGTGATAGCACTGCACCAATTCCCCTAGATCTAGCATCAGTTTCCAAGTAGAAAGTTTTCTGAAAGTTGGCTAGAGCAAGAACTGGAGAAGAGCACATTGCAGTTTTTAAGTCTTTGAATGCATGTTATGCATTAGTTGACCAGTGGAAATTATCTTTTTTAAGATAGTAGTCAGAGGTATACTAATAGAGCCATAATTTCTGATGAAACGTCTGTAGTAGCCAGTTAATCCCAAAAATCCTCTTAGGGCTTTCAAGGTTTTAGGAAGTGGCTAGTTCTAAATGGCTTCAATTTTAAAGTTGTCAGTTGCAACTCCCTGGGCAGAAATGATGTGGCCCAGATATTCTACCTGCTCTTAACCAAAAAATACACTTAAGGTATGTTTGTTTCACTGAAAACTGTTTCCGGAAAATGAATTCTGGAAAATAAACTACAGTTGTTGGAAAACTAATTACAGAAACCATTTTCCGGTGTTTGGATGATGTTGTACAATTCAATTTACACTGTTTGGTAGAGTTTCCTGAAAATTTCATGAACAATCCACAAACAAGCATCGATAATGGTAAAAACAAGTTCCAACCACAACATGGTTTAAGGTTTAGGATAGCACTTAAGGTTTAGGGTTTAGGATAGCATTTATGGTTTATGGTTTAGATCATTATTTAGTGTTTATACTAGCATTTAGGGATTAGTATTTAAGGTTTAAGATTCAAGGTTTAGATTAGTGTTTATGGTTTAAGGTTTATGTTAGTGTTTAAGGTTTAGGATTTATGGTTTTATGGTAACATTTAGGGTTTAGTGATTATGGTTTATGGTAGCATTTAGGGTCTATGGTTTATGGTTAGTGTTTAGGGTTTATCAATTAAGGTTTAGGGTTTAGGTTAGTGTTTATAGTTTAGGTTATCATTTAAGGTTTAAGGTTTATGTTAGTGCTTAGTGTTTAAGGTTTAATGTTTATGTTAGCATTTATGGTTTAGGGGTTATTGTTTATTGTTTAGGGTTTATGTTAGTGTTTAAGGTTTAACATTTAGGGTTTAAAGTTTATGTTAAGGTTTAGGTTTTAGGGTTTAGTGTTTATATTAGTATTTAGGGATTAGGGTTTATGTTAGTGTTTATTGTTTATGGTTTAGTGTTTATGTTAGCACTTAGGTTTTATGTGTTAGTGTTTAGGGTAAGGGTTTATGTTAGTGTTTGGGGTTTAATATATAGGGTATAACATTTAGGGTTTAATGTTTATATTAGTGTTTATGTTAACATTTAGTGTTTATGGTTTAACATTTAGGGTTTATGGTTTTATTTTAGGGGTTGGGGTTTATGTTTATGATATATCATATATGGTTTTGTGTTTATAGTTTAGGGTTATGTTAATGTTTAAGGTTTATCATATATGGTTTATGGTTAGCGTTTAACAATTAGTGTTTTGGGTTTAAGTTATGGTTTAAGGTTTAAGCTCTCGTTTAGGGTTTAATGTTTACGTTAGTGTTTAATGTTTAGGGTTTGTTGTTAGTGTTTAATGTTTATGTTAATATTTAGGGTTCAAGGTTTGTATTAGTGTTTAGTGTTCATGTTAACATTTAAGGTTTAGGGGTTGTGTTTAGGATTAAGGGTTTTAATGTTTAGGGTTTAACATTTATTATTTAGTGTTTGGAGTTTTTGGTTTGGGGGTTGAGGTTTAAAGTTTAGGATTTAAGATTTACGGTTTATGGTTTAAGTACTCATTTAGGGTTTAAGGTTTATGTTAGTGTTTAATGTTTAGGGTTTGTTGTTAGTGTTTAGTGTTTATGTTAATATTTAGGGTTTAGGGTTTGTGTTAGTGTTTATGTTGACATTTAAGGTTTATGGGTTCATGTTTAGGGTTAAGGTTTTTAATGTTCATGGTTTAGTGTTTAGGGTTTAGGATTTAAACTTTAAGTTTTAGGGTTTAGTTTTTATGTTATTATTTAGGTTTTAGGGTTTAAGTTTTAAGGTTCATGGTTTAGGTTAGTATTTGTAGAGAAAATGGGAGGAAGGAAAGCGACTTACCGAAAATCAATGGGTAAGTCATGTTACACTGAAACAAGGTCTGTTTTCCATTGACTGTAGTTGATTTTCCTTTGACTTTTTCATTTTTCATGAACCAAACAATGGAAAGTTATGAAAATGTTTTTAGGAAAACCAATTACAGTGAAACAAACAAACACTTAGATCTCTTTGCAAATAACCTATGAGTTCTTAAAATTTGAAGAACCATCTCCAAATGTTGAGAATGGGTGGCAAGATCCTTGCTGTTGATCAGAATATCATCAAAAAAGACTAGGACAAACTTTCTTAAGTAGGGTTCAAAAATAACATTCATGAGAGACTGAAAAGTGGCAGGGGTATTTGTCAAACCAAATGGCATCGCTTTGAATTCAAAGTGGCCATGGTGAGTCCTAAAGGCTGTTTTGTAAATGTCCTATTCTTTGACTCGAATCTTCCAATACCCTGATCTGAGATTAATTTTTGAAAAAAAATTATCCTTGTTAACTCATCCAACAAGTCTTCTACCACTGGAATTGGAAACTTGTTCTTGATGGTTTTGTCATTTAGTTGTTTTTAGTCCACACAAAGCCTTTATGAACCATCTTTTTTTCTTAACAAGCAAGAAAGGAGAGAGGCAAATGGGCTTTTACTGGTCCTTATAATTGAGGCAGCAAATATCTATGAGATTTGTTTTTCCACTTCAGTTTTCTGATGATGATGGAATCTATAGGGTCTAAGGTTTACTGGTTGTGCTCCTTCTTTAAGGACAATTGCATGGTCTTGTATTCTTTCAGGAGGCATCCCTTTTGGTGTACTGAATACATCCTGAAATTTATCAAAAACGGGTTTCAATTCAGCCTTGACTTCACTGTCACACTCTTCAGCACTTAAAAGATATATTTCCCCTACTAAATCAACATTCTTTTCAGTCAGATTTTGAAATTTTTCTCTCCAGAGATGAGTTTAAAACTAACATGCTTAACTCCCCCTTTTAAGGTTATCAACTCCCCTTCTTTCTGAAAACTCATGGTCATCAAGTTGAAGTCCATACTGACATGGCTGTATCTCCTCATCCAGTTCACTCCCAAGACCATATCACTCCCTCCCATACACAAAACCCTAAAGTCATGCTCAAACCGATAACCTTGCATCTTCCACTGTAGTTGCTTAGATTTGGCAGTGCTGAATAATTTTTCTCCATCAGCTACTGTTATTACCAAAGGGTTGGTAGATATCACTTCCAATCCCTCCTTGGCCCATCCAGGGTTGATGGAACTATGTGTGCTGCCACTGACCACTAGGATGCTTAGAGGTCTGCCCTTGATATATCCTTGAATCCTGAGTGTGCTGTGACCAACAGAACCAGTCAAAACATTAATAGAGATTTCTAATTCTTCCTTCTCTATTTTCTCTTGTTTCTCTTCAAGTTCTCCTTCCTCTTCCATCTGTTTTCTTTCTAAGGTAGGTTCTTCTTCCTCCATAAAATTGAATTGCTTAACTTTACATTGGTGACCATGTGTGAATTTCTCACCACATTTAAATCATAAGTTGTGGTTTCTCTTATAGTCCAGTAGGGATTGCTTGGTTGTGTTTTGGGTAGTGGTCTTCTGTGGAGGGTTTTAGTTTGCAGGCCAAGCTTTTTGTGAGGTAGATTGTGGAGTGTAAGTGTAAGGTTTTAGCTTAAGTCTTTTTGTTTCAATCTCTAGGGCCAGTTCATGTAGCCTAGCTAGTCTGTAGGCTTCATCCAAGGTGGTGGGGTTACTGATTTTAACTCTATGCCTCAATTCCTCCTTCAAGCCACTCAGAAAATTAGAAACAAAGTAGCTTTCCTTTTGGTAGGGACTTTGTTGTAGGATATAAGGCTTAAGCTCTTCAAATTTGTCTTGATATTTTTCCACATACCCCTTCTGAATTAACTTGTTGAATTTCTCAATGGCATCCATATAAGTTTGATCACTAAATCTATGGCATAGATCAGATGTAAACTCATGCCAACTGATTCTATGTTTTTGCAGGATGTAGCTATCAAACCAAGTTTCTGCCTTGCCTTTTAAGTAAATAGAAACCAAGTCCATATTGTGTTCTTCAGGGATTTCTAACAGGGTAAAGTACTTTTGGCATTTTTTATTTATCCCCTAGGATTAGTGCCATCAAACATTTGAAATTTTAATTTTTGTCTGAAATTGCTACCTCTGTTATGATTGCTAGGATGAGACAAATGTGGATCTAAACTGGGATTCCCTTCCTGAACAGTGTCTTCAACTTTCATTTTTTGCTTTTGTTGGGGTGTAAGGGTATGAGTGAAATTGAATAATATTTTAGGCTCTTCTGGTTTAAAAGAGTATCTTTCATGCTCATCCAAGATAGTTACTATAGTGGGAAACTTACTTGTGTGCCCAAATTGTGTTTTTGTTGCATATGGGATGGGTCTTGTTGTGCTATCAGGGCTAGTCTTTCCAGCTTTGGCTTTGGCAGCATGTAGAATTTGTTCCAAGTATCCCTGGGTAGTATCCATTCAATTTTCCAGCTTCGACACCCTCTGGTCAACATTGCCTTGATGTTTGGTCCACCATTTAGGAACTGCATCTTCATGGTCTAGCTCTTTGAGTCAATTATGAATGGTGGCTAGTTGTTTTTGTATTGCTGATAGATCAATGTTTTCTGTCATTTGTTGAGTTTTCTTTGATTTTTCCACCTTGTAGGGGATCACAACAAGCTCTAGATACCAATTTATAATGGTTCGACAAGGATTTAGAAAGAAAATAGGTTTCAGAAGCAGAAAGAGTAAGATTGAGAGAAAAAGATGACGTTTTTCATTAATTTTAGCATAAAGAAAATATTACAATGCTCTCTGTAATATTCTAGGGACACTCCAATTATTTACTGACAAGTGTCATGCTCTCCAACATTCTCTCTAACAGAATTACAACTCACTTCGAGCGGTACATTCATCCTCTGATAATGGTATTTCTTGAATCGTTGGCATTGGGCCATTTCCGTGAACCTTCACTTGGGCCGAGCTATCCATTTCCATTTCAGTAATATGGCCATACGAAATGTTACCGTTCTCATTCCTTGTTTTAATTCCATGTTTGATCAGCACGTTTTCAATTTTCTCGTTTTCCTCTTTCGATTGCCCTAATTTCCCAATTTCTCCCCTTTTGCTTCGATCATGACATAATGTAGCTCGGTGGCTGTGCAAATATGGAGGGTTTTAATGTTTTGGAGGTGTTTTAAAAATAAAACTTTAAAGAATAAAATTTAATATATATATATATAAACAAATAAATAAAAGATGATACTAACAAAGAACTAAAGTTGAAATAAACCACCAATTTCGGCAATGTTCAAAGGAGACTAAAATTCAATTTAAAATGGAAGGGTTAATTACATAACATGTCCCTAAAGTTTTTAGAATTTATGAATAGCCTATATTTCAAGGCGTGGCAATAATAATGTCAATATAGACCTAACCTAATCAATGACCCAGTTATTTATCTTAACTTAAGGTATATCCAATATTTGATAGGATTTGAATGAAAACATTAAGTTAAAAACTAGGTCTACATAAAAAATAGGGTAAAGTATACAAATGGCCACTAAACTATCCTCAAAAATATAAAATAGTCACCAAACTTTCAAAAGTTACATAATGGGCATTAAACTTTAGTTTTTGTTAAAAATAGTCATTGAGTCGTTAACGATCGTTCATTGAATGACGTGACAGTTACGAAAATTTGAATAATAACACATTTAATCATCCATATTTACACATTCAATCAATTTAGTCTTAATTTAACCCTCATTCTTGATGTCTAAATTGATTGAATGTGTAAATATTGTGGATTAAATGTGTTGTTATACAAACTTTTGTAACTTCCATGTAATCCAGTTAACAACGGTTAACAGTTCAGTGACCATTTTATAAAAAAACTAAAGTTTAATGTCGATAATATAACTTTTGAAAGTTTGGTGATCATTTTATATTTTTTTTGGGATAATTTAGTGACTGATTGTGTACTTTACCCAAAAAATATGTTTGTTTAAAATATAGAGAAAGTTCATACTTCTACATTAAAAATTTGAACTCAATCTAATCTGACGCGTTTTCAAGTTTATGATACATTGTTTTTATTTAAAAAATTAATATATAAATATAAATTTAATAAATAATAAAATTATATTTAAAATATAATTTTATAAATAAAAAATTAATATATACATCTAAATTTAATAATTATTAAAACATATTTAAAAGATAATTTCACAAATAAAAAATTAATATATATTTCCTCCGTTTAGTAATGATATTAAAAAAATTAATTTTAATAATCTAATTAATATTAATAAATATAAAATATTAAGAAATAATAAATTGTTCAAAGATATATCAAATATAAATTATATAATCGTGTTTTAATATGTCATTTTGTTTATTAAAATAATTAAATAATCATTCGCTGTCAATTAATTTTATCAAATATATATAATTATTTAATATAATTCACTAATTAAACTAGCTAATGATATCAACTATCAATTAATTAAATTTGAACATAATCCGATCCGAGATGTTCCCGTGAACTGAGTTTGCTCATTCATTGACATTGTTGTGGGATGTAGCGATGGGGACGCTCGAAAGAGGAAGCTGACTGATGTTACCGTTCCTGCATTTATTATTTTCAATATTGTATTATAATTTTAGATCCCTAAATTTGTATGTTTTTCATAATTTCACATTTCTTTATATATTTCCGCACTTAATAATTCCATATTGATATTACACGTGTCATTGTTTTCATAATTACAGGACAAGATATAAGATATTTTATTTTTATCCAAGATGTTTCGGTTTTTTATATACTTTTATAGACGATATTTATTCAAGATGGTTCGATGTACATAATTACAGAAGTTTAATTTTTATTCAATTTTTGATTTAATTGTACATATTTTACAAATGAAAAACATCCATTTATTTTTTAATTGAAATAACATAATTATTTATATTTGCAATTTGTAATTAGTCCTATTTGGTAAAGAGAGATTTGAGCTAAAATTAGAAGTTTGAGCTAAAATTAGAGGTTTGATCGGTCCAATCCGCTAATTTGGAATGTTTGATAAAGAGCGAATTGAAATATCGAATTGAGGTAAAACCTTTAATTTTAAAAAAGCTGCTAATATGAGCTTTTGAAATTATAAGTTTTAATATAAGAGTTATAAATATTTTTTTACCCTTAACAATTATATAAAATCTTTAAATAACCTAAATTTAATCATTTCTAATTTAATTCTTCAACATCACGTATTTACATTGTTACATATGTAAAATGATACTTTTTGTTTTTTCATTTTATTCTCGCACATTTTTATTTGTATAATTTTAATAATTAATTAAATTGCATTAAAAATAATTATATAAATAATAAATTAATATATAGATCCGTCAAATATACTTAACAATGTTATATTAAAAATTATTTTTCATAATCTAATTAATATTAATAGATACAAAATATTGATAACTAATAAACTATTCAAATAAGTATCAAATATATTCATGTCTTTATATGTCATTTTGATTATTTAAATAATCAAACAATTATCAACTATCGGTTAATTTTACTAAACACTTTTATACAATCAACTAATACAATTCGCTAGACAAATCAGCTAATGCAATCAACTATCGATTATCAGATAATATAATCCGCTATCAGTTTTCCACTAATTACCAAACAGAGCAATTGTAAATTGACGTTATATTGATAATTATGATAGTAATTTGTAAAAAAAGGAATAATAAATTTTTTATCATACAATTACAACAAAATGAAAGTTCATGCAAAACATTGCACTTTTAACAAAAATATCATGATTGCTCCACCAGTCGTTTTGATGGGGAGAATGTACTCCATCGGATTGCACCACCAGTCGTTCAACAAGGAAAGACATGGTAGGAATTCTTCCAACCCTCAAAACAGGCAATTTTAGAAGAAAAATCATTTTTTAATTATCATTTGGAAAAATAGCTCTCAAAAAATATTATTTGGTAAAGTGACCTCAAATTTGTCACGTCGGTGGACATCGCGTTGTGTAGAACGCGAGGTAGGATATTACGTTCTACACAACGCGATTTCAGTCTACGTGGCATTGTTGTTTGTGTTAACGGTTTTACAGTACCTCGCGTTCTGCAGAACGCGAGGTCCACGAGAATTTGAAATGACGGCTGAATATATCGCACAGACCTCGCGTTCTGCAGGACGCGAGTTCTGTGCAATTCTGGGCTGAAGAACAAGGGAAAACAAGTGTGAGTAGGCATGTTTGAGCCCAATTTCGGGCGTGTAAATTGTATATTTTTAGCGATCATCGAGTTTGGGTTCGTAGTACTGGAAATTGTCTATCGTATGATACCAACATGGTTAATTTCCGTCCATTCTACAATGGTTTAAAATGGCTTCAAAAACCCTATGTTATCATCTTTTTTGAATGAAGTTGCATTTGAACAAATGTCGATTTTCGGTTTAGTAATCCCATAAAATTTATTCAAAACTGAAATTAAATAAACATTTTAAAGTGTAATTATAATAGATAAACAAAATTATAATACGGCATTATAAAAATCAAATGTGTGGAATATAAATATTAAAAACATAAGTACAAATCAGTAAAAAAAGACTAAAAATGCCTATGTCCACCCGTTCCGTAGTCGGGTGGATGACGCTCACGAGCCGGATACCTCCGTCCATCGTCAGGTGGTCCCTGGTCCCCATCATCCTGACCATCGTGTGCGATATGCGGATCTGTGCTGGGCCCAGGCGGGGAGTAAAACAAGCTACCCATCGGCGTACTCTCCACAATGGGAAAGTCATACTGAGATTGCAGCTGTGGATAATCGATAAGCTGAAGGTTAGTCGTGGGCGTATGGGGACGATAGGCATCGGAGGAGCCGAACTAGGGTGGAGGCATCGTCTGCTGGAAACTCGATGGACCGCTATAAGCATGAAATGCTGTGGCAGAAGATGATGCCCCTGCAGTGTCATATCGTGGTCTCGGACCGCGCTGCGTCGACGGCCTCTGGCTCTGGCTTTGGGTCGCTCGACGGGTGCCGCGTGGGCGGTTTTGGGGTTGCTGGGGAAGCCCTGCAGCGCGCTCGGCCTGAGTAAGGATATGCGGCATCCCATTGAGCCTATACCACTGGTCATAATTGAAAGCGACCGAATCAGCCCCTTCCATAATTTGTTGGAGAAGCAGTGGGCGTTGGGCAAATCGATTACCCCAAATCGCTATCCAGGGAGCGTGGTACTCGGACCAGTCAACCTCCGTCTTCCCCTGGCGCGTAAGATTGTGGAAGCAGTCCATATTTTGCGGAGGGGCTGGAACATTTTGGAAGTACCTGAACTGTCGGAGTACCCTATCCGTAGAATGCCACACGTAAATTTCGTAGTTGAGCAGCGGCACGACGGAAATCCAGAGGTCTCGGTCACGCAGAATATCCGAAGAAGTAATCTGCCGAATCTCTTCTGAATCGTAGGGCCTCCACACGAACTAAAAAGAATGAAAACGTTTGTAACGGTTATATGAAATATTATTGGGAAAAAATATGAAAAAATTCAAATTAATTTTCGAATTACCTCGTTCTCCGTCAAGCCATCGAAAGCATGCCTGAATTCTTTTTGGGAGTTCGGCAGACCGGTGTGAGTCAGTGTGCTGCTCCACCTATAAATAATGAAAAAAATCGTTAAATAAAATAATTTAAAAATAAAAAATATAGTAGATTACGTACTACCTCCGTAGAAGCGAAAATAACATAGTGGTGGGCTGTCTAAGCTGTGGTCTCAAAATAGGCATCCGAAACCAAACCCAAGCCTGTAGGAGTAAACAACATCCTCCCATCGATGATCTTAAGGCGTCAACTTTTCTGCAGAGGTCTCTGATAAGAAACGACAAGACAGCTAATCCCCAAGATTTTCTTCCAGACTCATTTAAATCTGTAAGATGACGAAGCCACATCACGTGCACCTTTGTGCAGGATTTGTCTGGCATTAATATCCCGCCAATAATGCGCAAGATATGGGCACGCGCACACCGCTGTGAAAATAAAGATTTAATAAAGACATCCTAATTAAAAAAAATTGTAAGTTCATCCTAAATTTAATAAAGGCATCCAAAAAAAATTAGTAAAGGCATCGTAATTTGCAAATAAATATTTGCAACTTCACCCTAAATATTTAATGTAGGCATCCTAAATATTTAATAAAGTCATCATAAATATTTAATAAAAGCATCCTAATTTTCAAGTAATTATTTGTAATTGCATCCTAAATTTATTAAAAGGATCCTAAATATTTAATGAAGCCATCCTAAAAATTTCATAAACCATCGTAATGTTCAAATAAATATTTTTAATTTCATCATAAATCTAATAAAAACATACTAAATACTTAATAATGGCACCCTGATTTTTAAATAGAAAAAATACCTGAAGTGCAACTTCATCCGCATTGGGAGGAGAGGTTTCAAAGTGAGTCTCCAAATATGATAGATCGATTTTTCCACCGTCCCACACTTCATCAGGGGGCATTACGCCCATTTGTTCAGCAAATAGAGTTGGTCAATCTGCCAACGCTACACCCGTAATAACGCTGTCATTTGTAGGCAACCCCAGAATGTAGGCAACATCCTCCAGCGTGATTGTTGCCTCGCCAAATGGAAGATGAAACGTGTGCGTCTCGGGCCTCCACCGTTCTATCAGCGCGCTGATCAACGATGGTTTTACCTTCACCCCCTATATATCGTGCTATGTAGCCAAAACCGGCGCGCTGAATCCACTCCATAACAACATCAATGGGTGGAGTGTTGATACGGTTAAGGTAACATTGTAAATTACGTTCGTATCCCTTCAAAAAAATAGTTAGTAAAATAAAAAATGTAATTAAATAAAAAAATTAAAAATTAATAGGGATAAGTAATACCGCTGGATTGCTTCGCCAATATTGATTGCAGCGAGTCGCTTCGTTGCGTAATAAGGGCTCCATTATATCGAACGAAATATAAAAGTTGCCGATAATTTGTTGTAAAAAGCTAAAGAACTTGCATTCTGTGGTTGATATTGAGGGCAGAGCCTCCAATTTATTGAAGACCTCGCGCCTTTTAGGATGCGATGTTAATGAACCTCGCGTTCTGTAGAGCGCGATATTCATATAACTCGCGTCTTATAGAATGCGAGGTTCGTTGAAAAGGCGCGTCACGAAACAGACGCGTGAACTGATAATAATAATAATAATAATAATAGAAATAATAATAATAGAAATAATAATAATAATAATAATTATAATAATAACAATAATAATCACAATAATAATTATAATAACAACAATACTAATAATCATAGTAATTATAATAATAATAACAATAATAATCATACTAATACTAATAATAATAATAATAATAATAATATTAATAATAATAATAATAATCATAATAATAATAATAACAACAATAATAATCATACTAATAATAATAATAATAATAATAATAATAATAATAATAATAATAATAATAATAATAATAATAATAATAATAATAATAATCGAAAAAAACTTTCTAAATACGCGCTATGTTTTCATTAGTAACTACAAATAACGACATAACACAATATTTGGGAAATTAGTTTGAAAAAAACTTCCCAAATAAGCGTTATGTTGCCATTAGTAGCTGCAAACGGAAACTGCTTACGTGAATATGTTTACGTGAATATAGAAAAAAAATTCTGTGGGTGCTCCTTGCCTCCCCAAGAGTTTGCTATTTATAGACGGAGGTGAATATGATGACGTGGCAATCTCGCGTTCTGTAGGACACGAGGTCCTTTAAACCTCGCGTTGTACAGAACGCGAGGTCAATTAGATGCTGGTATATATATATATGCACGGCGAAGGATTTTGATTCGACTTAAATTTACTTATGTGGTGTTTTTCCTTTACTATAAATACCCACGAATTCCACCATCATTTACTCATTCCAAATTCTCTCTAAACACCCAATCTTTGCTCACCTTATGGCAAAATTTCAGGCAACATTTTATTTTCTCGATACTTATTTTGAGTCAACAATCACCGGTAAAATGTCACTGAAATATTTAATACAGTTGACAACAATCGAGGTTAGTAAACACACCGACAAACAAATTTCTTCCTTGGAATGTCGAATCCCAACACCGTCAGCAAACGAAACGCACTATGTTATGAAGCTTACGAACGAAACAGACGTTCGTAACATGTATGACAGGCTCAATTCCGTCTGAGCTAGAGACGTCGATTTAAATGTTAAGTTTGATGAGGTCAACGCCGACGAAGGTAGTACGTCTGCACCCGTACAACTTGCTCCGAACACTAAACACGCACCGTCTTCACCGGATGTTGATGCGGCTGTGGAGGAGTTGCAACTTTTTATGAAGGAGAACCATAAAACGTAAATATATGTTTCAATTGCCAAAACAATTCCTATAATTTTTCAAGTATCAAAAATTCAGAAGTCTTTCAGAAAATATTCAAATGGCCAGACGAGGCGTTACTACGCTAGTTTACTACGATAGGAAGATATTCGAGGGTACCGAACTCGGCATCGTTTTTCACTGCAAAGATCCGGTAACGCTAAAGGTTCTGAGGAGATTATCGTTCAAGAAGTTGGTAAAGGAACTAGAGGCAAAAGTCCCTCATTTCAATAACCACCGTTTGTCCGACGTGAAGTATTGGGTGCCAACATCTATAGACCCTTTAAGGTACTCTGTATGCCAAATTGCGGAAAATGCTGATGTGGATATGATGATGGAAACCCACTTCGACTATTCAATTGGGGGGCCCCTCGAGCTGTATGCATCGTTCTCCGAGTCTAATCCAGTTATCAAAATACCAAGCTGGGGCCGGGTGAATTTTGACTTCGATCCGAATGCCAACGTTGATAGCCCGACCGCAAGTCTACGACGTGATTTTAACCTACTATGCCAAGACAACGAGTTTGGTGCATCGTCATCTGCTCCTCCAAGGCAGTCGTACGTAGCTAGTATCGGGTTCGACCTGAACCAACCCCCAAGCGATGAATTCGATGCACCAATAAATGCATCGTACAATCCATACAATCCTTATAGTTTTGGGGTGGAGGGAACGTCGGCTCCTTACGTTGCGCACGACCATGAAGCATCATATGGCCGACACTCAATGTATGTCCCTGGCACCAACTACGGTCAACCATCTATGAGGAGACATTCTTCTTTTGGAGGTGAGGGAACGTCGTCTTCTTACGCTATGCACGACCATGATTCCTCATATGGACGACACTCAACTTATGTCCCTAGCACGAAGTACGTTCAACCATCTATTGTAACCCCCTCATCCCGGTCTAGCCGGATGACCGGTCCGAGTGGGTCACACGGGGAAAACCGAAGCGAAACCCGTTAAGGTTCCCCCTCGGTTAGCAACCCTATTTTTTTTTTAAAGTTTTAATCTTGACTAAAGGCATCTTAGTACCTATGTGTTTTTCTCTTTAAAAAGGCCAACAAAGGTCAAAACAATGTATTTTTAAGTAAAGGTTTCGAAACCTCTCAAATGGTTTCGAATCCTAGACTGGCAGTAAGGTCTGGAACCCAGATTTTTGCAAAGGTTTCGAAACCTTACCCATGGTTTCGAAACCCTCTTCCATGGTTTCGAAACCTTCCTCAAAGGTTTCGAAACTTAGGCTGGCAGTGAGGTCTGGAATCCCAGATTTTTGCAAAGGTTTCGAAACCTTACCCATGGTTTCGAAACCATTGTGCAAGGGAGCATTTACTGCTTAACTCTAATGACTTCCTATGGAAAAAACATCAAGAGCATACATAGTCATACATAGGAGCTTAAAAAGGGCTAAAGGCATGAATTGACACACATGAGATTTGCACATATCAGCTAAGCAACCTAAACATCCAAAAAGGGCATGCCATCTCACACAAGCATTCATCAAGGCATTCATTTTTCAAGCATAAGGCAAGTTAAAATATGCTTACAACCAAGTCAAGTCATAGACATCAAAATCATATATGAGTCTTACAAAGCTCATTCAAACACACCCTTGCCACATTGCTTAACTATTACGTAATTAATAACCGTACTTGAGCAACAAACTTGGAAAGCCCTTCTTGCCTTGCTCCGAGCTAACACCACGCTAATGATCTACATTGTTGAAAATTGAGAGCGTAAGCTATAAGCTTAGTGAGGATGCTCTAAAACGAAAACATCAACAATGCAGGGTTCAAGCATGTAAATCCTAATCTCGCATACAACATACAATGGCAATTAATCAAGTAGACCTAGCTAGTCTTTCAAGAGGCATAATATGGCATCTTACATCATACTAAGCTCTATCATCATATATCCACATCATGCATCAACATCATAAATTGCAATCATATAAACAAGTTTAATTGGCCACTATTAGTTACCCGGATGTGCGGATTAAATCTCAACAATCACTTTACCTCGGTGAGATTACACTCATCACCGGACCTTGCATGTGCGGGATTCCACTCATCGCCACATGCCCTACGGATGGGATTCCACTCATCATCCCGTAGAAATATATAAAAGCTTCCGGTGGAATATTACATCACCGTACTCCTCCTTGATGACTTAACGCCATCAAGGCCACGTACGTTTTGACTCAATTTGTGTGCACACTAATCCTAATGATCGATAATTTACACCCGGTAATTTCTTAGTGCCAAATTTCATTTATCATAACACATATCCATCACCACATCTCATGCTCATCACATATACATATCATAGAGTACATGTACAAGGTCAACCACATATCACAAGAGCATGAATAGGCAATACACATAGCATTCAATGGAAGTCAATAGCTAAATTAACAACTTAAATTAAATAGAAATGGCCTACCAAGCACATTTCACTCACACACTACACACACTCGAACCAAACTTTAAACCATGATTAAAACCACTCACCGCCCTTCCTTAGCAACCAATGCAAATCTCCTACGAACCCAGATTCGGTCCCAATGCTCCTTCGACGTCTCCTCTTGCTTCTAGTCAACCAAAAACACAACCAACAACCTCAATCAATGCTAACATTCAATCAACATTCAACCTTTGAGCCTAAACTAACTTCACCCACATTTTCCAACCAAATTAATCCCCAAATATATCATTTTCGTGCTCCCCCAAACCTTAGCTGAAATTTCCATTTTCAATCACCCAAAAGACCCCCAAAAGGTCCCAAAACATCCTCCTAACTTATATAGACCATCAGCTCTTTAATTTCAACCTAAAACCCACCAAAAAAAATGAGTTTTTGACATCTCAAAATGGCTCTAAGAACCCACTTCGGGTTTTCAATAAAACTCAGCCAAATTGACATATATAATACATCTTAATGTGATTAAGATAAAACTCAACTTCATATTTCAAAACAAGGTGAAAATCACCATAAAAACCCAAACTTTAACCAAACCCCAAATTTTCAAAAGCTCATGATTTTAAAAACTATAACCATGGATAGATAGGAATTAAAGAGGAGAGTGAGAATATACCTTTACTTTTGAAAAAGACCTTGAGATGAGGGAGAAATCAATGAAATAGTGAATTTAGGGTTTGAGGAGGGGTTTTAGGCTTTCCAACGTTAGAAAGGGGTGTGGGGGAGAAGATGATACCTTTTTTTTTCTTTTATTCAAAAGTTGTCTTGCTTTTTAAAAGTTTTAGGTCAAATTACCAACAAGGTCCCTCCTTTACTATTTAAAGCCCAATTAGATCCTAATTAGGGTTGAGTTGATTTTATTTAATTTTATTGACTCGGACTACAAACCCGACTAACTCCTAACCCCAAAACACGGGCGTTACATCTATGGGAATACATTCTTCTTATGGTGATCTTGATTTTGGTCTTGGAAATGCGATTCGTGAACGATCTCGTGAGAGGTATCCCGCTCATCGACCCCCATCCTCGCCTCCAAGGGTAGTGATCGACGAAGCTCTACTATTCCAGCTCTCGGAGGATGCTTCTAACGAAGAACCGATTAGAGAACCCGGGCCCGACGGAGATGAGCTGGGGTCATTCTATGATGAACCAGAAGACTCGACAATTCTACAGGAAGACACTACCGTTCCACCACAAGATTTTGACGAACAACCGACTGCCACCAACTTTCCTGTAGACGCAACACCAATTTCTATGTTCCAGCCACCATACCACTTCACAACGGTTGATATGGATGCAATGGGCGTCCCTGATTTTCCGCATGACGACACAATAGATGGCCGAGTACACTGTTCTGATGGTGAACTGAGAATTGGTATGACGTTCTTGAAAAAGGAAATTGAGGTGGCGGCAGTTAAGCAGTACAACCTTCGTCATAATGTTGAGACGGTAGTGGATAAAACCCAATCCACATACTACAAGGCTTATTGCGTCTAAAAAAATCAAGACTGTAAATGGAAAATCCGTAAATCACAGTTGAAGAGGGCAGGCGACCGTTAGACAATAACAAAACTTGAGGGGCCCCATACATGCAACGTTCATAGCCTCAACCAGGATCATAAGAACTTGGATGCAAAGTACCTCGCGGACATCTTTTTGACACTGGTGAAAACAAATCCCACTATGTCGGTCCCCACATGTCATGCTGCAGCTCTAGCTGTCACCGGCTACCGTCCTCAATATTCCAAAGCATGGTATGCAAGGAAGCGAGCCAAAGAGGAAATGTATGGCCTGTAACGCCCGTGTTTTGGGGTTAGGAGTTAGTCGGGTTTGTAGTCTGAGTCAATGAAATTAAATAAAATCAACTCAACCTAAATTAAGACCTAATTGAGCTTAAATAAAAAGAGGAGGGACCAAAAGAGTAATTTGACCCAAAACTTTTAAAAAGCAAGACAACTTTATAGAAAAAATTATCTTCTCTTTCCCATCCCCCTTTCCAAACGTTGGAAACCATTTCCACCATCTTCAAAACCTCTTCAAAGCTTGTTTACTATTCCATTGTGTATCTCCTTCAATCCAAGGTGTTTTTCAAAGGTAAAAATGTTTTCTTACTCTCCTCTCTATTCTCTATCTACTCATTGTCTTAGATTTTAAAGATATGAGATTTTGAAAATTAGGGTTTGATTCAAAGTTTGGTTTTTATGGGGATTTTCATTTTGTTTTACAAAATTGAGTTGGGGCTTTGTTTATTCATGTTAAAATGCTCATTATATGTTAATTTGGTTGAATTTTGATGAAAACCCGAAGTGGGTTCTTAGAGCCATTTTTGAGATGTCAAAAACTCCATTTTTGGTGGGTTTTAGGTTGAAAACAAAGGGCTGATGGTTTATGTATGTTAGGATGGTGATTTGGGACCTTTTGGAGGTCAATTGGGTGATTGGAAATGGAAATTTCAGCAAGATTTTAGGGGAGCACGAAAATTGGTTTTTTGGGTGATTAGGTGGATTGGGAATTTGTTGAAGATGGCTTGTACTTGTAATGTGAGATGGTGATTGAGTTTTGGCATTGAATTGTGATGTAATGAATGTGTTTTGTTTGGCTACAAGCAAGAGGAAGCGTTGGAGAGGCATTGGGACCGAATCCGGGTTCGTAGGAGAATTGTTTCGGTTGCTAAGGAAGGGCGGTGAGTGGTTTCAAACTTGTCTTAAAGTTTGGTTCGAGTGTGTGTAGTGTGTGAGTGAAATGTGCTTGGTAGGCCATTTCCATTTAATTCAAGTTGTTGATTCTAGTTATTGATTTCCATTGGCAAAATGACAAAAGATGCCCCCAACGTTTGCATGTTTTGTCATTTGACCACCTATTCTTTTTTTGGGTCAAAATATGCCCCCAACGTTTGCTTGTTTTGTCATTTGGCCCCCTATTCTTTCTTATGGTCCAAATATGCCCCCAACGTTTCATTAATAGTCCAAATATGTCCCTGTTGAATGTAAACTGTCAATCAACTGACGGTCGACGGCTTATAAATTTTTTTTGACGTGGCATCAGCAGATCTTAATACGTGGCAAGTCCAGTCAGCATCAGTTGTTGAACGTCAGTTGACTGACAGTTTCCATCTAACGGGGGCATATTTGGACCAAATTGAAACGTTGGGGGCATATTTGGACTATGAATGAAATGTTGGGGGCATATTTGGACCAAAAGAAAGAATAGGGGGCGAAATGACAAAACAAGCAAACGTTAGGGGCATATTTGGACCCAAAAAAAGAATAGGGGGCCAAATGACAAAACAAGCAAACGTTGGGTGTATCTTTTGTCATTTTGCCATTTCCATTTAATACTTGTGTATTGCCTATCTATGCTCTTGAGAAATGTGGATAAGTTGTTCATGTATATCATGATATATATATGTGTTGAGCATGAATGATGGTTGATGATATGTGGTGTAATAATGAAAATTGACACTAAATAAATTACCGGTTGTAAATGATCGATCATTAGGATTAGTGTGCACACAAATTGAGTCAAAACGTACATGGCCTTGATGGCGTTAAGTCATCAAGGAGGAGTACGGTGATGTAATATTCCACCGGAAGCTTTTATATATTTCTACGGGATGATGAGTGGAATCCCATTCGTAGGGCATGTGGCGATGAGTGGAATCCCGCACATGCAAGGTCCGGTGATGAGTGTAATCCCACCGAGGTAAAGTAAATGTTGAGGTTAAATCCGCACATCTGGGTAATGGATAGTGGCCAATTAAACTTGTTCATATGTTGTGATATATGATTATGATATATGATTGTGATATATGGTGTGGTTACATGATGTCGATATTGATGATTGAGCTTGGTAGATTATGAGAAACCATATTATGCCACTTGAAAGACTAGCTAGGTCTACTTTATTATATGCCATTGTAGGTTGTATGTGAGATTAGGATTTACATGCTTGAACCCTGCATTGTTGATGTTTTTTGTTTTAGAGGCACCCTCACTAAGCTTATAGCTTACGCTCTCAATGTTCAACAATGCAAATCATTAGCGTGGTGTTAGCTCGGAGCAAGGCAAGAAGGGCTTCCCAAGTTTGTGGCTCTAGTACGGTGGTAAATTTTGTATTAGTTAGCAATGTGGCAAGGGTTTTTGTATGAGCTATGTATGACTCATTTAAATGTGGATGTTTTGGTTTGATTATGGTTTGTAAAGCATGAGATACTATGATGAATGTTGGTGTGTGGTGGCATGCTTTAGATGTTTAGGTTGCCTTGTGTGTGAGAGCAAACCTCTTATGATGACTTGTGCCATTTAAGGCCTTTGAGCCCTTATGAATGCCCTTTTATGCTAAATTATGGTCTTTGTTTGAATGCCATGTATGGATGACTTGTCTCATGTTTGATTGTTACCTATGGAACATGTATGATTGCTTAAATGTTTGTATGTGCTTAGGAGAGTCTAGAAATGCATTAAGAGTCGTGTTTGGGGTCGATAAGTTGGAAATTGTGGAGTTGCAGTGCAGGGTGTATCGGTACGCCTAAGGGCCGTATCGATACGGTCTTGCCTGTAGAGCTCAGTTTTGGCTGGGCGTATCGATACACGGGGGTGTATCGATACGGTTTTTGGTCACTAGAATTCTGAGAAATTGGGGAGTTTTTGGAGTATCGATACGGTGATGGGGTGTATCGGTACGGGTTTATCTCGTTGAGCACGAGATGTTGACTGAAGAGGGCGTATCGATACGCTCAAGGGCTGTATCGATACGGTCTTCTTCGAGTTGACTGTTTGGGTTGACCAAGTCAAGGCGTATCAATACCCTTGATTGGTGTATCGATACGGCCTGCCCTGTAAGCTTAAAATGGACTGTTTGTGCATGGCCGTGGTTCGAATGTGATTTTTTTGATTGTTTTCCGTTGTCGTGATCACTTAGGACTTAACAATCCTCTAGACAAGATTAAAATGAAAGAAAAAATAGGGTTGCTAACCGAGGGGAACCTTAACGGATTTCGCTTCGGTTTTCCCCGTGTGGCTCACTCGGACCGGTCATCCGGCCAGACCGGGACGAGGGGGTTACATTTGTTGGTATCAGAGCCTGAGGTTACGGAGACCTCGGGCAGGTAAGTGAGGTAAGCTTAATGTGTTAAATGATTGTGTTGTTCGATGCATGTCTTGCCATGAATTCTTGATATTTTCTGATCACATGATGTTTTGAAGCATGAGTTGTTGTGTCTGGTGTAGAGTGTGTGTCCATTGCTACTATTACTTAATTTAAAAAGATTTTTGGAAAAAAGAGTACTTGAGCACTATTGGACCCTTGTTTTGGCTAGCGTAATCCTTATCTGTTTCTTGTTGTAGTTTATACCTTGCTAGTTGTAGCATGAGACCACGTGGGAGGCCTAGGATGGTTCGACCGGAACCACGAGCAGCGGCTCCAGGAGTTGAGCCAGTAGTTAGGGTTGAGGCCCAAGTGGGAGAGCCTGTGGTTGGAGTTGGAGCTCCTCCACCACCTCCACCACTACCACCTCCTCCACCGGGAGCGGGAGGTGAGGTCGGGGCCGAATGAGAGGGACCACAAGGAGGCCAAGATGGCCAAGGACCGGCCGAGATTGACTTAGCTCCGTTGGTTCAAGCGATAGCCGGGGCATTTCAGGCTGCAGTAGCTGGAGGTAAGGCAGCACATCATCAGGGTGAGGGCACTAGATTGCCTTTAGAGAGACTTCAGGGCCTTGGGGCCGAAGAGTTTAGAGGGGCTACTCCGGAGAGAGCAGAGTTGTGGTTTGAGAAGACTGTCCGTATCCTTGCTCAGATGGGGTGTACTGGTGAGCGCAAGTTGGGATGTGTCGAGTCTCTGTTTCAGGGTGATGCCTACACTTGGTGGGTCACCATTACTACGAGTATGGGTGAGGCCGAGATCACTTGGGAGTTCTTTGAGACAGCTTTCCGTAAGAAGTATTTGGGTCCGCGATACCTCGATGAGAGGAAGAGGGAGTTTATGGCATTGCTTCAGGGGAGTATGTCCGTGACCGATTATGAGATCTGATTTGTCAGATTGAGTCAGTATGCACTTGAGCTTGTACCTACCGAGGTGGAGCGTTGTAACCGCTTCCGTTATGGGCTGATTGAAGAGATCAAGACGTATACTCTAGCTTCAGATTACACTGATTTTGATGTCTTGGTCGCGAGGGCCAAGGACTTAGAGCATAGTTTGAGTTTGACCAGGCGGTCGGGTGGATCTAGTTCGGGTAAGAGGTCCAGCAACTTTAATAGAGGTGATGCTAAGAGGCATCGAGACAACAGACATCATTATGATCATAGGCGTGGTGGCGGTAACCACGGTAGGGGCCATCAAGGTCAGAGAGCTGGTGGGAAGTTGCCCACATGTGCTACTTGCGGGAGGAACCACACCGGTGAGTGTTGGGGAAATTTTCATTCTTGTTGGAGTTGTGAGGCTAGATACCACATTAGGCGTGACTGTCCACATCAGGTGGGACAGGCACCAGCTCAGGCTCCTGCAAGAGCCAACGACTTTCAGAGAGGCCGCGGGCGCGGTAGAGGTAACTTCCAGCCGAGGAACGATGGTCAGAGGAACATAGCACATGTAGTCGCAGTTCAGCCAGAGGGCGGAGGTCAGGCCAGAGTTTATGCTCAGCGTGGGGATCAGCATGACACCGATGTGATCGCAGGTAACTTCTCGATACAGTCTTTGGGTTTGCTTTCTTTGATTGACTCTGGGTCTACACATTCCTACATATTGAGTGAGCATGCACGGTCTTTGAATTTGCCTTGTGAGATGTTAGAGGTAGGAGTTAGTGTTACTAGTTCCTTTGGGGACACGGTAGTAGTTAGGAAGATGTACCGAAGGTGTCCGTTGATGGTTCAGGGACATGTGTTTCCAGTGGATATGATGGAGCTTCCTTTCTATGGTTTTGATGTGATTTTGGGTATGGACTGGCTCACGGAGCATAGAGCTAGGATAGATTTTGAAACTAAGAGGATTTCTTTGAGGCTCACAGATGACTATGAGATTGTAGTGGTGGGTGAGAACGTGAAGTTCTTGTCTAATGTGATTTCAGTGTTAGAGGCTAAGAGATTAGTTGAGTTGGGGTGTGAAGCATACTTGGCGTATGTGATGAACCCTAACATGAGTGAGGTTAGACCTCAGGACATCCGGACAGTATGTGACTTTCCTAGTGTGTTTCCGGAAGAGTTGCCAAGGTTGCCACCGGACAGAGAGGTAGAGTTCACCATTGAGACTTATTCTGATTCAGCTCCTGTTTCGATTGCTCCGTATCGAATGGCACCGAAAGAATTGAAAGAGTTGAAGACTCAGTTGCAGGAATGGACAGATAGAGGTTTTATTAGGCCTAGTTCTTCACCTTGGGGTGCACCCGTTTTGTTTGTAAAGAAGAAAGATGGAAGCATGAGAATGTGTATAGATTACAGGCAGTTAAATCAGTTGACAGTGAAGAATAAATATCCGTTGCCTAGAATTGATGACTTGTTTGATCAGTTGAGAGAAGCATCGGTCTTTTCGAAGATTGATTTGAGATCGGGTTACTACCAGCTAAAGGTAAGAGAAGTTGATGCACCGAAGACAACCTTTAGGACTAGATATGGTCATTATGAGTTTTTAGTCATGCCATTTGGGTTGACTAATGCACCTGCTGCTTTCATGGACATGATGAATATGATCTTTCATCAGTATCTAGATCAGTTTGTAGTTGTATTTATTGATGACATCTTGGTGTACTCGCGAACTGAAGAAGACCATGACCGACACTTGAGACTTGTTTTGAAGACTTTGCTAGATCATCAGTTGTATACGAAGCTAAGCAAGTGTGAATTCTGGATCCGAGAGGTAGTCTTCTTAGGGCATGTAGTGTCAGCCGATGGGATTAGAGTTGATCCGAAGAAGATTGAGGCCATCGTTGAGTGGAAGCAACCGAAGTCTGTGACAGAGGTACGTAGCTTCCTAGGCTTAGCCGGATATTATAGGAGATTTGTAGAGGGTTTCTCTAAGTTAGCCGCTCCATTGACACAGTTACTTCAGAAGAGTGTTCAGTTTGAGTGGACAGATGCAAGACAGAAAGCCTTTGAGATATTGAAGGAAGCTTTGACCCAAGCGTCGATCTTGATTCAGCCAGAGTCCGGGAAGGACTATGTAGTCTACAGTGATGCTTCTTATGTAGGGCTAGGATGTGTTCTGATGCAAGACAAGAGAGTAGTGGCTTATGCCTCAAGACAGTTGAAGACCCATGAGCGCAACTATCTGACCCATGACATAGAGTTAGCTGCAGTTGTATTTGCTCTGAAGATTTGGAGGCACTATTTGTACGGTGAGAGATGCACAGTGTACACCGATCACAAGAGTTTGAAATACATTATGACTCAGCGAGATTTGAATCTCAGACAACGTAGGTTGTTAGAGTTGCTAAAAGACTATGATCTTACTATTGAGTACCATCCGGGTAAGGCCAATGTAGTGGCCGATGCATTGAGTAGGAAGATGGCCGTGAACTTGAGAGCCATGTTTCCTAGATTGAGTTTGTCCGGAGATGGTGGCTTGGTAGCCGAGCTTCAGGTTAGACCTACTCTAGGTCAGTTGATTCGAGAGAAACAACTCTTAGATAGATCTTTGGCACCTCACGTGCAAGATATAGCTGAGGGTAGATCTTCAGACTACAGTTTCAGTACTGATGGGGTTTTGTGTTTCAAAGATAGAATAGTTGTGCCAGAGGACAGTGACTTGAAACGTACGATCTTGACCGAAGCCCACAGTAGTCCGTTTGCTATGCATCTTGGAAGTACGAAGATGTACCGTGACTTGAAGAATGAGTACTTTTGGGTTGGCTTGAAGAGAGATGTAGCCGACTTTGTGAGTAAGTGCTTAGTGTGTCAAAGAGTGAAGGCGGAACATCAGGTTCCCTCAGGGTTGTTACAGCCGTTGAGAATTCCGGAGTGGAAATGGGAGAACATCACCATGGATTTTGTTTCGGGTTTGCCTTTGACTCCTACGAAGAAGAACTCAGTTTGGGTGATTGTGGATCATTTTACGAAGTGTGCTCACTTCTTGGCAGTCAACACTACTTACACCTTAGATAGATTGGCCGATTTGTACATTGGTGAGATTGTTAGACAGCATGGTGTGCCGAAGTCCATTGTGTCAGATAGAGATCCGCGACTTACTTCTAGATTTTAGGAGTGTCTTCATACAGCTTTGGGTACCCGTTTGAACTTCAGCACTTCTTATCATCCTCAGTCAGATGGTCAGTCAGAGAGAGTTATTCAGATCTTAGAGGATATGTTGCGTTGTTGTATCATTGACTTTCAGGGTACTTGGGAGAAGCATTTGCCTCTAGTAGAGTTTGCATACAATAATAGCTTTCAGTCAAGCATTCAGATGGCTCCGTATGAGGCCTTGTATGGGCGAAAGTGTAGGACTCCAGTTTGTTCGGCCGAAGTGGGACAAAAGTTGTTACCTATGCCGGATTTTCTCAAGGGGACAACTGACAAGGTAAAGTTGATTTGTGATCGTTTGAAAGCGGCTTCAGATAGGCAGAAGTCCTATGCCGATTTGAAGAGGAAGGAAGTTGAGTTCTCAGTGGGTGAGAAGGTATTCTTGAAGGTATCTCCATGGAAGAAAGTGATGAGATTTGGCCGAAAGGGGAAGTTGAGTCTGAGGTACATAGGACCGTATGAGATTGTGAAGAGGGTTAGTCCGGTTGCTTATCAGTTGCGTTTGCCATCCGAGCTAGAGAAGATCCACGATGTGTTCCATGTTTCGATGCTTCGTAAGTATAGGTTCGATCCATCACATGTTATTCCCGTAGAAGAGATTGAATTGAATCCGGATTTGACTTATGAGGAAGAGCTAGTGGAGATCTTAGCTGAAATTTTCGTGCTCCCCCAAACCTTAGCTGAAATTTCCATTTTCAATCACCCAAAAGACCCCCAAAAGGTCCCAAAACATCCTTCTAACCTATATAGACCATCAGCCCTTTAATTTCAACCTAAAACCCACCAAAAAAATGAGTTTTTGACATCTCAAAAATGGCTCTAAGAACCCACTTCAGGTTTTCAATAAAACTCAACCAAATTAACATATATAATACATCTTAAAGTGATTACGATAAAACTCAACTTCATATTTCAAAACAAGGTGAAAATCACCATAAAAACCCAAACTTTAACCAAACCCCAAATTTTCAAAAGCTCATGGTTTTAAAAACTATAACCATGGATAGATAGGAATTAAAGAGGAGAGTGAGAATATACCTTTACTTTTGTAAAAGACCTTGAGATGAGGGAGAAATCAATGGAATAATGAATTTAGGGTTTGGGGAGGGGTTTTAGGCTTTCCAACGTTAGAAAGGGGTGTGGGGGAGAAGATGATACCTTTTTTTTCTTTTATTCAAAAGTTGTCTTTCTTTTTAAAAGTTTTGGGTCAAATTACCAACAAGGTCCCTCCTTTACTATTTAAAGCCCGATTAGATCCTAATTAGGGTTGAGTTGATTTTATTTAATTTTATTGACTCGGACTACAAACCCGACTAACTCCTAACCCCAAAACACGGGCGTTACATCTATGGGAATACATTCTTCTTATGGTGATCTTGATTTTGGTCTTGGAAATGTGGTTCGTGAGGGATCTCATGAGAGGTCTCTCGCTCATCGACCCCCATCCTCGCCTCCAAGGGTAGTGATCGACGAAGCTCTACTATTCCAGCTCTCGGAGGATGCTTCTGACGAAGAACCGATTAGAGAACCCGGACCCGATAGAGACGAGCTGGGGCCATTCTATGATGAACCAGAAGACTTGACAGTTCTACCGGAAGACACTACCGTTCCACCACAATATTTCAACGAACAACCGACTGCCACCAACTTTCCTGTAGACGCAACACCAATTTCTATGTTCCAGCCACCATCCCACTCCACAACGGTTGATATGGATGCAATGGGCATCCCTAATTTTCTGCATGACGACACAATAGATGACCGAGTACACCGTTCTGATGGTGAATTAAGAATTGGTATGACGTTCTTGAAAAAGGAAATTGCGGTGGCGGCAGTTAAGCAGTACAACCTTCGTCATAATGTTGAGACGGTAGTGGATAAAACCCAATCCACATACTACAAGGCTTATTGCGTCTAAAAAAATCAAGGCTGTAAATGGAAAATCCGTATATCACAGTTGAAGAGGGCATGCGACCGTTAGACAATAACAAAACTTGAGGGGCCCCATACATGCACCGTTCCTAGCCTCAACCAGGATCATAAGAACTTGGATGCAAAGTACCTCGCAGACATCTTTTCGACACTGGTGAAAACAAATCCCACTATGTCGGTCCCCACATGTCATGCTGCAGCTCTAGCTGTCACCGGCTACCGTCCTCAATATTCCAAAGCATGGTATGCAAGGAAGCGGGCCAAAGAGGAAATGAATGGCCTGTAACGCCCGTGTTTTGGGGTTAGGAGTTAGTCGGGTTTGTAGTCTGAGTCAATGAAATTAAATAAAATCAACTCAACCTAAATTAAGACCTAATTGAGCTTAAATAAAAAGATGAGGGACCAAAAGAGTAATTTGACCCAAAAATTTTAAAAAGCAAGACAACTATAGAAAAAGTTGTCTTCTCTTTCCCATCCCCCTTTCCAAACGTTGGAAACCATTTCCACCATCTTCAAAACCTCTTCAAAGCTTGTTTACTATTCCATTGTGTATCTCCTTCAATCCAAGGTGTTTTTCAAAGGTAAAAATGTTTTCTTACTCTCCTCTCTATTCTCTATCTACTCATGGTCTTAGATTTTAAAGATATGAGATTTTGAAAATTAGGGTTTGATTCAAAGTTTGGGTTTTTATGGGGATTTTCATCTTGTTTTACAAAATTGAGTTGGGGCTTTGTTTATTCATGTTAAAATGCTCATTATATGTTAATTTGGTTGAATTTTGATGAAAACCCGAAGTGGGTTCTTAGAGCCATTTTTGAGATGTCAAAAACTCCATTTTTGGTGGGTTTTAGGTTGAAAACAAAGGGCTGATGATTTAGGTATGTTAGGAGGGTGATTTGGGACCTTTTGGGGGTCAATTGGGTGATTGGAAATGGAAATTTCAGCAAGGTTTTATGGGAGCACGAAAATTGGTATTTTGGGTGATTAGGTGGATTGGGAATTTGTTGAAAATGGCTTGTACTTGTAATGTGAGATGGTGATTGAGTTTTGGCATTGAATTGTGATGTAATGAATGTGTTTTGTTTGGCTAGAAGCAAGAGGAAGCGTTGGAGAGGCATTAGGGCCGAATCCGGGTTCGTAGGAGAATTGTTTCGGTTGCTAAGGAAGGGTGGTGAGTGGTTTCAAACTTGTCTTAAAGTTTGGTTCGAGTGTGTGTAGTGTGTGAGTGAAATGTGCTTGGTAGGCCATTTCCATTTAATTCAAGTTGTTGATTCTAGTTATTTATTTCCATTTAATACTTGTGTATTGCCTATCTATGCTCTTGAGAAATGTTGATAAGTTGTGCATGTATATCATGATATGTATATATGTGTTGAGCATGAGTGATGGTTTATGATATGTGGTGTAATAATGAAAATTGGCACTAAATAAATTATCGGTTGTAAATGATCGATCATTAGGATTAGTGTGCACACAAATTGAGTCAAAACGTACGTGGCCTTGATGGCGTTAAGTCATCAAGGAGGAGTACGGTGATGTAATATTCCACCGGAAGCTTTTATATATTTCTACGGGATGATGAGTGGAATCCCATCCGTAGGGCATGTGGCGATGAGTGGAATCCCACACATGCAAGGTCCGGGGATGAGTGTAATCCCACCGAGGTAAAGTAAATGTTGAGGTTAAATCCGCACATCCGGGTAATTGATAGTGGCCAATTAAACTTGTTCATATGTTGTGATATATGATTATGATATATGATTGTGATATAGGGTGTGGTTACATGATGTCGATATTGATGATTGAGCTTGGTAGATTATGAGAAACCATATTATGCCACTTGAAAGACTAGCTAGGTCTACTTGATTATATGCCATTGTAGGTTGTATGTGAGATTAGGATTTACATGCTTGAACCCTGCATTGTTGATGTTTTTCATTTTAGAGGCACCCTCACTAAGCTTATAGCTTACGCTCTCAATGTTCAACAATGCAGATCATTAGCGTGGTGTTAGCTCGGAGCAAGGCAAGAAGGGCTTCCCAAGTTTGTGGCTCAAGTACGGTGGTAAATTTTGTATTAGTTAGCAATGTGGCAAGGGTTTTTGTTTGAGCTATGTATGACTCATTTAAATGTGGATGTTTTGGTTTGATTATGGTTTGTAAAGCATGAGATACTATGATGAATGTTGGTGTGTGGTGGCATGCTTTAGATGTTTAGGTTGCCTTGTGTGTGAGAGCAAACCTCTTATGATGACTTGTGCCATTTAAGGCCTTTGAGCCCTTATGAATGCCCTTTTATGCTAAATTATGGTCTTTGTATGAATGCCATGTATGGATGACTTGTCTCTTGTTTGATTGTTACCTATGGCACATGTATGATTGCTTAAATGTTTGTATGTGCTTAGGAGAGTCTAGAAATGCATTTAGAGTCGTGTTTGGGGTCGATAAGTTGGAAATTGTGGAGTTGCAGTGCAGGGTGTATCGGTACGCCTAAGGGCCGTATCGATACGGTCTTGCTTGTAGAGCTCAGTTTTGGCTGGGCGTATCGATACACGGGGGTGTATCGATACGGTTTTTGGTCACTGGAATTCTGAGAAATTGGGGAGTTTTTGGAGTATCGATACAGTGATGGGGTGTATCGGTACGAGTTTATCTCGTTGACCACGAGATGTTGACTGAAGAGGGCGTATCGATACGCTCAAGGGCTGTATCGATACGGTCTTTTTCGAGTTGACTGTTTGGGTTGACCAAGTCAAGGCGTATCGATACCCTTGATTGGTGTATCGATACGTCCTGCCCTGTAAGCTTAAAATGGACTGTTTGTGCATGGCCGTGGTTCAAATGTGATTTCCTTTGATTGTTTTCCGTTGTCGTGATCACTTAGGACTTAACAATCCTCTAGACAAGATTAAAATGAAAGAAAAAAAAATAGGGTTGCTAACCGAGGGGGAACCTTAACGGGTTTCGCTTTGGTTTTCCCCGTGTGGCTCACTCGGACCGGTCATCCGATCAGACCGGGACGAGGGGGTTACATGGCCGATGGGAGGAATCTTACAAAGAGTTGCGCCCGTGGCTTAATCTCCTGCAGAAACATATCCCCAGAATGGTTGTCAAACTTGATACGGTTTAGGCATACGAAAATGATTGTGTCGTCTGAGGTGTTTCTCAATTCCACCGGTTATTTTGGACTTTCCCCCAGTGCATCAACGCATTCAAGCACTGCAAACCGATGGTCCAAATCGATGGCACATGGTTGTACGGAAGATATACACAGACCCTACTTCTAGCTATAGCACAGGACGACAATCGCAAATGCGTTCATGTTGCATTCGTAATCGTCCCGAATGAGGATTTGGAGTCATGGAAGTTCTTCCTTCAGAACCTACGAAAATATGTCCTTGATCCTGTAATACGAAGAAGGGATGAAGGGGTATGTGTTATTTCTGACAGAGGCACAGCGCTGTTGTGGGCGATAGAAAATTTGGGTAACTATTGGAAGCCTCCATACATTCACCACCGTTTTTTCTTGCGACACATAGCCGCAAACTACCTGCTGCAATACAAGAACCGTGATGAACGTCAAATGGTGCTCGATATGGGTACGTCCTTTATGTCATTTTCATTTACTATATTATTTCTTACTCGCTTTCATTTACGACCTCTTTGCATGTGCTTTTCGCCCATAACTATTCAACTGTCATCCCGTAGGCAACTCGCACTACAAACAAGAGGTGGCTGACCTGATCGAGGAATTGAGAGCGAGAAACAAAAAAGGCACAGAATACCTTGAAAAAATCCCAAAGGAAAATTGGCTTTGATCGTATGACGAGGGTAAACGTTATGGTCACATGACAACGAACTTGGCTGAGGCAGTGAACTCATCACTGAAGGGAGTGCGGCAATTGCCTTTCACTTCCATTGTCAAAGTGACCTATTATCGTTTGGCTACCCTTTTTGCAACCTTGGGAAGGCAAGCAACTGAGTACATGGCAGGTGGACACAAAGTCCATCCGGATTTCCGCACAAAACCGCATACTCAATTGGGCCAATCAAGATAGATGCAAGCAACTCTCTTCTCGTGAGAAGGACACATGTTTCGTGTTGCAGAATTTTCCAGGCACTTAGAAGGCATTCAACAGAACGCTTACGTGGTAAACCTGAGAGATAGAACCTGCGAGTGCGGAATTTTCCAAACATTCAAATACCCGTGCGCACACGCCATTGCTGCTTGCACTAACCAACGTATACAATACATGCATCTGGTTGATCCGGTATACTTACTCAAAACGGTGTTTAAGGTTTACGAAAAAGAGTTTCCTCCAATCAGAAATGAGGTTGATCTGAATGCTGTGGAGACTGAACCGATCATACGCCCAGATCCAGCACTACTTCGAGCCAAAGGACGTCCACGTTCTACAAGAATATACTGTGCCGAGGATATGGTCGAACATCGAGAAAAAACCGGACAAAAGAAGCATTGTACTGTATGTAGAAATCCTGGACACACAGCTCCTAAGTGTCCTAATCGCTCAGCCCCTCGTCTTAATTAATTATTTTTAATTTGTATATGCGAGTTCGCCCATGACAATCGAATCAATAAAGTCAGTCTACTTCGATTTATATAGTACGTCATCTTATATTTTCAATCATTCAAAAAAAATATGTTATGATAGTGTTTTCGAAGAAACTTTAAGTCAGTATACAATGGACGAAAATTGACCGTGTCAGTGTCATACGATAGAGAATTTCCAGTACTACAACCCCAAACTCGATGTTACCTAAAAATTTAAAATTTCTACGTATGAAATTCTGCTCGAACATGCCTATCGACATTTGTTCAAATGCAACTTCATTCAAAAAAATATGATAGCATAGGGTTTTCGAATCCATTTTAAACCATTGTAGAATGGACGGAAATTAACCATGTTGGTATCATACGATAGACAATTTCCAGTACTACGACCCCAAACTCGATGATCGCTAAAAATATACGATTTACACGCTCGAAATTGGGCTCGAACAGGCCTACCCACACTTGTTTTCCCTTGTTCTTCAGGCCAGAACTGCACAGAACTCGCGTCCTGCAGAACGCGAGGTCTGTGCGATATATTCAGCCGCCCTTTCAAATTCTCGTGGACCTCGCGTTCTACAGAACGCGGGGTACTGTAAAACTGTTAACACAAACAACAAGGCCACATAGATGGAAATCGCGTTGTGCATAACGCGATATCCGACCTCGCATCCTACACAACGCGAGGTCCACCGACGTGACAAATTTAGGGGTCATTTTGCCAAATAATATTTTTTGGGAGCCATTTTCCCAAATAATTATTAAAAAAGGATTTTTCTTCTAAAATTGCCCTCAAAACATGCATACAAAATGTTTCACCTTAGAAGGAACTGGTCATGTACCCAAATAATACGATTCGTAGTTTCAGGCTGTGAATTTCCTTGTTTAACTCCTCCACATATTGTAGTTCTCGTTGTGAAAAAAATTATCCATCGTAGTTTCCAAGTCTCCACCAATTATCCATCGTGATTTCAATTTCATTCCATATTGCGAGTATCCCACCAGCCCGTCCAATAGCTTCTCAAGCTCGATAGTCAAAATCATCATCCATCTATATCTTCCTCACCTCATGATCATCCATCTATTCTTTTTTTAGTTTCCTGAATGAATGACACCTCCACCTTATGAGTTATGACTTCTAAAGTGTCTTGCGCATTGTTGATTTCTTCGTTGCAGACCCCATGCCTCTAATTAGGATGTAAAAACATGTAATCAGATGGGTGTCAGGTCGGGTCAAATCGGATACAGGTCATTTAAGGTCGATTTGATATTTCGATTTGATTCGGGTTGGGTGCATGTCAGTTTCAGGTCGGGTTCATTTCGGGTCGGGTTCATTTCAGATCGGGCCAAAACGGTTTGGGTCCGAATCGGTTAATTGACGGGTTAATTCGGGCTCCGGTAGACTTAGGGTCAGATTCATTTCTGGTCGGGTTCATTTTAGGTCGGGTAATTTCAAGTCGGTTTCATTTCAGGTCATGTTAATTCAGGTTTTGTTTTCGTATTAAGTTTGAGTTTGGTACAAGTAGTCGAAGTCGATAGACTTTGGGTTCATTTCGAGTAAATTATTTAACGTCTTTCAGCTTTCATGAACACGAATCACATTAAAAATAAGTATTAGGCACTACAATGAACAAAAATATCATCAAATGATTCATACCTAATATATTGGAGTAAATTACAAAAATTAAAAATTAATAAGGGTCAATTTTGGTGAAAAACAAAATTTTAGGGACTAACATGAATAAAAATATCATCATATTAAAAACACTGGACTAAGTTATAAAAAATAAATAGGAGTCAATTTGGAATAAAAATAAAGTTTTAGGGACTATAATGAACAAAAAAATAAAAATAAAATTAAAGACATTGAACTAAATCAGTGACTAAAATTAAAGACACTGGACTAAATCAGTGACTAAAATTAAAGACATTAGACTAAACTAAAATCGAGATTAAAATGACTCAAACTAAAACTAAAGAATAAAAAAGACCAAAGTGTAAGGCTCCTAAACTAGTAATGACCTAAAGTACAAATAACTCTTAGAAAATGGACGGATTTTTTCCCTCCATTTGTAATTTGTTAACTTAATTGTTTAGTGTTTACTCAATTTCATTTGAAATTGAAAGATGAATATTGGCCGTTGGGACTTGAGAATTGAGATTGGTTGCCGTTTTGGAATTTGGGCTAAAAATGACGGTTGTTGGGTTTTTTTAAAACTTTGGACTAAATTATAAAAAAGGTTAATTTGAACTAAAAATTAAATTTTAGGGACTAAAATAAATTGGACTAAATTGCTAAAAATATAAATCAATATGGAGCAATTTTGACTAAAAATTAAATTATAGGAACTAGACTAAACAAAAATAGTGTGCTTTCACAATGTGTTCCGGGAGGCGGATGCTTTGACAAAAGATGGGGTAGATAGGGTGTCTTGGCTTAAGTGTGGTTTGCTTTGGTCGTGTGTGCCATCAGGTTGGTTGCGGCGTATGTGGTTTCTTCTTCGCTTTTTGTGTTTGTCTTTGTATTATTATCATGTTGTACTTTTTTATTTTATTTTAGGGTAGAGAAATTCTTAACGAAACATACGATGATATTTTTTTGTATGATTTTTTGTTTTTCTAATAAAATCATACGATATTGATGAAAAAAATATTATCCTTACATTTAAGCCACATATAAAACCATACATAAAGATTATCAAATTTAAGCTTAATCTAACTCCCCATCGAAATGTTTCAATTTTAATTCTTCAATTGGATACTGAGATTCATTTTGAACCAGGCCCAAAAGGCTTTCTTTTTCGTAGGCTTCATATATGGCAATTACGCGGCCGAAGGAAAAATACATGAAAAATACATGTTAAAATCAGATAGATTGAATTCAAAAGATGATCTTAGCGGTATAAGATGATTTATTCACCCTCAGTGATGATTTGTTCAGGTTTAGGACATTAAAAAGATTATTTGTTAATTAATTATTTTTGATTGATTAATTTGAATAAATACTGTAAAGATTATAATAACACTTTTATTACATTTATATAATTCTTAAATAAAACAATTGAAAATCATACATCTAACTCTAGTCGCTCTCTACTGCCAAAATTTCTTCAACCCTAGCTATTCTTTATTTTGATCAATTACTTTGATCGGTGGTCGGCAATCAATTTTAGTATTGGTTGTCGACCACCAGATCTATTAATTTTCTTCTTTTTTATTTTAATAAGAATCTCTTTCTCTGTCCTTGTGACACACTTTTTCCTTTGTCCTTGTGACATGTCTCTGTTTTTGGTTGTGGTTTAATTCATTTGTCTTTGTGACATGTTTCAACATACCCTAGCGATCGGTTGTTGTTTGCACAAAGATTCAATCAACGCTAGTTTCTGATTTATGTTTTTGTCGGCGGTCACTTGGAAAGTTATATCCTCACTCGGTTGATGGTTGTTTGCCGATGAAATCAGTCCTGTGTAGCGGTATTTTTGCTTGATAGCTTGGATCGCACACCACTTCTTCTTCCTTCTTTATACGCCTCGTTTGAACAGAGACAATGAGATTCAAGAGGCTGCTAAATTTTGTTGGCATGCTATCTCCATAAAAAAATTTAATTTTTTGTTTTTGTTTTTGAGTTATAATAATTTTTTTGGTTGTTTAATCCAAATATTCTTTTTCTTAAATACATTGTAATTGTAATTTTTCTATATATTTAATAAAAATTTAGTCACTTATCAAAAAAATCATACATCCAAAACAACTAACAATCCACTTATAATTATTTGTTAATTTTTTTATATAAAAGTATAATTTTATATAAAATATTTTCCTTTTACCTGTAACCCCCTCGTCCCGGTCTGGCCGAATGACCGGCCCGAGTGGGCCACACGGGGAAAACCGAGCGAAAACCCCCTAAGGAATTCCCCCTCGGTTAGCAACCCTATTTTTTTCATTTTAAATCTTGTCTAGATGAGTATTTAATCATATGTGATCATACAGCGGAACAACATTCACGAAACAAACAAACGAACTCAAACTAACATGTTACAACCCAATTTTATACTTATACTACAGGCGGTATCGATACCCTTAACGGGTGTATCGATACCCCCTTGACTAAGTCAACTGGTCAAAGTCAACCCATAGAGGCCGTATCGATACACCCAAGGAGTGTATCGATACCCTCCCCAACGGTTGACTTCCCACGGTCAACGCTAAGATGGTCGTACCGATACGCCAAACATCGGTATCGATACCAAGTTGGACAGTGACTTCAGTGACCAAAATGGTATCGATACGCCTGAGACCGGTATCGATACCAAGCTGGACAGTAGCTCCAGTGTCCAAAATGGTATCGATACGTCTCCCCGCGTATCGAAACGAAAGGCCTGGAACAAGAAGGTGGTATCGATACCGTACCAACCGTATCGATACCCCTGCACTGCTAAACCTCCCAAACTTAGCAAAAACGATCAAGACTCGAGTCTAAATACAATTTAAGACTTCCCTAGCCCCAACCAAACATTCTTACAACATTTACATACCACTTTATAGCCATACAAGCACCCAACATGTATAAACATCAAGGAAATCATGCAATAGACCCAAGATGGCATTCAAGCATTCAAAGTTCATACTTCAACATTCAACATGAAGGCAACCTCAAGAGACACATAGCTAACATTCATAATAAGCAATTTAGGCATGGATTACAATTCATCATAGCAACACAAGCCATACAAAAGCAAGATAACATGGAGTCTAAACAAGTCCTAAACAACCAACAATCATCCATCAAAAGACACATGTCTCATTGCTTAACTATTACATGTTCAACATTTAAAAGTCATACTTGATGTACTCAAGCCAACGACCACACTTGGAGGCCCTCCACTTGCTCAAGCAACCCACGAACTAAGGATCTGCAATGTTGAACAAAGAGAGCGTAAGCAATGATGCTTAGTGAGGGTAAGCTCTAAAAACAAACCTCAACATTGCAGGGTCCGAGCACGATCTAGCCAAGGCGTTACACAAATATATCAAGGATCCACAAGAGCCACAAGATAAGATGCATGAGCAATATATAAGTAAATGTCATGATCAACAAGCTCTAAAACCTCAACACAAGTAGTCACATTAGACATCCAAATAAAGATCATAAATCCCAACACATTGATACATTTATCAACCAACATTGGCACCTAGCTAGGACCCGAATACGCGGATAGACATGTTGGAACTCACATCCAACAACCACATTACCTCACGGTGGGATTACACTCATCACCGATCTCGCGGAGGGGATTCCACTCATCCTCACGCCCCGTCGATGGGATTCCACTCATCACCGACTATATATAATTACAATTTTCGGGCGAACCTGTACTCCTCCTTGGTGACTCAACACCACCAAGGCCACGCGCGACTTTTGACTCATGTGTACACACTAACATCCTAATGATCGATCATTTGTATTCAAGTATACTAGTGCCAACATTTACTCATTCCACATTACTCATTTCAACCAATTTCGTGCTTAGCACGTACTCATCAACAACCATCATCATACATGTCTCAAGCATCACAAGTCATGTCTCATCTCACATGTATAACACAATATACATAAGCATTCATATCACATTTCATACGAGACATACACAACCACATAAATGAGTTCATCCAAAGGCTCTAGATCAAGCTTAGGATTAGGCTTCCACCCTAATCCTAACTCTAGGTGGGTCTACCAAGCCCAACCTAGTCCATATACTCGAACCAACTATTTTAAAACCATTTAAAACAATTAACCACTCACCTAAGCTTCCAAGCTCAAAGACCAAGCAAGCAACCACCTTCAATTTCCCGCATTCACTTCCGATGCTTCATCGATGCCCAAACTCGATTCTAATCAATCTCAAACACAAACAAAACATTCGAAATCAATAACTCATCATCAGAACTAACCCGGATTAACATTAGCAAGCATCCAACACTCAAAACCAACCCCAAAACAGAATTTCCGAGCAGCCCCTAAAATCCACTGAAATCTTCCATTTCAAACATCCAACCAACCACCAAACACACCCAAAGCAACCCTTATATACCATACTAGCACCAGCCCTCAATATCCAACATTAAACAACCCCAAAAACCACTTTAAAACCCTCCAAAAACCCCCTTGAAACCCAATTCCGAAAATTTCCCAAAATCATTTGAAATTCACATATATCATACCATTTGACCTCTATACATCATAACTAAACATATTAAATCAAAACATTTGGTTTTATAACATAAAGCTTTCATCTTTAATCCAAACTTTCCAAAATGACATTTTCTAAAAATTTCATGGAAATGAAAATAAAGAGTACTTTTATGGAGAGGAAGGAGAGGGGAAGTTAAAAATACCATTACCTTTCAATTTGGAGTTGAAATGGAGAAGCTTTTTGAATGAAATAGTAACAAGGGGAGAGAAGCTCTCTTTCACGTTGGGGAGAAATGAAGAAGGGGATGAATAGAAGAAAGATGTTAGGAAAAAGGGGGGTTTAAATTTGATGATGGGTAAATTACCCAAAAGGCCATTAATGAATGGTTATCCTTGTTTTTAAAGTAGCTCTTCAATTTTGAGTCTAAATCATTTTGGTCACATTCAAATCGTTTATTTTGAAACCCGGAATTTTAAAGGATCATTTTATTTATGAAACCGAGCCCAAAATAATATTAAAATATTATTTTCACCTAACCCCTAAACCCGGGTGTTACAACTCTCCCCCACTTAAGGAATTTCATCCCCGAAATTACCTGGTGGAAACAAATACGGAAACTGCTCAACCATATCCGCTTTCCTCTCCCACGTGGCCTCTTCCACACCTCTATGTCTCCACAACACCTTGACCAACTCTATGGTCTTGCCACGCAACACCTTGCTATCAGAAGCAAGTATCTCAACGGGTTCTTCATTATAGGACAAATCCAGATTTAACTCTATCTCCTCAACGGGCATCACATGAGAAGGATCCGATCTATATCTCCTAAGCATGGACACATGAAAAACATCATGGATCTTTTCTAACTCAGAAGGTAACCTCAAACGATAAGCTACAGGCCCAATCCGCTCAACTATCTCATACGGACCAATGAATCTCGGACTCAACTTGCCCTTCCGGCCAAATCTCATTACCTTCTTCCACGGAGATACTTTCAGAAACACTTTCTCACCCACTGAGTACTCTATCTCTTTCCTCCTCAAATCTGCATAAGACTTCTGACGATCGGAAGTTGTTTTCAAACGGTCACAAATCAACTTTACCTTGTCGGTAGTTCCCTTAAGCAAGTCTGGCATAGGTAACAATCTCTGACCGGTCTCAGCCCAACAAATCGGAGTCCTACATCGTCTACCATACAAAGCCTCATAAGGTGCCATTTGAATACTAGACTGATAACTGTTGTTGTAAGCAAACTCAACCAACGGTAAGTGCTTCTCCCAAGAACCCTGGAAGTCAATCACACAACAACGAAGCATATCCTCTAGAATCTGTATCACTCGCTCTGACTGCCCATCGGACTGCGGATGATAAGATGTGCTGAAATGCAAACGGCTACCTAAAGCACTATGCAAGCAACCCCAGAACCTCGAAGTAAATCTAGGATCCCTATCTGAAACAATGGACTTCGGAACTCCATGAAGTCTCACAATCTCACGGATGTACAAGTTTGCCAACTTGTCTAAGGAATCCGTAGTGTTCACTGCTAAGAAGTGAGCACACTTAGTGAACCTATCAACAATCACCCAAACTGAATTCTTCTTCGAAGGAGAAAAAGGCAACCCCGATACAAAATCCATGGTGATCCTCTCCCATTTCCATTCCGGAATCTTCAAAGGTTGTAGCAAACCTGAAGAAACCTGATGTTCTGCCTTCACTCTCTGACAAACCATACAACGGCTCACATACTCAGCTACATCTCTATTCAAACCAACCCAGAAGTAATCATTCTTCAAATCTCTGTACATTTTGGTACTACCCGGATGCATAGAAAAGGGACTCGAATGTGCTTCACTCAGAATCTGACGTCTCAACTCAACACCTTCTGGTACAACAATTCTATCTCTAAAGCACAACAAGCTCTCACCACTGAAACTATACTCAGTCGGTCTTCCTTCGGCTATGTCCTGAACATGAGGAACTAAGCTCGCATCTTGCAACTGCTTCTCTCTAATCAACTGAATCAAAGAAGGCTTCACTTGCAACTCGGTAATCAAACCACCATCATCAGACACACTCAATCTAGCAAACATAGCTCTCAGCTCAACGGCCACTTTTCTACTCAAAGCATCGGCTACTACATTTTCTTTACCCGGATGGTACTCAATGGTCAAATCATAATCTTTTAGCAACTCTAACCACCTTCTCTGTCTCAAGTTCAACTCTTTCTGTGTCATCAGATACTTCAAGCTCTTGTGATCGGTGTAGACAATACACTTCTCACCATACAAGTAATGACGCCAAATCTTCAATGCAAACACAACTGCGACTAGCTCTATATCATGAGTAGGATAGTTCTTCTCATGAATCTTCAACTGTCTAGAAGCATAAGCAACAACTCTCCTATCTTGCATCAAAACACATCCTAGGCCTACGTAGGAAGCATCACTGTAAATCACAAACTCCTTACCTGAAACAGGTTGCACTAACACTGGAGCATTTGTCAAAGCTTCTTTCAATTTCTCAAAGGCCTTCTATCTTGCATCTGACCATTCAAACTTAACTCCTTTTTGCAACAATTTAGTCAAAGGAGCAGCTACCCTAGAGAAACCATCAACAAATCTCCTATAGTAACCGGCTAATCCTAGGAAACTCCTAATCTCGGTCACGGACTTAGGTTGTTTCCACTCAACAATCGCCTCAATCTTCGATGGATCAACTCGGATACCTTCGGCCGAAATAACATGGCCAAGAAATACAACCTCTCGAATCCAGAACTCACATTTACTAAGCTTCGCATACAACTAATTGCTCAACAATCTCTGTAAAACAAATCTCAAGTGCTCATCATGCTCTTCTTCTGTCTTCGAGTACACAAGTATGTCATCAATGAAGACAACTACAAAACGGTCTAGATAGTCTCTAAAAATTCTGTTCATCATGTCCATGAATGTTGCAGGTGCATTCGTGAGCCCAAATGGCATCACCAGAAACTCATAGTGACTGTATCTAGTCCTAAAAGCTGTCTTCGGAACATCACACTCTTTTACCTTTAACTGATAGTACCCGGATCTCAAATCTATCTTCGAGAACACTGAAGCACCTCTCAACTGATCAAACAAATCATCTATACAAGGCAACGGATACTTGTTCTTCACAGTCAACTGATTCAACTGTCTATAGTCAATACACATGCGCATGCTACCATCTTTCTTTTTCACAAACAACACTGGAGCACCCCACGGAGAACTACTAGGTCTAATGAAACCACGGTCTAATAATTCTTGCAACTGACTCTTCAATTCTTTCAACTCTTTCGGAGCCATACGATACGGAGCTATCGAAACTGGATTAGATCCTGAAACTATCTCAATCACAAACTCAACATCTCTGTCAGGAGGCAAACCCGGCAACTCTTCAGGAAACACATCCGGAAAGTCACACACTGTTCTGATGTCCTTCGGTCTAGCTTCACTCATATCCGGATTCATAACATAAGCTAAATAAGCCCCACATCCAGAGTCCATCAACCTATGAGCCTCTAAAGCTGACACCACATTGGACAAGAACTTAATGTTCTCGCCTACTACTACTACCTCGTAGTCATCAGAAAGCTTCAAAGAAATTCTATTTGTCTCAAAATCCACACTAGCCCGGTGCTCAACCAACCAATCCATCCCCAAAATAATATCAAAACTATAGAAGGGAAGTTCCATCATATCAACTGAAAACACATGACCCTGAATCTTCAGTGGACATCTCCTATACATACGTCTAACCACAACTGTCTCACCAAAAGAACTAGTAACATGCATACCTACATCTAAGATCTCTACAGGGATATCTAACTTCTGTGCATGTTCACTCAAAATGTAGGAATGCGTAGAACCCGAATCAACCAAAGAAAGCAAAGACTTGGACTGTAACTCGAAATTACCTGCTATCACATCAATGTCGTTCCCGACCTCTCTCTGAGCATAGACTCTCGCTGGTCCTCCCGCCTCTGGCTGCACTGCCACAACATGAGCAAGATTCCTCTAAGCATCTACCCTAGGTGCATCAGCCCTAGGCTGGAAGTAGCCACGACCGCGCCCACGGCCTCTCTGAAAATCATTCGCTCTCGCAGGAGCCTGAGCAATGTTCGGTGCCTGAGCCGCCTGATGCGGACAATCCCTCCTAAAGTGGTCCCTCGAACCACAGTTCCAACAAGCATGGAAGTTTCCCCAACACTCACCAGCGTGCTGTCTCCCACATCGGGTACACTCGGGCAAACACCCTCCTCCTCTATGGCCATGATGGCCCCTACCATGGTGGCCACCGCCACGTCTATGATCGAACTGATGTCCGCCACCTCTGTGCCTCTTGGTGTCTCTACCATCAAAGTGGTTATGCCTCTTGCCAGAACTAGAACCACCGGATCGTTTGGCCGAACCCAAACTATGCTCCAAATCCTTGGCCCTCGCGACCAATACATCAAAGTCTGAGTAGTCAGAAGCCAACGTGTACCTCTTGACCTCTTCATTCAATCCGTAACGGAAACGGTTACAGCGTTCCACTTCAGTAGGAACCAACTTTGGAGCATACTGACTCAAGCGAACAAAGTGGATCTCATAATCAGTCACAGAAGCATCTCCCTGAGTAAGAGCCATAAACTCTCGCTTCTTCTCATATAAGTACCTCGGTCCCAAGTACCTCTTCCGGAAAGCGGACTCAAAGAAATCCCAGTCAATCTCTGTCCCTGGAACCCCGGTAGTAATGGTGACCCACCAGGTGTAGGCATCACCCTGAAGCAACGAGATCACACAACCCAATCTACGTGCGCCCGCACAACCCATTGAGCCAAGATACGAACTGTCTTCTCCAACCATAACTCCAATCTCTCCGGAGTAGATCCCCTAAACTCCTCGGCCCCCAAGCTACGGAGCCTCTCCAAAGGTAGACTGGCATCGTCACACCTAGGCTGAGCTGCAGGCTGAGCTCCCGCAACTGCGGCCTGGAATGCTCCCGCTATTGCTTGCACAAGCGGAGTCATGTCAATTCCAGCTGGACCTTGGCCACCCTGGCCACCTTGAGGTCCATCTCCTCTGACTCCATCCTCGCCCCCAACTCCAGGTGGAGGAGGTGGTGGTGGTGGAGGTGGTGGAGGAGCGCCAACTCCCGCGGCCACCGGCCCCTCAAGGTGAGCCTCCACACCAACTGCCGGCTCAACAGGAGCCGCAACCCGTAGTTCCTGACGAACCACCCTCGGTCTACCTCTCGGTCTAGACATCGCTCTCACAGATATCAACTACAACCACAACAACAAAACATACAAGCTGGGTTAGCAAGGCAAGGCTTCCAAGTGTTCAAGTACGTTCCCTCACTTAAAAATCATTTTTCCAATGTAATAGTAGCAATGGGACTCGCACACACATACTTTTGAATAAACAATCAATCATACTTGTCAAACAAGCAACCATTCTTCAAAGGCAAGCAAACACCGTGCATATCAATCAGAAACTTGAACTTACCTCACTTACCTGCCCAAGGTCTCGGTAACCTTAGGCTCTGATACCAACAAGTGTAACCCCCTCGTCCCGGTCTGGCCGAATGACCGGTCCGAGTGGGCCACACGGGGAAAACCGAGCGAAAACCCCCTAAGGAATTCCCCCTCGGTTAGCAACCCTATTTTTTCATTTTAAATCTTGTCTAGATGAGTATTTAATCCTATGTGATCATACAGCGGAACAACATTAACGAAACAAACAAACGAACTCAAACTAACATGTTACAACCCAATTTTATACTTATACTACAGGCGGTATCGATACCCTTAAGGGGTGTATCGATACCCCCTTGACTAAGTCAACTGGTCAAAGTCAACCCATAGAGGCCGTATCGATACACCCAAGGAGTGTATCGATACCCTCCCCAACGGTTGACTTCCCACGGTCAACGCTAAGATGGCCGTACCGATACGCCAAAGACCGGTATCGATACCAAGTTGGACAGTGACTTCAGTGACCAAAATGGTATCGATACGCCTGAGACCGGTATCGATACCAAGCTGGACAGTAGCTCCAGTGTCCAAAATGGTATCGATACGTCTCCCCGCGTATCGAAACGAAAGGCCTGGAACAAGAAGGTGGTATCGATACCGTACGACCGTATCGATACCCCTGCACTGCTAAACCTCCCAAACTTAGCAAAAACGATCAAGACTCGAGTCTTAATGCAATTTAAGACTTTCCTAGCCCCAACCAAACATTTTTACAACATTTACATACCACTTTATAGCCATACAAGCACCCAACATGTATAAACATCAAGGAAATCATGCAATAGACCCAAGATGGCATTCAAGCATTCAAAGTTCATACTTCAACATTCAACATGAAGGCAACCTCAAGAGACACATAGCTAACATTCATAATAAGCAATTTAGGCATGGATTACAATTCATCATGGCAACACAAGCCATACAAAAGCAAGATAACATGGAGTCTAAACAAGCTCCTAAACAACCAACAATCATCCATCAAAAGACACATGTCCCATTGCTTAACTATTACATGTTCAACATTTAAAAGTCATACTTGATGTACTCAAGCCAACGACCACACTTGGAGGCCCTCCACTTGCTCAAGCAACCCACGAACTAAGGATCTGCAATGTTGAACAAGGAGAGCGTAAGCAATGATGCTTAGTGAGGGTAAGCTCTAAAAACAAACCTCAACATTGCAGGGTCCGAGCACGATCTAGCCAAGGCGTTACACAAATATATCAAGGATCCACAAGAGCCACAAGATAAGATGCATGAGCAATATATTAGTAAATGTCATGATCAACAAGCTCTAAAACCTCAACACAAGTAGTCACATTAGACATCCAAATAAAGATCATAAATCCCAACACATTGATACATTTATCAACCAACATTGGCACCTAGCTATGACCCGAATACGCGGATAGACATGTTGGAACTCACATCCAACAACAACATTACCTCACGGTGGGATTACACTCATCACCGGTCTCGCGGAGGGGATTCCACTCATCCTCACGCCCCGTCGATGGGATTCCACTCATCACCGACTATATATAATTACAATTTTCGGGCGAACCCGTACTCCTCCTTGGTGACTAAACACCACCAAGGCCACGCGCGACTTTTGACTCATGTGTACACACTAACATCCTAATGATCGATCATTAGTATTCAAGTATAATAGTGCCAACATTTACTCATTCCACATTACTCATTTAACCAATTTCGTGCTTAGCACGTACTCATCAACAACCATCATCATGCATGTATCAAGCATCACAAGTCATGTCTCATCTCACATGTATAACACAATATACATAAGCATTCATATCACATTTCATACGAGACATACACAACCACATAAATGAGTTCATCCAAAGGCTCTAGATCAAGCTTAGGATTAGGCTACCACCCTAATCCTAACTCTAGGTGGGTCTACCAAGCCCAACCTAGTCCATATACTCGAACCAACTATTTTAAAACCATTTAAAACAATTAACCACTCACCTAAGCTTCCAAGCTCAAAGACCAAGCAAGCAACCACCTTCAATTTCCCGGATTCACTTCCGATGCTTCACCGATGCCCAAACTCGATTCTAATCAATCTCAAACACAAACAAAACATTAGAAATCAATAACTCATCATCGAAACTAACCCGGATTAACATTAGCAAGCATCCAACACTCAAAACCAGCCCCAAAACAGAATTTCCGAGCAGCCCCTAAAACCCACTGAAATCTTCCATTTCAAACATCCAACCAACCACCAAACACACCCAAAGCAACCCTCATATACCATACTAGCACCAGCCCTCAAAATCCAACATTAAACAACCCCAAAAACCACTTTAAAACCCTCCAAAAACCCCCCTTGAAACCCAATTCCGAAAATTTCCAAAAATCATTTGAAATTCACATATATCATACCATTTGACCTCTATACATCATAACTAAACATATTAAATCAAAACATTTGGTTTTATAACATAAAGCTTTCATCTTTAATCCAAACTTTCCAAAATGACATTTTCTAAAACTTTCATGGAAATGAAAATAAAGAGTACTTTTATGGAGAGGAAGGAGAGGTGAAGTCAAAAATACCATTACCTTTCAATTTGGAGTTGAAATAGAGAAGCTTTTTGAATGAAATAGTAACAAGGGGAGAGAAGCTCTCTTTCACGTTGGGGGGAAATGAAGAAGGGGATGAATAGAAGAAAGATGTTAGGAAAAAGGGGGGTTTAAATTTGATGATGGGTAAATTACCCAAAAGGCCATTAATGAATGGTTATCCTTGTTTTTAAAGTAGCTCTTCAATTTTGAGTCTAAATCATTTTGGTCACATTCAAATCGTTTATTTTGAAACCCGGAATTTTAAAGGATCATTTTATTTATGAAACCGAGCCCAAAATAATATTAAAATATTATTTTCACCTAACCCTAAACCCGGGTGTTACATTACCCATCATATATATAACGAAATAATTAATTTAATGATCGTTTTCTCTTTGTTGAAACAATCCACTTAATAAAATGCTTAAACTACATACGACTCTTTAAATCCTTAATCGGAGAAAAGAAATTGTGCACTTGAGTATTTTTTTTAACCACTGGTTTTCGACATATTAACCGATAAATTTAGATAGAGTTTTATAAAAGTTTAATATGCGGTTAACCCTCTCAATCTCGTTTTCTTCATTCACAATATTATAATTCGAATCTTTGACCTTGTTTAGCGTACATGGTACCTTATCCTAATAAACCAATTAATTACTTTTAATTTTTAAATCTACATTCATTAAATTATTACACACAGCAGATTATAATAAAAGGAATAATTCCATAAAGATATTTGAGAATAGAGATGAGATGCAGATTTATTTATTTATTTTGGACAAATCCTAATTTTAATCCTAATCTTATTAGAGGGAGGGGAAAGGGGATTCTAAGGAAAAGAAGATAGGTATTTCTAGTGGGTCTAGAACCCATAATCTAAGAGAATACAAGAAAAATAAATAAATATAAACTACTTAGCCAATCGGGCAAATGTACTTGTTCAGATGAGATACAGATATTTGGTGGCTGCCATATTCTAGTAGATTCAATGTATGGTATCAATTTTGATGATTTTCCTTAATTATATTTGGTAAATTTCTTAATCCATGGCAAAGCTTAAAAACAAATTGCGAGGTTATAAAAATGGCAGTATTTTCACTGTGCGAAAATTCTTAATAAGGAAGAGCAAAACCTGGCCCTTAATGTTCCCATGTTTGCCTTATTTGAGCTTTACTTGTTTAAGTTACACCCTATATTTTGTTCGTCCATAGCTTTCAAATTTGACAATGAAATAACTTTTTGTTCTTTAACAATGAATTTGAAAGGCTCGATTGTTTACCATGATTGCAAGCTCCTAGTTCGTCACCTTAGACATTGAATTTGATCAGATTTTAGATCAAATAAAGATCGGTTAGAATTGATTTAACTGATAACATTTTGTGAAGTCGGTTGATTAATAGTTTTTAATTTTCATAATACATAAATGATCGCATTAACCTACTTCTAATCTATATATATATATATATTTAAACTTATATATATTGACATCTATTAGTATTTTATTTATCATATTTTTTTTGGAAGAAAAAAGAGAAAAGAAAAAAATAATTTAACTGGTTGAATCAATCATTTAGCTTGATTTAAAAGGGAATTGGTGTTCATCTTAAGTGATTCAGGTTCAAACATCTTGTGTACACACATTATTAGAAGATCATATTAATGAACATATATTATCTTATAATCACACTTAAAGATTAATAGAAACTGATTTAACTAGACATTAAAAAAATTGATTTAACTAGATTGATTAAAATCTAAGTCTGTTGATTAGTTGATCAGTTATATTAGAATTAATGTTATGGTAAGTTCTATCCATGCTAATTAAGTGTTTGCTTATATTTAAGTTTTGCAGTGATGGAACAAAATTAACAAAAGATTATTTCATACTTCAATAATTTTCACATTTAATTAAAATGGGTATCGTAATTTGTGTTTAGGATCACTGGTGGATTCAGAAATATTTTTTAGGGTGGGCACAAATTAAAATTTTTTTGAGGGTGGACACAAATCATAAAAATTAAAGATTAATTCATAAAATTTTAAAAAATTAAAGACAAATGTATGAATTTTAAAAATTTCAGAGTGGACATGAACCCATCCAATATAAGCTTTGCATCAGCCACTGTTTAGGATTTAATCATCCAAATCAAATCAAGATCATATAAGACGACGTTATCCAACATTTTTGGACTCGTAGCATCTTTCTTGACATCTAATCTAGCGTGCAAGCATCAAATGTTGAACTTAAGACCTCCTCACTAACAACTTTGGAGGAATAGAAACTCTTTCTCCAATCTCTAGATCATTTACAATTTAGGTTATTAAATCCTGGACGAGTATTTGATGTATTGATGATATATAATTTTATTTATTGTGAGTGGCACATTATAAATGTAGAATTAGTGTTTTGATATAATAATTGAAAAATATTTTGAATTAACTTGAAAAGAATTTAACATATGTTTTAAGTCCAAACAACTTGAAAATAAGTTTGAGGTATTTAAAAAGGTTTTTGGCAAAGTTTGGAATGTTTTAAAGTACTCAAAACTGACTTTTCAGCTCTACCATACCGATACGGTATACCCCGTATCGATACCTTTTACTCCAGTTTTGATTCTGCCAAAACTCGTACCGATACAAGCTTGCCCGTATCGATACAGATAAGGGTCGTACCAATACGCCTTTAAAGCGTACTGATCCCTGGTTTAACAACCCCCAACGGCTATTTTCCAATGGACTTATAAAGTGCAGACCGTACCGATATGATCCCTAGCGTATCGATACGCTTAGGTTGGCAAGAGCCCAACGGCTAATTCTGAAGAATGGCGTACTGATACGGTAGGCAACAGAACTACATTTATGGTGGGAAATAAAGTCTCCAACGACTCCAATTCAACCCCAACGGTTCTCAACGGCTACAAACTCAGTTAGGAGTATAAAAGTGACCTCCAAGCATCAAGAGAAGGCTAATGCTTCAATTGTCAACAACACTATGATCAAGAATTTGCCTTAGAGCTTAATTGTTCACTTTCTTGTATAGACAACACTAGTGAGCTAAATATTATCAAATTTGCTCAAGTGTTTAGGTTTTGAGTGAGAGCTTTATAGTGCAAACAATTACCTATTAGAGGGATTTCAAGTTTGTTTAAGAATTTCTCTTGTAAAGAGGGTTTACTCAAGCTTTGGGTAGAAAGCTTTGAGGGTTGTAAAGGTTGCCTCCTTAGCCTAGAAAAGGGGACAAAATTCTAGAGTGAATTTATTGAAATCCTTAATGGGGAGCTAAGGTAGTGGATGTAGGTGCTTGTTAGAAGAATGAACCACTCTAAAATTCTTGTGTCTTATTGTCCATTTTCACCTCTCACTAAAACACCCAACTATCCAACTTCTCCACACTTGGCAAACACATCGGTTGAAGGAAATCGAGCACTATAAAACCCAACAATTGGTATCAAAGCAAAACTCAATCGAAAAGGATTAACATACTATTGAGGTGATCCGGGAAGCTCGATACAACTAATCAACCAACCGATCAAATGACGCAATCCATCGACAAGCCACCATTTTTTGACAGAAAACACTATGCCTATTGGAAGACAAGAATGGTGTAATTTATAAAGTCCAAGGACTACAAGCTTTGGGACATAGTAGAAGACGGTCCGTTCATGCCACAACAAAGGAAGGCGGATTGGAGCGCGAATGATCGCAAGAAGATGGAGCTCAATTGCAAAGCCTTGCACATCATCTTTTGTGCATTGAGCCCCAACATCTACGAGAAGATGTCTTCTTGTAAAGATGCCAAGGAGGTACGAGACAAGCTTGAAGTCACATACGAAGGAACCAACGAAGTAAAGAAGACCAAGATCGGACTCCTCAACCACGAGTATGAAAACTGCAAGATGGATCCGGAAGAGAACATTGAGAAGATGTTCGATAGGTTCTCCACTATCACCAATGGACTCAAAGGTTATGAAGAAGCCATCCCAGAAGAGAAGCTTGTCCGAAAGCTTATCTATTCCCTTCCCGAGTCTTGGGACTCGAAAAAGACCGCCATCATCGAAGCTAAGAATTTGAAGACCTTGAAGCTTAATGAACTCATGTGGTCACTTCTCACTCACCAAATAATGAAGAAAAACAAAGAAGAGGAGAAGAAGAAGGAAGATATTAGAGCTATGGGGGAGAAGAAGCTCAAAGGGCTTGGCATCAACACAATCGCCATTGCTCTCAAATCCTCCACATGTTGTCATGTAGATTCAAGTGAGGTGGAAAGCGAAGATGAAGAGATGGCCCATCTCTTCAACAAATTTACACGATTCATGAAGGGCGAAATGGAAAAATCAAAACATGAATCGAAGAAGAAGATGAAGGAATTCCACAAGTCGAACAAGAAGGGATCATCTTCAAAGCAAGCATATGTGGCCACATGGAGTGATGAAGACTCCAGCGATGATGAGGTAGCCCACCTATGCTTGATGGCCCTCAATGAGGGAGAGGTAACTTCTAACTCTTCTATTTCAAATTCCTATACTTTTGATGAGTTACAAGAAGCCTGTGATGAGTTGGTTTTCGAATTTAAGGCTTCATTTTCAAAAAATAAAAAGTTGATTTCAAAGTTGAAAAACAAAAATATGGTGGGAAGTAAAGTCTCTAACGGCTACAATTCAACCCCAACGGTCCTCAACGACTACAAACTCAGTTAGGAGTATAAAAGTGACCTCTAAGCATCAAGAGAAGGCTAATGCTTTAATTGTCAACAACACTATGATCACGAATTTGTCTTAGAGTTTAGTTGTTCATTTTTTTGTATAGACAACACTAGTGAGCTAAATATTGTCAAATTTGCTCAAGTGTTTAGGTTTTGGGTGAGAGCTTTATAGTGCAAACAATTATTTATTAGAGGGATTTCAAGTTTGCTTAAGAATTTCTCTTGTAAAGAGGGTTTACTCAAGCTTTGGGTAGAAAGCTTTGAAGGTTTTAAAGGTTGTCTCCTTAGCCTAGAAAAGGGGACGAAATTCTAGAGTGAATTTGTTGAAATCCTTAGTGGGAAACTAAGGTAGTGGATATAAGTGCTTATTAGAAGGCCGAACCACTCTAAAATCTTTGTCTCTTATTGTCCATTTTTCACCTCCCACTAAAACACTCAATTATCCAACTTCTCCACAATTGGCAAACACATCAGTTGAAGGAAATCAAGCACCATAAAACTCAACAATCAATAATAGATTTAGTTTTAAAATTTTATTAGATATATTATCACCTAGTCCATTGGTGTTGTACAAATTTTATATACCGTTCCTTAAATTTAATATCGACATTCATTTAAATTATTATCTTTTAATTTTATCAAATTGTACCACTAAACTTTTATGATTATAAGCGTTATCTTAACATGACAATTATTTAAAATGATTTAACATAGGTGGCCTAATCTATTAAGAATGCAAGATTAATTATATAATTCTGAGTTAGAAGAAATCATTAAATAGTCCTAATAATAAAGAATGACTTTGTTTTTCCTAAACAACCTGCATTCAAGCAGTATAGTTTCTACTGTGAGTGTACTTTTTTTTTATTAAAAAAATTATCAATTAGAAGGTAGTGACCTTGTGAGTTGCACGGTAGCTAGTTTGCACGTATGTGACAAGCTGAATTATGTTGCATCGGGTCTAGGGCTTATTTATTACACCCAAAAAAAACCCTTCATTTTCAATCCTTCACTATTCCAAAATTACGGTCTGTTTATACATGTTGCATTTCTCGGCATGTAAATGAATCGAACGAATACGAATGTAAGTATGTTTATGTTCGTTTGTTTAATTTTAACTAAATAAATGAACGAACACGAATAACTAAACGAATATTATTTTTTGTTTGTGTTCGTTCGTTAAGAAATGTTACTTTTCATGTTCGTTCGTTAAAACTATAAACGAGTAAACAAACCTGAAGTATTGTTTAATTTTTTCCTTTTTATTTCATATTTTTAATATATGTTTTTAAATTTTATTTTGAATTGAGTTTTTAATTTTTTTTTAAATATAATACTTTTGTTATGAAGAATAATAAATATAAATAGACATATGTAAATAAATTTAAACGAATATAAACGAACGGATCAGCGAACGTTCACGAATGTAAATGATTGAACGAGCTCTTTGTTCGTGTTTGTTCATTTAATTAAACAAACAAAAAAATTTCTTTATTTCCGTTCGTTTAATAAATAAACAAACTTCATGTCGAACGGTTCGTTAAACGTCCATATTGCTACGTTTAAAAACAAAAATTGCATGATAACCATTCATACATATCATGATTCTGATCAATCAACTATTGTAAAAGGGGTAGAAATTTGATCAATTCAAGTCATCCAATCCTGGGGTGTTGTGCTATTGTTTTCAGATTCATGGAATCTTTCATAGAAATCAAATCAACCCTATCCATATTTTCTCCAAACCTTCATCTTAGAAACGCAAGCTCTTATGCTTTCATTTTTGATGTTTTCTTGATAGCGATGCACATTAAAAGCCATCCTCGATCCTTGAAATCGTATCGATATTTGATTTATTTGTTAGATTAGTTATTTAATGTCAACTCAAATATGATATAGAACATATTTAAAACACACAACTCATATAGTAAAAACGTGTGTACCTACCATGTGTGCAACATGGATATGACATGTTAAAAAATAGATCACCCTTCTAAGTTGATTGATATTGTCTTGTTATAAACCATATACAAGTTGTCCGTGTAATGTTTACAATTTGATCCACAAGTTTTAAATATACTCATCAATGGATCGGAATTCACATTTGATCCACATGTTTTAAATTATCCTAAGTCTTGTATTCTTTATATATTTGAAACTTAGTCCTCTTACTTTTATTTTCAGGAATTTAACCCCTTTACTTTTTGAGGTTTAAAAATTTAAGTTCTAATACTAACACCGTTAAAATTTATAATCTCAAATGTGTTGTTGTAACATTTGGAAATAAATAAAATATTAACTTGAAAATATGTAATAAAGAAAATCTGAAGAATAATTTGAGGTCGTTTAGTACAATTAACCCTGAATTTAATTAAATTTGTTTTTACGTTGCTCTATGGATCATATAAGCTGTCAACCAACAGTTTGTGACATGTGATAGGGTCATGCAATTGTGACGTTGCCGAAATCCGTTGGAAGGAAGAGGAAATTGAGCCTTTCTTGAGGCGTAGTGCTCGGTTATGGTTCCGTAATAATTATAAAGTAGTATATGTTAATTTTTTCTTTAATCCTTTATTAAGGTATACAAACTTTGTAAATAAAATTGTTTGAATTTGAATTTTTATTAAGATGAATACCATCATTTTTTTATTGACTTCACTCATTGGGTTCTTATCTGAACTTAATTTGATGGCGCCAAATTTTCCCGTATGAAAGGAAAGGATGATACAAGGGAAAGAAAGATAAATAAAGATGTGCCAAAAACATTGAACGAAAATATTTATCCAAATTGAGAAATATAATGTGTTGAAACACTAACAAGTAAGGGGCGACTTTTGACATATATCATTCGGTTCTAAAGCAAAGGGGGAGGAGCTATCATGAAAAAGTAATAAGGAAATGATAAATGCATCGAATAATACACAATGCATTATTCTTCTTAGCTAGATATTATCTTTGCCGATAGAATAATACCTTCTTGATGGTTAGGTTTTTGCACTTTCGTCCCAAATATTTAATATTGATTTTTTCTAAAGACATTCAATTTTTTTTTAAAACGGACTCGTTTTAAGCATCAATATAACCACATCAAAATAGCGTTGTAATTTAGTATAGTGTTATAAGCTACAAATAAGCTTTCAATAATTTTTATATGTATGGAAGTATAGTCATTGTAATTTAGTGCAATAGCTTTGTGACTTAAATAATGATGCAATTAATAGACGAAAAATCAGAATTTAATTATATGTTATTTTCGCTCACACCATACAAAGTAGTTAAAATTGGAGATGTAAAAATAAGTCAGAAGCTGAAAACCTGCATGAAACATGTTTGAGTCAAAACTTGATTTGACCTGAGAATTCGATGATCCAAACTCGAACTGTAACTGACTGTTGCTGACCTGAACCCGAGTTGAACATGTTACTGTAGCAACTAAACCCGATCTGCGTCCGACTGAAAACGACCTGAACCCGAATCTGACCTGTTAATTTTGACTTGAAACCCGACCTGCATCTGACTGAAACGAACCTGAACCCGAGACTGACCTGGAAAATTACTTGATATTACCCGACTGAATCGACCCGAGATCCGATTTTACCCGACCTGTTATGAACCCAACCTGTTAATTGACCCAACATGTTTTGAACTCGAACTGTTGTTGACATGAACTGATATTGACCTGAAATCCATGAATTAATGAATTAAAAAAGTTCATAAATATACATATGATATGATATATATATATATATATATATATATATATATATATATATATATGTACACATGACACATAATACATGAATACATACATACACACATAAGTACATATATATTAGTATATATACACATACACATACACATACACATACATGAATCATAATACATACATATATATAAACATAATGTATATAACATATACATAATACATAATTATGTATTACATATTATATATAACATACATTACAATATACATATATTATAGATTATATACATAATATATAACATATACAATATACATAAATGTGATATATATTAATTTTTAATTAACTTAAAATATTATACATATTATTACTTGATTTTTAACCAACTTAAAATTTAAATTAATTTTTATTTGACTTAAAATATTATACATATTATTATACTTTCAATGTAATTGTTTTCTCACCAACTTAAAATATAAACTTGATTTTTAAATAACTTAAAATATTGTACATATTTATACTTCAAGTCAAATTGTTTACAAGTTGTGCAAAAAATTGTTAAGCCAAAAAAAAAATATTATAAGTTGTGCTAAATTATTGATTTTTGTTAACTGCCCGTTAAATATTTGTGCTTGCGTATTTGAACACTTGATAATAAAATTAATAAAAATAACACTTGATAATAAACTTAAGAAAAATGGAACACTTGATAATAAACTAAAATACAAGTACAAATGAACATAAACATTAAACCCTAAACTCTAAACCATAAACAATAATGATAACTCATAAACCCTAATGCAACACCATAAACCTTAAACTCTCGAATATAAATCATAAACCCTCGAATATAAACCTTAACTCTTAAACCCTAAACCTTAAACCTTAAACCATAAACAGTGATGATAACTCAAACCCTAATGTAACACACTAAACCCTAAACACTATAATATGAATAATAAACCCTCAAATATAAACCATAACTCTAAAATCATAAACTTAAACTCTAAACCATAAACCCTTAAACTTTAAACCATAAAATATAACAATAACTCGTAAACCCTAATGCAACACCCTAAACCTTAAACCATTGAATATAAACCCTAACTCTCAAACCCTAAACCCTAAACCCTCAAATATAAATCATAAACCCTCGAACATTGTAACCCCCTCATCCCGGGCTAGACGACAGACCGATCCAAGTAAGTTACACGGGAAAAACCGAAGCGAAACCCGTTGAGGCTCCAGTTCGATTAACAACCCTAAAAGAAAATTCATTTTTAAGTTATCTTGTCTAGATGATAATGATATCCTATGTGAGAGGACACGTAGCGGAAAACATGTATGGATTCAAAACGAGCAAAACGAGCAATTAAGACTTCCTTTTTAACTTTTACAACAGGCCATATCGATACGCTAGAGGACCGTATCGATACGCATGGACTTGGTCAACTCCCCAAAGTTAACCTAGGGAGACAGTATCGATACGCTGGAAGATAATATCGATACGCCCTCATTGGTTAACTTTTCACTGTCAAACTATAAAGACCGTATCGATACTCTCGGGAACCGTACCGATACGCCAAAATCTCGTCAATTTCTCAGATTTCAGAAAAGCTTTTGGCGTATCGATACACCCCCGCGTATCGGTACGCATAGCCTAAAACAAGGTCCAAAACATATGACCGTATCGATACAGCCCTAGAGCATATTGATACGCCCTGCACTGCAACACTTGTTTTAGCTGCTAAAAACACAAGGACTCGACACTAAAGGCATATGACGACCATTCAAGCAACATATAAGCACTCATACAATATAAAGCATCCATGGATAATCATACGAAGCAATTTAAGCATTCAATGTAGCAACATTCAACAAGATAAGAATTCATAGAGGAGACATGCATACAAGCATTCACCAACATAGCCAAAAGATAAACTAAAACATACTTCAACATGGAATAAGGCAATACAAGCCCAAAACGACTAAACATACTCGTTTAAGCAAAAGAACATGCCATCAACATCACAAAACACAATGTCATATCCCATTGCTTAAATACTAATTATCGAAGTCTAAACCATACTTGAGAAAACTAAAATTCCCTTGGATCCTCCCGTGTTCCCCGAGCTGCTTCGAAGGTCTAAGGGCTTGCATTGTTGGAAAAGAGAGCGTAAGCATTTAAGCTTAATGAGCGGTGCTCAAGAGTAACTACAACAATGCAGTTTTAAAACATAATTTTCTTAAAAACCAAAACCACTTCCAAATCATTTCTACATGCTTGAAACACACAAAGTCATGCTTCTACCTTCACATGCATTTACCGAATGCAACTACAAGCCATAGGATTACCATATGCTCATTCTCATAACACAAGGAAAATAACCACAATGCATAACTATAAGCATAAGGAAAAAACAACATGCTTAACAAGAGAATTAGAGCAAACATGGGTATATTGACATTCAATATTTTACTTGGATATGCGGATAACTTTCTCAAACCCACTAGACACTTCCGGTGGAATCTCACATCACCATACTCACCCGTCTACTAATAACACAATTTCCGGTGGAATCTCACATCACCGTACTCCTCTTTAGTGGAATCTAACATCACTAAGGCCACGCGCGAATTTTACCTCGAGTGCACTCTAATCCTATTGATCGATCATTATATCCGATAACAACCAAACACATGTCAATATACTCAAACACAACCAACAAGCATTATCGATGCTTGGACCACTTACCAAGTCCAATTTCCATGCAAGGCATGTACTCACAATGAAAGTATAACACAAATCTAACATCTCAACATGCATAATAAATACAATTCAACCCAATACAGCATAGCATGCTCATCTCGCATTCGAGAAATCGTAAAGCACAATTTAAATGCATAAACCTTTAAAACTTACTCTCGAGATTGGATTGGCCTTTCAAGCTCAATCCAAACTCCCAAAACACTGCCTTAACCATATTAAGGCTTTTAAAATCGATCCACTCACCACCCAAACACAACAGATGTCCGAGATGCCGAATCAAGCCTTCGAACTACCTGGATTTCCGTCCACAAAGCCCGAATCCGACTCCACTGTTTGAGTAACCCAAAATCAAACATTAGAACACAAATACACTCACAAACACAACGAAGACTCGGAACTCAACAACCTTGCATCAATACTCAATGATTCAAACCCAACTTCACCCAAAATATAGCCAATTTGAACCCAAACTATTAGCAACCACAACCAACGAATTTACCATAAAAAATCTACCTTTTTACACTCTAAAACATCAATCCAACTCTACCAAACCTCCAACTGCTAATTAGAGACAAAACCCAACCAAAAACTCAAGATTTCTAACTTTTAAAATCACCCAAAATACCCATTTCGGGTTTCCATTAAAAACTCACCATTTTTATGTTATTTTAGAGTTAAAACAAAGATAAAAACACTCCCAACTCAGCCTTACATCAACCCAATGAAAACCCAATGATTGCTTCACATTTCCAACCAAACTTTGAAAATCAAAATGAGTTTAATCCATGAGTTATTACAAAAATATCAACATATAAGGCTTAAGGAAGATGATACCAAGTTAGGAAACTATTTACCTTGAAAAAATCACTTAGTTGAGAGATTGAAATCCAATGGAATAGTGACTAGGGTTTAGGGGAATTTTTAGAACGTGAATTCAAAATGAGGAAGAAGAAGTATTTTTGATAAAAACCCCTTTTTTATTTCTTTCTAGGAAAAATCCCCTTTTTAACCCTTTCGCATTTTAAAACTCTTTTGGGTGTATTTAAAATTAGTTTATCTCCAATTTAGTTTAATTGACTCGGTTGACTAACCTGATAACTCTCGGCCCTAAACTCGGGCGTTACAACTCTCCCCCACTTAAGGAATTTCGTCCCCGAAATTATCTGGCGGAAAGAAATGAGAAAACTGCTTTCGCATGTCATACATCCTCTCCCAAGTGGCTTCTTCCACCCCTCGGTGACGCCACTTAACCTTAACCAACTCAATGGTCCTTCCTCGCAACACTTTGCTATCTGAAGCCAAAATCTCAACTGGTTCTTCATCGTAGGTCAAATCCGGATTCAATTCTATCTCATCAACTGGCATAATATGTGACGGATCTGATCTATACCTCCGAAGTATTGAGACGTGAAACACATAATGAATCTTCTCTAGCTCGTCCGGAAGCCTCAATCTATAGGCAACGAGACCAACTCTCTCAACTATCTCATACGGACCAATGAATCTCGGGCTCAACTTGCCTTTCTTACCAAACCTCATCACCTTCTTCCAAGGTGAGACTTTCAAGAACACTTTGTCACCCACGACATACTCTATTTCCCTTCTTTTCAGATCTACATAAGATTTCTATCTATCCGAAGCTGCCTTCAAACGGTCACAAATCAACTGAATTTTCTCGGTAGTACCCTTAAGCATATCGGGTAAAGGTATCAATTTTTGTCTCGCTTCAGCCCAACATACAGGTGTTCTACATTTTCTACCATACAGAGCTTCATAAGGTGTCATCTGAATGCTCGCTTGATAATTGTTATTATATGCAAACTCTATTAATGATAGATGCTTCTCCCACGAACCTTGAAATTCTATAATGCAACATCTCAACATATCTTCTAACACTTGTATAACTCTCTCTGGCTGACCATCGGTCTGAGGATGATATGAAGTGCTGAAATTTAGTCGAGTACCCAAGGCACTATGCAAACTCTCCCAAAATCTAGCCGTGAACCTCAGATCTCTTTCTAACACTATGGATTTAAGTAGACCATGCAATCTCACTATCTCACTAATATACAAATCGGCCAACTTATTTAGGGTATAAGTGGTGTAAACGGCTAAAAAGTGCGCACACTTCGTAAGACATTCAACTATTACCCAAACTGAATTCTTCTTAGAAGGGGTCAACGGCAAACCCGATACGAAATCCATGGTGATTCTCTCTCACTTCCACTCGAGAAATCTCAACGGTTGTAGCAAACCTGTAGGAAACAGTTGCTCGGCCTTAACTCGCTGACAGACCATGCACTTACTCACAAACTCGGCAACATCTTTCTTCAAACCAACCTAGAAATACTCATTTTTCAAATCACGATACATTTCCGTGCTTCCTAGATGCATAGAAAACGGGCTACTGTGAGCCTCAATCAGGATGGTGCGTCTCAAGTCTACATCTTCCGGAACAACTACTCTACTCTTGAAACACAAAACTACATCACTACTAAAACAAAAATATGTCGGTTTACCGTCCATTATGTCTTGCAAATGAGATGCTAATGATCTATCTTGCAACTGCTTCTCTCTAATCAATTGGAGCAAATAAGGTCTAACTTGCAACTCGGCCACTAATCCACCATCTGGAGACAAACTCAATCTAGCAAACATAGCTCGTAACTCCACCGCTACCTTTTTACTCAAAGCATCGGCCACTACATTGGCTTTACCCAAATGGTACTCAATTGTGAGATCGTAGTCCTTAAGCAACTCTAGCCACCCTCGCTGTCTAAGATTCAATTCTCTTTATGTCATTATATATTTCAGACTCTTGTGATCCGTATACACTGTGCATTTCTCACCATACAAGTAATGTCTCCAAGCTTTCAAAGCGATAACCACTGCTGCCAATTCTATATCATGCGTGTGGTAATTACGCTCATGAGTCTTCAACTGTGTAGACGCATAGGCCACTACTCTTCCCTCTTGCATAAGTACACAACCCAAACCAACATATGACGCATCACTGAAGACTACAAACTATTTCCCTGACACGGGCTGAACTAAAACAAGAGCTTCGGTTAATGCTTCTTTCAATTTCTCAAACGCTTGTTGTCTTCCATCAGTTCACTCAAACCGAACATCATTATGTAGCAATTTAGTCAAAGGAGCTGCAACCTTTGAGAAACCCTCAACAAAACGTCTATAGTAACCGGCCAAACCTAAGAAACTACGAACTTTGGTCACTGTCTTCGGTGGTTTCCAATTCACAACTGCCTCAACTTTTTTAGAATCCACTCGGATTCCCTCGGCTGACACAATATGGCCTAAGAAGACTACTTCTTTAATCCAGAATTCACATTTGCTCAACTTGGCATACAACTGATTGTCTAACAATTTCTGCAACACCAAACACAAATGTCGATCATGATCTTCCTCGGTACGAGAGTACACTAGAATATCATCAATGAACACTACTACAAACTGATCTAAGTACTCATGAAACACTCTATTCATCATGTCCATAAAAGCTGACGGTGCATTAGTCAAACCAAAGGGCATCACTAAGAATTCGTAGTACCCATAACGAGTGCGAAAAGCTGTCTTCGGTACATCTTGATCTCTTACCTTCAACTGATAATAACTGGATCTCAAATCTATCTTCGAGAAGACTGAAGCACCTCTCAACTGATCAACAAGTCATCAATTCTCAGCAACGGATACTTGTTCTACACTGTCAACTTATTCAATTGTCGGTAATCGATAAACATTCTCAAACTACCATTTTTCTTTTTCACAAACAACACTGGTGCACCCCAAGGTAAAGTACTCGGACGAATGAACCCTTGGTCTATCAATTCCTGAACCTGTGTCTTCAACTCTTTCATTTCTTTAGGAGCCATTCGGTACGGTGCTATCTATACTGGAGCTGAATCTAAATAAGTCTCAATAACAAACTCTACATCTCTATCTGGAGGCAAACCAGGCAATTCTTTTGGGAACACACTCGGAAAGTCACAAACTGTCCTAATGTCTCGCGGTCGTGCCTCATCCATATTCGGATTCATAACATAGGCTAGGTACGCCTGACAACCTACATCCAACAACTTCTGAGCCTCTAAGGCTAAAACTACATTGGATAAGAACTTAATGTTCTCGCCCACTATCACTACCTCGTGATCCTCTGACAGTCTTAAAGACACACGCTTTGTCTCAAAATCCACTCTATCCCTATGCTCTACAAGCCAGTCCATGCTTAATAGTACATCAAAACCATAAAACGACAATTCCATCATACCCACAGGAAAAACATGACCTTGAACCATCAAAGGACATCTTCTATACATCTTTTTACCACAAATGTCTCACCGAATGAACTAGTGACATTTATACCCACATCTAATATCTCAACCAAAATATCTAACAATCTTGCATGCTCACTCAAAATGTACGAATGCGTAGAACCGGAATCAATCAAGGAAAGCAAAGTAAAGTAAAAAACTGTAACGAGAAATTACCTGCAATCACGTTTGTGTCATTCTTGTTCTCACGGTGTGCATACACTCTAGCTGGCCCACCTCCCTCGGGCTGAACCGCTACAATATGAGCCACATTCCTCTAACCGTCATTTCTAGGTTGAAAGTTACCTCGACCGTGCCCACGGCCTCTCTGATGGTCGACAACTCGTGCAGGAGCTTGTCCATCCCTAGACGGATGTGGACAATCGCGCTTCAAATGCGCCCTAGACCCGCAGTTCCAACAAGAACCATAAGTGCCCCAACACTCACCGTAATGACGTCTACCACACTTGTTGAACTCGGGAGTATGATTCTCAGTCCCTTGGCCGTAATGGCCTCTACCCGGATTACCACCTCCGCGTCTATGGTCATGGTGAGGTTTCCTATCCTTGTGCTTCTTGGCACGATCTCTGTCCCAATCAGCGTTCCGCTTTCCGAAACTAGATCCACCCTTGCGATCCGCAAGTCCCAAAGATTGCTCGATGTCCTTAGCCCTAGCGACCAACACATCAAAATTTGTATAGTCGGAAGCCAACATGTAGGACTTCACATCCTGAACCAACCCATAGCGGAAATGCTCACAACGTTCCGCCTTAGTGGGAACTAACTCAGAAGCATACTGACTCAGCCGTACAAACTGCACCTCATAGTCGAACACAGTCAAACCACCATGAGCTAGAGCCATGAACTCTCTCTTCTTCTCATCTATGTACCAAGGACCTAAGTACTTCTTACGGAAAGCATTTCTGAAAAAATCCCAAGTAACCTCGGCCTCGGGCATACCCGTAGTGATAGTAGTCCACCTAATGTAGGCGTCCCCCTGAAGCAAAGAGACAATGCAACCCAACTTATGTGCCTCAGAGCACTTCATATGACTCAAGATACGAACTGTGCTCTCAAACCATGTCTCGGAACCCTCGAGTAACAACCTACGAAACTCAACCCCGCCCAAGCTACGGAGTCGCTCTAACGGTAAACCAGAACCTGCACCCTAAGGCGGTGCTGTAACCCGAACACCCGCTAAAGCTGTCTGTATAGCCCCGACTATAGCCTGAATCAACGGATTCACATCGACACCTCCCTGTCTCTGACCAGAATGGGGTCCAACACCTTCCGCATTCGCCCCACCACCTGGAGGCAGAGGAGGAATAGGAGGAGGCAAGTTCTCTCCTCGCACATCCTCGACATTCTCAATCCGCTCAACCATCGGCCATCCCCTCGGTCTCACCATGCTAACAGATGCAAAGCTATATAACAAAAACAACAAGTTAAATGATTTGGGGTCAGCAAGGAACAAGGTCCAAGGTGCTCAAGTCCTTAAACTTAAAACCGGTTACAATAATAGTATACTAGCAATGGGTGCCTTTACTACTTCTCAACCAACACAAGAATAACAACAAGCATTCTCACAAACACCGTGCAATCACAATCAACAAGCTTACACCATAAAACTTACCTCCCTTACCTTTTGACTTGCGAAAACTCAATGAACCTAGGCGAAACCTAGGCTCTGATACCAACAAATGTATCCCCCTAATCTCGGGCTAGACGACAGACCGGTTCGAGCAGGTTACACGGGGAAAACTGAAGTGAAACTTGTTGAGGCTCCACTTCGATTAACAACCCTAAAAGAAAATTCCTTTTTAAGTTATCTTGTCTAGATGATAATGATATCCTATGTGAGAGGACACGCAGCGGAAAACATGCATAGATTCAAAACGAGCAAAGCGGGCAATTAAGACTTCCTTTTTAACTTTTACAACAGGCCGTATCGATACGCTAGAGGACCGTATCGATACGCCTTAACTTGGTCAACTCCCTAAAGTCAACCTAGGGAGACCGTATCGATACGCTGGAAGATAGTATCGATACGCCCTCATCGGTCAACTTTTCACAGTTAAACTACAAAGACCGTATTGATACTCTCGGGAACCGTACCGATACGCCAAAATCTCGTCAATTTCTCAGATTTCAGAAAAGCTTTTGGCGTATCGATACACCCCCGCGTATCGGTACGCATAGCCTAAAACAAGGTCCAATGCATAGGGTCGTATCGATACAGCCCTAGAGCGTATAGATACGCCCTGTATTGCAGCACTTGTTTTAGCTGCTAAAAACACAAGGACTCGACACTAAAGGCATATGACGACCATTCAAGCAACATACAAGCACTCATACAATATAAGGCATCCATGAATAATCATACGAAGCAATTTAAGCATTCAATGAAGTACCATTCAACAAGATAAGAATTCATAGAGGAGACATGCATACAAGCATTCACCAACATAGCCAAAAGATAAACTAAAACATACTTCAACATGGCATAAGGCAATACAAGCCCAAAATGACTAAACATACTCGTCTAAGCAAAAGAACACGCCATCAACATCAAAAAACAAAAGGTCTTATCCCATTGTTTAAATACTAATTATCGAAGTCTGTAAACCCCTCGTCCCGGTCCGGACGCTTGACCGGTCCGAGTGGGCCACACGGGGAAAACCGAACCAAAACCCGTTAAGGTTCCCCCTCGGTTAGCAACCCAAATTTTTTTCTTTTTAATTTAATCTTTTCTAAAGGCTCATTCGAATCCTATGTGATCATAACAGCGGAAAGACAAACATTCATGAAACTATAACTCGAACAACCTATGCAAAGCGGTCCATTTTTAAATGATTAAGCAGGCCGTTTCGAAACACCCTCAAGGTGTATCGAAACGCCTTGACCTGGTCAACGGTTCTAAGCCTACACGAAGAAGAGGTCGTATCGGAACGGAGGCCAACCGTTCCGAAACACCCTCCATGGTCAACTTCTCGTGGTCAACGAGATTTTGACCGTTTCGAAACCCTTAGACTCATTTCAGAACACCTTCATCTCGTCATTTTCTCAGAATTCCAGTAGCGAAAGTGTACCGAAACGGCCTCTACGCGTTTTGAAACGCCCGACCAAAAGCAAAGGGACCGTATCGAAACAGGGTAGCTCGTTTCGAAACGCCCTCTTTCTGCAGACTGGTTTTAGCTGGTTTATGGCACATGGATGTCCCTAAACCCCTCTAAAACTTCTAACATCACACTAACATCAATCCTAAGGCAAACCAACATAACAAGCATGCTTAAAACACCTAAAACATATAAAGAAACATCCAATCAAGGCATTACCAAAATCATACCTCAACATAGTCAACACTTAGACAATTTAAGGTGGGCAAAATACTAACATGGTTACAAGCATGGCATACATCCCAAAAGCCAATTTAACAAGCACAAACGAGGAGTCTAACATGCTCCTAAACAACATCAACAACAACATAATTCAAAGGCATCATAACACGATTACATGTCCCATTGCTTGACCATTACATCATAATTAAAATGTTCATACTTGGTAGCTAAACAAGCACCACAAAGCACACTTGGAGGCCCCCTTCTTGCACTTAGCAACCCACGAACTAAGGATCTGCATTGTTGAACAAAGAGAGAGCGTAAACAATAAGCTTAGTGAGGGTAAGCTCTTTAAAAACAAACCTCGACAATGTAGGGTCCAAGCACGATCTCAACCAAGGTAATGCATAAATATACCATTGATCCTCAAGAGCCAAAAGTTAAAGATGCATGAACAATATCCAATTATATGCTATGCTCAACAAGCTCTACTTCACAACATATGTAAACACATATAAACATCCAAGTAGAGATCACATTTCACAACACATTGATTCACATATCAATCAATATTGGCACCTGGCTATGACCCGAATACGCGGATAAACACGTTGGAACTCACATCCAACAACCACTTTACCTCACGGTGGGATTACACTCATCACCGGTCTCGCGGAGGGGATTCCACTCATCCTCACGCCCCGTCGATGGGATTCCACTCATCATCGACAAATATATATAACAATTTCCGGGCGAACCCGTACTCCTCCTTGGTGACTCAACGTCACCAAGGCCACGCGCGAATTTAGACTCATGTGTGCACACTAACATCCTAATGATCGATCATTTGTACTCAAGCATACTAGTGTCAACATTTAACTCAATCCACATTATTCATTTCAACCAATTCCGTGCTTAGCACGTACTCACCATGATCACAATCATGAACCATTCACATGCATGCCATAAGCATCACAAATCATGCCTCATCTCACATGTATATCACATTATACATAAACCATCACATCACAAATATTACGAGGCATATGCATCAACACAAGTTCAACCAATGACTCTAGATTAAGTTTAGGATTAGGCTACCACTCTAATCCTAACTCTATGTGGGTCTACCAAGCCCGACCTAGTCCACATGCTCGAACCAAATATTTAAACCACTTTAAAACATTAACCACTAACCTAAGCTTCCAAGCTCAAAACCAAGCAAGCAACCACCCTCAAGCTTCCGGATTTCCTCCCGATGCTTCACCGACACAAGTTCTCGCTTCTAAACAACCTCAATACAATTCAAACAACTTCAAATCAGCCCTAGCATCAAAGTACTAACCCGGAACACAATTCAAACACAAATCACAATATTACAAGCCATGAACAACCCCACACTTAACCAAACTCGGGCAGCCCCAAAACCTCATCCAAAATCCATGTTTCCAACACCTTTTTTACCCACAAACGATCCCAAATCAACCCCTAACCATAGCACTATCAATAGCCCATCAATTCCAACCTAAAACAACCCCCAAAACCCTTCAAAAACCCCTTTTAAACCCAATTTCGGGAATTTGCTTAAAACCACGAAAAATTCACCTATGTGGTACCATTTAGCTCCTATACTTCATAACTAATAACATTGAATCAAAACATTAAGCTTAACAACATAAAGTTACCCTTTTTAATTAAAATCTCCAAAAACTCTATTTTCAAAACATTAAGGAAAATGAAAACCATTTGTACTTTTGAAGAGAGGATGATGAGGACAAGTTGAAAATGTAGTTACCTTGCAAATCCGAGCTAAATTGGAGGAATAAGGTGATGGAATAGTAGAAGGGATGAGCTCTCTCCCTTTCCCGTTGGTTTGTTTTGAAGAAGAGAGTGAATAGTGAAGTTGGGAGTTTTTTTTACTGTTTTGTTTTAATTTAAAGGCCAAAGACCATTTTGCCCTTAATGAAATGAGATATTCACAAGAGCATATAATCCATGGCTATTTGGGGTTTAATTTCAAAATATGGTCAACACAACTAATTAATTTGAAAACAAAACCCGGAAATTTATTTTAATTATAAAACCGAACCCAGAATAATATTAAAATATTATTTTCACCGACCCCTAAACCCGGGTGTTACAACTCTCCCCCACTTAAGGAATTTAGTCCCCGAAATTACCTGACGGAAACAAATACGGAAACTGCTCAACCGTATCAGCTTTCCTCTCCCACGTGGCCTCTTGCACACCTCTATGTCTCCACAACACCTTGACCAACTCTATGGTCTTACCACGCAACACCTTGCTATCTAAAGCAAGTATCTCAACAGGCTCTTCATTATAAGACAAATTCGGATTCAACTCTATCTCCTCAACGGGCATAACATGAGAAGGATCCGGTCTATATCTCCTAAGCATCGACACATGAAAGACATCATGGATCTTCTCTAACTCAGAAGGTAACCTCAAACGGTAAGCTACAGGCCCAATCTGCTCAACTATCTCATACGGACCAATGAACCTCGGACTAAACTTGCCCTTCTGGCCAAATCTCATTACCTTCTTCCACGAAGATACTTTCAGAAACACTTTCTCACCCACGGAGAACTCAATCTCTTTCCTCTTCAAATCCGCATAAGACATCTGACGATCGGATGCTGCTTTCAAATGGTCACAGATCAACTTCACTTTGTCGGTAGTCTCCTTAAGCAAATCCGGCATAGGTAACAATCTCTGACCTGTTTCAGCCCAACAAATTGGAGTCCTACATCGTCTACCATACAAAGCCTCATAGGGAGCCATCTGAATACTAGACTGATAATTGTTGTTGTAAGCAAACTCAACTAAAGGTAGGTGCTTCTCCCAAGAACCCTAGAAGTCAATCACACAACAACGAAGCATATCCTCTAGAATATGTATCACTCGCTCTGACTGCCCATCGGACTACGGATGATAAGACGTGCTGAAATGCAAATGGCTACCTAGAGCACTATGCAAGCAACCCCAGAACCTCGAAGTAAATCTAGGATTTATGTCTGAAACAATAGACTTCGGAACTCCATAAAGTCTCACAATCTCACGGATGTACAAGTTTGCCAACTTGACTAAGGAATCTGTAGTGTGCACTGCTAAGAAGTGAGCACACTTAGTGAACCTATCAACAATCACCCAAACAGAATTCTTCTTCGAAGGAGACAAAGGCAACCCCGAAACAAAATCCATGGTGATCCTCTCCCATTTCCATTCCGGAATCTTCAAGGGTTGTAACAAACCTGAAGGAACCTGGTGTTCTGCCTTCACTCTCTGACAAACCATACAATGGCTCACATACTCGGCTACATCTTTCTTCAAACCAACCCAGAAGTAATCATTCTTCAAATCACGATACATCTTGGTACTACCCGGATGCATAGAAAAAGGACTCGAATGTGCTTCACTCAGAATCTGATGTCTCAACTCAACATCTTCTGGTACAACAACTCTATCTCTAAAGCACAACAAGCCTTCACCACTGAAACTGTACTCGGTCGGTCTTCCTTCGGCTATATCCTGAACATGATGAACTAAAGTCACATCTTGCAACTGCTTCTCTCTAATCAACCGAATCAAAGAAGGCTTCACTTGCAACTCGGTGATCAACCCACCATCATTGGACACACTCAATCTAGCAAACATAGCTCTCAACTCAACGTCCACTTTTCTACTCAAAGCATCGGCTACTACATTTGCCTTAACCGGATGGTACTCAATGGTCAAGTCATAATCTTTTAGCAACTCTAACCATCTTCTCTGTCTCAAGTTCAACTCTTTTTGTGTCATCAAATATTTCAAGCTCTTGTGATCGATGTAAACTATACACTTCTCACCATACAAGTAATGACGCCAAATCTTCAATGCAAAGACAACCACGGCTAACTCTATATCATGAGTAGGATAGTTCTTCTCATGAACCTTCAACTGTCTAGAAGCGTAAGCAACAACTCTTCTTTCTTGCATCAAAACACATCCTAGACCTATGTAGAAAACATCACTATAAATCACAAATTCTTTACCTGAAACAGGCTACACTAACACTGGAGCGTTTGTCAAAGCTTCTTTCAATTTCTCAAAGGCCTTCTGTCTTGCATCTGACCATTAAAACTTAACTCCTTTTTGCAACAATTTAGTCAAAGGAGCAGCTACTCTAGAGAAACCATCGACAAATCTCCTATAGTAACCGGCTAATCCTAGGAAACTCCTAATCTCGGTCACAGACTTAGGTTGTTTCCACTCAACAATAGCCTCAATCTTCGCTATATCAACACAGATACCCTCGCCCGAAACAACATGGCCAAGAAATACAACCTCTTGAATCCAGAACTCACATTTACTAAGCTTCACATACAACTGATTGCTCAACAATCTCTGTAAAACAAATCTCAAGTGCTCATCATGCTCATCTTCTGTCTTCGAGTACACAAGTATATCATAAAAAAAACAACTACAAAACGGTCTAGATAGTCTCTAAAAATTATGTTCATCATATCCATGAATGTTGCAGGTGCATTCGTGAGCCCAAACGGCATCACAAGGAACTCATAGTGACCATATCTAGTCCTAAAAGCTGTCTTCGGAACATCACACTCTTTCACTTTCAACTGGTAGTACCCGGATCTCAAATCTATCTTCGAGAACACTGAAGCACCTCTCAACTGATCAAACAAATCATCTATGCGAGGCAACGGATACTTGTTCTTCACAGTCAACTGATTCAACTGCCTGTAGTCAATACACATACGCATACTACCATCTTTCTTTTCCACAAACAATACAGGAGCACCCCAATGAGAACTACTAGGCCTAATGAAACTACGGTCTAATAATTCTTGCAACTGACTCTTCAATTCTTTCAACTCTTTCGGAGCCATACGATACGGAGCTATCGAAACTGGATTAGACCCTGAAACAGTCTCAATCACAAACTCACCATCTCTGTTAGGAGGTAAACCCGACAACTCTTCAGGAAACACATCCGGAAAGTCACACACTGTTCTAATGTCTTTCGGTCTAGCTTCACTCATATTCGGATTCATAACATAAGCTAAGTAAGCCCCACATCCGGAATCCATCAACCTATGAGCCTCTAAAGCTGACACAACATTAGACAAGAACTTAATGTTCTCGCCTACTACTACTACCTCGTAGTCATCAGAAAGTTTCAAAGAAATCATATTCTTCTCAAAATCCACACTAGCTCGGTGCTCAACTAACCAGTCCATACCCAAAACAATATCGAAACCATAGAAAGGAAGTTCCATCATATCAACAGAGAACACATGACCCTGAATCTTCAGTGGACATCTCCTATACATATGTCTAACCACAAATGTCTCACCAAAAGAACTAGTCACATGCATACCTACATCTAAGATCTCAACATGTATATCTAACTTTCGTGCATGCTCACTCAAAATGTAGGAATGTGTATAACCCGAATCAACCAAAGAAAGCAAAGACATAGACTGTAACTCAAAATTACCTGCTATCACATCAGTGTCGTTCCCGGTCTCCCTCTGGGCATAGACTCTCGCTGGTCCTCCTGCCTCTGGCTGCACTGCCACAACGTGAGCAAGGTTCCTCTAAGCATCTACCCTAGGTGCATCAACCCTAGGCTGAAAGTAGCCACGACCGCGCCCACGGCCTCTCTGAAAATCATTCGCTCTCGCAGGAGCCTGAGCAATGTTCGGTGCCTGTGCCGCCTGATGCGGACAATCCCTCCTAAAGTGGTCCCTTGAACCACATTTCCCACAAGCATGGAAGTTACCCCAATACTCACCAGTGTGATGTCTCCCACAACGGGTGCACTCGGGCAAACGCCCTCCTCCTCTATGGCCCTGATGGCCCCTACCATGATGGCCACCGCCACGTCTATGGTCAAACTAATGCCCGCCACCTCTATGCCTCTTGGCATCTCTACTGTCAAAGTTGTTGTGTCTCTTACCAGAACTAGATCCTCTAGAACGCTTGGTCAGCCCCAAGCTATGCTCAATGTCCTTGGCTCTAGCAACCAAGACATCAAAGTCAGAATAATCAGAAGCTAAGGTATACCTCTTAACTTCCTCATGAAGCCCATATCTGAAATGATCACATCGGGCCCTCTCAGTAGGCACCAACTCTGAAGCATACTGACTCAGACGAACAAAGCGGATCTCGTAGTCAGTCACGATAGTATCTCCCTGAACAAGAGCCATAAATTCCCGCTTCTTCTCATCTAGATACCTCGGTCCCAAGTACCTCTTTCTGAAAGCAGCCTCAAAGAAATCTCAATCAATCTCTGCTGCTGGAACCCCAGTAGTAATGGTGACCCACCAGGTGTAGGCATCACCCTGAAGTAAGGAGATCACACAGCCCAATTTATGTGCGCCCACACAACCCATCTGAGCTAAGATGCGAACTGTTTTCTCCAACCATAACCTCGACCTCTCCGGAGTATATCCTCTAAACTCTTCGGCCCCCAAACTACAGAGCCTCTCCAAAGGTAGACTAGCATCGTCACACCTAGGCTAAGCTGCAGCCTGAGCTCCCGCAACTGCGGCCTGAAATGCTCCCACTATAGCTTGCACTAGCGGAGTCATATCAATTCCGGCCGGACCTTGGCCACCTTGAGGTCCCTCTCCTTAAGCTCCATCCTCGCCTCCAACTCTAGGCGGAGGAGGTGGTGGTGGTGGAGGTGGTGGAGGAGCTCCAACTCCCGCGGCCACCGGCCCTTCTATATGGGCCTCCACTCCAATCACTGGCTCAACAGGAGCCGCAACACGTGGTTCCTAACGAACCACTCTCGGCCTACCCCTCGGCCTAGACATCACTCACAAACGATAACTACAACCACAACAAACAAAACATACAAGATTGGGTTAGCAAGGCAAGGCTTCCAAGTGCTCAAGTACGTTTCCCTCACTTAAAAATTCTTTTCCGATGTAATAGTAGCAATGGGACTCTCAGACAACATATTTTAAACAAAACAATCAACATACTTGTCACACAAGCAAGCATACTTACAAGGCAAGCAAACACCGTGCATAACATTACAAAACTTGAACTTACCTCACTTACCTGACCAAGGTCTCGGTAACCTTAGGCTCTGATACCAACAAGTGTAACCCCCTCGTCCCGGTCCGGACGCTTGACCGGTCCGACTGGGCCACACGGGGAAAATCGAAGTGAAACCGTTAAGGTTACCCCTCTGTTAGTAACCCAAATTTTTTCTTTTTAATTTAATCTTTTCTAAAGGCTCATTCGAATCTTATGTGATCATAACAGCGGAAAGACAAACATTCATGAAACTATAACTCGAACAACCTATGCAAAACGGTCCATTTTTAAATGATTAAGCAGGCCGTTTCGAAACACCCTCAAGGTGTATCGAAACGCCTTGACCTGGTCAACGGTTCTAAGCCTACACAAAGAGGTCGTATCAGAACAGAGGTCAACCGTTCCGAAACATCCTCCATGGTCAACATCTCGTGGTCAACGAGATTTTGACCGTTTCGAAACCCTTAGACCCGTTTCGGAACACCTTCATCTCGTCATTTTCTCAGAATTCCAGTAGCAAAAATGTACCGAAAAGGCCTCTACGCGTTTCAAAACGCCCGACCAAAAGCAAAGGGACCGTATCGAAACAGGGTAGCCCGTTTTGAAACGCCCTATGTCTGCAGACTGGGTTTAGCTGGTTTATGGCACAAGGATGTCCCTAAACCCATCTAAAACTTCAAACATCACACTAACATCAATCCTAAGGCAAACCAACATAAGAAGCATGCTTAAAACACCCAAAACATATAAAGAAACATCCAATCAAGGCATTACCAAAAGCATACCTCAACATAGTCAACACTTAGACAATTTAAGGTAGGCAAAATACTAACATGGTTACAAGCATGGCATACATCCCAAAAGCCAATTTAACAAGAACAAACGAGGAGTCTAACATGCTCCTAAACAACATCAACAACAACATAATTCAAAGGCATCATAACACGATTACATGTCCCATTGCTTGACCATTACATCATAATTAAAATGTTCATACTTGGTAGCTAAACAAGCACCACGAAGCACACTTGGAGGCCCCCTTCTTGCACTTAGCAACCCACGAACTAAGGATCTACATTGTCGAACAAAGAGAGAGCGTAAGCAATAAGCTTAGTGAGGGTAAGCTCTTTAAAAACAAACCTCGACAATACAGGGTCCAAGCACGATCTCAACCAAGGTAATGCATAAATATACCATTGATCCTCAAGAGCCAAAAGTTAAAGATGCATGAACAATATCCAATTATATGTCATGCTCAACAAGCTCTATTTCATAATATATGTAAACACATATAAACATCAAAGTAGAAATCACATTCCACAACACATTGCTTCATATATCAATTAATATTGGCACCTAGCTATGACCCGAATATGCGGATAAACACGTTGGAACTCACATCCAACAACCACTTTACCTCACGGTGGGATTACACTCATCACCGGTCTCGCAGAGGGGATTCCACTCTTCCTCACGCCCCGTCGATGGGATTCCACTCATCATTGACAAATATATATAACAATTTCCGGGCGAACCCGTACTCCTCCTTGGTGACTCAACGTCACCAAGGCCACGCGCGAATTTAGACTCATGTGTGCACACTAACATCCTAATGATCGATCATTTGTACTCAAGCATAGTAGTGTCAACATTTAACTCAATCCACATTATTCATTTCAACCAATTCCGTGCTTAGCACGTACTCACCATGATCACAATCATGAACCATTCACATGCATGCCATAAGCATCACAAATCATGCCTCATCTCACATGTATATCATATTATACATAAACCATCACATCACAAATATTACGAGGCATATGCATCAACACAAGTTCAACCAATGGCTCTAGATTAAGTTTAGGATTAGGCTACCACTCTAATCCTAACTCTAGGTGGGTCTACCAAGCCCGACCTAGTAAACATGCTCGAACCAAACATTTAAACCACTTTAAAACATTAACCACTCACCTAAGCTTCCAAGCTCAAAGCCAAGCAAGCAACCACCCTCAAGCTTCCGGATTTCCTCCCGATGCTTCACCGACACAAGTTCTTGCTTCTAAACAACCTCAATACAATTCAAACAACTTCAAATCAGCCCTAGCATCAAAGTACTAACCCGGAACACAATTCAAACACAAATCACAATATTACAAGCCATGAACAACCCCACACTTAACCAAACTCGGGTAGCCCCAAAACCTCATCCAAAATCCATGTTTCCAACACCTTTTATACCCACAAACGATCCCAAATAAACCCCTAACCATAGCACTATCAATAGCCCATCAATTCCAACCTAAAACAACCCCCAAAACTCACCCAAAACCCTTCAAAAACCCCTTTTAAACCCAATTTCGGGAATTTGCTTAAAACCAAGAAAAATTCACCTATGTGGTACCATTTAGCTCCTAGACTTCATAACTAATAACATTGAATCAAAACATTAAGCTTAACAACATAAAGTTACCCTTTTTAATTAAAATCTCCAAAAACTCCATTTTCAAAACATTGAGGAAAATGAAAACCATTTGTACTTTTGAAGAGAGGATGATGAGGACAAGTTGAAAATGTAGTTACCTTGCAAATCCGAGCTAAAATGGAGGAATAAGGTGATGGAATAGTAGAGGGGATGAGCTCTCTCCCTTTCCTGTTGGTTTGTTTTGAAGAAGAGAGTGAATAGTGAAGTTGGGAGTTTTTTTTATTGTTTTGTTTTAATTTAAAGGCCAAAGACCATTTTGCCCTTAATGAAATGAGATATTCACAAGAGCATATAATCCATGGATATTTGGGGTTTAATTTCAAAATATGGTCAACACAACTAATTAATTTGAAAACAAAACCGGGAACTTTATTTTAATTATAAAACCGAACCCGGAATAATATTAAAATATTATTTTCACCCGACCCCTAAACCCGGGTGTTACAAAGTCTAAAACATACTTGAGCAAACTAAAATTCCCTTGGATCCTCCCTTGTTTCCCGACCTGCTCCGAAGGTCTAAGGGCCTGCATTGTTGGAAAAGAGAGCGTAAGCATTTAAGCTTAGTGAGCGGTGCTCAAGAGTAACTACAACAATGCAATTTTAAAACATAGTTTGCTTAAAAATCAAAACCACTTCCAAATCATTTCTACATGCTTGAAACACACAAAGTCATGCTTTTACCTTCATGTGCATTTACCGAATACAACTACAAGCCATAGGCTTACATATGCTCATTCTCATAACACAAGCAAAATAACCACAATGCATAACTATAAGCATAAGGAAACAACAACATGCTTAACAAGAGAATTAGAGCAAACATGGGTATATTGACATTCAACGTTTTACTCGGATATGCAGATAACTTTCTCAAACCCACTAGACACTTCCGGTGGAATCTCATATCATCGTACTCACTCGTCTAGCAATAACACAATTTCCGGTGGAATCTCACATCAATGTACTCCTCCTTAGTGGAATCTAACATCACTAAGACCACGTGTGAATTTTACCTCGAGTGCACTCTAATCTTATTGATCGATCAATTATATCTGGTAACAACCAAACACATGTCAATATACTCAAACACAACCAACAAGCATTACCGATGCTTGGACCACTTACCAAGTCCAATTTCCATGCAAGGCATGTATTGTAACACCCGTGTTTAGGGGTCGGGTGAAAATAATATTAAAATATTGTTTCGGGTTCGGTTTTATAATTTAAATAATAAAATATTTTGTGGGCTTTGTGATTTCAAAATAATTAAAGTTATGTTGGGCCTATCTCTTAAGTCCAAAATCCATGGGCTTTAGGAGATGATAGCTTTGGCCATTCATTACTGGCATTTTAGTAAATAGTTGGTCCTTCCAACTAAAACCCATTTTTATTACATTATAATTCAAATAAACAAAAAATTCATCATCTTCTTCTTCAAAACACATAACTAACGACAAATGAAGCTCCCCTCCCCCTTTTACCATTCCATTACCTAGCATTCTCATTTTGGCTCGGTTTTGAAAGGTAACTACATTTCCAACTTGTTCTCATCTTCCTCTCTTTGAAAGTACAACTAGTTTTCATTTTGTTCCAAGTTTTAGAATTTGAGTTTTGAGGGGATTTGAATAAAAATGATACCTTTATTGTTTTTAATTTAATGTTTTGATTTAATAATGTTAGATATGTTGTTTATGAACCTTGAAGTCCAACATATATGATTTTTAAAGTGTTTTGTTAAGTTTCCCGGATTTGGGTTTAATGGGGTTTTTTGAAGGGTTTTGGAATGGATTTTGGGTGTGTTTTATGTTAGAAATGGAAGGCTAATGTTAGTATGTTAGTTAAGGGTTGTTTTGGAATCATTTGGAAGTGTTAAAGGTGTTGAAATCAAAGGTTTTGGATTGGGTTTATGGGCTGCACGAATTTGATAATTTTGGGGGTTGTTCATGGCTTACATTCTTGTGTTTGAATGCTTGAATAGTATTCCGGGTTTGCTACATTGTTGTATGAGCTGATTCGAGGTTGTTTGGATTGCGTTGAGTTGTTTAGAGACAAGGACTTGTGTTGGTGAAACATCGGAAGTGAATCCGGAAGCTTGAAGGTGTCGGTTGCTTGATAGTTGAGCTTGGAAGTGAAGGTGAGTGGTTTAATGCTTTCAAAATGGTTTTGAGTATTTGGTTCAAGCATGTGGACTAGGTTGGGCTTGGTAGACCCACCTAGAGTTGGGATTAGAGTGGTAGCCTAATCCCAAACTTTAGTTAGAGACATTGGTTGAACTCTTTAATTGATGTTTATGCCTCATGTTGATTTGTGTTATGATGATTATGTATAATGTGTTATGCATGTATGTTGAGGCATGGTTATGATTCATTTTTATATGCATGAGGTATGGGCATGATGTTAATCATGGCGAGTACATGCTAAGCACGGAAGTCGATATTAAATGATGTTGTGGATTGAGTTAAATGTTGGCACTAGTATGCTTGGGTACAAATGATCGATCATTAGGATGTTAGTGTGCACACGAGAGTTAAATGCGCGCGTGGTCTTGATGATGGTAGTCATCAAGATGGAGTACGGGTTCGCCCGAAAAACCTTCTTATATATATTAGTCGATGATGAGTGTAATCCCATCGACGGGGCGTGAGGATGAGTGGAATCCCCTCCGCGAGAACGGTGATGAGTGTAATCCCACCGTGAGGTAAAGTTGTTGTTGGATGTGAGTTCCAACGTGTTTATCCGCGTATTCGAGTCATAGCTATGTGCCAATATGAATTGATATGTGTATCAATGTGATATGAAATGTGATTTCCTATTTGGATTAATATATGTGTTTACATATGATGTGGGTTGAGCTTGTTGAGCATGGCATGATATTGTATATATGTTCATGCATCGTTTGTACTTTTGGCTCATGTGGATCGAAGGTAAGGACATGCATTTACCTTGTTGTGCTCGTGCTTGGACCCTGCATTGTCGAGGTTTGTTTTTAAAGAGCTTACCCTCACTAAGCTTTATGCTTACGCTCTCTTTTGTTCGACAATGCAGATCCTTAGTTCATGGGTTGCTAGTGCAAGAATGGGCCTCCAAGTGTGCTTTTTAGAGCTAGCTTAGCTATCAAGTATGGGTATTTTAGTTATGATGTAATGGTCAAGCAATGGGACATGTAATTTGTGGTGTGATGCTTTTGAAGTATGTTGATGTTGTTGTTTAGGAGCATGCTAGACCCCTTTCATATATTTTGTTGGTTTGGCTTTGGATGCCATGTTGCTTGTAAACCATGTCTATCTTGCCTCCCTTAAATTGGCTAAGTGTATGACCTTTTGAAACATGAACCTTGAATGCTATGTATGATCTTTGAATGGATGCCTATCTTATATCTTGTGTATCTTGAGCATGATTGCTATAGGGTGTATGCCTCTAGAGTGTGTTTGTATGTTAAGTATGCTTCTTCCAGTCGTTTCGGACGTTTGGGATCATTTGGAGGTGTTTAAAGCTAATTTTGAGAATTCACAGTGTGCAGGTGTTTCGAAACGGGTAGCCCTGTTTCGAAACGAGTGTGGTTCCAGGGCCCCGTATCGAAACGTGTATCGATACGTTTTGGCTACTGTGAGCCCCTGTTTTGAAACCAGTTTCGAAACACTTTGGCTACTGGAATTGCCTGTTTCGAAACGGGTATCGAAACGACAAGGCAAAACGAGACCTTGTTCCGAAACGGGGTGGATGCGTTTCGAAACGGGTGTCAGACTTTTTAAATTGGAGCTAGTGTTTCGAAACGGGCTTTGACAGTTTGGAAACACATGCCTGTATTTGGGCTTTTTGACATCTCCAAAGGGTTTCAGGGGTTGGGCTTAGGCCCTGTTTGTTGTTGGGCTTCCGCTTAAGTTAAATTAATGCATCTAGATAAGATAAAATGAAAAAGTTTTTCCTAGGGTCGGTAACCGAAGTGGAGCCTTAACGGGTTTCATCTCGGTTATCCCCGTGTAGCCCACTCGGATCGGTCAAGCGTTCGGACCGGGACGAGGGTGCTACATGTACTCACAATGCAAGTATAACACAAATCTCACATCTCAACATGCATAATAAATGCAATTCAACCCATTACAGCATAACATGTTCATCTCGCATTCGAGAAATCGTAAAGCACAATTTAAATGCATAAACCTTTAAAACTTACTCTCGAGCTTGGATTGGCCTTTCAAGCTCAATCCAAACTCCCAAAACAATGCCTTAACCACGTTAAGGCTTTTAAAATCGATCCACTCACCAGCCAAACACAATCGATGTCCGAGATGCCGAATCAAGCTTCCGAACTACCCGAATTACCGTCTATAAAACCCGAATCTGACTCCACTGTTTTGGGCAACCCAAAATCAAACATTAGAACACAAATACACTCACAAACACAGCGAAGACTCGGAACTCAACAACCTTGCATCAATACTCAACGATTCAAACCCAACTTCACCTAAAATATAGAAAATTCGAACCCAAACTATTAGCAACCACAACCAACGAATTTACCATAAAAATTTACCTTTTTACACTCCAAAACATCAATCCAACTCTACCAAACCTCCAGCTGCTAATTAGAGACAAAACTCAACCAAAAACTCAATCTTTCTAACTCTTAAATCACCCAAAATACCCATTTCGAGTTTCCATTAAAAATCCACCTTTTTTATGTTATTTTAGAGTTAAAACAAAGATAAAAACACTCCCAACTCAGCCTTACATCAAACCAATGAAAACCCAATGATTGCTTCACATTTCCAACCAAACTTTGAAAATCAAAATGAGTTTAATCCATTAGTTTTTACAAAAAAAAATCAACATATAAGACTTAAGGAAGATGAGACCAAGTTAGGAAATTATTTACCTTGAAGAAATCACTTAGTTAAGAGCTTGAAATCCAATGGAATGGTAACTAGGGTTTAAGGGAGTTTTTAGAACGTGAATTCTAAATGAAGAAGAACAAATATTTTTGATAAAACCCCTTTTTTTATTTCTTTTTAGGAAAAATCTCCTTTTTGCCCCTTTAGCCTTTTAAAACTCTTTTGGGTGTATTTAAAAATAGATTATCTCCAATTTAGTTTAATTGACCCGGTTGACTAACTCGATAACTCTCGACCCTAAACTCAAGGCGTTACAAATATAAACCCTAACTCTTAGATCATAAACCCTAAACTCTAAACCATAAACAATAATGATAACTCATAAACCCTAATACAACACCCTAAACCCTAAGTACTCGAATATAAATCATAAACCCTCGAATATAAACCTTAACACTTAAATCATAAACCTTAAACCCTAAACTCTAAACCATAAACAATAATGAAAACTCATAAACCCTAATGCAACACACAAAACCCTAAACACTCTAATATGAACCATAAACCCTCGAATATAAACCCTAACTCTTAAATCATAAACCTAACCCTAAACCCTAAACCCTTAATCTCTAAACTATAAACAATAATGATAACTTGTGAACCCTAATGCAACACCATAAATCCTAAACCCTCAAATATAAACCCTAACTCTCAAACCCCAAACCCTAAACCTTAAACCCTTGAATATAAATCATAAACCCTCAAATATAAACCCTAACTCTTAAATCATAAACCCTAAACCCTAAACCTTAAACCCTAATGATAACTCATAAACCCTAATGCAACACCTTAAACACTCGAATATGAACCATAAACCCTAAACTCTACACTATAAACAATAATGATAACTCATAAACCATAATGCAACACCCTAAACGTTAAACACTCTAATATAAACCATAAACCCTCGAACATAAGCCCTAACTCTTAAATCATAAACCATAAACCCTAATACAACACACTGAACCCTCAAATATAAACCCTAACTCTCAAACCCTAAACTATAAACCCTTAAAACCACAAATATAAATCATAAACCCTAGAATATAAAACTCTAACTCTAAAATCATGAACCATAAACCCTAATACAACATCATAAACCATAAACATTCGAATATAAACCATAAACCATAAACACTAAACCCTAAATAATAATGATAACTCATAAACCCTAATACAATACCATAAACCCTAAACACTCAAATATGAACCCTAAACCTTAAACAATAATAATAACTCATAAAATATAATATACAACACCATAAATCCTAAACACTCTAATATGAACCACAAATCCTCGAATACAAACCCTAACTCTTAAACCATAAACCCTAAACCTTAAACCCTTAAACTCTAAACCATAAACAATAATGATAACTCGTAAACCCTAATACAACACCATAAACCCTCGAATATAAACCTTAACTCTCAAACACTAAACCCTAAACTTTAAACTATAAACAATGATAATAACTCATAAACCCTAATGCAACACCCTAAACCCTAAACACTCTAATATAAACCATAAACCCTTGAATATAAACCCTAACTCTTAAATCGTAAACCATAAACCCTAAACCTTTTAAACTCTAAACCATAAACAATAATGATAACTTGTAAACTCTAATGCAACACTCTAAACCCTAAACCCTCGAATATAAACTATAACTCTCAAACCCTAAACAATAAACCATAAACCCTAGACCATACACAATAATAATAACTCATAAATCATAATGCAACATCATAAACCTTAAACACTTTAATATGAACTTATAATATAACATATATACATATATATTATATGTATACGTACATAATAATTAATATAACATATAATATATATATATATATATATATTAAAACTTATAAGTTATATAATGTATATATAATATAATAATTAATAATAAACAATAATTATTAATAGTTTGGGGCTTTGGACTCATATCCCACCACCCATTCATTTTAGATGGGCTAAATATTTTGTAGCCCTTTAAAATTTAGATGTTTTTCATTTAAGTCCTTTAAGTTTTAGTTCAATTCAATTAAGTCCTTAAAACTTTATTTTTAGTCCAAATTGACTCTTATTTATTATTTTTTGTTCATTATAGTCCCTAAAACTTTGTTTTTATTTGAAATTGACACTATTTCAAGTTTTTAATTTACTTTATTATTTTATATATGAATCATTATGATATGTTTATTCATTTCTAGTGCCAAATTTTTATTTTTAATGTGATTCCATGAAAGACGTTAAATAATTAACTCGAAATAAATATTGACTACTGTACAATTGTACTGAACTAAAAAATAATACAAATTCAAAACTCGAATTAACCCAACCTCAAATGAAACCGACCTGAAATTACCCAACCTGAAATGAACCTGGACCGAAATGAACCCGACCTGAAGTCTACCTGAGCCCGAATTAACCTGCCAATTACCTGGTTCGGACCCGATCTGTTTGAACCCGACCTGAAATAAACTCGACCTGAAATGGACCCGAACTGAAATGGACTCGACCTGCAATGGACCCGACCTGCTACTGACCCGCACCCGAGTCGAGTTAAAAAAATTTTTTTTGACTTGAATTGACCTGTATCTGATTTAACTCGACCTGACAGGACCCAACCTGAAACTCATCTGATTATCTGTTTTTACAACCCTAGTTAAAATGGCATATTTGTTAGCACATTGAAACTCATGAATGATATACATGTTAAACTGTGACCACTTTGATAAATTATAAATGCAAATAGAATGCGAAAAATTAATTATTTTACTAATAGCATTTCTCAAGTAAATGAATAATTAATTTAGTAAGTTTGAATTATTATTAAATTGAGTCTAAATTAATAAATTATTCATTTGATCTAAAGAGTTGAAAACTAAAATAGAAATTAAATAAGTTTTAGTAACGTGGTAAAGTCGTCATGATTTTAATAAAATTAAAATTGGTCTATGTAAATATTTAATGATGAAAAATTAAGTTTATCATAATTAATATATTTTAATAACGAGGTGTTAGATTCTTAGGGCAAAGTCAGAGGTTATAATCTTGATGTTGTGAATAGAAAAAACTAAATTGAGAAATTAGTTAATGAGTCAAATACCTATAGTTAAACGAAAAAAATAATTTAAAACTATTTTAATTATTGAATTTTTAATTTGAACTTTTAAATTTGTGCTTGAAAATTTTATCAAATAAATAAAATAAAGGAACTCAAATACTTGAAACCATGTGGCACAGAGAATGTTCCGTATCCTGGCCGTTGATTGATATACTCTTACAAGTTACAAGGAGGATTATTGTATTTTTTTATTGAATTTTTACTCGAAAGTAAATCTACATTCTTCATCTCTCTCCTTTTGAATAAATTTGAGAAATTTTTATATACTCTGTTGAGTAGCTTATCCAGCTGATATAACAGTTTAAGTGAAACATAATAAATTATGTATATATTACTTTTATATAAATAACTATAAATGTACTAAATAAATCATTCAAACACATTTAATTTTTATTTATTATAAATCTCTCTTGATCTTTACAAAATTTTAATATCATAATATAGATATAAATAATAAATTTCAACATGTTGAGATGAATTAATTTTACAATTCGTCTTAATATTTTTACATATAAATTATGTATGTAATAAATTAAATTTACATATTTAGATCATGATTTTAGTATTTTTATTTTTTATTTTTCTTTAAAAATTAATTAAGTAAGGATATTTGTTAAACATTGAGATTTTAATCGACACCATGATTTTAGTATTTTTATTTTTTATTTTTCATTAGAAATTTTTTAAGTTGAGACATTTGTTAAACACTAAATGTTAATCAACATTATGATTTTAGTATTTTAAATTTGTATTTTCCTTTAGACATTGTTCAATTTAATAAATGACATTAAGTATTTTTTTTCTAAAATTTAAAACTTTCAATTGATTTTTCAGTTCTTCAATAATCTAACAAACAAACAACAAGGTTACTATTGTTTTCAATCAAATTAAAAATGAAATATCATATATGAACTATGAGATTTTAAGCTTTGTCTCAGCTTAGTTTTTATATATAAAAAAACAACCCTTAGATTACTTATGGTTGTACAATGCTAATGTTATGAGTTTTTCTATCTTTCAAATGAAATTTGTTTCGAAGAATAAAAATTAAAATGATTATTTTAAAGCTTAATAAAGAATAAGTGATCAAACTATACATTTTGAAATTTAGGTGTCTAAATTATTTTTTGATTTTCTATTTTTTGGATATGTTAATTTTTTTGTTAAAAATATGTGCCTAAAGTTTCATTTCGTTAATTTTAAGTGATTGGCTGTTAACAACCATTAAAAACATTCGTTATCCAATCAAAACATGACATGTTGCATGTTTTTATTTTTATTTTTTAAAAATGAAAACTAAATATATTTTAAAACTATCTCAAATCATTAACCCTAAATCTTATAATTTTCATCGTTGCCACTGTTGATAACCTCGTCAACACCATCACTATCTTTGTCGGACGCTGCCGTCCATTTTTTCCAACCACCCATCACCGATACCCACGATGGGTGGTTGAGGGAAATGAGAGGCGGCTGCAGTGGTGAGGTTCGACGAGGTTATTGATGGTGGCAACGATGATAATTTTAGGGATTTTGGGTTAAAGATTTATGACTATTTTGAAAGATTTTGAGATTTCTTTTAAAATTATTTTATTTTTAAGTTTTTTTAAATAAAATAAAAAAATAAAAATAAATATCATGCGTCTAAATCTGATTTAGTGATAAATTTCTTTAACGACACAACTTTAAAACAATAATTGATTGAAACTTTGGACACCTAAAATTAACAAAATGAAACGTTAGAAAACTATTTTTACCAAAAAAATACTTTAAGCACCTAAAGTTAAAAATATGTATAATTTAGACATTTATTTATATATCAAACCTATTTTAAATTATATTAATATTTTATCATCAATATTTTGTTTGTTCTAATTAATTCTATAATTGAATATTTGTAAAAAAAATGTTTATAAGTAAAAGATGTATTAATTGCATTGTATTTATTGTCTTAAAGCTTATTTATTAATAAAAGATGTATTAATTTCATTGCATTTATAATCTTAAAATTTGTTTATTAGTAAAAGATATATATTTTTTTCAATTATATTCACCTTAGCTACTATATCATGTGTCACTTTAGTTAGGTAGATCACCCAGTGAGTAAATGTAGTATTGCCCTATGATTATTTAAACCATATTCTTTTCAGAGGTAGCCGAGCATTAATGGCATTAATTCCATCAATGATTTAATGGCAGTGAAGAAATTGATAGACTTTTATAAGTTAGTGGTTAAATAAAAAATATTATTTTGATGACAAAAATAGAAAAATAATAATTGGATGGTCAATTATATAAATTACCCAAAGATAATTGTGGAATTCAATTAAATTCCTTCTCTCCCGTAGAGTATGAGTTGTAATAATTGTTGGAATGCAATATCATGGTTGTTGCTTGGGATGAGTCTATTACGTGCAACGTCGAACATTAATAAACACCGATAAACATTATTAATTTTTTTAAAATTTTAAAAAATTAAAGGATTAAAATTATAATTAAAATTATCTCTTAAAAAATAAAAATCAAATTTAATAGTTACTTTATAATATTTTTAATAAGTTAGAATCAAATATACCTAATTCTCTTAAACCCTAACAAAATCAATCTCTTTAAAAAATAGAAATAAGTTTTTTTTAAATCCATTTGATAGAAATCAGTTTAAACCCAAATTTAATAGATGCGACAACCATGTGAACAGGCGGGTATATTTGATTCTAATCTATCAAAAAATTATAAATTGATTTCTATTTTTTTAAGAGATTGATTTTGTTAGGGTTTAGGAGAATTGTGTATGTAACTATTAAATTTGATTTTTATTTTTTAAGAGATAATTATAATTATAATTTTAGTCCTTTAAATTTTTAAAATTAAAAAAAAAATTAATGGTGTTTATTGTTAGTGGTGTTCATCAATGTTCGTCGCCCGTTGTAAAAATTTCCTATTACTTATTAGAGAAGAAATATTGATATTTAGCGTGGGGCTAAGGTACGACATTCTAATGTAGTGACTAACATACATTTTTATCATTTTGGTAAAAATTTAGGTTAGACTGGATAATAATTTAGGTAGAATAAAAAAATTTATTAATTGGATAAAAATTTATCTATTAATCTAAATTCTTATCAACTGGACAATAATTTAGGTAGAACGAAATTCTTAGCAACTAGATAAAATTTATGTTATAACTGAAAGGAAAATTCTACGACGGGCGACGAATATTGATGAACACCACTAACGATGAACACCGATGAACACCGTTAATATTTTTTTAAAATTTTAAAAATCTAAAGGACTAAAATTATAATTAAAATTATCTCTTAAAAAAATAAAAATCAAATTTAATAGTTACTTTATAATATTTTTTAATAGGTTAGAATCAAATATTCCCAATTCTACTAAACCCTAACAAAATCAATCTCTTAAAAAGTAAAAATCAATTTATAATTTTTTAATACATTAGAATCAATGACATATTATAAACTGGTTTTTATTTTTTTAATAGAAGTTTATAATATTTTCCGACAAAGAATTGCATAACATATTATTGATTCTAAAGGACACCGATAAACCTAAACTAATGAAGAAATTCTATAAAATCAATGGATTTTAAGTCGGAATTGTTTATTGTTTGGCATCTAAATTGCTAGTATGCAGAAAATATGATATGGGTGTTTAACTATTAATCTGGATTTTTAATAGTTACATGTTGAATCTTGGAGTTTCGTGTTTTTAGAAAAATTATAAGAGATTCAAAGAACTAACTGATTTCTATTTAATATGTTATTATTAAGAGATTGATTCTAATCGGTTTATAATTAATAACATATTATTGATTCTAATCTATTAAAAAATTATAAATTGATTTCAACTTTTTTAAGAGATTGATTTTGTTAGGGTTTATGAGAATTGAGTATATTTGATTCTAACCTATTAAAAAATTATAAAGTAACTATTAAATTTGATTTTTATTTTTTAAGAGATAATTTTAATTATAATTTTAGTCATTTAGATTTTTAAAATTTTAAAAAAATTTAATGGTGTTCATCGATGTTTATCGTTAGTAGTGTTCATCAATGTTCGTCGCACGTGGTAGACTCATCCTAACTGAAATCCTTACATCTGGATAAAAATTTAGGTTTTATTTTACCTTAAATAAGAATTTATGTTGGAGGTCGTCTTAATTTAACCAGACCCTCAAATAGGGGTGTGCATAATTAACCATAACCGTTAACCAGTATAATTGTTACATTTTATAAGTTAATTAACTGAACCGTTAAGGTTAAGTGGTTTTGGTTAACCGAAACGCTAAAAATGATTGTTAATGGTTACGATTACGGTTATGTATTTTGACAAATGGTTAACTTATATGTTAACCGTTTTTAAATTATTTATACATATATAAGTCGGTGAAGGCCTAGAGTGATTTGATCATAGAGTTAACTTTTATGGCTTGTGGTACTAACTCATTGAAGTTTCATTTACCTTATGTTTTTTATGTTAGTTAAACATGTCTTTAGAATTTTGATGGTGTATTTCGATGTCCTAAAATTTGATAGTGTATTGTTATGTGTTGAACACCGTTGAAACTTCAAACTTTAAACTAAGTACGAAGTTTATGTATTGTGTGTTTTGTTGGAACTTTGTAGTATGTAGGTAGTTTAAAAAAAATAAGTATGAAGTTAGTGTTTAGAATCTCATAATTTAAGTTTTTTTTCCTGAACATTTTATGTAATATTTATCGGAGAGATAGTTTCATTATTCTCAAAAGAAGAACATGTGGAAAAAAATTTAATAGGTTATAGGTTAACCTATTACTGAATTGTCTGTTAATCGTGTCTTAATGGTTAATCGTTAGCGGTTAACCGTTTCTTTAACGGTCAAGTTACGATTAACAAAATTTAATAATCGTCATAAAGTTAATCGACTGTTTAGGCTAAACGATACAGTTAAATTACCATGAACACCGCTACCCTCAGATGCCTTACGGCAGAACCACCCTGATATTCTCATATTCATTATGGAATTGAACCTATTTATAGTGTACAAGTGTTGTATAACCAAATAAGCTGGTAAGGAAAGAATGATTAAAAAAATTACTATGAATTGAAATTAATGGAACATGGTCTTAATGTAATAATATCATCCTCGTCCGCTTTTAATTTCCTTTTCTCTTCACTCGATTTTTTTTAAATAATAATGGATGTCTAATCTAGTTGTTGTGGGCACAGATACAATACCATTTTCCTGTTGATTTGTAGATAGTTTTTAATGTGAAGACGAGGATAGTAGGAAAATTGAATTAATTGTTTGAGATGTGATTGCGGTGGTCAATGTGAGGGATTTTGTCTCTTGGTGGTGAAGAAATGGAGTACAAGAAGTGGCACTTGATGGGGCCTATTTGCTCATCATTGAACCAACATTTTGACCCCATCTTCCCATGGTTCCATACCCCATCTTTAGGATTTTGGGCATGCCCCCACGGTTTGGGGACATATATCTCGCTTTTGGCCATTCGAGATTATTAGGGGGGGGACACCTTTTGATTCTCCACTACTCTAGGGTTTTAGGAGGGGTCAAAAAGCCAATTAACTCTCTCCCATGATTTCATTTCACCACCATTCGTGGAAATGGAGCCTCAATCTTGCATGTTCGATCCGCTCTCTCGTGGTTATCATAAAAGAAAAGAAGGATCATTCGTAAGTTTCTAACTTAGAGAATTAAGCGAGACTGATATGAAGGTATTCTTTATATTAATTTTTATCAAAAATTATCATCTTTATATTTATCTCACAACTCGTTGCGAGTACAAAAACTAAAATTATCTTTATTTTACGACATACGAGACTAAAATCATATCTATTCCGTCAAAATGGACCGTGGAGTCCCTCAAAGTATATATGGGTGGTAGATATTTGCAAAGCAAAAAGGCATGGATGACATCTTAAGCATAAAAAAAAGGTTTGTTCCAAAAGGCCACCATTCGAATATCCATCCATATATTATCCTATGTTGCCTTTTGTGGGTTGTGGTCCCCACCCTCCCACTCGTGTTAGCCCCCTTCCACATTTGGGAACTACACGTTTCCATCCCTCATTCGTCCCCAACCTCCTCTTCAAAACCATATTGTTTACAATTTCGTAAATTCGGTTTGTTTGGACTAAGACTTCAAACAATTTTTTTTGGATTTATTCGGCACAGAGTTCAAATTGAATAATTTAATTTAAAAATATTTTCTAAGTTTTTATACTCAACTTGTCTATTATTTAAAAATATTTTTTAAATAAAGATGAATGTCGGTATAACATCATTTTAGATTTTCATGTTACATACAAAAATAATTATATTTATTCAATTTGAAAATAAATAGATGTCTTTAACAAAAAATAAATAAATATATGTACTTATTTTTTTAAATATGTACAATTTAATTAAAATAAAAAATTTCATATATACAATTCAACTAAAATCAAAGTTTTATAGGTATACATACACTAAATCAAAGTTTATATATCCTATTATATATTTACTCAAAATTGATGTATAGTTTTAATTTTAATCATAATAATGAAAAGAAAACCAAATTCTTTATCACTTTACTAAGTATTTCTTTTTATAATCTTTTAATCTATCTTTAATTATAAACTCCTAATTAATAATATTTGAGTACATATTACGCGCATAAGTCAACTCGAATTTAAAACCAACGAGCGGTACTTGTAAAAAATATGATGATATTCATTTTAGAAGACTCGGTTTAAGTAGCTTTGTTTGTAAAGTTTGTGTGCGATATAAAAAATTAAGGGAAAATATGAATAAATACTAAGACTCACTTTAAGACTTTTCAAAACAAAAATCAATTTTTATAAACTTTGAAGTTATTTAAATAATGGGTTAACTACTGGAATAGTCACTTATGTTTTCCCCTAGTACATAGTTGGTCACGGATTTTGAAAAACGACCAGTCAGGTCATTTACGTTTTCGGGGCGTAAACTTTTGATCACTCGACTGTTTGTTGCCGTTAAACATTGACGGCTTGTTGACCTAACAGTTAAAAAAAATAAGGGTAAACTACTGCAATGACCACTAAAGTTTATCTCATGTACATTTCTGCTCCCCAATTTAAAAAATAAACAATACGGTCACTATTGAAAAAATTTCTTTATAATTTTACCCTTTAATTTTAAAAAAAAATTATTTTTAAACTAGAAAATTATGCAGTAAATGACACTGTAAACTAGCAACTGGAAGCAGTGGGTATGAGGACTTCCGGTTCTTTTTTTTTAGGTTCAATAGTACTATAAATCCTTTAACTTTAAAAAAAATAATTAAGTCTTTGAATTTTTTTATAACTAATTGAGCCTTTATACTTTAAAATTTTGTCAATGCACCCTTTTGATTAAACAATAATAGAATAATTTAGAGTGAAAAAATAGGAGCAATTTAAAAGTTTAGTTATTAAATAGGAGCAATTTGGACACCTAAAATTTAAAAAGGGTATAATTTGGGTACCTATTTTTTATTAAGCCTTTTATAATATTATTATACTAATTGATTGTAAAGTTTTAGGGTTGAAAAATAAATTTTTAAAAATTCAAGGGTAAAATTGTAAAGAAACTTTTTTAATAGTGACCATAATGTTTATTTTTTAAAATTGGGGAACATAAATGTACATGAGATAAACTTTAGTGGTCATTTTAGTAGTTTACCCTTATTTTTCCGCTGCTAAGTCAGCAAGCCGTCAATGTTTAACGGCAGAGTGACCTAAAGTTTACGCCCCGAAAACGTAAGTGACCTTACTGGTTGTTTTTCAAAATAGGTAACCAACTTTATACTAGGAGAAAAACATAAGTGACTATTTCAGTAGTTAACCCTTAAATAATTTGATTGAAGATGAAATTTCGTCACTAAACTCGTATCTTTCAGCCTTTGATTATCACATAAATGTAGTTGCCAACCACTGTATGTCTTTTGTCAACCTGGTGTGCATGGATTAGCTAACTAAACATGGTTTTAGCAAAAACTCTAAATGACTGATCTACCCTTCAAACCGTCACGTGGTTTTGTCGGTATTAGGTGGATTAAATGGTAACATATGCCAAACTGTAATAAAATAATCCCTGGGTCCACACCATTCCATGTCCTTGTCTTCTTCTCTATCGCCACCCATTTAAATTAGCAGCCTCTCAAAACAAAAGAAAAACTACCACCACCATACCATATCATCTTCTTCTTTCTCTCAGCTCAAAACAAAACCTTTCAGAATTTCCAAGAAAAAGTTCTGAGTTTTTCGCTGAATTTTACATATAGGTAGACTCGAAGGTGCACCGATGGAGAGCACCGACTCGTCGAGTGGCTCGCAGCAGCCTAACCTGCCACCAGGGTTCAGGTTCCACCCCACGGACGAGGAACTGGTGGTTCACTATCTCAAGAAAAAGGCTAGCTCCGATCCTTTGCCTGTTGCAATTATTGCAGAAGTTGATTTGTACAAATTCGATCCTTGGGAATTACCAGGTAAAAACCCAATCTTTGTACGCAAAATTTGCTTAAAGTTGATATATCATATCTATACACGAGTATGAGAATTATGGTGTTTGGATTTTGCAGCAAAGGCAACGTTTGGTGAGCAAGAATGGTACTTCTTTAGTCCGAGAGACCGGAAGTATCCGAATGGAGCTCGGCCAAACAGGGCGGCCACTTCAGGTTACTGGAAGGCGACCGGAACCGATAAGCCGGTATTGACTTCCGGTGGGACTCAAAAGGTTGGAGTGAAGAAGGCACTGGTTTTCTATGGAGGGAAGCCCCCTAAAGGGATTAAAACTAGTTGGATTATGCATGAATATAGGCTGGCTGATAATAAGACTAACAACAGACCACCTGGATATGACTTTAGCAACAAGAAAAACTCATTAAGGGTAATCAATCACTTTTTTTCTGTTTTTTTTTCAGTGTTTGTTGTTTGCTAATTAGATTTTTTCTTCTTCTTCAAATAGCTTGATGATTGGGTGCTATGTAGAATCTACAAGAAAAACAACATGCAGAGAGCATTAGATCATGATAAGGATAACTCCATTGATGACATGTTTGGTCCAGTACATCCTTCAATACCAATTGGTACCCAAAATAATCCCAAGTTTCAGTTTTCGACAAAGGGTACAAGTTTTGGCACATTGCTTGAACATCAAGAGCATAGCCTGTTTGATGGAATGCTGGGGAGTAGTGATGGGATCAACAATGGTTCAATGTCTATGGTTAATCCATTCAGAAGGAGTCTACCTCTACCGTCACCATTTTGGACCGACGAAACCGCGGCCGAGCCATCAACAAACAAGAGATTTCATGGGGAAAGTGGTGATGCAAGCATGGAGAAGATGGATGGAAATGGTTCATTTGCCACTCTGCTTAGCCAGCTACCACAAAGTACTTCTCCACAGCAACAACAACAAACGATGATGGGGTCGATCGGAGACGGGATTTATCGGCCTCCGTTTCAACTTCCGGGATTCAACTGGTACTCTTGATTCAGTTCCAGGTAGTGGGTACTCCAAAGATACACCATTTATACCTTAAAAAAGTTCAACAATCAAACTTTTCAAATAGTAGCTTGGAAGTTGGAAGCTGTCAGTGTCATGTTACATAGTTTTTGATATTGTTGTCAAATAGTGATGAAGCATTTGGATTGAGATAAAAATTGATATTTTGATTCTTAGGGAAGTGAATAGAAAACACTTCATTAGATGAACCAGGGTAGTTGCTGCAAAATTCCATCTATTGGAGGCCATATATGTATAGGTGAAATCAATTTTATACTATATACATACATATACATATACATATACATATACATATACATATACATATACATATATAGTTATACATAGGTTTTGTTGTTTACCATGTAGAAGATGCAAAGAATGATGAAATATTTTGCTTTCAGAATACAACTTATTGAAATCGTGTATGGAAATCCTTGCTGTTGTGGAACTTTATTAATGTTGATGAAGCACATATCTAAGAATATATTGGTTAAGGCTTGTTTATATCAAACTCTGTTTAAGAAGATATGATTCCTTTACATGGTTACTCTCCATAAACCCTAGTGGGTAAAAGCTTATAATTTCATTTTCTTTCAGCCATTTTCGCCTTCTTTTACTTTCCAAATAGCTAGGTTTATGAAGAATCATTTATTGTATTTGATGCATTAATTGTTTCTTTCTCATCAAAGGGGATATTAATTTAAAGTGGAATATAGTCCAAAATGTTGTATCGTTGTCATCAGAATCAAAAGTGAGGTTTTTTTAAGTGGTCTAAAGGTGATTACAAGACAATATATGTTTATACGTATTCTTAACCTTTTGACAATGCACATTCACCTGGTAGACAAAGCGATTTGAACCCGTGTCTCCTAAGATGAACATCTGTTTTTTCATTGGGACACTTGTTGGGTTCAAAAGTCGATTTTTTTGTAAAGATAATGGTAGTGACTAATACAATTTAATATTACTTATAATATATATATATATATATATTTGAGTATTAATATTTTAAATAGAGAATATATATATATATATATTTAATTTGTCTGTAGATATATTTATAATATTATTAATGATAATGATAATAAATGGCTATATATATATATAATTGACACAAATTGTCTGCCTTGGAAAATTATATCAATCCTGAAAAATCTTATTTTCCCTCTTAAGTTTTCAATTTTTTCAAGCTGTGGTTCTTTTCCTTCTCTTTTCTTTTAACTTGACAAAGATGGCTGATCTTTTAGACAATGAAATGTAACAATTTTAAAAATGTTATAGCAAAGAAAGAATTTTATTTTATTTCCTTTCCTTTTTCAAGCAATATTAAAATAGGGTTCAAATAAGAGATAAAACTTGTTGCTTGAGTTTTGCTAGTGTTAATGTTGAAGAATAACATGAAAAAAATAAATTTAAATGCATTAATCAATTGGTAAAAGATGCACCTCTCCCATGACTTGATGCTTGAGCAATCTTTATCTAATTATACAATGTATAATTAGATTAAGATTAATTTAAATACACAATTTAAATTCAATTTTTTTTATAAATTTTGAACTTAATTAATCATTTTATAGAATCATTCTTAAGAGGTTATATTATGGGTTCAAATATATATTTAAAAATTAAACATATATTATCAGAGATCACATATGTTAAAAAATATCTCTAAAAAATAGAAGTAAAATAGTCAAAGATGTATGAATTTGGATCTCATTTTCTTTTCATTGGATTGGTAAGGCATAACCAAGTATATTCCATGTCATAATTAGAGGTCATAAAATTTGACACCAAAAGGCTACCTCACAAATTAAATGGCCTTTTTATTATCTTTTTGGCACTTAGAGAATATGGGACCATTTCACTATCATCAAATGGAATCATTATCTTAAAACCACACAAATTAAAAGCCCTTTAATTACATTCCTTTTTAAGGTAAGTGTCCAAAACAACTTTATTAAATTTCACATTCATTAGTGAGTAATTTTGGAATAGGTATTGGAAACCGATGAAATGGGCTATCATCTTAATTTGTGGACAACGATATCACACAATTAAAACCCTAGAAATCTCCATTAATACAAGATTTTTTACCATTAAAATCTCTTTTCACACGCTCAATTGAAGTTGTTATTTGGGTTCGTGCGTTCGTGCGAAAATACATACATATGCAATGTATATATTCGTGCGTGTCTTGAACGTATATGTTTATATAGATGACAAACACGATTTACGTAAAGTTGACTTAATGTTAAATTTTATATCGAAACAATGTATATAACTTATAAACTCATTCGAGTAACTGAGATTTTCACATTTAAAAGATGTGTTGTGTGGATTAATCGAATGATAAATGATCAAGAGGGGTTGAATTGACTTTTTAAAATGAAAGGGAGCAAATTGAGAATTGTAAAAATGAAGACAAGACAATCTATAATGATTCAAGCTTCGAACAAGCTCTACCTTAGCTCCCACTAAGGATTTTGAAACAATATCAACTAGATGTTCTTCCCATTTTTAGGCTTAGGAGGTAACCTTTACAAATCGATTAATCTTTCTACCCAAAGATTAATCAAGACTCTCTCAATACAATGAAAGATTGACAAACTTAAAATTATCTCTCACAAGATTAATATGTTGCCCAAATTACAAACAAACTCTCCCCAAACTTGAAAGAAATGTATACAGTGAAAGATTACAACAAGTGGGGTACAAGAATTTGACTCTTTAAACTCAAGGGTTTAGATATATGCTTGGATGTTGCAAATAGATTCAATAGTTGTTGCTGAGGCTTTTGAGGCTTGATTTTATACCCTTGCATTGATTTCTAGCCGTTTGGGTGGTTGAGATTATCATTGTAGACGGTGGGCTACATTTTCCTGCAATAAATGTATATCTGCAACATACAGTATCGTACACGAACAACCGTATCAATACCTGTCTCAAGATAGAAAGAGTTGTTGTGTACAAATAACAGGGGCGTATCGATATGTGGGATAGCGTATCGGTACACTATAAGGGCGTATCGATATTGTTTAAAGGTCGTTTGAAAATGTTGATTCCGATAACTGACAAGCAACGGTCAAAAAATTAAATGCAAAGATTTTTCGAACCTAACCAAACCGTATTGATATGTGGACAACCGTATTGGTACGCTAAAGCATAAAAGTAAGCCCAGTATGAATGTTGTATCGATACAAGTATAACCGTATCAATACACTTTTGTCGATAAAAATTCTAGTGCTTAAAAACCATATCAATACGACTAAGGCGTATCGATACGTCTAGGCGTAAATGTATAGTTTGGCTTAGAAACACTTAGAAAAACTTATTTGAAACGTTTATTAAACTTAGAAACAGTTTTGGTTCAAATTCTTGTCAATTTTGTAAGACTTTTAAATACTTAAAAAATTATTTACATTTGCAAATAGGTCCTTAGACAATTTGTTATATCAAAATCAAGTATAGGTTTTACAATCTCCCCTTTTTGATATAACAAAACCAAAGTAAATTTTTAAGTATTTTGAAAACTTTAAAAATTTTACTCCTCGTTACTTTAACATAGGTTTTCAAAAAGTTTAATAAATTTAGGTTACTTCTACCCTTTTGTTAGATCAAAATTAATGAAGTATATGATATAAACAAGAAAGATAACAATGATGCATAAACATAATAAAAGCAACATAATATCATAAAGAAAATCCAAATATCAAAAGCCACGTAAACCAAAACCAACATAAATCTTAAAACTTAAACAAACTTAAACAAAGCATAGGTTCTTGAACAAAATAACATATCTGCATAAAATATAAAAAACCTAATATGAAATGAGATATGCCATGAGATGCACTAGAAACCGTCTCCATCATCGTTGCCATCATTTTCATCCTCATCCTCTTCATCATCTTCATCTTGATTTGCTTGAGAAGCACTAGATTGAAGCCAAGCACCATGTAAGGCGGTGAGGGAGACATCCATGGAGGCTTGTTGTTGCTCAATGGAAGAAGCTCGCTTCTCGAAGGTAGCCATTCTTTCATCCAAGGAGGTGAGGTGTATATTAATAGCGACAAACCCTGAATTTACAATGTTATCTAAGGAGGTGAGACAAATATCTAAAGAGGTAAACTTATCATTTAGAAAAGCCACGAGGGCATCCATGAAAGGTTGGGCAAGAGGAGCTTGTAGAGCCACCGAAGATTGAGCTTGTGGAGGTGCTTGCTCAATACGAACCCACTGATTGTCGAAGAAGTTGAATTTGGCACGAGAAAGAGACTGCTCATCAATAGGTTTATCACGAGGCTCGGCAACATCATGAGACCAATCGATCTCCGAGACATGAAATAAGTAACTCAAGGTCGTGCCGTAAGTAAAGGATTAGACTTGATTGTATTGACGATGTTGGACAAGGTACACCAATTCCGCAAACATAATTTGACAAAGGTTTGGGTGCTTACCCTCATGAAAGCATCGAAGCCAACAAAAATTATCCACTTGCCGGATTGTAGAGAATTTTTCACCGGAAGGATGGATCCATCAAGAGATGATGAGGCGATCATGAGCGTCAAGAACTGTTATGGAGCCAAGTTGGGAATGTCCCAAGGAGTGTTCATCATCAATCCCCATATTTTCAAAACCAAAACTTTGCATAAAACGGTTTGGTAAATTCGAAATTTCTTGCCCATGAGATAAGAATCAATAACAATAACAACGTTTCTTTTATTATCATGGATACGAGCATTAGCATAGAAAATAAAAACAATGTTACGATATAAAACCATGTTTATCCCAAAAAAATTGATAAATTTCCATTGATGCATCAAATCGAGGTATTTAAATTTAAAACGCTCAAAGTTTAAAAAAGGGATAGAAACGACTCGCTCTAGTCGAATAATAAAAGCTTGGTATTGTTTAGAATGAGCCATAGCCGATGGGGTTAGAAAACTCTTTTGGGTAATATAAGAAGGATTTGGTTTAGTAATACCATCATTTTCTAAATTGGGATTGAAAGAACTCGATGGTAAATATTTTCTCGCTCTCTTTTTGAAAAACCTGAAAAACATCAAAACAATTCGAAAACAATGTATGCATTTATCATCATATTTGATCCAATAAATATTCCAATAATTTGAGGTATTTTGAAAAACACTATATTTTAAGGTTTAAAAATATATACAAGTATAAAAATAAATTTTGGTAAAAAGATTTGTGAAAAACAGATTAGAAAATTATACAGTATAATTTTATATTAGAAAAAAATTCAGATTTCAAAGAATTTTTGCAAAATCTTTAAAACCCATATTATAAGTGTATTTTTTTACACAAAAATCAATTGAAAATAGTAAAGAAAAATAAACGAAAATTAAAAAGAAAAGAAAAGGGTTTTATACCTTGAGTTATGAAATTGGATGAATAAGGAGATGAGAATGCACCAATTTAATAGCAAAGCTTAGCCTTGATGTGTAGATTGAAACCCCTCAAAGAATTTTAGGTTTGATGTGCAAAATCAAAGGGTTTTGGGAGATTTTTATAGCTAAAGTCGACTATGATTTTGAGAGAAAAAATAATATGTGTTTAAATTAAAGTAAAACACTTTTTTAATATGTGTGACGTATCGATACATTGTTGACTGTATTGAAGCCCAATTAGCAACCTGTATCGATGCGATGTTACCCGTATCGATACTCCTTTGCCAGAAATGCATTTTTTAGCAGAATAGAGTTCAAAAATTGGATTTTAATCGATCCTAAATGCATGTGTATGATGAATGAGCAATATTTATGGACTAAAACAGATACATACTCCCTATAGCAACAAGCATAGATGCATCAAGAAGCAAAATTACATAAATATGATCATCATTTAAATTCAAGCAAGATTTTGGCACTAAAGGGATCTAAAGGTCAATATAGGCTAGTTAGACCCAACTCTCTCTTAAGAGTCCAAAAACGCTCTTTGTCTAATGGTTTTGTAAAGATGTCCGCTAGTTGGTTTGAAGTATCAACACACTCTAAAATAACATCATTATTTAAGACATGATCTCTAATGAAATGATGTTTTATCTCTATGTGCTTAGTTCTAGAATGTTGGATATGATTCTTAGTGAGACATATGACACTAGTGTTGTCACACTTAAGGGGTATGGTACTACATCAATTACAGTCTAGAAGTTTTTGCTTCATCCAAAAGACTTGAGCACAACAACTTTCGGCTGATATATATTCCGCTTCGGTGGTAGATAGAGCTACACTATTTTAGTTTTTAGAGAACCAATATATAAACATACTACCTAAGAATTGGCAAGTGCCAGATGTACTTTTTCTATCTATCTTACAAATCCGTATAAAAACAAGCACGTAGGTTAAAGGAAGAGTCTCTAGAATACCAAAGGCCTAAACAAGGTGTGTCTCTAAAGTATCTAAAGGTTCTCTTAACGGCTATAAGGTGTGATTCTCTAGGATTAGTTTGGAACCTAGCACACAAGCAAACACTAAACATAATGTTGGGTCTACTTGTGGTAAGGTAAAACAAAGAGCCAATCATAGAACGATAAAGCTTTAAATCAACACACTTACCTCATTCATCTTTATCAAGCTTAATAGAAGAGCTCATAGGAGTGGCTTGAGGCTTCACATTCTCCAAGCCAAACTTCTTGAGCATATCCTTGATGTACTTAGCTTGATTGATGAAGATGACATCCTTCCTTTGTTTGATTTAGAGCCCCAAGAAAAATGAAAGCTCCCTCATCATGCTCATCTCAAACTCACCTTGTATTAGCTTAGAAAATTCTTGGCAATAAAACTTATTAGTAGAACCAAAGATTATACCATCAACATAAATTTGTAATACTAAGATGTCATTGCCATTTCTTTTAAAGAAAAGTGTAGTGTCCACCTTGCCCTTTTTCAAAATCCTTTTCAACCAAAAAGTTTGAAAGCCTTTCATACCAAGCTCTAGGAGCTTGTTTCAAACTATATAAAGCTTTAGTTAATTTAAAAACATGGTTTGGAAATTTTAGATCTTCAAAACCGGGTGGTTGTTCAACATACACTTCTTCATTAATAAAACAATTTAAAAAGGAACTTTTAACATCCATTTGAAAAACCTTAAATTCACGATAACATGCAAATGTAAGAAGCATCCTAATTGCTTCCATTCTAGCTACATGTGCATAGGTTTCATCAAAATCAATTCCCTCTTCTTGAGTGTAACCTTGAGCAACAAGTCTAGCCTTGTTTCCAACTATGTTACAACTCTCATATAGCTTGTTTCTAAAAACCCATTTAGTTCCTATAATAGACTTATTACTAGGCCTATCAACTAATTTCCAAACATTACTCCTCTCAAATTGATTAAGTTCTTCTTGCATGAGCAATATCCAAAAATCATCGTTTAATGCTTCTTTGATATTCTTAGGCTCAATGCATGAAATGAATGCAACATTATTAAGCAATTTAAGAGAGGATCTAGTGGTTAGCCCTTGGATGGATCACCCAAGATTTAACCACCTTTGACATAGTTAAGTTCTTTTGGGTAGCTCACTTCCTTTTCCTCAAGGTTCATGTCCTTCAAAGCTTCTATGGGAGGATCTTGTGCTTCTTCTTTGGTTGGAGCCTCATCCACCTTTGATTATTGTCCACCATCATTGGCTTCAATGATCCCTACATCATCATCATCAAAAAAATCCTTCTTCGGAAGGAGGTTATCATCGAAAACACATGTATAGACTCTTCTACAACTAAGTTTCTTTTGTTAAAAACTCAATAGGCTTTAGAGTTTAATGAATAACCTAAGAAAATAGTTTCATCACTTTTTGCATCAAATTTACCTAAATGATTTTTTCCATTGTTTAAAACAAAACACTTGCATCCAAACAGATGAAAATAGCTAATGTTAGGCTTCTTTGATTTTAAAATCTCTTAAGGAGTTTTCTTTAAAATTTGCCTAATCATTACTCAATTTATGATATAACAAGCAGTGTTTGTGGCTTCCGCCCAAAAATACTCAGATAAATTGTTTTCACAAAGCATGGTTCTAGCCATTTCTTCTAAAGTACAAATTTTCCTCTCAACTACCCTATTCTGTTGAGGAGTACGAGGTGCGGAAAAATTATGACTAATACAATTATAGTTACAAAAATCCTCAAAACCTAGATTTTGAAATTCGGTTCCATGGTCACTTCTAATATGAGAAATGTTTTGACCAATGTCATTTTGAGTGCTTTTTGAAAATGTGATAAACTTTTCTAAAGCCTCATATTTAGTGCTTAAAAAGAGAACCCAAGTGTATCTAGAGAAGTCGTCTACTAAAACATATTCATATAATTTTCCACCCAAGCTAGTTGTTCTAATTGGCCTAAAGAGATCCATATGGATCAATTTTAATACCCTAGTGGTTGAAACATCATTAATGGATTTAAAAGAGACTCGTTTTTGTTTACCCTTAGCACAAGCATCACAAATTTTATCTAATGAAAATTTTAGCTTAAGTAAACCTTCTACTAGATTTTGGGAAACCAATTTCTATAAAACACTTATGTTAGCATGCCCTAGTTTCCTATGTCATAATCATGCATCATTTTCATTTTGAGCAACCAAACATGTATGAGATGTATGAATGTCATCTAAATGCACCATGTATATGTTACCTATGCGATGACCAATGAGTATCATTTTATTTGTTTTAATGTCCACAATTTTGCAACCATTAACATCAAAAAGAAAATTAAAACCCTTATCACATAATTGACTAATGCTAAACAATTGGGTTCGAGTCGGGTTGGGTGGAGTATATAAAAAGTTCGGTTTCGGGTGAAAAACACCCTACCCTACCCGACCTGTGTACTTTAATAATATTTTAAATTTTATATTATATTATATTTTACATCACATGTCTTTTTACCATAAAAGCTAAAAGAGTCAGTCGACTCTTTGTTTTCAGTTTCCTCAATTCCTCTAATCTTCACAGCCCTAAATTTTCCTTGCCCTAAATCACTCATATCACACTCTTAAATCTTCAATCTTCCATTCATTTGGTTCATTCTTCCACACCTCCACATCTCTAGGTATGTGTTTATGTTGTTTTTTTAATTTTTTTCTTGCCCTAAGTATGATTTTCCTTGCCATTTGAGGATCGAAATGAGCAGAGAAACATCACATTTTTTTTTTCATTTGTGGTGGTGAATAGAAACTTGGCAAAATTTTATCATTCATTGGTTGGTCAATTTTGCTGAAGAAAACCTTACCTGACAGCTTAGATTCGAGGTAAAAGTGGGTTGTCAAAATCTACTGATTTCAAAGTTTGATTTTTTAATAAGCTTTCTTTGAGCTCTGTTAATGTCATCCATGTTCTTGATTAATGAAGTTCTTGTTTGGTGTTTTGAAAATTTTAGAGTCTTCGAGAACAAGAACACAAATTGAAGAAAATGACTATGATTATGATGATGGGTCATATCGAAAAAAAATAAAAGATTGGATTTTTAAGCTTACTGAACTAATGGCATGTTTGGTTATCTCACTTTATTATTTATACATAACAGAATTAACCCATTTTTTAATGCAAACTTTAAAGTAGGTTTTGATCATGAATGATTATTGCTTTATATCAATCTTCATATCATTTCTATTTATGTGCATTTGTGAAATTATAGCCTTGGTATGTTTGCACTTTAAAATCAATAATGAGTGGAAGGTAGTTTGTAATTATTGCAAGAAAAAGTGCAATTGTGATTCAAATAATAGGACAAACCATTTGCATGATCATATGAGAAGGTGCAATAAACGAGGCCAAGTAGACATTTGACAGCAAGTCCTAATTGCTTATCAAAGAAAATCAAATGGAAAAGTGGCAGTGAAGACGACCTCATTTAATCAAGATGTTGTAATGAGGGAGCTTTCTAAGGCAATAATCATGCATGAATATCCTCTATCTATAGTGGATCATGTACAATTCAGAAAGTATTGCTTTAATTTACAGCCTTTGTTTGAAATGTCTTTCCACAGAATAGTAAGATGTGATATTTTTTATATATTTGAATAGGGAAAGATGAAACCAATGTCCATGTTAGAGGCTACTAAAGGATGAATTACAATCACAACTGATATGTGGATTGCAGATCACCAAAACAAATGATACATGGATGTTACTGCCTATTACATTGATCGATCCTAGACTTTACAAAAGCGAATCATAAGGTACTTTTTAAACATATTTTTTTATCAATTAGTTAGATTTTAATATGAGTCGGAATTTATATATTTTAATTATTTTTTAAATAGGTTTGAATATGTGCCAACACCACATACTACGGATGTCATTACTTCTACTTTGATGAAATGTTTTCTTGATTGGAATATTGATAGGAAACTAACATGTATCACAATTGATAACTGTACTACGAATGATCTTGCAATTAGATTGTTAGTTGATAAATTGGGAAGTAGAACATTGTTGCGTAATGGGTCATTCTTTCACATGCGTTGTTGTGCACATATATTGCATTTAATTATTAAAGATGGAATGAATGTGCTTGGAAGTGGTATAGAAAGAATCCGTCATCGTGTTATTTTTTGGAGTGCTACACTAAAAATATGGGAAAGGTTTGAAGAGGCAGCACGTCAATTGCGGATTCTGACCATAAACAAATTATGTGGTGGTGTTCGGACACGGTAGAATTCGACATTTTTTATGCTCCAGACAACTCTACCTTATAAGGATGTTTTTCAAGTTTGTGCAATTACATCAGGATCCTTTGCACAAGAGCTTACCAACCGAAGATGATTGTGTATTTGCATCGGAAATTTGTGAAAAGTTTAAGCTGTTTTATGATATCACTGAAGGCTTTTCAGGAACAAAATATGCAACAGCTAATCTTTACTTTCCGAGTATTTGCAAGATTAGAGTGTCATTGAATGAATGGAAAATGCATACTAATGACACTATTTCGAGCATGATAAGCACCATGTTGGAGAAATTTGAGAAGTATTGGAGTAGTGTGAATGGTATCATGGGTGTTGCTACACTTTTAGACCCAAGGTACAAAACACCTCTATTTGATACTACTTTGAGAAGATTTTTGGGGTTGCTGTTGCTGAATATGAAGTTAAAAAAATTGTGCAACTTTGTCAGGATTTGGTCTCAGAGTATGAAGAAAAAGTGACATCGTTAATGAATTATTTTCAATCTTCCAACACTACATCTTCATCTAGTGTTCTAGTTACTTTGGGAGACCAATGTGAGTTTGAAGCTTACCTATCAAGAAAGAAACAAAAGAAATTACAAGTGAAATCTGAGATGGATCGTTACTTGGAATTAGAGCTTCTTCCTACCACGCCGGAGTTTGATATATTGAATTGGTGGAAGATAAATGGGCCACAATTTCCTATACTAAAAGATATTTCTAGAGATATTTTCGTTATACCGGTTTCTACCGTTGCTTCAGAGTCTACGTTTAGTACCGGAGGGAGATTAGTGACTGCACATCGTAACAGACTCCTTTCATCAACGGTAGAAGCTTTGGTGTAACCCCCTTGACCCGCCTATGCGTTAATACGGATCCTAGGAAGTCACATTAGGGTGACCGGAGCGACCCACGATAAAATTTCAAATAAACAAATTTGATGAACCATTTGAAATCCTAAATCAAGTTTTGACTTAAAATACAATTTCAGAAAAACGTTTAGACAATGAAACAAAACTCTGATACAAATTATTAATACAAGTTTCAAATCCGAATATAAATAAAAACATGACATACATGCCCCCTAATTATACAGATACCATACTCCGCAAGCAAGCCAAAGAAACTCTCATACCGACATTGACAGCTGCGACAAAGTCGATCTTCTAACCTGTGATGGTAAAAACAACGTGAGCTTCGGAAAGCTCAGTAATACAAACTACCAGAAGATGCTAAAGGTGCAAGTAGGTATATGGCAACTTAACATTGTCATGAAGAATTAAGCAACGGTAAGCTCAAATTACGATTCGATTATTCAGTGAAGCATTATTAGGAGGTCACAGAGCTGTCATTTATTTGATCACCTGAACCGTAAGAGGTGGTCTAAAGCCAGAGATTCAAAAGAGATTCAGATTTCAAAAGTCGAATCAAGGAGTTCAGAATGGTCCATTAAGTGCGAATTGTAAGTTTACTGAGTGTTCAACATTGATACATTAATTTAGTAAGATATGTTTCAGAAGAGGTCAGAAAGTTCTATTAATTAACTTAACTACCCTCAACCGAACTCTAAAATGCAATTCGCCCTGAACTGCATACAGAAGGTCTTACCCTAGGCCTGAGGCGTAGGAGCCTACCTAAGGGGATGCCTTAGGTCCAGAAAGACTTACCCTAGGCCCGTGGGTATAGGAGCTTAACAGAAAGGCTTACCCTAAGCCCATTGGGCGTAAGAGCTTAGGTCCAGAAGGACTTACCAGCGCTGAGCCTACAGATCATCATTCATATCCCAGACAATATACCCCAGATGATTTCAGTTTATATTCAGAAGACAATATTATAGAAAATAGATATCAAACCTATTTTTATACCAGAAGACGAATATCAAATTTATTTTATTAACATTATTATTATTATTATTATTATTATTTCGTATTCAAATGTCAGATATCAGATATATTTTTCATATCAAAGGTCAAAATCAGAGAATTTCTTTCCTTTCGTATTACAGTATCATACTTCTAAATTTTAAGCATATGGACTTGGTTTAGAACAGAAATTATTTACAGATACATGGTACGCGCTTTATGGCCCAATTTATTTCTTAGAGGTACTTGATAGATATCAGAAAGATGACATTTGTCAATTTTGGACTGATTTCAGAACGAGGTCCCTACGAATAGGGGAGTTCAATAAGACGGATCGAATCAACATCGGAAGTTGATGCATCAGAATCATCGAAATTGTAGATATAACGCGAGCAGAATTAAATGTTACAACCTATGAGGGTATTAAGGTCATTTTGACCTTCGGGAGGGGTAAACTGGTAATTTGAAGCAACAAGGTATAAACGGTGATGTACAGAATTTATGACTTCTAGTTGCTCGTCAAGTTTCCGAGCCCCTCTGAACTAATCGGAACCCATTAACACCGTGTTTAATATCTCACTAGATAGGTACACTTTAACCATTCATTTCTCAGGACTGACTACGGAGCATAACAACAATAGTTCACATTCACCAATCGTCCACTGAACTTATTCTAGAAATCGAGCATATATTCGGATGGTATTTTCCAAGTATTCAAACATGTGCATTGCACTTGAACTCATTCCAAAACATCGAATGTACCTTATAAGAACAGATCCCTCTTACTATTAGATATGTACTTTCTCCCAATAAACTGTATGCCTTTTTATGGTATTCCTCCAATATCCTCTTAGTATCATAAACGACCAATAGACACGGGTCATATATTACCACTTCTTGTTTGAGCCATTACATGGTTGACCTTATTTGGAGTTCTCAATTCCATGTTTTAGAAATATTCTCAATCATTATAATATCCGAGGGTATTTCAGACAATTCGATGCTCGAAGGTGTTACGATTGTTCAGAGTCTTTCAGTTCTTCCAACTATTCTTTCATTTAAGTTCTCGAGGGTAAAACCATCATTTTGATCAATTTGGCACTTGCTGTCGATGATAGATTATTCTTTTTGTCACTATGGATATTCTGATAAGTTCATCATTATCAGTATTTCCAAACATTTTAGTCATTTCAAACGATTCAGCAATTTACGCAACTTTGACTAATTCAAACATACAAATATTTTCTCGCAAATGTCTTCAGAGATTTATTCAATTTCAAATAGAATCTGAGCAATTTACAATCTCAAAGGTGAAGCCTCGTTACGATAACTTCCCAAGCCAGTTCAAGATTTTTAGAAAAATTAGTTGATATACCAGGTCTAGTGTAAATTCTCAGACCATTTTCATTGATAGGGGTATTTTAGTCATTTTCATACATCGGGGCATTTTCGTAATTCATTAGCCAACACAATCAGATTTAGAGATCAACCGTTTTTGTTAATCGCTTATTGAACTCAGAAATCTTTTCGATTTATCAAACCTCTTAATTGAATATATGCCTTGGCCATTAATATTCTTATTTCTTAATTGATCGACATTAGCGGAATTAATCATATGCTCAATCATGGTTGTGCAAGCATTAACCGAATACCAACAAATTTTGAAAGCATGCAGAAGGCAGTAATGTATTACCTTGGCTCTGAGCTACAACGATCGATCTGAGAATGACATTCGAACACCCTTGAACTCGGATTTGACATCCCTCAACAATTCGTATTCCAGGAACTATGAGTACCTTCAATTACACAAATCCCAAGATCAGATCTCATCCACAAAGCACTTAACCAATTAATTAAATACATAAGCACTCTCGGGTTCAAGGTCAGATTCGGAGGCCTTCGGGTCAGAATTTTGCAAAACAGGCTTCAAAATCGGACTCGGGACACTAAAAAACATAAAATATGACTTTTCGAGAATTTTGACTTTTGGGTTAAAATCAACACTGACGTCAGCAGGTCAACGCTGACGTCAGCAGGTCAAGGTCAATGGGGGTCAGGGTCAATGCTGACGTTAGCGATCAGAAGAAAGTCAACTGACTTAACGCGGCGAGTTAACTCACTGAGTTAACTCAGCGAGTTGACACAGCTTCGAGTTGGGTTCGGGTCAGAGACGGGTCAGACTCGGGTTGGACTCGGGTCGGGTTCGGGCGGATGGTTCACTGGCTCGGGTTTGGGGCCGGTTCAGACCGGTTTGAACCCGGTTCACTTACCCTAACAGATCTCGCCAGAAACCTCGTCGGAAAGTCGCCGGTGATGTCGTCGGAAGCCCCAAAATGCTCGATTCTGCCAGATTTTGAAAGCCCGTGAGACACATGATTAAACAAAACCAAAAATTTAGCGAAACAAGGTGGAATCTGGTCGGATCTTACCTAAATCAAGACAAGGTGGTCGGAAAAACGCGTGACTCCGATGTGGCCCTTACCGGAGTCGGATCGATGATTAGAAAAGGGGGTTTTGCTCCACTCCTCACACCGAGCATGCTCGCACGATCGTCGCACTGTGCCGGCGATGGAGGCAGTCGGAACAGAAGAAAAACAAAGGTTGGTCTGGGGAATTTCGCCGAGGCTTTCGCTGCATCTCCACGACGAACGTCAATCGTTCACCGCGAGTGGAGCAAATGGCTAGGGTTAGAGTGCGGCGGCGGACACGGTGAAGGTGGCGGTGACGGCCACGACAAAGCGGTGACGGAGATCGGAGCAAGAAAAAAAAGAGATGGTGACGTTTGGAGAAGATGAAAGGTCAACATGAGAAGGAGATAAAATCTCGATATTTTTGGGATACAGATAATACCATGTAAGGTTTAGTTCAGACTTTTATTTTATTTCTCGAATAACCAAACCAAAAAGCATAATATCAATTATTGGTAACATATATCCAAACACAAGTTTAGCATAGTTGGTTAAAACTCCTAGCCTTCGTAACCAAGGTCACGGGTTCAAACCCCTTGGCTGCACAACCTCATTTCATTTTTTTTTTCATTTTGTTTACTCTTAAAAACTTGGGGTGTTACATTTGGCATGTTCTTAAAATTGGTTATGGGCCGAAGAAGGTATAAATATGTGTATGTGTAGTTTTTGTTATTTTTTACCTAATGTTTACATATGATTTCTTATTATATTTTATTTTTATATATGTCATTTTAGAATCAAATTCAAGTGAAGCATACTTTAATGAAGATGGCGAAATCGAGCAAGAAGAGATAATGGTAATATCAAATTTTTATTTATTTATTTTATTACAATCTTGTTTATATCTATTGATTTTTGAATTTATGATATAGGATTTGGATGGTTAGACGAGATTGAAGAATATGAGGCCGATGGCAAGTGACAATGGAAGTTTTTTTCATCAGATGTTTATGTTTACATGATTATGTCTCGTTTTGTTTGCCTTCAAGTTTGAACTTTGAATTTATATTTGTGTTTGAACTTTAAATTTGCATTTGTGTTAGAACTTTAAATTATGGACTTTTAATTATAATTATTTTGTGTTTGAATTTTTTATTATAATTTTTTTTGTTTTTTTTATTGTTTTTAATAATAAAATTAAATAAAAATAATTTGAGTCGGGTCGAGTTTTGAGGCTTAAAATTGGGTTAGGTTTGGGTGATATATTCTTCCACCCGGGTGGGGTCGGGTGGCGGGTAGAGAGTGTGAAATTTTGGGTCGGGTTCGGGTGGGCCGAAAATTTGACCCGTGCCCATCCATAGAGATTACCAATGGAACCAATACCCTCAATGTGGCCTTTGGAGTTGTCACCAAATGTCACCACTCCTCCACTCTTTGGCTTTAGCTCCATAAATCTACTCTTGTCTCCGGTCATGTGTTTTGAGCATCCACTATCAAGGTACCACGTGTATTGACTTAAGACTTTGGCCTTGTAGCAATACTCCCCCTATAAACAAAGATTAGTTCTTGATTTTTGGTACCCAAATCATTTTGGGTCCATGTGAGTTAGCTCCCAAATACTTGGTTCTCTTAGGAATCCAAGTAGAAATAACATGAATATTATTAGAAGCTACTAGTTCCTTAGGAACCCATACACTTCTAATTCTTTTACCTTTAGGATACTTTTAAGAGCTTTTTTGTTTGTGGTTTACAAAATTTCTTTTCACATAGTTGGTTTTAGAGGATTGGCCTTTTTCAAAAGTGGAAGTACCAACTTTGTTCAAAGAAGCTTTTAGTTCATTCACCACTTTGTGGTGATCATCATGAAGTTTGGAAAGAAGATTGTTTAAATCAACATTTTCATCTTGAAAATATTTTAAGTCATCTTTTAAAACCAAAATCTTCTTTTCAAGTTCTGAGTTGTTGTAGAAAAGGAATCATTTTGGTTTTTTATATCAGAAATTATTTTTTTTGCTTTTCAAAACTTATTCCTTATATTTTCCCACCAACTCATCATATGCATCTTGAAGCTCCTCAAATGTGAAATCAAAAGTATATGAGTTAGGGTTTACCTTAGGATCATCATCAAGAGCAATGAGGCAAAGGTTGGCCACTTCTTGCTCCTCTTCATCGGATGATGATTCCTCATCGCTCCAAGTGGCAACATGGGCCTTGAGCTTCTTCTTCTTCTCGAAGCTCTTCTTTTTGAGTTGAGAGAAACAATATCTTATGTGCCTCTACTTCTTGCACTCATAATAAATGAGTTGATCTTTCTCATCTTCTTTGTTCTTGTTCTTGAAGTCTCTTCTTCTTCAAAATTTTCTTTCTCAATTGGACTTCATGAACCGAGAGAATCTTTTGGCTATCATAGCCAATTCCTCAAATTCATCCTCGCTGGAATTGATTTCCTCTTGAGAAGCCTTGAGAGCAATTCCTTGCTTCTTCTTCTCTACCTCTTACTTCTCCACTCTTTTCTCCTCTTTTTTTCTTCCTTTATTTGCTTCATGATCTCATGAATAAGAAGAGATCCCACCAACTCATCGAGCTTCAATGTCTTCAAATTTTTGGCCTCGATAATTGTGGTTCTCTTCCCATCACATGATTCGAGAAGAGAGTAAAAAAAGCTTCTGGACGAGCTTGTCTTCAAGAATGATTTTATCGAAGCCCTTGAGACTGTTGACGATGGCGGAGAAGCGATCAAACATCTTAGAGACGCTCTCATCAATCTCCATCTTGAAGTTCTCATAGCTCAAATTAAGGATTGTAATATTGGATTCTTTTACATCATTGGTTCCTTCATAGGTGGTCTCTAGCGAGTCCCACACTTCCTTTGCGCTCGCACAAGAAAACATCTTCACATATATGTCCGGTCCAAGAGCATAAAAACGGATATGTAAGGCCTTGTCATTAACTTGAAGCCTCCTACGATCTTCATCGGTCATCTCCACTCTTGTCTTCGGAAAGAGACTTCCTTCTTTATCTCTCTTCATAGGAATGATTGGTCCATCTTCCACCATATTCCAAAGGACGTAGTCATTTGACTTGAGGAAGAGTCTCATTTAATTCTTCCAATAAGGATAGTTATCCCCATTGAAATAAGACGGCTTGGTGATCGATTGTGAATCGAAGAGGTTTTGGCTGGAGGTAGACGTTATAACTTGATTTGGCGATTAATCTACACACTTCTAGGATCGCCTCTTGTATATGTAAGTCCTTCGAAGAGTGTGGCTCTGATACCAACTGTTGTGTGAATCAATCGAATGATAAATGGCCAAGAAGGGGTGAATTAACTTTTTAAAATGAAAGAGGGAAAATTAGGAAATGTAAAATTAAAGACAAGACAATTTATAATGGTTTTGGTTTCGATCAAGCTCTACATCCACTACCTTAGCTCCCACTAAGGATTTTGAAATAATATCCACTAGATATTCTTCCCTTTTTTAGGCTTGGGAGGTAACCTTTATAAATCGGTTAATCTTTATACCCAAAGATTAACCAAGACTCTCTTAATACAAAGAAGGAGTGTCAAACTTAAAATTATCTCTCACAAGATTGGTTTGTTGCCTAAATTAGTAACAAACTCTCCACAAACTTGAAAGAAATGTATACAATGAAAGATTACAACAAGTGGGGTACACGAATTTGACTCTTTAAGCTCAAGGGTTTGGATATATGCTTGGATGTTGCAAATAAGTTCAATAGTTGTTGTTGAGGCTTTTGAGGCTTGTTTTTATACTTTTGCATTGATTTCTAGCCGTTTGGGTGGTTGAGATCATTATTCTAGCCATTGGGCTGTATTTTTCCTGCAATAAATGAACTTCTGCAACCTACCATATCGGTACACGAACGCGAGATATGATATCGGTACGGTTCTAGTGTAAAACAAGAGGCTTATCAATACGGATTGACCGTATCGGTGCGAATTTTTCTTATTGGAATCATTAGTGAAAGTTTGGCAAAAAATGTATCGGTACACTATAAGGGCGTATCGATACGGTTGAATTATCGTTTGAAAATGTTGATTCCAATAACTGACAAGCAACGGTCAAAAAATTAAATGCAAAGAGTTTTCGAATCTAACCAAATCGCATCGATACAGGGACAACTGTATCGGTACGCTAAAGCATAAAAGTAAGCCCAATATGAATGTCGTATCGATACGAGTATAACCGTATCGGTACACTTTTGTCGATAAAAATTCCAGTGCTTAAAAACTGTATCGATACGACTAAGGCGTATCGATACGCCTGGGCTTCTATAGTTTGGCTTAGAAACACTTAGAAAGTTTATTTGAAACGTTTATTAAACTTAGAAACGGTTTTGGTTTAAATGCTTGTCAATTTTCTAAAACTTTTAAATACTTAAAAATTTATTTACATTTATAAATAGGTCCTTAAACAATTTGTTATATCAAAATCAAGTATAAATTTTACAAGATGTTTGTCTTTGCAAAAAAAAGTAGGTTGTTGAATCATTAATTTTTATAATGTAGGACAATATTTATGAAGAAACAAAACCACAATCTTCATCTAAAGAAAATAATTATTTTTAAAAGGGGATTTATTATAGGTAACACTAAACATGTACATGGGATTAGTATTTATTATAGATGATTATTCGATATAACGGTGAACAAAATATACATACAAACGACTTAAGATATTATCATGTGTCCTTAATTTGTTTAAAAAAAACAACGAGATACACAATAAATTATGTCATGAAGACTAATATTTCAGTTAACTGGAAAAGAAAAGATTCTTGCGATGCCGGAATGACTTCAACTCTTGTGTTGAATTAATGAATTGCTTGAATTTGAGTCTGTTTAAATTAATGACTTCTTAATATTAAGAAGTTCATCCTAACAATTGTTTAAACATATTCTTTTTCATGTATATTTTTAAATGAACGGGTTGGAATTTAGTCGTTCAATTAAAAAATTATTATAAACTAGTTATTGGACGTTAAAATGGATAAAAGATCCTTGTATAATAATAGTTTTAATCTTCAAATTTATGCATTCAATCAATTTGGTCATAATTCAAATAAATTTAATAAATTTAATTTGTCATATTTAAACACTCTATCAATTTAGTCATTGTTCTTCTCCTAATTTACTTGTGCTTCTCTCATAAATGTTATACTACTTTCATGTCGCAATTATCCAACTATTATTTTTATTGGTAACTTATTGTTGCTTTATAGTAGAATGCAGTTATCCAATTGCTACTTTGATCTGATGGACTCGTTTGGTTTGACAATATCACAAAAAGGACTAAATGGGTTATATTTATTGATTTGTTTTGATTTAGGACAAAATTGTTCGAGTGTACAAGTGTCAGGACTAAAATTGTTATTATACCAAACTACATTAGACGTGAATTTTAATGACGGGTGACCTTTTGTAATTTCTTAATTGAGTGACTAAATTATAACCTTTGGAAGGAAAATTTTTGGTTTATAATCAAATTAATAATTGAGTGGTCTTAGGTGTATTTTACCCAACTAAATAATGGGTGTGTTTTAGAAGAAGAAAAAAAAGACCGCAAAGATGAAGGTTTTGTATGATGGTGTTGGAATAATAAATAGTAGGTAACTTGGTTAATTTGATAATGTGTAGTGATGATATAGAAAAAAGAATGAAGTGGATTAATTTGATTGATTACGAACTATTCTTAAGGTGTCTAAAACCGGCTTAATGGGTATCCAGAGACTCAATAAATTCAATATTACTATTGTATTATTATTATATTTTATTCTCCTTTCACTTTTTTTAACTTGCATTATAAGTTTACTGAGTCACTGAGTATCTATTGAGCTGGTTTTGCACACCCTAGTTTATATGGTAGGAAGGAGTTATCATATAATTTATGGAGATACATGACATCATAAACCCTAATTAGATAATGTCACTTGGTTTCATGGCAAATTTGTTAATCTAGACTTCTACTGTATATGGCCTGGGCCTTGAAGTTGGACCATGTAGATTCTGAATTCAATTATATCCATAAGTAATCCATGGTCCATTTCTTTTTTTGCATCATATTCAAACAATATTCTAAGAATCACTATTTTAAAGTAGTTAAAAATACTAATATGGTTGATCCAAATGGTAAGTAATTTGGTATCGCTTAAGTAAGTTTTGAGTTCAAGACTTTGTGTATGTAGAAAATGCCTCTAAGAGACTCACCACCAAAGTCAAGTGTGCGAAATGGGTCGATCCGGATTAATTAGAGTAAAGTCCTAAGGAATCTGGAGGGCAACCAAAAAAAGTGGTTAAAGAAATTAGATAATTATTTTTTTTATCCAAACACATGATTATATTTTCTATTTTTTGTATTTTTTTAAATATAAAAATATTTTGTTCATGTAGCTTTTCTTATAACAGAAAAAGTTGATGGGTAACACAGTAGATGATTTGAAATCTCAGGGGTAAACTGAAGAAAGAAAATTCTTCAGATATCAACTTGATAATAAGATATAATTTTAGGGGTCAAAATATTATTTGATCCGTAAATACTAAGTAAAAAAACAAACTACTTGTGGGATTAAAAGTTCAAATCGGGGCTGACTTTTTAGAGGCGATTTATATTGGGAAACTTTCAAAATGGTCAGATAAAGGGTCACCCTTTTTGAATTGAATTAAATAATAGGCTATGTCATGCACGCATAACGTTAATTGTACCAGATATTCTTAAATTATAATTTAGATTTTAAATTAGTCCCCAATCAATAGGTATAAAATAATACAGAAAATAATATATCTGAATAATTAAAATATATAAATTGCTTTTGCAAATTTAAATATAATAACAATAAAATTCTAAATATCAATTAAAACTTTAGCCAATATTAAGAAAATGAATATATTGATCGATTGTCAAAGTGATCATATAATTCTAAATGTCCAGTTTGAATATGAATTTATAAAATCAAATCAATTTAGAAAAAAATAAAAGTATAACATTGACTAACTTTCAAAAAAAAAGTATAACATTGACTCAAAGACAATTTACAAATCCTATTTACGGACTCAAATCTAGAATAAGTGTTATGACTTATATGCCCACTAAACAGATAAGTCTAGTATTATGCAACAATATTGCTCGAAATAGGGCTGAGCATGGTTAATTGTAAAATTGAAAATCGATCCGAACTTAGATGTTTGGATAATTTATAGTTCACAAATTTATGAATTGTGGTTATTCGAATTGAACTGAATTTATTTTTTTGTTTAATTTATAATTATTTTTATAAAGTAAAAATAAATATTTTATACTTAAAATATTATAGATGCATTTTTAATTATTTTTCACTTAAAAATTAAGTTCTTAGTAAATATTTATAAAATACATTAAAACTTTACTATTTATTGTTTAAAAGCCATCAAATAAAGGTATTTTATCAAAATAAAATAGAAAATTTTAAAAATCAACGTTAACATGGATGAACCGAAAACTGAGGTTAACGAACCGAAAATCGGTAGTTACTAAAATAACTTACTGAACTGAAACTGAACCATATACACCCTTAACTGGAACTCCTAGATATAATGTCGATGTCTCAAACAACTCAAACCTATAAACTTACGAGTGTGAAAAATCGAGGAATAAGCTTGAGAGCTCAGTAATATAAAACTACCAAAATGAATATATAGCATGATACTGAGAAGAATAATTAAATCATCCCAACCAAACCGTAATTGAAATTCTAGAACGTACATGTATCACATGTATAAACACATAATATATAATATCGTAGAAGCATGTTTACCTGATTGATCAGAACATTGCAGAAGTCGGCGTTAGTGCGCTACGACTAGGAATGTAATCGTCTAGCATCGCAGAAGCTAGCTCAAGTTCGCTACGACTGAGAATAGCAGAAGTAGACGTTAATGCGCTATAACTAGAAACATAATGAATCAAAATCACGTACGTAGGCCATACATCCATTTACTAAAATATCATAACCATAGAACTTATAACAACTCATTTACCGAATTCAAACTCACAAAACCTCGAAACATACCAAATGTCAAATAAAATAATTTGAGTTAAATGCATAGTTATCTTGCCTAAATATCTTCATAAATCCCCTAAACTATATAATTAATACTTACTAAGGAAGAAGGTAAATCTCATTGCTATAGGTTACCTGACAATCAAATAAATTTATCCCAAAATTTCTTCCAATATCCCGTTGAATAGTGAAAAAAATCAACATGGGGGAACAAATGGTGAAATTTGCTATAGGCCCTCACATTTTAGGAGATTCCAAAAAAACATCATCCAATGGGCCAAGGAAGAAAAAGAGATAAGATTAGAGCCCAAAAGACCTAACCCATCAAAACCAATTTCACATTCTTTTGAAAAACCCAAAACCGAAGCTCGAACCCTAAAATTAATACTCGAAATTCTAATCTAAAAACCAGACCGTTATAAGTATTTTTAAATTATGTTTGTTTTCGTAAATTTTTTAATAAATATATAATCTGTTTATAAAATCATATCTTTATTTTTAATATAAAATCTTCATATCTATGTTGGATTATATATTCACTTTGATTAAAATTATATCTACCGGTTATATAAAATATTACAAATCTCAATTTAAAGATAATGTTAAAGATTATATTACCGTAATTTAGATTACAATTATATATATTAAATATAAGATAATTCTAAAATAAATGTCGTGTACTCTTATGTACTAATAATCATGTGTATCGTTATATACCAGTAACTATTTTAATTACTTTTAAAATTATGAGACTGAAAGGTTATTATCATTTCTAGAATAAAATCTAAAAAACAATTTTTGTATTACTTTTTGTAGATATTTTTTTCGGGTAAAGTACACAAATGGTAACTAAATTTTGGTAAATTAATCAATTTTGTAACCAAACTTTCAATTGCTTCAATGTTACTTTTAAACTTTTAGTTTTGCTCCAAATTAGTCACTGACCCGTTAACAACCGTTAAAAATGTGACATGACAATTAAAATATTTTGTATAATAACACATTTAGTCATCTACGTTTGCATAATAAAACAATTTTTTATCCTAATTAGAAAAAAAATTAACCCTCGTTATTTACACATTATTTTAATTAAAAATAATTAAATCATAAACAACTCTAAAACTCAAAACCGTCGACCCTTCTTCGAGAGAATTTTGTTTATATAGAAATTTTAATTTTAAGGCTTACGGATTTTGTTTAAAATTTATGATTTAAGAGTTTAAATGTAGTAGTTTTGAATTAAGGGTTGTTGATAGAATTTCAAATTTAGAGTTTATAGGTTAAAATCTAAATCCTTAACTATATTACCCTGAACTTAAACCCTAATTCCTAAACCATAAATTATAAACCATGAACCCTAATTTCTAAACTCATACACTAAAACACATAAGCTTTAAACCTTAAATTATAACTATAAACCCTAATTTCTAAACCCATAAACTAAAACCCTAAACGCTAAATTTAAGTAATTTGTGAAAGCAAAAAGTTTCCACCCCTGCCTATGGATAATAATCATTTTTTTAATAATTTTAGTATTTTTAAATTAAATTAAAATTATAAAAACATCAAGTGACAATATTATAACACAACACTTTACCCCAATTGATTTAAAAATGGTTATATTTAACAGTCAATATCAGTCAAAAATGTAAATTGATGAAATTTTAGAGTATAAAAGTTTAATTAGATAAAAAAAATTATAACTTAATTGATTTTTAAAAAAATTCAAACGCTTACGATAGCGTAAGCAAAAAAATAAAAAAAAACATTCTCAATCACATCGATTAATGATTATGGCTTTCTTCAAATATGGGATGAGATTATGGAAAAGTGGTTTACTTTTTAATAGATCTGTTTCTGAAAGTCTGATCAATAGACTGCATGAACATGGTAGTAATTTGCATTTCAAATTCCATTATTTCCTTCCATGTAAATCTTTTTACTACAATTATTTCAAATTTCTACAACAGTTATCAAAGGTACGTGAAATAAAGTTATAAATCAAATAAAGTTATATAATTTAATATCCTATAATATCAACGAATCACCAGTGGTCTAGTGGTAGAATAGTACCCTGCCACGGTACAGACCCGGGTTCGATTCCCGGCTGGTGCACCTCGAAGCCGTGACGATAATTGCGTTTCCAGTGAAGAGTAGGGTTCTTCACACTCGTCTGATTTCCAGACGACATGATGGCGCTTCAGAGTTTCTTTTTTTTATTAATAGTGTTTCATTCAAATCCATGGACACTATAAAACTCAAAACCGTCGACCTTTCTTCGAGAGAAGCTGAGTTTAAGGGTGCTTCGTGGACATAGTTTACGAGGAACCATGGCCTCGTTGTGCTTAAGCATGAAGGTTCTGATTCTCAACAAAGCAACTTCCATGGTATGGTCATCCATGTTAGCAAAGCATACCCACAAATCCATATGCATAGCTCTTCAAATAAGCAATACCAACTTGAGAAAGATTCCAAGTGAAATACTTCATACTTGTGCCTTTTGAATAACTGCTCTTTGCTTTCCACGATGAAACTATCAACAAAATCCTTCATACGCATATCCATCCATATGCGATTAAATGTTGTGTTTGCGAGCAAACCAGACCGAAGCTTGACATTTCTGCATCATTGTAGGAGTACACAATGCCAACTCTAAACTGAAACCATGGAACCCATGTCCTTGCCACATAGTCGGAATCGAGTAGCTCGTGATCTGTCTTGTCTCAATAATAATAATAATAATTGTTGAGTTTTGGGTTTATAGTTTAAGGTTTAGGATTTTGAGGTTATGACTTATGGTTTTAGGGTTAGGGTTAAATTATTTTTAATTAAAATATGATGAAATTAAAATAATATGTAAATAATAAGGTTTAAATTTATTTTTTCTCGAATTAGGACAAAATAGTTTTAATGTGCAAATATGGAGGATTAAATGTGTTATTATACAAAATATTTTAACTGTCACTTCACCCTTTTAACAATTGTTAATAGGTCATTGACCAATTTGGAGCAAAACTAAAAGTTTAATGATAACATTGAAGCAATTGACAGTTTCATTACCAAATTGAATAATTTATCAAAGTTCAGTTACCCATTTGTGTACTTTACCCAAAAAGAAAAAATATCTAAAAAATAATATAGAACTTGTTTTTCTACATTTTATTCTAAAAAAAGAATAATAACACTTTCGGTCTAATGGTTTCAAAAATAATTCAAATAGTTAATAGTACATAACGGTACATATGATTAGTGGTACATATCAGTACATGACATTTATTGTAGAATCATCCATTAAACATATATAACACATCCTTTCATTATTAAACTGGTCCTCTTTGATTTATATATATATATATATATATATATATATATATATATATCACATCTACAAGCACTTTAGTTTTAGGGTTTAAGGACTTATTTTAGGATGTAAAAATTAGGGGTTTAAGTCTAGTAGTTTGGAATTTAGTGATTGTGAATAGAATTTAATGTTTAGGGTTAGAATTTAGGGTTTATACATTCAAAATCTAAATTCTCAACATATTATCTTAAAATATAAACTTAGCCTATAAGCCCTAAATCCTAACCCTAACCCCTAAGTTATAACCATTATCCCTAAATTCTAGGCACATCCACAACCGCCAGTGTATTGGATATAAATCCATATTGGATAATTATTTGATACACTAGCGGTAGAAACTAAAAGTTTCCGCAAGCACCTTAGTTCTAGGATTTAAGGATTTAGTTTAGGGTGTAAAATTTAGGGGTTTAGGTTTAGTAGTTTGGAATTTTGGGATTATGAATAAAATTTAGTGTTAGGGTTAAAATTTAGGGTCTATACGTTCAAAACCTAAATCCTCAACATGTTATCTTAAAACCTAACCTTAACCTCTAAACCCTAAATCCTAACCATAACTGTTGAGTGGATCGAAAGGTCGAAATGAACCAAGAGGGGGTGAATTGGATTTTTAAAGGTTTAGGTGGTGGAAATTGCAAATTAAAAAAATAGACAAGGAATTTTAGAGTGGTTCAAGTTCCAAATGAACTCTACATCCACTACCTTAGCTTCACTAAGGATTTGCAACAATTCCACTAGTTGCTCTTCCCCTTTTCTAGGCTAAGGAGGCAACCCTTACAATTTTCGGTTAAATTTTCTATCCAAAATTTAACCCAATCCTCACACAAAGAGAACAAAGAGTTTGATGGCTAAGATAGTATCTCTTAATACAAATTGTAGCCCAATTACAAGCACTCAACCCAATTGAAAAAGATAAGAATTAAAATTACAATTGGGGTTTCTAGACAATATTGGGATTTAGGCACAAATGCTTGGATTTGATGTTTGGATGTTTGCTTTTGGATTAATAGTTGTTACTGGAGCTTTTAGAGGTCCCTTTTGTACATTCTCATTGATTTCTAGCCGTTGTGGTTGTTGCATTCATCAATAGAGCCGTTGGGGGTGTTATCTCACCTCCACAAATGCAGTCTGCAACCACCCGTTTCGGAACGCGGGAACATGTTTCGAAACGGACCAAAATAGAAAGAGTCGTTAGGGAGCATTTAAGAGCCCGTTTCGAAAGGGATTGAACTCGTTTCGAAACACTTTTGCCATTGTCAAGGGTCGTTTCGAAACGTCTTGAACTCGTTTCGAAACACCTTAACGGTTTCTGAAAAATCAGTTAAAAACTTTGAAACGGTCATATTTTTCAAATCAAAATGAAGAACCGTTTCGAAAAACTTGAAGTCGTTTCGATACGGGTTCTCTATGTTCTAAAGCCGTTTCGATACCCGTTTCGGAACAAGGGTTGGCAGTGGTGAAAACGTTTCGAAACACCTTAGGCCGTTTTGAAACAGGGACTCGAAAAACATTGTTTCGGCTTTAAGAACACTCAGAAAATATTTAGAAATCTTAGTTTTTAACTTAGGCAGATTCTTTAAATCATATGGGGATGTTTGAGGACTTAAAAATTCGTTTTGACATTTTCAATTTAGTCCTTATGTTATTTAGTTATATCAAAATTAAAATATCGGTTTCACAATCTCCCCCTTTTTGATATAACAACACCAAAGTTAGAATTTTTAAGAGTTTTGAAAATTTTGAACACATTCTAACTCCCCCTTAATTTAAGATAGGTTTTTAAAGTTTTAAAAAGGTTTTAACTTTGAATTTCAAGTTTTAAAACTTAAAAACACTTTAAACATTTAAAACGAATTTTTGGCTCTTAAATTTCTTCTTCCCCTTTTTGTTAGATCAAAAATAATAAACAAGGCTCATAGAGAAGAGAAAGGGTTAGTACCAATAAGCATTAAGTAATAAGCAACAATAATATTAATTCATAAAATTAAAATATCTAAAATATAAATCAACATTAAATTCAAAGCATAATCCCAAATAAGATCAAAAGCATAGGTTCCTAAAACATAATGAAACATAAAGATGCAAACTTAATCCTAAAATGCATAGATAATATGATATGATATGAATATCCTAGGCCTCGTCATCACCATCATCATCTGAAGTCTCATCATCGCTCTTGACTTGAGAACGGCGAAACTTCATCCATTGGCTATAGAAGGTAGAGAAGGACAAATCCATGTTCGAGTGGGAAGTCTCAAGGGATTGGAGTCGATCCTCTACATTTTGCAAGCGAGTGTTGATGGCACCAAAACCCGAAGCCATGTTAGTGTCCATGGCATTGAACCGCTCGGTAATGAGAGCCATAAGAGCTTCATTGTTTCCAACTTGAGCTCGTGGTTGAGGTTTAACGAGAGGAGGAGGAGGAGGTGCGGCTCAACCAACACGTTCCCAAACATTGTTCACATAGTGAAAACCGGACTTGCGGAGAGAGGACTCACCAATTTTTGACTTGCGGGGTTCCGGAGAGTTGTAGGTGCAATCGAGTCCAATCTTGCTAAAGATGTGACTTAAGATCGTGCCATAAGTAAAGGATTTCAAAGCATCGGTGTCAATGAGCTTAACATTGTTAACCATCTCGGCAAATATGATCTTAGCAACATTAGGGCGCTCACCACGACGGAAACATTCAAGCCAAAAGTAGTCAACTTGACGGATATGAGAATATTTACCTCCGGAGGGGCGAAGGAACCATGAAACCATCAAGTGGAGAAAACGATCGTGCGCATCCAAAGTAAGCACTTGACCGGTATTAGTACCAAAGTGACGTTCATTCTCAATTCCTTCATCCTTAAGGGAAAAAGTATACTCCAAGAGAGAGACATTAACAACAAACTTTTTCCCTAAAATATAAGATTCAATCCCAACAACCTCGGTGTTTGTTTCATCATTAATAAGCTGAGCATTGGAATAAAAGATAAGTACCATGTGTTTGTAGCAAATATCCAGGATTCTTAACAAAGGAAGAAGATCCCATTCGCTCAAACGCTCGAGGTAACGGAAAAGAAATCGCTCGGAGTTAAGGAATTCGAGATCAATCACACGCTCACGACGAACTTTGTAGTCCTTGACATATTTGAAACGAGCTCGCATCTCTGGAGTTCGAAGAGATTTTTGAAAGAGCTGAGCGAGATTCGGACGCATACTCGAGTCACCGGTTTGAACGGACTTACACTTTTTGTTAACATTCTCTGACATCCTAAAAACATTAAGCAAGCAAGTTTTAAAAAATTAAGTGTATGCATAGATTTCTAAATTCAATCCAATGATAAATCCCACTGAGGTTTTTTTTAAAAAAATTAAAACAAAAACAAAAATTTTAAAAGAAAAACAGTAAAAGAAAATACGAGTAAATTTTTTTATATTCGAATAAGAAAATTTAAGATTTTGAATTTTTTTTTACAAGATATGAAAAACCCAAGCATAAAAACATATAAACTAGACAAAAATAAAATTTTCTAACCTAAGATTCGAACATAAATTGAAGGAAAAAGAAAAAGAGGAAAAAATACCTTAGTTTGGGATTTTGGATGAATGGATGAAAATCCTTGCACAATGTTGATGAATCTTGCTTAGACTAGAGTTTTAGAGAAAAACCTCTCAAGATTTGGTGAAAAACAAAGAGGTTTAGAGGGTTTTTATAGGGAAAAATTCGGGCTAGGGTTTTTAGGGTTTGGGAGAGTGTTAATTTAAAGTAAACTTTATCATTAAAAGCCCTACTTAAAGTTGTCCGCGAAACCGTTTCGGAACGATCTTGACCGGCTCGAAACGCGAGCACGAGAGTTTGACCGTTTTTAGAATTCCAGCTGACCGTTTCGATACGAGGTTGATCGTATCGAAGCCCCGTTGACTCGTATCGAAACTTGTTTCGATACACCCCTTGGCAGTAGCCAAAACGTTTCGAAATATTTTTGAGGCGTTTCGAAACGCCCTTCTCTTAGACATGATTTTAAAGCATCCGTATCGAAACAGGTTGACCCGTTTCGATACACCTAGGCCTGGAAGTGTAGATGAGGCTCTAAAAGTGCAGAAAATTGAGTTTTTCTAAGGCCTAACTTGCATGAATGACATGAATGAGTAGGCAAAACATATGTAAACATAAACATACTCCCCCTAGCTATAGGCATGGATGAAATTAGGAGTCAAAATACATAAACATGTCATTTCACAAGATCAAGCAATTTTAAGCACAAAAGAGGTCCTAAAAGGTCAAGATATGCTAGCTAGACCTAACTCTCTCCTAAGGGACCAAAAACGCTCTTTGTCTAAAGGTTTTGTAAATATGTCCGCTAATTGATTTAAGGTGTCTACATACTCTATAACCACATCTTCTTTAAGGACATGATCTCTAATGAAATGATGCCTTATTTCTATGTGTTTGGTTCTAGAGTGTTGGATGGGATTTTTTGTTAAACATATAGCACTTGTGTTGTCACATTTTAGGGGTATGGTTTCAACTTTAATTCCATAATCTAAGAGTTGTTGCTTCATCCAAATGACTTGAGCACAACAACTCCCTAAGGATATGTACTCGGCTTCGGTAGTAGATAAGGCTACACTATTTTGTTTCTTAGAGAACCAAGATATGAGCATACTACCTAGGAATTGACAAGTTCCCGAAGTACTTTTCCTATCGATTTTGCAACCCCCATAATCCGCATCTGAATAAGCATGAAGGTTGAAGGTGGAGTCTCTAAGGTACCAAAGACCTAAACAAGGAGTATCTCTAAGGTACCTAAAGATTCTCTTAACGGCTATAAGGTGAGACTCTCTAGGACTAGCTTGAAACCTAGCACACAAGCAAACACTAAACAAGATATCTGGTCTACTTGCGGTAAGGTAAAGCAATGATCCAATCATAGAACGGTAAAGTTTAGAGTCAACACACTTACCTCCTTCATCTTTGTCAAGCTTTGTAGATGAGCTCATAGGTGTGGCTTGATGCTTTGCATTCTCCAAGCCAAACTTCTTGAGCATATCCTTTATGTACTTTGCTTGATTGATGAAGGTACCATCCTTCTTGTGCTTGATTTAGAGTCCCAAAAAGAATGAGAGCTCCCCTATCATGCTCATCTCGAATTCACCTTGCATTAGCTTAGCAAACTCTTGACAATGACATTCGTTAGTAGAACCAAAAATAATATCATCAACATAAATTTGAACTACTAAGATGTCATTTTTATACATTTTTATAAAAAGTGTAGTGTCCACCTTACCTTTTTCAAAACCTTTTTCAATTAAAAAGTTTGAGAGTCTTTCATACCAAGCTCTAGGAGCTTGCTTTAAACCATAAAGAGCTTTAGTGAGTTTGAAAATATGATTTGGAAATTTTGAATCTTCAAAACCCGGTGGTTGTTCCACATACACTTCCTCATTTATAAAACCATTTAAAACACATTTTTTACATCCATTTGAAAAAGCTTGAAATTATGATAACATGCATATGCAAGCAACATCCTAATGGCTTCCATTCTAGCTACGGGTGCATAGGTTTCATCAAAATCTATTCCCTCTTCTTGAGTGTAACCTTGTGCTACTAGTCTAGCTTTATTTCTCACAATGTTACCACTCTCATCTAGCTTGTTCCTAAAGACCCATTTAGTTCCTATGGTAGATTGATTACTAGCCCTATCAACTAATGTCCAAACGTTACTTCTCTCAAATTGATTTAACTCTTCTTGCATAGCTATAATCCAAAAGTCATCTTTCAAAGCTTCTTTAATATTCTTAGGCTCTATACATGAGATAAATGCAACATGATTCATTAATCTAAGAGAAGATCGAGTGATTACCCTCTTGGATGGATCACCCAAGATTTCACCATTTTTGACATAGTTGAACTCCCTTGGGTAGCTCACTTCCTTTTCCTCAAGAGCCAAGTCCTTCAAGACTTCAAGAGGTGGATCTTGTGTGTCCTCTTCTTTAGTTGTTGGAATCTCATCCTCCTTTGAAGTTTGTCCTCCATCAAAGGCACTTATGATTCCTACATCATCATCATCACAAGAATCCTTCCTTGGAAGGAGGTTATCATCGAATACAACATGAATAGATTCTTCTACTACTAAAGTTCTTTTGTTAAATACTCGATAGGCTTTAGAGGTTAAAGAGTAACCTATGAAAATAGCTTCATCACTTTTTGCATCAAATTTATCTAAGTTGTCTTTTCCATTATTTAAAACAAAACACTTGCAACCAAAAGGGTGAAAATAGCTAATGTTAGGCTTTTTAGATTTTAAAATCTCAAAAGGTGTTTTCTTTAAAATTGGCCTAATCATTACTCGATTAACAATATAGCAAGCGGTGTTTGTGGCTTCCGCCCAAAAATATTTAGGTAAATTATTTTCACAAAGCATAGTTCTAGCCATTTCTTGCAAAGTTCTATTTTTCCTCTCAACTACCCCATTTTGTTGAGGAGTTCGAGGAGCTGAAAAATTGTGGCTAATACCATTTTCATTAAAAAATTCTTCAAACCCTAAATTTTGAAACTCGGTTCCATGATCACTTCTAATATGTGAAATTCTAAGTTTAAGATCATTTTGGGTTAGTTTTGAAAATGTGATGAATTTTTCCAAAGCCTCATCTTTAGTACTTAAAAATATAACCCAAGTAAATCTAGAAAAATCATCAACAAGTACAAATGCATAAGACTTACCACCCAAGCTCATAGTCCTAATTGGTCTAAATAAATCCATATGGATTAGTTGTAAACATCTACTTGTAGAAACATCATTAATGGATTTAAAGGAAGACTTATGTTGTTTACCCTTAGAGCATGCATCACAAATTTTATCATTTGAAAATTTTATCTTGGGTAAACCTCAAACTAGATTAAGGGAAACTAGTTTTTCTAAAACACTAATGCTAGCATGTCCTAGTTTTCTATGCCACAACCATGCATCATTTTCATTTTGTGCTACTAAGCATGCATGAGATGTATGAATGTCATCTAGATGCACCATATATATGTTCCCTATGCGATGACCTATGAGCATAATATTATTAGATTTAATGTCTACAATTTTGCATCCATTTTTATCAAATAAAACATTAAATCATTTATCACACGATTGACTTATGCTCAATAAGTTGTGTTTAAGACCATCGACATACAAGACATTTTCAATGAGAATAGTAGAGTGATTACCTATGGAGCCAATACCTTTAATGTGGCCTTTGGAGTTGTCACCAAATGTTACTACTCCTCCACTTTTTGGCTTTAGATCCATGAATCTACTCTTGTCTCCGGCCATATGCCTTGAGCATCCACTATCAAGGTACCATGAGTTTTGACTTTGTGTTTTGGCCTTGTAGCAATGCTCCCCCTACAAACAAAGATATTAGCTTTTGTTTTTGGTACCCAAATCATTTTGGGTCCATGAGTGTTAGCTCCCAAAACCTTGGTTCCCTTAGGAATCCAAAATGACATAGCAATAATATTATTAGATTTTACAAGTTCCTTAGGAACCCATACACTTCTAATTCTTTTAGTCCTACTATGTCTAGGAAAGCTACCTTGTTTGTAGTAGTTAGTCTTTTTCTTAGGTTGGTTTGTTCTAGAAGATTCATCTATTTCATGCTTGACACTACCAACATTTTTAAAAGACTTTTTGAGCTCATTTAGCTCATCCAACACCTTTTGGTGTTCACTATTACATTGAGACAAAAGATTATTAAGGTCAACATTTTCATCTTGAAAAAATTTTAGTTCATCTTTCAACCCTAATATCTTTTTCTCAAATTTTGAATTAGCTTGAGAGAGTGAGTCATTTTTCTCATTTAGTTCCAAAATAATTTTCTTATTCCTAATGACCGACTCTTTGTATTTCTCAACTAATTCATCATAGACCTCTTGTAACTCATCATATGCATCATTCAATTCATCATATGTAAAATCTAAAGTTGATGAGTTAGAGGTTACCATGGAGGAATCTTCCTCAAGTGCCATGAGGCAAAGGTTGGCCACTTCTTGTTCGTCATCACTCCAAATAGCAAGCTTGGCTTTGAGCTTCTTCTTCTTCTCAAAGCCCTTCTTCTTGAGTTGAGGGCACTCTGAACGTATGTGGCCGGGTTGTTTGCACTCGAAGCAAATGGTTTGATCCCTTGCTTATTCTTTGTTCTTTCCTTTGAAGTCCATTTTTCTTTGGATTTTTCTTCCCCGGTTGGACCTCATAAAATGTGAGAATCGTTTGGCTATCAGAGCCAATTCTTCTAGCTCATCCTCCTCACTAGAAGAGCTCTCCTCATGTAGTGAATCTTTGAGAGCTATTCCTATCTTCTTCTTCTTTTCAACCTCTAGCTTTTCTACTCTTTTCTCTTCTTTCTTCTTCTCTTCTTCCCTTCCTTGCTTCATAATCTCATGAGTAAGGAGAGAACCCACAAGCTCATCAAGCTTTAAAGTCTTCAAATTTTTAGCTTCTATGATGACGGTTCTCTTCCCATCCCAAGATTCGGGAAGTGAATAGAGTAGCTTCCGGACGAGCTTATCTTCCGGTATGATCTCTCCAAAACCTTTGAGCCCATTGACTATGGTGGAGAACCGATCAAACATCTTGGACACCGTCTCATCGGGCTCCATCTTGAAATTTTCATAACTAAGATTGAGAATTCCAATATTAGTTTCTTTGACATCATTGGTTCCCTCATAGGTAGTCTCAAGAGTGTCACACACTTCTTTGGCACTCTCAATGGATGATACTTTGGAATAGATGTCCGGGCCGAATGAACAAAAGAGCATGTGGAGAGCTTTGTCATTTACTTGAATCTTTCTCCTTTCTTCTTCACTCATCTCGACCTTTTTCTTCAAAACCATCTTGCCTTCACTATCTTGCTTCAATGGAATATAAGGTTCATCTTCAATGACATCCCAAACTAAGTAGTCATTGGACTTGATGAAGAGACGCATTCTATTCTTCCAAAAAGAATAGTTGTCACCATTGAAGAATCGAGGCTTTGTAGTGGATTAAGACTCATACATGCCCGAACCGGAGGTTGAATCCATCTCTTGATATTTGATGATCACACTCTTCCTAGGAACTTCTCTTGTGGTTGTTAATCCTCAAAGAGGTAGGCTCTGATACCAATTGTTGAGTGGATCGAAAGATCGAAATGAACCAAGAGGGGGTGAATTGGATTTTTAAAGGTTTAGGTGGTGGAAATTGCAAATTAAAAAGATAGACAAGGAATTTTAGTGTGGTTCAAGTTCTAAATGAACTCTACATCCACTACCTTAGCTTCACTAAGGATTTGCAACAATTACACTAATTGCTCTTCCCCTTTTCTAGGCTAAGGAGGCAACCCTTACAATTTTCGGTTAAATTTTCTACCCAAAAATTTAACCCAATCCTCACACAAAGAGAACAAAGAGTTTGATGGCTAAGATAGTATCTCTCAATACAAATTGTAGCCCAATTACAAGCACTCAACCCAATTGAAAAAGATAATAATTAAAATTACAATTGGGGTTTCTAGACAATATTGAGATTTAGGCACAAATGCTTGGATTTGATGTTTGGATGTTTGCTTTTGGATCAATAGTTATTGCTGGAGCTTTTAGAGGTCTCTTTTATACATTCTCATTGATTTCTAGCCGTTGTGGTTGTTGCATTCATCAATAGAGCCGTTGGGGTGTTATCTCACCTCCATAAATGCAGTCTGCAACCACTCGTTTCGGAACGCGGAAACCTGTTTCGAAACAGACCAAAATAGAAAGAGTTGTTGGGGTGCATTTAAGAGCCCGTTTTGAAATAGATTGAACTCGTTTCGAAACACTTTTTCCACTGTCCAGGGTCATTTCGAAACGTCTTGAACTCGTTTCGAAACACCTTAACGGTTTCTGAAAAATCAGTTTGAAACTTTGCAACGGTCATATTTCTCAAATCAAAATGAAGAACCGTTTCGAAACATTTGAAGTCGTTTCGATACGAGTTCTCTATGTTCTAAAGTCGTTTCGGAACAAGGGTTGGCAGTGATGAAAACGTTTCGAAACGCCTTAGGCTGTTTTGAAACAGGGACTCGAAAAACATTGTTTCGGCTTTAAGAACACTTAGAAAATATTTATAAATCTTAGTTTTTAACTTAGGCAGATTCTTTAAATCATATGGGGATGTTTGAGGATTAAAAATTCGTTTTGACATTTTCAATTTAGTCCTTAGGTTATTTAGTTATATCAAAATTAAAATATCGGTTTCACAATAACCCCTAAATTATAACCATTATCTCTAACTTCTAAACCCATACACCTAAACCTTACACCCTAAACTAAGTTTATAAACCCTAAAACAAAAGCGCTTGTAGAAACTAAAAGTTTCCACCGCACGTGTATTGGATATAAATCCATATTGGATAATTATTTGATACATTGGAGTGCCTTAGTTTTAGGGACTTAGTTTAAGGTGTAAAATTTAGGGGGTTAAGTTTAGTGGTTTAAAATTTGGGGATTGTGAATAGAATTTAGTGTATAGGGTTTATAGGTTCAAAACCTAAATCCTTAACATATTATCTTATAACCTAAACTTAACCTCTAAACCCTAACCCCTAAATTCTAACCATTATCCTTAAATTCTAAGCCTCGTACACCCTAAACTAAGTCTCTAAACCCTAAAACAAAAGCACTTATGGAAACTAAAAGTTTTCACAGCCAGTGTATTGGATATAAATCCATATTGGATAATTATTTGATACACTAACGGTGGAAACTAAAAGTTTCCACAAGCACCTTAGTTTTAAGGTTTAGGGACTTAGTTTATGGTGTAAATTTTAGGGGTTTAAGTTTAGTAGTTTGGAATTTAGGGATTGTTAATAGGATTTAATGTTTATGGTTAGAATTTAGGGTTTATAGGTTCAAAACCTAAATCCTCAACATATTATCTTAAAACCTAAACTTAACCTCTAAACCCTAAATTCTAACTATTATCCTTAAATTCTAAGCCACCACACCTAAACTTTACACCATAAACTAAATCTCTAAACCCTAAAACAAAGGCGCTTGTGGAAACTAAAAGTTTCCACCGCCGGTTTATTGGATATAAATTCATATTAGATAATTATTTGATATATTGGCAGTGGAAACTAAAAGTTTCCACAAGCGCCTTAATTTTAGGGTTTATAGACTTAATTTATGGTATAAAATTTAGGGGTTTAGGTTTAGTAGTTTGGAATTTATGGATTGTGAATAGAATATAGTGTTTAAGGTTAAAATTTAGGGTTTATAGGTTCAAAACCTAAATCCTCAACATATTATCTTAAAACCTAAACTTAACCTCTAAACCTTAAATCCTAATTCTAACCCCTAAACTTTAACCATTATCCCTAAATTCTAAGCCTCTATACCTAAACCCTAAACCCTAAACTAATTCTCTAAACCCTAAAACAAAGGCACTTGTCATGGACGGAGCCACAATTTGGGGTTGGGGGCAAACTATAAATGTTTAAAAGTGAGGGGGCAAATTTATAAACAAACCAATTTCTAAAGAAAATTAAATAGGGGGACAAAGGTGTATATATCACATATCTCTTTATTTAATCCAATTGAATAAATTGTTTCCTACCAACAACCAGTCGACTTAGTGGAATAAGGTGTTAGGTCGCTTAAGAAATGTTAGAGGTTTGATCTTTGATGTTGTTAATGGAAAAAACTAGATTGAGAGGGTTGTTCCCATATTAAATCTCTTCAAACTTTAATCTGTCAATAAATTGTATACCGATGATTAAATAAAAATTATTTCCGTATCATTACACCAGACTTGTTCTGTAGCGGCGCTTTTTGTTGTGTTTTAGTAACAAACGTCGCGAATAGTTCACTTATATCGGCGTTTAATATACAATCGCCACAAAGTGAAACATTTTGTGGCGTTTTGGATAAACGCCGCTGTAGGAAAACAATCAGTGGCGTTTTTTGAGTAAAACGTCGCAATGAGTATGGTTTTAGTGGCATTTTTTATTATCACAAACGCTGCCATAGATATAGTGTTGGTGGCATTTTGCAGAAAACACTGTTGTAGGAAAATAATTAGTGTCGTTTGTTCAAGTAAACGCCGCAATAGTTGTCAGTTTCGTGGCGATTAATGGAAAACGCCGCAATAGGTGTCAGTTTCGTGGCGATTAATGGAAAACACCGCAATAAGTAAAGAAATAGGTTTTGTTGTAGTGGCGTTTGATATCATAAACGCCGCTATAGGTATTGCTTTAGTGGTGTTTGATATAATAAACGATGCGATAGATATTGCATTTGTGGCGTTTGATATCATAAACGTCGTGATAGGGGAAAAGGTGAAACTCACCGTTTTGCCCATTATATCGCCTCGAATCTATCAAACCCCCCCTAAATCTATTAATCTCAGATATTTCCCCCCAAATCTATCGTCCCTAACTTCTGCTCCCTCTTCGTCGTGCGGTGACTGTCGATCTTGGGCGTTTCAGTCGCCTTGCCTTCGCCGTCTCACATGATCCTCAATTATAACCCAAAATCTCCAATTTTCCCTTCATCGACTCTCAATCTCTCACGCCATTTCACTCTCAATCGGCTCTCAGTCTCTCATCTCCATCAGTCAAGCGACCTTTATCGGCGGTGAGTTTTTGTTCCTGCTCGCATCGTCATCTTAATCGGCTTGCAATCCCTAACCTTTTGACGGTCCTGCCAGTGAGCATTCTGACAATTTTGAGTTTGTCTTTATTTTTCCTTTTGCTTGTTAATTGTTAGTGAGCATCCCTAACTTTTGTTTGTTAATTGTTAATGAATAACTTTTAGATTTTTTTATATGAGTTTATTTATATTTCTTGGTTTCACATCACTGATTGATGGTTAATGAAAGTCGAAGCATGTGCTACTTTTAGAAATAAAGGTTGTATGTCTGTGAAAGATTGGATTTGCCATTTAATCAAGCAGCGTCTGTTTCTTCTTCAAGTATAAAAATGAATGAAACAATAGTTCTCAATAGCTTCTTTGCTTTAGCTATTTTTTTAAAATAATGTAGGAGACTGATATTAGCTTTGATGGGCTATATTCTACATATATAAAATATTAATTAGTCTTTTGGAGTTATGTGATTTATGCAAAGAATAAATTTGATTCTATAGTATTAGCAATTAACATGCGAAATGGATATTACAGAAATACAAAATGGATATGAGTTGGATAGATTTGTCAAGGGTAAGCGCCGACTATCGAAATGGAGTAGAAACTTTTCTAAATTTAGCTTTTGTGAATGTAAGCCAAAAGAATATGAAAACTGACTTTATAACAATGTAATAAGATTTATATCTTAACTTATTAATTTGTAATGTTGTTACTTCTAAATTGTTGTCAGATACATTCATTAATAGTATTGTTATCTCTAATTACTAAAATTGTTTTTTGTTTATTGCAGATATTATGCCTAGGGGAAAATTAAGTGATCTGCGGGTTGTTCAAGTTTGACGAGCGGAGGAAGTAACAAATAATGAAGATTTGTCTGATGTTGGATCTTCACAAGTTCCAGAAACAGTTCAGAATGTAGAAATTGAAGGTAATGTTCAACAATTTATTTGAAAGCCAACTGTTTGTTATTATTGACTTCATTTTAAAAATATTACTGGATTATTTCGTATATAGCTAGAAATGGTTGAAGGCTCAAGACTAGAGGGCGCAGGACATTGAATGAATTATACAATCTTCCTGCTGGGGGTCGCGTAAAAGTTTCAAGAAACGATGTCAGCCAACCTATTGAGGCACAAGCAGGTGTTCTGGGCAGTTACTTAGGCATTGTTGCACGCAATACTTCAATTTTGCCGATTAATTATGAGTCATGGCGTCATATGCCGAATAGTAACAAAAACCAGGCTTTAGATCTTGTTAAGGTAATAATAACATTTTAATAGATATTCCTTTACAGTTCAATAGTAATATTGATATTTACTTTGATTGTGTAATTTGTAGGATAAATTTTCTTTGGAGGTCTCAGACGATTATGTGAAGCATACATTGGGAAAAAATGGAGAGACAATAAGAGCTTTTTGAAAATGACATATTTCAAGAATAATCTCAACCTTCAAGAGAAGCTGCAAAATGTCCCACCAGAAATTCTCTGATATTAATAGGAAGATGCAGTTATGTTTTGGAGTTCAACAAAAGGAGAGGTACGTTTGATGCATTTAAAAAAATAATATTATGTTATTATAATATTGGTTTTATACGTAATGCAAATTTTAGATTGTAGGATCGAGAGCACATTGGAGTTGCTAGCAAACAATAACAGAAGTTTACTCACAATGCTGGGTCGAAGAGTTTTTCTCGTATAGCTAATGACGAGGTATTATTTTTTAATTACTGATTAGTTTTTAATGTATGTTTTTTGTAAGTATTAATTTCTATTATACGTTGTAGCAAGTTACAACTGGCACTAGCGTTAGACAGATAAAGTTCTTTGACATTACACACAAAAAAAGGATGGCTCTCCTATGACTTCCGAATCTGCAAAAATTATGGTATATTCATTGGACAAAAAAATTATATTATGTTATATGTATATCAATAGTATAACGTTTGAATTCGTTATATAATGTTAATTTATTACCAGGAGAAATTGAGGGAAAAGAGATAGAGTATAAAGCTACGGCTTCAACTAATGGTTCTGCTAATATGGATAAGATTGAAATCAAGTTATTGTTGATGTTTTGAGTCCTGAAAGACATGGTCGGGTTCCCTGTCAAGGATCATTCATTACCCCGACAAAATATTTTGGATATAACTCGTTTCAGTACATGTCATCACAGAGCCAGTCTTCTCAGGAAGAAATTAATCGTTTAAAACAACAGTTAACTCAATTTCAAGCCGAGGTAGAAGCGAGAGAAGCTGAGAGAGAAAGGAGGGAAGCAGCGAGAGAAGCTGAGATGGTAGCGAGAGAAGCTGAGATAGCAACGAAAGAAGCTGAGAGAGAAGCAACATATCAGAATCTCCAAAGGCAATTTTAAGAAATGATGGCGATGTTAAGGCAGAACCAACCAAAGAATTCGTCGTCTTAGTTGATTTTATGTTCGTTCATGTGTGAATTCAACTGATTTTTAGAATTTGTTGATACAAATTTGGGTAGTTTGTAGTTTATAAAATGTAGTATGGAGAAGCAGTAAGCTTAGCAACGTTTGTCTGAATAAAACACCACTAAAAATTAGCAACATATCGCGGAGTTTGTTGGAAAAATGCCACTATTACAAGATTATTAGCGGCATTTTAAAGAAAAAAACGCCACAATAAATCGCAACTTTTTTGCGGCGTTTGGTTGAAAATGCCGTTATAGAGGCCTCATTGTCGGCATTTAGGTTACCAAACGCCGCTACAGAAGAGTCTTTGCCGGCGTTTGAAATTACAAACGCCGCTATAGAGCAAATATCTATCGCAGCGTTTGGAAAAACAAACGCCGCTAGAGAATAGTCTTTCCCATCATTTGAAAGTGAAAACGCCGCCAAAGATCAAAATCTATCGCGGCGTTTTTTTAAACAAAAGCGTCGCTAAATATTGCGGCGGTGCTTCTAGCGGTGCTTCTTCTAGCGCCACAAGTGTTTTTAGCGGCGCAAAAAATCGCCGCTATAGGCCTAAAAAACGCCGCGAAAAACATGTTCTGATGTAGTGTATTTAACCCTTTTTAAAAAAGCAACCCTTAAATAAATCACCTGAACAAAGATGAGTTGGCCTCGATTCAATGCTCGATGAAAATTGGTTAGATTCATGTAGATATTTTCATTTGCAAAAACCTTTAAAAGACAACAATCTCTACGACGAGTGGTTAAAGCTCTCAATTGGCACTCTCCCCTTTCTCTTAGGTTGTGAGTTCTAAATCCATTAGAAAAAAAAAATCTCTTTCCCTCCCACTAAGTACAAATTGTTCAAAAAAAATTTAAAAGAATATCTTGAATCATTTGGAAAACAATATGAAGCCCATTAACAAGAAGCCTAGTTAAGAAAATGTCGTTTTTTTTATAAATCTTAAATCTAATATTAATCTTACCTAGAGAGGAAGAGAAAGGTGACTTCAAAAGAATGAAAGAAATTATTTTTAGTGGATCTAGAACTCATGGTCTAAGAAAATACGAGGAAAAAATAAACAGTTTGGTCAACCAACCATATATACTGGTCAAATATGCTTGCTAAACAAAATGTCTTCTCAAAGACAGCTTAATGGTTAAATTTTTTAGGATTTTATTCAATATATTATTATGCACGGAACTTTTAGATTTCATAAATAGACTTAAAAACTGGGTAGGTGGCCTTGAACACCCTCTGCCCAAATAAAAAAATATTAAAAAAACACAGGGGAGGGGATGTGTTTTAATTTCGATTATGCTATTTGTCCGTATAGGAGGAAAAATTGTTAGATAAACATGATTTATACGTTATTTGTAATCTCAGTTAATAAAATTTATTTATTTCTTTTATCAAATTGATTATGCTATTAATCCATCTAAAACCAACTGAATTTGTCAAATTGATTTGATATAATCATCCTAAGAAAATACATCTTTAACAAATTTAGGGTTTTAAATTTGAACCCACTCTTGACAATATCTCCCGTATTATGACATATTTGTGTGGAAGCGTCAAAGTTCAAACTTCCAGCACCAGGGTTGGATTAGTGGTCGCTGAGGGTACATTAACTTTTCTAAAAAAAATAAGTCCGAAATCTAATCAAGCACACGTCGGTTGTACTGGGGAGTTTGATAGCTTCCCTACCAATTAAATTCAACCCACTGCCCATGAAAGAAAACCCACGTCGGCAGTCAAAAGTTTACGGCCATCATCATCGCCAAAGCTCAAAAAAACTTGGTCAAAGTCTTCCAAACCCATTTCTAACAACTACTGAGTCCAAGGAAATGGCATCTATATAAGCTTCACCATTTCACTCTCAAATCACCTACTCCGCAATATGCAGTTGACCTTTGAGAAACAAACTACTCAAGGTTTAGAAACTCCGGGAACGGCCGGAGATGCAACGGAGGAGAATTGGAGTCATGGAAGGAATTACATGCCGGCAGTGTCGTCGTCGTCTCCTAGACCTCGACGGTGTACGTGTTTGAACCAACCGGGTTCAGCACCGTGTAGCAGGCATGGTTACATGTTGCCAAGGCAGAGCATGAGGAGATACAGCGGTAACAAAGAGATAATAAGGAGGGCTATAACTCCACCCAACCGAAAGATGACACTACGGTGGTGGAACTTCCGGCCAACACCAAGCAGGCTTTCTAACATGTCCGTGGCTTAAGTTGCAGGTTTTGTTTTTTACCATAGATCCAAGAATATAATTAGAGAGTATATGTAAATGATTTGATTGTGTTGTCTGGAATTTCAACGTGTTCTTTGTTTTATTTTTTCATGGGAAACTTCAAAATCAAATCCCAGAATATTTAGTATTACACTTTGGGGCAGAACCAATAATTCCTCTCCCAAATATGGTATGGAGTACAATTCAGCTTCCACTAAAACTCGCTGATGTTCATCTAGAAAGATTTAAACACAAGTTGCAATGTCCTTACAGTTTATAACCACTGGTTTTGGAATCAAATTCCATCCCAATAACTTATGTTTAGGCATGAGCGGTTTAAAGATTTACGGGCCCTGTTCAGTTTACTAAACGATGTTTTTTAATTTATAATTTCAAAAATATATAAGGTTTTTTTTTAAAAAAATATTTTTATCTTAATAAAATATATATTATGGGGACCTCTTTAAAGTCATTTTTATTTTCTTGAGGCCCTGTATGATCGCTCACCTCCTACATGTCCTAAACCCCAAATGTATTTAGGTCTACATTATACACGTTTAAGTGAGTATCGAAGATGAGCATATATTTTTACGGCTGTTTGACCAAAATGAGGATCCCAAATTGCATGAGCAATCAGTCTTACATGTAAAGGATCATGTGCACATGCCTCAAAATTTTCCTGCCAAGCTACATGAAACAGATTTTCGGAAGTCCACAAAAAAATTATTGTTAATTGCCCGAAGTGATAAGCAAAAATATTCTAATAAAGACGTTCCTCAGTAATATCATCATGACTCTCAAAATCATGCGCGATAGCAATACCAATTCAAATACGACGAGTAGTGGGGACCTGAGCTAATCCTTGGCTAAACCTTGAAAATTTCAATGTCATAATGCCTTCCAAATCCTCCTAGCCATTATACTATTGCAATAATTATTGCCAAGAAGAATGCCCATGTTATGGCAATTTCACTCAGAAAGTAATGGGTTACCCCTACAACACGTTCTTGTACAATGCTCAAGGCTCTAGGCTGAGTAGCAATAGCAACTTTTAATTTATTATGAGTCAAAACGATGGATTCGATAAGTTTTTGCCAATAACCATGTCCACTGAATAGAAACATTCAACTAAAAGCTCATACAAAATGAGCACCTGAGAAAAGGTCATATGCAGATAATGAAGAACCATAAGACTGAATTATCTAAGATGATTGTGCCCATAAGAAATTGTGGAGCCATCCATTAATAGTAATAGAGCTCTACGCAAAATTTTCTCTTGTGATATGAGTTACCACCCCTTGATCACTTATACTACCCTAGACATCTGACTACATTTTTCAACTGAAATAAAATATTACTATCGAAATTAAATTGTACATTCAGAATAGTCCTAAGAAGACATGATCCCAAGCGGATACTAGACATGTCCTCCCTCTTTCAGGCCCGTCACAAGAGAAACGAAAACCAAAATTTACTTTATATGATTTCAAACGCGAGTTGTAAGCAAATAGAACACCTTTCAAGAATATCAATACCGTGACATGAATAATAAATGCATAAATGTGATGGACCAAAAAATATACGATTTCTAATGAAATAAGTAACAAAGCAACTTTTGCCACCTACTGCCACTAAATCACCGTCTCACCAGGTCAAACTGGTGCTTGCTGTTGCACCAAGAGCCATTGTAGCGAGTGCTAAAGTATGGGTATTTTCTATCCATTGAGCAAAGACGGGTTGTGATTGTATAGAGATATCTGAAAACATATCTTGTGAACGCCTTAAAGCGCTCATGATATTATTATGAATATACAAACCACAACTGTGAAAGCCTAGAAATATACATACCCAGTTCAGATGTGATATGATTGTATCACGATGCCTAAAGACATGATCTAATAGATCGTTGTATCGAGTAGTTGAATCATAGTCTCTTACCATAAAAATGGTTGCGTGCGCAGTAGCACCCACTATGAGAAATCCACCAATCCACATGTGATGTGTGAACAATGACAGTTGTGTACCATAATCAGTTGCTAGATATGGATAAAGGGGCATGGAATACGTATGGTGAGCTACAACAATCGTTAAAAAATCTAACATAGCTAAGTTAAGAGATAATTGAGCATGATATGATGTTGTTAGGATTTCATACAGTCCGTCCTTTATGCCCTTGGCCTGTAAATGGATCTTTATTAGCCTCTAAAATATCTTTTAGGCCATGCCCAATGCCTCAGTTGGTCCTACGCATGTGACTCGCTATTAGGAAAAGAATTACAATAGCTAAATGATGGTGTGCAATATCAGTCAATCATAAACTCTCGGTCACTGGATCTAATCTTCCACGAAAAGTAAGAAATTTCGCATATTTTGACTAATTCAAGTTAAAAAAGGGGTTGCTCCCTCAACAAACTGGGATAAAGTTCAATCAAAAGATCATGATTCAAGATAAATTCATGGGGAAGTGAAAAAATTATTTGTAATTAATTAGCAATTGTTATAATTTGTTAGTATTGTTGTGTTAGTTGTAACCTTTCGATGTTGCTCTATATAAGTTATACTTATGTATTGGGCTGATTACTTTATTAGAATTATTTTGAATTAAAAAAAGTCTTAACTATAAAATAAGTGCTCAAACTATGTTTTTTTTTTGCAATAGGTGTCAAAAGTTTCTTTAAGCAATATTTCAACCAAAAAATATTTTAAGCACCAATTTCAGCCAAAAATAAAATTTTAGACACTTATTTCAACTATACCATCTCTTCTTCCTCACACTACACCACCATTTATCATTATCTCCGACCACCATCCCAGAGTTCTCACAAGATACACTTAACGATGTTTCAAAAAACCTAAAAACTGAATGATCTCAACCCAAAACGTTCAAACACAATGACCGCACTTGAAATGATTCAAACACATAATTAACCCGAACTTAACGACTTTAAAACTGACTCGACCCATCCAATTAATAAGTCTAGATAATGTGAAAGCAAATCTAAAAGATGGACACAAAATAACACGAATGCCGCTTGAAGCTTTGCAAGAGATGGTGAATGTAAAATGGTAAAATTATAGCGGGGCAAACAAAAGCAAAATGCATAGCCTCAGCAAACAAGGATTAAAACAGTTTTCGGAGCCTAAAAGATCTCCCTCCACATGCATTACAAATATAACGAGCCAAACATGGAAGGCTCCTATGTTATTAGGGAAATGTATTACTTCTAAAGCAACAGATTTAAGATGCAAGATCCTCTAAGTGCATTTAGCCTTGTATGCTTCCCATCCTTGAAGGCGGTATTCACGAGCTGCCTCGGCAGGGTTTGCTGCCTTAATGATTCCTCGACCCACGATTATCATGTCGCTACCCCTATCGAAGATGACCTGAAATAGAAAAACAAACTCTTCCATGGTTAAAACTCGGGTAACCGGACTACTATATACAATGGCATTTGTGGGGACTAATTTCACATTTCTGCACGACCGATCAACAGCAGGGTTGTTTTCGTTCATCATGTTTTCTACAGTAAACACATTCAAATGCACGTCCAGGAAAGTTGCTAATCTATACACATCATAGCTTTACAATAGAAGAGCCTAATTGAAGAACTAATGATGGGGTAAAATACTTACGGAATATGGAGTGTTGTACTGCTGGCCAAGGTTATCGCCACCCTTTACCATTTGAACTCCGGGGGTTGCCTGAATGAATGCTGGATTTACCGGCGCACCAGGCCATGATGCAGGGTTGACCGAGATGAAACCAATGACAAAATCGGAGTGCTGTTCAGCAATTTTTACAGCAGCAGCTGTGTAGTCTCCAGTGGCAAGGTTACCAGCAGAGCTCATTTCAGCGAGTAGCAACAGCCCCCTACCACGGGGCAAACCCTAAAATAGTTCCGAGAGAAACGTTAGTTTTAAATCCTTATTTCAAATCTAGCTAAAAGTAATATGGAGTAATTATAACAAACCTTTAATTTCAAACCATCCACAATCCCGGGACCAGAGATAATGTGAGCATTAACAATATCAGCCCAATCCAATATCTGGAAGATACCCCTGCAAGAAAACAACATCCCGAGGGCGCTTAGGTAATAGCAAAGGCAGCAAATACAAAAGGAACAACCGTGCATCAGAAACTGAATATTACCCTTCATACTGCATTGTCACTGTATTACCAATGTCCGCAAACTTACGGTCTTCGAATATCATAAAGTTATGTTTTTCTGCAATCTGCAATCGAAATACAGAACAAGGCAGTGTTAGTTCAACTTATCAGTTATCAACCAAACGGAGTCAATATAGCTTATCTATATCCATCACCAAGTTTAACTAATGCAGAAAATGGAATGAAAGGGCAACACAATAATACTGCCATTGAAAATAAAAAAGAATTCTAAAGAACAGCCATAGCTCAGGAAATGTAAGCAAATAAGACATTTAACATAAGCATTTGATATATACCACACGAAGTTTAGACCCAAAGTCGGGAGTGAAATCAGGTAGTATGTCCACATGAGTCTTCAATAGGCAGATTTCATGTCCAACCTGCATAAATTTGAGCAAGAGAAACAAAAATCAGCAAACCAGAAAGGTTTATCATACAAAATCATTCAATAAAAAGACTATTATATATAGATAGATATACATATATACATACATATACACACACACACACACACACACACACACATGATCTCATAGTAACTATGCCCAAGTTAACAAGCATATACCATGCTATGTATCCTAATACAGTAAGCATCCAAAGCAAATAAGACTAAACATCTCCATCACTTTCCTAGGAAAAATCAGTATGGAAAACCCATTTCCGATCACTCCTCCAAGAAAAATAACAACTTTACAAAGAAAAAAATCAACCAAAAACAGAAAATCTATCGTCAATCACTTTTCCTAGAAAATTTCCTGAAAATGAAAACCGATCCACAAACAAACAAACAAATCCCAAACTTACCTTCTCAGCAATATCAAGTAACTCAGCAGCAGTGGCAACATCAGCAGCCAAACAGAGATTACTCTCTTTCTTAACCATAATCTCAAACAACTTTTTCCCAGTTGGATTCTTAGCCATCTTAGCCCTTTCTTCAAACCCCAAACACTTAATCCTCACTTTCTCAACCTTAGGCACAGGAACTTTCTTATTCTCCTCCAAAAACTTCATCACCGTGCTTTCCATCTCTTCCTCCAACTTCCCTTTCGCTCTCAAAACCTTCACCATCTCCGTCAAAGTAAAAAGAGCATGAAGTTTAATCCCATTCTGCTCCAACGTTTCCCTCCCGCCTTGCTCCCTATCAATGACCACGACGGCGTCCGTCACGTCGATACCCAACGATCGAAGCGGCGCCACCGTTTCCAGAACCGATGCTCCGGACGTTACGAGGTCTTCCACCACCAAACAGACCTGGCCCTTTTCGTAAACGCCTTCGATGGACTTGGCAGTGCCGTAATCTTTGACTTCTTTGCGGCGCATGAGCATGGGGATGGAGGTGTCGAGAGAGATAGAGGTGGCTATGGGGAGGGCGGTGTAAGGGACGCCGCAGATGAGGTTAAAGGGTGTTTGGGGAGGAAGAGAGGAGAGGAGGGAGTGGGAGATTTGGCGGAGGAGGGAAGGGTAAGAGACGATGAGGCGGAGGTCTATGTAGATAGGGGAAAAGATCCCGGATTTTAGCTTGAAGTTGCCGAATTTGACGGCGGAGATTTCATGGAGTTGGAGGATGAGGGACTCTGTCGACGACATTTTGTGGGTGGCGCCGCTAGTGAGGGTGGTGGAGGTGTGGAAGGAAGGAGGCTGGTTTGTGCTTTATAAAGCAGAGATATGAAAACGTTTACTAGTATAACATTTCTCAAGCTTTTCCTTTAAGGAAAAAGTTAAAATTAGTGGAACCTTTAAATTTTATCAAAGTTATATTTAAAGGTGTTAAAAAATACTCGACCCGGTCGACTAGATTTGATGATCTAGGGACCCAAACTTAAAAAGACGGGTAATTTTTTTAGAAAAATTACCCGATCGGGCTGGGTACCCGACCTGGTAATTTTTCCGGGGCACAGGCCGGAAATTTTTCCTTAGGTACCGACCCGACAATTTTTAATATATATATTTTTATATTTTAAATTATATTTTTATTTTAAATTTTTTAAATATTTTTACTCTAAAACTAAATTTAAATCAATAAATTCTTTATATGTTTGTATTTAAATTTTAATTTTTTTAAAAAATATTTGTGTTGTATTTTCTTAATTTTAGAATCAAAAAATAAAAATATATATACGAACCGGGTACATAAATTTTACGGGTACCCGAGAAACAGGTACCCGAAAGTAATGGGCCGGGACACGGACCGAGCAATGAGGTACCCGACAATAAACACTCCTAGTTATATCCGAAAGATAAATCCGAAAATATTGATGTTGATTTTAGTAATAAATTATACATAATTTAATTGAGATAATTGCATAGGAGCACTCTAAACTATTACCTTCATTCTAAATTAGTCCTTAAACTTTAAAATATTTTATTTTAATCCTTAAACTACCAATTTCGTTCTGTAGGGAAATATCAGGATTCGAACCTATTAAGATGGGACAATATGAGAATCTTTGACCATTAGGCAAATTGGTAGATATCTTTAAATATTTTTTTCATTAGTGATATGTGTTCCTATCTAATGATAATGATATAAAAATTGTATCATTAATTATAACTTAAACAATATTATATTTAATTATAAATTTCAAAATATATTAATTAAAAAATAAAGTATTATGTATTTTTATTTTTATTTATTATAAATATTAAAAAATAATAAAAAGGGTGAAATGATAATAAAAACTATATGCGTCCTAACCTCGCCCATTCTAATTAGGTACCTACAAAACCTACATTCAACGCCTCACATTATATTTGACAAATATCTTTAATATGTAGAGAGTAAATTATTTTTGGATGAAATTGACATTGAAATTCCATTCTCTTTCTCACTTTAACTTTTTCAAAAACAACTTTAGTGCACATTGCATTTATGTTACAAAATAACTTTAAACAACTGAAAAATGTGACAACAATTTAATCTATAAATAATTTATTTTCAAATATTCTAGTTGGGTGTAGCAATAATGAATTGACATATTTTTGGATTTTGGGTTCGAATTTCAAAACCAGAAAAAATAAATGATATAATTTTGATCATTTATATAGTGACATGTATTACTAACTGATAAGTTAAGGTTGACGGGTGGATTTAATTGGAATGAAATTATAATTTGAGGATTAAAATAAATTCTTTTAAAATTTAAAAATTAATTTAAAATGAGACCATAGTTTGAAAACCTCTTATATAATTAACTATTTATTATTTTTAGAGTTATAATTATTACTACATTGGTAGAAATGACCATGTCTATGATGGTAGATTTCTAGCTTGGTTATGCAAGAAAATTTGGGGCACGCTCAGCGTGTGAGGTTAAATTTTTTAACAATGACAATTGGATTTTGTTAAGAAAGACAATAGAAAGAATTAGAATTATAACACACTCAAATATAGAGAGAAAATTGAAAATAATAATTATCAAAAAATTCATACATAAAACAACAATATTAAACCTAAAGATACAAAAAATCGGATCTTTCCTTGAGAGTGACGTCCAACATCAAAAGAACCTAGTAACATTTACAAAAACTCATTGTCTCTGTCAATCGAGACTCTTTACAAAGTGATAAAGGAGTGGTGAGCAAAGCAAACTATCTGACAGGCTGCTTTGCTACACAATTATGATTATATGGCAAACAACCTTTTACCAAAGAGGAAATTTGACTATACGTGACCGCCGACAAACCAATCAGAAAACAAATATCGTGAGGGTCTTTGTGCGACCACCAAAACGACCGCAAAGGCATGCGGAAAACGTATCAAAAGCCATAAAGATCGTTCCATTAGAGCATAGAGAAAATATGCCACAAGAGCATAGAAAAAGTGTGTCACAAAACGAAAAATCTTATTTAAAATTGAAAGAAAAAAACTCAAAAAAATAAAACAAATGACATAGTATGAAAAGACAAAAAAATATAAACATCGGCGGTAGGCAACCAATACTAAAATTGGTGCCTCCGGCTAAACAAAACTTAAAGAGAAAAAGGAAGACGACCTACAAATATTAAAAGAATACTCATGTTAGAGAACCAGGAACATGGGCATAGCTAATGTATAAATTAGGGGTGCAATTAACCCCACTTGATTTGTTGGGTATAGAGTTTTCAAGGAGGTAGTATAAAATTTTTCATAGGAAATATTAGATTTGACCCTAATTAATTTGTTGGGGATATGAGTAGGGATATAAAAAGCTGACCGACCTACAAAACTGACTAAAACCGACTTGAGTCAGAACTGCTTGTGACTCGAGGTGGTGGTGACCCGAAATCGATTCGAGTTCGAACTGGTGTTGACTTGAACCCGAGTTGGACCTAGAAACTTTAGATCTGAACTCGACTTGCACCCGAATTCAACTTGATAATGTGATAAACGAACCCGACTTGATACGAACCCGGACCCGAGATTAACCTGGTAAATAACTGATGTTACCTAATATGTTATAAACCTAACATGTTATCAACCTGACCTGTTATGAACCTGATCTGTAATTGACTCAACTTGTAAATGACCTGACTTGTTATTGAATTGATCTGATATTTATCTGACTTGTAACTAATAAGTTACGATTGATGAAATTGTGAGATTATGAATTTATTATATTATAGTGTGATAAAATACATCTTCACAATTTAAGGTACGTGATTATCTATGATCATTACATTGATATGTTTATTTTTTATATTCATAAATTATAGTATATAATAATATTTAAAAGTTTTATTAAATTAATAACTTAGAGATTGATAAAGTTAAAATAAATTATTATAAATTTAAACCATTTGTTAATTATGATTTATATATGACCATTAAATTAATAAATTTGCTTTATGTATTAAGTATGATTATTATATTAAAAAATTAATTATAACTATTAAATTAATTTTATTAAATGATTCATTTGTTGATTATTAACTTAATCATTAGAAATAAGCGACTTTAAATATCAGTAAATTTAATTTTAATTTTTATGTAATAATTAATGAATAATTTAAATATAATTTAACTTTATATATATATATCATATTTGAACATGATTGTACATTTGTACATACAATTCTATTATGATAAATTGATAATATCAAATAATTAAAACATGAGATTGATAAATTTAATAACTTCGCAAATTTTAAAAAATTAACAATTTAACACAATTTATAAATGTACAAATTAAATCAACTAAATAAATTTATGTTATGTTAAAATTTAAGCTCTCAGATCTTATAGCAAAAATCTTGCAAGGCTAAAAAAACCTGACTTTGTTACTAGAAATTTCTTCATCAAACTTTTATTTATCTCAAAATATCTAAATGCTGCCATGTAACGCCCAGTTTAGGGCCCGAGAGTTTATCGGTTTTGATCTAGGATTAGTTCGGGTTAAATTAGATTAAAATGCTAATTTTATAAAAAGATGTCACTATTTACAGAAATGCCATTAATGAATTTTGAAAAAGGATTTTAAGATTTGATAGTCATTTTCATTTTAAAAGAACTAAAACCTAAAAAGCTTAAAATTTTCTCCCTAAAAGCTCTCCATCAACTTTTCCCTTGGCTCAAAGGTTCTTGGAGAAATTTCAAAGGTAAACATCACTTTTGCATTGGTTTTTAATTATTGAATCTTATCTTTTCAAAAAAAATCTAGCAAAGTATTGGTTTTTCAACTTAGGGTTTCAAAGTTTTGATGGAAAAGAGGGATTTGTGAATTTTTCGTAGGGGTCTTTAATGGGTTCTTGGAGGGGAGTTTTTAAACTATTTTTTGGTTGCTAAATAATGTTAATAAGCGGCTTAAACCTATAAAACCCGAAACTAGGGCAGTAGGTGATTTTTGGAGGTGAAAGAGTGGTGTTTTTGGCTTGGTTTTGTGGTAAAACGAGAGCTAGAGGTATATGGACCTAGGATGGGTGTTTTTAGATGATTTTGATGTGTTTTGGATGTTTAATTTCATGGGTATTCGTTGGGATTTGCTTAAGAACATGTTTGATGATGTTTTGATGGATTTTCGGCTTTGTTTTGATTGAGTAAATGTGTCGGTTGATGGGCTGTTGCTATTCAGTGAATTTATGGAAGAATAAGAGAGTAATACATTGTTTTTGGTTGATGAGAAACATGGGAAACAAGTTCGGGTACTTTGGGCGCGATAACGGATACTACGGAGACTTGAGAACGGTGTTTCGGCTTTCGTTGGACTTAATCGGTGAGTGGAAACTGTTTTGAGACTTTAATTGTGTTCAATGAAGGTTTTTGGGGTTTGCGTGGAGTCTTAGAGACTAACCTATACCCGAGTGTAAGTTTATCTACTCTCGCTTGTTTGGTTGATTATGGGCGTTCTCGATTATGTGTGTTGTGGTGTGTTTTTGGATTGTTTTTATTCACCGATTTAATGTGGTTGTATAGTAGTTGTTGATGTCAATCCTCGCGTGATGGTTGGTCGTTGTATATGGTGATGTGTAGTCCTACCGATTCTAACTAGTAGAAGAGTATGGTGATGTGTAGTCCCATCGGAAAACTACTACTTGTTGTGAACGGTGATGTGTAGTCCCATCTGGCATTGGTTATGCATGTGCATACCATGTATTGTTGATGTTTGTGTTTCCTTACATCTTTCCTTAAATGATTTTGCTTTAAATCCAAGAATATAGTTTAAAACTGCATTGTTGTTGTGTTTTAGAGCTCCGTTCACTAAGCATTAAGCTTACGCTCTCTCATTTTCTAACAATGCAAATCGTTAGAGGCTTTGAGAGGCAAGTGGGCAAGGGAGGAGTTTCTTAGAGTTCTTGGATGGCTCAAGTATGGTTTTATAGTTTGTAATAACACTTAGACAATGAGATTGCTAGATTTTTATGTTAAGGAGTTGGTGATCAAACTCCTATACATTGGCTTGTTTATGTTTCTAGCATGTTTAAAGTGGTGATACTATGTTATGTTGAGGTTTAATGTGTCCATGTATGAATTGTTTTGTGTTTTGGCATGTTACTGTTTTTGAATCTAAGTGTACATGTGAGCTTAGGGCTTGAAATCCAATTTGTTGCTTGGGTGCATGTCTAATGATGTAATTAGGGTACTTTGCATTTAGAATGCATGTATGATACATTGTTATGTGGTTTTTGATGATTCAGGACAAGTTTGGGGACGCTTGGAGGTGTTAAAGTATGATTTCGGGCCAAACTATGTGCAGGCGTTTCGAAACGCTTGATATGGTTTCGGAACAGTGGACAGCTCCAGGGGTACTAGTATCAGAACGGGGGTGGTGCCGTTTCGATACGAATTGCCACTGTGAGCCCTCGTTTCGATACGGTTTGCCACTGTGAGCCCCCGTTTCGGAACCCGTTCTGATACTTTTGTCATTGGAAGCTTTCGTTCCAGAACAAGGTGGGATCGTTTCGGAGCGGCTTAGCTTTGACTTTTGAATAGAGCCCGTGTTTCGGAACGGGCAAGACTATTTCGAAACACAGGCAGTTAAAACACTTAAATGGCACCTTTAAAGGTTTCTGAATGTTACATTTTAGTCCCCAATGTTGTATGCTTCCTAGTTGAGTTGTATGAGCCCCCTTTTGTAGGTGTTTACCTCTTATGCATAAAGCTTGGCTAATAGTTATTTGGTAAGTTTAAGATGTCGTATGCCCTACTCGGTTCATGTCGGTATCAGCTTTTCCATTGTTGTCTCCACACATAATTGTGACATATAGACAAGATAATCAATGAAAAAAATAGGATTGCTAACCGGAGCGAGGCCTTAGTGGGTTACACTTTGGTTTTCCCCGTGTGGCCCGTTTGGTCCAGTCGGTTGGCTAGGCCGGGACGATGGGGTTACATTTGGTGGTATCAGAGCCTCGGTTACGAGGTCTCTCGGGAAGGTAAGTCAAGTAAGTTGGTTTGTTTGCTATTGCACGGTGTATGGAAGCATACCTTATTGTTCTTGTTGTTGGTTGAAGTTTAGTCAAGTGTTCCCATTGTTAGGTGTTGTTATTGGAAAAAGATTTTTGGTTTAAAGAGCTGAGAACTTGGATCCTTGCCCTTACTAACCTCATGTTTTCTTGTGTGTGGTGTGTTTATTATTTAGATTCTATCTCGTTATGGTAAGACCGAGAAGACGGCCTATAGCGGGTGACCAGGTACCCAGGAATGTGCCTCATGTTCCTCCTACTTCCGATGGTAATGGGGTGGGTGGTGAAGGTAATGTGCCTCAGGCCGGTGCGAAGGCGGAGGTGATGGTAATGTGCCTCGGGCCGGTGTAAATGTTGGGGGAAACAAGATCAGGCAGGTCAGGGTCCGGCAAGTGCGGACATGACCCACTTGATTCAAACTATAGTCGGGGCTTTTCAGACAGCTTTGGCCGATATGAGAGCTGCAGCACCACCTCAAGGTGCGGGGACTGGTTTACCCCTTGAGAGACTCTATAGCTTGGGTGGAGTCGAGTTCCATGGTTTGACTCCCGAGGGTTCAAAGGCTTGGCTCGAGAGTACTACACACATCTTGGGTCAGATGGAGTGCTCAGACACTCGTAAGTTGGGTTGTGTTTTCTCCTTGCTTCAGAGAGATGCGTATGCTTGGTGGACCACCATCACTTCGGGTATGGTAGAGGCGGATGTCACTTGGGACTTCTTCAAAAATGCCTTTAAGAAGAAGTATCTTGGAGTCCGATATCAGGACGAAAAGAAGAGATAGTTTATGGCCTTGGTTTAGGGTAGCAAGACGGTGTCCGAGTATGAGGTTCAGTTTGTGAGGTTGAGCTAGTATGCCCCCGAGTTGGTTCCTAGTGAGAGGGAACGGTGTGAGCGTTTTTGATATGGTTTGATTGGAGATGTGAAGACTTATATGCTTGCCTCTAACTACACCGAGTTTGATGTTTTGGTCTCTAGGGTCAAGGATATTGAGCAGTACTTAGGGTCCAATGCTCGTGCTAGTGGGTCCGATTCCGGGAAGAGACACACGAATTGGGATAGAGATCATGCCAAGAGGCATAGAGATAGGAGGTATCGGCTCGATTCGAGGCATAGGGGTAGTAACCATGGACGGGATCATCCGGGCCAAGGAGCTGTTGTTCACACTCCCGAGTGCACTAGGTGCGGGAGACGCCATCAGCGCGTGTGTATGGGTACCTTTGGGGTATGTTGGAACTGTGGCTCTCGAGATCATTTGAGGCATAACTGTCCACATTCGGCTAGGGGAAGACCGGCTCCAGCTAGGGGTTTGAGCATCAGAGAAGCTGTGGGCGCGGTCGTGGTAACTTTTAACCGAGGAACGATGGTCAAAGGAATTTAGCTCATGTGGTGGTAGTTCAGCCCGAGGGTGGAGGACCGACTAGGGTGTATGCACAGTGAGAGGCTGGGAATGACACGAATGTCATTGTAGGTAATTTCTCATTACAGTCCTTGACTTTTCTTTCCTTGATAGATTTGGGTTCGACACATTTATATATTTTAGGTGAACATGCAAGGTCTCTAGGACTACCGTATGAGTGGTTAGAAGTAGGTGTGAATGTTACTAGTTCTTTCGGTGATACCGTGGTAGTTAGGAAGATGTATAGAAGGTGTCCCTTGATGATTCAGGGCCACATGTTTTTGGTTGACATGATGGAGTTATCGTTCTATGGTTTTGATGTGATTTTGGGCATAGATTGGCTCATAGAGCATAAAGCTAGGGTAGACTTTGAGACCAAGAGAGTCTCCTTGAGGCTTACGAATGATTCTGGAGTTGTAGTGGTGGGCGAGAACATTAAGTTCTTGTCCAATGTTGTTTCTGCTCTAGAAGCTTAGAGATTGTTGGATTCGGGTTGTCAGTCGTACTTGCCTTATGTGATGAATCTGAATATAAGTGAGGTTAGACCGCAAGACATCAAAATAGTTTGTGATTTTCCGAGTGTTTTTTCGGAAGAGTTGTCGGGTTTGCCTCTAGATAAGGAAGTTGAGTTTGCTATTGAGACGTATTCTGGTTCTGCACTCGTGTCTATTGCTCTGTATAGAATGGCACCGAAAGAGTTGAAAGAGTTGAAGACACAGCTTTAGGAGTTGTTAGATAGAGGTTTCATTAGGCCTAGTATTTCTCCGTGGGGTGCTCCGGTCTTGTTTGTGAAGAAAAATGACGGTAGTATGAGGATGTGTATAGATTATATACAGTTGAACAAGGTAACAGTGAAAAACAAGTATCCTTTTCACTTTGTGCTCACAAAACTCCACCTCAAGTCCCCTACTTTGTAGTTCATTTAATCTCATAAAATTCAAGTCTGTTCCAAACGTCCCTTGTTGTTTTTGTTGGTGAAAATGACTGCAAAACGGGTTGATTAGCAGTGACTGGAATTATAAAATTCAGAAAATAAAACGAAATAAACTGTGTCATGGTATGTTGGACACTACCTTAGAAACAAATCTGCCCCGAACTGTGTAGTCGCTTCACAGGCAGAATGTCCCCCGAGGTGAACACGGACGCTCCAAGAATCGTACACTCGACTCCTAAGTGAACAACGACGGCACTGCTACTTCAGACGATGGAGGAAAGCAATGAGCTTTTTAGAGTGTTTGCTGTGTGTTTGATGCATGCAAATGTAGCATGAAGGACCTCTATTTATAGGCTGGTTTGCATGGATAGAAATGCCATTACACTATTCAAATTAATACAAATTTATATATGTATAACTGCAATATAAATATGTTGTAACAACTGCAGTAACAGCCTCCATAACATCATATTAATCTTGCAATAAACAGTTGTTGTTACCACTTGAATCTGACTGGAAAAAAAGTCTAAATTCAACACTTGAACAGATTGTATATTCGAATAAATTCGAATAAATAGACTGTTCAAAACAGCACTTGATCAAAACGTTCAGATTCGAATTTAATCAAAAAATAAATTCCGAATTCGAACAGTTTTTCAAAGCCTATAAATAAGTAGAAAAATTCTTTCACATAATCTTTTGTTCTTAAGAAAATTCCATACGAATTTTCTCCAAAAAGATAATACCCGTGCGTACGTGTCGAAGACACGGATCGTTGAGATTTTAGTGACAGGAGAATAAGTATCAAAGAAGTCTTGACCAAATCTTTGAGTGAACCCTTTGACTACTAGCCTTGCCTTATACCTCTGGATAGAGCCATCTGGTCTAAGTTTCTTTCGAAAGACCCATTTACTACTGATGGTTTTAAATATTCTAGGCAAGTCAACTAATTCCCAAGTATGATTAGACATTATTGATTCTAGTTCATCTTTTATAACACTTTTCTAGAAACTAGCATCAATAGATCGTATAGCTTCTTTGTAAGTTTTAGGATCCTCATCTAACAAATAAGTTTGAGCTATAAGATCATATAGGGTGTGTAAATCATTTATCTCAGAAATAAAGGAAGTTATGAAGTTTGGTCCAAAAGAGGTTTCAACTCTTTGTCTCTTACTTCTTCTAGGCTCAAATTTAATCTCTTGAGAAGACCTAACATACACACTAGAAGAAGTGGATGATAAGTTTTCTATTTGTGTTTCAACACTTAATCTAGGTTTCTTGAGAGGAAAGATATCTTCAAAGAAAACGACATCCCTAGATTCACAAATAGAAGAATCTTGTAAAGTCATGAATCTATATGCGGCACCGTTAGAAGCATAGCCTATAAACACTGCATCAACGATCTTAGGTCCAATGGTGGACTTCTTAAAGTCTGGCAACCCCATTTTGTCCAGACACCTCCACACTTTTAGGTATTGTAAATTTGGGGCATGCCATTTCCATAATTCGTATGGGGTAGAATCAATTTTCTTATGAGGTACTCGGTTTAAAATATGATTAGCCGATAGAATGGCTTCTCCCCACATGTTGTCGGGCAACCCAGAATTTATCAACAATGAGTTCATCATCTCTTTTAAAGTTTTGTTTTTCCTCTCGGCTATAATGTTCTGTTGAGGAAAATAAGGGGCTGAAGTTTCATGTATTATGACATTCGTCTCACAAACCTCTTTTAGAAAATTAGATCCATACTCACCACCTCTATCAGACCTAACACATTTTATTCTCCTATCTAACTGATTTTCAACTTCTGTCTTATAAATAAGAAAGAAGTTTTCAGCTTCATCTTTAGTTCTTAGGAGATAAACTTTTGTATATCTAGAGAAGTCATCTACAAAAGTTATGTAGTAGTGTTTTCCTCCTTTACTTTCAGTGTTTCTAAAGTCTGCTAGATCAGTATGTATAAGTTCTAATAGTTCAGTCTTTCTTTTAGAAACAGTTTTAAAGGAAGGTTTAACATGCTTAGCTTCTACACAAACTTCACATTTATTATAGTTTGTTATGTTTAGTTTAGGCAGAATATTCATATTCATCATTTTCTTTAAGGATTGAATATTTATGTGTCCTAATCTAGCATGCCACATATCAACAGACTCAACAATATAAGCAAAAGTGGTAGCTTTATTTTCATTAAGTTGAGTTTCTATGACAAACAAACCTTTACTTAAAAAACCTCTCCCGATATAATCACCATTACGGGAAAGTACAAGTTTATCTGCCTCAAAAACTAACTTAATGCATGCCTTATTTAAGAGGCCACCACTAATTAGATTTCTACGCAGGGCAGCCACATATAGGACATTGTTAAGGGTCAAAGTTTTACCGGAAGTTAGCTTGAGTAAAACCTTGCCTTTGCCCATCACTTGAGAGCTGTTGGAGTTTCCCATGTACACACGTTCACCATTTTCACGTATTCGAACTCGGTGAAGAACTCCTTCCTTGCGCATAAATGTCGAGAAGCTCTGGTGTCCACGACCCACTCAGTGTTCTTCTCTACAAGGTTGACCTTCGAAACCACCGCGGCAATGATATCATCATCCATGTCCTCCGCCACATGCATGCGTGGTCTAGTCTCGTTCTGGCGGTCCAAACGATGCTGACATTGGTACGCCTTGTGACCAGCTTGCCCGCACACGTAGCACTTCATGGTTTTCGCGTCTAGCTTGGCCTTGACCAATTTTTTGAAGTTGGTAGTCTTCTGTGGTTTGGGCTTTTTTGCTCTTGGGACCTTTCTTAAAGGGCTTTTTGGACCCTGAAGCACCACTAGACTCAACTAAATTAGATTTAAAAGATAAGTGACTAAAGTTATTAGTAACCTTATCTTTCAAACGGTTGGCCTCTTCGATTTTCATGTGACCGATCAGCTCGTGAAGTGGTATGTCCCTTTTCTTGTGCTTGTAGGAGTTGCGATAATCGGACTAGGACTTTGGCAACTTCTCGATTAGGACATTTTCTTGCAGAACCTCACACATTTGCATGCCTTCTGCGATGATGTCCGAGACAAGATTCTCGTAGTCATGGACCTGGTCCATGATGGGCTTGTTATCGGTCATCTAGAATTTCAACCACTCGCCCACGACGTACTTTTTGATCCCCGCGTCATCGGTGCCATACTTTGTATCCAAAGAATCCCATATCACCTTTGCACTCGTCTCCTTAAGGTACATGTCAAATAGTTTGTTGGACATGTGACTTAGGAGATGGCCACGAACCGTCTTATTGTCCTTCTCATACTTGGAAAAGGTGGTGGCAGCAAGAGCATCGGTGGCAGCATTATTCTGCCCTTGGTTATCGGCAGGGACATCAATAGTAGGGGCAGCCACGGATGGTGGTTCGGTGAGCAGCACATAGTCAAGGTCCATCTGCTCGAAGAAAATTAGGATGCATTGGGAACACCTTCAATAATTGCTACCATCCAACGCATCAAGCTTGGAGAGGTCTGGGATGAGCTTGCTAAGTAATGCAGATGAGGAAGCCGTTTTGCAGAATCGAAGAAAGATTTGTTTCTAAATTGTTGGTGAAAATGACTGCAAAACGGGTTGATTAGCACTGACTAAAAATTATAAAATTTAGAAAATAAAACAAAATAAACTGTGTCGTGGTATGTTGGCCACTGCCTTAGAAAAAATCTGCCCCGAACAGTGTAGTCGCTTCACAGGCAGAATGTCCCCCAAGATGAACACGGACGCTCCAAGAATCGTACACTCGACTCCGGAGTGAACAACGACGGTACTACTATTTCAGACGATGGAGGAAAGCAGAGAGCTTTTTAGAGTGTTTGTTGTGTGTTTGATGCATGCAAATGGAGCATGAAGGAGCTCTATTTATAGGCTGGTTTGCATGGAAAGAAATGTCATTACACTGTCCAAATTAGTACAGATTTATATCTATATAACTGAAATATAAATATGTTGTAACAACTGTAGTAACAACCTTCATAACAACATATTAATCCTGCAATAAACAGCTGCTGTTACCACTTGAATCTGACTGAAAAAACAACCTAAATTCAACACTAGAACAGACTGTATATTCGAATAAATTCAAATAAATAGACTGTTCAAAACAGCTTTGGATCAAAACATTTAGATTCGAATTTAATCAAAAAATAAATTTCGAATTCGAACAGTTTTTCAAAGCCTATAAATAAGTAGAAAAATTCTTTCACATAATCTTTTGTTCTTAAGAAAATTCTATACGAATTTTCTCCAAAAAGATAATACTTGCGCGTACGTGTCTAAGACATGTGTTACCCGAGCACGAGCCAAGCCGCCGCCGCCGGCGACGCGCAAGGACTTCCCTTGTTCTTTCCCACTCAACAAGGGAGGGGGGAAACATGGGTATAAATACCCTTCACAAACCATTTTCCCAACAAATGTGGGATATAGCCTTTGTAACACTTTGAGCATTACCAACAATTTTTTCTACGCAAAATGAGCGCGAAACTCAACAAAAACATGATGCTTCATCCGACTCGGATTCGTCACCCAACGTCCATTAATAAGGAAACCCAAAATGTTATTTCGCATACCCCTAATCTTAGTTGCCCGTTGAAAGAATTTGTTGTTGTGATCTCCTTTCAACCAAATCGCTCTCGACTTTTGTCTCCAATTGGATTCACAAAATCTATGCAATCTCCATAATTTGGCTTGTAAATGTCTTCTTTCATCACCGCCATCATCCGCAACACCCGACTGGCCCATACGACCATTTAGTTCCTCAATTAACAGACTTGTTGCTTTAATTCGTTGATCAACGCTACCAAACGATGTGCGATTACATACTCGTAAATGTAACACCCGAGTTTAGGGGTCAGGTGAAAATAATATTTAAATAATATTATTAAGTCTCGGTTTTCTAATTAAAATAATAATATATTATTTTAGGCCTCAGCTTTTCAAAACAAATATTATTTGTTGGACTCAAATTGATTTGGAAATCAATTTCCATGGAATTTAAATGTTAATGAGATTGCCATCTCATTAATGGCAATCCTGTAAATAAACCAACTTTCAATTTAAATTCCTTTTTCATTAAAATAAACATTTGTCTTCTTCCTTCTCATTTCCTTCATTTTCATTTCAACGACACAAAGAGCTCTCTCTACCAAGTTACTATTCCATCACCTTGTACCTCCATCTTTGGGGCTTTTTGAAAGGTAAATATGTTTTTGACTTGGCATTGGTCTCCTCTTCATTTTGGTATCTTTAGATTTCACTAAAACTATGTATTTTGTAATTTGGATTTTTCAAAGTTTTGATTAAAGGTTGGAGCTTTATGATTCCTTCTTAAAGCTTTTGATACATTATGGTTAGATGAGTTGTTTAGGAACCATAAGGTTCAACATATATGATTTTTAAAGTGTTTTAACATGATTTTCGGATTTGGGTTTTGGTGGGTTTTTGGAAGGGTTTTAAGGGAGTTTTTGGGGTTGTTTTATGTTGTAAATGGAAAGCTAATGTTAGTATGTTAGTTAAGGGTTGTTTTGGAATCATTTGGGAGTGTTAAAAGTGTTGAAATCAAAGGTTTTGGACTGTGCTTTAGGGCTGCTCGAGTTTGATGATTTTGGGGTTGTTCATAGCTTAAAAATCATGTGTTTGATGCTTGAATGGTGTTCCGGGTCTGCTACATTGTTGTGTGGATTGATTTGAGATTATTTTGATTGTGTTGGAATGATTAGAGGCAAGAGATTGTGTTGGTGAGGCATCGGGAGTGAATCCGGAAGCTTGAAGGTCTTAGTTGCTTGGTTATTGAGCTTGGAAGTAAAGGTGAGTGGTTAAATGCTTTTAAATGGTTTTCAATGAGTTGGTTCAAGCATGTGGACTAGGTTGGGCTTGGTAGACCCAACTAGAGTTAGGATTAGAGTGGTAACCTAATCCCAAGCTTTAGTTAGAGACTATAGTTGATCTTTGAATGTACTTATGCCTCATGTTAATTGTTATTGTATTGGCTATGTATATGGTGTTATACATGTATGTTGAGGCATGGTTGTGATGCATTGTTATATGCATGTGGATTGTGCATGATGTTAATCATGGTGAGTACGTGCTATGCACGGAAATGGTTGTGAATTGATATTGTGGATTGTGTTTAATATTGGCACTAGTATGCTTGGGTACATATGATCGATCATTAGGATGTTAGTGTGCACACGTGAGTCAAATGCGCGCGTGGTCTTGATGATGGTAGTCATCAAGATAGAGTATGGGTTCGCCCGGAAAACCTTCTTATATATATGTTAGTCGGTGATGAGTGTAATCACATTGACGGGGCGTGAGGATGAGTGGAATCCCCTCCGCAAGAACGGTGATGAGTGTAATCCCACCGTAAGGTAATGGTTGTTGTTGGATGTGAGTTTCAACGTGTTATCCATGTATTCGAGTCATAGCTAGGTGCCAATATGAGTTGATGTGTGTCAATGTGATATGGAATGTGATTCTTATATGGATTATTATATGTGTTTACATATGATGCGGATTTGAGCTTGTTGAGCATTGCATAATATTGATATACGTTCATGCATTCTACCTTGGTTGTGCTCGTGCTTGGACCCTGCATTGTCGAGGTTTGTTTTTAATGAGCTTACCCTAACTAAGCTTTATGCTTACGCTCTCTTTTGTTCGACAATGCAGATCCGTAGTTCGTGGGTTGCTAGTGCAAGAAGGGGCCTCCAAGTGTGCTAGTTGGGCTTTTGAATCTTTCAAGTATGGATTTTATATTATATGATGTAATTGTCAAGTAATGGGACATGTATATGTTGTTTGAGCCTTTGAAGTATGTTGGTATTGGTTGATTAGGAGCATGTTAGACTCCTTTAAATGCCATGTTGGTTGGCTTTTGGTTGCCTTGAATGCTTGTAAACCATGTTAAATTACCTTCTTGAATGCTTAAGTGTATGTCTTGTGATGTATGATCTTTTGAATGGATGCCCTATCTTATATCCTTATGAATCTTGAGTATGTTTGCAATATGGTGCATGCCTCTAGAGTGTGTTCGTATGTTATGTATGCTTCTTGGGGTCGTTAAGGACGTTTGGGATCATTTAGAGATGTTTAAAACTGATTTTGGGAATTCACAGATTGCAGGTGTTTCGAAACGGGTTGCCCTGTTTCGAAACGGGTGTGGTTCTAGGGGCCCCGTATCGGAACTCGTTTCAGTACGGTTTGGATACTGTGAGCCCCTGTTTCGAGACAAATTTCGAAACACTTTGGCTACTGGAATTGCCTGTTCCGAAACGGGTATCGGAACGCCTAGGCAAAATGGGACCCTGTTCCGAAACGGGGTGGAAACGTTTCGGTACGGGTGTCTGGCTTCTCAAACTGGAGCCCGTGTTTCGAAACGGGCTATGTCTGTTTCGAAACACTGCTTGTAAATGGGCTTTTTGACATCTCTAAATGGTTTCAAGGGTTGGGCTTAGGCCATGTTTGCTGTTAGGCTTCTCGTGAGCCTTGTTTCTGATGTCGTTTCACACATAGGGTAAATCAATGCATCTAGATAATATATTAAATGAAAAAGTTTTTCCTAGGGTCGGTAACCGAAGTGGAGCCTTAACGGGTTTCATCTCGGTTATCCCCGTGTAGCCCACTCGGATCGGTCAAGCGTCCGGACCGGGACGAAGGGGTTATAGTAAAAATCTACGCAACCCATCTAACTTCTCTAACAAAGTGGCCGACCTGCCATCATGCTTCACACCGTCCAAATTTGACCATTCTACCTTCATTACCTTGACATATGCATTCCGCTCAAGCCAACAATTAAGAAAATGAAATGGCTTAGGTCCCTAGTCCACCTCCTCACTAACTAATCTGATTGGTGTGTGATCCAACAAGCCCCTCGGAAAATTGTGCTACATCAATTTTGGAAACTTTTCGACCCAATCCCCATTAATCAAGAACCGATCAAATCGACTATATTTATTTCATGCCCCCGTGCCAAGTAAAAGTCTTGTCTATCATCTTAACATCAATCAAACCGACCCTTTTAATAAATTGAACAAATCCATCCATACCCCTATTCGATCCATGACAACAATGCCATTTCGTGCTCGTTTTCACCATATTAAAGTCCCCTGCAATACAACATGGCAAGGAACTATCACTCATCTGATCTTGCAACATTCCCCATAACGACAATTGCACATCTACCGTACGTGGCACATAAACATTAATCATGGCACACCGCCAATCATCCACCACCCATCTACCCCAAACGCCACAAAATTCTGTTGAATTTCCGACCTTTCCAACTAAAAACGCGAAGCTTCCCACCCCACCAACAAACCTCCCGAACGACCAACTGACGCCAAATACAAAAACTCATAAGAATCTGAATGCCATACAACGTTTCACTATTTGATCATTCACCACCTCCAATTTAATTTCCTGAACGAAAACCATCTCACATTGATGTTGCCGTAACAATTTTTGAATCGCTTTGCGCTTTGATGATGAACCCATATTGCGAACGTTCCACGACAGCACCTTCATCTCGAGCTACTATTAAAGTTGGTCATGCCGCTGCAATAAATTTGCAATATCCCGAACGATTCCTTCTTCATTTCCAATCGTGCTTGCTCCCAAAATTTTACTCAAATTCATTGTTGCCTGCGCTTTCTTTAGCAACGTTGCTTGTCTATTTTTCCCATTCAGCATAGTAAGAGACTCTTTCCCACTTAACCTCTAATTCTTGTTAATTCTCTTAGCCTTATTGTTTGACTTAGACACAACTTCTTGAGGCACAATTGATGATATATAATCCAACTCAAACTATGTAACATGTCGAGTGCTACTTATATCCGACTCAACTCTTTGATGTATGTTATCTATAACCTCTAAGCTAGGCGTCTGATCCTCATTCGTTGTCTTTTGCACTTCATTGACCTTAGCCATACTTCGATTTTCAAAATCCTCCTCCGATGCTCTCGACTCAGACTCCTCATTACAATGCCAACACCACGAATCCACCATCGTCAGCTCAAATGAATGTACTAGCACCATGTACACCTGATCGTCAACCTGGAAGTCCAGCACACCCTCAATATTTTCCAATTGCTATATCTCTATCAAAACATCCCCTCTTTCAAATAAATTTGGTTCAAGTTTCGACTCCTCACATTTTATCAATCTCCCCCAAACTGTTGTTATATTCTCGAAAAAGCTCTTTGACCACGCGTGCATCAGAATACTACAAATTGCAAGCCACGCCCACCGATTACCCCTATCACTCTCTGGATCCCATTCCTTCACTTCCCTAAACCATTTATTCAAAAAACCCGACTTAAGTGTCTCACCTCTCGACACTTCACTGGTAAATAATAGCAATACTCTCGAGCCTGTAATTCGCATGACCGAGAAATTCATTAAACCATATTCTTTTAATTCCTTAGCCATTGTGACTAATCCTTTCGATCTCCAACACCAACCCACTACACACCATTTTCAATTGACCTGTCTCGCAACCCAGATTTCATTGATCTATTCTATATTTGCGCGTGTTTCAAATTCATACTTTGCCTCATGTCATTATTCACTCCTCTCTTTGCAAACGAAACTGAAATCTTCGATCCATGAATCCGCAATCCATCTAATCGATCTTTCACACGTTGAGCCTCCAATCTCGAGTACATCCGAACAAAACTAAAACGATGTTCATTTCTCGCTCTCTTCCTTGGAATAAAAGCGCCAATAACCTTCTCATGCCTGTCAAACACTTGCCATAATCCTTTCTAGTGTAACCCCTCCGATAAATTAGCTATAAACAATGTCCATTCTCTACGTCTTACGGCTTCAAGCCCTCTGCCGCCGCCACTCCCTTCTCTCATAACTTTTATATTATTAAATGGATTAATTGAAATAAAGAAATCAAATTTAGTCTAGTTTAAAATTATTGTTAACATTATAAAATAGAATGAGTCTACCACGTGCGACGAACATCGATAAACACCACTAATGATGAACACCGATGAATACCATTAAATTAATTAATAAAGATTTAAAATTTCAATGACCCATCATACAGTTAATAATTATTTTAAAAATTCAATTAAATTATTTTTATATATATTAAAATTTTATTTTTTTAATAAGGGTAAACTATATATTTAGTACCTCACTTATTTCTGTATTTCTATTGAACCCTCATTATTTAAATATTATTTCAATTTGACCATATTCTTTATAAAAAATAATTTAACCCTTAACCTAAAACCCTGAACTATTAAACCTTAAACTCTTAAACATATACCATAAACCATATACCATTAAAAATAATTTAACCATCATCAATTCAATTCAATGAATCGTTGACCACCACGTAGACGTGTCGTCGACAGTGGTGGTCCCAGCCAACTCCTCAGATGACCTTAACTTGATTCCTCCGTTGAACTTTGCTATGGTCGACAATGGCATCTTCAGGTCGGGTTTCCCCGATTCTGCCAACTTCGCTTTTCTTCAAACGCTTAACCTCAGCTCAATCATGTAAGGCCAAAGTTTCTTCCTTTATTACATGCAAATGGATTTCTTTCTACTTTGAGTTAAAAAAGTTACTTCCTTTATGTTAGATATCTGTGTCCTGAACCATACCCAGAAGCCAACACTGAGTTTTTAAAGTCCAATGGGATCAAGCTTTTTCAGTTTGGAATTGAGAGTCACAAGGTAATTTTTTTTTCTTTTTACAAACGAGGTTGCAGGGGAATGGATACAAATTAATTGAATTGAATTGAATTGATGATGGTGAAATTATTTTTAATGGTATATGGTTTAGGATATATGTTTAAGAGTTTAAGGGTTTAAGGTTTAATAGTTTAGGGTTTTAGGTTAAGGGTTAAATTATTTTTTATAAAGAATAGGATCAAATTAAAATAATATTTAAATAATGAAGGTTCAATAAAAATACGGAAATAAGTGAGGTACTAAATATATAGTTTACCCTTATTAAAAAATAAAATTTTAATATATATAAAAAATAATTTAATTGAATTTTTAAAATAATTATTAATTGTATGATGAATCCTTAAAATTTTAAATCTTTATTAATTAATTTAATGGTGTTCATCGGTGTTCATCATTAGTGGTGTTCATCGATGTTCGTCGCACGTTGTAGAATTTTCCTATAAAATAAAGAAATCAAATTAAGTTAAAAGAATTAAATCTAGTTGTTAGTATAATAAAAAAAATAAAATCAGAACTAGTCCAATAGAAATAACATTTTTTTTAATTTAAGTTTTCAACTATCCGTGACCCACGTGCTTTTGCCGTTAAGTCAAGATAAAAAATTCTTTTGGGGGTTTTTATGATTTCAAGTTCAACTATTATATGAATTAGAGTCCAAATTTATTAGGTTTAAATCTCCTCGTTTAGCTATATTGAAATTATCAATTTCATAGTATATTACAATAATTAATTTTAATTGTATAATGATTTTTTAATAATAAGTGATCAATGCTTATATTTTTTTTAATCCCTTAATAAAGTACACACAAATAAAATTGTTCGAACTCGGATTACTGTCTTGAAGTTCAGTCTTCCCTTGTCTGCTATTATATCTAGGGGGTGATAATGAGTCTGACTTGCAAGTTAATCGGGCTCAGTTTGGTCAAAGCTCTGCTTGAGTGAGCTCGACTCGAGACCTTAACAAGCTAAGCCGACCCAAACTCGACTTGAAATGCTCGTGAACAAACTCGAAATAACTATATGTATATAATATTAAATATAAATATACTTCATATACACTTGTATGTTTCAGTGTTATTAATTTGTTATAATGGTTAAATATTTTAAATTCTCGTTCTCCTTGTAGACTTGTATAATTTAAAAAATGTACTATGATTACTTGTAGACTTCAAAAATAAATATTTTTCCCAAATAAATTTTCACATGTTATTTTTTAAATTTTAATAAATTTATTTAAAAGTAATTTGAAGAGAGCAACGAGTCGAACTCGAGCCTTGAACCGAACTTAAACTGTACACTTCAAATTTAAACTGAGTACAGTAATACTATTTCTAAACTGAGCTGAATATGCCGAAGCTCGAGCTTAACTCTACTCGTTATCACACCTAATTATATCTCATTTTCCCTTCTATTCCGGAATCAATGCGTCTAAAAGGAACATTCACAGTCATCTCTTATATTTTCCACAACTATGATAATTATTTTCCAATTAACAATGATTCTACTTTTTGACTTTGGACTACCAAGAGTATCTAAGTCAATATTTCTAGAAATATGAGCATTTACACGATGAGTAAAGAAATTCATTTGGAAACTAGTGGGTGTAGCCATTAAGGTTTTGGAAAAACTTGTTGCAATAAATATGAACACAAAGACAAAGCATACGTATAATTTTTGTTCGAAATTTATGACTTTTTCCTCTGACAATGTCATCTTTAAAGTTCGAATCCGAATTCTCTCTTTAAGTGAGTAATATATTTTACTATTGCATTCAACCTATATTTTTTTAACAACATTCAACCTATGTTGATTACATAGATTTACTTCTAACTCGTTACTACACAACCTCATTTTTATTCTAATCTAAGCGAAAGAAATTAAATCGATGGTTAATGTAAAAATAAAATTAAGTAAATGTAAAACTAATAATTTAAAATAAATGTAATGGTTTAAAAATCAGATTGAAGATTAAACACTGAATGAATGTGATGAATTCAAGAAAAACAAGTTTGTAATCTCCCCTTTATGTTCATTTTTGAAGGTTTGTTGTGTTCTTTCTATCCACTCAATTTTATGCTTGGGTCAACCCAATGTGAGGCTCCATTTTATTCATATATTCTCCTAAATCACTAGAGAATTTAACTATTAAACCAACACCGTGTATTCTTATGGCGAATTCCAATCACATGCTATATCAATTTCACGGTTGATGGGACTATGAAAAGCAATGACAAAAAATGATATAAACAATATGAAAATAAGGTACACTTATTTTATAGTATGTAATTTTATGTTGTAACTAGAAATATCAAACCTTAGTACCTAAGTTTGCACTTCTAAAATATACAGGGTAATTGTATCTCATCCCATCTGCCAGTATATCTACTCGTTTTGGTCCAAAATTCTTGATAGTTTTATCCTGCAAAACGCACCTCATAAGTATAGGATTGGTGTATATATAAATATATATATATCATAATGAATCATCAAAGTACCTGATGGCCGATGTGAACCAATAATTAGTTGATCTAGTGGAACGAAACACTTAATCTCTTAAGCAATATCACATGTTCGAATCCAAACGGTGTAAATGAAAAAAAAAATCGCCCCATAATAAACTTCTACAAAACTCGATCTGAATTTAGTCCATCAATGAATCAAAAACCAGTGGTTAAAAGGGGAAAAAAGTACCCGATGTGAGATCGAGAGTTACATTTGCATATTCCTAGTCAAACGACTCGGTACAAACATTGTGACAAACTGAATTCAACATCAAAATCTGGGGAAAATAACAGCGGCAATTAAACCTGGTCACTACTTACATGTGGTGGAAAATGCCATATTGTTTGGCCCTGCAATGCACCATACAATTTCTTGTGATGGAAACAAGTTGGGATTTTAACAATGGAAAAACAAATTATAATGGAACAAATAGTTTTACATACATGAAAACTTCCATATTCTATAGAAATTTTCCAGCACCATGCCATGATATTTTCCACAGTTAGCGATAACAGTGTTGTCTACAAGAAATTTCGTACATACAAACAGAAGATGGCATTACGTAGCATACACATGTGGTTTCGTGTTTTCTGTGATATTTCCCGATGACCAGCCTGTCGAGCCTCCTTTCATCGAAGCGGATGGGGTTAATTCTACCGTCATGTCTCAATCTCAGATATCCTCCTCTTTTACCCTTCTTGGCTTGTCTTCATCATTTACTCCTGCTAAAAGCACAAAGGAAAATATAAATAAAATGGGGCAAAAAGGAGATGGTGTGAATTCTATGCAACCCCTGCTAGCATAAACAACATTTGATCAGCTATCGTACCTCAGATGGATCACTGGGTGTCAGACTTGAATTTGCTTCAGCTGGTGCCGCCTCGGAGATCCTTGCTTCCGATTTTTCGTTTGAATAACTAGCAAAGGTTGAAAAAACATAAATAATATAAGCTTATGGCTACACTAGGTCCGATTTCTAAGAAGGATCAATCCCTTTTTAAGATAGATCAGTTATTCAGCATACAAATTTGGACATATTTGAGCAAAGAAAATGTCTTACGAATCAAGTTCAGTTTTAATGTTATAGGATCCTGCGTCTAAGAATCATATTAGTAATTGCTACCAATCAGCTATTTTGTCAATTAGCTAGGTTGTGCTCAGAAAGAGTGTTCCTCAACGCCATTACCTAATATCGAATCATTCAATATTTAAGATACTTACGTTGAGAGAATTGTCACCCAAATAAGTTCTACGCAGTCCACCCAAAGAAGCCTTTGTTCTACCGGAACGAGACCATAAGTGATAAGATGAGCAAACGGCCAAAGCTTCCATCCCGCCTACATAATAACCATGCACGATTAGACAAAGAAATATTCACACCACAAAAAATGAAGCAACACCAGATTGTTTGAATATAGAGAGAATGAATGGCAAGGACAGAAGGTTCTCTTACTGTCAACATAGGCAAGAATGTTGCCTTCAATTCGCTAAAAATACTGATCGGAGATTCAAAACGCAAAAATCCCACAACTATAAAGTAAATGCTGTTCCAAACTGCAGCCCATGCAGTTTGGTCGAAAGCTACTTTCACAGGAACCACCCACCAATCTTGGAAAGGAAAAAGCTCCTGCAAAAAGAAACGAGGGTTGTTTCATTAAACCGGATAAAAAAATCAACACTGAACTTGATTCGTAAGACATGTAGTGTGAAATGATTACCTCACAGATTTGGTAATAGTAATGAGACATGGAACCGTGTAGAGTAAAGCCAACAAGGCCAGATCTGAACATTCGGGTACGATCAAACTCGAAGAGAGGTTTCCCTTCAAAGCACTGAAAGAATAAAGGCAAGATAAATTTTAGTAGACAATTTTGTGACCACAAACTAAAGATTGAAAGAATATTTTTTTGATAATATAAACTTACTTGTGCAATCCAATCCCCTAGAGAATAGACGATTCCGCTAATAACCATTTTGGCAAAAACAGGATTTGTCTTCAAAGCTTCTTCATAAGCACTCCAGTTGTGTTGAGGTGCATATCTTAGTATCTCAAAAAGAGTCCATCCCTACCATCGAAAGCCAAAAACTTTAAGGTCTTCGTAGGTTTCAGATCAAATCAATTATGTCTTACCTATGCTAAGCACATAAGTGGTACATAAGCATATCAAACATTAACAGTCCACTCATAACAAATCAAGCCTTCAACAATGGCAATTACCAATCGAAGTAACTAAAATAAGCTCGAAAGACCAAGATACTGGATGCAAATTATTCAAGTATATCCATGAAGAGCTCATCACAGCTTAATCAAAAAATTTCAAATTGGACACCTTCTAGCTACATGGAAATGGAAACAAAACAGACCCTGAAAACAAAGCAAATTCAGTAATTGAACTGCTCAATTGTAAAGGGGATCTTTGATCTTTCACATGTTCACAAGGAAAACTCTAAAAAGAAAAGGGAAATTATATAAAGTCCATAAAATTCATATGAATTGGAAGAATAAATAAAACCAATCTGATGCCCCTTTATAACCTATTAACAATACACGAACTTTTGCAACCAATCATCATTTTCCCAAACCAAATCTTGCAGATTTCCACAGAACCAATTAAAACTAAAACTGCAGACAGAAATATACATATAATCTCACCTGCCAATAATTGTGGTCAATGGTAAGCAACTTGGTAAGGGCAAACGTACCAGCAGCAAGAACAATGGTAGCATTAATAGTTCTATCTATAAGCCTATCCAATTCCTCTTGGCTTCCTCCTCCATCACCAAATCCATTCCCTGAAGGTGAACCCGAAGAAGAAAACCCTTCAAAAGATAATCTCCCTTCATTACCAAACCCACCTACTGGACTCACCAGCTCTCCCCCCAGCGATTCTCTCTCCACCTGGCTCACCGCCACTCCTTCTTGCATATCCGTAACATCCTCACTTTGGACTGGAATCACGTTCAGCTCATCGGCTAATGAGTTCACCACCACCGAGTTGGCCCTTTTGTTGCTGTTCTTTTTCTGTTTGATACCGGAGAAAGCAAGGCCGTCGGGGAGTTTTGAGGTGCTTAATGAGGAAGGTGAGGCCTGCCTGGAGATGGGTTTTCGAAGTTTTGATAAAGAAAGGAGGCTTTGAGGAGATATCGTGGTGTGAAGAGACGCCATGGATAAGTTTCAAGGAGGAACCGAGTTGAGTTGAGTTGAGTTGAGTTGGTTCGACCGAGATATGTCTCGGAGCTTCAACTGCCACTTGTAAATAGTCTATTCTAGTTTCCCCAACGTTGCAAATGTCGGAAAGAACCTTTTATTATATGAGAATGAATTTGGGTGGGGCGATTCACTGCGATTAGGCTTACGATTTTGTGCGGTGAACTTCATTTTTGTGCCCCTTTTCTTGTCGTTAAATCATTCAAATATATCCCTAAAAATAATTAATTAGATAAATACTCTCCTTTCAGTTTAAGCAGAATAAATTTGCGTCTAATTCAGCTCGAGTTCTGTGTAAAAACGTAATAAAATATATTGTTTGTCTTCATAAAATTGTTTGTTTTACATAATACGCAGGCTTATCATGTGTGTTGGAACTTGGAAGAAGTATTTATCTAAATAATCTTTAAAGGAAGTTATTTATCTAATTAACTATTTTTAAGAGTATATTTGGCTGATTCAACCGAACTGCATTGATGATAATGATACTTCTGCGTAGAATTTACTATATTTTTTTCAAAATTTTATAGAGGAATGAAAATTTGAGTAATTACATATAATAACAACATTTTTTATTTTAACTCATAAATTCTATAATTTTATTCAGACTTCATAATTTTTTTGATTTCACTCTTGACCACAATCTATGATCAAATTTAATGATGAAAACTAAACTATTCTACATTCAAAATATTTCCATTGATTTTATTTCCCTTTTATTATAAGTGAAATTAGTTCAATATTATTATTATTATTTGGATTATAATTTAATTGGAGTAAACTTAACTCTGTATTTTAAAAGGTTTTGGAATTAAATTTAAGAATGATTTCAATGATTTAGGGATGGAAATTCACTGCTCTTTTTCGGTGCTTTTATTTATGCTCTTGCGTTTAAAATTAAATTTAGAGTTTAAGTTTTAAAATTTATGGTTAGGATTTATAGAATTTAAGGTGAGGTGTATTTTTTAGGGTATAGAGTTTAGGATTTAAAATTTAAAATTAAAGTTTAAAATTTAATTATGTAGTGTTTTTTAGTATTAAGGCATAAATTAAAGTGGCAGAAGATTTTTATCATGATTTAGGGATGATATTTTTACTAATAGATTTAAATTTGAACATTTTTAATCTATGAGGTTATAGTTTTGTGCTCTGAACGATGATTGATGGTCTTTGTGGGTGGTATTGCATGTTACCTATGGTAGAGTGTCGTGCAGGGGATAACTTTATGTGTGATTGTGGTTGTGGAGGGGATAATTTTAGGATGAGAAAATAAGGTCCACATAATAAAAGCTGTTTTTTTTTTTACGTAAAAAGCTGGTTGAGATTTAACAAAACAAAACAATAATCATAAATATCAATAAATTGATTTGAAAACAATGTTTACCATTTGACCATTTAAATAGTAAATAAATTTGTTCGAAAAAAAATAGTAAATAAATGAATGATATCTCATGATTTCCACATGTTACAGTAGATTATTATAGGCTTAAATATATATTTGGTATATGAATTATGTATCTTTTTTCTAGTTGGTACTGAAAGAATTTTTGTTTCTTAAATTAGTACTTAAACTAGATATTTTTTCTTAAATTAGTACCTAAAGATTTTTCACTCTCAGGTTGGTACCCGAACTTTAATTTCATTCATTGTTTTGGTATCTTTATTAATTATTTTAGTCCTAAAAACTTATACATTCTATCAATTTGATCCTAATTCAAAATAATTCAATAAATTTAACTCTTAATATTTTAAAATTACATCAATTTAGTAAAAAAAAGTTATGATATTGTCAAATCAAGTGAGTCTATAGGATCAAAGAAACAATTGAACAATTGCATTCTACGATAAAACGACAAGTTATTATTAAACTTTTGGGTAAACTATCTGAATGACCACCAATCTATTGGGAAAGTTTTAAAATGACCACCATAAAAAAACGCGTCATTTGACTACCCAAACTATTAAAATGAGATCAATTTGACCACCGGCCGTTAAGTGTCTAACGGAAGGTGACATGGCAGTTAAAAAATTAAAGGTATAATCACACATTTGGTCCTTACTATTTACACATTTTTTCAATTTAGTCCTAATTTTAAACTAAAAAAATAAATTAATTAGGTGGTGACACGTGTCACCACCTATTTAGAGGAGAAAAACAAAGTTTAGCACAAATGTCAACCAGAGGAATCGAACCTGGGTGTTGTAGGTGGCTAAGCCACTGCACCAAGCACAATTTTGTGCTTTAAAACACCAAATTCAATATATATCTTTTTCCAATCAGTATTCTCCGAGAAATTATTATATGGACCCTTCCCACCACGTCATCCATGGTCCCTAGTAATAAAAAAAAATTCCACGTCATTATTTTTTTACACGTCATTTACACACTCAAATTTATAATTTTCAAATCATCTTCTCTAATTTCTCCAATTAACGTAGGGTTTAGGGTTAGGGTTTAGGGTTTATGGTTTAATGTTTGGTTTCAGGTTTCAGGGTTTATGGTTAGGGTTTAGGGTTTAGGGTTTAGGGTTTAAGTTTATGGTTTATGGTTCATAGTTTAGGTTTATGGTTTAGAGTTTAGAGTTTAGGGTTTAGAGTTTAGGGTTAGTGGAGGAAGCTATCGTTCTTGAAGAAAAAAAGGAAATAGTAAACCCTAATTTATTTTTAATTTGATACGACACCATGATTTGGAAAATATAATCCTAGTGTACAAATGATATGGAAAAAATAATGACGTGGAATTTTTTTTATTACTAGGGACCATGGATGACGTGGTGGGAAGGGTCCATATAATAATTTCTCGTGTTCTCCTGGGTTCTCATTGTCTTCATCTTCATCATCTCCAGCTGTACATAAAACTTAGTTCTTGTTTGGTATATGTTCAAGGTTCTAATGTTCTATTTGTCTGAAATCTGGTTGCAGCATTCCTCTCCTGCAATATCTGCTACTTACAATGGAAGTGGACCCTCAGAATCAGCAGATGATGACTTGCCCAGTGTCATGACTTGTGCTAATTACTTGAAGCTTCCTCCATATTCAACAAAGGTATTATTAGTCGGTCCAGACTTTTTGTATGATTATCCCCGGTACCATTTTATCTAATGTATATATACACGTGCTTTCGTATCATCTTATTTCCTCGTCGACAATTGTTGTTGTCTGAGTAGGAAATTATGTACAAGAAGTTGCTATATGCAATCAACGAAGGGGAAGGATCTTTTGATTTATCGTGAGCCGGTGTTGGCGGCAGCCAAAACATACAATGTGGGTCTACTTTTCTCACCTGCTGCTATCATTTTCGGCGTATAAATTTTGCTCAAATAATAATGGCTTCTCTCTTCAATGTTGTTCCATTCAATTAGTGGCATTGGCAAAGCTCGGTTTCTACATCAATGGTGGATCATCCAAAGTCGGTCCGAATTCTGGGTAATTAACCGATCTCGATTTTCTTTAGTAATTACTCCTATATTTTCATTCCAGATGTGTGCATTTTTTTGTGATGAATAATTTATATCAGATGAATGGAGGGATTTATGTTGAATACTGAGATGATGAAGATGAAGACAATGAGAACCCAGGAGAACACTGATTCGAAAATGATATATATTGAATTTGGTGTTTTAAAGCACAAAATTGTGCTTGGTGCAGTGGCTTAGCCACCTACACCACCCAAGTTCAATTCCTCTGGATGACATTTGTGCTAAACTTTGTTTTTCTCCTCTAAATATGTGTTGACACGTGTCAACACCTAATTAATTTATTCATTTTAGTTTAAAATTAGGACTAAATTAAATAAATGTATAAATAATAAGGACCAAATGTGTGATTATACCTTTAATTTTTAACTGCCACGTCACCTTCCGTTAGACACTTAACGGCCGGTGGTCAAATTGATCCCATTTTAATAGTTTGGGTAGTCAAATGACGCGTTTTTTTATGGTGGTCATTTTAAAACTTTCCCAATAGATTGGTGGTCATTCAGATAGTTTACCCTAAACTTTTATTATACCAGGAAATTAATGTAACATTCCTGAGAATGTGTACAATAGGAGAATAACAAAAAATAGTTTGACAAAATTTGTAAATATAAAGTGTTAAATTTATTGATTTGTTTCGAATTATGACCAATTTAATAGAATGTATAAGTTTTTGTACCAATTTGGGAGAATGTGTCTAGTTCAAGTATCAACATGAGAGTAAAAATTCTTTAAGTACCGACTTGAGAGAATACGTATAGTTTAGGTACCAGTTTGGGAGCAAAAATTCATTAAGTACTAACTTGGGAGAATGTGCCTAGTTAAAGTACCAAATGTATATTTAAGTCATTATTATAATATATGGGTAATTATATCAGCATCGACAGTTAAGGGTGACAATTTAATTCGAACACGAAGAAAAAAATTATCCAAATCCGGCTATAAAAAGTTTGAATCTAAATAAAAAAAAAATAGTTCGAGTCCTAATAGGAGGCAGATCTGATATGGATATTGTTATGATCCGACTCAAATTCGATTCGAACTCGATCCAAGTCATGTCCGATCCGAATTTGATTTGAGTTTGATCCATATCCGAATCCAAATTAAAACATTTATGACTTTTAATTCTTTAAAACAAAATATCATTTATAATATTTACATTAAAAGTAATAATGGGAGAACATATATAAAGTAAAAAAAAGTTAAATACATTAAAAAACATAAATATATATTAGGTAACTTTGAATAATGGTAAAAACAAAATTAACTTTATATATATATATATATATATATATATATTAAAAGTGATAATAAAAATATAAATGTATTAAAAATGTAAGTTAAATAAAAATAATATTTACTAGTATGATTTATATCTATAAACTAAACTTAATATAGATATAATGTAATATATTTACGTATATCATATGCAATTATGCATACATACATAAATATACAAAAAAATGTAAGATAAAGTCATAGACAAACAAACAAGAAAAATAATACAATGGAGAAATAAATAAAAGTAAATATCAATGAATTACTGAAAATTAAGAAAAATGGTGAATAAAGTAGTAAATGATGTGAAAATGTAAGATAAAGTTAATATATTAGGCTAAAATTATGAATTAAAATAGGAAGCAAATTAAATCATAAATAATAAACGCAAAAATTTAAATGTAGTAAACAAACAAGGGATGAAAATGGCATAAATTAAAAACACAAGAAATTAACTACACAAAATTATGGAATGATTTGCATTAAAATAGAAATATTAGAGGGCCGAAACACAATAATCCTAAAGACGCTAGAATTAGCGTATCTACCCCTCAAATTTGGGTCAACAATAGGGATGTCAATTTAATTTGATTCTGGTCCAAAAAATCCAATCCAAAAACAATCTGATTAAAAAATCCAAATTCAAATCCAAAAAAATATTTGAGTCTGATTGTAATCAGATTTGGACTTAGATTATATACAGTCTGATCCAAGTCCAATCTATTGCCATCCCTACCGGCGGTGCCACAAGCTCCCTAATTTAGGGATTAGAGATTTGGTTTAGGCCTCATAGTTTAGGGGTTTAAATTTATGTGTTTAGAATTTAGGGACCGTTGTTTGAATTTAGAGTTTATGATTAAAATTTAGGAGTTACAGGTAAAACCCTAAACCCTTAACATATCACCATATAACCTAAACTCTAATCTCTAAGCTCTAAATCCTAACCATAAACCCTAAATTCTAATCACATACCCTAAAATATAAAACTCTAAACTAAATCTCTAACTCATGAAATAAGGGCGCTTGTGGAAACAAAATGTTTTCCACCGCGAGTGCTTTATACTAATTAACTACAAAAGGTTTATTTTAATGAGATGTTAAATCTTTGAAGTAATGTTAAAAGTTCGAATCTTAATATTCTAAATGTAATAAATTGAGTTGAAGGATTTACGTTATAATAAAATCTTATAATATTTAATATGAATTAATCAATAAAAAATAAATATTAATAATTAAATAAAAAGTGTGCTACCTTACGTAAAATTTACATCAATTCAATAAAAATATGTAAATTTCAATAAAACCATAATATCAAATAATTCAATAAAAATATGCTGCCTCGATTCCTATAATTTTCTTAAAAATTTAATCTAAAAAGATAAAAATAAACCTAACATATGCATGCTCATATTATTAATAAATATTATTGCTAATTTATAATAGTTCTTGGTTTCTCATATTAATAAAATTTTATCTATACTAATGATAAAGTTTTCACTAATAATATGTTATTTAGGTTAATTAAAACAATTTGATTGAGTTAGTGTTATTTATGGTAATGAGGATAAAATTGAATATCTATAGTATTATATCTTTTTGAACAATTCTTATTTAGGAGGAGGGGTAAGAGAAATTTGCTCCTAATGAATTTAAAACCCACAACTTAAGGATGGTATAATGTCAACTGAGAGCTTTTAACTACTTGCTCTAAAGATACTTGACATCTATACTATTATATCTTAATAGTATAACATCTTTGGAGTCGACTCATATATGAATATTTTTATTTTAATTATTTAAAGTTTAGTTTGATTGATATTGTTATCGGTATAACATAAAAATGTGAAATCAAACATGTTTAAAAGTTTAATACCCTCCGATTTAAGTATTCATTGATTTAGACATTACACAAAAATATTTATTATTTGGCTAAATGGTCACTTTTGCCTATGTAGTAGTCCCAATTTATCGATTTTGTCTTTATGGTATTTTCGCATCAATTTAGCCATTGAAGTAGTCCAATTGCATCATCGTTTGTCCATTGACTAACGGAAGCCAACGTTGACCATTACGGCAGTTAGGGGTGGGAATTGTCGGGTACCCGGTTCATCCGGGTACCTCAAATAACGGCTCGTGTCCCGACCCATCTTATTTGGGTACCCGACACACCCGGGTACCCGCTAGTTTTTTTTAAATATACCTAAAAAAGAAAAGTTCGAATTATATAATCCCAACATAAAGTTTAATATTCGAAATATCAAACCCAAATAACATTAGAGTCAATAATCCTAATAAAAAAAAACACAAACAACATTAAAATCCATAATCCTAAACAAGTTTCAAACACACAAATATAAATTTTTAACTTAAACGTTTAAAGTTTAAACATAATAACCAAAGCTTCTTGGATCCTTCGAAATGCTTTCCAAGCTCCTGTAAAATAGCACAAAAGAATGATTTTTCACAAAAAATACATAAAAGAAAAATGATATATATTCAAAGAGATCGAAATCCAACATGTTGCCAACATCATATCAAGTCTACTACATCGCATAATTTAACTCTAACATATGATCCTTAACTAATAGCTTTCAGCCACTAAAATATTTGACAAAACATTGAGACTTTCATGGATTAGCATGTTTATTCTTATCAAAACTCAAAAGAGTTCAAACAATATACTATAGAATTTATTGCTTACCAAAGTCTAGGACACTTCGAGTGTGGTTTCTGAAACTTCAGTTGTCTCATCAATGACAGTTGTTGGTTGCTCTAATGTCAATTCTTCCATCTCTGCATAACAAATTTTATGTATACAATAATAATGTCAAAAGAGTTCAAACAATACTTTTCTATATTCTCCAATGATAGCAAGTTCTTCTCTATTACAATAGGGCCATAAGAAGAACAAATCCAATTTTGAGTACAAATAAGCGCTTCCACCAATCTAGGAGTCAAAGACGTGCGGAATGAATCAAGAACACGTCCTCCTACGCTAAAAGCAGACTCCGAAGCAACGGTAGAAACTGGAATTTCAAGAACATCACGTGCCAATCTCATAAAAATTGGATAGTTGTTTTTTTTAGCATAGACCACCAAACCAAGATATCAAAATCATCACTCTCAAGAGCACATTTATCTCCCAAATATCTGTCTAGCTTAGTCATTGTTTTAAAAGTATCAGCAGATTCAATCTCGGTCATATAGTCTTTTCTCAAATTTGTTCCTTTTAACTTCCTTATTCCTCCCTCACCGTCTTGACCACTAGAAGTAGGATTTGTAGAGCAAGGTGTCTTTTGTGTTGACGAAGGTTGCATAGAAGCATAAAAATCAAACAACGATGTCAAAACATCTTTAATCTGTTGACACAAGACATAAGAATTGCTAGGATCATAAGAACGACGAACGATCCACTCAACATATCTTAACTTATGCCTAGGGTCAAGAACTAAAGCAATGAACATCAACACATTCAAATTGTTAACATTCACCCAATATTTATCAAACTTCAACTTCATTTGGCGTGCCATGCTCCTAAGCCCATCACTCGATTGCAAGTCATCAACATAAAGATTAATTGTATACCCAATATCTTATATTTGTTCCACAAAGGTATTACCAGTCACATACCTTGATCTAGAGAAGCTCAATGTAGTCTTATAAAATATCTCAAGAAAAGGCAAGGATGAAAAAAAATTACCCTAATCTTCATCATCAGGAGCACCACCAACCTTCCTAAGCTCCTTTGTGTAAGGAAGGTACTTAGTTTTCAAATTTCTAAATGCTTTCTTAAACACTAAAGCACTTTTGAGCATGGAATAGGTGGAATTCCACCTTGTTTCAACATCCAAGCAAACAAGATCTTTGCTATCTATATTCTCCTCTTTGACACAAGATTGAAACTTTTGAAGTCTTGCAGGAGAGGACCTCACATACTTTACAGTAGCACGAACCCTCGTAACAGAAGCATCAACATCTTTCAGCCCATCTTTAACAACCAAATTCAGAATATGTGCAGCACATCTCATATGCAAAAATTCACCATTCAACACACTTCCATCCCACAAGTTCAGAATCTGCTTCAAATACTTGATTGCTAGATCATTAGAACTAGCATTATCAACTATCACCGTTAAGATCTTCTTAAGATCTAACTCTTGTAAGCACTTTTCAACTGCCCTACCAATAAGCTCTCCAGAATGACCGACAATTGGGCAAAAGTTGATAATCTTCTTATGCAACTTCCAAGCATCATCTATAAAGTGGGCAGTAAGGCACATATACGACAAGTTCTGAGCATATGTCCATGTGTCTGTCGTAAGACATACCCTAGAGGATAAATTACTGAAGAAGCTCTTCAACGTTCTCATTTTTTTCAATAGAAAGAGCATAGAAATCTCTTGTAATAGTACCACGTGAAGGAGGAACAAAGTCAGAAATAGCAACTTTGCAAAACATACGAAATCCTTCACGTTCAACAAAACTAAATGGCAACTCATACATAACCACCATTTTAGCGAGTGCTTGTCTAATCTGCTCTTGATCAAAACGCCAAAGTTTAGGAACACTAATTGTTTCTATTGTTCCATCTGTGTTGCACTTTGTCTTGGACTCAAAATCTAAGATTGTTTGTTTTTTGTCCAAGTTAAAAGGAGCTTTCTTGCATCGATTCGTGTGACGCTTCATGGCATTGGTTCCATTGGCAATTGAACAAGATATCTTTGCAGCACAATAAATGCATTCAGCTCGGTCTTCATCACCAACAATTACTTTAAAATGATCCCAAGCAGTAGAAGTTTTTTCCTTTTACCTTCTTTAGTTGGTGAAACTTCAACAGGCTTCTTTCCCTTCCTTTTCTAGGTTTCAATTCTACTTGTTGGAGTCTCATAATTCTTTTCATGTTCTTTAGGTGACTCATTTGAGGAAGATAGAGTCACATCAATATTTTCTCCAGTCATCAACATATCTGAAAAGGACAAGATGAAATTATAAATTAACCTTTCACTTAAGCTTACAAAGCAACCCTTTAAATTTTGTAAAATAACTCTTAAATTCAAAATTATAAAACTGCACTTTAGACTTTAGAGTTACAAAACAGTTACTAAACATTCCTAAACATGTATGATGTTGATGTATCTAGCCTCTAGGTAGTCTTTTATACCTTTATAACCATTCCTAAACATTCTATCTTTCATGCATAATCACATATACATAATATTTAATAATGCAAAATTCTTCAACTTCACAGTTCAAACAAAATAAAAGTCTAAAATATGAAAGCATATAACTGAACAATTGAAAGCATATTTAATAGTGCAGAATTCTTCAACTTCATAGTTCAAACTGTAACACCCAAAAATTGCGTCCAAATCGTAAACCCTAGATTCGTAATATCCCTAAATTAAAACTCATTTTTTTAAAATCCATAATTCATAAAACCCTAATGATTTGGGAATTTTATTCAAATTCCATAATAGAGTTTGGGACCTAAATTTAGAAAATTTAGACTTATGAGGCTTAATTTGAAAAGTTAGTGATCAATTTATAAATAATAAAAAGTTAGGTGTTACTTTAGAAACCCTTGTTATTTACAATGGTTTCTCTTGTAATCAACCCAAAATTTTGGGTGTTTTAGCCTATAAATTGCGTGAAAACAGATTGAAAACAAAACCCTCATGTGCGCAGCCGCTCTCTCTCCCTTCTCCATTCGACAGTTTTTCTATTTCCAAATTTATATTTTTTTCTATTTGATCAAACCTTGTAAGTTTTTTAGGGATTTTAAATATAAGGTTTGATGCAATTTACATATGTATTTTAGACGATGTCAATTTTGAAGAAGACGAATTATTATCTCCTTCGCCTATTCGATCTAACCGTGCACGAACCACAAAGACTACACGTGAGTATTCTTTTAGATTAGTACTAGTATTAATTGGTGGCATAGTGTTAGATTATAATGTAGAATTTTATATCATAGGTTCAGATTCAACTAAATCTGAACGTGAGAGGCGTTCGTCTCGACGTTAGAGTTATTGTTGCTTAAGGTGTGTTTTCTTATTGTGCTACATGTTTTTTTCTGTGTTGATGCATTATGGTTTGTATGGTTGACATCACATGCATATGATTTCAAAATGTGTTTTAAGTATGATTTATGAAACATCGGGTTTACGGAAATATGATTAATGGATTTATGGACTATGATTTATGAATTATGTTTATGGAATATCGGATTTATGGAATTAGTTTTTATGAAACTTGAATTTTAAACATCATATGTGTATGAGCATGGGTTGAGATTTGTAAGGAGAAAGTTCAGTGGTTTCACCCTTCGGGCTGAATTCCACTTCGGATTGGCGGACGTAGGGAGGAGGTTATGGGAACCTTCCTCATTTATGGCGGACGTAGTTGGGTGCATTGCATTACGCTTGTGATATTGTATCATGTTTTCAAATGATTTTAAGAAAATAATACTATGTTTTACGATTATTGTTTTCTTGCACTTTATAGACACACTAAGCTCTTTAGCTTACTCCCCCATAGTTTTCTCTTACAGATATCTTTGAGCTTTAGGCGACGTGATACTTGGAGGATCTCAGATTCTATTTGGTTATTTTATTATTCAGTGCGAAACTATTTTAGTTTAATCAGATTTCTATTTATTATTTTGGGACATGGATGAAATTTTAGACAATTTATGATTTGGAATTATTTTTAGCATTCATTTACTATTATTTTAATTCAGAGATTTTATACAATCATTCGAACACTTATTATGGTATTTATATTTATATTATTAAATTTATGTTATTTTATTTCAATTAAAGTATAATTTTCAAATTTTGATTTCTTGAAGGAAAAGTTTTTAAACGTGACTTCCTAAATTCGGCTATTTCCTTTAGGCCGGGTTTAGGGGGTTACATTTAGTGGTATCAGAGCCAAGTTCAACCCTCGGACTGTGATGTTCGCTTAAAATTTTACACCTAAAATGATTTTTGCACGCATATTAAATGTTTTGGGGCAAAATGATATTTCCTGATAAATTTATTATTTTAAAGAATTAAAGATATGTTTGAATAGAGACTCCAAGTAACAACTCTAATTTTAGGATTAATTCTTTTTGTAGATAAACTACTATGCCACCTCGTATGAGCTCTAGATTAACAGTTGGTCGTGGCCGAGGTCGTACCGCTGCTTTAGAGAATGATCAATCGCCCCCTATTGACCAGATGCAGAATGGGAATAAGAATGCGATTCATAATGATTGTGGGGATGAGTAACATGAGGATCAAACTAGAGCTCAGCAGACTAGTGGTAGGAATCCACATGTTCAACAGAATTAGAATGATGGTCCACATGATTCTAAGGATAGTGAGATCAATGGCTTAGATATTGCTATAGTGCATAGGGAGTTGTTTCGTTACCTCCGCCAGTCAGAAGGCGTTAGGAGGCCTATTTCTACTGAGTTTTTAGCTGCCGGGATGGCAATGTTTGATGGGAAGACGGACACAAATCCAGCAAATGCTGAGTATTGGTTGAAGAAGCTTCAAAGGTTGTTTGTTGAAATGGATTATCCTACCGACCGAAAGCTTAGGGCTGCGATATCACTGTTGCAGGGTGAAGCCCATAATTGGTGGGAGGCTGAGGAACATGTTAGTCCAGCCAGTCAAATCTCTTGGGACCATTTTCGACATGCATTTCGTGACCGCTATGTTGGGGCAGAGTACTTAGCAAAGTGCCGAGATGATTTCATGAATCTGAAGCAGAACGACATGTCTGTGAATGATTATGAGATAGAGTTCATGAGGCTGATACAATATGTTCCGGGGTTAGTGACCACAGAAGAAGAAAAGTGTGACTGGTTTTTAAAAGGGTTGCGTCCAACGATTAAGGTGGGAGTCGCCTTACATATGGATAAAGAGTACAAAGAGATTACCAAACGAGCTAGGACTGTTGAGCGGAATGAGGCAGAGATGAAGCAACTTGAATCTCAGGGTACTGATCAAGCTAGTAAGCAACCGACCGCATCTGTATAGCACAATCAAGGGAATCAGTCTAGGAAGAGGGCCATAGAGGAGTCTGACCATCTGGGTTACTCTAGAGCTAGACCAGTGATTTCTATTGTTCCGGCCGCTAGTATAGGTGGTTCGCCAGGTTCTCACTCTTTTCCAATATGCTTTTAGTGTAACAAACGACATAGTGGTGAGTGTCGAAAGAAGTTGGGAGCATGTTTCTTATGTGGTTCTTTAGAGCATTTTCGGAGTGATTGTCCTCTCGCCCATGGTACTAACCAGGCTCCGGCACAATCTCAAAGATCAGTACAAGCACCATCTAGAGGTAGTGGTCAGAATAGACATGTTGCTTCAAGTAATGCTAGTAGAGAAAGACCTGCACAAAGTAATAGATCAGGTGTTAGACGACCAGGCTTGGTATACGCGACTAGAGCTCACGAGAGTTATGATGATGAGCTGGAGGACATAGCAGGTACATTTTTGATGTTTTTAGTTTTTTACTTTTATGTTGAACGATGAGGAATCCATAACGACGAAATTTAAGTTGTGTTAGTTGTAGAGATATATAGCTATGTCTGAAATTTCGACGACGGAATTTCTTTCAAGGGTGGGAGAGTTGTAACACCCCAAAAATTACGCCCAAATCGTAAACCCTAGATTCATAAAATCCCTAAATTAAAACTCATTTTTTTAAATCCTTAATTCTTAAAACCCTAATGATTTGGGAATTTTATTCAAAATCCATAATAGAGTTTGGGACCTAAATTGAGAAAATTTAGATTTATGAGGCTTAATTTGAAAAGTTAGTGATCAATTTATAAATCATAAAAAGTTAGGTGTTACTTTAGAAACCCTTGTTATTTACAATGACTTCTCTTGTAATCAACCCAAAATTTTGGGTGTTTTAGCCTATATATTGCGTGAAAACAGATTGAAAACAAAACCCTCATATGCGCAGCTGCTCTCTCTCCCTCCTTCATTCCATAATTTTTCTATTCCCAAATTTATATTTTTTTCTATTTGATCAAACCTTGTAAATTTTTAGGGATTTTAAATATAAGGTTTGATGCAATTTACATATATATTTTAGACGACGTCAATTTTGAAGAAGACGAATTACCATCTTCTTCGCCTATTCGATCTAACCGTGCACGAACTACGAAGACTACACGTGAGTATTCTTTTAGATTAGTACTAGTATTAATTGGTGGCATAGTGTTAGATTCTAATGTAGAATTTTATATCATAGGTTTTGATTCAACTAGATCCGAACGTGAGAGGCGTTCGTCTCGACGTTAGAGCTATTGTTGCTTAAGGTGTGTTTTCTTATTGTGCTACATGTTTTTTTTGTTGATGCATTATGGTTTGTATGGTTGACATCACATGCATATGATTTCATAATGTGTTTTAAGTATGATTTATGACACATCGGGTTTACGGAAATATGATTAATGGATTTATGGACTATGATTTATGAATTATGTTTATGGAATATCGGATTTATGGAATTAGTTTTTATGAAACTTGAATTTTAAACATCATATGTGTATGAGCATGAGTTGGGATTTGTAAGGAGGAAGTTCAGTGGTTTCACCCTTCGGGCTGAATTCCACTTCGGATTGGCGGACGTAGGGAGGAGGTTATGAGAACCTTCCTCATTTATGGCGGACGTAGTTGGGTGCATTGCATTACGCTTGTGATATTGTATCATGTTTTCAAATGATTTTAAGAAAATAATACTATGTTTTACGATTATGGTTTTCTTGCACTTTATAGACACACTAAGCTCTTTAGCTTACTCCCCATAGTTTTCTCTTACAGATATCTTTGAGCTTTAGGCGACGTGGTACTTGGAGGATCTCAGATTCTATTTGGTTATTTTATTATTAAGTGCGAAACTATTTTAGTTTAATCATATTTTTATTTATTATTTTAGGACATGAATGGAATTTTAGACAATTTATGATTTGGAATTATTTTTAGCATTCATTTACTATTATTTTAATTCAGAGATTTTATACAATCTGTAATGAATCTTTATTGTGCTTGATTCGTATTAAATGACTAATTAATTGGATATAGATTGTTATACCAAAAAATCTATTTGATCATTTATTTCACTAATACTTATATATATATATATATTTCACAACAAAACATTCATATGTGTTTCCGACGAATATATAAATTTATATACTGATATTACATGAAATTCAAACTTTTAATAATAATTACTCATTAAGTCACACGTGTATCTGTGTATAACAATTCACACATATGTTTATAATAGAAGTATAGAACATTTTAAATAAACACACATACGATACATATATATATATAATTAAATTGAAATAAAATAATTTAACGTGTTATTAGGGGCGGAGTCGGGATTGAAGTATTAGGGGGACAAAATAATTAATTTTATAATGAATACGTTTTTAAAAGTAATTAAATCGTAAAAATTAAGGGAGTTTAAGTTTAATTTTACAAATTTTAAATTTGAGAAATCTTAAAAAGTAATTAAACAAAATAAGAGGGACAATGTTTACTTTTATTAATTTTAATTAACATAATCCTAAAAAACAATAAACAATAAAATTTTGATAGGACAAAAGCTTATTTGCTACAGTTTCAAAATTCATAAACCTAAAATACAATTAACTCATCAATTTTAGGGGCAATTGCCCTTCTCATCTATAAGGTGGTTCTGTCTTGCGTATGATTAAAAAGGTTTTAAATAAATAAGTGCACAAAATATTATCAGGGTTGAAAAATATTTTTAATGATATTTTATTGGGCCGTAAACAAATCAAACATTTAGTGAACTGTTCGTGAACTATTTGGCGGAAAGTTTATTTATGTTCGTTTATTTATTAAACGAACGAACATGAAAACGATTTTATGTTCGTTTAATTAAATGAACAAACATGAACAAAGAGCTCGTTCATTTATTTACGTTCGTGAATGTTTGGTAATCCGTTCATTTATGTTCATTTGTTTATGTTCGTTTAAATTTATTCACATATATTCATTTTATATTTATTATTTTTCATAACAAAAGTATTATATTTTAAAAAGTTAAATTTATTCACATGTGCTCGTTTGTTTATGTTCATTTAAATTTATTCACATATACCCTTTTATGTTTGTCCGTTTGTATTCGTTTACGTTCGTTTATCATTTTAATGAACGAACATGAGCGAACTACATTCCTTAACAAACGAACACAAACAAGAAATTATGTTCGTTTAGTTGTTCATGTTCGTTCGGTTCGCTTACATACCTATATCTTATGAAAATATAATTACAATCAACATATTGATAAAATATTGATATGCAATTTAAAAATATTTATAAACAAATGCTACCTTATAATTACCTTTAGACTATTAAAAAATATTGATATGCGAATATAGTGATTTTTTGTTTTCATTCTTAAAAATATAACTAAATTACTTGATTGGAGTTGACTTGTGATACTAATTTAACCAAACACTTTTTTTACATAATCATCGATATTTAATTTATTACTTGACTACTTTGGATGGAGTATCATAAAGATTCATAATAGGGCGACCTTCAAAATTTAATTTATTTCATTTAAAAAGTTATGACTCAAACCTCTAAACTTATTTAAGCGATCTACTCCGTCTGTCCCACTCAATATATTCAATATTAACTTTTTAAAAGTATTTTTTACTTTGACCATAATTATCTTAAATATTTTAATTAATTAAAATTTATAAAACATATATTTTAAACTACTTAATTGAAGGTTTTTAAAATATATTTTTTTTCAAATTTTTATTAATAATAAATTTAAAGCAATAATAAATCAAAATTAAATAAATTTGTCCAAAAAATTAATACTAAACATATTAAATGAGATAATGAGAGTAATATTTTATTTGGCTAGAAGTTTAGAACAACATGCCTTAGCCAGTCCCTTTATAAATAATAATAATAATAATAATAATAATAATAATAATAATAATAATGTGGGTCCCTTAAGAAGGTTAAGCTTTGAAAGCCCATATCATGAAATTGAGTGGGATGGGACCATTTAAACCAGAACACACAAAGGAAAGAATGGAGGAGGGAGCCCACATGACAGCTCAGTCATTCTTGTAGATAAATGAGGAGAAGAAAGCATTCAAAAAACTAATGGCCATACCTATTTTTTTTTTCTTTTTTGAAGTTTTCCTCTGAATTTCGTGGCCAATAACTCCACACATATTCCTGGATTTGCTTCAACAGTCAGAATCCTGGATTTTAATTGGTTCTCTCCACTCCATATATTCATGAAATATATAAAATAATTCATTTCTCAATAGATACGACAAAATACTCGGGTTTTCAATATATAATTTTTTATTGGTAATAGTTTTCTTATAGTTGACAAGGAACTCACTGAATAAATTATTTGTATGAATATATATTTTTAGTCAAAGTATTTATTGTCGGTAACAATGACTAAATCTTTCACTGTAGACACAAATTATTTTAATCACTTGATCACTTGAGCTTCCGCTTTGAGATGTTTTCAAGTTTTAGTTTAAATTCCTTGAAGGATGCGTCTGTTTAATGAAAATATTTTTAGTATTTTTCTTATATTTGATTCATATTAAATAGTAGGGTTTCTTTTTTCGGGATAGATAATGATCTTAAATTTTTTATTCATAAAATAGGGATGTGTATTCTAGATTATTTCGTAAACTAAAGAGGTTTCTTATAAGTCGTCAGGAAATATCGGGGACTTGCAAAAATTATAGGTCTTGTTTGACAATTAGTGGATAGTTATAGCTGATTGCATTAGCTGATTTGACTAGCAGATTGTATAAAAGTGTTTGGTAAAATTAACAGATAGCTGATAGCTTATTGCATTAGTTGATTTGACTAGCGGATTGTATAAAAGTGTTTGGTAAAATTAACAGATAGCTGATAGCTGTTAGATTATTTAAACAAACAAAATGACATATAAGGACATGATTATATTCAATACTTGTTTGAATAGTTTATTAGTTATCAATATTTTGTATCTAATTAATATTAATTATATCTATAAAATTATTTTTAATATAACTTTTCTAAACATATTCGAATGATTTATATATTAATTTATTATTTATATAATTATTTTAATATAATTTAATTAATTAATAAATTTCAATACACATATAAATATGTGATAATAAAAAAAAATAAGATTAGCTTATAAATAGGGTGAGAAGATATTTAATTTATGTTATTTTGAGATTTTTGGTAACTAGTAAGGGTAAAAGAGTCTTTACAACTCTAATATCAAACTTCTAATCTCAAAAAGCTCCTATTATGAGCTTTTTCAAAATTAGCGGTTTCACCCCAATCCGTTGTTCACCAAACAACAATATTAGCGGATTTAACTTTTCAAAACTCTAGTTATGTCTAAAACCTCTAACTTTTTACCCTAATCTCTTTTTACCAAACATGGCCTATTCCTTTCCACGGATGCATTCAACTGTGTCTGTTGCAGTAAAATTATACTAAATTTGGCATAAAATCCAGACTAATAATACTTTCACAGTAAAATCATCTCTAATTCGTAAAATAAAAGCACATCCACCGAGTTTCTTATAAAAAAACAAATTAAGATCACCATTAAAGCAAAATGTCCTTAAATAGTCCAATCAACAGAAAATAATATATTGATCAGCTAAAACCCCTTTTTTGTAAATAGACTTTTCATTTTCAAAAGTCACATCTTTCAAAAAAAACTTTCTAATAGAAATATAATTTTACATAAAATTAAGATTTATTTGTTAAAAAATTCATTAAGAAGTATCAGTAAAAAAGAAAATATCTTAATTCATAAGTGATTTGAGTTCGAACAACTTATTTAAAATGGTGTGAGTGATGTTAAAGAATTAAGATAAATGAAAAAAATAATATCTTCTGATCACACCAGACAATTAAAAAAATTAAAAAACCTTTCAACTATTTAAAAAATCAATTAAGTGCTTACTTTGTTTTCTCACTAAATTGAACCCTTGAATTTGAAGATTTTCTTTTGATAGGAAAAATTGGAAGATTTTATTAGTTAATTTCTTTGATAGAAATTTTTTATCACTGATTATTGTTGTACTGACATAATTATTAACATTATTGAGGCGTAAGTTAATATGTCAATGATGAAGTGATAAAGAAATTTGATTGATAATTTTAAAATTTTGAGGGCTTATATAATTTTTAAGTAAAAATATAAAAAAATTAAAAGATGAATAATTATTTAAAATATAAAAAGTAAATAAAATAAAAATATTTAAATAATAAAAAATGAAAAGAATATTTTAAAATATAAAATAATTGAAAATTGATTGAATGCAATAAATTTGAAAAAATATTCAAAATATTAAAGAGCGTTTTAAAATATTAAAAAACCGTAAAAGTAAAAAAAAATCTAACTTCTTTATCGAACAACTCTTCACTTTTGTTAGTATGAGTCTATTATTGTTTTTGAACACTTTCTCAACAGAATTAACATTGTATCGGAGCATTTATCTCTTATGAAATTTTCTCATACAACTTAAAAATGATGGAAAAAATACTCCCCTAAGTAGTACTGAAATCATTATTGTACTACATCGCTACAGATTTCAAAGTCAACATTAATTAAATGACTTAATTAATTCTTGAAAAAAAATAACAATAGCATAATTTTCAAATGAATTAAAAATTTGAAATTTCAGATCCATTACACAAGATAATTAGAAGATAATATATGTTTATATATATTCTTAATTCTTTGACAATGCACACCCCTTGTGTTGTCACTAGATTTTCACCGTCTTTTTTATTTATTTATTTTATTATATTTTATTTATGATTAATTATTATTATTATGTTAGTCATATATATGACATAGCGCTAGAATTATTAGTTATAAACCCAATAAAAACAAAAAAGGCCCATTTAATTAAAATGAAGAGTCCATGTACATTGGTGGACCATGTGGCTCAAAAAATAAGAACAAAAAAAGCCCTAACTAACCCCTTCTAATCCTCATGTGCAGGCATTACTATTACTGTTGTCTGATCACAAGATTGGACCCAAATTTCTTCCAAGTTTTGGAGGTTGGGAAGCAAAGGCCTAATACCCCAGCAGGAAAATATACCGAGTTTTTTTAAGATGTGAAAAGGTGGCCGATTGAGCCAACATTGGTGTTGTACCTGAATCGAATCCTTAGCCTTTGATAAGTTCACTAAACTCTGGCAGATTGCGCAGGCGCAACCACTCAAGGCTTTGAAATGGATGAGTGCAAGAAGAGGAAGAAGAGGACAAGGAAACAACACATTCTATCCTCAACTCTACAATTGCATTTTTGAAGGAAGAAATACCATCGTTTAAGCTTATCAGGCAGTGACAGTTGAAAATGTGCAACTCATGCGTATCAATTGCGAGCATAATCAACTTGATGAACCCACATATAATTTGTACTTTATGAGGTTTTTCTTATATTGCTGCATTGTGGAGACAAACTTGTTGAAACGGCCGTGAAAGTATTCCAACACTCGATTAGCTCATCCTTCCAAATTGGGAAGTCTTCGCGATATAATGCACAGTACAAAAAACAATGCTGAACTTTGTCGTCTTTCAACTTGTTGAAACTAAATTTCAAACGCTCAATCACTTCAGCTTCTATTCCCATCCACCTTCCCTATCCTCTCTCCCAATTCCTTGAGTGCAATTTTCCAAATATGAGTAATTTTCTCCTTTTAAGGTACCAGCTACGACGACAATTGTAAGAGGTAGACCTGCACATTCCTTGACAACAAGCCTCAAAGTTGGCATTAAAGTTGGACTTTGCTTTGTGTTTGGTCCAACTTTATTCAAGAATAGTGTCAATGCTTCATCTTCTGAAAGGGACTTCACGTTTATCACCTTACAACCTATATATTTACAATCTTGCTTCAAACGAGTTGTCAACACCAGCTTGCTTCTGTTACTGTAATCCTCTCGACGCCGCATCGAATGGGTTACACGGGGAAAACCGAAGCGAAACCTGTTAAGGCTCCACTCTGATTAGCAACCCTAGAAAATTTCTTTTAAAGTTATCTTGTCTGGATACATTAATTATATCCTATGTGAGGAGACACGCAACGGAAAACACACATGGATACAAAACAGACAATTAAGATACCTTTTTTAAATTTCACAACAGGTCATATCGATATGCTAAAGGACCGTATCAATACGCCTATACTTGGTCAACACCTTAGAGTCAACTCTAGGGAAACCGTATCGATACCCTCAAGGCTGGTATCGATATGCCCTTAACGGTCAACTTTCGTTGGTCAACTTCGAAGACCGTACCGATACTCTCAAGACCCATATTGATACGCTAAAATCTTGTCAATTTCTCAGATTTCCAGAGAGCATTTTGGGTATCGATACGCCCCCGCGTACCGGTACACCTTGCCCAAAAAAAGGAACCGTATCGATACCGCCCTTGAACGTATCGATACGCTCTGCCCTGCAAAACAAGTTTTAGCTGCAAAAACACAAGGGACTCCACACAAGAGGCATATAGCAATCATTTAAGCAACATACAAGCACACATATAACACAAGGCATCCATGGATCCACATGTAAAGCAAGATAAACACATAACGAGGCAACATCCAACATGATAATAATTTAAAAGGAAACATGCATATTTAACATTCATCAACAAGGCCAAAAACTAAACAAAAGCATAAATCATCATGGCATAAGGCAATACAAGCCCAAAACATCTAAGCAAACTTGTCTAAGCAAAAAGGACATGGCAACAACACTTTAAAACATAAAGGTCCTATCTCATTTCTTAATACTAGTTATTGAAGTCTAAACTCATACTTGGGCAAACCAAACTCCCTTGGATTCTCCCTTGTTCCTGAGCTGCTCCGAAGGTCTAAGGGCCTGCATTGTTGGAAAAGAGAGCGTAAATATTTAAGCTTAGTGAGCGGTGCTCAAAACGGTAGCTACAACAATGCAGTTTTAAAACATTTGTTTGCTTGAAAACCAAAACCATTTCCAAATCATCTCCACATGCTTGAACACATAACAACATGCATTTACCTTCACGTGCATTTACCGAATGCAACCACAAGCCATAGGCTTACCACATGCTCATTCTCATAACGCAAGCAAAGTAACCAACAATTCATAAGCATAATAGAAAGAAATCAACAACATGCTTAACATGAGAATTAAAACATCATGGGTATATTGACATTCATCGTTTTTACTCAGATATGCAGATAGTTTCTCAAACCCACTAGACACTTCTGATGGAATCTCACATCACCGTATTCACCCGTATAGTAAAAACATAACTTCTGGTGGAATCTCACATCACCGTACTCCTCCTTAGTGGAATCTAACATCACTAAAGCCACGCACGACTTTCACCTCGAGTGCACTCTAATCTTATTGATCGATCATTTATATCCGGTAACAACTCAACACGTGTCAATATACTCATTCACAACCACTAGCATTACCAATGCTTGAACCACTTACCATGTCCAAACTTCCATGCAAAGCATGTACTCACAATGCAAATATAAACACAAGTCATAAGTCTCAACATGTATAACAATGCAAACTAACACATTATCAACATGACATGTTCACACTGCATCAAGAATCGTAAAACACATACTAATTGCATAAAACCTTTAAAACGTACTCTTGAGCTTGGATTGGCCTTTCAAGCTCAATCCAAACTCCCAAAACATTCTGTAGAACTAATGTTTTGATATAATAATTGAAAAATGTTTTGGACTAATTTGAAAAGAATTTAAAACATGTCTTTAAGTCCAAAAAACTTGAAAATTTTGTTTCGAATGATTTCTAACTTTAGCCGATCTTTTTCAAAACATGTATGATCCGTTTTTGCACTAAAGCTGTTTTTTAGTCTCCAAGGCAAAAAGGATCAATCCCCTGATAAAAAGGATCGATCCCTTTGTTGACAGATTCGTTCCATTTTGCTTCCAGCCTCCAAGTGCAAAAGGATCGATCCCCTGGTTTATGGGATCGATCCCTTCACTGTAACGATCATATTTTTATGAAAAAGGATCGATCCCCTGGTTTATGGGATCGATCCCTTCACTGTAACGATCATATTTTTATGAAAAAGGATCGATCCCCTGGTTTATGGGATCGATCCCTCGTGTTATAAATGCTGAACTTTTTGTAAGTAACGTCTATTTTGCATCCCCAACGGCTAGTAACGGCTACAAACTCATTTGGGAGTATAAAAGGGACCTTCAAGCATCAAGAGAAGGTTAATGCTCATATTGTCAAACATCAAATGATCAAATATTGTCTTAGTGCCTAAATTGTCAATTCTTGTATAGACAAACACTAGTGAGCCAAAATTATCAAATTTGCTCAAGTGTTTTAGGTTTTGGGTGAGTGCTTAATTGTGCAAACAAACACCTATTAGAGGGTTTTAAGTTTGCTTATTGTTTCTCTTTGTAAAGAGGGTTTTGATCAAGGCTTTGGCTAGAAGCTTGATCGGTTGTAAGGGTTTCCTCCTAATCCTAGAAAAGGGGACGAATCAATAGTGGATTGATTGTGAAATCCTTAGTGGGGAGCTAAGGTAGTGGATGTAGACCTTGGTTAGAAGGTTGAACCACTATAAATCATTGTGTCAATTATTCTTTTAGCTTCCTCAACCATTCCACCCAAAAATCCACCTCTCCACCACTTGGTGAGCTAAATTGGTTGATCGAATCGAGCCCCACACATCTCAACACATTCCTTTAACCATGTTAAGGCTTTTAAAATCGATCAACTCACCATCCAACACTCAAACGATATCCAAGATGCTGAATCAAGCCTTCGAACTACCCGGATTCCTGTCCACGAAGCCCGGATCTGATTCCTCTATTTTAAGCAACCCAAAACCGAACATTAGAACATTAATACACTTACAAACACAACAAAACCCGAAACTCAACAATCTTACAACAACACACATCGATTCAAGCCCCAAATTTCACCCGAAACATATCAATTTAGTCCCAAATTACTTGCAGCCACACCCAACGAATTTACCATAAAAAATCTATCTTTTAACATCCCTAAACATCAACCCAAAGCTATCAAACCTTCAGCTGTCATTTAGACCCAAAACCCATCCAAAAACTCAAGATTTTCAACTCCCAAAATCACCCACAATACCTATTTCAGGTTTCCCATAACAACCCATCCTTTTCATGTTATTTTAGCAATAAAAAAAGTTAAAACACTCTCAAACTCAGCCATAGTCAACCCAAACAAAGACCTATAAACTTCCTTTCATTTCAAACTAAACTTTAAAAATCAATACATGTTTAAACCATAGGTTTTGCAAAAATCTCAACATTTATGACTCAAGAAAGATGAAACCAAGTTAAGACATCAATTACCTTGAAGAAACCACTTGGATTGAGAGCTTGGGGTAATGAAATAGTGAAATGGGGTTTGGAGAGGTTTTTGAACGTGAAAAACAAGTTGGAGAAGATGATAGCTTTCAAAAACCCTTTTTAGAATTACAAAATCTTCTTTTTGCCCTTTTCTCTTTTAAAACACTTTTAGGTGTGTTAAAAATAGTTTTTCTCCAATTTAAATTTAACCCGACTCGGTTTGACTAACCTAATTATCTCTCGGCCCTAAACTCGGGGCGTTACAATTACTTGGCTCAAGGATCCCAATTTCCTCCGGAGAGACTTTGTCACATACATCATCTAGGATTAGAACGTGTTTCCCCACTTTCTTCAACATTTCCAACAAGATTGACCTTATCTACTTCCGTGGCTAAATCTTGCTTCAAATTTAATGCACTCGCAATAGCATCTTGTAACTTGATAACATTGGAATCCTTTGATATAATAACCCAAATTACTCTATCAAATCTCTTTTCTTTCATAAGATCATTGTGGATGTGTTTCATGACGGTCGTTTTACCAACGTCGCACATCCCCAAAACCCTATTCTTGCTAACCTCCTCTTGCATCAAACATGGCCAAATTTCATCTCTCACAAACTTCTCACCAACTAGTTCTAATGTTGGTAGAGGCAACTCAACACTTGGAGCATCAATGACAAGAGTTTCAAAGGTATTAAGAGCTTTATCAAGAAATCTTTGCATGTTTTAAGTCTTCTTATCAACCAGCTTTCCATTGCAAGCACGATAATGATATCACCTATTCATGACCTTATTTTTAACATCATGTGCTTTTCTAATCAATGCTTTCACTTTTTCTAACCAATTTTCAACTCCCTTCTTTGGTATCTTACCCCACACAATGAAGAAGCTCTACTTTCAATTGCAGCTTCATGTCTTCCATTTTGCTATTCAATTCATCTTTAATTATCTTGAAGTTTCTCAAATAATAATTCAGCCTTCTGTGATATTGTAAGTATTTACAAACCGGAGGTCTGAAACAATTTGTGACGACGTCTACAAGCTCTGTGCACTCCATTGATATGTCCCTGCAATCATACAAATATTGTCATTCTTTGATGTTTTAACTCTGCAATCAATTAAGGATATATATGAAGCAAAGAATGGGAAGTGGAAATTACTCGACTTACTGGCTAAAAAAATCTTGAGATTAGAATTGAAAACAAAGCAGTGGACAAAGGCACAACGATTTATTATATGTAATTGTGAATATGGGTGGGAATTGTCAGGTACCTGAGTTTCGGGTACCCGGTTCATCTGGGTACCTCAAATAACAGCTCGTGTCTCGACCCATCTTATTCGAGTACCTGAGACTCGGATACCCGAAACACCCGAGTAACCGAGTACCGGGTACCTGTCAGTTTTTTTTTAAAATATATACCTAATAAAAGAAAAGTTCAAATTATATAATCCTAACATAGAGTTTATTATTCGAATTATCAAACCCAAACAACATTAAAGTCCATAATCTTAAAAACAAACACAAACAACATTAAAATCCATAATCCTAAACAAGTTTTCAAACACACAAATCTAAGTTTTTAACTTAAACGGTTTAAAGTTTAAACACAATAACATGATATCAAATTCAAAGCTTCTTGGCTCCTTCGAAATGCTTTCAAAGCTCCTGTAAAATAGCACAAAAGAATGAATTTTCACAAAAAACACGTAAAAGAAAAATAATATATATTCAAATAGCTGAGATCGAAATCCAAAATGTTGCCAACATCATATCAAGTATCAACTATTAAGTATTATTTATAACACTATTCAAATCAAAGTAAAGTAAAATGACACAAATGCAACATAGTAATCTAATCCTTTATTAATTATATCCAACATTTGAATTTGTCCTAAAATATAAGCATGCTTATTATTGTCAAAAGAGTTCAAACAATATACTATAGAATTTATTGCTTACCAAAGTCTAGGACACTTCGAGTGTGGTCTCTAAAACTTCAGTTATCTCATCAATGACAATTGTTGGTTGCTCCAATGTCAAATCTTCTATCTCTGCATAACAAATTTCATGTATACAATGCCAATGTATCATGTGTGTTTTCAAACATAAATATTTAAATATCTAAACTTGAAATCGAAAACAAACATTTTTCTATATTCTCCAATGATAGCAAGTTCTATATTACAAAAGGTCATGAGAAGAATGAATCCAATCTTGAGTGCAAATAAGCGCTTCCACCAATCTAGTAGTCAAACACGTGCGGAATGAATCAAGAACACGTCCTCCTGTGCTAAAAGTAGACTCTGAAGCAACGGTAGAAACTGAAATTCCAAGAACATCACGTGCCAATCTTATAAGAATTGGATAGTTGTTTGTTTGCATAGACCACCAAACCAAGATATCAAAAGCATCACTCTCACGAGCACATTTATCCCTCAAATATCTGTCTAGCTCAGTCATTATTTCAAAAGTATAAACAGATTCAATCTCGGTCACATGGTCCTTTCTCAAATTTGTTCCTTTTAACTTCCTTATTCCTCCTTCATCATCTTGACCACTAGAAGTAGGATTTACATAGCAAGGTGTCTTTTGTGTTGACGAAGGTTGCATAGAAGCATAAAAATCAAACAATGATGTCAACACTGAGCTAACAAAGCTTAATGGATACACTTTCACTCAACCACGCTTCATGCAAATCATAAATAAAAGTATACAGTAACATGTGACATGGCAATGGCATCATATCAATAGGGTTCTACCTCTAGCTGCCTAAACACATATATCAACAATAAGAATGTAAACGGTCTCGCATAGAAACCATACATATAACACCAACAAAGTTGGAGCGAGGCTCGGTTCCACTAAGACATAGGTTCATACACTCATGCTCGAAATCTCTCATCGAGCATTTTCGAACGAGTCCCGATCCCACTAATTATCGGGTTCATACATTCAGAAATTTTTAACCATGGTGTTGCAACACTCTTTTCTCACACGGGTGTCCAAAACCCCACCAAACAAGGCGACTCAACAAAAATGATGTCGTTACGCGGCATACATTCATCATTGACCCACCAAGGATCTTTATTAATTAACATCACAAGTCATCCCAAGGTTTTGATTAAGTTATTACCCATTAAGCTCCTATATGAGGTTTAAAAATCAGTTTCTCAATTTTACTATTCATTTTGCCACTTTAGAAACCCATCAGGCCTTATTCCTCGAATTATAGGTCCCTCAAACTCAAAATGTATTTTTCGAGCAGATTGCCCAGCGAGTACCGATACTCCCTAACACGTACCGATACGCTCTGGGTATTGATACCTCTATGCGCGTATCAATACTTGCTTTGCCTTCTGGAGGGGTTTTATCCAAAGTACCGTACCAATACACAGGAAGGTGTATCGATACATGACCGGTACCAATACACTCCCAAGCGTACCAATATTCAAATTCTCTACTAGAATTTGGATGGAATAGAGGGTACCGATATGCCCCATGGCGTACCGATACGCCCTTTAAGAAAAGCTTGGTTTCACCAGTTTTAACACTGGGTACTGATACGCGTTCAACCCGTATCGGTACTCGAACTCATAACTTACCAGTTTTAACACCAATATTAGGATTTACCATTTTAGAGTTCTCAAGCATTAAAGCAACCAAAATATCACCAAACTACAAAGCAATCAAATTAATGATTTCTAAGAATACAATGGAGTTAGTAGTGTACTAACCTTGGTCTCTAAGCTGAAAGGGAAGCCTCCAACCAAAGCCCTTCAAGCTTTCTTCTTCCCAAGCTCCTTGGAAGAATTTCCCACTTCTTTAACTACAAAGAAACGTTGTAAAATAGATTACAACATTGCTGGAAGATTAAATGAGATTAAAGGGATGATTTAGCAACGTGGGAACCTGAGGACACGATGAAGAAGTAATATCCTCATCTGTTCAGTTGAGGTAAAATTTAAAGATGAATTTTCTTTAAGGGGGGTTGTAACACCCTAAAATTACCCTAGTTTGAATTATAGAAAAATTAAAAAGGAAAAGTGTAAACATTTTACAATTTAACTAAGATTGAAATGAAAGCACATAAGCTATGTCCTATTAAGTTACAAATGGATTAAAATAATATGTATGATCATATATAGACTTATAAGTAATAGAATCTAACATGTAATACATGTATGTTAAATATATATTAGATAATGGAAAATTAATATTGGATCAACTTTATAATATGAATTATAAAAATATGTTAGTGGAAATTAAAGTATATATATGTATGGTTTAAAATTATAAGTTAGATTATATGTTAGAAAGTTTTGATGGCCCACCTATATGTATATATAATATATCCTTTGAATATATGTTTGTATGATCAATTCTTGTTTTGTTATAAGTAATGTATTGGATTGGTTCCTTTAGTTTGCTAAGCATGTTTATATGTATGAGATATGATTCTTGTTGTTTGATTGTGACACCTCTCGTTCTTAACCGGGCGAGGGGTGTTACATAAATTGATACCAGAGCTTTAGGTTATAGGTCCTAAAATTTTCTGAAACATGTCATGCATCATATAGGTTAAACTATTCCACCTATGAGTCTTATATCGAATTGCTTGTGATTCCACTCTCTAATTCTGATATTGTTTGAATTCTTAATAGAATGTCCGCATCTAATCTAGCTCGAGATGATGAAAGTCCCAATGGATCATTAAACAACGGGGATAGTGTCGATATGCACCCCCTAAAACCTCTAGTTCAACGAGAACAATCTCAAGGACAACCTCGAGAACTAGTCGTGCAACAACCTGAAAATTTGACCCTTCAATTTTCTCAACGCGAATGTCTCCTTAGCATGAAGGAGAAGTTCGATAAGCTTGTAATGAACATCATACGAGAACAACCGACTCCTATTGTTGCTGCCCCGAGTCGAGCATCGATAGAAAAGCTCGCTCATCATCGAGCTACTATATTCACTAGCGCAAACGAGGAGAACTCGGAAGAAGCTGAGTAGTGGCTCGAAAAGACAACACACATTCTGACCAAACAACTTCAATGCTCGGACGAGCATAAACTTGAATGTACGATTGCACTCTTAGACGATGAAGCCTTAAGTTGGTGGGAAACCACTACTCTGACCGCTCCTACCGAGTTAGTCACGTGGAAATTCTTTGTTGAAGAATTCAAAAAGAAGTACATTAGCGAACAATATCTGGCGGATCACCGAAAGAAGTTCATGTATCTGAAACAAGCCAATCGGCAAATCGAACAGTATGTCGCTGATTTCTGCAAATACTGCAAGTATGGTGCGGAATACATCGAAATTGAGAAAGATAAGTGTAAAATATTTATTGATGGTCTGAGCGACAAATTGAGTCTGATATTTACCGCCCTCGATATTACAGATTTTCAAATCCTTGTGAATCGAGTCATCGCCACAGAATCTAAAATGAGAATCACGGTGAAACGAAAGAGCGGTTATCGGGCTGACAAGAAGTGAAAAGGCGATGACAAATCTCGATGGTTAAAGAAATTGAAACATCAAAGAGAAGCCTCCCTCACCTACACTCCTGAAAATCATAGTAACTATCCATTTAAAGCTCAACACTCGAGTAGGATGGCTATTTCGGTTGTATCTGTTAACAGTCTGAGATATGTGGAGAAATTCTCTACATGCAAGTTCTGTCAGAAGCAACATCCCAGCCAATGCCAAGCCCAATCTAATCTTTGCTTTGCTTGTGGCGGTGATGACCACTATATTCGAGACTGCCCGAAAAGAAATGATCAAACTTCTGCTCGACATACTTCTAATCTGAGCTCTGTGCCACCTGGCCGAAACAAGAACCCGAGACAAGCTCATTCGGGTAATCAAAGGAAAGGCAAGGCTGCAAAATCGAAAGCTACTACTTATCAAGAATCCTGAGCCCCAGCTCGTATCTACCACATTCGTAGCAAAGAACAAGAAGAGTCTTTCGATATCATTGTGAGTACGATTGAACTGAACCTTAAACCTGTTTACGCTTTGATAGATTCAGGATCAACACATTCATTTGTTTGTTCATATCTATTAGATGAACTAAATTTGAAACCTGAAATTGTAAAATCAAGCCTTGCAGTTTCAAACCTAATAGGTGGAAACTTGCCAATTAACTTGATATGTAGAAACTGCCAAATAACTATTCGAAATGTTTCTTTCTTCTGTGATCTGTACGTGTTACCTAAATGTGAATTTAATATAGTGTTAGGACTAGATTGGTTGGGAAAACACGAAGCCTGGGTAGATTGACAAAACTGTAGGTTATATTTACGGGGTTTAGGAAAAGATTACATCCTATTGATAGACAAAAAACCGACCTCTATTTTTGCCACTATGGCACTGCAAGACGAGCTTGATTTCGGTTTACTTGAAATGTCTATTGTATCTGAATTTTCCGATGTTTTTCCCGAGGAACTCCCTAGCCTTCCTCCAACTCGGGAACTTGAATACAAGATCGAAGTTCAACCCAGAACTAACCCTGTGTCCATTACGCCTTATCGTATGGCACCGATTGAACTCAAAGAATTAAAGAAGTAGATTCCAGAACTTGAGGACAAGGGATTCATTCGACCCAGCACATCTCCATGGGGTGCTCCTATCCTGTTCGTGAAAAAGAAGGATGGTACGATGCGGCTTTGTATCGATTACTAGCAACTTAACAAAGTAACCATCAAGAACAAGTATTCGTTGCCAAGGATCGAAAATTTGTTCGATCAACTCAAACATGTAGTTGTATTCTCCAAGATTGATCTTCGGTCCGGTTACTATCAAATGAGGGTGAAAGAAGAAGATGTGCCCAAAACAACTTTCCGAACTCGATATGGACATTATGAGTTCCTAGTAATGCCATTCGGTTTAACGAATGCCTCTGCTGCGTTCATGGGCCTGAGGAATCGAGTATTCAAGCCTTATCTTGACAAGTTCGTGGTCGTGCTCATCGACGACATCCTTGTATACTCCCGAAACAAGGAAGAACATGCTGATCATCTCCAAATTGTGCTTCAGACGCTCCGAGATCACCAACTATTCGCCAAGTTCACTAAGTGTGAATTTTGGTTATCCGAAGTCTCATTCCTCGGACACATAATTTCTGCCGATGGAATCAAAGTCGACTCTAAGAAAATTCAAGCTATTCTTGATTGGAGACCTCCAAGAAATGTGAGTGAAGTTTGAAGTTTCCTCGGTTTAGCCGGGTATTATCGAAGATTTGTGAAAGGGTTCTCTATGATTGTCGCGCCATTAACCAAACTTTTTCGAAAGAATGAAGCTTTCGAGTGGTCGGAAAAACAACAACGAAGCTTTAACCAACTTAAACAAGCTCTGACACATGCCCCGGTCCTTATTCAACCTAAATCGGGTAAAGAATTTGTGGTGTACAGCGATGCATCACATTCGGGCCTAGGTTGCATTCTTATGCAAGAAGGCAACATGATTGCATACGCCTACTGACAACTGAAGCCACACGAATTGAAGTATCCTACACACGATCTTGAGCTTGCGGCCATTTTGTTCGCACTCAAAATTTGGCGGCACTACTTGTACAGTGAAAGATGCAAGTTGTTTACTGATCACAAAAGCCTAAAGTATTTACTCACTCAGAAAGATCTCAACTATAGACAAAGAAGATGGTTAGAGTTGCTCAAAGACTACGACCTGACCATCGATTATCATCCCGAAAAAGCCAATGTCGTTGCTGACGCTCTGAGTCGAAAACCGAACCTCTGTAAGTTACTCGAAATTCTCGAAAATTCGAAAACTTTCAATCCTCAAGTTTAAGTGACCATTCGAATTCTTTACTGATAATCAAGGAAGAATTTGAACCCTTTCTTGCTTAGCAAGGAATCTTCAAATGATATCTTGTAACCTAAGTAATGTTTCCAATTTGTTTATTTGTAGCTTCTTTGGCTATCAACGCTCATTTCCGGCTATGCAAGGCTCGGAATTATCTAGATGAACTTTAAGTTCAATCTACTCTGATCACTAGGATTAAAGAACTCCAACAAGTTGATATGGAACTTTAGAAAATCAATTCTAAGCTTGAGTCTAATCTTGACTTCTCTGTTAAGTCGAACGGTATTCTATACTTCAAAGATCGTATCTGTGGCCCTAATAACAAAGAACTACAAGAAGAAATCCTACAAGAAGCGCACCAAAGTTCTTTTTCGATCCACCCTGGATCAGTTAAGATGTACAATGATCTTAAGCCCTTGTATTGGTGGTCGGGAATGAAAACGACTATCAACGACTTTGTAGCAAAATGTCTGAACTGCCAATGGGTTAAAGCCGAGCACCAAGTCCCTACTGGTTTGCTCCAACCTCTCAAATTTCTGCAATGGAAATGGGAACGAATCATAATGGATTTCGTGACCGGTCTTCCTTGTTCGCCAAGAAAGTGCGACTCTATCTGGGTGATTGTTGATCGTTTAACCAAGTCAGCAAACTTCATCCCGGTGTGAATGAATCTCAATCTTGAAGCTTTAGCCGAATTGTACATTCGAGAAGTAATTCGTTTACATGGGGTTCCGATTTCTATAGTCTCCGATCAAGATCCCTGGTTCACAGCTCGATTTTGGAAGACGCTACACAAAGCCCTCGGAAGTAAATTAAATCTTAGCACATTTTTCCATCCGCAAAGTGACAAACAATCAGAACGAGTGATTCATGTCCTCGAAGGTATTCTTAGAGCTTGTATCATTGACTTCGGGAAGAAATGGGAGAAATCGCTACCTTTGGTAGAGTTCGCCTACAACAATAGCTTCCAATATTCGATTTAAATGGCTCCTTTTGAAGTGATGTATGGTAGAAAATGTCGAACGCCTCTGTATTGGTCTAAACTTGGAGATAATAAGGTGTTAGGACCACAATTGCTTCGGGAAACCGAAGAACAAGTACAAATCATTTACTCCCGATTGAAGCAAGATTTCGATCGTGAAAAGTCATACACTGATCTGAAGCGTAGAGATATTCAATATCAAGTCAGAGATAAAGTGTTTCTTAAAGTCTCCCAGTGGAAAAAAGTGTTATGTTTCGGCAAAAGAGGAAAACTAAGTCCTCGGTTTATCGAACCATTTGAAGTAGTTGAAAGAATTGGTCATGTAGCTTATCGACTCGTACTTCCTCCCGAGTTTAATAAGATACACAATGTGTTCCATGTCTCAATGCTTATACGTTACTGATCTGATCCAACCCACATTCTTGAGCCTGAAGAAGTCGAGCTCAATCCTGATCTTTCAAACGAAGAAGAACCCATCTGAATTCTTGATCGAGAAGTCACGAGACGTCGAAATAAAAGTGTTCCACTCGTCAAAGTTCTTTGGAGGAATCACAACGTCGAAGAAGCGACGTGGGAACCTGAGGACACGATGAAGAAGAAATATTCTCATCTGTTCAGTTCAGGTAAAATTCGATGACAAATTTTCTTTAAGGGGGGAGGAGTTGTAACACCCTAAAACTACCCTAGTTTGAATTATAAAAAAATTAAAAAGGAAAAGTGTAAACATTTTACAATTTAACTAAGATTGAAATGAAACCACATAAGCTATGTCCTATTAAGTTACAAATGGATTAAAATAATATGTATGATCATATATAGACTTATAAGTAATATAATCTCACATGTAATACATGTATGTTACATATGTATTAGATAGTGGAAAATTAATATTGGATCAACTTTATAATATGAATTATAAAGATATGTTACTGGGAATTACAGTATATATATGTATACTTTAAAATTATAATAGATTAATATTAGATTAAATTATATACCAATGTACATGACTGATAACTAATATGATAATATAAAATATATATAATCAACATAGTGGGAAAACATGGAAATAAAGCCATCCATGTGTCTTTTTACCGAAGCAAATTTGGTCGGCCTTAATTTAAGGGATAACAAGTGTATTCCACTACAAACTTCACTTCATTTTCATCATTTGACTAAACCACCGAAATTAAAGAAACTAGAGAGAGAGGACTGAGTTTTGAAGGATTATGTGTTGGAAATTAAGATACTAATGCATGCATGTTCATCTAGTGTACAAGTAAGTAACTTTGTGTTTACCCGATTCTCTTTTTAAGGTTATAGGGCTGTTTTGTGTGATTTCTTGATTAATCGTTGCTAAAATTCTTTTGTATATTTGTTTGTTCATGTGTTATGTGTATTGGGTTCATGTTAGATTAGTATAAAATCTGGAATTTTACATGGAATTAGCCTAGATCTTGAATCTGCCCAGAATTCGTATTAGTTGGATACTTTGGATTAAAATAGATTTTTGGCCATCTTAAGGTTCGAATTAGGAAAACTTTTGTGAAACAAAGTTGTAAAAAATTGAAAATACTATGGGATAGAGGTCTTGGAAGCATGAAAATGATGTTTTGTTTGCTGGAAATTCAGTTAGAAGTAGACTAGTCACACTTGGAATGAAACTGGAAATAGGGGGACTGTTTCGAATAAAAATAAAAATTGAAGACTATTTTTATCATTTAATTAGAGAAATTTTATCAGAAAATAGGGGACACATTGAATGAATGGAAACATATGTGTTTAAAAGGAAAGTTAGCTTATATGAATGGTTAAAATGAGTTAGAACACATAGAATGTTAACTTGGACTAATCTGGAAAATGCAACAATTAAGGGACTTAAATGCTCTGTTTTTGATGTTGCTGGAACTTTAAAGTAACTTTATAAGATGTATAAAAATGTGGTTAAAAACTCATAATCAAATGTTTAATAGATTATATGTTAAATGAACACTAAAGTCACAAGTTGAAAATAGTGGACAGAATAGGTCATTGTAAATGCCCTATTTTCAAACAATAAACTGTATTGATAGGGAAATAATAAAAATATGTGCTATACATGATTTTAAAGGTGTGTTAATAAGCTTTATAGAATGGTAAAGAAATCTTAATTTGGAGTTGTGTGTAAAATGTTATGGGCAGTTTAGTGAGTGTTGCTCAAACTGCCAGTTTAGGGGGTAGATTCATGTACTTAAGTGATTGTGTTTGATTAAATGAATAAATATGATTGAATTAAGTTCTAATGTGTGTTGTATATGTTATTTGATTGTTCAAGATCAAATTGGTGAAGATACTATAGAGGAATCAAGGGCTGATCAATTCAAAAAGAGGGGCAAAGGCATTGCAATCAAGGATACAAACTAAGCTTGGAGTATTGTGAGTGTAGCTAACTTAGTGTAGCTTGGGGTATTGTAATCAAGGATTGATCAGTTCAAAAAGAGGAGCAAAGGCATTGCAATCAATGATACAAACTAAGCTTGGATTATTGTGAGTGTAGCTAACTTAGGGTTAGGATTAGCATCCTAACCAATGTATTTATGTTTCTTTGTTGATTTAAAATGAGGTATGCAATGAATCTAATAATGGTTTGGTAACCTAAAATGTAAGGAAGAAGGATTAAAGGAAATATATGATAGCATTTGCCATACTAGTGTTAGTTACATTTGTTATTGATCTATACGATTTGATATGATTTGATGACCAATGGTGATACATGATAGGAACTTATAAATGATGTTTAGCTACTGATCTTTGATGATTACATGATTGAAATTGCAAAGTATGCTTGTTGGAAAAATTAGTGAACATGATCTTGAATGATTTATTACAAAGTTGATATGAACTTGTTACATGAACTTGAAATGTGTTTGGTAAACAAGCCATTGATCTAGTTGAAATACTAACAGATATAAGTTAAGTCCTTGGTTGGTTAGTGTCCTTAGGTTGAAGGGCATGCCTTAGAGTCATTGAGCTCATATGTTCTGTTTCAAGATGGTGGTTAGTCACCTATGAATTTGTAAGGTGATTAGTCACCTTGATAAATGAATGGTGGTAAGTCACTATTGATTCTTATACATCCTCTGATATATGATATGATTTATTGAAATATTTTAATGCCTTGAGTATCTAAAGTTACATGTTACATGAAAGACTTCATTTCCTAGTTCATTAATCGTCTAAGGCAAAAACATAATGTGATTCTATGGTATGAGACAATATAAATGAGTTGTGAAATGACCCTATTTGTAGGATGTGAATATGTGATTAAAGACATGATTATATGACCATGATATGATTTAATCCATGTACATTCCTTGTTGCCCAAATGAAATGAATGTTTGAATTATTATATATATGTATGTTTGCATTGACGTGTATATGAAATTAGCTAAGTTTACTTGATTATGATGGACTAGCTAGGTGATCTAATGTATCCTAAGCCTAACTAAGTAACCTTGAAGACATGAATAAGACTTTAAAAGATGAAATTAGTAATATTTAGGGCTGCCTCACTAAGTACATTATGTGTACTTATCACTCCGTTGTTTCCTTCTTCCAAAATAACAGGTTCTTTGATATCCGGAAGCTAGTCGTTTTGTTTCGAGAGCCGTCTCAAGCCAAATCACAAGTATGATATAGTTTTGTTTAGACTCTAGATGGGGGCATAGTCTATGTTAATGTGTCACATGCATGGAAGAATATGTATTTTGATAGTTTGGCTTGTATAAGTTAAGACAAGTTTGGTTATGTAATAGAATTGATGGTTGATATGTAATTATATGGATTTGGGGATATGAATAAGTAATGTTTAAGTTATCTAAGCTTGATATGGATTCGAATGATATGTTGTGTACAAGTTGATTAATATGCTTGGTTTAGGTGTTTGGATTTAGACTTTGCTATGGTTGTTACTTGTTTCGAATGATGCATAATGTAATGGTTTCATATATGTTTAATAATTTGAACATAGGATATATATATATATATATATATATATATATATATATATATATATGCATCTAGTTGCTCAATTAAAACGATAATGAAGTTTTTGAATGCTATGAATATTTGAATTGGGTAATTCGAATGGTTCTACATTTGTTTTAAGTTGATTAAACATGCTAATTGATATGTATATTGAAGTATTAGTATGTTAGGATAGTTGAATGTATATAGGTTGTTTATATGTTAGCCGAATGTTTATCTTTATGAATTAGATTGGTTGATTGGCATTGAATGTTCAAGTGTATACATGATTAAGCTATGAGTTTAAATAAGTTACATGTTAAGTTTATAAGTTAGATTATATGTTAGAAAGTTTTGATGGCCCACCTATATGTATATATATCCTTTGAATACATGTTTGTATGATCAATTCTTGTTTTGTTATAAGTAATGTATTGGATTGATTGCTTTAGTTTGCTAAGCATGTTTGTATGTATGAGATATGATTCTTGTTTTTCGAATGTGACACCCCCCGTTCGTAACTGAGCGAGGGGTGTTATATAAATAGGTATCAGAGCTTTAAGTTATAGGTCCTAAAATTGTCTGAAACATGTCATGCATCATATAGGTTAAATTATGCCACCTAAGAGTCTTATATCAAATTGCTTGTGATTCCGCTCTCTAATTCTGATCTTGTTTGAATTCTTAATAGAATGTCCGCAACTAATCTAGCTCGGGATAATGAAAGTCCCAATGGATCATCAAACAATGGGGATAGTGTCGATATGCACCCCCAGAACCTCTGGTTCAACCAAAACAACCTCAAGGACAACCTTGAGAACCAGTTGTACAACAACCTGAAAATATGAACCTCTAATCTACTCAACGCAAATGTCTCCTTAGCATGAAGGAGATGTTCGATCAGCTTGTAATGAACATCAGACGAGAACAACCGACTCCTATTGTTGCTGCCCCGAGTCGAGCACCGATAGAAAAGCTCGCTCATCATCGAGCTACTATATTCACTGGCGCAAACGAGAAGAAACCGGAAGAAGCTGAGTAGTGGCTCGAAAAGACAACACAAATTCTGACCAAACAAATTCAATGCTCGGACGAGCATAAACTTGAATGTGCGATTGCACTCTTAGCCGACGAAGTTTTAAGTTGGTGGGAAACCACAACTCTGACCGCTCCTGCCGAGTCAGTCACGTGGAAATTCTTTGTTGAAGAATTCATAAAGAAGTACATTAGCGAGCAATATCTGGAGGATCATCGAAAGAAGTTCATGTATCTGAAACAAGTCAATCGGCCAATCGAACAATATGTCACTGATTTCTGCAAATACTACAAGTATGGTGCGGAATACATCAAAACTGAGAAAGACAAGTGTAAAATGTTTATTGATGGTTTGAGCGACGAATTGAGTTCGATGTTTACCGCCCTCGGCATTACGGATTTTCAAATCCTTGTGAATCAAGTCATCGCCACAGAATCTAAAATGAGAACCGCGGAGAAAAGGAAGAGCGGTTATCGGGCTGACAAGAAGCGAAATGGTGATGACAAATCTCAGTGGTCAAAGAAACTGAAACATCAAAGAAATGACGTGTCTGAGGAATGATGCTTCGGATAACCAAAATTCATGTCAGCCAGAGACTTCGGTTTCTTTGACCACGTATCTATATGACAAATCTCGGTGGTCAAAGAAACTGAAGTCTGTGGCTGACAAGAATTTTGGTTATCAAAGTCTCATTCCTCCGACACGTCATTTCTTTGATGTTTCTGTTTCTTTGACCACCGAGATTTGTCATCGCCTTTTTGCTTCTTGTCAGCCCGATAACCGCTCTTCCGTTTCTCATCGGTTCTTATTTTAGATTCTGTAGCGATAACTCGATTCACAAGGATTTTAAAATCCGTAATACCGAGGGCGATAAACATCAGACTCAATTCGTCGCTTAGACCATCAATAAATATTTTACACTTGTCTTTCTCAGTTTTGATGTAGTCCGAACCATACTTGCAATATTTGGAGAAATCAGCGACATAATGTTCATTTGGCCGATTGGCTTGTTTCAGATATAGGAACTTTTTTCGGCGATCCGCCAGATATTGCTCGTTAATGTACATCTTTTTGAATTCTTCAACAAAGAATTTCCACGTGACTGACTCGGCAGGAGAGGTCAGAGTTGTGGTTTCCCACCAACTTAAGGCTTCTTCGTCTAAGAGTGCAATCGCACATTCAAGTTTATGCTCGTCCGAGCATTGAAGTTGTTTGGTAATAATTTGTGTTGTCTTTTCGAGCCACTGCTCAGCTTCTTCCGGTTTCTCCTCGTTTCCCCCAGTGAATATAGTAGCTCGATGATGAGCAAGCTTTTCTATCAGTGCTCGACTCGGGGCAGTAACAATAGGAGTTGGTTGTTCTCGTCTGATGTTCATTACAAGCTGATGGAACATCTCATTCATGCTAAGGAGACATTCGCACTGAGCAAATTGGAGGGTCAGATTATCAGGTTGTTGTATGACTGGTTCTCGAGGTTGTCCTTGAGGTTGTTCCAGTTGAACTAGAGGTTCTGGGGGTGTATATCGACACTATCCCCATTGTTTGATGATCCATTAGGACTTTCATCGTCCCGAGCTAGATTAGTTGCGGACATTCTATTAAGAATTCAAACAAGATCAAAATTAGAGAGCAGAATCACAAGCAATTCGATATAAGACTCCTAGGTGGCATAATTTAACCTATATGATGCATGATGTGTTTCAGACAATTTTAGGACCTATAACCTAAAGCTCTGATACCAATTTATGTAACACCCCTCACCCGGTTAAGAACGAGAGGTGTCACATTCTAACAACAAGAATCGTATTTCATACATACAAACATGCTTAGCAAACTAAAGCAATCAATCCAATACATTACCTATAACAAAACAAGAATTGTTCATACAAACATGTATTCAAAGGATATATATACATATAGGTGGGCCATAAAAACTTTCTAACATATAATCTAACTTATAAACTTAACATGTAACTTATTTAAACTCATAGTTTAATCATGTATACACTTGAACATTTAATGCCAATCAACCAATCCAATTCATAAAGATAAACATTCGGCTAACATGTAAACAACCTATATACATTCGGCTATCCTAACATACTAATACTTCAATATACTTATCGATTAGCATGTTCAATCAACCTAAAACAAATGTAGAACCATTCGAATTACCCAAATCAAACATTCATAGCATTCAAGAACTTCATTATCGTTTTAATTGAGCAACTAGATGCATATATATATATATATATATATATATATTATATGTTCAAATTATTAAACCTATATGAAACCATTACATTATGCATCATTCGAAACAAGTAACAATCATACCAAAGTCTAAATGCAAACACCTAAACCAAGCATATAAATCAACTTGTACACAACATATCATTTGCATCCATATCAAGCTTAGATAACTTAGACATAACTTATTCATATCACCAAATCCATATATATACATATTAACCATCAATTTTATTACATAATCTAACTTGTCTTAACTTATACAAGCCAAACTATCAAAATACATTTTTAGGTGACATTTGATCCAATCAAATGTTGACCCCTAATTTTAGGTGACATTTGTATACACTTTGTATTGGCAAGGCCCATTGAGAGGAGAAATTATATCATGGGTGATTCCCACCACATCATCTATGGCACCATCCACTAAAAATCACCCACTTTATCATTTTTTTCTATGTCATTAATTTAATAATAGAATAACTTCCAAAAAATAATTTTTAAAATGACATGAAAAAACTTTAGTGAAGATTCATTGGTTGGAAAAAATGACATAGAAAATTTATGGTGAAGTAGGTGGTTTCCATTAGTTGGTCACATAGATGACGTGGTGAAAATTACCCATAATATAATTTTTCCATTGGGAGAGATCACTTTGAATATATTTGGTGAGGTTGTGATTGTTCAATCGTGAGAATAAAATGGACTTAAATTATTGTTTGCGCTGGATGTTTATAGATTTCTTTTTTCAGTTTTTTGAATATGGCTACACAGATATTGATACGTTTGAACTACGTACACATAAATGATATAATATTTATGTTTAAAATTTTGATATATACATATATATATATGAAAAAAAAAACTAAACAAAATATGTACACATAAATGATTAAATTCAAGAATAATGAAAATGCATCATCAAGATCATACCAAGAATATGATACAATGCAAAGTAAAACCATGGGAAGAAAATATATGCCAAAATTTATACATTATTCTAAAATGTTCTGCTGCAAAATACATTGGTATAGCTATCTATCATCAAATTGATAACCGTATTTTATTATATTATATAGATCATATTACATAACCAAAAGCATCTGGTTTGGCTTCGTCTCCCCAGAAATAAAACAAACTAATTTGTTTTTTCGACAAAAATAAGTGTTTGTCTGAGTTTCGAATGTATCAATATTAACTAAACTAGTACTCAGTCAATTGTTCATTTTTAAATATTTTTTAACATTTTTTCATGCTAACAATGTTACTCGAACCCAAATTATCAAGAGAAACATGCTACTCTTTAACACCGAGATTAAGTCCTAGAGTTTTAGGTATCATAAATAAATAACTAATTATTTTTTTATGTATAATTTTGCATCAGTGTTTCCACGTCAACAGTGCCAGTCCAATCGGACTTCTCCGGGACCCACAATATGCTGATTAGGCTTCCTAAAGGATACCATGTGGCTGCTAACCATGAAGGCGGTTACACGCTCGGAAACTCTAATATCCTCCATCTTTAATTCCTGCAACCGCCGCACGTATTCCGGCACGTGGATGAGGTCCCAAACGACACCGACGCCGTCGGGCTTTAAGACCCTCACCATCTCCCCCAACACTCTCACCCTCTCCGCCGCGGCCTCCACCGTGCGATGGCCGTATTCTTTCCCCACCGTGTGGACGAACACGGCCGAAAACACCACGTCGAAATAGTTGTCCTGAAACGGAAGACTCCTCACATCACCTTCTTTGCACGTTACATACTCCCCCACGCCTGTTTCAAATTTCCCATCATCATTTTTAATGAAAATTTTAATGTACAAATTCGTATAATTTAAACTATTTTTTTTAGATTAACAAATAACAAACCTTCAATGTTGGCAGTTCGGAGCGTGGACAACGTTGTCCGTTTAGAACGATCCAACCCAACAACCCGACCCGAACTTCCTGTCTTTTTCAGCTGAGTCGCCACCGAGTTGAGAAGAATCCCTCTACCGCAACCGATATCAAGCGCCAGCTTCACCGTAGACCAATCGTAAATCGACCCCACCATCCGCTGCGCCATTTCGTAATGCAACGGCCCAGCGGAGTAGAAAAAGTTGGCCGCCGCGAAGAACAAGCAGACAGCTGAAATCGAGGTGACGGCGCCGCTGAAGCCGGCGGCGAAACGGGCGGCGCTTGGACTGGGAAGGAAAGCTTGGAAGAAGTGGAATATTGGGCCGAAGTAGAAAAGGAAGATTATAGAAAGTACAGAGAAGAAAACCGCGTGACATAAAAGGAAAACAAGAGTTTGCCATTGATCCATGCCGTAAACGGCATAGATCTGAGTCCAATCTCTGCTACCATTGCCTTTTCCCATTGCTCCAATCTCTCCAAAAACTCAAAACAAAGAAGAAAGTAGAAACCGAAAGGAATTCCTGGATGGGTTTTTGATAAATCACTTGATCAATCAAATCAGAACAAGTTTTTGAAGGAAAATCTATTGGGTAATCCAAGAAATGAACCCAGAAAACTGAGAAAAGAAGTAGCAGAAGAAAACGTCAGATTATCTCATGCAAATACAAGAAAAATCAAGATTTATACTTAGTAGGCAACAAATCTGCAAAATGTCAGTTATACTGGAATTCCACGATGATATCACTTGCAAATAGCATTTTTTTATTTTTCACGCGCTTTCGATATCTTTTATTTTTGCGGGGTTGGTTTGAATTTTATAGGAAAGTAGAAAAACAATGTATATTTAAAAAAATATATAGCGGAAATGTACGGAATCTGACGTAGAGTAGGGAAATGAGAGTGATTGGTGAGTGGAATTCTGGTTTGAATATATATATATATATATATTTTTTTCATTTTTGAAGACGGCGATGAAAGACCTGGTAACCCTAAAATTTTGAGCTTTTCTTTTTAGGGTTTGAAATGGTGCTGCTTTTGTTTTTTTAATTGTTCTCTTTAGACATTTAATTTAATTATTTGCTAACGTAAGTGTCTTGTTAAGTAGGGTTATCCAAGGTCAAATACAATTATCTATGCATATCGTATACTGGGGGTGAGTCTTGAAACTAAAATAAATTTCTTGTTAATTATCTTAGGCGTAACGGCTTCAAAAACCTTTAAATTTAAAAAGAAATTAATTATGTCCGATAAATTTTTTATAATTCTACTTTTAATTTTATTAATCATTCTTTTTAATTAATATTGATCGTTAAATTTAATGTTTTTTTAAGAACAATTGTTTGCATCACGATGTTTCAAGTGGTATTTATAAAATTTGTTTTTTTTTTATAATTTTTGTTTTAATATATTTTGAAAATTTTATACAAAAAAATCAAAATGCAATATGTCACGGGACAGAAAATTTAGAAAAAAAACTTGCTAAGACTTTATGGTTATATTTACTAAAATATTTGATTGATTCAATTTTTCAATTCGAGCGTTCAATTATGCGCAAAAAATCATTCTTAAGCTATTATTTTAATAGTTGAATTATTTTTTCATTCGCTTACTAAGATACGAATACGAAGGTTGGCGGAGCTATATGAGTTAATGGGTGTCAGAGAAAATTGATACGGTTTTAGAAAAGAAATAAACACCCATTTAAAAAATAATTGAGATTTTAAAAGAAATTGACCCTCACTATTTAACTCCATCCGATATTAATAAAATATGAGTTAACACTAAAATTTTAACACTACTACTTAAATTTTCGAGAGTCATGGATTGTATTAAACAATACTCTTAATTCTAAATTTAATCTCAATCATATTTAAAGAGGACGAGAAAGAATATTATACGAAAAAAATGAGTATTCTTAATGGGTCTAGAACTTGTGACACCTAAGAAAATGTAAAAAAATAAAGATAAGCAACTTGACGAAGCAAACAAATGTGGTTACTCTAAAGATGAACAGTAAAAGTAACATTTTTTATGATTATTATCTCTAAAATTAAAATGACAAGCACCTAAGCATTAATCCGAAACAAAACCATGGATGATCCTAAACCATTAATGAACCCAATTATTACACTTGGAATAATTTTGATCTCATAAATTCAATTTTAATGGAAAAAAAACATTAATTCATAGCAAAAGACAAATAGTGAGGTTACCACAATTGCATATTAATTATACGCCGCAAATCATGGAGCGAAAGGGATGATCCTAACCGTACACTGATATTCTGAGATTGAAATCCTTTTTTGTTTACTTTATTTTTTTGACCAAAGCAATCCAAACTTCAAATTCAATACTTGAACTGTTGTTTTCTTCACATTGTATTTATTAATTATTTTAATTTTATTCCCTAAATTTGCTCTCAAAATGGTGTAATTGTAATTGACTAGATTATCCCTTGTGTTTTGATTAAAATAGGCTCTTGAAAAAGCTTGTTTGATGGTCACTTTTGTCACACACTTGTACACCAAAAGATAAGCAAGTCCCTATTCCAAAGTTGAAGTTGGTGATGGGTTTTAATTTTTAGATTTTCATAGGATTTTTATCCGTAAAGTATAATATTTCTATAACTTCCTTCAAAAAATAATATATTTCCATAATTATTGAAATATATATATATTTAGCAAATTAAATAAATAAAGATTGTTAAAATTATTATTTACAACTCCAATAAAAATTTATCTACAATGTTTATTCATTGGATTAGATAATTGCCAATTAAAGAAATTAGTAAATGTGGGTTTGATTTTAAGTAGGCTGTGAAAATATGGAAAGTAATTGATATTAAAAATAGTAAAATATAAAAATGATATTGTTATTGAGTTAATTCATTAGCATATATAAAACGGCAGGGTTTAGTATAAATGTAAATATAGTATTTAGTTGATATATTGTGATTTTATTTCACAAATATAATTAAGTTACATGTTCTTAATTAACCTTTAAAAATAAACAATTTTAAGTTTAGTTGTGAAATTTAAAATAACTCTTAGTGGTTATATTAAAAAGAAAAAATAACTTAGTGGTGAGGATCCGATCGAGAGACCAATAATACTTATATTATTTTATTTTATATGGCTTTGAATCATGACATTTACATTAAAAATGTAAATATCTTTCTATTTAATAAAAAAAATATTAATAATTTTGTAGGAAAATAAATAATATATTCGGATTGAGTTCAAATTATCAACTACTAACCATTCAAAACGCTATTGAAGGCAATCCAATTGCTTTCCAACTCATACGGCAGTTTATACTAAATTAACTATTTTCTTCCTTTTTTTCATTTTGGTTTTTAGGCTTGCAATGATTAATTCAAATCAACCATGTAGCACACTTAATTTTAGTGAGTGAGTCTTTCAATAATTTTTTTTACATACACAACACTTTAAACTCAGACTTGCTTAAGCAATACGAAGATGGTTACCACTTGAACTAACTCACATCGGTAACTATTTTTAATAATAGTTATTTATTACTACAAATAAATATTGTACATTTTCTAAATTAATTGACGTAATTGATTTAAGTGACACAAAATGGAATCGGATACTTAAAAAATATATACATTATAATTAGAAAATAAGAAATTTTAGAAAATTATATAAGCAAATAATGATGGGTGAAGTGATAAAATATGTGCAGACAATTGATTATGGCACTATTTGGTAAAGAGCGGTTTGGGGAAAAAATTAGAGGTTTTAGGCATAATTAGAGGTTTGACCAGTTAAATTCGTTAATGTTGTTGTTTGGGGAACAACGGATTGAAAAAGTAGATTGGGGTGAAATCGCTAATTTTGAAAAAGCTCCTAATATGAGCTTTTTGAGATTAGATGTAACCCCCTCGTCCCGGTCTGGCCGGATGACCGGTCCGAGTGAGCTACACGGGGAAAACCGAGTGAAAACTCCCTAAGGAACTCTCCCTCGGTTAGCAACCCTATATTTTTTTTTCATTTTAAATCTTGCCTAGATGAGAATTACATCCTAAGTGATCATACAGCGGAACAATATTTACGAAGCAATCAATCAAACCCAAACTAACACTTAAAAGCCCATGTTTAAAGTTAAACTGCAGGCGGTATCGATACCCTTGAGGGGGGTATCGATACCCCTTGACTAAGTCAACAGGGTTTGGCCAACCTGAGGAGACAGTATCGATACCCCCAATGAGAGTATCGATACCCTCCCCTATAGTTGACTTCCCACGGTCAAAGCTAAGACAACGGTATCGATACCCTAGAGGCCAGTATCGATACCGAAATCGACAGTGGCTCCAGTGGCCAAAAAGGTATCGATACTCTCCTCGAGTATCGATACACGAGGCCTGAAACCAAAGGGGCAGTATCGATACCAGACCAACGATATCGATACCCCAGCTACGAATCTGCAGGTTTGAGCTGATTTAGAGCACAAGGAGGCCCCTAAATCCCTCTAGCAACCCCAACCAGCACACTATCATCAACCCTAATGCAAACCAACCATAAAAGCATGCTTTAACATGAATCAAAAGCACAATCCAACCCATGATGATACACGAACCATACAAGCAACATAAGCTTTCAAGCAGCCCATAATCCTTGATGAAAACCCAAGTTTCCCACACATTTTATACTCACAAATGATCACTAAATTCAGCCACAACATCAACCTATAGGTGCAAGCCAAGCTCCAACAATTTTCAACCCAAACAATCATCAAAATTCTCATTTTCGTACTCCCATTTTACCCAGCAGAAAATTCCATTTTCAAACACCCAAATGACCTCTAAAGCATCCCAAATCACTCTCTTATTATACCCTAACCATCAGCCCTTTGTTTCCAACCTAAAACCCACCAAAAATGGTGTTTTTGACAACTCAAAAATGGGTATAAGGGCTCACTTCGGATTTTTACCAAAACTTAACCAAATTAACATATCATGTGTATTTCAACTTGGCTAAACAAAGCCCCAACTCAATTTATCAAAACAAAATGGAAAACCCCTTAAAAACCCAAACTTTGACATAAACCCTAATTTTCGAAAGTTCATATTTTTAAAATCTAAGACAATGTATGAATAGGAAATGGAAAGGGGAGTTCAAATATGGGATTACCTTTCAAAAACTCCTTGAATTGATGAAGAAATCAAAGGGAAAAGTAGCTTGAAAGTTAGGAGAGTTTTGAAGATGGGGAAAGGGGTTTCATGTTGGAATTAATGGGAAAAGGGGAGAAGATGACAACTTTCAAAAGTTGTCATCCTTTTAAAATCTTTTGGGGAAAATTGCAACATAGGTCCCTCCCTCTTTAATAAAGCTCGATTACATCACATTTTAAGTTGAATTTATTTTAATAAATTTCATTGACCCGGACTACAACCCGACTAACTTCTAGCCCCAAAACACGGGTGTTACAACTCTCCCCCACTTAAGGAAATTTCGTCCCCGAAATTCATCGATCACGGAGGGCCACTGAAACATGCACCTCCACGCCTTCCCCTCTCACCACAACGTACTAACCAACTCGAAAGACTTACCACACAACACTTGCTATCTTACACTAAGATCTCAACTGATTCTGCAAGGCATGCCAGTTTCAAACTCAACTCAATCTCTTCAACAAGTATAGCACGGAACAGATCTGACTAACATTTCTGAATCATAGATACACGTAACACATCTCAAACCCCTTTCTAACTTTGGTGGTAACCGCAACAGATAACAACAGAACTAGCCCGATTCACAAACTCATACAATACTGCTTGAACACGTGACTCATATCTTTCTCTGACTGATCCTCTGTCTTCATCAATTAACCAAACACTATGCAGACGTCTTCAAAATTATTCTAGTTGAAATCTCAGATCTTTATTACTCACTTTTACTGCGAATCTTCCACAGATGTAACAAACTAGAAGAAAACTGAAGCTCAGTCTTGACGCGCTGGCAAATTACATACTTACTCTCATACTGAACCACATTATTCATCCACTCAATTCAGAAGCATTCATCTTCAACCCACAATACGTCTTCATACTACTCAGATGCAATACAAATGAACCACCGTGCGCTTCAGCCAAAACAATACATCCCAAAACACTAGGTCAGTCGGTACAACTATTCTGTCTCTGAAATGCAAAACTCTATCATCTCTAAAACTGTATTCTGAAGGTCTTCTTTCCGCTATGTCTTGCACGTGAGGTGCCAAGAACCTGTCTTGCAACTGTTTCTCATCAAACATTCTGACTTAAAGTAGTCTCAACCCGAAACTCGGCCACAAAACTACTATCATTTGATATACGGAATTCGGCAATTGCAACTCGTAACTCAACTACTAATCTAACAGCAAATACAACTCGGAACTCGGTTGCTACGTAGACTCTCTTCAGATAGTACTCAATCTTGAGATCACAGTCTTCAAGCAATTCTAACTACTCATGTTGTTCAAGTTTCAACCCTTCCTAAGTTGTCTAACAATTCAAGTTCTAATAATATGTACGTACACATTGTGCATTTCTTACTATACCAGCTTTGTCTCTAAGTCTTCGGAGCAACACAACTGTAATTAACTCTGTGTCTCATATCGGATAACTCTTCTCACGGTCTTTCAACTATCTTGATGAACAAGTCACAATCTTCTGTCTTGCATAATCACACAACCTAACTCTAAACGTAATGCATCACTGTGGTTCACAACTCTTTCTCTGACATAAGTTGATTCAAGGTCGAAGCTCTCTTCAAAGTTTCTTCCAGTTTCTCAAGGGCTCATTAACTCGCATCTAACCTCACAACTGAACAGTCTTGTGTAGCAATCTGACAAAAGAGCAGCTATCTTCGAACGACTATTTACAATTCTCTGAAAGTGACAATGCTAGATCTAGGATCTATAGATATCTGTCACAGTCTTCAATTTCCTCAACCTCATATCTTCTTTCGCCTACTTGGGATTTACTCTAATACACTCAGCTGGTCTACATGTCCTAGGTGAACATCTTCATTAACTCGAAGTTCGTGTTGCACAACTTGATATACAATTAATTCTCTAATAGAATCTACCACACTAACTTCCAAGCTTGTCATGGTCTTCTTCGGTACTTGAATATGCTCATGTGTCAACTATGAGAACTACTACGACTGATCAAGGAACTCTGAAATTATTCTGCTCAACATCTCTATGAAGGTAACTACTACACTAGTCAAACAAAACGGCATAACTCGGAACTCAAAGCGATCATATCTTGCCTCGAAAGATGTCTTCGATACTTCAACTTTTCTCACTTTCAACTGGTACTAATCGAATCCAAATTAATCTTCAATTTGACTGGAGCACACACTAACTGATCAACAAATCACTGACACCTGTTTCGACTGTATGTAATCTAAACACATTCTCGTACTGTCACTCTTTCTTCGACACAAGTTACACTGTAGAACTCTGAGATGATGCACTAGGCCTAATGAATCTAAGGTCTAACAAGTCTCGAAGTTAATTCTTCAACATTCTCAATTCTTCCGGAATTCATAAGTTGCAGAGCAACAAAACTGAAGCAACCTCGAAGACGGTCTCAACAACGAACTTCTCTTCTCTATCAAGAGATAAACCGGCAATTCTTCCAAATACTTCTACGAATAGAAAACACAAACTATCCCAACATTCTGCGGTCTAATCTTCATTCAAAATTCAAATCCATCACAATTGCTTAGCAAGCCTGTCAACTAAACTCAATCGACCTTTGATCTCTAAAACTGGATCAACATTCAATAAGAAGCTCACACCCTCACCTACCACTACAGTCTCACAAAAATCTGTGTCTTCAAAGCAACTCTCTCTTTGTCTCAACGTATACACTAATTCTGTGCTCTTCAAGTCAAACCTTGACAAAAGGTACATCAAAACCGCAGGAAGACGATCGCTTCACACCTACTAGAAACTAGTAACTCTAAACCACCAACAAACATCTTCTGTACATCTTTCTGATCACTATTGTCTCCCAAAGGGGGCTAGTCACATGTGTCCCTACATCTAAGGTCTCAACAAGGATATCTAATTTCTTACATGCTCACACAAAAGGAGGTATCCGCAGAAATTGCAACTTCACATGTACACAACTGATAGTCTTCGGTCCTCTTGTCTTCAGACTGGTTCTTCAACAGAATCTGACTCTTCTAAACTGTTCTTAGAGCATCTCGTAACTTCAAGACTCAATTCTGATCGCACATAAACAGTCTTGCTGGAAAACAACTCAACGTACACTGACCCAATTACACAAACTAGCTCCCATTCTCAGGCACTGACCGGCTGTCTTGCATTAAAATCATAGGCCGAACCCCAACGGTCACCAACTAACATTTCCGAAATTTCAGATTACTCACGTGAGACCCCTACCTTGATCTTGCTAAAAGAACCAAGGTACTCGCACCTACCTCTAACACTTCACCGGGCATATTCAAACTTGCATACTTGCTGACGATATAAGAAAGCACGGATTTAGAATCAACTAGAGGAAGCAACTTAACATTGTACCAAGGGCTTATATGTTACAACATCGACACCAATCCAACTCCCACTCATATGCCTTCACTTCTTTTTACCAACTGATGCCAGTGTTGATCACATCGTCCCTCATCCACAGGAATCAACCCACATACACACCGTCTCAAACAGACGAATTGTACCTCAATTCTGGTACAACCATACCTCTCTAACTGAGGTGATGGACTCTCTCAACCTAGTCCACCCTTTCAGAAACTACGACTTCTACTTACCGAAAAGCAATTAAATCAACAACAATATCAACAGTAAAACATACACGATTGGGTTAGCAAGGCAAGGCTTCCAAGTGGCTCAAGTATGTTCCCCTCACTTAAAAATCTCCTTTTCGATGTAATAGTAGCAATGGGACTCTACTAAACACGTTTCAAACAAATCAACACACATACATGCTCAACCAAGCGTATAACAAGGCTTACTTGCTAAACAAACATACATATGCGTACAATCAAACAACATATATTCTCAATCAAGCAATCATACATCACAGCATTCACGGTTAACAAGCAACATGCTTACATGGCAAGCAAACACCGTGCAATTTCAATGCAAGAACTTAACTTACCTCACTTACTTGCCCAAGGTCTCGGTAACCTTATGCTCTGATACCAACAAATGTAACCCCCTCGTCCCGGTCTGGCCGGATGACCGGTCCAAGTGAGCTACACGGGGAAAACCGAGTGAAAACTCCCTAAGGAACTCTCCCTCGGTTAGCAACCCTATATTTTTTTTTTCATTTTAAATCTTGCCTAGATGAGAATTACATCCTAAGTGATCATACAGCGGAACAATATTTACGAAGCAATCAATCAAACCTAAACTAACACTTAAAAGCCCATGTTTAAAGTTAAACTGCAGGCGGTATCGATACCCTTGAGGGGGGTATCGATACCCCTTGACTAAGTCAATAGGGTTTGGCCAACCTGAGGAGACAGTATCGATACCCCCAATGAGGGTATCGATACCCTCCCCTATAGTTGACTTCCCACGGTCAAAGCTAAGACAACGGTATCGATACCCTAGAGGCAAGTATCGATACCGAAATCGACAGTGGCTCCAGTGGCCAAAAAGGTATCGATACTCTCCTCGAGTATCGATACACGAGGCCTGAAACCAAAGGGGCAGTATCGATACCAGACCAACGGTATCGATACCCCAGCTACGAATCTGCAGGTTTGAGCTGATTTAGAGCACAAGGAGGCCCCTAAATCCCTCTAGCAACCCCAACCAGCACACTATCATCAACCCTAATGCAAACCAACCATAAAAGCATGCTTTAACATGAATCAAAGGCACAATCCAACCCATGATGATACACGAACCATACAAGCAACATAAGCTTTCAAGCAGCCCATAATCCTTGATGAAAACCCAAGTTTCCCACACATTTTATGCTCACAAATGATCACTAAATTCAGCCACAACATCAACCTATAGGTGCAAGCCAAGCTCCAACAATTTTCAACCCAAACAATCATCAAAATTCTCATTTTCGTACTCCCATTTTACCCAGCAGAAAATTCCATTTTCAAACACCCAAATGACCTCTAAAGCATCCCAAATCACTCTCTTATTATACCCTAACCTTCAGCCCTTTGTTTCCAACCTAAAACCCACCAAAAATGGTGTTTTTGACAACTCAAAAATGGGTATAAGGGCTCACTTCGGATTTTTACCAAAACTTAACCAAATTAACATATCATGTGTATTTCAACTTGGCTAAACAAAGCCCCAACTCAATTTATCAAAACAAAATGGAAAACCCCTTAAAAACCCAAACTTTGACATAAACCCTAATTTTCGAAAGTTCATATTTTTAAAATCTAAGACAATGTATGAATAGGAAATGGAAAGGGGAGTTCAAATATGAGATTACCTTTCAAAAGCCCCTTGAATTGATGAAGAAATCAAAGGGAAAAGTAGCTTGAAAGTTAGGAGAGTTTTGAAGATGGGGAAAGGGGTTTCATGTTGGAATTAATGGGAAAAGGGGAGAAGATGACAACTTTCAAAAGTTGTCATCCTTTTAAAATCTTTTGGGGAAAATTGCAACATAGGTCCCTCCCTCTTTAATAAAGCTCGATTACATCACATTTTAAGTTGAATTTATTTTAATAAATTTCATTGACCCGGACTACAACCCGACTAACTCCTAGCCCCAAAACACGGGTGTTACATTAGATGTTTGATATTAGAGTTGTAAAGACTCTTTTACCCTAAGCAGTTACCAAAAATCTCCAAATAACCTAAATTAAGTGTTTTCTCATCCTATTTATAAGTTAATCCTATTTATTTTTTTCTTTTTATTATCACATATTTATATGTGTATTTAAATATATTAATTATATTATATTAAAATAATTATATAAGTAATAAATTAATATATAAATCATTCAAATATGTTTAGAAAAGTTATATCAAAAATAATTTTTATAAATCTAATTAATATTAATCAGATACAAAATATTGATAACTAATAAACTATTCATACACGTATTGAATATAATCATGTTCTTATATGTCATTTTGCTTGCTTAAATAATCTATCAGCTATCAGTTAATTTTACTAAATACTTTTATATAATCAGCTAATACAATCCGCTAGTCAAACCATCTAATGCAATCAACTATCAGCTAATGTAATCTACTATTAATTATCCAATATCAGCTAATGTTCTTATATCTCAATGAATGGATTTTAGTCATTTTATTTAAAGACTATTGAAAATGTGAAAAATATATAAATATATTTTAATACTGTAAAATAAATATATTAATATTTATTACTTTAAAATAAATATATTAATATTTTTTAAGTGAATAGTCAAATTAACTCATAATACTAATTCAATTAAAAATTTTAAAATAATAAAAAAGGTTTTAGTCATAAATACTAGAGGACAAACTAGTACAACAAAATAGTCAATACACGGCGATGGGAATTTTAAAATTAAAGATACAAATTATACTTTGGCATTTTTTATTTACTTTAGTTCAATATATATATATGCATTTTTATAGTTTTTAGCATATTTTTATTATTTTATTTACTTTGTGCTCTAATAAAAAATTGTTAATGGTGATAATAATTAGGCTAATTAATTAAGAAATTAGATTAGTTAATAAAAATAAAGATTGTATTATATTAAATAAATATAAAATTTTGACATGATAAACAAATTAAAATTATCCAAGGGAGCAGAGAATTAAAAAAAAAAGTGGGACCAATCCCACAGAGAATGCAAAGGAAGATGACTCGGGGAATGACGGGCGAAAGTACGTGAAACCAGCGACGCAAGGCACCGACGGAATTGCTTCCAAACTCTTCAACGTACTTTCATTGACCTCAATTAAACCCAACTACATATTTTGGTCTAAAACAAGGTCTTCATTTCCAGGTTTTTAAGCTTAAATTATTTTTTTCTTATTTTTATTTTGATCATTGGAGTTTAAAATTTTTAATTTAATCACTCGATTTTTAATTTTTTTTTTCTGTTTTGATCATTTTACCTTTAAGTAATTAACGTCGTCATGACATGACAATTTATTTTAAAGCGATGTCGTTTTTGATTCGGGTATTATACGAGAGCCCTGAATTTACTAGAACTCGAGAACTCGATAAGATTATTTCCCTTTTTTTCTTGCTTTGTTAGATTTTGATTCTTACTCTTATTTTGGTCTTATGTGGTCATTGGAATTTGTTTAAAGTACGTAATCTTGTGGAAAGATTTGATGATTAGAAAGAAAATTGAGTTGAATGATGACAGTGGAGGTGTTCAAAACAATGGGAGTGGAGGCTCAAGTTGAAAGATGGTTGAGTAAAAAACATAAAAATGATAATTAGTAAAATATTAGTTGGAGCCTAGACTGACAATTAAAAATATCAATATAAATTACCATTTCACCACAGAGAGAGGAAACAGTGGAGTGGTAAAAAAAATTCAATGCTCAAAGTTGAGTGGTTAAATTGAAAATTTTAAATATCAGTGATCAAAATAAGAAAAAAAAAGAAAGTTAAGTGATGAAAAAAATGTAATTTACCCTTTTTTAACTACAATATCTTTTACTTGTTAATTTTTTCTCCAACCAATTGAATGGCCAATCCCCCCCCCCCCCCCCCCCCCCATAGGTTCACAACGGTTCAATTAGTTTTCAATTTTATCCATTAAGTCCAACTAATTCATGACTGGATTCGTTTACACTTTAATAATTGTATAGTCAAATATTGATTATTCATACAAGTTGAATAATATTTCGTGTTAGGATCGTAATCTATGAATTAAATGAAAAAAATGGGCCTTAGGCTCTTAGCTGATATATTATATATTTTCTTTGTTTACTTATTTATTTATTTTAGATTTAAAGCCATTTTCTTGGAGTGCTATTCATATATTATTGCTGTGTTGTGTGAGTCATTGTCTGAATTAATCATAGTAATTTTATATTTGTCATAATTATGCGTTCCAACACTCCAACACGTATGCAGACTTGTTTCTATTTTCACATAAACAAAAGCTATAGCTACTCATTAGTATTGGGGTCTAATTTGATAAATAGCCGTTAAATTACTATTTTTAATGATTTGTAGGGAAAAAATCAAATCTAAAGTCAATTATGTGTTCTCCATTGGATAATTGTCCATCTAAAGACAAGTTGTTGGATGCATTTGGATTTTAAAATTTTCAAATAATGTCTCTTACATTTCAAAAAAAAAATTCAAATAATATGTGTTTAATTTTTTTCGAATTTAAATTGTTTTATATTTAAGTCTTTTAAGATTGGATTATTTTAAAATTTTAATCATTTGAGTTAGTGAATTATGTTTTTAAGCCGAGTCATATTAAGTTTATATCATTTGAAGTTTGGGTATTTGTGAGTCATTTCAATCAAGGATGAAGCTATGTTCTAATTTTATTTTAGTATAATAATATTTTAACTATTTTTAATTTAAATATTAATCAAATAAGACTTCTGAAATTTAAAGATTTAGTTAACTCTTGTTTCTCCTAATGTTTGATGTAGGTTTACGGTGCGGTATAGTTGTGGTACGGCTACAATACAACACTAACCGAAAATGTTATAAAACATGGAACATAGAACTGGAAATGTTACATTTTTTCATAATATTGTCGGTTGGTATCTCGAGATAGTATCGATACTTAGAGACACATTTCGATAGTTACAAAAACCTAAAATGTTATCAGAAGCGATAAGCATCAATACTCGAAATTAACTTTCGATACTTAACTACAAACTTAAAATGTTATAAAAATTGTAATATTTTTAATTATGTGTTCCGTGTCTTGTAACATTTTTAATTGGTGTCGCATAGTAACCGCACCGCACTATGCCTTACATTAGACTCACCCCAATAGTTTGATATAGCTTCGTTCCTAATTTCAACTATAGATAGTTTTTGAATTCAAATTATTAATATTTTACGTTCAAATCAAATTAAATAGAGTTTAAAATTCAAAGTCACGATTTAGCATCAAAAATTTTAACTATTGAAAATGTGATTTTTTTGGTACATTTTGAAAAAAGTGATATGTTAAACCATGATTACATTATTGCACTCTTTAAAGACTTAGAAGAGAGATGGTTACTAATGAATTATAAGAGTAATTTATTGCAAGTGATTGATGGAAATTAATATCCTCCCTCCCGTTTTGAGTAAATTAGAAGACCTAAGAATTGGACCGCAATCCCATTATTGTAGTGACATTTATTATAATAGTCTAGCATTGCATTGCATTATCTTTTTCAACTTAGGGTTTGGTTGGTTTGTATAGGTCACATCTAAAATGCTTAGATTCAATTTTATACATTTGTTTAGTCAATTCTTTATACATTTTGTGATATGATGGATTAAATTAGGGTAAACTACATAAATGACCACCATACTATTGGTAAAGTCGCGATTTGACCACCTTACTTTTTTTTAAGCAATTAAACCACCAAATTATTTAATTGGCTGCAATGTGACCACCGGCCGTTAAAAACTGACGGAAGGGGTGATGTGGCAGTTAATAAAATTAGTATAATTACACATTTAGTCCTCGATATTTGTACATTTTATCAATTTGGTCTTAGTTTTAATAAATAAAATAATTATATTATTTAATTAGGCTACGACACGTGTCACTGTATTATTGGAGGACTTTATTTATATATTTTTAATTTAATAATTTTTATTTTGCTCCTCCAATCATGTGGTGACACGTGTCACCAGATTGAAGGAGCAAAACTAAAGAAAGAAGAATCTTGCTTCCAAGAGGATTTGAACCCAGGTTCATTGGGTTGAAAGTGAGCACAACTACCACCAGGCCAAACCTAGTCTTGTGAAGTATTGTACAAAATATAATATATATCTTAACTTGTTCTTCACAACAGCAAACTCATCATCAACCTCAGGCACAATCCGCAACTCAAAACCAACCGTATGGACAACCTCAATATCAACCATATTTTCAGCCTCAATATGGGTATCGTAGTTTGGATGTTGCAGAGTGATTACCTTTTCCATGGTGGAGGGGGATACCCAACCTTGCAAGGGCAGCGTTTGTCAAATCAGGCCTGTAGTAGTTGTCTGTAACCTGCAGTTTTGAATCATTGAACATTAGGGAAAATTCATAAAAACACAAATTATACATGAACTGAATTTCAGTGTACAATTGAAAATGAAATCCAGACAAATGGAGATTAGAATAATATTGAGAATTGTTATCCGAAAAGGATAAACTCTGAATACATATATAGACAATTATGCCTGAAGTAACTACATAAACATTAAAGTTGCACTGTTTGGAAGTTCAGAAGCCAAGCGTAACAAGTACATTTCATCTGAAGAATCCAACAAATAGACCCTTCTTATATGTTATCACTTCATCACTACCAGATAATAAGATACATGACAAGAAACTATAAATTCAAATGACGGCAACACAATTGGACAAAAAATCATCATTCAAGTAAACAATTTAACAAGCCTCGACAGTTTGTTTTAGAACTGTTATTGGCTAAGCAAAAAACTCAAATACTTGTGAAGCAAGCCTCTTTACCTGGTGGAGGGGGATACCCATATTGAGGCTGAAAATATGGTTGATATTGAAGTTGTCCATACGGCTGGTTTTGAGTTGCGGATTGTGCCTGAGGTTGATGATGAGTTTGCTGTTGTGAAGAACAAATTAAGATATATATTATATTTTGTACAATGCTTCACAAGAATAGGTTTGGCTTGGTGGTAGTTGTGCTCACTTTCAACCCAATGAACCTGGGTTCGAATCCTCTTGGAAGCAAGATGCTTCTTTCTTTAGTTTTGCTCCTTCAATCTGGTGACACGTGTCACCACATGATTGGAGGAGCAAAATAAAAATTATTAAATTAAAAATATATAAATAAAGTCCTCCAATAATACAGTGACACGTGTCGTAGCCTAATTAAATAATATAATTATTTTATTTATTAAAATTAAGATCAAATTGATAAAATGTACAAATATCGGGGACTAAATGTGTAATTATACTAATTTTATTAACTGCCACGTCACCCCTTTCGTCAGTTTTTAACGGCTGGTGGTCACATTGCAGCCAATTAAATAATTTGGTGGTTTAATTGCTTAAAAAAAAGTAAGGTGGTCAAATCGCGACTTTACCAATAGTATGGTGGTCATTTATGTAGTTTACCCATTAAATTAAGGGTATTTATCGAGTGAGTCGATCGTGAGTTAAGTAGTGCTCGACTCGTACTCGTTAAATTATTTCGTTGCTCGACTCGACTTGTTGCTCGTTAAAAAATCTCGTTGCTCCACTCAACTCATTGCTCGTTAAGCTCGCCAAAATTTTTACCTTGGGTTTTTAAAATATAAGTAAAATCTAGTGATACTATTAGTGCTTAATATAAACATAGAAATTCAGAAGAAAAAAATGTGAGGTCTGAAGAGATAAATAAACAAACTTGTCATGATCGAGTTAGAGATGAAGTCGATATTAGAGTGTGAGACTCATTTAAGTTTATCAACAATCTTCGATGCAAAACAAATGAGATAATGTCTTAGAAATTTCGGGAGTTTTAACTTACAATTCTATTTTTTTATATGAGAAGTGGAAACTGAAGACCTCTCCCCTTTTCTACTTCTATACATAGTGTAATAATAAAAGAAAAAAAAAAGGAAAGACTAATTACTATAATTTAACTTCTTGTTAATACAAATTAACTTTTTTTTTTAATTCTCAGAAATATAAAACGTTTTAGAAATTTGATACTAAAATTTTATGGGTAAATTACCTAGCAATTCACTAAAGTTTTCTAGAGTTTTCAACTAATAGTTAAACTTCTTAGAACATATTTTTTAAGGTGGCCACCAAAAAATCATAAAATTATTTATATAAAAAATAATGAGTTGCTCACGAACTTATCGAGTCGAGTTTGACTTTGCTTGACTTGACTCGTTAAGATCTCGAGTCGAACTCGATTTCGAATCGAATGTTGATCGAGTTTTAACCAAATCAAGCTCGTGTTGTTTGCGAGTTGCTCAACTCAATAAACATTTAGTCATTCATATTTATACATTCAATCAATTTAGTCCTAATTCGAATATTTAAAAAAAAAATTTAAAGTAGTTATTAAATATTTGAATATTTTAAATCAATTTCTTAAATCGAATTTTTTTAAATTGAATTGAATATTTAAAGTAGTTATTAAATATTTGATGTGATTTAAATATGAAAATATTAAATATTTTATTTTGAAAAATATTCGATTTAAAAGAAAAAAATTATTTAAAATATTTGAATATTTCGAGTTATTCGAGTTGACGCGTCATATCTTAAGATAGAGTTATTTCGAATTAAGAGTAAATTAATTGGATGTATAAATATGAAGGACTAAATGTGTTATTATATCAAAGTTTATAACAAACACTTAACGTGATTTAACGTCTAGTTATCATTTTGTTATAAAATATAAAATTTAATTGCTATTTTGTGATTTTTAAAATTTTAATTAATATTTTAAAGTTTATTAACCTTTTGTATACTTTACCTTAGAAAAAACACAAACAAGAGAGAGTGAGAATTGAGACGTCTATTAAAAGTTTCCATTAAAGTTCAAACAAAGCCCTTAATTTCAAAAATTTCTCCCTCCCTTATCAAAGACAGAGTGCGTATGATGTTGATGTCAAAATTGTAAGACAGTGGATTGAAGTACATGGAAAACTGTCGGCAGATATTTTATAATGAATTATTTTTTAATAATATTTAATTCAATGCCATGTTTGAAGCTATCTCTAAAAGCTAGATATTAATATTATTACACAAAATATAAGATTAGAAAATCATATTACTAGGCTTAATTTTGAGAATTAAATAAGCTTCAACATAATTATTTATCGAGTTAGTATAAGAGATCCGAGTTCAATCGTAGTGTCTGCAAGCGAAAAAGTTAATATGTTCATCCTAAGAGACCCGAGTTCAATCGCAATGTCTACAAGATGTGTGCATTGTCAAATAGTTAAGAATATCTATGAACATATGCTACCTTTAGACTATTTAAAAAAAATTATTTATCAAATCATCATCGGCTAAGATTTTCTAGTTTACTCAAACGAGGCCACACATTTTGACTTGGTTAGCACTTCACTTTGATGGTTTGATTTGTTATTTTTCCACTTTTGTAGTTATTGTTATTTGATTCATTAACTAATTATTTGTATTGAATATTGTAAAGATCTATCATGAAAATTTAATTTATTAACTTCGTTTATTTTATTTACAACATTAAAATTTAAACATCTAATATTGTCTTAATCTAACGTTTCATCTGCCGGTAAAATCTCATTTTAAACTTTTTACAATACTCTATAAAAATATACAAAAGTATTAAAATTTAATAAAAATTATAACGTGTCGATATTTTAAACATGGCTGTAACATGTTTAAAAATTCATATGGATTAAATTAAAAACGTATATATCAAAAAGCCTTAATTAAAATTTGAGAACCCATGTGTTGTGCTTAACTAATACTGTGACTAAATACCTAACGAAAAGATGACCAATTGAAGAAATCAAACCTAACATTGAAATAGTAATTGTAACATGGAGTTGAACATATAGAATTTTAATGTGGAGAAATACCTAATGTCTTTTTCCTTTTCTGTTTGGTAATTCTACAAGTTGCAGCTTCTTTATAATCATTGAAAAATAATAATTTTTTCATAATAAATGATCATGTTGAATCCGGTAGCCTAAGCCCATATTTTAGACTAGCTTAACAAATACCTTTGACGCACTTTTAATCCATCACTTCTGAAAATTCATGCTTTTCACTAGTTAATTAATTGGCTTCCTACTTTAGTCACTGCACCAGTTAACAACTAGATGATATGGTATTTTATAAAAGGCAAAATGATAAAAGATGCTTCAACGTTTGCATGTTTTTTTATTTGCCTCTTTATTTTTTTTGGAGCAAACAACCCCAATATTTTAATTTAGTTCAAATATGCCCCTGTTGGATGAAAACTGCCAGTCAAATGACGAACAACAGTTGATTTTAACTGGACTTGCCACATGTTAAGATTGGATGACGTGGCATATGCCACGTCAGATTAACAAAAAAATTTGGTTGTACCCTTCTTTATGGTGACACGTGGCTGACTATCATGCTAACACGTGGCAAATATGATGTTGACACGTGGTGAATATGATGCTGATACGTCAGTAGATCATAACATGTGGCAAGTTCAGTCAACATCAGCCATTGACCGTCTGTTGACTGACAGTTTTCATCTAATAGGGGCATATTTTGACCAAATTGAAACGTTGTGTTGTTTACTCTAAAAAAGAGAGGCAAATGACAAAACATGCAAACGTTGGGAACATCTTTTGTTATTTTACCTTTATAAAATTAATATAACAATAAATTTAGTTTTTTTACGTTTATATATTGTATTAGTTTGATTCTAATTCTAAAAATATATTCTTTAACGTTTTACTTATTGTATCAATTTATAGAACATAACAATTTCTAATGATGAGGGCTAAATTGTTTTTTCTGCATTTCACAAGGGTTTTTAGGGGTAATTATTACATACATTAACAGTGAAAATTTTAAGGTTTATAGGTTTAATTTTAGAGTTGAGGGTTTAGAGGTTTATGATTTAGAGATAGTGGTTAAAATTTAGAGTTTATGATTAGAATTTAGGGTATATAGGTTAAAACCTAAATCCCTAGCCATATTACACTAAACCTTTATCTCTGACCTTAACTACTAAATTCTAACCATGACCCTTAAATTATAAACCCTAAGCCTAAATCTCTAAACTTTAAATCCTATAAATGAAGACGCTTATAATTTTTTTCACCGTCAATATATTAAATATAAATATTGTTTTTTAAACCAATAAGCTGAATTAGTTTAAGTTACTATGACAAATTATGTCATAATACAAAATATATAATAGATTAAGGCATGATGTATAATGAAAATATTTAAAGTATGTAATGTAATTAACTTAACTATTAAAAAGCTATCAATTAAATCACTTTCTATTAAAATCTAACCGAAGAGGTGACATGATAATTAACATAAATTAATATAATTAAAAATTTAATTCATGTTAGTTAAAAATTTGTTAATTTAATCTTAATTTTAATTTAATTCAAAAAATTAATCATCCAATCAGATGATAACACGTGTCGTATGAATGATTTTCAATGGTCATGCGATAAGATAGCAAAGGCCTTAGCCACTAAGCCTAATGCAGGGGCGAATGGTGAATGGATCTGGAGGGAGACCTTGGCACACCCAAACTTTTGGAAAAGTTATACTACACGCTTGAAATATTTTTTAAGTTTTAATCAGGCTCCTCAAAATTGTTAATTTTTTTATTAAACTGTAAAAAATTTAAAAATTTTATTTAGACCCTTACAATTAAAAGATAAAATTCTCATGAAGTCCTTATTTTTAAAATTTTGATTAGACCTTTAAAATTTTATTTAAACTCCTCAAATTGTACGGTCAAAATTCGCCACTGGCCAAATGCTTTTTTGGTTAATGTGTACAACTCTTATTAAACCTTTTATACGAATGGGTGAAAACTTACATTATACTTTATTATTAACCATTCAAATATTAAGCTAATAGTTTGTAGTTTCATGCATTAAAAGGATGCACATATGCTATTCATTAAGACAAATACAATATATTATTCATTAAGAACAAATTCAAACAATTTAAAGCAATTTTAAACTCAAATGATTGGTTTTTAAGACACAATTATAGTACTGTTTTTTATATTAAGATTTGTAGATAAAATATAGCACAAGTTAGGGGTGATTATTGAGTTGAGCAGCTCGCAAGCAGCTTGAACTCGACTCGAACTCGGCTCGAAATCTTAAGGAATAGAGTCGAGCAATGCCCAACTCGACTCGATAGGTTCGCGAGCAACTCGTTAATTTATTTTATAGATTTTTTAATGATTTATTAGGGATACTTAAAAAAATAATGTTCCGAAAAATTTGAATGGTAGTTGAAAACTTTAAAAATGTTTTACTAAGTAATTTACACATAAAATCATTGGGTTTAAATTTTAAAATATTCTATTTTTCCCAAAAATTAAAAAAGTTAATTTATATTATTAAGGTATTAAACTATTAACTTACGCATTACTAGATGTGTTTTCTAATTAATTCAAAAGGTTAATTTAATTAAAAAATTAATTATTATAATTATTAACAAAGTTACAATATCTCATCTTTAATTTAATTACTGTTAACTCAAAAAATTTAATTTAATTAAGGTTAATTTAATTACCAGTGCTTATTGAGTTGTAAAAAATTAACCTTAATTTTAATTTAATCAACCTTTCCATTCTTTTCTTTCCTTTTGTAATCGAACTCTTCTATTTTACCTTTATTATTAGATTGCTTCAGGATTTTCATTTTTTGACATATGATTTGATAATTTTCTTTTATTATTAACTTAGGTATAAAAGTAAAAAAAAATCAATTCTTATTATTCTTTCGTCTTTTACTTTCTTTTTTCTCTTTTTTATTAAAGTCTTTTTATTATTAATTTATATGTAAAAGTGAAAAATCAAAAAATATTTGTAACCCCTTCGACCCGGTCTAGTTGCGAGACCGATTCGGGAGAGTCACACGGGGATAGTCGAAGAAAAATTCGAGAATTTCCCTTTAATTAACAACCCTATTAAAATTTATCTTGTCTAAATGAAATTTAATGGTCCTATGGTGTTAAGGGTTACAACGGAAGAACAACGTCTCAATCGAACATCAATCGGATGTCCAATTGAAGCCAAACAGTCACGAAGGACCATTTTGCAAAACACACCAAACAGGGGCAATAAGGTAATTTAAACTTTACCAAATAGTTTATTAGCCATGTTTCAAGCACATGAGGCAAAACCAACATCAACATGACATGTAAACTCACTTAGGAAGCATACAAGCATTAGGGGCTAAAACGTAACATTTGAGAACCTTCAAAGAAGCCTTTTAACCACTTTAACTACATGTGTATCGAAACAGGGGTTGCCCATTTCGAAACGCGGGCTCTCAGCAAAAAGTAAAATTAGGCCATTCTGGAACGTCTCCTCTTGGTTCCGAAATGGGAGCCTCTAGTGGCAAAACGTACCGAAACGACACCACCCCCGTTCGATACGGGTGCCCCTAGAGCCTGACCGTTCCGAAACCATACCAGATGTTCTGAAATGCCTGGCACAAATTGACCCAAAAATGCATTTTGGCATCCCCAAACATTCCTAAACTTACCCCGAAAGATCACAAACCACATGGCAACATATCAAGTAAACATTCTAGAGGCAAGACATCCTAAAAACATGTTTCAAGCATGTATACGAAACACTTTAACTCAAAACACAAACAAGACAAAACACAAGACATTTAACCAAAGGCCAAGGCAAGCCTCAACACAGTATGGATTCAACATGTAAAACATATAGCAAAAGATCAAACTCATTGGAGTTTACAACAACCTCCCTAACACAAGGTATAAGTATTCACATTGCTAAATTTATTACAACTCAAAATTCATACTTGAGCTTAAGCTACGATCATCGGATCCTTTTCCTCGCCTTCCTTTGCTTCTCGGATCTCTAACGATTTTCATTGTTGGAAAGGAGCGCGTAAGCATAAAAACTTAGTGGGTGGTGATCAAAACCACAACAACAACAATGTAGTTTTAGCAAAACCATTTATGAATTGAAATCATAACCACAAGCATGAATGCCAACACATGATTATCAACAATCATACATATGCTTGGCATCTTACATCAAGCAATGCAACAACATATAACGACATGGCATGATTCTCAACATTTACCAAGATAACATTCAACCTTTCAACACAAGAGTATTATGGCATTTATGGTTACATTACTCGGATACGCGGATTGGATTCGAATACATCTCACATCACCAAACCTAATAAGAATAACAAGACTCATGATGGCATCTTACATCACCGAGGTCTAACAATAAAGCTTCTGGTGGCATCTTTCATCACCGTACTCCTCCCTAATGACATCTTACATCACTAGGGCCCACACATGAATTTTATAAGTGCACTCTAATCCTATAGTTGACCGATTATACCCGATAAGACTCTCATATTTGCCAATACTCAACATCATATAAACCAACATAACAACACCACGCTTATTAATCAAATACACACAATCATCTCATATTAACAAGGCATAACGAGCTTGAAAGATAGAATTTTCGGAAAAAGTAAAACGTAAACTTTAAATACTTACTCTCGAGCTTAGGTTGGCCTTTCAAGCTCAACCTAAACTCTAAAAAACATTTCCACTCACCGGTAGAACCCAACGATAGCCGAAACACCAATTTCAAGCCTCCATAACACTGGGTGTCACGTCCGAAGTACCAAAATCTTTATCCATTGCTTCTACCCAAAACAAAACAAAGAGTTAACATACTTTTCAACAATCAAACCCACTAAAATCAACTCTATCTCAATTCAACAACAACCATTTCTGATTCTTATCCGAAACTAATCAAAACCAACTACGTTTCCACTCTAACAAAAAATCAGCCAAAACCTCATCAATTTAACATTCAAAACATACCAAAAAGCTTCAAAACCTTCAACACAGATCCAAAAACCCCTTAGGAACCATTTCCAACCACAAACAACCTAAAAACTCATTTTCCCCAACTCAAAATTTACCCATTTATTCCATTTTGAGATTTCTCGATAAACTCACCATCTTAACCTTATATTATACCCAAAACATGATTTAAAACTCACCCAAACCACTTTTTTCACTAAATTGCTTAAACCCTTCAAAAACCCATTTTACCCAAAATGAGAGAACTTGAGAAATCATTAAGCTTTTGGAAAGAAAATGCTACAAGTAAGATTTAAATGAAGAGAAGAGTAAAAATAAAGTTGTTTACCTCTTTGAAACCTTCATAATGGTGAAAATGAGTGGAAATGGATTATGGCTAAGCACTTGAGAGTTTTAACGTGAAAAGGTTTTGAAAAGGAAAAGGGGAAGAAGAAAGTGGGTATCTATCCTTTTTTTCCTTTTGAAATATTCTATTTTATTCCACTTTTATTTTAAAACTCACTTTTAATAAAAAAATCCCCTCTTGCTATAATTTATTTGTATTTAACCCTAAAAACTCAATTAACATTTTAAAACTCTTTTATCAAACAATTTTCATTTAAAGACAACTCGAACCCCAAAACTTGATTTACAAACCTTTCTCGAGTCTCAGTCCGAACTCCCAAACCCTAAACCCGGGGCGTTACAATCTTCAATCTATATAAAAATATATAATTGAAAGTTAAAACCTAAAGACTTTTAGAAATTAAAAAGCATTCTCTCCTTTGTTGTTCGTCAAAGAGTATTGAGAAATTAAAAAGAGCCTCACACTCGAATCTTGAATCTCAACTTCATCTCTAACTTAGTTATCATGACATGTTCGGTTTGTTTACTTATCTCCCTAGCCTTCACGATTTTTTTCTTGAATTTCTATGTTTTTTCATGTTCGTTTAATTTTTTCATTCGAATTAAACATGCTATTATTTTAGAAAAAGTATAGTTGATAAATCCAAATTTCAAATATGAACAGATGCTTCAAGTGCCCCCGATTCTTCTTTTCGGAATCCCACAACTGAGGTGAATATTGATGAGGAGATGGATACTATAGGAGATGACGTAGAAGAATTAGATAAAGAAACACCTCATTCAAATAACACTAGAGGAACCACTCAAGAAGATAATTATGATGCACTCCCAAGTGGCCTTTTTAAGATAGCAAGACAATCTGGAGTTTGAAACGACCTAGGAAAGCCTGAGATGATTGACAACCAATGAAAGGTAAGATGTTTACATTGCAAGGAACTACTAAAGGTACTTAAGTTTGGTAGTACTACTCTGTGAAACAAATATTTTAATTTTGATATAACTAAAAACCTAAGGAGTAAATCGAAAAAGTCAAAACGAATTTTAAGTCCTTAAAATATCCCCATATAATTTTAGTATTATGCCTAAGTTAAAAACATACACTTTCAAATAATTTTTTCTAAGTGTTTCAAGCCAAAGCAGTGTTTTTCAAGTACCCGTTTCGAAACGGCCCTAAGGCGTTTCGAAACACTTTCACCACTGTCGACCACCGTTCCGAAATGTGTATCGAAACACTTGAAAGCGTTTCGAAAAGAATCAACTCGTTTCGAAACTGTTCTTCATGAAGGATTTAAAATGGGTTATTTTACTTCAAATTTTTCAGATTTTTAAATATAAAAGGGATGTTTCGAAACGGATCAAGCCCGTTCCGAAACGACCCTTTGACAGTAGCCATTCCGTTTCGAAACGGATCAATACCGTTCCGAAACAGGGGCTAGGTTTCAGTTTGAAAAATATGACCGTTGTATGTTTTAACTGATTTTATCAAAACCGTTAAGGCGTTTCGATACGGTCTAGAACCGTTCCGAAACGACCCTTTTACAGTGGCAAAACCGTTCCGAAACGGGCTCTTAAATGCACCCCAACGGCTCTTTCTCTTTTAGTCCGTTCCGAAACAGGTTTCCTGTGTTCCGAAACGGGTTGGTGCAGACAGTATTAATGGTGGCAAGAGAGGGTTCCAACGGCTCCATTTATGTTCCCAACCACCCAAACGGCTAGAAATCAATGAGAAGGTATAAAAGGGACATCCAAAAGCATCAGCAACAACTATTGAACTTCAAGCAAACATCCAAACATCAAATTCAAGCATTTGAGCAAAAATCCCAAATTTGTGTAAAATCCCAATTTGTGTTCTTCATTCATATTTTGTAAAATTGGGTTGAGTGCTTGTATTGAGGCTATCATTTGTATTGAGAGATACCTAATTAGCCTTCAAATTTCTTTGTTCTATTGAGTGAGAGTTGGGTTGATTTTTGGGTAGAAAAATCAACCGATATTGTAAAGGGTTGCCTCCTTGTCCTAGAAAAGGGGAAGATCAATTTAGTGAAATTGTTGCAAATCCTTAGTGAGACTAAGGTAGTGGATGTAGAGTTCATTTGGAACTTGAACCACTCTAAATTCCTTGTTCTTCAATTTTTATTTGCCAATTTCCACTAAAATCCTTTAAATTTCCAATTCACCCCCCTCTTGGTAATTATCGATCTTTCGATCCACTCAACAATTGGTATCAGAGCTTAACTCTTTAAGGATTAACAACCACAAGAGGAGATCCTTGGAAGAGTGTGATCATCAAAATATCAAGAGATGGCTTCAACCTCCGGTTCCGGCATGTACGAGTCACAATCAACCACCAAGCCTCCTTTCTTCAATGGTGACAACTACTCCTTTTGGAAGAACAAAATGAGGCTATTCATCAAGTCAAGTGACTACCTTGTATGGGATGTCATTGAGGATGGGCCATACATTCCATTGAAGCAAGATGGTGTTGAAGAAGAAAGCCGAAATGAGTGAAGAGGAGAGGAAAAAGATTCAAGTCAACGATAAAGCTCTCCACATGCTTTTTTGTGCTTTCGGTCCGGACATCTATTCAAAGGTCTCTTCCATTGAAAATGCCAAAGAAGTGTGGGACACACTTGAGACCACTTATGAAGGCACCAATGATGTCAAAGAAACTAAGATTGGACTACTCAATCTTAGTTATGAAAATTTCAAGATGGAGCCCGATGAGACGGTGTCAAAGATGTTTGATCGATTCTCCACAATTGTCAACGGGCTAAAGGGCTATGGAGAGATCATACCGGAAGACAAGCTTGTCCGGAAGCTACTCTATTCACTTCCCGAAGCTTGGGATGGGAAGAGAACCGCCATCATCAAAGCAAAGAACTTGAAGACATTAAAGCTTGATGAGCTTGTGGGTTCTCTCCTTACTCATGAAATCATGAAGCAAGGAAGGGAAGATGAGAAAAAGAAAGAAGAGAAAAGAGTAGAGAAGCTTGAAGTTAAAAAGAAGAAGAAGATGGGAATAGCTCTCAAGGCAAAAGCTTCACAACATGATGAGAGCTCATCTTGTGAGGAGGATGAACTTGAAGAATTGGCTATGATAGCCAAACGATTCTCACGCTTCATGAGGTCTAACTGGGGAAGAAAAATCCAAAGAAAGATGGACTTCAAAGGAAGGAACAAAGAAGAAGGGAAGGATCCCATCATTTGCTATGAGTGCAAACAATCCGGTCACATCCTTTCGGAGTGCCCTCAACTCAAGAAGAAGGGCTTTGAGAAGAAGAAGAAACTCAAAGCCAAGCTTGCTACTTGGAGTGATGAGGAGTCATCGGAGGATGACGAACAAGAAGTGGCTAACCTTTGTCTCATGGCACTTGAGGAAGATTCCTCCTTGGTAACCTCTAACTCATCTACTTTAGATTTTTCATATGAAGAATTAAATGATGCATATGATGAGTTACAAGAGGTATATGATGAATTAGTTGAGAAGTTTAAAGAGTCGGTCATTAAAAACAAGAAAATCATTTTAGAGCTAAATGAGAAAAATGACTCACTCACTCAAGCTAATTCTAAATTTGAGAAAAAGATTTTAGGATTAAAAGATGAACTTAAGTTCTTTCAAGATGAAAATGTTGATCTTAATAATCTTTTATCTCAATGCAATAGTGAACACCAAAAGGTGTTATGTGAGCTGAATGAGCTCAAAAAGTCCTTAAAAAATGTTGGTAGTGTCAAACATGAAGTAGGAGAATCCTCTAGAACACACCAACCTAAGAAAATGACTAATTACTACAAACAAGGTAGCTACCCTAGACATAGTAGAGCTAAAAGAATTAGAAGTGTATGGGTTCCTAAGGAACTTGTAAAATCTAATAATATTATTGCTATGTCATCTTGGATTCCTAAGGGAACCAAGGTTTTGGGAGCTAACACTCATGGACCCAAAATGATTTGGGTACCAAAAACCAAGGTTTAATATCTTTGTTTGTAGGGGGAGCATTGCTACAAGGCCAAAGCACAAAGTCAAAACTCATGGTACCTTGATAGTGGATGCTCGAGACACATGACCGGAGACAAGAGTCGATTCATGGATTTAAAGCCAAAAAGTGGAGGAGTAGTAACATTTGGTGACAACTCCAAAGGCCACATTAAAGGTATTGGCTCCATAGGTAATCACTCTACCATTCTCATTGAAAATGTCTTATATGTCGATGGTCTTAAACATAATTTATTGAGCATAAGTCAATTGTGTGATAAAGGATTTAATGTTTTATTTGATAAAAATGGATGCAAAATTGTTGACATTAAATCTAATAATATTATGCTCATAGGTCATCGCATAGGAAACATATACATGGTGCATTTAGATGACATACATACATCTCATGCATGTTTAGTTGCTCAAAATGAAAATGATGCATGGTTGTGGCATAGGAAGCTAGGACATGCTAGCATTAGTGTTTTGGAAAAACTAGTCTCTCTAAATCTAGTTAGAGGTTTGCCCAAAATTAAATTTTCAAATGACAAAATTTGTGATGCATGCTCTAAGGGTAAACAACATAAGTCTTCCTTTAAATCCATTAATGATGTTTCTACTAGTAGATGCTTACAATTAATTCACATGGATTTATTTGGGCCAATTAGGACTATGAGCTTGGGTGGTAAATCTTATGCATTTGTGTTAGTTGATGATTTTTCTAGATTTACTTGGGTTCTCTTTTTAAGTACTAAAGATGAGGCTTTGGAAAAATTCATCACATTTTCAAAATTAACCCAAAATGATCTTGAACTTAGAATTTCACACATTAGAAGTGATCATGGAACCGAGTTTCAAAATTTAGGGTTTGAAGAATTTTTGAATGAAAATGGTATTAGCCATAATTTTTCGGCTCCTCGAACTCCTCAACAAAATGGGGTAGTTGAGAGGAAAAATAGAACTTTACAGGAAATGGCTAGAACTATGCTTTGTGAAAATAATTTACCTAAATATTTTTGGGCGGAAGCCACAAACACCGCTTGTTATATTGTAAATCGAGTAATGATTAGGCCAATTTTAAAGAAAACACCTTATGAGATTTTAAAATCTAAAAAGCCTAACATTAGCTATTTTCACCCTTTTGGGTGCAAGTGTTTTGTTTTAAATAATGGAAAAGACAACTTAGGTAAATTTGATGCAAAAAGTGATGAAGCTATTTTTATAGGTTACTCTTTAACCTCTAAAGCCTATCGAGTATTTAACAAAAGAACTTTAGTAGTAGAAGAATCTATTCATGTTGTATTCGATGATAACCTCCTTCCTAGGAAGGATTCTTGTGATGATGATGATGTAGGAATCATAAATGCCTTTGATGGAGGTCAAACTTTAAAGGAGGATGAGATTCAACCAAAAGAAGAAGATACACAAGATCCACCTCTTGAAGCCTTGAAGGACTTGGATATTGAGGAAAAGGAAGTGAGCTACCCAAGGGAGTTGAACTATGTCAAAGATGGTGAAATCTTGGGTGATCCATCCAAGGGGGTAACCACTCGTTCTTCTCTTAAATTAATGAACCATGTTGCATTTATCTCATGCATAGAGCCTAAAAATATAAAAGAAGCTTTGAAAGATGATTTTTGGATTATGGCTATGCAAGAAGAGTTAAATCAATTTGAGAGAAGTAATGTATGGACATTAGTTGATAGGCCTAGTAATCAATCTACAATAGGAACTAAATGGGTCTTTAGGAACAAACTAGATGAGAGTGGTAACATTGTGAGAAATAAAGCTAGACTTGTAGCACAAGGTTACACTCAAGAAGAGGGAATAGATTTTGATGAAACCTATGCACCCGTAGCTAGGATGGAAGCCATTAGGATGTTGCTTGCATATGCATGTTATCATAATTTCAAGCTTTTTCAAATGGATGTTAAAAGCGCATTTTTAAATGGTTTTATAAATGAAGAAGTGTATGTGGAACAACCACCGGGTTTTGAAGATTCAAAATTTCCAAATCATGTTTTCAAACTTACCAAAGCTCTTTATGGTTTAAAACAAGCTCCTAGAGCTTGGTATGAAAGGCTTTCAAATTTTTTGATTGAAAAAGGATTTGAAAAAGGTAAGGTGGACACTACACTTTTCATAAAAATGTATAAAAATGACATCTTAGTAGTTCAAATTTATGTTGATGATATTATTTTTGGTTCTACTAATGAATGTCATTGTCAAGAGTTTTCTAAGCTAATGCAAGGTGAATTTGAGATGAGCATGATGGGGGAGCTCTCATTCTTTTTGGGACTCCAAATCAAGCAAAAGAAGGATGACACCTTCATCAACCAAGCAAAATACATAAAGGATATGCTCAAGAAGTTTGGCTTGGAGAATGCAAAGCCTCAAGCCACTCCTATGAGCTCATCTACAAAGCTTGACAAAGATGAAGGAGGTAAGTGTGTTGACTCTAAGCTTTATCGTTCTATGATTGGATCTTTGCTTTACCTTACCGCAAGTAGACCGGATATATTGTTTAGTGTTTGCTTGTGTGCTAGGTTTCAAGCTAGTCCTAGAGAGTCTCACCTTATAGCCGTTAAGAGGATCTTTAAGTATCTTAGAGACACTCCTTGTTTAGGTCTTTGGTACCCTAGAGACTCTACCTTCAACCTTCATGCTTACTCGGATGCGGATTATGGGGGTTGCAAAATTGATAGGAAAAGTACTTCGGGAACTTGCCAATTTTTAGGTAGTATGCTCATATCTTGGTTCTCTAAGAAACAAAATAGTGTAGCCTTATCTACCACCGAAGCCGAGTACATATCCTTAGGGAGTTGTTGTGCTCAAGTTCTTTGGATGAAGCAACAACTCTTAGATTATGGTATTAAAGTTGGAACCTTACCCCTAAAATGTGACAACACTAGTGCAATATGCTTAACTAAAAATCCCATCCAACATTCTAGAACCAAACATATAGAAATAAGGCATCATTTCATTAGAGATCATGTTCTTAAGGAAGATGTGGTTATAGAGTATGTGGACACCTTGAATCAATTAGCGGACATTTTTACAAAACCCTTAGATAAAGAGCGATTTTGGTCCCTTAGGAGAGAGTTAGGTCTAGCTAGCCTATCTTGACCTTTTTGGACCTCTTTTGTGCTTAAATATGCTTGATCTTGTGAAATGCCATGTTGATGTGTTTAAACTCCTAATTTTATCCATGCTTATAGTTAGGGGGAGTATGTTTATGCTTAAATATGTTTTGCCTGCTCATTCATGACATTTATGCATGTTAGGCCTCTTAAAAGATCATTTTTCTGCATTTTTAGAGCATCATCTGCACTTCCAGGCCCAGGTGTATCGAAACAGGTGAACCCGTTTCGATACGGATACCTTAAATCCAGCTCTGAGAGAAGGGCGTTTCGAAACGCCTCAAAAGCGTTCCGAAACGTTTTTTATTCTGCCAAGGGGGTGTATCGGAACTCGTTCCGATACGGGTCAACGGGTGTTTCGATACGGTCAACAACGTATCGAAACGTTATGTTTATGGTTTTAAAATGGTCAAAACCCTAGCCGCCCGTTCCGAAACGGTCTTGACCGTTCCGAAACGGCATCGCGGAATGCTATATTTAGGGTTTTCAATGACACAAATACACTTTTTATCAAAACCTAAAACCCTAAACCGCCTCCATCTCCATAAATACCCTCTAAAACTCTTTGATTTTCACAAAATTGTGAGGGGTTTTACTCTTCAACTCAAGTCTAAGCAAGTTTCATCAATCTTGTGCAAGGATTTCTTCAAAATCATCCAAAATCCCAAACTAAGGTAATTTTTCAATTTTTTTCTTTCTTTCTTTCAATTCATGTTCGAATCTTAGGTTAGAAAATTTTATTTTTGTATAAATTATATGTTTTTGGTTGTGGGTTTTCAAAATCTTGTAAAATTTTTTTCAAATCTCAAAATTTTTGATTCGAATATAAATTTTTTCAATCGTATTTTTTTTAAACTGTTTATTTTATTTTATTTTAATTTTGTTTTCAAAAACCTAAGTGGGATTTATTATTGGATTGATTTTAATTATCAATGCATACACTTATTTTTAAAACACTTGCTTAATATTTTTAGATGGCGGATCAATCGAACAAGAAGCGAAAGGCCGTTCAATCCGGTGATTCGAGTATTCGTCCGAATATCACTATGCTTTTTCATAAATCTCTTAAAAATCCGGACGCTCGTGCTCGCTTTGCTTATGTCAAGGATTTCGCGGTTCGTAAGGAACGAGTCATTGATCTTGAGTTCCTCAATTCCGAGCGATTCCTTTTTCGTTATCTCCATCGTTTGGATGAGTGGAATCTCATGGATTTCTTGAGCCTTCCGGATGTTTGCTACAAAAATATGGTACTCATCTTTTACTCCAATGCTCGTTTTCTTTATGATGAGTCCAGAACCGAGATCATAGGAATTGAGTCATCCTTGCTAGGCAAAAAGATTGTTATTAATGTTGCTCTTTTGGAATCTGCTCTTAAACTTAAGAATATGGGTCTTGAGGATGAACGCCACTTTGGCACTTTCACCGGTAAGGCACTAAATTTGGATGTGCATGATCGTGTTCTTCACATAATGGTCTCTTGGTTTATTCGCCCTTCCGGCGGTAAATATTCCCACATCCGTCAAACCGATCACTTTTGGCTAGAGTGTTTCCGTAGGGGTGAGCGCCCAAATGTCCCTAAGATAATCTTTGCCGAGATAGTCAATAACATCAAACTTATTGACACAAATGAGTTGAAATCCTTTACTTATCATTGTCTTGAGCGCCTTATTTCACCATCTTGGTATCGATTGTACCTACGACTCTCCGGAACCTCGCAAGACCACTATTGGTGAATCATCCCTTCGCAAGTCCGGGTTCACGTATGTGAATGGTATTTGGGAAAGAATTGATAGAGAAGCGGTTCCTCCTCCCGTTGCTCCTCCACCGCAAGTTCAAATGGCAAACAATGAAGCTCTCACAACTTTTCTTACCGAGCGGTTCAATGCCTTGGACACTCGGATGAATGCTTTGGACACTAGCATTGCTTCGGGCTTTGAGACTATGGGCAATCGGTTGAAGAATGTCGAGGATCGTCTTCATTCTCTTGAAACTTCTCATTCCAATTTGGATCTTTCCTTCTCCACTCTCTATGGGCAATGGACGAAGTTTCAACGTTCTCAAGCCAAGGACGATGATGATGATGAGGATGATGATGACGAGGCTTAGGATATTTATTTCATATCATATCATATTATCTATGCAAGTTAGGATTAAGGTTGCATTTTTATGCTTTTTCATGTTTTAGGACCTATGCTTATGGCTATTTTTATTTGGGATTTTATTGTTTTGAATTATGTTGAACTTAACGTTTGAATTATGTTTTGGATATTTTGATTATGAATTTATAATATGGTTGCTTATTATTGCTTATTGGTACTAATCAATTATCTTCTCTATGAGCTTATGTTGTTCTTTTTGATCTAACAAAAAGGGGGAGAAGAAATTTAAGAGCCACAACACTAAAATTCGTTTTTAAATTTTAAAAGGTTTTTAAACTTAAACTTCAAATCAAAATTTTTTAAAAACCTATCTTAAATTAAGGGGGAGTTAGAATATTTTTCAAAACTTTCAATATTCCAAAAATTCTAACTTTGGTTTTGTTATATCAAAAAGGGGGAGATTGTGAAACAAATATTTTAATTTTGATATAATTAAAAACCTAAGGAGTAAATCGAAAAAGTCAAAACGAATTTTAAGTCCTTAAAATATCCCCATATAATTTTAGTATTATGCCTAAGTTAAAAACATACACTTTCAAATAATTTTTTCTAAGTGTTTCAAGCCAAAGCAGTGTTTTTCAAGTACCCGTTTCGAAACGGCCCTAAGGCGTTTCGAAACACTTTCACCACTGTCGACCACCGTTCCGAAACGTGTATCGAAACACTTGAAAGCGTTTCGAAACGGATCAACTCGTTTCGAAACTGTTCTTCATGAAGGATTTAAAATGGGTTATTTTACTTCAAATTTTTCAGATTTTTAAATATAAAAGGGGTGTTTCGAAACGGATCAAGCCCGTTCCGAAACGACCCTTTGACAGTAGCCATTCCGTTTCGAAACGGATCAATACCGTTCCGAAACAGGGGCTAGGTTTCAGTTTGAAAAATATGACCGTTGTATGTTTTAACTGATTTTATCAAAACCGTTAAGGCGTTTCGATACGGTCTAGAACCGTTCCGAAACGACCCTTTTACAGTGGCAAAACCGTTCCGAAACGGCCATAAGGCGTTTCGAAACGGGCTCTTAAATGCACCCCAACGGCTCTTTCTATTTTAGTCCGTTCCGAAACAGGTTTCCCGTGTTCCGAAACGGGTTGGTGCAGACAGCATTAATGGTGGCAAGAGAGGGTTCCAACGGCTCCATTTATGTTCCCAACCACCCAAACGGCTAGAAATCAATGAGAAGGTATAAAAGGGACATCCAAAAGCATCAGCAACAACTATTGAACTTCAAGCAAACATCCAAACATCAAATTCAAGCATTTGAGCAAAAATCCCAAATTTGTGTAAAATCCCAATTTGTGTTCTTCATTCATATTTTGTAAAATTGGGTTGAGTGCTTGTATTGGGGCTATCATTTGTATTGAGAGATACCTAATTAGCCTTCAAATTTCTTTGTTCTATTGAGTGAGAGTTGGGTTGATTTTTGGGTAGAAAAATCAACCGATATTGTAAAGGGTTGCCTCCTTGTCCTAGAAAAGGGGAAGATCAATTTAGTGAAATTGTTGCAAATCCTTAGTGAGACTAAGGTAGTGGATGTAGAGTTCATTTGGAACTTGAACCACTCTAAATTCCTTGTTCTTCAATTTTTATTTGCCAATTTCCACTAAAATCCTTTAAATTTCCAATTCACCCCCCCTCTTGGTAAATATCGATCTTTCGATCCACTCAACATACTCATTATAAGCGTCACTTGGAAAAATGTCCACAAAAATGAATAAAGCTGAGGTAACAAACTTTAATTAACTTTCTTCCATCTGATTCAAGTGTCGGATCACCTAGTTCTTCTTTTGTTAGCACTTTGCATGATGGTAAGTTTGATGCTTTGAAGTTTAGAGAAGACATTGCTCATTGGATTGTTATGCATGAAAAAGCTCAGTTGTTGAAGAAGAAAATTTTAACTTAATGTTGAAAAGAGGAATCCCGCAATGGAAAAGTGTGTATCGACATACTATAAAAAGTGATGCTTTCAAAACTTATGAGATCGAGAAGAAAATGTTGAAGGAGTTGTTAAAGACTATATATAGAATTTCATTGACTACTAATTTGTGGCATTCAAGTCCTCAAAAGATTGAGTATATGATTCTTACCTCTCACTTTTTGACTTTGATTGGAAACTTCAAAAGCGAATATTAAACTTTGTTCATATACCTCCTCCTCGAAAAGGCAAAGACATTGCCAATTGTATATTCAAATGTCTAAAGGAGTGGGATATTAAGAATAAAGTGAGTTGTTTCATCTTTTAAGTTATGTTTACATATTTTTTAATATTATATGAAATTTTATTAGCTTATTATATTGTATTTGTATTTTTTATTAGGTTTTCACGATTTCATTGAACAACGCGACCACAAATGATACTTGCATAGAAATTTTAAAAGATACGTTCTATTTGACCAATAGATTGATTTGTGGTGGAAAGTTGTTCCATGTTCGTTGTTGTGCTCACATTTTGAATATTATGGTTCAACATGGATTGAAGAAAGTGAAAAAAATTATCAAGAATGTTCATGATACCGTTGATTACATCAATGGTAGTGAGTATCGATTGAAAAAATTTGCTGAACTTGTTGGACAATTCAACATAAAGAATAGAATGTTGGTTCTTGAATGCAAGACTAGGTGGAACTCAACTTATGACATGCTAGCGTGTGCAATCAAATTTAAAAAGGTATTTTCTAGACTTGCTTTGGAGGATAAAGATTATGTTTATTGTCTTAGTGCTAGTGATTGGGAAAAAATTGAGAAATTACTTGATATTCTAGCCGTTTTTTCTAATTCTACCAATACTATTTCGGGATCAGAATATCCAATTGCTAATTTGTTCATCAGTGAAGTTTATGAAATTAAAATGTTGTTGGATAATAAACTGAATTCTCCTGATGAATTTGTTAGCGGTATGGTGAAAAATATAAAAGAAAGATTTGTTAAGTATTGGGGTGAATGCAATTTACTTATGGCTATAGGTTGTGTGTTGGATCCTCGTTTGAAAATGAAAGATATTGAAATGACTTTTCCGGATATGTTTCCTATGGAAGTTGTTCGAGATAACATTTATAAAATTCAGGAAACTTTGTATGAACTTTATGACGAATATGTTAGCGTGCTTCATCTCTCGACAATGGAACAAAATGGTGAAAATAGATTTGAAAATACTTCACATGTTAGTACAGAAAAATATACTCCAGCTTTATTTGACATAATAAACAAAGTGGCCAACATTGAAATTGTGGCTAATGTTGAAAAAAATGAAGTTGATATGTATCTTGAGGATGGATGTTTAATAGATAAAAGTGACCAATTTGAACCTATAAGATGGTGAAAAGATCAAGCTTTGAAGTTTTACATTTTGTCAAGGTTGGTCGTTGATGTTTTAGCAGTTCCTATAAAAACTGTAGCTTCTGAGGCTACATTTAGTGCATAGAGATGTGTGATTGATCCTTATAGAGCTTCACTATCTCTGGACATCGTGCAAATACTGATTTATTGTGGAGATTGGTGTCGATCTCTCCATGGAGTGAAGAGAAAGAACAAGGTAACACTATTTAAGGTTAAGCATATTAATTCATTTAGTTATATATTATTTACGACAACGTAACTATTTATTTTAGTTGCTTATTATAAGATATTATAATTTTTTATTGGCAGAATAGCAATGTTGATCAAGTAAAAAAAATTATTGTTTCAATTTTATAATTTGATGATTGCAAGCAACAAAGAAGGAAGTGAAGAGATGTTGATTGTCTTATTTTTAGGATTTGTTATATATTTAAATTTATTTTGAAGAATGGTTATAATATTTTAGTTTGATGTATTTGTAGATTTTTACTTCGGAGTTTAATCTTTGGATTTGCTTTAACATTGTTTTAATATATATTTTTATTAAATTTGTGTTTATATTAAATTCTAATAGTATTAGTATATTTTACATATATTAAAAAATTAAGATAAAAATTTTATCGAACTTAACGAGCAACGAGTCGAGCAACAAATTTTTTTAACGAGCACGAGTCGAGTAATACTCAACTCGCGATCGACTCGCTCGATAGGCACCCCTAAGCATAAGTATATACTTTATTTGTAACATTAGAAGTTTGTCATATTCCCTTACATTTTTTTTTGAAAGATCACTTTTTTATCTACTTGAACTAAAACTGCTATTTTTGTTCTATATTCGAGAAATAAATGGATAGTGAAAAATTATAGATTAACATGAAAATTTCAAAAACAATCAATTAAAAATTATTATTACATATTCAAATAAAATAATTGTTAATAATAAATATTATTGTCAAACATTATAATACATAATATATAAAACTTATATTTAATATCAATGATTTTATAAATTATCATCACATTCTTATAAAATTATTTGCGAATCAAATGTATTAATATAGCTTTTACGAGATTTTAATCATTATTTTTTTAATATATACCAAACATTGTAAGTAGATTAATCGGTAGTTACATTTAAAAAAAAAATCATTTCTTATGAGCAAGTGTTGGCCGGTTGGTCAAAGTTGTTCACCGTTTAATTTCTTTTTTCTTTAGATCTCGAATTCAAGATTTATTAAGAGTATTTTCCCTTTAGATAAAAATAGATAATCTTTGTCAAAAAAATAAAAATAAAAATCTTTCCTATTAACATTAGAAAACATTCAGCGTCCCTTATACTATATAAAATATTATTATTTTTGTTGCAAGAAAAAGGAAAACAAATTAAGAAATCCAGCTTTCAAAAAAAAAAGAAAAGAAATTCATATGCGAAACACATCATTTATATTATCATATAAAAATATATAATATTTTATCTGAAGGATGATAAATATACACACACAAATCCAGGAGTTCGTGCGCATCAAAAGTGGCCACCGAGTCGGCTAAACGATTATTAAATCTAACATTAAAGCTTGTGCATGTTTGGTTTTGGGTTTAGGTCCAAAAATTTAGATTAAATGGGAAAATATGCATTAATCATCGTGTTAATATGTTTGGATTTAAAAATTTAAACGTGATTTTGGACCCCAAACGTGATTTTGGAAATTACGGTAGAAGTAGCTTTTGTGTTTCGTCGTGATGTTTACACTATTTTTTTACACAATCGTAATTTTTTAAAAAAAACTCTCAAACATAAATCACGTTACTTTAAAATCAATTATATACAAAATCAATTTTATAAAATCACGATGATCCAAAATAAATTCTACCATCGCAAAATCAAATATGATATGATTATATGTATAAAACAAGATTTAATTATACTAAATATGATATGATTATATTAGAAGTATAGTTTTGAAAAAGTCCTAGCGGTTTTTTTGCGATTTTTTTAGTGGTTCGCGACGATATCAATTTTAATAGTGGTTGTCAATGGTTAGTAATTATTTTTTTTTTATATTTTTTTATTTGTTACGTTCTCGTTTTTAATTTTAATAATTATGTCATTGTGACACATATTTTTTTTATCTTTTGGTACGTGTATTCTGGACCTCAGTCTTTTGACATGCTTTTATTTTTTTATTTGGTCGTTTGATTATTTTTTTAATATTTTTTGTCATTAAATTTGACGTCGCCACGACTAACCAACATGACGCTCTTTAATTATCATGTTGCTCTCCCTGTTTAGACCCTCAAACTAAATTCAGATGTTTATGGGCCGTCGAAACTGAATTTAGATACAAGCTCACAATCACCGTTCTTGTTCGTGATTGAATTGTGGTAATATCCGTGTTGTCAACATGCCTTATTATTGTAATATGCATTTTTAATGTTGTTTATTGTTGATTTTTTACCTTTCATCGTTAAAGGTGATTACAAGGTATATATGTTCATAGATATTCTTAACCCTTTGACAATGCACATACACTTTATAGACAAAACGATTTGAACTCGAATCTACTATAATAAATACCATTCGTTTTTCCATTGAAACACTTGTAGGATTAATTGTTAAATATATTATGAATATTAATCTATTTGTATTTTCTAATCATTAATTATAATTATATGGATATTTTAATTTAATTTAATTTAATTTGATTCCTACATTATTTTGATGGTTGGCTGTATACACTAAAAAACAATTAATTTGGATTTTTTATCCTTTGCAAGCCTTCATTTAAACTTGGAAGATTTTTACTGTTGTACAACAAAAGCTCTCATTAAAAGCTGGAGATATTTTTCACAGGTTTTTACTGAGCTACAGCAACCTCCCTGCAACATAATTATAAACCCCAACCGCCTTGTCCAAGTGTAAACCACCCACACATTATTGCCATCGCAGCTCGACAGGTTTCTGTCAAAATTAACATGAACTAAACATCGAACTACTTCTGTTTTTTCCTTTACAAATCGTCCGACCTTTAACGTCATCTCTGGTCTATAAATATCCCATGCAACCCTCACAATTAATTACATCAAAAGTTGGAATAAATATTTTACTTTCTGGAGCCTTAGCATTGTTTTTGAACATGGTCTGCTTTTGTTTCTTGGTGGACCAAAGGCGGAAGCTGAGGAGTATTAAGCCGGCAGCAGGGACGTGCTCGCGGTGCGGCGGCGGAGCAAGCGTCGGAGATATGATGACGACCACCCGGTTTTGTTATGTCCCGTGTTATTGGAAATCTTGGAAGGCTATAATTTGCACCTTTTGTGGAGCTATCCTTAAATCTTACAGATGAAATGAAACAACTCGGAGCTGTCTTCTCTGTTGATTTCTCTGTCGGCTTTTCGTGACTTTGAAGGTTTGCTCTATGTAAAATGCTATGAAGTGCTACTCATTAATGGCTAAATAAAGAAATTTCTTAATGTAAACTGTATGAATTATTGTTTTGAAGATATTTGACACATAAATTTTGTATTTTTTCTCACGATTTAGGGCGACGTACAATAATATAGAAGAGAAAAACAAGCAATTTTTTTTTTTATTCGGGTAATTGAAAATGACGTAAAGAATCATTGGAAGGGCACAAGTGTTTTTGATTTTTGATGACAAATGGAGCAAATTAATTAACATTTCTTCAATTACTTGACAAATTCCATGCCTTCATTAATTACTAGGGACAAACAAGACAATCCCTTGGGACAAGAAACCCGAAAATTTTATATTCTTTTTATTTTTATTATATTTACATGATATTTGAAATCAAATTTGATACTATTTTTTTTTTGAAATAAGTATATATATATATAGAAAGGTACATATGAAACTTAAAAAAGTAGGTTTTTTTTAAAAGCAAAAATAATAATTCCTATAATGGCGCACGTTTACGGTTTTTTTGGTGCACGTTAGCAGGTCGAACAATCCTAAAGAAATCCCGTCGTGTTCCTAGAAATCTCTTCGTTTTTTTTATTTCTTTTCTGATTTCTTTCGTATTTGCTGGTTGAATCTTGAATTTTCTTAGCCTCTATCTATTTTGCTTCATCCTCTGATGTTTAAATCTCCACTGGTGGATTAGAATAACCTTTTTGAGGGTATTGAAGAACAAACCCTGGGTTTTATTCCTCCGGTTATTAGTAAGGATGGAATGGTTGTGCAGCCGCCGCCGCCGGTCTATGACAAGGGTTCGTAGGCGTGGAAGTTTTCTCTCGTGGGTCAATTCATCGGATCTACCCTGAATTTCAGTTCGATGCAGAAAATTATCGCGATGCTTTAGGGGAAATCTTCTTCAGTTAAGGTCAGTCTTGCTAGTGATAGCCTTTTTGTTTTCACATTTTCTAATGCATCTGCGCGAGATTGGGTATTAGAGAATGGCCCTTGGCATATTAATCATAAGCCTTTAGTGCTTCGAAAATAGGTGCCTAATATGAAAAAACTTAATTTTGATCTCTGTCGTATGCCGATTTGGGTTCAGCTCTTCAATGTTCCATTAGAGCTTTATTCGAAAGAGGGGTTGAGTTACATAGCTAGTGCATTAGGTCCCCCTCTTTACATGGATTCAGTTACTGCTTCAAAAGAGAGGTTAGAATTTGTGAAGGTGTGCATTGAGCTAGAAGCAGGAGGAAAGGTTCCTAATACTATAGATGTTGTTGGCCGAGATGGTTCTATCATCACTGTAAGAGTCCTTGTTCCATGGATGCCTTCTTGTTGTTCTAAATGTAAATGTTTTGGACATAATGATAAAAGCTGCTCCAGTAAAGAAAAGCAAGTATGGCAGTTGAAATCAATGAATCCAGTAGAGGGAAATGTGGTTGAGAGAGGTGAAACTTCTGCAACTGCTGGTGAGATCCTTGATCATGCTGCTGTGCTATCAGATGCGCAAGGGGATTTTGAGCAGCAGCCTGTTTTTGGATCCCATTTAGTCGTTGTAGAAGTCAAAAATAAGTCTTCTAATATTCTGACTGTCTTGTATGAGGTTGATTCTGGTAGGCCTTCAGATGTGCAAGGGGATTCTGAGCAACTGATTCCCTTTACACTTCATTCTGATCCATTAGAGACTTATTTTGAGACTCAATCTGTTATGCCTTCAGATGCGCAAGGGAAGTCTGAGCAACCTATTTTTTCAAAATCCTCTGAGGTAGTAGTTGGAACTGTAAACTGTTTGCAGGAAAAAGCTATTCAAGCAATTGAAGCTTCTAATGCTATTGAATTTCCACCGTTACATGTTTCTGCCCAAAAGAAAAAAGGTGAAGAAGGTGAGAATTGTTTTTTGGGAATTCTTCTAATAAGTTTGCTGTCTTGGTTAATATGGAGACTGAAGGGCTGGAAAGACAACCTCGTGCTGCTTCTAAGGGTGTTGCTAACATCCTACAAGAAATGAAGGCCAAGAAGAAAGAACATTTTGATAAAGCAAAGTATAAGAATGAGGTATCTGCTCTGGCAGGAAGAGGTGAAATTTTAATTCCTTCTCAATGATAATACGCTTTTGGAATGTCAGAGGTATCAATTCTCCTCTAAAACAAAGTAAAGTGATAAGTAGGTTAACATATTTTGATGTTGTCGTTATATGCCTTATGGAAACTAGAGTTCGACAACATAATATTTCTAGGTTGAATGATCATTTTAAAGATGACTGGGATTATTGTGCAAATTATGATCATATTAGTAATGGCCGTATCTGGATTATTTGGAAGAAACATCCCAATTTGTCATATTTTAATATGCTGACCAAACTTTAAATGTCATGGGTGTTCTGAATGACCAGAAAATTTACATTACAACAGTGTATGGTAGTAATAATGGTATTTCTAGAGGAAATCTTTGGACTCAGCTTAAAAGCCTTACTGGTTTAATCGATTCTTCTCCCTGGATCATTGGAGAGGATTTTAATGTTATAGCTGATATTTTTAAAGGGTCTGATGCTGAGAACAACTTGGTTAATAGAGCTGAAATGGAAGATTTGTCTAACTGCATGAAGGATCTAGCAATTATTGATCACCCCTATTGTGGCCCTTTATTCACATGGTCTAATAAGCAAGAGGGGGATTATTTGGCTCAGAAATTTGATCGTGTGTTGGTCAATCAATCTTGGATTCAGAAGATTGCTACTTAATATGTTGAATTCATGACTCCAGGAGAATCTGATCATTGTCCTGCGATTGTGTGGACTTCTAGGGATGTCCATGCTAATAAGCCTAAGCCTTTTAAATATTTTAACTTCTGGTCTAAGCATCTTGAATTTTTAGAAATTGTTAAGAGTTCATGGCAACAAGAGATTATTGGAGATCCTATGCAAAATTTGTTTGGCAAGTTGAAAAGACTTAAGGAAATTTTGAAGCAATTTAACAAAAACCATTTTGCAGATATCTCTAGAAAGGTTATTATAAAAAAGGAGCAATTGGCCCTTAAGCAAATTTAGAATTTATCACAGGGAGATCAAAGGGATCTGACGGGAGAATAATTGTTGCACAAGGAGCTGCTTGAGCTAGAATCTGCTGAAACTCAGTTCTATAAACAAAAAGTTAAGATACATTGGATCCAGGAGGGAGATTTAGGCACCAAGTTTTTCCACTCTGCTGTTGTCACAAAGAAGAAAAAGAACAATATTAGAATGATAAATGATGAGGTTGGTAATAGATTGGAATCATTTGATGCTATGTCATCTGAGTTGGTTCGGTTCTTCACTAACCTAATTAGAAAGGTAGATCCTAATGTTTGTGGCTACTGTCTCTGACCTGAAATATATTCTTCAGAATCGGCTTCTCGAGGATGCAGAGAGGGTCCTTTGTAGGGAGATTACGAGTCTGGAAATACATGAGGTTATATTTCAGTATAGTCAGGATAAGAGCATTGGTCATGATGGCTATACTGTTGGTTTTTCCAAATTTGCCTGGAGCATTGTGGGAGCATACTTTATTGCTGTTATTAAGCATTTTTTACTCCTCCTCCTTACTAGCTGCTTTTAATGCTACTGCCCTTGTTCTCATTCCTAAGCAAGCTAATTCCTGTATGGCAAAGGAGTTTAGGCCCACATCGTGCTACACTATAATATATAAGACTATAACCAAAATTATGGTCAATAGGCTGGCTCTTTATTTTCCTGTGATAATCTCTAAAAATCAATATGCTTTTGTGAAGGGAAGAAGCATTGTTGATAATACAGTTCTTGCATAGGAGATTGTTAAGGGATATTCCAAAAAAATTCTTTCCCCTCGGTGTGCATTAAAAGTTGATTTACAAAAGGCATTTGATTCAATTAATTGGGATTGCTTATCGAATATTTTAGAGGCTTTGAGATTACCTGAACAGTTTTGAAGTTGGATCCAAGCATGTGTGATGAACTACAGGTTCTCTATTTCCTTTAATGGATGGTGGGTTTCTTCAAAGGAAAGAGAGGTGTAAGGCAAGGAGATTCCCTCTCCCCTATCTCTTTGCTATGATAATGAATGTATTTTCTGCTCTTTTGAATATAGCTGCTGATCATGGGGTTTTTCATTTTCATCCTAAATTCAAAAAGATATCTCTCACTCATTTATGTTTCGCGGATGACTTGGTTATCATTTGCAAGGGTAGAATTGACTCTGTGTTGAGGGTGCTTAGTGTTCTGGATATGCTGTATGAAGTTACTGGTCTAAAGATAAATGTTGGAAAAACTGAAATGTATGCTTGTAGTATGTTTGAGAAGATTCTAAGTACTATTCAGGAACTTATTGGGTTCCGAATTGGCCAGTTGCCAGTGCGTTATTTGAGAGTTCCTCTTGTTACTCGAAAGTTGACTGAAGGTGTTTGTCTCCCTCTTTTGGATAAGCTTCGTTCTAAACTCAACTTGTGAGGTACTAGGAAATTGAGCTATGGAGGCAGGCTTCAGTTTATACGAGCTATTCTTTTTAGCATCACTAATTACTGGTGTAGACAACTAGTTTTGCCAAAATCAGTGCTTGCTAGAGTTGAGCAAATTTGCATTCGTTTCTTTTGGAAAGGGGATGATTCTTCAGCCAAAGGACCCGGAGTGAGTTGGTCAGTTATTTGTTCTCTAAAATTTGAGGGGGATTGGGTTTAAAGAGTGTAGCGGATTAGAATAAAGTTTGCCTCCTCTTCTTAGTCAGAGATATCCTAGCTAATGAGGGATCCCTGTGGGTTGCTTAGATGAAAGCATATGTGTTCAAGGAAGAGAATTACTGGACTATCGTGCCAAAACCTTTCTTTAGTTGGATGACCAGAAAACTTCTTAAGATTAGAAGGGATGATGAAATGCTTTTCTCTTTTACTACATATTGGTCTGTTGTTAATTCTAAGTGGATTTAGGAAAGATTTAGAGATAGGCATGGGAAAGTTGATTGAGACATATTGCTTTGGTATTCAAAGCATACTCCTAAACACTATATACTGGTTTGAATGGTTATTCGTAATAGACTCCCTACTAAAGATCAGTTACTTAGTTGGGGGCTCATTCAAGAGAATCTTTGTGTGCTATGTGAAACTGAAGTAGAATCTAGGAACCATCTCTTTTTCGAATATCCTTTTTCAGCTGATCTTTGGAGGACAATCCTTTGTTTATGTGGATTGGAGCGGAACATATTGAATTGGGATGAAGAAACACCGTGGGCTATTGCTGCTTTGAAGGGCGAATCTCTTATTGTTTTCATCCTAAAGACTACCCCGCTTGCCTGCATTTACACCATTTGGGAAGAGAGGAACCGACGCTTGTTTCAGGGAAGCTCTCGGTCTGTCATTACTTTTGTTTATAGCATTAAAGATTTTGTTAAAACTAAACTGTATAGGACAAAGGTAGATACTAATAATATTGTAAATAAGAGATTGTGTTTAGAGTGGGGATCCATTGTTGAGTATCCCTCATTTGATTGAGTTTTTTGTATAATTGTAAGTAGTTTGTTACTTCATTGGATAAATAAAAGCTCACAGTTTATAAAAAAAAACTTAAAAAAATAATTTTAACTATAATAATAAGATTTTTTTTATCAAACTCTTATTTTTAAGGTAAATTTACGAGAAAATGACAATTTCACCTGCTATTTTTTAGATCCGACTACTTAGGTTCTAATTCCAAGGATTGCCATGGAACAGTACATGACGAGGTTATTAAATTTATTATCACTTAATTCGGCACTTGATTTTATCTCAAGGTATAAACTTAAATTTAACAGGATGTGAAATAAATTGTATAAAAAATAAGGGTAAATTATCCAAATGGTAATTAAACTTTGTTTAAAATACAAAATAGTAGCTGAACTTTCAAAAGTTACAAAATGACAATTAAACTTTATGTTTTGTTACAAAACGGTAATTTGAACATTAAAGGCCGTTAAGTACTTAACATGTTGTTATGAAACTTTGTATAATAGCACATTTAATCCTCCATAAATACACATTCAATCAATTTAATCTTAATTTAAAAAATCACTAAATTTAGCCCTCTTTATTTATATATTCTTTCAATTTGGTCCTTTAAAAAGCTGAAATTAGTAAAGTTTGGTTACAAATTCATTTCTGTAAAAGGGTCTGGTCATTGTTGTTCTCTTCTCTATTTTCATGCACTGTTTCGTAACTGAATCTTAATTATGGTAAATTTCATCACAAGCAGTTTTGTTTAATGCTCCTGTAGTAAGTCTGTAACACTGAACTTTGATGTTTTCTTTGTTCTTATACACTCTACCACATGAATCTTTTAAATTAGCATTGATTTTTTTTTTGTTTTAACCGAATTTTCTTGACCTGACCCATTTACAAAAATCAATCTGTTACCGAACTTTGTTAATTTCAGTTTTTAGAAAAACCAAATTGAAAGAATGTGTAAATAACAAGGGATAAATTTGGTGATTTTTTCGAATTAGGACTAAATTTACTGAATGTGTATATGTGGAGGATTAAATGCGCTATTATACAAAGTTTCATAACAACCATGTTAAGTACTTAATGGTCTTTAACATCCGAGTTACTGTTTTGTAACAAAACATAAAATTTTATTGCCATTTTGTAACTGGGTACCCGACCCAAGCCGGTACTTATAATATATTTTATTTTTTTAGTTTTAAATTATATTTTTATTTCAGGTAGTTGGAACATGTCTCAGCCGAAATGTTTTTGTTTACTATGTGATTTTTTAAAACTCAAATTTAAAAATAAATAAATAGAAAAATAAATCGGGTACCCGTTACCCGATTAGCGGGTACTAGGTAATTACAGGCCGGGACTGGGCCCAAAAAGCCGAGTACTAAAAAATAAACACTTTTAAACATTATCATTTTTTTTTCTACTGAGACTACTTGTTGAATTCTAATATCTCAAATCATAAATATTGGATACATCTATTACCGTCTCATCTCACCATGTCTCAATTTGCATTTTTAAGGAAAAAAAAGAATAGATAATTACTGATAATTTCTATATAAAACGAATTAAATTATTTTACAAATCCGCTTGAATTGAAAATTTAAAATCCTTTGTTGGTTAAAAATAAAATAATCAATAATCAGGGTTTATTCTATGATTTTATTTTAAATTTTTATCTTTAAATAATTATATATAAATGTAAATAATATTTTCATATACCAGGATATAGCGAGTAAAACAAGCACATACCAAAAGGTCCAATACTAGTACACATCTATCTTTAGGGTGTAAATAAATTTGGCTTGAACGAATAAGGTTGTATTAGTATTTGTGTTAGTTTGTCTATTTTTGATGGTGTTTATGTTTGGTTCGTTTAGCGTTCACAAATATGTTTATTTATATGTTCGTCAAAATAGTGAAGTTACACCAAGAGTCCTTAAGCTCCTCAGGCTTAATACTTTGAACTCGAAAGTTCATTTATGTGTTCAATTTAATCCATACTTTTACGAATATTTAAAATGTAAAGGCTTAAATATACACTTGGTACCTGAATTATATACTTCCAAATTGGTACCTAAACTCCCAAGTTGACACATACATTTTGTAACACCCCGACACGTGAAAATTTCGAAATAATTTAAATTAAATAAGAGTTATATAAACATAAAACTTCATTACTAAATAAAAAAGTTAATTAAACATCATTACGAGAGTTTTAAGTTCAAGCATAGTGTTTACAAACCACAAAATATTACTTCAGAGTTACTGACTTTCAAAACGACACAAGGTACTATGAATTACCAAAAGAACCTGCTGAAATTCTCGAAAGTGGATGTCAAGATCTCCAACTGCTCAAACTACTAAGCTACGGTAGAAGGAAATTTGAATAATTAACTTGAGAGTCTAGTAATACACAACCAAGGGAGTAAACGAGCTGAGTCGAACTTGAGTAGTGCTAAGCTCGGCTTAGCTTGTTAAGATTTCAAGTCGAGTTCGAGCTTGAGTAATTTTTAACGAGCCTGAATAATTTAAGCTCGGCTCAACTCGTTAAGAACTCGAGTCGACTTCGAGCTTCAGTCGAGTTCAATCGAGTCGAGTGTTGACCGAGTCGGACTGAAGTAGCTCGCGACCTGTCTCTTCCATTTAAAGCCCTATTAAGAAAAAAATTGATACACAAGTTTAGGGTGTTAGTTTATAGTTTAGAGGTTTAGGTTGTTGTTTAGAATTTATGATTTAGATTTTAGGTTTTAGGACTTTAGGTTTAGAAATTTAGATTTTAAATTTAAAAATTTTAGTATATTATATTTTCGAGTAGCTCGCGAGCTTTTCGATTCGGGTATCAGGTAGCTCGACTCGGCTCGTTAAGAACTCGAGCTGAGTTCGAGCTCGAGTCAAGTCCAATCGAGTCGAGTGTTGACTGAGCTTCTATCGAGTCGAGCTCGAATAGCTCGCGATCTGTCTCGTCTCATTTACACCCTTATACACAACTACAAAAAAGAACTAATAAAACAAGCATGTAGAATGAACATAAGGATGATAAATGAAATCATGATATAAGCAAGTGCCAACCTATCATAGCCTTATGATATAATGTTAGAACCAAATCATAAATCAATATGAAACTTAATATTCAAGATCTATCATGTCAAATCATCGAGAACAATAAATCAAATAAAACGAATGCGGAAGCGTACATGAGTTCATTGATAGAATGAAAACCTTGAATCTTTTGATGAAGATCGCCTAGAAGGTGGTTGTGATCTTCCAAGAAGATATGTTAGCCCTTGCCGTAAAACTCTATGACGGGGACAATAGTAGTACAAGTTAACCTATTTCTTGGGGACCACTACCTCTTTATAGTCGATTTAATATATCTTATGATATCTACACTTTTATTTCCATGACACTTTAATACCTATGACACGCCTAACATAATTGGCCACTTGATTTTCTGTCATACTTTATAATAACATCATACATTTTACATATGTACCCACAATTGATGATTTTAATCCAACAATCTCCCACTTGGGAAACATATGTTTCCTGATAAATGTAGAACCTTATGAGCTCAAAATTTTGCTATTATATAATAGGTATTCTATAACAATCTTGTCCATCAACTATATCCATATAGGATCAAAGCGGTATTCTCCATATCAATCATGACTGGACCCATCAATGGTCACATATACAAACATAGTCAAATGACATAGATCAATCATGGATGTGTAGCATGGAAAATTACATGAAATGTGAACCGAACATGTCTATTTCCACTGGTCCTCCTAAACCTTCTTGAGATCAAACTTTACTGAAATCAGAGTGTGCATAAACCAAAAGAACTTTATTTCTACAGAACATAATCTTAAAATATCCTTAAACTGAAATAACCAAAATTATGTCTAAAACGAATGAGCATTTTTCAGAATCACAAACTCCCACTAAAACCGAATATCCTTAAATAACATACACCCACATGAGTAGTCTGCTCATGAAAGACCTAGGGTGATAGTTTCTTAATATGAACACAATTATGGAGTTTGTACCAACATGCTCTATAGACATACAACCACTCTGAATTTTCTTTAACAACTAGGAACTTAATACTTATGTGCTTCAAATTTGAAGTGTTCCTCTTGTTTATAGAATATATGAATGCATATTTATTGTCACAAAATAATTGAAGTGGTATTTCTATTCAATCTATAATTAGCAGCTTATGTGACAATTTTTCTCCATCAATATTCTAATAGAATCGAAGTCTCAGAACTCCGACATGTGAGCATGTAATTTTTTTGTTCTCTGAAGATATCTCATAACCCCATTGGCTGCTATCCAATGGTTCATAATATGATTCCTCAAATATATCTCTAACATTCTAACAATTTACACAATTTTCAAAAGTATACATACTAGAATAAATTAGATTCTCAATAGCTTATGTATAGAGAATCTTTTGGATTTTCTAAATTTCAAGGTTACTTTTAGAGCATTGAGTAAGATTAAATTTGTTTTTTAGCAATATGAGTATCACTTGATTTTACTCCCACTGAACTTGTAGTATATACAATTGTTAACCAAATTTATCTCAGAACCGAATGAGATAATCAATATGAAATTTATAATTTCATTAATAAGAGTCCCACTTAAACTCATAGATGAATTTCTTTAATTTACATATCATTGATTTTGTATCATTAGACACAAATCTATGATTGTACCATATAATTCTTTTCTTCAATGTCGCCATTGAAAAACACAAGCTTAACATCCATCTTATGTAGCTTAAGATTAAAATAAGCAATAAGCGTCATGATTATCCTGAAAGAGTCTTTCAATGAAACTTGAGAGAATGTCTCTACAAAATTAATATCTTCTTTTAGAGTATATCCTTCAAATATAAGGCGTACTTTATACTTATCCACATTACCATTTCCATCCCTATTGGTTTTAAATATCCATTTATAACCAATTGGTTTGCACCTTAAGGTCATGAGACAAGTTTCTTAACTTTATTGTCTTGCATAAAATTATACTCTTCTTAAATGACATCAATCCACTTTTGAGAGTTAGAACTTTTATGGTCTGATAAAAAAGAATTGAGTCACTTTCTATCATTCTATTGTTATCCTTATTTTCTTGAGGAAATACAATATAATAATCTCGTATAGTATTTCCCATTCCTTTCGTGGACCTCTTTAATGACACTTATATTTTCTTATGTTGTTGAGTTTGTTCTTCTGAAACAATTATCTTATCTTGAATGAGCATTGCTCAACATTGTTCTGCTGAGGTACTTGATTCACTTCTTGATTAATGATAGGTGTGAAAACCTAAACATTGTCAAAAGTGATAGTAGGAATTAAATTATAATTCAATTCCTCCTCAATAGCAATGTATCTAACCATATTTCTCCCTCCACACTCAACATCCTAAAAAATTTATAAATCTCTCCTTAAACTAATCTTAATTGTGGGATCATAAAACTTACAACCCATGAATCACTCAAAATAACCGAAGTAGTTGCTCTCTTTTGAAGTTTAATTTCTTTACATGTGTCCTAACTTATACAAAAGAATCAACACTTAAAAAATTATTGTCGTTTCTTTTGGGTAGAACTTTTAGCAACTTTATTCTAATATTTTATTGGGTAAACTACTCCAGTGACCACCTAACTATTGACCGCAACCTGTTTTGACCACCCAACTAAAAAAATTTAAAATTTGACCACCCAACTATTTAAATAGACCTATTTTGACCACCGATCGTTAAAATCTAACGGAAAGATGATGTGGCAGTTAAAGTAAAATTTGTATAATTACACTTTTAGTCCCTATTAATTACATATTATATCAATTTGCTCCCAATTTTAATTTAATTAAATAAAATTAATCAACTAATCAGATAACGACACAGATCACCACCCAATTGGATGAATCTATTTTATTTTTTAATTTTATATATTTCCACCCGGTTGAATGAAAATTCATGAGAAAGTTAAAAATGTGTAAAAATGGCTTTAGCAGAGTTTGAACCAATGACCTTTATGAATAAAAACAAATGTTTAACCACTACAACAAATACTCTTTTGGTCATGTAAACTACACCATTATGTATATATCTTATAATGAGGTAAGTGCTGGGAAAAAATAACTGTTTCTGAGGAGACTCGAATATGGGTCACATGAGATATATAAACACACACTAAATCAAACATATTCGATTTATTTAAAATATAAAATTATTAAATTTACGATTTTAAGAAATATTCGATTTAAAAGAAAATAAATTCGATTTAAAATATTCGAATATTTTTTCTTTTTTATATTTAAATTAAATATTTATTAAAATATTAAATCTTTGATTTAAAAAAGTATTAGAATATTTTAAAAATTCAATTTAATATTTTTAAATCAAATTTTTTTCATTTAAATTGAATACTCTTTAAATCGAATACTTTTTTTTAAAATATTCGAATACTTTTTTAAATCTAAGATTTAATATTTTAATAAATATCCAATTTAATTTAAATATGAAAAAGAAAAAAATATTCGAATATTTTAAATCGAATTTCTTTTCTTTTAAATCAAATATTTTTTAAAATCGAATATTTAATAATTTCATATTTTAATTAAATCGAATATATTTGATTTAGTGCATGTTTTTATATATATCATGTGACCCATATTCGAGTCTGCTCTCAAACAATTTTTCTTATTTTTTTCCTAGCACTTACTTTATTATAAGATATATACATAATGGTGCATTTTACATCACTAAAGGATTACTTGGTGTAGTGGTTAAGCCTTGACTTTTATTCATGGAAGTCATGGGTTTAAACCCCATTAAAGCCATTTTCACCTTTCTCTTAAATTTTCGTTCAACCAGGTGTTGACACGTGTCACCACCTGATTGGAGGAAAAAATATATAAAATTAATCCAATTGGATGATGACACATGTTGTTACCCTGTTAGTTGATTAATTTTACTAAATTAAATTAAAATTAGGATCCAATTGATATAATAGGTAATTAACATGGACTAAAAGTGTAATTATACAAATTTTACTTTAACTCCCACGTCACATTTCCGTTAAATTTTAACGGCCAGTGGTCAAAATAGGTCTATTTAAATAGTTGTGTGGTCAAATTTTGAAATTTTTTAGTTGGGTGGTCAAAACAGGTCGCGACCAATAGTGAGATGGTTACTGGAGTAGTTTACCCTATTTTCTTTTATTGCCCTTATTCTTAGAGACACTAACTAAATGAACACCAACCAAATGAATAATTGTACACTTATAATGCTTCAACTTTTCTTACTCTTCAACACAATGAGAAATGAGTCCAGTCAGAGTATATTTCTCCCTTTGACAATTGTAACTTGAATTGGTTAAACTGTATAGAAAGCACTGCCAAAATCATTAGAACAAACAATTGTTAGAAAGTTCGATCTTATGTTTCTTAAGTTTTGAAGCAATATTAAACATTTTCATAATGTACTTCCTCACATTTCCTCGACCCTTATACTTTATAGACATCAATGAAGGCATAAGTGATGTCATCTTAACCTTAATGTTTTGGGTAAGACATTTCTTAATTTCGTCAAGGAAACCCTTAATATGAGTAATATTTTTAGATTTGTGCTCCAAAAGACATCTAGAGTGTTGTGCTTTATGACCATTAGACTCATGAAATTCGAACGATCTCACCTCTCAAAATACCTTTTATGGGTGCTTATCGTAGTGAGAGGTGCAAGATGTTCTTTTCTTAGTGCAAAGTCCATGTTCATACAACTAAATACTATATGTAAGTGACTTTTTTATTCCTTGAAACTAGTTTCACTAAACATGAGTGTAGAATGTATTTAACAAATATTGTAACAACAAAAATAAATTACCTAAATATAGATAAAAAATAAGTAAATAAAATAAAAACAAGCTCACGTAAATATTCATAAGTAAACAAATAAATTTAAACTAATGGTTAGTTCCCCTCAAGATACCAAGCACAACTTTAATATCAAGTCTTTGGACAAGAATATTAACTGTAAGTGGTACTCTTGTTGTAGCAATCAAACACTGACAATAAACTATGCCAAACAATAGATTAATCTTTGGACTAGCGTATTGCTCACATAAAATACCTTATAATTGTCATACATTTATTGCCACAATTGTCGTTGTAATTTTGTCAAATATTAACTTCCTTTGGGCCAATTAATAAACGCATAAATTAAAAAAACTCATAATTATCTTAATATTTTAAATAAACTAACCTACACAAAAGTGGTTACTTTGATTACATTATATTTCAATTAATCCATTAAAATACTAAACATTCGAAGCCAAAATATGAATTTATTTGTTTCAAAATATTTGTCTTAATTTTATCTTTCAATCAAATTAAAAGATAACTAAAATAATAATAAACTTGAATAAAGGTAAACCTAATATCAAGATACCAGACACTCTAATAATATTTCATTTTTGGACAAAACTGTAGAACTAATGTTTTGATATAATAATTGAAAAATGTTTTGGACTAATTTGAAAAGAATTTAAAACTTGTTTTTAAGTCCAAAAAAACTTGAAATTATGTTTGAGGTATTTTAAGAGGTTTTTGGCAAAGAATTTTCATGTTTTTAATAGCCAAACTTGTGATTTTAGAGTATCCGTATCGATACGGTAAACCCCCATACCGATACCTTTTTGCCCCAGTTTGGCCACTGTCAAAACTCGTATCGATACAGGCCCTTGCCGTATCGATACGCATCGGGATCATTTCGATACGCCAGGTAAGCCTACCGATCCCATTTCAACCACCCCAACGGCTATTTCCCAACGGCCATTCAAAAATGAACCCGTACCGATACGCCCTCAAGCGTATCGGTACGCCTATGCTGGTAAGAGCCCAACAGCTAGTTCCTATGAAGGTTGTACCGATATCGTTCCACGCGTATCGATACGGATAGCTGCAAAACAGCATTTATGAAGGGAAATAAAGTCCTCAACGGCTCTAATTCATCCCAACGGCTAGTAACGGCTACAAACTCATTTGGGAGTATAAAAGGGACCTCCAAGCATCAAGAGAAGGCTAATGCTCATATTGTCAAACATCAAATGATCAAGAAATTGTCTTAGCACTTAAATTGTCATTTCTTGTATAGATAAACACTAGTGAGCCAAAATTATCAAATTTGCTCAAGTGTTTTAGGTTTTGGGTGAGAGCTTAATTGTGAAAACAAACACATATTAGAGGGTTTTAATTTTGCTTATTGTTTCTCTTTGTAAAGAGGGTTTTGATCAAGGCTTTGGGTAGAAGCTTGATCGGTTGTAAGGGTTTCCTCCTAATCCTAGAAAAGGGGATGAATCAATAGTGGATTGATTGTGAAATCCTTAGTGGGAAGCTAAGGTAGTGGATGTAGACCTTGGTTAGAAGGTTGAACCACTATAAATCATTGTGTCACATTTCTTTTTAGCTTCCTTAACCCTTCCACCCAAAAATCCACCTCTCCACCACTTGGTGAGCTAAATTGGTTGATCGAATCGAGCCCCACACAACTCAACAATTGGTATCAGAGCTTGGCTCAATCGAAGAGGATTAACATCCTATTGAGAAGATCTGGCAAGCTCGTTCACTATTTCATCAACCGGCTCAAATGGCACAATCAATCGACAAACCGCCTTTCTTTGACGGAACTCACTATGCACATTGGAAGACAAAGATGAAGTTCTTCATCAAATCAAAAGATTACAAGATATGAGATGTAGTTGAAGATGGTCCGTTCATGCCTCAAAGAAGTAAAGCGGAGTGGAGTGCCGACGATCGCAAGAAGATGGAACTAAATTGCAAAGCCTTGCACATTCTGTTTTGTGCATTTGGTCCATCCATCTATGAGAAGATGTCTTCTTGTGAGAGTGCCAAGGAGGTATGGGACAAGCTTGAAGTCACATACGAGGGAACAAATGAAGTCAAGGAGACCAAGATTGGGCTCCTAACTTTAGAGTATGAGAACTTCAAAATGGATCTGGAAGAGAACATCGAGAAGATGTTTGATAGGTTCTCCACAATCACCAATGGTCTTAAAGGATATGGAGAAGCCATCCCGTAGGAGAAGCTTGTTCGAAAGCTCATCTACTCACTTCCCAAGTCTTGGGACTCAAAGAGGACCGTCATCATCGAAGCCAAAAATTTGAAGACTTTGAAGCTTGATGAACTCATGGGGTCTCTCCTTACTCATCGAATCATGAAGAAGAACAAAGAGGATGAGAAGAAGAGGGAAGAAATTAGTGCTATGAGAGAGAAGAAAATCAAAGGGCTTGACATCAATGCAAGTGCCATGGCTCTCAAATCCTCCACTTGCCACCATGTCTACTCAAGTGAAGAGGAGGATGAAGATGAAGAGATAGTTGATCTCTTCAAGAAGTGTGCCCCATTCATGAAGAAAGCCTTGAGAGAGCTTGAATGAGAACCTAAAATAAAGGAGAGGGCAAGCACTTCAAGCCATAAGAAGAAGGCACATGTGGCTACTTGGAGTGATGAGGACTCCACCGACGATGAACAAGCTAACCTTTGCCTTATGGCCATCGAAGAAGATTCAAGGGTAACTTCTAATTCATCTACTTCATGTTCTTATTCCTTTGATGAATTCAAGATGCCTATGATGATTTGGTTTTTTATTTTAAAAGCCACATTTTGAAAAACAATAAATTGATTTCAAAGTTAAAAATTCAAAATGATTTGCTTTCTAAAACCAAACTTGAACTTGAAGCAAAACTTGAAGAGTTTGAATTAAAATGTTTTGATTTACAAAAATTGCTTCAAAATGTTCAAGAAGAATAAAATTTAATTTCCAAAGAGCTTGAAAAGAAAAACAATTTTGGAAAATCAAATTTTTATGTTAGACAATCTAATGCCCTAGATTTATTAAAGGAAAATGTTTTAGAAGTATTTGGGTCCCAAAAGGACTTAGTACTTCAATTAAAAAGGATGACATTGAAAAATGGATTCCTAAGGGGACTAAAATTTGTGCAATTGACGTTTATGGATCCAAAGCAATTTGGATACAAAAAATTACTTTATTGTCTATTGCTAGGTGTGATAGAGATGTTCAACAAGTCAAACATTGAGGGGGAGCTCCATGCACACAAGGAAGAACACTTAAAGAAGGAAGGCTTCACATCCTCCCTTGAGTTCAAGTGTTGGTAAAAATCTAGTTGTTTTAGCATTTTTTTTGTTTTATTTTTTTGTTTATTCAACTTGATGATCATAAATGTTGGACTAACATTTCTAATGATGCTTTGAGTAAGAGGGAGCCATTTTAAAACAAAATTCTTATTTTGTCAAAGTTTTTACCTCTATTGTTATTTTGAACTTAATGTTTTAAATTCTTTTTGATATAACAAAAAGGGGGAGAAATGGTTGTTTGAAAAATTGAAAAATTGAATTTTCAAATGAATAAGGGGGAGCTTTATTTAATTTCATATCTTTAATCTCTTATTCACATTTTTAAAGTTAAAGGGGGAGAATCCAAATTTTTTTTCAAGTGAGTTTTATTATATCAAAAAGGGGGAGATTGTAGAACTAATGTTTTGATATAATAATTGAAAAATGTTTTGGACTAATTTGAAAAGAATTTAAAACTTGTTTTTAAGTCCAAAAAAACTTGAAATTATGTTTGAGGTATTTTAAGAGGTTTTTGGCAAAGAATTATCATGTTTTTAATAGCCAAACTTGTGATTTTAGAGTACCCGTATCGATACGATAAACCCCCGTACCGATACCTTTTTGCCCCAGTTTGGCCATTGTCAAAACCCGTATCGATACAGGCCCTTGCCGTATCGATACGCATCGGGATCGTTTCGATACGCCAGGTAAGCGTACTGATCCCATTTCAACCACTCAACGGCTATTTCCCAACGACGATTCAAAAATGAACCCGTACCGATACGCCCTCAAGCGTATCGATATGCCTATGTTGGCAAGAGCCCAACGGCTAGTTCCTATGAAGGCCGTACCGATACCGTTCCACGCGTATCGATACAGATAGCTATAGAACAACATTTATGAAGGGAAATAAAGTCATCAACGGCTCCAATTCATCCCCAATGGCTAGTAACGGCTACAAACTCATTTGGGAGTATAAAAGGGACCTCCAAGCATCAAGTGAAGGCTAATGCTCATATTGTCAAACATCAAATGATCAAGAAATTGTCTTAGCACTTAAATTGTCATTTCTTGTATAGACAAACACTAGTGAGCCAAAATTGTCAAATTTGCTCAAGTGTTTTAGGTTTTGGGTGAGAGCTTAATTGTGCAAACAAACACTTATTAGAGGGTTTTAAGTTTGCTTATTGTTTCTCTTTGTAAATAGGGTTTTCATCAAGGCTTTGGGTAGAAGCTTGATCGGTTGTAAGGGTTTCCTCCTAATCCTAGAAAAGGGGACGAATCAATAGTGGATTGATTGTGAAATCCTTAGTGGGAAGCTAAGGTAGTGGATGTAGACCTTGGTTAGAAGGTTGAACCACTATAAATCATTGTGTCACATTTCTTTTTAGCTTCCTTAACCCTTCCACCCAAAAATCCACCTCTCCACCACTTGGTGAGCTAAATTGGTTGATCGAATCGAGCCCCACACAACTCAACAGAAACATTAACTTGCAATTGATATCTTGGTATAGTAATCAAATATTGATAATAAGAACATGTCAAATAGAAATCTTTCCTTGGCTTGATTTATTGCTCACGTATAAAACTGAATAATTGACACATGTTTATTACCACAGTTGCACATGTAATAATGTTAATTATTAACCTTTCTTTGGGCCGATTAATACTAACATAATCCGACTTACACGCACAAAGCCTTCTATATTTCAAAATAAAATAATTTTCACAATAGAGGTCACTTTGGTGACTTAATGATTCAATTAATTTATCACAAAATATATAATATAAATATACCAATATCCAAATTTAAAATTTTGTAACAGTCAAAACTGAAATTTCTGATAACACTTAAGTTTCCGAAATAACCCAAAATAAGGTTGCCTGAATGGGGCTATCCGAAATCGAAAAACCTAAATCTTTGAATGTTTCTCAAAAAGTTCCTTAAACATGTATTTACCAACGTAAAAGTTGAATTCAAAACAAACAATTTAACTTATTTTTTTGAACGGTTTAACTGCATTTATTCAAATGAAAATAACCAATAGCCTCATTAAAAACCCCCTAATCCTAGGTGGGGAAAAGAGTGCTACTTTTTATTCTTTACAAATAAAAAATAAAAACGTAAAAACCGACAAAATAATAAAAGAAACAAAAAGAAACAGTAGTTAAACTAACCCACCCTTAATCCAGACAAACCAAACGTCAGGACCAAAAAAAGGGGAGGGTTTTGAGACAATCGGGGGAGACAAATATGAAAATACGCCCGATCAAACCAGAGGAAGGCGAACGGACTAGCTCGCCGGGTGCACCAAGCCCCTTTCCAGCTCAGCCACGCGCATAATAGACGATGGGGCTTCTTCGATCCATATCATTCTCGAGGGGAAGGAGTTACCCAGCCTCGCCAGGGCATGCTCCGCGAGATTCAAGCGATGGCTGACATGCTTAAAGGTAATGGACTCAAATCTTACCTCCTTTCCTTTGATATTTGCGATAACCGCCGCTACATCTGAGAAATCTGGCTTTGTCGAGGTGATTTTATGGAAAACAGACAAGGCATCCCCTTCCACAATCACCCGCCGGAAACCCAAGTCCACCGCCGCTGACACAGACTGAAAATACGTCAGCGCCTTCGCCATCTCCGGTGACGACACGAACGGATGCGGGTAAGTACCAACTGCCATAATTTGTCCTTCACTGTCCCTATAAATAAAACCCGAGAATGATGACTGCAGAACGGAGTTAAAGTGAGCATCAAAATTAATTTTAATGCAATCAAATGGGGGGAGGGGAGACCACTTGACTTCGACAGTAGACGGGGGGCCGGCAGAGCAAGGAGAGAGCACTTCAAGTTCCTGTAGATACATTTTGGTAAAGTTGGCCACTGCTATCGAAGACTGGTAAGCATTTTCGTGTATAATTTTATTACGGATAAACCAAACTGCCCAAAGAGCTGTAATCATTAAACGACGATAATGTAGATTTAGGCTATCAACAAAACTGGTCAACCATTCTAAGAGGCTTGGAGCATTATCCACATCAGGGATCGCCATGCCTAAACTACCAAATACCTGCTTCACAAAGAGGCAATCACATAGAAGGTGAAAGGTAGACTCATCCTTATCATTACACAATTTACATTTTGGATCAATATTAATTCGTCTAATGCGTAGATTGGTGAAAGTAGGCAAATAGTTCTTAACCATTCGCCAGAAATGTATTTTAACTTTAGCTGGTAAATTACTCGCCCAAATGCATGCAAATAAACCTGAATTTGCATCGCTAACTGGTAGATTCGGATCACCACTATGGGTAGAAGTCGACTTAATGAGACACTGATACCCACTCTTCACAGTATACACCCCAGACCTATCTCCTCTCCAGTAGTACGAATCATGGCTAGGCATAGAAGGCAAGGGCATACTTAGGATCTAGATAGCAGTTACAGTAGGAAAAAGGGATTGAATAACATCCACCTTCCATCTCTTTGAACCCTGGTCTATAAGGTCAGAGACAAACATAAAATTCGGGTCTTGTACAGGCTGATTAACCCTCCCATTACCTTTACCTGAGATCCAAGCATCAGACCATAATAACCTATCGATATAAATGAATATATCCATAATAACCTAAAACTTAACTTATTTTTTTAATATCATATAAATGAATAATTCATATAATGATCACTAAAACTTTAATATATCCATAATAACCTAACGATCAAAGTTGAAATTCTTGATCAAACTGAAGAGGATATGAATTTTATAAAATTAATGACATACTTTCCAAGGTTAAAACAATATTAACCTAATAAATAGAACCTTAAATAAAAGCAATGTAATAACATGTAACTTCATTTTTCTGAATCAGACATAATAAAAACAAATTGATTGCTAAACCTGATTAATATTTGGGATAACAAAACAATGCAACAAAAGCCCCAAACATAAATAAATAAAAACAAATTTAGAGGTGGCTTTAGTTGTAGGAAACATATCCAGATTTAACCAAACCGAATGTAAAAACCTTATACGTATAGTTCTACTCGAAAATCACACTTATATTTTGAACTATTTAATTAAAGGTCAGATAGTGCAACACAAGAAATTACACGTCTAAACTTGTCTTTAATTTCTAAAGGGATATTCGATTCAAGTTTCATACAAATAAATTATCCTAAGTTTAAACTCTGAATGGTGCGAGAATCGAATACATGAAAAAAATAAAATGATAGAAGCCAGAATCGAATACATGAAAAAGAGTAAAATAATAGAACCCAATATATATATATATATATATATATATATATATATATATATATATATATATATAACATAATTAAATTGATGCAATCAAAAGATTATCGATCAATTCACGCATAAAATTAGCATTAATGCATAAAATTTTTAATCCTAAATTCATTTGGCACAAGTCTATGTCCAATTATCGTAAAACCTAAAAGTCAAAACCTAAAATTTTAACATAAATTTAAATCCATAAAGTTAACGGATCAATAAAAGTAATAGAAAATTAATTTATTCTCAATGATTCAACATGACGAGTCTCTAATGCCACTTGTTAGAATCAAATAATAAATCAATATGAAATTTAATACCCATGATCTATCATGTCAAATCATCGAGAAGAATAAATCGAATAAACTAAATGCGGAAGCGTACCTGAATTCATTGATAGACTGAAAATCTTGAATCTTTTGATAAAGATCGCCTAGAAGGTGGTTGTGATCTTCCAAGAAGATAGGTTAGCCCTTGCCGTAAAACTCTCTGACAGGGACAAGAGTAGTACAAGTTAACTTATTTCTTGGGGACCACTACCTCTTTATATAGTTGATTATTAAATCAACTATTAAATATTTATAACTCAGTCCCTCATTGAATTATAAATATATCTTATGGTATCTACACTTTTATTTTCATGACACTTTAACACTTATGACACGCCTTACATAATTGGTCACTTGATTTTGTGTCATACTTTATAATAACATCATACATTTTACACATGTGCCCACAATTGATGATTTTAATCCAACATATAACCCAATACACATCCATGTAAATACACCACAATAAATCAATAATGGTACACAGTCGTGTATGTACGTGTAGTAATATAATAGCGCAAGGGCATGTTTACCTCGATCGATTAGGATAGGAGTCGGTGTTAGTGCACTAGAACTAGGGATGTAATCGTCTAGTATCACATGAATCAACACTAGTGCGGTGTGACTAGAATAATAATTACCTACGTTCGTCTATCATCACATTTATAAGAGTCTTAAAGACTAATATAACCAATCTCACAATTCAAGTGAGCAATATGCATTACAAAGATCTTAATATCAAATACAAGATTTCCTTAATACAATCTTCAAGCATTCATTTCCCATAGCTTAATCATTAGAGCATTTACCTAAGTGTTCCATGTTAATCCTACATGGTAATGGTAAGTTAAGAAGTCATAGTTAATTGTTAAAGGCGTCTTATCATGTCTTTCTAAAGGTGTTCGTAAGAGTTTGAGTCAACCTGTAACACCCCTCACATGAGTTAGGAGCGATGAGCCTTACAGTTGAGCATCAACGAGGTGCAAGGAAACGTGAAGAAGTCCACATTCAACTTAAAAAAGTCAGAATTTAAGGTTACATTTAATGCAAAAACTACTTTGAAGACTTCTACTCCAAGAAGGACTAGACCTAGCTAATGCCTATATTACCCATTTTACTTTTACTTCAAAACAACTGAGGTTTTCCCTTAGGCATAATTTAGGTTTTCTTGCCGTCATTATGTTCTAAAATTCTCTTTGGGTTTGGGTCATGTTGTAATTAGTGTGAGAACGGTTGTTTAGGATTTTAAGTTTGTTTTTGCAATAAAGCTTCAAGGTTTGCTTATTCCATGTTCGTCATAGTTTTCAATTAAGGCGAAAGATTAGTTGATTACTATCCATTTGTTCGGTATCGAGAGAGTCGAACTCACAAAAAGAGTAAGTAGGGTCCCCACCTTAATCAAGTGTTGATCAATCCAGTCTAGACATATGTTAGTGTTTAAGGCGGCTAAAAGAGAACGAACAAAACATTGCTGTCTTTGCAAGATTCACGCCGTGACTGGTATTATCTGTAGTGGGCATCAACAACATTCCGACTTAGACATAACCGAGATCACTTTTGAAGCGTTCTACCAAACCTTGTAGTTCTACTGAGATTGCCACCGAGACAGAAGTCCATTCCCCTGCCGAGGCAGCAAGAGCGTCTCAGCAGCCTAACTGCCATCCCTCACCGAGGCAGCGAAGTATGGCAGTGCAAAACAACTTGTCCTATTCAACTCAGTTTCACATTAAACAACAGCATAATCCAACCCATTCAATCAATATGATCTCTTCTTTTTATCTACTTGTGTTTTATTTTATTTTCCTCTTAAACATCTCAACTTATTTTTGCATTTAATTTTCCTTTGTGCAGGAGTTACGATTCGAGTCAAGCTGTTCAATCCTTGTGGGAGACGATATCTTTTATACTATTACTTGACATGTGTGTGCACTTGTGCTCATATTTAGAGTACACTAAAATGCTCTACAATTACATTCAGGGAACATAGGAAATATTTACAGACCAACTTAGATGAAAATCTAAATCAAGTAACATGAAGCATATGTCTAGATACAAATCTATGCTACCATCTAGGAGTCTAAACATAAGGCTTATATCATACATGATTCTTATCTTGTGTTTGCTTTCGGGCTGAATAGACAGCTTCTTGCTCAAGATATCATGTTGTGTGGGAAGAAGGAAACAAGAGAGTGATAAGTACAATATGTACTTCGTGAGGTAGTTCCTAGAACTACAAATTCATGTCTTTTAATGTTTTATGCCATATGAACAAGGTTACTTAGCTAGGCAATCAAGTATCACCTAACTAGTTTAACATGTATAAGGAGTACTTAGCTAGGCTCTCAAACAAGTATTATCATGTTAACAATCAATATATACATTTTTACTAATTCATGTTAACCATGTAAAACATTTAGTTCAACCATTATGCAGATCATACCACACATTACATATGGGTAGTATTCAGACATAACATACTCCTTTTAAAGCCATTCGAACAAGCATTTCACAAGTGTATTCTTAACAAAACTTAGCTTATACATCATATAACTCATTCAAGAAACAACCATATAAAACAATGCATACAAGATCCATTCAAACCACAATCTTAGTCCAAATATTCTTATTCCATTCGGACAAGGTGCTTATATTCATGTATGATTGTATTCAATTAACACATAGGATTAACATTCCAATCTTCATATCATATAACATGATTCAAGGCCAAGCATTCATATAACACCTTAAGCTTTCATTTAAGCACATGAAACAAGTGTTATGATAAGTCTTTTAAGTTTGCCTTGGTAGATTAGTTTGGACTAGGTAATCAAGTCTCATGGGGTACATTGTACCAATCAGGGGATGCACTAAGCATCAAATCAAAGGATACACAATTGTATCAAGGTGTTTAACAACCTTCTATAAGCATTCATATAGCCAACATGAGATGCACAAAGCGTCAATGACAATAGGTGTCAACTACACCAAATCAAGGAGTACACAAAGTACTAATTATCAAGGGAGCTTTAGACTCTAAGGCATGCCATTCCACCTATGACCAACTAGTCAACTAAGGGCTTTCCAAGTCTTTTAGATTCATCAAACATAATTCAAGTCATTTAGCATTCAAACAATGTGAGATTACATGGCATTTCACATGTTACTAGTATGTATTCATAGCAACTTGTTGTATCTTAACCAAATCAGCATGTTAAAACCATTGAATAGCAAAGAAAACATTGACAAATCATTTAAAACAGTAGCATATTCAAACACTTCCAAGTTCATAACAACATCATAAGCATATCAAGCCAAGGCAACCACCTACTAGACAATATACATAATTCTAAATAGCAATCCAAATCATGTTGTCATGTTGCAATTCAAGCCTTCTTCCCTTAATTAGATTACCAGCCTTGCATTAGATTCATTTCATACATGTATCAAGACTTAAATTAAAGTAAAAACATTGGTTAGGACACTAGTCCTAACCCGAAGGGCAACCACACTCACAAACTCCAAGCTTTGCTACTAGTCTTGACTTTGGATGACAACCCCTTTGTTCTTCCTATTAGGATGGTTAGCTTTGGCTTATTGCACCAATTCTTCATACTTTTGGTCTACCAAGACATATAAGAACACAATAGAATCACATTAGCACCCATACCAAGCATGTAAAGTCATTCAAATAATTCCAAATTGCAACACAACAAAACTGTTTTTTCCAGAACAGGCAGATTGAGTACCAGTCAGTGTTTTGATCATATCTTTTAATCCACACATTGGATTTTTGAGTTCTTTACCTTTTTAGAAAGTTTACTTAACAAGGTTTTTATCCATGTATAGAAAATATTTTCCCCATTTCTAGATTAGTACAGTTTTGCATTTGAAAACAGGGTATTTGCACAGGGACTAATCTGCCAGGTTTACCAATTTGTTTTCTTTTTAGCACTTTAGACCCTAAGTCCTTTACTAGATAATTCAAGCCATTTAAACCTGAGTATCCTATGATTTAAATTTGTTATTTCAAGTACAATTAAGCCCTTAAACAGAGCATTTCAGTCCCTTAAAGTTACCAACTTTACAATCCAGTCCAGAATTATGTCTAAGCAATATAACCACTAAACTCATTTAATTCAAGTTACTTAACAGCCAAGTCATGTTATCAATCAATTATATATTCATTCCTCTGTTTTTAAACTACATTTCAATTGCCATTTAGCCCCCTTAACGGAACAATTAAGTCCTCTAATGATCGATTTGCACAGTTTGGTCCCTAATGCCCAACCAAGCAATTCTAACATTAAATCCAATCAATTTAAACCATTTAACATCAAATTCACATTACCATTCAATTATATAAACAATCCCCTGTATTTTCATGCATTTTCCAGAATCAATTTAAAAGTAAAACAGTCCTTAAAGCTTTCAATTCTTTCAAAACAGTCCTAAAAACAGTTTTTGCTTAACTAGGTGACTTGTAATCAGTCTAACACCATAGATAATCATTTTAACATAAATTTGTTTCTTTCAGTCCAAGTTTAAATTTATCCCGTTTAAAAAACATTAACTCCGCTAAACAACAAAATTTAGAGCTTTCTGATATTAAATGAGCAAACTTGATGCAAAAACAAAAAGCTAATGAATACTCTGAAAATTCAAAGGCTCTTCCCAGTACACCGAGTAAGAGACAGAGATAAACAGCTGGTTTCTTTTTATATTAAAATGATACATGAAATTGGTCGTCTCCTCTTTGTTTTCTCTGCAAATGACAGCTTAATTAAATAGCCTGGAAAAAGAGTTGAGTTGTACACAGAGGCGGATGCTGCACTCTTTTGAACAAAATTTTGGGGTTTTGTTTAGATCATACTTTACAGGGAGTCAGGCAGTGTTTTTATTGAGTTGGGAGCTCTGAGTTTTTTTTTTTTTTTAAATTTAGTTCAGATGAAATCAGCAAATTGGATGGTTTTGGTTTTAGGTACACTACACAATAGTTGTTTTCTGGCGGCGGTTTTCGCGGCGTTTTAGAAACAAACACCACCAATATTTCAATTCTTACGGCGTTCGAGCGAAAAACGTCACAAAACGGGAAAATTCACGGCGTTTCTTTATGAAACGGCGCTATAGAGTGAAAAATAATGACGTTTTTGCTCATAAACGCCACAATAGGTTTGTGTTAGTGGCGTGTTTCCTTTAAGCGCCACAATAGATCATGTGTTAGTGGCGTTTTATATTAAAACCGCTGCAAAAGGTTTTGATTTAATTTCCCTCGCTCTCCCAGATGCGTGCAAACGTGCCAAATCCCCAAATCTCAAATCCCTAATCGGTTTGGCTCCTCGTTGTCGTACAGCTGGTCGCCGTCGCTCGTTGCCATCACCGTCGACCGCCCTTCAGGCCGCTATAGAAACGACACCGTCCTTGCTCCTCGGCCAACTACCACGGCAAAGGTCAGCTTCTACCTTTGCTCCTCGGTTCTAATAAATTAGTTCTACTTGCATTTAGAAAGTGGTGATTACAGCGACGGAAAGATTTATCTTTTGCATAAATTAGTTCCTGTCGAGAAAAGAAAAGTTTTCCTTATACTTGTGCTTGCTTAATGTTCCTAATTATGGCTGCCAACGAATGTTGACAATGTCTATACCAATATGTTTGCCCTTGTACTTGTGCTTGCTTAATGTTCCTTTTGTTTTCTTTCACACACACACACACATATATATATATATATACGAATGTTGCTGTTCATTTTCATTTATGAAATATTCAGGCTTTGCTGCATTTTGCATGCTTGGTTTGAGTGCGAGGATGTAGGTGATTGTTACTCTTCTCCCTACAGTGACAAAGTACGTTTATTCAGTTAGTTTTGTGCAAACAAAATCATAGGAGTGTTGAAATTCATAATAATCTATAAGAAGAGAATATAGAGAATAAGAAAGGAATTCTATTTCATTGATACAAGAAGGATTGATTTACAGAGATGATGATTACATCCTTTTATACACAAGGAATAGCAGTAACCCTAATCAGTTAAGCTGTTAAGGATCACATAACAACCTTATAACAACTTAACTATTTTTACAACTCAACACAATTCATATTGTTTAACATTCACCACGCTTTCTAAGGTCTGGAAAAACATCTTCAATGTCAAAGATGAAGAGCTTGCTTCGAAAATTCTCAAACCAGCTAACTGTCAAAGGTTTTGTCAACACGTCTGCAACCTGACTATCAGCTGGAATGTGATTTACTTGTAACTCTTGCATTGCAATCTTCTCACGGACGAAATGCAGATCCAACTCGATGTGTTTAGTCTTGGCATGTAGAATAAGATTGGCAGCCATTGCCACTGCACTGGCGTTGTCACACCAAATTTTCGACACACCAGTTAATCCTACCCCCAATTCAACAAGTACGACTTTGAGCCAAGTTACTTCAGCTGCAACATCGGCTAGGCTCCTGTACTCAGCCTCAGCAGTGGAACGAGCAATAGCACGCTACTTTTTGGAGCTCCATGTGAGTAAGTGATTGCCATTGAAGACACAATGCCCTGACATTGAGCGTCGATCATCTACATCTCCTCCCCAATCAGCATCGGAGAATGCAGCAAGCTGAACACCATCTTGTATTTGAGCAGGAAACCAAAGACCAAAGCCCGTTGTACCCTTTAAGTAACGTAAAATTCTTTTTACAGCTAACCAATGCAAGTAAGTGGGATGTTGAAGAAATTGAGCTGCTTTGTTTACCGCAAATGAAATGTCTGGTCGAGTGTGGGTGACATACTGAAGAGCACCTACCACACTTCGAAACAGCTGAACATCAGTTAGGGGTACTCCATCATGCTTGCTAAGCTTAGTTGATGTTGCCATAGGGGTGCTAGCAAAGTTAGAATCCTGAAGTTGAACCTTATTCAGAAGCTCTAAGACAAACTTCTTCTGGCTGAGAAACAATCCCTTGTCTGACTTGTGAGCTTCAATCCCCAAGAAAAATCTAAAAGTGCCTAAATCCTTCAAAGAGAACCGTTCATGAAGCTGTTGAATTACATGCTCAACCATGGACTGTGCACTACCAGTGATGATTATATCGTCGACATACACATCAAGGTATGTCACAGAAGCTTCAGACTTAAGGATAAAGAGAGAGTTGTCTGCCTTGGAAGACATAAACCCTAAGCTGCAGAGAAACTCTTGAAGTTTAAGAAACCAATTTCTTGGCACCTGTCTTAAGCCATACAAGGCCTTTTTTAACTTGCACACTAGCCTTCTCCCATCACATGCATCTTCTTCAAAGCCAGGAACCAGCTGCATGAACACATCCTCCTGTAAATCCCCTTTTAAAAACGCATTATTTACATCAACTTGCCTAATTTCCTAGTTGTGAGTTACTGCCAAGGAGAGAAGAACATTAATGGTTGCAAACCAAACCACTGGACTGAATGTGTCCAGAAAATCAAAGCCAGGAACCTGAGCAAAGACCATGGCAACCAACCGTGCCTTGTACCTGTCCACCGTGACATCAGCCTTGAGCTTCACTCTGAAGAGCCATTTGCAACCCACATGCTTCCTTCCAAGTGGCAATTCCACTATATCCCGTGTATCATTGCTCAATAAGGCTTCATATTCAGCCATGACAACAGCCTTCCACTTAGGATCAACAAGAGCATGATGAACATCCACATGAGTCTCATGAAGCTGAACATTGAAGATCTTAGGTTTGTTGATGCCATTCTTCCTTGTAGTGACCATGTGATGAATGTTGCTGGAGCCAATAGGAGCTAGAGATGATGATCGTATCACTGGATCACTAGATTGAGCTTGTAAATCAGGATACTCATCCACTGTCTCAGGAAAAGCTGAAGGCAGAATATTGCTCACATCATCCTAATCATGAGAGCAATCATGAACATCCTTCTCTGTGTTGAAATCTGCACACACCTCATTGTTATCCTGCATATCATCCACAAGTGCATTGTCACCCTGCAGGTAAACTAAAGACGCAGTATCTCCTGAGACATGAGCCACATGTCCATCAGATTCTGTACAGATCACACGATCCTCAGGAATAGGTTCATTAGGTTTTGCACGATTTGTGAGATCTATGGAGGCAAGATCATGTCTCTCATGCACATCAACAGGCACATTAGAATCTGCATGAGGAATGGATGTATTATCACGATCATCATGTGCACCAACGGACTCATCAAGGCTGACATGAGCTGCACAGTCAGTAGCTGGAGCATGTGGATCAGCAGCTGGAGCATCACGTGCATGAACTTCTGCATGAACTGCATGGCCAGAAAACTCTTCACATGCCAAATTTTCACTATTATGTCTGCCATCCTTGGATGTAAGAACAGGTATAACACATGATCGAGATCTTGCACTAGAAAAATCACCAGCACCACGTGCATTCGCAAAAGGAAAACCATTTTCATCAAACACCACGTTTCGAGAGATGAAAATTTTCCCATCCCGAGCAAGACAAATGTATCCATGTTAAAGAGGAGAATATCCAAGAAATGTACAGGAAGTAGATCGATGATCCATTTTATGTCTATTAAAGGGCCTTGTATGTGGATAGCACATACATCCAAAGACTTTGAGAAAGTTATAGTCAGGCATTGCACCATAAAGCTTCTAAAATGGAGAAATATCACGTAGAACATGAGTAGGCATCCTGTTGATGAGATAAACCGAACTTAAAGCAGCATGAGACCAAAACTTCAAGGGCAAACCAGCTTGAGCAAAAAGTGTAAGCATGGTCTCAACCACATGCCTATGCTTTCTTTCAACGATTCCATTCTGTTGGGAAGAATGGGGACATGTCTTGCACAAATTGATGCCCAACTTAGGTGCAATGGACTCAAGAAATCGAAATTCCCCACCCCATCCGTTTGAAATGCAACAATCTTAGAATCAAATTGTGTGTCAACCAGGCTAACAAAGAATTCAAAAGCAATAGAAACAACACTTTTATTCTTGAGAATATACATCCATGTATTTCGAGAATACAAATCAACAAAGATAACAAAGTATCTAAATCCATTTGAACCTATGGGTGCAAGCCCTCAAACATCTATCTCGACAAGTTCAAATGGTTTGCTATACACTGATGTAGAAGGAACAAAAGGTAACACATGGCTTTTTCCCAGTTGACACGCCATGCAAACATTAGAGCTGGAGGTTGACTTTGCTTTGTTGGAGATTTTCTTGACAACTTCTGTAGAAGGATGGCCCAAACGCCTATGCCAAAGCCAGAATTTTGAATCACTCTTCACACGAGCATGAAAACATAAAACAGAAGGAGAGTCTTGGCCATCGAGACAGCTGAAGCTACACAAACCACCATCCAATCGACCCCTAAGCAACTCAACATGAGTTCTTGAATCCTTAATACAACAAAAATCTTCATGAAATTCAAAGAAAACCTTATTATCCTTAGAAAACTTAGCAATTGACATAAGGTTCTTTGTAATTTGAGGAACATATAGAACTTGATCAAGGCATAAAGTTCTATCACTAGCATCCAGATAAGACTGACCAACATGTTGTATACATAGAGCACTTCCATCACCTAATTGTACTTTGCCATTTCCATTTTACACACGACTAGAAATAAGTAATTCTGACTCACCTGCAACATGATGCGTTGCACCCGAGTCCGGAAACTATTTAGAAAGTGAAGTCTTACCTGCAACAGTCAATGAATGAACCTGGGCACCTTCTTCCATGCCATCATTCGAATCCTCTCCAGAGCAAGCAACATAGGGACTGTATGAGGCTTCTTTCGAAGTAGAACAACACGTACACATATTGGACCATGTTGAAATTCATAATACTGTATAAGAAGAGAATATAGAGAATAAGAAAGGAATTCTATTTCATTGATACAAGAAGGATTGATTTATAGAGATGATGATTACATCCTTTTATACACAAGGAATGGCAGTAACCCTAATCAGTTAAGCGGTTAAGGATCACATAACAACCTTATAACAACTTAACTGTTTTTACAACTCAGCACAATTCATATTGTTTAACAGTGACCAACCTTGCCACAAAGTTGACAATGTGGTCTGACTTTGCCCTTGTATTGAGTAGCAGTATTGGTGTGACTCTTTCGTTCTTCATCACCATTTCCTGAAGGAGAATGAGAATTGGATTGTTTGGCTGCAAATTTGGTGTAGTTGATACCAACATGGAACCTGGAAATATCTTCAAGCCTCGTTTCTGCATCGACAAGAATTAATACCATATTATCAACATTATAAACCATTTTGCTGGCTGTTATAGCTGCAACCGTTGGTTCATATTCAATAAGTGACCCATTTAAGATCGTAGCTATCTGTTCAACATTAGAAACAGAATTGCCACAAGAACCTAACAGATCACATATTTCTTTAATGGCCATCGTATATTCTCGCATTGTTTGAGATCCTTTCTTCAAAGAACGAAGACAACAGTGCAAGTTCATAATCTTTGTTGTGGAAAGCGTGGAATAGGCTCGCGTGATTGCACTCCAAACAGCCACTGTCATTTTCAATCCCACCAGTTGAGGTAGTACTGAGGAACTCACCGTTGACAACAACCAAGAAGCAAGGGAACTATCTTGTTTAACATATTGAAGGTACGCCAAATTAAGAACAGTGTCCCCGGCTCTATTACGAGCAATCTTCGAAGGGATTGGCACTGAACCATCCAGATAATCCTCTAGACCCAGACCTCTGATCGTGAGCACAACTTGTTGCTTCCACAGGAGGTAATTTGTCTCGTTCAAACAGACATTGACCCTCTTGTTGGAGAAAAGCTGAGCTTCAAGAACATGCTCGTCATCAACCGTAACAATCGGAACTTCAGAAGGAGCCATGGAAAGAACAATGGAAGAAAGATAAAGAACCAATGGAAAACGATAAAGAAAAAAGCTCAAAGAGAAAAATGAAGAAACAGAAAAGATTAACACTAAGCAACTGATACCATGTTGAAATTCATAATATTGTATAAGAAGAGAAGATAGAGAATAAGAAAGGAATTCTATTTCATTGATACAAGAATGATTGATTTACAGAGATGATGATTACATCCTTTTATACACAAGGAATAGCAGTAACCCTAATCAGTTAAGCTGATAAGGATCATATAACAACCTTATAACAACTTAACTGTTTTTACAACTCAGCACAATTCATATTGTTTAACAAGGAGACTGTAAGGACAAATTCATGTATCAAATATTGGGTCCTGTCATGCGTGTTACACTAATGAAAATCGTAAGAAGCCTTATATTCTTGCATGCTCATAATTTGTATTTAAAAATATTACGATTCTTTTCCTCCAAAACTTGTCAGCATCATCAGTTTCATGCTACTCTGCAGCCATCTGAGTGTTGCTTTGTACTTTATATAATCTTTTTTAAAAATCATGGTTTTGAAATTCAGGCTTATGGACTCTTCTTGTATCTTCTGTTATGTTTTTAAATAAAGATTCCCTAGCTATATTGAGCCATAAGTTTTTTGATCTGTTTTTAGGTTTTGCAATATTTATCCTTTTTTATATCATGTTTTCATGTAAGTGGTAGTACAATGTGGGAAATACATGTTCTGAGAATTAGATTAAGTTAGGGTGTTTTTGAAGGCAAAAAAATTAAACTATGTAGTGTTTGAACTAGATAAATCACTAGAATTGACTGAATAAGACAATTCATTGTTAAAGGTTAGTGTCCATTGTCCAATACTTTTGTCTAGGAAGAATAAGACTGAACTTTAAAAGGAATGAAAGTTCCTAGAGAGTGGAATTTATGGCATTTCCTAGTAATGACTCAAGTTTCATGCCTATAAAGTTCCTTGTCCAAGAAAGTTGTTTTTCGCATGTCGTTAGTTTTTTTCGATTAATAACATTTCCCCCTCCTTTCAGAATAAGTTTACCCCATCTAAGCTGATGCTTTTTATTTTTCTATCAGCTTTGCTCATTTGCATCTTCCAATTGATTCCTATTACATATATTTGACACTATTGATGTGAAAAGATTTCTTCTATCCACTGACTTTTTTGCCCACTTTTGGTGTTCTGAAGTTAATTGATGACCATCCTAAATTAGTTCCTGAACCACTAACTCTATTTTGAGTACACGGTGTCCATATTTTCACATCATAGCCATCCTGCCTTGCCCCTATCTCTCATCATTTTTTATTGGTATGGAAAAAGAAGAAAAGTTCGAAAGTTATTTAAGATAGTGATATGTTTCTCTAATTGTCTTTCATATATCTTAGAGGGGGAAAGGGCAAGATGGCTATGATGTGAAAGACAATCAACATTTGAAAGACAATCAGAGAAACATATCTCTCATCATCTAAGTATTAAAAAATTTAAGTTAGCCATCCTGCACTTGCCCATATCTCTCATCATCACCACTTTGCATTCCCCTCTAAGATGTATGAAAGACAATCAGAGAAACATATCAAATGTTAATTTCTAAAACTATAGAAATAAAAGAGAAAAAAATTAACATTTGAAATGGATATTTCAGAAATACAAAATGGATAGGAGTTGGATGAATTTGCCAAGGGTAAGTGTTGGCTATCGAAATGGAGTTCAAACTTTTTTGAATTTTGCTTTTTGCGAATGCAAGCGAATAGAATAAGATTCTTTACCCTTGTAAGAAGTGTGCTAACATTAATTGGTACACTCGTGAAGTTGTATATCTAATTGTGACTGGATTTGTTCCGGGATATAGAAAATGGGTATTCTATGGAGAGTTGACACCTTGTAGAGATTCTTCCATGATTAATTCGTCTTATCCTTCTAATTCTCATCGTAGATCTCTTAGAGAAGATGGCATAGAGGGTATGTTGCGAGATTCATTTAATATGTATGATTATCATCAATATGTTAGAGAAGATGATTGTGATATTGGTTTTAATGATTTCACCGAGATGGGAAGAAGTGGATGTGTTCAAGAGCCAAATGGAGAAGCGGCAAATTTTCACAATTTACTGAATGAAATGAATGAGACACTTTATGAAGGATCAAAATATTCAAAACTCTCACTTTCCATTCGTCTATTCCACTTAAAATGCTTGGGAGAGTGGGCTGGTAACTCTTTTACACAATTATCAGAGTTTTTGAATGAAATATTTCCTTCTGCAAAAATTCCTCAATCCGGCAAAGATACGAAAAAGATAATTTCAGATTTGGGCCTTGTTTATGAGAAAATCCATAGTTGTATGAATGATTGTATGTTGTATTGGGGTGATCGAAAAAACCAAAAGTCATGTCATGTATATGGTATATCTCGATGGATGAATGGGGACACAAAAAATATGAGTGAGGACGAAGTTGAAGCACAATCAAGAAAGAAGCCAGTAAAGATTTTGCGATATTTTCCTCTAATACCCAGACTTCAAAGACTTTTTATGTCTTCAAAGACTGCCGAGTTTATGAGGTGGCATCATGATGGATGAACCGATGATGGATTATTAAGGCATCATGCAGATTGTTTAGCTTGGAAGTCATTTGACAAAAAATTTCCATGTTTTGCAGGAGATCCTAGAAATGCCATGCTCGGTCTTGCATCTGACGGGTTTAATCCTTTTAAAATCATGAGTACTTCGTACAGTACTTGGCATGTTGTGCTTGTTCCTTACAATTTACCCCCGTAGATTTGCATGAAGCAATCATCCTTTATCTTATCCATGATAATCCCAAGTGAGAAAGGTCCCGGGAATGATATTGACATCTACATGCAACCTCTTATTGAGGAGTTAAAACAATTATGAGTGGGTGTCGAAACATAAGATGTGTTGAAGAAGGAGAACTTTAATTTGCGTGCAACTTAATTATAGACTATTAATGATTTCCCTGCTTATGCAAATTTATCTTGGTGGAGTACCAAAGGTCGTTATGTTTGTCCTTGTTGTGCTGCATAGACATGTTCGAAGTTGTTGTATCATGAAAATAAGTTCTCTTACATGGGACATCCTCGGTGGTTAGATGAAAATTATAGATTTAGATATCAAAATAATATGTTTGATGGTACTAAAGAGTTCAGAAAAGCTCACGAGCAAACAATCAGTTCTGATATCTTGTCTATGTTAAAACATATTAAGTTCACTTATGGAAAGACAAGTCAACCACCGAACCCACGATCAAGGAAAAAGACAAAAGAGGTGTCTGACTGTGAGGTTGAGTAGCTTAGTGATGAAGAGGATGATCCAAATGAAGCAAAGTTGTGAAAAAAAGAAGTATTTTCTTCGAGTTACCTTATTGGAAGCATAACATTTTGAGACATAATCTTGATGTCATGCTTATTGAGAAGAATGTTTGTGAGAATATTATCGGGACCATTCTCAATGTCGATGGAAAATCTAAACACAATCTAAAGAGTCGACCGGACTTAGTAGACATGGGAATTTGGCATGATCTTCATCATTATGTACTTCCTAATGGAAAATCTTTGTTACCCTCTTCTATTTTTGCGATGTCAAAGAAAGAGAATGAAGTGTTCTGCAAGGTGTTGAAGGATATAAAGGTCCTAGATAGGTATGCATCTAATATATCTCGACGTGTTAGTGTTAAAGATCAAAGACTTTATTCTCTAAAGTCACATGATTATCATATTTTGATGCAAGATTTACTGCCTGTTGCATTACGCGGTTGTATGTCTCATGAGGCGACGTCTTGTATGATTGAACTTTCCAATATAATGAAAGCTATTTGTGGGAAAGTTTTGATGATTAAAGAACTTGAGAAAATGCAAGATCGATTCACCTTGATTTTATGCCAGATGGAGAAGATATTTCCACCTTCATTCTTCACAATTATGGTGCACTTGCTGGTTGATCTCCCTTACGGAGCAAAAGTTGGCGGACAAGTGTTTTATCGGTGGATGTATTTATAGAGAGGTATGAATTGTCTAATATGTATTCAATCATTATTGAATATTTCTTTTATTAGAACTATTCATATATTATAGTGTTTATTTCGCGTCTAGGTTCTTATGCAAGTTGAAGTCTTACTGTCGCAATAAGCGTTATCCAGAAGGATCAATTTCTGAAGGGTATTTAGTAGAAGAGTTTGAGTTTTTGCTCCATGTATTTGGAAGATGTTGAAAGGAGATTTAATAGGCCAAATAGAAATGATGTGTGCATGACTAATAACTTAGCTGAGACTTATCTGTTTGGAAGTTACGGTGAGCCACTCGACAAAGTTGAAATTGCTTAATTAGATGATAAATCTTGGGTACAAGCACATCAATATGTTCTTTTCCATCACGACACAATAGAGCCCTTACACACGTAAGTTTTACAATATAATTCATATTGTATTCAGTTCATCTTTTATATTTCTCATTCTTTACCCACGTAACGTACTTTGTATTGAGTTTAAAGAAGGGTTGCAATCTCGTGCACGCTCTAGAAGATTACATCAACGAGAGATTCATAAGTTGTTCATAGAAACTTTTCATGAAGGGTTAGGAAAGACGGTAAGGAACTTAATCTTCGTACGACACATAACTAATGTATAACTATTCTTGATTTAATATATCAACAATATTAATGATAACTAAATCACCTTTTACGTATAATAGGTTTGGGGTAGGAAAGAAGTTTGCGAAGAAGTTAAATGGCTTTCTCAAGGTCCGAACATAAGTGTTAAAAGATATAATGCCTTTCTCATTAATGGGTTTAGGTTCCACAAGAAATCTTGAGAAAGATTTCGGAGGACAAAAAATTATGAAGTAGTTGTTACTTCTTCAACTACAAGTTATGCTAGTGCTAGGGACAATCATCATGTAGAAGGAGATTCTGAATATTATGGAATTTTTACAAACATTATTGAGTTGGATTATTATGGAAAACGAAAGGTTGTGTTATTTCGATGTGATTAGGCTGATGTAAATACTACTCGAGGCAGCAAAAGAGATCAATTTGGTTTCACAATGGTGAACTTCTCTCGATTAATTCACACAGGTCAACAATTGATGGATGAACCATATGTATTTTCTTCTAAAGTCAAACATGTTTTCTATTGCCATGATCCATTAGATAAGGGTTGGTCTGTTGTACTCCGTAACACCCCTAGAGACTTGATAGACATCGGGGATGGAAGTAGATATGACATTGAAACAAGATCATAAACTTTGCCTTTTGCAACACAAAACATAGGTGAAACAATCAGTTGTTCTAGTTCCCAATTCCAATGAGAAAAAATGGCAAATTATGAAGTTATGGCTTCAACTGATGGTTCTACTAATGTGCATGAGATGAAAAATCAATTTATTGCTGATGTTTTGGGTTTTGGAAAGATATGGTCGGGTTCGAAGTCAAGGATCATTCGTTACTCCAACAAGATATTTTGGACCTAGCTCATCTCAGTACATACCATCATAGAGCCAGTTTTCACATGCAGAAGTTAATCGTTTAAAACAATAGTTAACTCAATTTAAAGCCGATGTAGCAACGAAGGAAGCTGAGAGAGAAGCGAAGAAACTTGAGAGAGATGTTGCGAGAGAAGCTGAGGGACAAATGAGAGACGCTGAAAGAGAAGTAGCATATCAAGTTCTCCAGAATCAATTTCAAGAACTGATGGCGATGTTAAAGAAGAATCCTCCATCTTAGTTTATTTTAGATTCGTTCATGTGTGCATTGTAATGAACTTTGAATTATATTTTAAATGTTGAATTACATTTTAGTATTATTTCTACTTCATTTGCTTTGGTTGGTTGATAAGTATTTCTACTTCATTTTACTATGATTTTTTACAAGTTAAATTTGGGTACTATAACATCAAAAATGAGGTTTTGTAAAGACAGTAAACTTAGCGGTGTTTGCTAACAAAAGCGGCACTAAAAACATTGCTTTTTGCGGTGTTTTAGTACAGAAACGTCGTTATATGTCATGATTTTTTACGGCGTTTGTGTACCAGAATGCCGCTATAGGTCATGATTTTTCGTGGCGCTTTTTGAACATAAGCGTCGCTATCTTTTGTGGCGCTGCTTACAACGGCACTTTTTGTGGCGCTTTGACTAGCGCCACCAATGTTTTTAGCGGCGCTTAAAAATGCCGCTATAGAGCAAAAAAATGCTGCTAAAAGCCCAGTCTAGTGGTGTTATTTTTTTTAGTTTTTTAGTTGCAAAACAGAGGCTCATTCACTCCTATTGATAACTACTTGATTGTTTGTGGTTCTTCACAAAATGTCACATTTCAAGGTAGAACTTTTGTTCCTGATTTGCTTCATTCTCCACTTTCCTTGAAAGTGAAACTTCTTATGTTGCCACTACCTCTAATTCTAGTATTCCATCTTTGCTATATCAATCGGCTCGAGGGTCGGCATTGGTCCGGCTTTACTACCTCTAATTTTCACTGATGATTTTATGTTGTTGAACAACTTCACCTTGAGAACTATAACGGTTTTTACTTGTTCAAGTATGCAATCAATGTGACTTCGTCTACCTTGACACTTATCTTTATTCCTTCAGACAATTCGGTTTTGTTTATCAATGCAATTGAAGTTGTCTCCATCCCGGATGTTGTCCTCCCTGACCAGGTATTAGCTCTGAATCCATCTTCTCCTTTTAGCGATCTTTCAGAATTCGCCATGGAAACTATTTATCAGTTAAACATGGGAGGGTCATTGATCACTGCTCAGAATGATACACTCAGAACAACATGGGAGAATGATTTGAAATATCTTAATGTAAATAGTTCTGCTCTGAATGTTTCAGTCAATCTGGATTCCATCGAATACACAAGTTCCACTACACTGGAAAATGGCATTAAAATGGGTCTATGCCACTGCTGTAGTCATGGGTGATGCAAATGCACCCAACATGAACTCCAATGTAACTTGGGTCTTTCTTGTAGACCCGAACTTCAAGTATTTAGGCTTTGCTTTTTACGAAGAAGGATGGAAAAATTGTTAATCAAATGGTGGAGATTCATAACCACCTTTTTACTTTGAATCTTAACCATTTGATTAACAAATTTTCCATTCTTCCATATTTCCATCCTTCGTACCAAGTAAAGCCTTAGTTCAGGCACATTTCTGTGATATCTAGAGTCTATCTCTAAATACTTTGTTTTTCAATCTATACATAAATGATGATATTGCTGTTGCAAGTCTTAACCTATCCACTTTGAGTGGCGCCCTGAATTTGCCTTACTATAAAGACTTTATCTCCAACTCCTTGGCAGAATCAAGTACCTTGACTGTTAGTATCGGTCCAGATACAATGGAAGACATCACTAATGCAACGTTGAACGGATTGGAGATTATGAAAATTAGCAATGATGCTGGAAGCCTTGATGGACTTTCTTCTGTAACGAATCTCCTTCTTAAATCACATTCGAAGAAGAACAAGATTCAGATAATGATCAATTCTCTTGTTGGAGCTCTAGCCGCTTTCGCATTAATTGGATTATGTTCTTGTTGCACGATTCTAAAGTCTAAAGTTACTCATTAAGGAAATCAGTTGTTGCCTTTTCCCTTTTCTGGAAACTTTCAAACAAAGACCAAAATGTCGAAAACATCACAAAAGAGTGGCAGAGCTAGCTTCATCTCATTGGCTTCTAAGAATATCGGTCGATTCCTCACCTTTTGAGAAATCCTTGATGCTACCAACAAATTCGATGAGACCCTACTTCTTGGAGTTGGTGGTTTTGGAAGGGTGTACAAAGGAACACTTGAAGATGGGACTAAAGTTGCTGTCAAAAGAGATAACCTCAGATCTGAACAAGGCCTTGCTGAATTCCAAACAGAAATCGAAATGCTATCTAAACTTTAGCACCGCCACCTTGTCTCTCTCATTGGTCATTGCTATAAAAGATACAAAATGATCCTCGTTTATGAGTATTTGGCTAATTGACCCCTTAGAAGCCATCTTTATGGAACACATTTACCGTCTCTATCCTGGAAGCAAAGACATGAAATATGCATTGGAGCTGCTACATGACTTCACTATCCCTACACTGGTCCAGCTTGATGCATTATTCATCGAGATTTGAAGACAACAAACGTTCTCTTGGATAAGAATTTTGTATCCAAAGTAGCGAATTTTGGTATCTCGAAAACTGTTTCGAATTTAGATCAGACACATGTGACAACTATTGTTAAGGGTAGCTTCAATGACCTTGATCCTGAGTATTTTAGAAGGCTACAACTATTGGTTGTTAGAAGATTAAAGATCAAGATTCAATTCGTTGTAAAACCAAAAGGAAGAAGTTCTAGGGTTCGAGAATTTGGGAAAATGAAATGATATATTAGAAAGGGAAAAGTGTTTGTTATTTCTTAAGTGTTATTTACTTTTAGAAAAACTATCTTATGTACTAAACAATAAATAAAGTAAATAAGCCCTATAACTAAGCTAACAGACTGCCAGTTGTACATTAAAGAAAAACTATAATACAATTATATTTTATTAGCCCCCATCAAGTTGGAGCATGAATATTGTGAATGCCCAACTTGGAAATGGAATCCAGAAATTGTGAACGATGGAGTGCCTTGGTGAAACAACCAACAAGTTGATTATGTGTTGTAACAGGAAGTAATTGCACCAATCCACTTTGAATCTTCTCTATGACCAGATGGCAATCTATCTCGATATCCAAAAACATGATTTTTGCAACTGTAATAGCAGATTGATTGTCACAATACAAATTAGCAACAGATAAATCTATTTGCAGATCAGAAAGAAGATAATGAAGCAATTGTATTTCACAGGAAACTAATGCTAGGGTCCTATACTCGGCTTCACTAGAAGATCTAGATATTGTTTGTTGTTTCTTAGACTTCCAGGACAACAAAGTAGATCCAAGAAAAACACAAAATCTAGTTGTGGACCTTCTTGAATCAGGGCTTGAAGCCCAATTAGAGTAAGAGAAAGCATTAATTTGAAGGGTATTATCTACAGGAAAGAAAAGACCTTGACGAAGGGAACCCTTCAAATATCTTAAAATTCTGTGTGTAGCAGTTAAGTGTACATCAGTAGGAGCTACAAGAAATTGAGACAATTGTTGAACAACAAATGATATATCAGGTCTAGTATTAGTCAAATATATCAATTTTCCAATTAATCTTCTATAAGAAGTGATGTCAGATAAGGCTACTCCAGTAGTTTTAGACAGTCTTGTAGACTTACTAGTAATAGTAACAAGAGTTGAAGCTGGTTTGCATTCTACGAAACTAGTTTCTTCTAACAGGTCAAGAACATGTTTCCGTTGACACAAATTAATACTAGAATGAGAACGAGCCACTTCAAATCCTTAAAAAACTTTAGATCTCCTAAATCCTTTTTTTGAAAGTGTCATGAAGGTAAGACTTAACTGAATTTATTGCATTCAAATTATTACTAGCCAAAAAAATGTCATCAACATAGACTGCCAGAGCTATAAAGGAGTCACCTTGACCTTAAACAAACAATGAATTATCAGAAACTGCATGTTTAAAACCTTGTTCTTTTAAAGAAACAGTCAATCTCCCATTCCATTGTCGACTGACTTGTTTCAAGGCATGCATACTCTTATTAAGTTTACAAACCATACTAGGTTTATCACATTGAAAACCAAGAGGCAATTCCATGTACACTTCTTCTAAAAAACCATGAAGGAAGACATTATTAATATCTAACTATTTTAGATGCCAATTATTTTTAGCAGTAACAATAAGCAAGGTCCTAATAGTAGTAATCTTTGCAACAGGACTAAATGTATTAAGATAATCAATACCAAGATGTTGAGTATACCCCTTAGCAACTAACCTAGCTTTATATCTTTCTAAAGTACCATCAAATTTTTGTTTTGTTGTGTACACCCATTTACATCCTATAGCTTGCTTATCAGGGGAAGAGGAACTAATGTCCAAGTATTATTATTTTGTAACGCGGCAATCTCAACATTCATTGCATCTTTCCAACATTCATGCATAATAGCTTGCTTATATGTCTTTGGTTCTTTCAAAATAGAAATATAATTAATAAAAGAAGTATACTGAGGTGAAAGGTTATCATAGGACAACATCTGGGCAATGGAATGATGAGAAGTCTTTGATTTTGACATATTGACTTGATAATCCTTATAGTGGCACTTACTGTATCTGACAGGCCGTACTGGTTTCGAGGAAGGAGGAATGACAGAACCAGAGGGAGAAGAAGACTGATTTGCAGCATTCTCAATAATATAATTTAATGAAACTTTAACATTTTCAGAAACAATATTTTTAAAAACAACATTTTCTAAAACAATGTCATTATGATTAATGCAATCATGTCCATTTAATTCTGAAGTACCAGAAACATTTTTATTAATATGAAAACCAGTCCCACCCTCTAAGGATATATCATTATCACATTTTGGTAAAATGACATTAGGTATACAATTAGAAGATACATTTCGAAAAGGAAAATGTTTTTCCAGAAAAAACGACATCTCGAGAGATAAAAACAGATTTAGTATCCAAATTATATAACCTATATCCTTTAACAACTTTAGAAAATTCAAGAAAAACACATTTTACAGATCTTGCATGCATCTTAGTAGGAGTAGAAGGCAAAATGGAAGCATATGCAAGACAACCAAAAACTCTAAGATGATCAAGCTTAGAGACATGACCAAATAATATTTCAAAATGTGTCTTATTGTCCAACATAGGTGTATGAGTTACATTTATCAGAAAAACAAAATGCATGACACAATCAATCCAAAAATTAAGAGGTAAATTAGCTTCTATTCTTAAAGAACGAGCAACATTGAGAATATATTGATGCTTCCTTTCTACAATGTTGTTTTGTTGGGGTGTGTAAGTACAAGAACTTTGATGTATAATTCCCTTAGACTTATAGAAAGTATCCATGTCAAACTCTTTGGCATTATCACTTATAATACACTTAGTTTTCTTAGAAAATTGTGTTTCAACCAATTGATAAAATTCAATCAATAAAGGCCTAACTTCAGTTTTATATTTCATTGGATAGACCCAAAGAAAACGACTCTTATTATCAACTATAGTCAAGAAATAAGAGTGACCACATAAACTTTTAATAGGAAAAGGACCCCACACATCAACATGTATAAGATCAAAGATATTAATAGAGACAGAAGTATTAACTGGAAATGAAAGCCTCATATGTTTAGCCAAATGACAAGTATCACAATTCTGATTTACAAGAGTAACAAAAATATCGAAATTTATTTTTGCAAACTGTTGCATCCTATAAAAAGAGGGATGCCCGAATCTAGAATACCAAAGAACCAAAGAATCAACAAAATGAACAGAATTACAAAGATTATTATGAAAAACCTCAAACTGAACTTGAAGATGATATATATAAACCATGCACTTTCTTAGCTAAACCAATCATCTTCCAGTTCTGAATGTCCTATATACAACACAAATCACCAGAAAAACAAAAAGTAAGTACTTTCTTTTTTTAACTCAGAAACAGACAGAAGATTGAAACCAAATTGAGGAATATGTAACACAATATGCAAAATTAACTGATCATTAAGCTGAACAATACCTATATGTTCGACCTTAACAAATTGATGATTAGGAAGTCTAACAAATTTATCATAAACAGGTCCATAGTCTTTAAAAAAACATAAATCATTAGCTATATGATCTGTAGCACCAGGATCAACAATCCAAGGAGTAAAATTAACAGGAGTAAAGCAAGAAAGAACATTACCAACATCATGAGAAACATCAGCAGGCTTACTGTCAAAGGCAGAAGACAGAACATTCGCAAAAGAAATTAAATTGACAGAAGAATTCACATACTGACTCTTTTCTTGTAACAAGCTCATCAAACCCTCATATTGCTCTTTAGTAAAGACAATAGGATGTTGCTCACTTTTTCCCAAATCAGACACTAATGAACCTTCTGAATTAACAGAACAAACTTGATTCGACTTACTAGACTGATTCTTTTATTTATATCTAGGAGGAAATTCATGTTTACGGTAACACTTATCAACAATATTCCCCAAGAACCCACAATAAGTACAAACATGACGTTTATTACCAGAATTGGAGTAAAACCTCTTAGGAGCAGAATATCGAATATCAGACTTAGGAATAGAACCAAAATCCCCAAATTTACTACCACTCCTATCTACCAAAAAAAACATTAGAATAAGCATTAATACTCCCCAAATTAATAGAATGCTCATGTTGAATCACAACCACAAAAACCTCATTAATCGAAGGATGAGGTTTCATCATCAGAATCTGAGACTTAGGCATACTAAAGTTTTCATTTAGACCTCTAAGAAAACGCAGAAGGAAATCTTGCTTCCTATATTTCATGGCAGAGAAATCATACACAGATAAAGGCCTCTTGTTGCACAACTCATCCCACAAAATTTTTAACTAAGTATAGTAAACAGTGACCGAAAGATTACCTTGTTGCAAAGAAAAAAAATCTTGCAGTAAATTAGAAATACGCACAAGGTCACCTTGATTGAATGTGTCAAACAGATTTGCCCATAAATCATACGTGTTACCAATTCACAGAACACTTTTTTCAATCTCCGGAGTGATAGCTCTCTGCAACCAAGACAAAACCAAGTTATTACACTTAACCCAAGCATAAAATTTCGGATCACCTTCCGTCGGGGCCTTAATCGACCCATTTACAAATTGAAAATTATTTTTTAAAATCAAAGCCATTCGCATGGAGCGCGCCCAGCCATGATCGTTACTGCCATTGAGAAGAGAGACGTGAGCACCAACGTAGGATTCTCGTTGGGATGTATGTAAAACGCGTCGGTCGGATCGTCGTTCTTGAAGACCAAAGACTCGTCGGACGGTCGAGAAATAGAGAAATCATCTGATACCGTATTAATTGTTAGAAGATTAAAGATCAAGATTCAATTCTTTGTAAAACCGAAAGGAAGAAGTTCTAGGGTTCGGGAATTTGGGAAAATGAAACGATATATTAGAAAGGAAAAGTGTTTATTATTTCTTAAGTGTTATTTACTTTTACAAAAACTATCTTATATACTAAATTAGAAATAAAGACAATAAGCCCTATAACTAAGCTAACAGACTGCCAGCTGTACATTAGAGAAAAACTATAATACATTTATATTTTATTAGCAACTCACTGAGAAGTCCGATGTGTATTCATTGTGTGGTTCTGATGGAATTCCTTTGCTCTAGGCCGGCTTTAAGTCGAGTTCTCCCAACAGAACAAGTTAATATCGCGGAATGGGCAATGAGCTGGCAGAAGAAAGGTATGTTGGAACAGATCATGGATTCTAATCTGGTCGGTAAAGTAAATCCAGCTTCTCTTAAGAAGTACGGAGAGACGGCTGAGAAGTGCCTTGAGCTGCAAGAGACCTCATCAGCAACAACGGAACCGATGATAACAACACGAACCATATACCGACCATTCATTTGACACCACTTGAGCCATTTGATCACAGTGAAAGCTTGATCAATGTTGGGAACTCTGGCATTGCCAAAGATTCTGCGACCAGTGCAGCAGTTTTCGCAACCCGTAAATCCTAGTGCACGGTAGATGAATGTAAGCCATTTCGCTTATTACAATGTTCTTTTTCCTCAAATTTTTCTGCAGGCGTGTACGGTAAACAGTCCATTACTGGATACATATTTTCAGACATGAATTACTATTATTTCAGCTGGGAAATTGATTGTAATTTTGAAAATTCTGTTCAACTTTTACAAATTGTTTTCATAAGCAATATAGTATTCTGGTGTTACACTAAACCTGCATTGAATGATAAGCAACAACACACTGGAACTACAAACTTTCTTTATTTTCAGGCATAAACCATAACACAAAATGGTACTTCAGACTTAAAATTGAAATTTCAATACCAACAAAGACACAAAAGTTGGCAACTTTATTAGACATAATATTCCAAAAACATAATGATGTTCTAAGGCATAGGGAGGGTTATCAGCAATGTCGCCCTCGCCCGTAAATTGGGCACTTAGGAGGTCTCGTCGGAATGCAGCTCCGATTAGGATCACGTGAACATTCAGTTGGGGATGGAATTGACTCTGCACAATCAACCAACAACAATAAACTTTAATATAATTACTCAAAAAAACATTATTTTTTTATAAAAAAAACAAATAAATGAGTTAAAAATGAAAAAAAATAATAATAAAAGTATAGTTGTTGTTACCCTTCTCAGCCAGTTGCCGAGCCGTGGTGGAAGCGGGGAAGGCGAGAATGGAAGCCAAGAGAATGCATAGTATGATAAAAAATCCTTTCATTTTGGACGATTAATTAGCTTAAATTGAAGGATGAGTGATGCACAACCTCCATCTGAGACTACTATTTATAGGCAACTCAAGTGTGCTATGGTACGAACTCATGAAATTTCCACGGCAATGATTTTTATTTTTTTTTGTAAATTTTAAATATACATTTTTCTCATATTCTTGACTCCATTGAGCCTTTCCAAGCTCTTTCTTTTCCAAGATGATATAATTATCAAGGATTTGGACATGTTGCTCTGTGCGGAAATTGTCCCAAGAAAATGACATTGAAATTTCATGTTTTGTCATTTGTGTGGAAAAATTATTAGATAGTGACATCGCTGTAAACAATTTTTTAGACTATTCTAAACTTATCTAATTGACTTCAAAAGACTTTTGAATATTAATTAATGAAAAAAATTGATACAGAAAATGTGTACTCTTTAGTTCATGTAAGTTTGTTAGTTTTAAGGGTAAAAAAGTTTAATATAGGGTTTAAAGTAATACATTAGTTTTCTTCCCAATTATAGATTATAAAATGATGCATCCCGTGTTAGTATTTTTTTTTACAATTCTGTTGGCAATCAATCAATAAAAACTGAGATTAGGTTTCACATTTTATTATATATTTAGTTGCATGAATTATATTATTCCTGAAAACAGTTAGATTGTTTGGTTCTCGCTAAGGTAACAGTACTTTGAGAATAAGGTAACATTTATATTTTTCCTGAATTATATTAGTTTCTCCGTTTACGTCAAAAAATTAATGAAAGGGTGACAAAAATATTTACTGTAATTCAATAAGTAAATTGAACATTTTAAAACTTTAATAGCCAAAATATATTTGAGAATAAAGTTTCGTGATGATTTACATAATTGATTAAACTACACCAGCGACCACCAAACTATTAGGGTGTACCTATTTTGACCACTGAACTATCGAACTCGTCAATCAGATCGCTAAACTTATTAAATTGACCTATTTTGACCACCGTCATTAAAAATCTAACGGAAGAGTGACGTGGCAGTTAACAGAAATTTGTAAAATTACACATTTAATCCTTGTTATTTACTTATTAAATCAATTTGATCCTAATTTTATTTTATTTAATATTTAATATATTTTCCTCCAATAAGGTGGTGATTTGAACCTAGAGAAAAATTTGTACGTCCGTATGTAGAATATCGCCAAGAAAACCATGAGAAATATGAATATAAGGATTAAACTATAGGTGAGCAAAATATGACTCGACTCGAAAAACTGAATTTTTTTACTCAACTTGAGGTGAAAAAATTCGACTCGTCTTGACTCGACTCGAAATTGCATAAACTCAACTCGACTCGATTTTTAAAATAAAATTTGAGTTGTAAAATGGAAATATGAATAACTCAAATTTTTTAGTAGTTAGTGGATTAATTTTTAAGTTAGAGTCTAGTCCATCAATTTTTCCTGATATATATACCGACATAAAAAATATGAAGAAATATATGCCACATATGAAGAAATATGTATTTATATCTTATATGATTAGAGAAATTCGTTTAAATTGGAATCAATTTGTACTATAACATAATAATAATAATTATAATTAAATTTGTATAGGAACTCGAAAACTTTATTCAACTGGAATTTCATAAACTCGACTCGAATCAAATTTTTTAAAAATAAAACTTGAGTCGTAAAATATGACGCGTCAATTCGAATAACTTAAAATTTTCAACTCAATTTGACTCGACTCGATTGAACCCTCGCCCCTAGAATGAACGATCTGAGTTCTGTTGAGATTTAGTAAGACCATTGTCTACTATGTTTATTTCCCGACGGATGAGGAAATAGTAGATCAACCAAAATATCTCTCGATATCTAGCAACAATGCGGACAAGTGAAAGTGGGCGGGATCAAACAATAATATTTGTTTGCACTTATTGATTTTCTATTTCTTGTTTTTCTGGATTTTCAGAACTGTGACTTGATTAATTTAGACCGACTTACGCCACATACCTAATTTTATGAGTAAGTCTCACAGTGAGAATTTTTTAAATTGATTGTTAGAACTAACTATGTCATTTCATTGGTAGAACTCTCATCGGAGAACTTCTCAACGGCAAGTAAAAATGTACATCATGGTCTTTTTTAATTATCATTTTCTCAAAATTCAATGACAAACTAGGGATGGCAATATAATTCGAATCTGATTTGATCTGAAGGAAAAAAAATGATCCAAATTCGGTTGAAAAAAAGTCTGAATTCGAAAAAAAGTCTGAGTCCTAATAGGAGGTGGATCGGATATGGACATTGTTATGATCTGATCCGAATCTAATCCAAATTCATATTCGATCTGAGTTCGATCCATATATGAATCTGAATAAAAACATTTAAAACTCTTGGATTTAAAATATATATATATATATATACATTAAAATCCTAATTAAGTTGAATTGAGACTATGTATAATAAATATATTGAAATCCTAATTAAGTTGAATTGTGATTATGTATAATAAATATATTGAAATCCTAATTAAGTTGAATTAGGATTATATATATATATCATAATTAAAGTTAAATTAGGATTATATATTTATATATATTAAAATCCTAATATAATTTGAATTAACAAAGGTTATATAAAGGCATGAGAGGTGTAACCCCCTCGTCCCGGTCTGGTCGGATGACCGGTCCGAGTGGGCCACACGGGGAAAACCGAAGCGAAACCCGTTAAGGCTTCCCCTCGGTTAACGACTCAGAAAATTTCTTTTAAACTTTAGTCTTATCTAGATGCATTTATAGTTCCTATGTGAAGCACTGCAGCGGAAGAAACAAACAACGTAACATCACCGACCAAACAAACATAAACAGTCCATTTTACTTCATTTCAGCAGGCCGTTTCGAAACACCTATAGGGTGTTCCGAAACGCCCTGACCTGGTCAACGGGCCTGGGTCAACCACAAGGTGACCGTTCCGAAACAGGGGTGACCCGTATCGGAACGACCTTGACGGTCAATATCTCGTGGTCAACGAGATTTGACCGTTTCGGAACTTCAAAGGCCCGTTTCGGAACGGCATCATCTCGCCAATTTCTCAAAATTCCAGTGGCGAAAACGTTCCGGAACGACCCTCATCCGTTTCGAAACGGCAGGCCATTTACGCAGGGGCCGTTTCAGAACACGGGGACCCGTTCCGAAACACCCCCTGTCTGCAGACTTTTCTGGGCTGTTTTGAGGCACAAGGATGCCCCAAAACATCCCCAAGACACCATACAACAGCCAAGCATTTAAACCCAAGATACAACAACATTACTATCATGCTTTAACACAACTTTAACATGTCTAATAACAAGGCAACAATCCACACATGCATTCATTCCAAACAACATTCAAACACATGTAAAAACTCTTAAGGCATAGGCTAACATTCAAGCAAGAAAATAGGCATGAGTTAATATTCATCATGGCAACACAACCATGCAAAAGCAACATATATATAGGAGTCTATACATGCTCCTATCAACCAACAACAATCCAACAAAAATCATACATGTCCCATTGCTCAACCATTACATGTTTAAATACTAAAACCCATACTTGATGAACTCAAGTCACAATCACACTTGGAGGCCCTCCACTTGCCCGAGCAACCCACGAACTAAGGATCTGCAATGTTGAACAAAGAGAGCGTAAGCAATAATGCTTAGTGAGGGTAAGCTCTAAAAACAAACCTCAACATTGCAGGGTCCGAGCACGATCTAGCCAAAGCAACTTACATTTACCAAGAGTCCACAAGATATAGATGCATGAGCAATATATCACATATATGCCATAATCATGAGCTCAACACTACCATATATGTAATCACATTTAAACATCCAAACAGCTCATAAATCTCAACACATTGATACACATATCAATCCACATTGGCACCTAGTTATGACTCAAATACGCAGATAGACACGTTGGAAACTCATATCCAACAACCACATTACCTCAGTGGGATTTCACTCATCACCGGTCTCGCGGAGGGGATTCCACTCATCCTCACGCCCCGTCGATGGGATTTCACTCATCACCGACTATATTCGATTACAATTCCGGGCGAACCCGTACTCCTCCTTGGTGACTCAACGCCACCAAGGCCACGCGCGACTTTAGACTCATGTTTACACACTAACATCCTAATGATCGATCATTTGTATTTAAGTATACTAGTGCCAATATTTTACTCATTCCACATTACTCTTTTCAATCATTTCCGTGCTTAGCACGTACTCACCATGGACACAATCATGAACCATCACCATGCATGCTTTAAGCAATACAACCCATGCCTCGATTCACATGTATAAAACAATATACATAAGCATTCATAACACAAGACATACGAGGCATATACATTCATACATTTGAGTTCATCCAAAGGCTTAGATCAAGATTAGGATTAGGCTACCACCCTAATCCTAACTCTAGGTGGGTCTACCAAGCCCAACCTAGTCCATATACTCGAACCAACTAATTTAAAACCTTTAAAAGCTAACAACCACTCACCTAAGCTCCCAAGCTCCAAGACCAAGCAAGCGACCGTTCTTCAAATTCCCGGATTCGATCCCGAAGCTTCTTCCACGTTTCCCCTTGCTTCTAGCCAAACAAAACACATACATCACTTCCCAAGTCAATGCTAATTCAACCATCAATCCACTTTGCAAAACACACTCAATTTCCACAAATTCCAAATCACATAGCATCCCAAAAACCCAATTTTCGGACTCCCACAACCAAGGGCTGAAATACCCAATTTCAAGCACCCAAATGGCTTCCAAAACATCCCAAAACACCCTCCTAACATAGGTAAACCATCAGCTCTTCAATTCCAACATAAATCCTCTCAAAAACCCAATTTTTCATACCCTAAAATTGGCCTTAAAGACCCACTACGAAAATTTCACCCAAAATTGACCAAATTCATATATGTTGTGAGTTTCATCATGACTAAGCATAACCCCAAAACAATTTTTCAAAATAGATTGAAAAGCCCCATCAAAACCCCAAATTTCCATATGAACCCTAATTTCTCAAAACCCATATTTTTGAAATTTAAGACAATATACAAGTAGAGGATGAAGAGGAGATTAAGAAAATATAATTACATCTTAAAATGGTGTTGAAATCGGGTGCTAAAATAGATGGAATAGTAACTCAAAGCTTGTAGTGTTTTAGAAATGGTGGGGGTTTCCAAATGTGAAAAGGAGGAAGAATGAGGGAGGAAGACAACTTTACAATAAATTGGTCTTGCTTTATTTAAAACTTGGGTAAATAGCAACATAGGTCCTTCCCTTCATTTTAAAACTCAATTTGACCATTATTTGAAATTGAATTGTTTTAGTTAAGTTTTATTTGACTCGAACTAATACCCGGCTAACTCCTAGGCCCAAGACACGGGTGTTACAACTCTCCCCCACTTAAGGAATTTCATCCCCGAAATTACCTGGTGGAAACAGATACGGAAACTGCTCAACCATATCCACTTTCCTCTCCCACGTGGCCTCTTCCACACCTCTATGCCTCCACAACACCTTGACCAACTCTATGGTCTTGCCACGCAACACCTTGCTGTCAGAAGCAAGTATCTCAACGGGCTCTTCATTATAAGACAAATCCGGATTCAACTCTATCTCCTCAACGGGCATCACATGAGAAGGATCCGATCTATATCTCCTAAGCATAGATACATGAAAGACATCATGAATCTTCTCTAACTCAGAAGGTAACCTCAACCGATAAGCTACAGGCCCAATCCGCTCAACTATCTCATACGGACCAATGAACCTCGGACTCAACTTGCCCTTTCGGCCAAATCTCATTACCTTCTTCCACGGAGATACCTTCAGAAACACTTTCTCACCCACTGTGTACTCAATCTCCTTCCTCTTCAAATCTGCATAAGACTTCTGACGATCCGAAGCCGCTTTCAAACGGTCACAAATCAACTTCACCTTTTCTGTGGTTCCCTTAAGCAAGTCTGGCATAGGTAACAACCTCTGACCTGTCTCAGCCCAACAAATCGGAGTTCTACACCGTCTACCATACAAAGCCTCATAAGGAGCCATCTGAATACTAGACTGATAACTGTTGTTGTAAGCAAACTCAACCAACGGTAAGTGCTTCTCCCAAGAACCCTGAAAATCAATCACACAACAACGAAGCATATCCTCTAGAATCTGTATCACTCGCTCTGACTGCCCATCGGACTGCGGATGATAAGATGTGCTGAAATGCAGACGACTACCCAAAGCACTATGCAAACAACTCCAGAACCTCGAAGTAAATCTAGGATCCCTATCTGAAACTATAGACTTTGGAACTCCATGAAGTCTCACAATCTCACGAATGTACAAGTTTGCCAGCTTGTCTAAGGAATCCGTAGTGTTCACTGCTAGGAAGTGAGCACACTTAGTGAACCTATCAACAATCACCCACACTGAATTCTTCTTCGAAGGAGACAAAGGCAACCCCGATACAAAATCCATGGTGATTCTCTCCCACTTCCATTCCGGAATCTTCAAAGGCTGTAGCAAACCTGAAGGAACCTGATGTTCTGCCTTCACTCTCTGACAAACCATGCAACGGCTCACATACTCGGCTACATCTCTCTTCAACCCTACCCAGAAGTAATCATTCTTCAAATCTCGGTACATCTTGGTACTACCCGGATGCATAGAAAAGGGACTCGAATGCGCTTCGCTCAAAATATGATGTCTCAGCTCAACATCTTCCGGTACCACAATTCTATCTCTAAAGCACAACAAGCTCTCACCACTGAAACTATACTCAGTCGGTCTTCCTTCGGCTATGTCTTGTACATGAGGAACTAAGCTCGCATCTTGCAACTGCTTCTCTCGAATCAACTGAATCAAAGAAGGCTTCACTTGTAACTCGGTGATCAAACCACCATCATCGGACACACTCAACCTAGCAAACATAGCTCTCAGCTCAACGGCCACTTTTCTACTCAAAGCATCGGCCACTACGTTTGCTTTACCCGGATGTTACTCAATAGTCAAATCATAATCTTTTAACAACTCTAGCCATCTCCTCTGTCTCAAATTCAACTCTTTCTGTGTCATCAAGTACTTCAAGCTCTTGTGATCGGTGTAAACAACACACTTCTCACCATACAAGTAGTGACGCCAAATCTTCAATGCAAACACAACTGCGGCTAGCTCTATGTCATGAGTAGGATAGTTCTTCTCATGAATCTTCAACTGTCTAGAAGCATAAGCAACAACTCTCCTATCTTGCATCAAAACACATCCTAAGCCTACGTAGGAAGCATCACTGTAAATCACAAACTCCTTACCTGAAACAGGTTGCACTAACACTGGAGCATTCGTCAAAGCTTCCTTCAATTTTTCAAAGGCCTTTTGTCTCGCATCTGACCATTCAAACTTGACTCCCTTTTGCAACAACTTTGTCAAGGGAGCAGCTACTCTAGAGAAGCCATCAACAAACCTCCTATAGTAACCAGCTAATCTTAGGAAACTCCTAATATCAGTCACGGACTTAGGTTGTTTCCACTCAACAATAGCCTCAATCTTCGACGGATCAACTCGGATACCTTCGGCCGAAACAACATGGCCAAGAAACACAACCTCTCGAATCCAGAACTCACACTTACTGAGCTTCGCATACAGCTGATTGCTCAACAATCTCTGCAAAACAAATCTCAAGTGCTCATCATGTTCTTCTTCTGTCTTCGAGTACACAAGTATATCATCAATGAAGACAACCACAAACCGGTCTAGATAGTCTCTAAAAATTCTGTTCATCATGTCCATGAATGCTGCTGGTGCATTCGTGAGCCCAAATGGCATCACAAGAAACTCATAGTGTCCATATCTAGTCCTAAAAGCTGTCTTCGGAACATCACACTCTTTCACTTTCAACTGATAGTATCCGGATCTCAAATCTATCTTCGAGAACACTGAAGCACCCCTCAACTGATCAAACAAATCATCTATACGAGGCAACGGATACTTGTTCTTCATGGTCAACTGATTCAGCTGTCTATAGTCAATACACATGCGCATGCTACCATCTTTCTTTTTCACAAACAACACTGGAGCACCCCACGGAGAACTACTAGGCCTAATGAAACCACGGTCTAATAATTCTTGCAACTGACTCTTCAATTCTTTCAACTCTTTCAGAGCCATACGATACGGAGCTATCGAAACCGGATTAGACCCTGAAACTGTCTCAATCACAAACTCAACATCTCTGTCCGGAGGCAAACCCGGCAACTCTTCAGGAAACACATCTGGAAAGTCACACACTATTCTGATATCTTTCGGTCTAGCTTCTCTCATATCCGGATTCATAACGTAAGCTAAATAGGCCCCACATCCAGAGTCCATCAACCTATGAGCCTCTAAAGCTGACACCACATTAGACAAGAACTTAATGTTCTCGCCCACTACCACTACCTCGTAGTCATCAGAAAGCTTCAAGGAAATTCTCTTTGTCTCAAAATCCACACTAGCCCGATGCTCAACCAACCATTCCATACCCAAAATAATATCAAAACCGTAGAAAGGAAGTTCCATCATATCAACTGAAAACACATGACCCTGAATCTTCAGTGGACACCTCCTATACATATGTCTAACCACAACTGTCTCACCAAAAGAACTAGTAACATGCATACCTACATCTAGGATCTCAACAGGAATATCTAACTTCTGTGCATGCTTACTCAAAATGTAGGAATGCGTAGAACCCGAATCAACCAAAGAAAGCAAGGACATAGACTGTAACTCAAAATTACCTGCTATCACATCGGTGTCGTTCCCGGCCTCTCTCTGAGCATAGACCCTCGCTGGTCCTCCCGCCTCTGGCTGCACAGCTACAACATGTGCAAGGTTCCTCTGGGCATCTACCCTAGGTGCATCAGCCCTCGGCTGGAAGTAGCCACGACCGCGCCCACGACCTCTCTGAAAATCATTACCTCTCGCAGGAGCCTGAGCTATGTTCGGTGCCTGAGCTGCCTGACGTGGACAGTCCCTCCTAAAGTGGTCCCTCGAACCACAGTTCCAACAAGCATGAAAGTTACCCCAACACTCTCCAGTGTGCTGTCTCCCACACTGTGCACACTCGGGCAAGCGCCCTCCTCCTCTATGGCCCTGATGGCCCCTACTATGGTGGCCACCGCCACGTCTCTGATCAAACTGATGTCCGCCACCCTTGTGTCTCTTAGCATCTCTACCATCAAAGTGGTTATGCCTCTTTCCAGAACCAGAACCACCAGCTCGTTTGGCCGAACCCAAACTATGCTCCAAATCCTTGGCCCTTGCGACCAACACATCAAAGTCTGAGTAGTCAGAAGCCAATGTGTACCTCTTGACCTCTTCATTCAATCCGTATCGGAATCGGTTGCAGCGTTCCATTTCAGTGGGAACCAACTCTGGGGCATACTGACTCAAGCGAACAAAGCGGACCTCGTAATCAGTCACTGAAGCATCTCCCTGAGTGAGAGCCATGAACTCTCTCTTCTTTTCATCTAGGTACCTCGGTCCCAAGTACCTCTTCCTGAAAGCAAACTCAAAGAAATCCCAGTCTATCTCGGTCTCTGGAACCCCGGCAATAATGGTGACCCACCAATTGTAGGCATCACCCTGAAGCAGTGAGATCACACAACCCAATCTACGTGCGCCCGCACAACCCATCTGAGCCAAGATGCAAACCGTCTTTTCCAACCATAACTCCGACCTCTCCGGAGTAGATCCTCTAAACTCCTCGGCCCCTAAGCTACAGAGCCTCTCCAAGGGTAAGCTAGCATCATCACACCTAGGCGGAGCTGCAGCCTGGGCTCCCGCCACTGCGGCCTGGAACGCTCCCGCTATTGCTTGCACAAGCGGAGTCATATCAATTCCAGCTGGACCTTGGCCACCTTGAGGTCCCTCTCCTCCGGCTCCATCCTCGCCCCTAACTCCCGGTGGAGGAGGTGGTTGTGGTGGAGGAGCGCCAACTCCCGCTGCCCCCGGTCCCTCTATGTGAGCTCCCGCACCAACTACCGGCTCAACAGGAGCCGTAACTCGTGGTTCCTGACGAACCAACCTCGGTCTACCTCTCGGTCTAGACATTGCTCTCTCAGATAATAACTACAACCACAACAACAACACACAAGTTGGGTTAGAAAGGCAAGGCTTCCAAGTGTCCAAGTATGTTTCCTCACTTATAAATCATTTTCCAATGTAATAGTAGCAATGGGACCCACACACACATGCTTAAAAGTAAAACAATCAGCATACTTGTCACACAAGCAATCATTCTTGCAAAACAAGCAAACACCGTGCAATTTAATTTAAAAACTTAAACTTACCTCACTTACCTGCCCAAGGACTCGGTAACCTTAGGCTCTGATACCAACAAGTGTAACCCCCTCGTCCCGGTCTGGTCGGATGACCGGTCCGAGTGGGCCACACGGGGAAAACCGAAGCAAAACCCGTTAAGGCTTCCCCTCGGTTAACGACCCAGAAAATTTCTTTTAAACTTTAGTCTTATCTAGATGCATTTATAGTTCCTATGTGAAGCACTGCAGCGGAAGAAACAAACAACGTAACATCACCGACCAAACAAACATAAACAGTCCATTTTACTTCATTTCAGCAGGCCGTTTCGAAACACCTATAGGGTGTTCCGAAACGCCCTGACCTGGTCAACGGGCCTGGGTCAACCACAAGGTGACCGTTCCGAAACAGGGGTGACCCGTATCGGAACGACCTTGACGGTCAATATCTCGTGGTCAACGAGATTTGACCGTTTCGGAACTTCGAAGGCCCGTTTCGGAACGGCATCATCTCGCCAATTTCTCAAAATTCCAGTGGCGAAAACGTTCCGGAACGACCCTCATCTGTTTCGAAACGGCATGCCATTTACGCAGGGGCCGTTTCGGAACACGGGGACCCGTTCCGAAACACCCCCTGTCTGCAGACTTTTCTGGGCTGTTTTGAGGCACAAGGATGCCCCAAAACATCCCCAAGACACTATACAACAGCCAAGCATTTAAACCCAAGATACAACAACATTACTATCATGCTTTAACACAACTTTAACATGTCTAATAACAAGGCAACAATCCACACATGCATTCATTCCAAACAACACTCAAACACATGTAAAAACTCTTAAGGCATAGGCTAACATTCAAGCAAGCAAATAGGCATGAGTTAATATTCATCATGGCAACACAACCATGCAAAAGCAACATATATATAGGAGTCTACACATGCTCCTATCAACCAACAACAATCCAACAAAAATCATACATGTCCCATTGCTCAACCATTACATGTTTAAATACTAAAACCCATACTTGATGAACTCAAGTCACAATCACACTTGGAGGCCCTCCACTTGCCCGAGCAACCCACGAACTAAGGATCTGCAATGTTGAACAAAGAGAGCGTAAGCAATAATGCTTAGTGAGGGTAAGCTCTAAAAACAAACCTCAACATTGCAGGGTCCGAGCACGATCTAGCCAAAGCAACTTACATTTACCAAGAGTCCACAAGATATAGATGCATGAGCAATATATCACATATATGCCATAATCATGAGCTCAACACTACCATATATGTAATCACATTTAAACATCCAAACAGCTCATAAATCTCAACACATTGATACACATATCAATCCACATTGGCACCTAGTTATGACTCAAATACGCGGATATACACGTTGGAAACTCATATCCAACAACCACATTACCTCGGTGGGATTCAACTCATCACCGGTCTCGCGGAGGGGATTCCACTCATCCTCACGCCCCGTCGATGGGATTCCACTCATCACCGACTATATTCGATTACAATTCCGGGCGAACCCGTACTCCTCCTTGGTGACTCAACGCCACCAAGGCCACGCGCGACTTTAGACTCATATGTACACACTAACATCCTAATGATCGATCATTTGTATTTAAGTATACTAGTGCCAATATTTTACTCATTCCACATTACTCTTTTCAATCATTTCCGTGCTTAGCACGTACTCACCATGGACACAATCATGAACCATCACCATGCATGCTTTAAGCAATACAACCCATGCCTCGATTCACATGTATAAAACAATATACATAAGCATTCATAACACAAGACATACGAGGCATATACATTCATACATTTGAGTTCATCGAAAGGCTTAGATCAAGATTAGGATTAGGCTACCACCCTAATCCTAACTCTAGGTGGGTCTACCAAGCCCAACCTAGTCCATATACTCGAACCAACTAATTTAAAACCTTTAAAAGCTAACAACCACTCACCTAAGCTCCCAAGCTCCAAGACCAAGCAAGCGACCGTTCTTCAAATTCCCGGATTCGACCCCGAAGCTTCTTCCACGTTTCCCCTTGCTTCTAGCCAAACAAAACACATACATCACTTCCCAAGTCGATGCTAATTCAACCATCAATCCACTTTGCAAAACACACTCAATTTCCACAAATTCCAAATCACATAGCATCCCAAAAACCCAATTTTCGGACTCCCACAACCAAGGGCTGAAATACCCAATTTCAAGCACCCAAATGGCTTCCAAAACATCCCAAAACAGCCTCCTAACATAGGTAAACCATCAGCCCTTCAATTCCAACATAAATCCTCTCAAAAACCCAATTTTTCATACCCTAAAATTGGCCTTAAAGACCCACTACGAAAATTTCACCCAAAATTGACCAAATTCATATATGTTGTGAGTTTCATCATGACTAAGCATAACCCCAAAACAATTTTTCAAAATAGATTGAAAAGCCCCATCAAAACCCCAAATTTCCATATGAACCCTAATTTCTCAAAACCCATATTTTTGAAATTTAAGACAATATACAAGTAGAGGATGAAGAGGAGATTAAGAAAATATAATTACCTCTTAAAATGGTGTTGAAATCGGGTGCTAAAATAGATGGAATAGTAACTCAAAGCTTGTAGGGTTTTAGAAATGGTGGGGGTTTTCAAATGTGAAAAGGAGGAAGAATGAGGGAGGAAGACAACTTTACAATAAAGTGGTCTTGCTTTATTTAAAACTTGGGTAAATAGCAACATAGGTCCTTCCCTTCATTTTAAAACTCAATTTGACCATTATTTGAAATTGAATTGTTTTAGTTAAGTCTTATTTGACTCGAACTAATACCCGTCTAACTCCTAGGCCCAAGACACGGGTGTTACAAGAGGTCTAGCAGTCATTAATATTTTTTTTTGAAAATCCCTCTAAATAGTTTAGAGAGTTTTATATGCTCATTTCAACTGGGCGAACTACGTAGAGGTCGAAGCGTTATCGTAGCGGCTTAGGAATCGACATCACAGAATCGTGATTGGGATATATCTTCCAAATTCAGAATTTCAGAATTTAAACATGTAATTCTTCACCCATAATCACCCCAATTTGTTTGATGAAAATGATTTGTTATTGTAACCCCTAGACCCGCCTAAGCGTTACAACGGATCCTAAGGAGTCACATTAGGGTAACAAGAGCGTCCCATGGTAAAAAACCACATAAAGACATTTTTCCTTTAAACATTTAATTAAACTACAACATTGACTATTGTTTTAAAAAAATACACTTCTAGAAAACCGTTTAAACATACAATAGTAATTTTAGAAAACATTTTACAAACACTGCCGTAAGATAATACATGACAAACATGCCCATTAACTGAACCGGTACCGTACTCCAAAAGTGACGCCGAGAGAACTCCAAACACTGATGTCGATCATTACCATGATAGATCTCCTAACCTGGGGTGGTAAGAACAACATGAGCTTGGGAAAGCTCAGTAATACGGAATTACCAAAAGAAGCTTTATGCCACACATAAGAATCAGATGTATCAGAACAAAATGGAGGAGCAAACATTATCAAGTTTCAGATATAGAATACAATTCGTCTAGATGTTACGCTTGAAAGTAACATATTCAGTTCTGATTAATTACCCAATCACCAGAGACAATGTCTAACTCAGGTAATCAGAAGGGGACATAGAATACGAAAATCTAGCTAGAGAGTATAGGGTGTTCCATTAGTTACAGATCAATAATGATAGACAAGACATTTCAGACAACAATAGAGTTTGACTGAGGCTAGAGAGGGAACATGGAAAACTAAGTATCAACACAACTACCTTCCAACCATACACCGATATGTAGAGTCCCAAAACGGCATCCATAAGGACTTACCCTAGGCCCAATGAGCACATGATCCAACCTAAGGGACTGCCTTACGTTCATAAGGAATTACTCGTGCCGAAGTATCGGAACCTACCCAAGGGGAGACCTCGGGTCCATAAGGAATTACCAGCGCTAAACCTACAAAGACTTCATAATATAAGTCAGAAGTACCCCAATTAGAATAACTTAGAGAACACAAACTGAGCGGGGTAAGGATAGTAATCGTACATGTATTTTTATAATATCAGAAATCAGAGAGCGTGCATTCTGGATCATATAGAGATGTATACAATTTAGCCAGACATAATTCATGATTCACATCAAAGAGAGGATTAGTTTCAGATTGGAGGGAATATGATTGTGCAAGAAACATTCCACATGGTTCAATTCATTCCTCTAAGACACTTGATCATTATCAGAAGGAGAACATTTAACAAATTTGGACTGTTTGCAAAATGGGGTCCCTACAAAAAGGGAAGTTCGGTAATAACAGCTCGAACCAAACATCAAAAGTTGAAACACCGAGATTAGCAAGATTTCAGATATATTGTGAGTGATTCCAACATTGAAGCTTATGAGGGTAGATGGTCATTTTGGCCTTTAGGGGTAATTTGGTAATTTAAACCAACGAGGTAATAGATGATGTATAGAATTTAAGAATTTGAATTGTTCATCAAGTTTCCGAGCCCCTTTGAAACAGTCAAACCCATCAACACGGTGTCATTACTTAACTGGGCAGGTACACCTTAAACATTCATTTCTCAGAATTGACCTTAGTGTAAAACAAGAATTGTAACACCCAAAAAATTACGCCCTAATTGTAAACCCTAGATTTGAAAAATCCCTAATTTATAAATCTAGTTTTAAAATCCCAAAATTCAAAACCCTAATTATTTGAGAATTTTTGTAACCCCCTAGACCCGCCTATGCGTTACAACGGATCCTAGGAAGCCACATTAGGGTCACAAGAGCGACCCACAATGAAAATACACATGAAAACATTTTTCTTTCTCAAAACACTTATTAAACTGTAAAATTAACTTCTGTTTAAAATACAATTTCAGGAAAACATTTAAACACATAACAAAATTTCAGAAAGTGCTTTACAGACTCTATCACATAACCATACATGACATACACGACATACATGCCCACTAACTATACAATACCGTACTCTAGAGGCAACACCGAGAGAACTCCGAACACTGATGTCAAACATTAGGTCATGATATTTTCTTTTAACCTGCGATGGTAAAAACAACGTGAGCTTGGGAAAGCTCAGTAATACAGAACTACCAAAAGATGCTATAAGCTCATGCAGACATATGGTAGGCATAACATTTTCATGATGTTTCAAGCAGTGATAGTCCTCTATTTCTGTTCTACTATTTCGAGGTTACATCATACTCAAGAATAATGGTATTTGTTCTCTAATCAGACCTTGAGAAATTAGACGGAAATTATATAGGCTGGTAACATACGAGGTAGGAATCAGAGAGTTTGGCGTCTAGTGTGTTCCAATAAGTGCAGATCAACATACATAAGTACTTAACATCATATCATATGAGCATATAACAAATTAAATGCAAATGTTCAATGTTCATACAGAAGTTTACAAGAACTACCCTCCAACCTTACACCAATATGTAGTCCCCCAGAACTGCATCCATAAGGACTTACCCTAGGCCCGATGGGCATAGGTGCCACCTAAGGGGATGCCTTAGGTCCATAAGGACTTACCCTAAGCCCGATGGGCGTAGGTGCCACTCAAGGGGAGACCTTGAGTCCATAAGGACTTACCCTAGGCCCGATGGGCATAGGTGCCACCTAAGGGGATGCCTTAGGTCCATAAGGACTTACCCTAGGCCCAATGGGCGTAGGTGCCACTCAAAGGGAGACCTTGAGTCCATAAGGATTTACCAGCCTGATCAGGGCTGTACCGACAGAGACTTCATATCATAACCCAACAGTATACCCTAGATGACAATTGGTAATCAGATTTCAGATAGGAGTAACATAATACATGTAACATACATATTCTATTCAAAGTATCAGAAACATAAGTTCATACTTTTGACAGATAAATGGGCATACTATTGAGCAGAACAGACATTTTCAGCATTCATCATGCGAACATATTGTACCATCATTGGTCAAACTAATAGATTATGCTAACGAATTCATCAAACAGTCAGACAATACCATCACAGGTCAAACGATCACATACCAAGTATATAGATTGAGCAGACATATATCATGTAGGCAGAGAATGTCATCATATATCAAGTTCATCAAACATAATATTATTCATATTAAATCATTACACAATCCATTCAACAGAATACATCGCACATGGAACACACTAGGTGAGACAGATCATTTCTTAAAGATACTTGACATTTATGGAAGGTAACACATTAAACCTTTGATAATTTGAACAGATTTCTGAAACGAGGCCCCTATTAGAAAGGGGTTCGTAAAATGATTCACATCATGTATTCAAGAATTGATACATCAAGATCTTAGAAGGTTCAGATATATTATGAGTACTTTAGTCATTTAAGCATACAAGGGCATTATGGCCATTTCGACATTCCTGGACAGTCTGGTAATTATACCAACATTGAATAAGCAATGGTTCACAGAACTCGGGTATCCTATTTGCTCATTAGTTTCTAACCGGACATTCAAGAATTTCTAAATTAAAGTCTTTTAAGTTATCAGATATTTTCAGTGATGTTTCGACTATTTAGGCTATCATGGTCTTTTAGTTATTTGACTGTCATGACAAATTTTATACTACGGCACAATCATATCAGAACGAAAGTTATACGTCTCAGGGGCTCTAACAATTTATCATACCTCTAGAATTTGTTTAATGCGACATAACCCAACTTGACAATAATTACCAACGTTCAGATGTGAGTAATTTACGTGCATCAAAACTTAACACTGATTATATTGTATGTCTGAACAGTCGCCCTCATACTTTACTATACGGTTTAACTTTGAGCAATCGAACATACAATTTATGTGGATCTTCCTACCTTACATCAATATGGTGAGCGATGGGCATACACGTGTCGTATTTCTCAACACTTAAGGGAACCTTAGCTATTTAAGTCTTATTAACAAATCCAGAATTTCGTCAAAATACATAGTTACCGATTAACTCAGGAGGATATTTCAGTTATTTTAGACTAAGATAAATCTAACATTTCTTTCTGAATTACCATTTGGTACCTCTATTATTCACTTATTTAAACGAGATTAAGCCGTCCTAACTCTCCAGCCCCTTTATAGACGATTCATTCATTACAAAATTTGAGGGTATAACGTCATTTAGACTAATTAGACATTTCGGTTCTCGAGGGCATTACCGTCTTTTTGGTTATTACGATCATTCTCATTTAATTCACGCATTACTGTCATAAGGATCGACTTAATATTTCAACAATATTTCCAGAGAATTCTCATTCATGTGTTATACAGAGTGTGAGGGATTATCCAAGTTTGCATCACACGTATTGCATAATGATGCTGAAGTCTTTCCATTAAAATATACATCTAGGGTATGGTAAAATACACAATCAGGTCGAATGCAGGTTTCAGGTCATTTTCTTTACCAAAGGGGGGTAGTTTAGTCATTTTTATAACTTAAGGGCATTTTCGTAATTTCATATCCAACATCTCATACTCCACATTCTGAATATTGGTTCTTAGACACCATTGATAGAGTTCCAGATTTAACTGTATTATTACTATTAGCACTTTCGACACTCCTGGTCTATCAATATTCTTATCCGAGTATTTTGATCTTACAGACTCTCATACTTATTTTTCATATTGAATTCGGCTTAAGCAGAGTTCAAATAACACTTCATCATAAGCATGCATGCTTTAACCAGATATCGACATGTACATAAAGCATACAAGGGGTAGTAATGTATTACCTTTAATACTTGCTATATCGGTCGACCATAATACTCCGTTCGATCACTCTCGAACCCGAATGCGACGTCCTCAACATCCCGAATACAAGGAACTTCGAATACCTTCAATTACACAAAATCCAATTTCAGTCCTTAATCACATTGCCCACAACTGATTATTAAAATACATAAGCAGACTCGAGTTCAAGGTCCAATTCGGAGGCTTTCGGGTTAGAATTTCACGAAACGGGCATCAAAAATGGACTCAGGACGTCGAAAAACATAAAATAGGGCTTTTCGGAAAAAGTTGACTTTTTGGTCAAAGTCAACGGTCAACGGGCAGGTCAACGGTCAGCGGGCAGGTCAGCGGTCAAAGTCAGCGCTGACGTCACCGGTCCAAGGCTGACTCAGTGAGTTGACTCATTGGGTTGACTCGGGCGAGTTGACTCACCGAGTTGACTCACTAAGTTAACTCGGACGAGTTGACTCGGTCAACGGGTCGGGTCTTGTCCGAGTTGACCGGTACAACCGGTCCAACCGGTTCAGACCGGTTCAGTTTATGCGGACCGGCTCTCACCTTAAGAAACCTGAAGGTCGCCGGAACTTCGCCGGAAATGTCGATTTCGTCCGATTCACCTGCAAAAATGAATTGTTTCAGCTATATACAACGTCACTCGAACCAAAAAGTCAAAAACGCATCGGAATTTAGCCGGATCTTACTCCGAAATCCCAAATCTTGTTGGAAAAATAGTGCTACTCCGATGAGGGGCAAAACGGCGGCAAAGTTAAGGTGGCTCACATGGTTTTGTAGATCGGGACGCGAGGAGCTCGACTGTGCCCACGGTGAGGCGAGCCGGCGTCGGGAACGGCCGGAAATGAGAAAAACGGTGGTGGCCGAAACCATTAAACTTCCAGATCCGTTTTCTACCGCAAACGACCGGCCAACGTCGCGCGTGGTTGACGGAAAGTGGTTCAGGGGCTGACGGGGCTCACTCCGACGGCGGCGGTGGAGTGCACGAAGCGGCGGTGAGGTTTTTGGCGGTGGCCGGAGGAGTTGGGTAGGAGAAGACGGATGGTTTCTGAGATTTGGGTTAGAGTCATTTAATTGGGTAGATAAGGAGTCAGACTTTTATTTAATGTTCAGTCAAACCCAAAAAAAACATAGTTTAAGATCAAAATGATCTAAACAAAAGTCAAGGATTGCCTTAGCTTGATTGGTTAAAGCCTTGGTTTATTAAACATAGGCCACAGGTTCAATACCCCATGACAGCAATAACCTCAATTTGTTTTTCTCATATTTTTTTACCAGTATTTAGGGTGTTACAATTTTAATTCAAGAACCCTAAAATTTGAAATCCCTAATTGAAAACCCTAACAATTGAGAATATCTAATTTAGAACCCTAATTTTTATTAGGGACCAAATAAGAATTTTTATCAAACTTGAAAGCTAATATGAAATTTCTTAAAAGTTTATGGACTGAATCCATAATTAACCCTTTTATCAAATTGAATTTCAATTCTGTTTAACTTCTGCTTCAACCGTCTCCTTTTCTTCTTAATTGTTTAATTTATTTTTTAAAAACATTTTTAATTCAAATTGAATTCTAATTCCTTTTTTTATAACTAAATTGATTCCCCCTTAATTCATGTTTCAGATTCTTAGACATAGCCTTTTGGTACTTGGAGGACCACTATTTATCATATTTATTTCAGTTTCCAGTATGCATATTTTGAATTTACAGAATTATTTTATTTTAGTTATTATTTTGGGATTTATGTAATTTCGGTTACTTATACATTTATTTGGAATTTTTCAATTGTTTTAGCATGCATGAGACTTTTTATTTGGATATTTGAATAATTTTTTATGATTTTTTATTTATACGACCACGTTTTTCGAAAAATGAGACTTAATGTGAAATGATATCGTTTTAATAAATAGTTTAAATATTAAATTTTCGAAACTTAACAATCATTTTATTTGAGGGACACGGTTTCAACCCGACTTCCTAGATTCAACCCATAACTCTTGGGTCGGGTTTAGAGGGTTACATTTAGTGGTATCAAAGCTAAGTTCAACTCTCGAACTGTGAGGCTCACTTAAAATTTTAAGTCGAAAATGATTTTTACATGCATATTAAATGTTTTCGGCCAAAACGGGATTTTCTGATAAATTTATTATTTTAAAGAATTAAATGTATGTTTTGAATAGAGACTCAAAGCACCAACTCCAATTCTAAGATTGTCCCTATTGTATATAGATTACTATGCCACCTCGTATGAGCTGTAGACTTAGTGATCGATCATGATTATACTCGTTCTTATGAAATTGATATCAAAGTCTATCTAAAAGCCTTGTGTTGTCATTCGTAACCTGATCTAAAATACCTTTTTAAAATTGTTATCAAAACCTCTTTTTTTGAAGTATGTCGTTAGTTTGAAAAGTTTGAGGACAAAATTTCTTTTAAGGGTGGGAGAGTTGTAACACCCAAAAATTACGACCAAATTGTAAACCCTATATTTGAAAAATCCCTAATTTAGAAACCTAATTTTAAAATCCCAAAATTCAAAACCCTAATTATTTTGGAATTTTAATTCAAGAACCCTAAATTTTGAAATCCCTAATTGAAAACCCTAACAATTGAGAATATCTAATTCAGAACCCTAAATTTTATGAGGGACTAAATAAGAATTTTTATCACACTTGAAAGCTAATATGAAATTTCTTGAAAGTTTAAAGACTAAATCCATAATTAACCTTTTTTATCAAATTGAATTTCAATTCTCTTCAACTTCTGCTCCAACCGTCTCCTTTTTTTTTCTTAATTGTTTAATTTATTTTTTAAACCTTTTTAATTAAAATTGAATTCTAATTCTTTTTTTTCCCGACTAAATTGACTCCTCCTTAGTTCCTCTTTCAGATTCTTAGACATAGGCTTTCAGTACTTGGAGGACCACAATTTATCAGATTTATTTCAGTTTCCAGTATGGATATTTTGAATTTACAAAATTATTTTATTTTAGTTATTATTTTGGGATTTATGTAATTTCGATTACTTATACATTTATTTGGGATTTTCAACTGTTTTAGCATGCATGAGAATTTTTATTTGGATATTTGAATAATTTTTTATGATTTTTTATACAACCACGTTTTTTTCAAAAAATGAGACTTAATGTGAAATGATATCGTTTTAATAAATAATTTAAATATTAAATTTTCGAAACTTAACAATCATCTTATTTGAGGGATACATTTTCAACCCGACTTCCTAGATTCGGCCCATAACTCTTGGGTCGGGTTTAGAGGGTTACAAGAATAGCTCGCCATCACCAACTATCACTAAACTTAAAACGAGCAATCGAACATATATTCGAGCGATATTTTCCAAGTATTTGAACATGGGCAGTACACCCGAACTCAAACCATAGTGTCGAATGTACCCTTAAACAGATTACTCTTACCTTAAGTATGTATTTCCTCCAAATAGATCGAATATGCCTTCATATGGTATTCATTCAAATTCTCATATATATCAAACGACCAGCAAACACAAGTCTTAGAGATATTTTCAGTCATTTCAGTGTTCAAAGGTTTTTTTTTCAATTATTCTGAGCCTTTCGATTCCTTCCAAATATTCATTCGATTCGAGTCTTCGGGGTACATCCATCATTATGGTTAATTCGACATCTAGTGCCCGAGGGTATTTCCAACCTTTTGGTCATTATACACATTCAGACTAGTTCAACCTTATCAACATTTCCATCCTTTTAGTCCTTTCAGATCAATTCAACTTTTATGTCACTTAGAGTAATCTAGACATATGAATAGGTTTCTATAAGCCTTTAGATTAATCTAGACATATGAATAGGTTTCTATAGGCCTTTCTTCGGAGAAAAAATATTCAGAATTCGGTAAAATTCCAATTATTTTACAATTTCGAGGGTTGAGCTTTGTTACCAAAATTTTCCAAGCTAAGTGAGGTCTTCAGACGAATTGATTGTTTTACCATATCTATCGTAGATTTCTAAACAACTTACATTGATAGGGCATTTTAGTCTTTCTCATGCATCAAACGTCCTTTATAACGGGATAATCTGTATTGGAAGTTTCGAGGTGAACTACTTTATCGCATAAACACTGAACTCGGATTTCCCATCGATCATCAGTTCCTTATTCATATTATTCAGGTCTTAATCAAATTAACTAGAAAACTGTAGATCTTTCCAATTTATAAATTTTCTCAATCGAATATGCCAAACTTATTTGAGTTTTCGTACTATTTTTTGTATATGATTCGACGTAAGTAGAGTCAACAATATACTCCTTTAAAAGAATGCACACATCAATCGAATATCGACATGTTCATAAAGCATACTAGAGGTAGTAATGCATTACCTTGGCTCCAAGCTACATTGGTCGATCCATGAACGACATTCAAAAACTCTTGAACCCGAATTGGACATCCCTTAAAACCTCGTAATCAAGAAACTGTGAACACCTTCAATCACACAATATCCCATTTCAGTCCTTAAACATAGTACTCTTAACTGAATAAATAAATACATATTCAAGTTCAGGTTTAAGGTCAGATTTGGTGGCTTTCGGGTTAGAGTTTCACAAAACGAGCTTCAAAATCAGACTCAGGACGTCGAAAAACATTAAATATGACTTTTTAGAAAATTTTGACTTTTGATCAAGTCAACGGTCAATGGTCAACGCTAACGTCAGCAGTCAACTGAGTCAACTCGGCAAGTTAACTCACTGAGTCAACTCAGGCGATTTAACTCACTGAGTTGACTCGACTGGTTGGCTCAGACTCGGGTCGGGTTCGGGTCAGAGACAGGTCACGCTTAGGGTCGGGCAGATGGGTCGGGTTTGTGACGAAAATAACCCGACCCACTATTTAACTCTAAACTCACCGGCGACTTGCCAGAAATTACACCGGTGACCCTCAAAACAATATTGTTTTCCAGAAAGAACGAGAAATGTAACACCCGTGTCTTGGGCCTAGGAGTTAGCCGGGTATTAGTTCGAGTCAAATAAAACTTAACTAAAACAATTCAATTTCAAATAATGGTCAAATTGAGTTTTAAAATGAAGGGAAGGACCTATGTTGCTATTTACCCAAGTTTTAAATAAAGCTAGACCACTTTATTGTAAAGTAGTCTTCCTCCCTCATTCTTCCTCCTTTTCACATTTGAAAACCCCCACCATTTCTAAAACCCTACAAGCTTTGAGTTACTATTCCATCCATTTTAGCACCCGATTTCAACATCATTTTAAGAGGTAATTATATTTTCTTAATCTCCTCTTCATCCTCTACTTGTATATTGTCTTAAATTTCAAAAATATGGGTTTTGAGAAATTAGGGTTCATATGGAAATTTGGGGTTTTGATGGGGTTTTTCAATTGTTTTGAGAAATTGTTTTGGGGTTATGTTTAATCATAATGAAATATGCAACATATCTTAATTTGGTAGATTTTGGGTGAATTTTCGTAGTGGGTCTTTAAGGCCAATTTTAGGGTATGAAAAATTGGGTTTTTGAGAGGATTTGTGTTGGGATTGAAGGGCTGATGGTCTACCTATGTTAGGGGGTGTTTTGGGATGTTTTGGAAGCCATTTGGGTGCTTGGAATTGGGTATTCCAGCCCTTGGTTGTGGGAGTCCGAAAATTTGGGTTTTTGGGATGCTATGTGATTTGGAATTTGTGGAAATGGGTTGTGAGTTGCAAAGTGGATTGATGATTGAATTAGCATTGGGTTGAGAAGTAATGTATGTGTTTTGTTTGATTAGAATCAAGTTCGGGCATCGGTGGAACATCGGAAGAGAATCCGGGAAATTGAGGGTTGTGCTTGCTTGGTCTTTGGGCTTGGAAGCTTAGGTGAGTGGTTAATTGTTTTAAACGGTTTTAATTTGGTTGGTTCGAGTATACGAACTAGGTTGGGCTTGGTAGACCCACCTAGAGTTAGGATTAGGGTGGTAGCCTAATCCTAAGCTTGATCTAGAGCCCTTGGTTGAAATCACTTTATGGTTGTGTATGTCTTGCATAAATTGCGATATGAATGTCTATGTATATTGCTTTATACATGTGAAATGAGATTGGACTTATGATGCTTGAGTAAGACATGCATAATGATGGTTGTTGTTGAGTATGTGCTAAGCACAAGGTTTATGAAATGAGTATTGTGATGTGGGTAAATATTGGCACTAGTAAACTTGGATACAAATGATCGATCATTAGGATGTTAGTGTGTACACATGAGTCTAAAGTCGCGCGTGGCCTTGGTGGCGTTGAGTCACCAAGGAGGAGTACGGGTTCGCCCAGAATTGTAATTGAATATAGTCGGTGATGAGTGGAATCCCATCGACGGGGCGTGAGGATGAGTGGAATCCCCTCCGCGAGACCGGTGATGAGTGGAATCCCACCGAGGTAATGTGGTTGTTGGATTTGAGTTTCCGACATGTTTATCCGCGTATTCGGGTCTTAACTAGGTGCCAATGTTGATTGATATATGTATCAATGTGTTGAGATATATGAGCTGTTTGGATGTTTATATGTGATTGCATGTAGGGTAGTATTGAGCTCATAATTAAGGCATACATGTGATACATTGCTCATGCATTTATACCTTGTGGACCCTTGGTAAGTGTAAATGGCTTTGGCTAGATCGTGCTCGGACCCTGCAATGTTGAGGTTTGTTTTTAGAGCTTACCCTCACTAAGCATCATTGCTTACGCTCTCTTTGTTCAACATTGCAGATCCTTAGTTCGTGGGTTGCTCGGGCAAGTGGAGGGCCTCCAAGTGTGGTTTTTGGGACTTGAGTTCACCAAGTATGGATTTCAAATGTTAGACTTGTAATAGCTTAAGCAATGGGACATGTATGGTTGTTGGATTGTTGTTGGTTGATTGGAGCATGTGTAGACTCCTTAGTATCTTGCTTTTGCATGGTTGTGTTGCCATGTTGATTGTTAACTCATGCCTAATTGCTTGCTTGCATGTTAGCCTTATGCATTAGGAGTTTATATATATGTGTTTGATCTATGTTTGAATGAATGCATGTTTGTGGGAATGTTGCCTTAGAGTTAGACATGTCTAAACCATGTTGAAGCATGCTAGTATGTTGGTATATCATGGGTTTAAATGCTTGGCTGTTGTATGGTGTTTTGGGGATGTTTTGGGGCATCCTTGTGCCTCAAAACAGCCCAGAAAAGTCTGCAGACAGGGGGTGTTTCGGAACGGGTCCCCGTGTTCCGAAACGGCCCCTGCGTAAATGGCCTGCCGTTTCAAAACGGATGAGGGTCGTTCCGGAACGTTTTCGCCACTGGAATTTTGAGAAATTGGCGAGATGAAGCCGTTCCGAAACGGGCCTTTGAAGTTCCGAAACGGTCAAATCTCGTTGACCACGAGATATTGACCATCAAGGTCGTTCAGATACGGGTCACCCCTGTTTCGGAACGGTCACCTTGTGGTTGACCCAGGCCCGTTGACCAGGTCAGGGCGTTTCGGAACACCCTATAAGTGTTTCGAAACGGCCTGCTGGAATGAAGTAAAATGGACTGTTTATGTTTGTTTGGTCGGTGAATGTTACGTTGTTTGGTTCTTCCGCTGCTGTGCTTCACATAGGAATTATAATTGCATCTAGATAAGACTAAAGTTAAAAGAAATTTTCTGGGTCGTTAACCGAGGGGAAGCCTTAACGGGTTTTGCTTCGGTTTTCCCCGTGTGGCCCACTCGGACCGGTCATCCGACCAGACCGGGACGAGGGGGTTACAAGAAACAACTCGGTAACTCGACCATTCACAACTACAAATAGGATTCAAGTCGGAAGCTTACCGAATCTTACCAAACGAGTGAGAACACCGTCGAACTAGGTGTAACTCTGGCGAGGTCCCTAACGGTGATGAACCGATGAACAGAGAGAGGGGTCGTGATCGTCTCGACGCAAGAAAGATGATCGCAACCATGGCTTCACAAACGGACGTCTATGGCGGCCGAAATCAACGATGGTTGAATGGGTTACCAAAACCTAGGTTCGTCGAACCTATAACCTCCAATCCCCGGCGATCAGGATGATGGTTGCACGAGAAATGATATGGGCTGAGATCGGTACGGGACGACGAGCAAGATGGTGGTGGCGGTGGACGACACGACGCGACGGTGACGATGATCAGAGCATAGCTGACGGGAGAGATGAAAGGCTCAAGAGAGAGAGATCAGATATTTTTTTGAGTGGTATGGGTTATTAAGTCAGATTTGAAAGCACACCCAATTTAGTTCTAATATTAAGCTAGGTAACATTTGATAGGTGTGAGTACTTAGTTCAAATGGTTGAGGCTTGTGTTTATTAAGCATAGGGTTGAAAGTTTAAATCCCTAGGCTGTCATTCCACATTTCTTTTATTTTTTTTCACCTTTAGCCTAAGATAACTGAAGAACAAAACTTAGGGTGTTACAGTTATTTTTATTTAAAGATATTTGTTTGAGTTGTCTTAAAAAATGAAAAAAAATTAATTGGATTCGGACTTTCGGATATAAATTTTGATTTTAAATATTTATTGGATCAGACTCAGATTTATGTAGTCGAACTTGGATTTAGACTTGAATTTTTTTAGAGATCCGATTATTAATTGGATTGGACTTGAACTTTATAAAGTTCGATCCAAGTTTGATCCGTTGATATCCCTATAACAAACAATGACAGAATAAGAAATCAAGATTAAAAGATAAAACAAACCTTTTTTTTGATAAAACGAACTCTTTTTTATAACATGTCAATTCATCAATATAATTACAATTAGGGTAAATTATGTCAGGTACCACCAAACTATTGAGGGTGATTCGTTTTTACCACTAACCTTTCAATTGGTCTAAATTTGTCAGCAAACTTTATTTTTCGACTCGTTTATACCACCGCACCGTTAACTCTTTAACGACGCGATGACTTGGATGCTATATCAAAACGACGTCCTTTTTGTGCTACAATTTTAATACTAAATTGTCCAAAGCGGCGTCGTTTTGCTAGAGGAATATATGAAAAATAGTGCACTCAATAGGATTTGAACATGTAACTTTTAAAATCAAAAGTAACCTTTTAACCACTACGCCAACTTAATATGTCTAATTTATTTCTAACACAAATAATATATATTCTAAATTACAGTTGAGATTAATTTAATTTATTTTATTATATAAATAATATTACTCTATATAATTAATATAAATATACTATAAATTAATATTAATATTCATATGATAATATATTAATAAATACATATATAACTAATAAATAAAATATTTATATTAAAAAAATATATATTATTAATAATATTAAATATATAAATAAATAATATATTATTATAAAACTAAAAATCTAATTTTCACAAAACCCCCCCAAAATTTCCAAAATTTACAAAAAAAATCCCAAAATCCACCAAAACATTAAATTCTTACCTATATACCCTAATCATAAATCATAAACCCATTAGACCCTAAAATGGATGGATTTGGGTTTAAGCTTTAGGGTTTTAGTGAGTTTTTGGATTTTTTGTAATTTTTTTTAAATTTTAGATTTTTAAAAAATTATTTTTTAGTTTTTAGGGTTTAAGGTTTATAGTTCATGGTTAGGGTTTAAGGTTTTGTTGGAGATTAAGTTTTTAAAAACTTCGGGGTTTTAAAAATTACTCTTTTAGTTTTTATAATAATATATTTATCTATTTATATATTTCATATTATTTATAATATGTTTATATTATTTATATAAAGTAATGTTATTTATATGATAAACTGCAATTTGGAATATATACTATTTGTGCTAGAAATAAAATGTAGATGTTAAGTTGGCTTAGTGGTTAGGACTTAGGAGGTTGCTTTGATTCTAAAGGTTCTAGTTTCAAATCACATTGAGTGCATGATTTTTCATATTTCCCTCTAGCAAAATGATTTCGTTTTGGGCAATTTAGTATTAAAATAGCGACACCAAAGCGACGTCGTTTTGATCTAGCATTCAAGTCATCACGAGGTTAAGAAGTTGACGGCGCGGTGTTATAAACGAGTCGAAAAATAAAATTTGGTGACAAGTTTGAAGCAATTGAAAAATTAATGATAAAAACAGGTCACACTGAATAATTTAGTAATACATGGCATACTTTACCCTTACAATTAGCTTCGGGTGTTCAATATAATATATTGTTAAAAATATTTTTTTACCAGTATGCAAACTCAGAAAATTTCCACGGAAATGATTGTTTTCATTATATAAAAAAAAACAATTTGTGCATTTTCTTGACTCAATTGAGTCTTTCCATACTCTTACTTTTCCACGATGATATGATTATCAACGATTCGACATGTTTTGTGTGGAAATTGCACGAAAGAAACAATGACATGGAGATTTCATATTTTGTCATTTGTGTGGAAAAATTATTAGAAAACATTGACCCTTAGTTTTTAAAAATGAATTTGGAGAATGACAGTTCCGTAAACATTTTTGTTAGACTCTTCCAAACTTATCTAATTGACTCCAAAAGTCTTTTAGGACTCTTCTCAGCTCTAGATAAAATAGTGACTGCAAGTCACTATGAAATTCACTAAAACGAAATTCTTAATTTATAATATGAAAGAAGTATAAGAGTTTTTTAAATAAATTTTCTATAATACAAAAAATGTTAATTTATTTTCTTGAAAAACATAAAAATACTTGCAAACATTTACAAATCTAACATTTTCACTAAAGAAACATAGTTCTTCTTGCATATTTCGAAGCTAAATTATCTACAACACTTTGATACTAATTTCTTTTAAAATATCACTCTCGATTGTTGGTCAAACCAAATCTGTTTAGCTTTTCTTGCAACATAGTTGTAATTGAGTATGGCTTCACAAACTTTATTTTGAAAAGCTTCATTTTGTAAAAATAACAATATTATGAATATTTAATAAGACTATATATATATATATATGTATTTTTTAATTTTTCGAATACACTTAAAATGGTTGATATTGCCAATATGGTAGTAGAGGCGAATCAAACACCTTTGGGTTATGTGAAGGGGTAGCGGACGATACAGTGGTTCCAAATTCGTTGAGTGTGACTTCGCCAAATAGTTGGACAATCAATAAGCTTTGGGATGATAATCGGAGGATCGACGATTGGGTGGTGGAATCATTGTCAAAGCAGCAGGAGGGTAGGCATACTGAACGAGCCCATTCGGGAATGGCGGATGAAGATGTGGGCGTGGTGGATCGGGAGGTGATTGAGCACCAAAGTATGAATGTAAGTGAATGTGAGAAGAACATTGAAAACGTGAATTGCCATGCAATTGGTAGGGGTGTTGAATCTATGTACGGTGAGGCTGTTGAGGTTGGGCCTCAGCCTGAGTTAAATAGGGCTGGGATTGCCGCGCTGATTGAGTATAAAGGCAGGAAGCGTCGAGTAATGCAGTTATCAGAAATTCTCCGTTCATCAGGATTCCCAAAAAGCGCAGGGGAGAGGGAAACATCAGCGGTGAAGCGAGGGCGGGGAAAACCTCGGAAAACTCCTCTACCTGTATCGACAGATTTGGCAAACGGATCATTATCGGATTCAGATTTTCTACAAAGGAAGAGAATCATTCTAAAGGAAGCACAAGAGACGTTGGAATTGGGGAAGTTGTTGGGTGCGGAAACAATAAGAAACGAGGAGAACGCCATTAAGGATATTGCTCGACTCATTGAGACGAGGGAACCACTACACAATTAGAGAAATATGCAGATGTTTTCGTGGAATGTGCGAGGTTTGGGAGCGGCGGCAAATAGGCGAGTGGTCCGCAATTTGATATGAAAACATCGTGGTGAGTGCGTCATTCTTGTGGAAACAAAGCTGGAAGTGATTTCGGATTTTGTAGTGTGGAATATTTGGGTGTCAGATAAGTTTGAGTTTGTGTTTGCACCGTCGGTAGGAAGATCAGGCAGAATTCTTGTGTGTTGGGATAAAGAGCACTTTTAGGCGTGCAGGACGGTTGTGAGGGAAAGGTTTGTGGCCGTTGAAGGGTGTTGGATACTCGACAATTGGAGGTGTGGTCTGGTTGGAATTTATGCACCTTGCGAGGCGGAACAACAAGGGACATTGTGGAATAAGCTTTCAGCTGAGGTACTTTCCTGCGACATTCCATGGTTTCTGATTGGTGATTTTGATGCGATCACGTCTCTATCAGAGAGGCAAGAGTGCGTGTCTACGGCTCGAGGTATAGACGCTTTTATACATTTTATTCAGGTAAATGGATTGTGTGATTTGGATTTATGTGGACTCTCGTTTACGTGGTTTGTACCCGAGAATAGGTATAGTAGAATTGATAGATGTTTGGTCTCTATGAACTGGTTGGATGAGTTTGTGAATTTGAGATTGACTTCGCTGTCGCGAGGCTTATCCGGCCTTACGCCTTTGTTGCTTGTGAGTGATACTTTGGATTGGGGACCGAGGCCGTTTAGGTTCCTTAATGCTTGGGTGGGGGATCGAAAATATGTACGAGATTTAGAAGAGGAATGGTTGCGAATTTTGTCGTTGCCAAGTTCTTGGGATATGGGTGAGAAGCTGCGTTTGTTGAAAGCTTTCTTGCGGGGTTGGAACAAGTCAGTATTTGGTAACATTGATCATCGAATTGAGCTGGTCACAACTGCCATTGCAGCAATCGATGGGGCGGTAGGTGCAAGTATTGTTTCGGATTCTCAAGTGGTGAAGAAACGCAATTATCAACAGGAATTGTGGTCCTTAACACGCCTACGTGAGTCGGTGGATGCAATGGTTGCGGAAAGGAGATGATAACACAACTTTTTTCCTTTGATCTGCCAAGTTGAGATCGATGCGCAATGATATTTCTGGTCTGCTGGTAAATGAGGTGTGGGAATCGAATCCATAACGACTTCGACAAGAGGTGTTTAAGGAGTTTAGACAACACTTTGCGGCACAACCTTGTTTGGGGGCTATGGATGTGGCAATGAGCTTTAAACAACTGCCGAGGGAATTGGCAACGGGTCTTGAGGTACCGTTTATTGAGGAGGAGGTGAGATTGGTTGTTTGGGGGTGTGATGGGTCTAAGGCGCTGGACCCGGATGGATTTACTTTTGAATTTTATAAGAAGGTCTGGGATTTTTTGAAGGGCGACGTAATGCAAATGATGCAGCAGTTTTATGAGACGAATGCCTTACCGAAGGGAGTAAAATCGGCCTTTGAGGCGTTAATTCCGAAGAAGGAAAATACTCGTGTGATAGGCGATTTTCGGCCTATTTGTTTGCTGAATTCACTTTATAAAATTGTGGCCAAATGTTTGGCGAAGAGGTTGCAACATGTTCTACCTGGGTTGATCAGAGATGTTCAATCAGCTTTTGTTCAAGGACGTCAGATAGTGGATGGAATTATGCTAGATAATGAGGTGATTCACTCGATGAACCAGCAATCGGGTAGTGAGGGGGTGATCTTGAAGCTCGACTTTGCAAAAGCTTATGATTGTGTCAAGTGGGAGTGTCTCGAGAAAATTCAAAGTCGAATGGGTTTTAGGATGGTTTGGAGGACTTGGATGCGAGCCTGTACTCAAACAACGAGGCTTTCGGTGTTACTTAATGGTTGTCTGACTAAGGAGTTTCTGATGAGGCGTGGTTTAAGGCAAGGCGATCCAATATCGCCTTTATTATTTGTTATTGTGGCTGAATTGTTGCATCAATTGTTGAGTGAAGCGGAAAGGAGAGGGTTAATTAAGGGTGTTCGAATTATTAATAATTTTGTTATGTCACATCTGCAGTTCGCGGACGATACAGTGATATTTTTACAGGGTGAGCCGAGTTTAGAAACTAATTTAAAGAGGGTGCTGACTTGTTTTGAGTATTGTTCGGGTTTGAAAATCAATTACACTAAGTCATGCTTATATGGAGTGGGCGTAGAGGAGGGGGTGTTGAGCTCGTCTGACTTTACTGAATTCAGTGTTGTCTGCGCTTCCGATATATTATATGGGAATATTTGTGGTGCCTAAGGGTGTTATCCGACGAATTGACCGTATCCGAAGGACTTTTTTATGGGGTGGTATCGAGGACCGTTGTAAATTGAGCAGAGTAAGTTGGAGGGTTGTGTGTAGGCCGAGAAAATTTGGTGGGTTGGGGGTGGTTGATTTGCACCAGCATAATCTGGCCCTTTTGGCGAAATGGAGATGGCGATTTGTGATAGAAGGAGAGTCTATGTGGCGGGCGATTTTGGTTGCGAAATATGGTGAGGATGTGTTGAGTTGAAGGGTATCGAGTGGGCGCAGACGGGCTATGTCGACAGTATGGAGGCAAACTGTAGAAGTGCAAGATGAAGTTTGTGTTAATCAATTTATGGGATTGTCGAATTTTACTTGGCTAATTGGTAATGGGAGGAAAGTGTTATTTTGGCGTGATCGATGGTGTTTGGACGAGCCACTATGTGAGGTTTTTTCCCGCCTCTTCAGAATTGTTGCGGATAAGTGGGCATTTGTTAAGGATTACGCCTGGGGAACTCGCTGGGACATGATGGTGTGTGTGAGTACTTCTTGAGAGCGTTGCGATCTTTTGAAATGTCACAGTTAAGGGAGTTGAGGTGCGTTGTAGGGGTGACAGTTTTATCGGATGAGTTAGATGATAGTTTGGTGTGGAAACAAACGACGACATGGAATTTTTCGGTGGCGATGTTGTCTAGATTAATGGCGTCCTTTGGGTTGGAAGTGGACTCAGATATTTCTGGAATTTGGTCTTTACAAATCCCGCCGAAGGTGCAATGCTTTGTGTTGTTTGTGTTATTACAACGTTTGCCCACATTATGTTTTCTGCGGGATCAAGGAATGAGTTGGATGTTCACGATCTTTCTTGCCGTTGGTGTGGGGAAGGGGAGGATGACGCATATCATATTCTTTTCCGATGTCCGTGTATGTGGGTGATTTGGTCGATGTTCTTTGCATGGTGGCGTGTCGAGGTGGTGCGCCCAGCATCGTAGGTTGGGTTCGTGCACATGGTGTTGGATGGTTTTTTCCGGGGGACTGTACTATAGTGGTGGTTAGCGGGGTGTGCTGCGGTACTTTGGTCGATGTGGTTAGCGCGTAATGACATGATTTTTAATGCTAAGAGGGTGTCCGCTGCTGAATTATTTTTCCTAATCAAGTTGCGCACGTTTTCTGGGGTGAGAACTTTGGATTCAAATTCCATCCTAGTTGAATCCGTGTGGTGGGATTGCCCTCAATGGTGTGAGGGGGACATGCGACTAAGTGTACCCCGTGCGGGTGTTACATGGGCACCACCAATAGCTGACATGGTGAAGTTTAATGTTGATGACTCGGCTAGGGGGAAACTTGGGCTTGCAGGTTGTGGCGGAGTGCTACGAAATGCCCAGGGCCAGGTATTTGGCGTTATTTTCGGGGCAGTTGGGTGTGTTGGACTCGAACAAGGCGAAATTACATGCGATTTGTTATGCAATTGAGTCGTTTCAAGTATCGCAATTGGTGCTTGGCCTTGTATTGTTGAATCGGATTCCTTGGTTGCTATATCATGGATTCTTAATGTTGAGGGTCGGCCTTGGAAGTACTTTTTGTTTAGGCATATCGATGAAGCACAGTTAGCGGTGACTTGCACATTCCATCATGTTCACCGCGAGGCAAATAGAATAGCTGATACATTGGATAAAGGGGGAGTGGACCGTCAAGGATGGTTGCGTGTGGGTCTCTAGCATCGTAGCCGGTGTTGGGGATGTGCGAGCAGGCAGTGATGGGGATGGTTCGGTCGGGCTGCTTTGGTTGGCTGTGACCGAGGGGAGTTTTGTGAGTTGTACGGGTTGGTGTTCGGTTCTATTTTTGGCCTTATCGGGTACTCTTTTCCTCCAATTAGGTGTAGGGAGGTTTTTAATGAGGCCCGATATTGGATGTTGTGTATGATTTTCGTTTTAATAAAATCATACTTATTGAGCAAAAAAAATCTCTTTCATTTTAAGTCAATGTTGACTAAATTTTAACCACTTGCTACTAAAGCATTAATTGTGGAATACCCAGCTTCAATTCATTTTGAAAATAATTTCTGTTGTTATAATTTAGTCCTTCAACTTTGTATGATTTACTCATTTCTTCAATTATTTTAAGTCTATTTTGACCAAATTTGAACCACATGCTCCACAACTACTATAGAATATATATGTAACTTTAATTCATATGTTTATTTTTGCAAATTAGACCCCCAATTTTGTATTTTAATTAATTTGATCCTTCAAATGCTTTTTTTGAATATTCTTTCTTCACATCAATTACTTGACTCCTTTGTATGTCCATCAATATTTTATCATAAAATTTCCTTCTTTTAAAAATAAAATTTTAAAATATTTGATTTATTAAAGGGTAAACTACACCAATGACCACCTAACTATAGGGTTGGTGTCAATTTGACCACTATACTTTCAATTTTGGCAAATATACCACTTAACTATTTAAATAGTTTCAATTAAGCCACCAACCGTTAAAAAAAAAGAAAAATTGATGGGACTGTTAAAATAATTGGTATAATTACACATTTGGTCCCATTTATTTATACAATCTATCAAATTGCTCCTAATTTCAATCTAATAAAATAAATTAATTATTTAATAAGGTGTTGACACATGTCACCACCTTATTGGGGGATTTTAATTATTTTTATTTAATTAAATTAATTAATTTCCCCTCCAATTAGGTGATGACACGTGTCACCTAATTCGAGAAGGAAAAATGAAAACCAAGAACTAGCCTTGGTAGGAATTAAACCTAGGCATCCTAGGGGGAGTGGCACGAGTTTGTCACTAGGCCAAGCATATACTTCTGATATGTAATACTAATTATAATATGGATATATATCCTATACACCGGTGGTGGAAACTAAAAGTTTCCACAAGTGCCTTAGTTTTAGGGTATAGGGAGTTAGTTTAGGGTATAGGGTTTAGGGGTTTAGGTGTAGGGACGGAAAGTTTCCACAAGCGCCTTAGTTTAGGGTATAGGGTTTATGGGTTTAAGTGTAGTGGTTTAGAATTTAGAGATAGTTGTTTCAGTTTAAAGTTTAGGGTTATAATTTAGGCTTTATAGGTTAGGGTTTAGTTTTTAGAGTAATATGGTAAGGATTTAGGTTTTAACTTATAAACCTTAAATTATAATCCTAAACCTTAAATTGAAACAACTATCCTTAAATTCTAACCCCTACACCTAAACCACTAAACCATATACCTGAAAATAACTCCATATACCCTAAAACTAAGGCGCTTGTGGAAACTTTCAGTTTCCACCGCCTGTGTATAGAATATTTATTCTAATAATATATTTGTTATCCAATTGGAGAAAGAAAAAAAAGCTAAATAACTAGCCCTTGTAGGATTTGAACCCATGAAACCTTAGAGGTGTGGCATGGGTTTGCCACTAAGCCAAATAAGTAATTTGGATGTAAATTACAAACTACAATGTATACGTTACTCGATTGTAATGGCTATAAAAAAGAAGTAAATGTGATTTTAGGAAACTCGAACATGATACACTTATGATACATACAAACATATAACCCAATTAAATATTTTTTTATTTTTTTATTTTTAATATAATTATATATAATAATTTAATTAATTTTTAATAAATATTAAAATTATTAATTAATTTAAAAATCAATTCAAGGAAAACTTAATTTGGAATATTAAACATATAATTATATTATAATAATTAAAATTTTAAAATTATTTTTTAATATATTATGTTTGTTTTTCTTTTAAAATTTTAAAATTTGATTATTTTAATATCATTATATATATAATATTCCAAACCAAATTACAATCTTTTGAATCTTTTGAATTTCATGAAGAGCTTGGCCATCTCTTCATTTCATCTTCTTCATCCTATTCACTTGAATCTTCTTGATGGCTTGAGGATTTAAGAGCAACATTCTTCTCTTCTTTGTCCTCTTCTTTCTTCTTCCCCTTTGACATCATCATTTCATAGGTAAGCAAAGATCTCATAATCTCGTCAAGCTTTAGCTCCTTTAAGTTTTTTGCTTCAATGATAGTCACCTTCTTGGAATACCATGAATTGGGAAGTGAATATATCAACTTCCTCACAAGCTTGTTCTATGAGATCGCCTTTGTAAATCATTTAAGCTCATTAACGATGATGAAGAATCGATCAAACATGCTTTTGATGTTTTCCTCCGGATCCATCTTGAAGTTCTCATAGTTGAAGTTGAGAAGTCCAATCTTGGTCTCCTTACCTCGTTTGTTCCTTTATATATGACTTCAGGCTTGTCCTATATTTTCTTGGGATCATCACAAATGAAGACTTTGGAATACTCTTCCAGACCAAGAGCACATTCATGGCCTTGGAGTTGAATTGCATTTGTCTCACTTCTTGATTACTCCATTCATTCCTCTCTTTGAGGCTAAGGATGTCACCTACCCTATTTCTTGCAAATCCAGGGCCATCTTCAATAATATCTCAAAGGTTATAGTTGATGGATTGTATGAAGTTCATCATTCTATTCTTCCATTAAGAATAGTCGGCACCCCTTAAAATATAGAGGTTTGGAGATGGATTGTGCCATATGAATCGGTCAATATAGAAATGTTGAGCACTTTAAGGATAGACTCTAGAATGTTAATCTGATGTGTTGGGGTCGAATCGATCCACCGAATCGTCAAGAGGAGGTGAATCAAATATTTAATAAGACTATATATGCATTTTTTTTACTTTTTAGAAAAAAACAATCAAAACATCTTAAAAACTTTAATAAGTCCACTGGTCCTATTTTTTTTCTTCTGTGAAAATTTTTAAGTAATTTTAGCTCAACAAATTACTTATTTCCATCAACATTAGATAAACCTACATACCCTAAAAATAATTTCAAATTTATTACAATGAGATTTGAGATTAACGTCATCCAATAAATGTAAGAATGAAACAAGAAGCTAAAATCATTCTCATATGATTTGAGCAGATATATTCTACATATTTTAAGGTTAGCTTTTAGGTTATATTCTCATATTCTACTTTTAATATAGTCTTTAAAATTTAAATTAATTAACTTTAATCACCCTTGGCCACAAATAATTCTTTGGATTAAGATTTTTTTAGAATATATATATATATATATATATATTCATGGGCATATCTACATTGGTACCTAGTGGGTCACGTGACTCACGATTAAAAACAAGATTGGATCGAGGGGTCTAGACGAAATAGTAGCCCCTCTGAAAATTTGAAATTCCTATATGATTTAGAACTTTTTTTAGAAAATTTCTAGGTATGTTTTATTAAAAATTTATTTCTGCCCCCCCTAAAATTTTATAAGCTCGCCTCCCTTGAATTTTATAGGTTCGCCCCTAACATAAAGTCATGCTTTCGTCCCGATTAAAAATGAAAAAAAATCATATTTACCCTTTGGGGTAGTTTTCATATTGGTCCTTCCCTTTTTTTTGTAATTCCTTTTAATATAATTTCACATAATATAATTTCTATATAGGTTATTTTGACTCTTTCAAAATTTATTTTCTTTCACTTTGATCCTTTAGTGTGTATATTTATTTTTATTTTTATTCATTATTTTATTGCATTGTGAAAAGTGTCGTTTTTTTGTCAAATAATTTAAGCCTTAATCTCAAATTAAATAAATAAATAATAAAGACATAGTTATAGAGAAGAAGGTGTTGATCCATAGGGACTAAGGAGTTTCTGATATAATGTTGTTCTGACTCTGACTGTTACAAGGTAATTTAGTGAATGGGGGGGTTTTGATCGAGAAAAGTAGAGAATAAGTGTAAAATGATTGCGAGAATACATGAAGTAAAAATAAATCAATTAAATTAATTAGCCTCAAGCTTTTTCTCCGCTTCAATTCAAAATGAACATTGAAAAAGAATTTTCACTTCGGATACATGTCGGTTACAGTCTACAAGGCCCAACCCTTGTAACTTATTTTTCTCTCTAGTAAACCGATAATCTAAAATCAATTTTTATATTCCAGTTCTCTAGTTAGACTACCCACGACTATCGTCGCTAGAATAAAATAGTTTCTTAATTTTAAAAAACCCGACTAGAACTATGTTGTCTCAATAAGAATCGAATCCGATCTCAATTTCCCTTAGGAAATCCGTCACGAAGTGTGTTCATAGGAAGTTGAAACCACGATTATCGTCGATCCTGCCTCCCAACTATAAATCTCAACAACAATCAAGTCAAGGGTAGCTTTTTGAAGTGAAAGTAAAAACATTTTAATAGAAAAGCCGATTGCCAATCTAGGTTTTCAGAAAATTAAAAATGTAAAACGAAGTTGTTAAGTGCTTTTTAATTCTCACAAGATGAATCGAAGCTTTGCATTTAGCCTTTGGCTAATCGAAGAATTTAGCTAAGCATGATTATGAAAGAAATCATACTTATCATTTTTTTAAATAAATAAAATTGTAAAAACAATAAAGTAAAGAAAAATAAACTTTGATTAAACTTCAAAAGCTAAAACAAAAACTAAGAATTGAGGATGATTTTCTAGCTTACCCCCAAGGGGTATTTATATTATTCTGAAGCCCTAAAATGATAAAAGATAAATCCTAAAAGTGTTTATATTAAATACAAAATAATCTAAAGGTTAAATTTTAAATTTGTCTGAAAAGCTATAAAAAATGCGACTGATAAGCTATCACCACTAATGATGTCATCTTTTAAAATTGCTGACATAACGTCCAGTCAGCCTTTCATGCCACTAGTCCGGCCTTGACTCCATAAAAAATAAAAACAACAGAATTTCATCATTTTTAACACAATGTCTGGAATACAATATCATGCACAGAAAATAAGAAAAAACGCCCAAATCAGCAACATAAACCGACAAACTAGGATTAATTAATAACAAAATAATAACTATTTAAATCACTCATCACATTGTATTTTTATTGTTATTATATTTTTATTTTACTATTATAAAACACCAATATTATTTTTGGTAGTTAATATACTTTTTTATTATAATAATTATAATTATTGTGTAATATATTTACCCATCTATTATTATATTTATTATGATTATTTTTGTTATTATTATTATTATTATTATTATTATTATTATTATTATTATTATTATTATTATTATTATTATTATTATCACTTTCATTATTTTTATTACCATATATATTGTTTTTTCTATTACTACTATTTTATTATTTTAGTTTTATTATTATTCACTAATTAAGTTTATTTGTAGTCATTATTATGTCTTAGTAATTTTTAATTTAAATTGTTTATAATTTTTTACTATACTTTTTATTAACTTATTCAATGTGCTCTTGAATTAAATGTGATTATATTTATTGATGGTCGATAAATCATCAAGTTCAAATTCCTGATCTGCGGCAAATTCGGCCAGATATTCCATTTGAGGGAATTATCTGGAAAAATGCTCCCATAAGGGGAACATTTGGAAAAATACCCCCCATTTGGCCCACGTCAAGCCAAATCGCGTCCTGCTAGGCGCGAGATTCAAAATCGCGTTGTACATAGAGCGACTTCAGTTTGATGTGAATTATATTATCCGATATTTATTTTTTTTAAAAATAAATTGAAGTCACGTTCTGTAGGACGCGACTTCCATGAGAATTTTCAAACGACTTGTCAGGAATTTATCGAGTACTATGCAGAAGTCGCATTTTGCAGAACGCGACTTTTGCGTAAATATGATGTTTATACAATTTTGGATAGGGTTGTTTATGATAAATTTACATGTTCTTGGAGGATATTTTTTCATGATTTTAATGTTTTACCTCATAGCAATGATGTTTCTCTTCAAAACGGTGTAAAAATCAGCATATATAAAGCATCGGAAACGATGTTTAAATCGCGTTAAAAACGCTACCTTGACATGTTTCTTTGATTGAAGAAAATGGAAACATGGGTTGGTAGGATTGTTTAGGGTTAATTTGCATGGTCTTAGGGGATAATTTTTATGATTTTAATGCTTTACCTCATAGTAGTGATGTTTCTCTTCAAAACATTGTAAAATTGGTGTATATAAAGCATCGGAAACGTTGTTTAAATCACGTTAAAAACGCTACATTGTCATGTTTCTTTGATTGAAGAAAATGGGAACATGGGTTGGTAGGGCTGTTTAGGGTTAATTTGCATGGTCTTGGGGGATAATTTTTTATGATTTTAATGTTTTACCTCATAGTAGTGATGTTTCTCTTCAAAACAGTGTAAAAATCGACGTATATAAAGCATCAAAAATAGTGTTTAAATTGCGTTAAAAACTCTACCTTTCCATGTTTCTTTGATTGAAGAAAATGGGAACATGGTTTGGTAGGGTTGATTTGCATGGGGGTTTCACGTTTTTTTTTTATTTAACTTTGACGTTGTAGTACGGGAACACATGTTTACAATGGTGCAAAAATTGACGCGTAAAAAAGGCATCCTAAAGAGTGTAGAAATTGTGTTAAAAATGCTATTTTTGTATATTCATTTGCATTATTAAAATGGAAACATGGGTCAATATTCATGTTTTAGTGTATGTTCGTGGCTTTTTTTGTTATATAACTTTCATGTGGTAGTATGAGAAAACATGTTTAAAATCGTACGAGAACACATGTTATTTAGGATTAAAACGTTAGAGTTACAAATTACAATTAGTTGATTCGAGGTCGGCTCTTAAAAGGACATTTTCTGATGTCGTGTCCAGGGTTCCTAAAACTTCTACACAACTTAGGTTGGTCGGTCAGTTCTCGAGGAACTATATCCTCGGCACAATGAATCCTAGTTGACTTCGGGAGACCTTTTTTGCGTTGCGTTGCAGGGATTCATTTGGCCGAACCTTAGGTTCATTTTGAACCACATGAGGATGACGTTCATTTCCGATCGGCGAAAACATGGATCGGTATACCTTGAAAACATTTTCAAGTTTTTACACAGGATCAACGAGTGTCATTGCGTCGAGATGAACATATGCACATGCAGTGAAGATATGAACACACGAGTACTTGAATGTGTGAGAGACTCTGCAATCACATGTTCGCTCTTGTAGATTAACAACGTAGTTGTGGTGCATAATTCCTTTAAGTGGTTGTGAAAATTCAGTAACCGTAAACTTATGTTGGTGACGTGGGAAGCATGTGGCACCCATCACGTTTGCTTGTGCACGGTATATCTAAAATTTTTGTTGGAGATCTGGATGGAACCTGTGGCCACCTGCCATCTAGTTCATAGCTTGTTTTCCGAGGATTGCAAAAAGTGTAACCCGTCAATAATATGTTGCCTTTACAACTGATGTGATAGGTAAATGACACGTTCCCTTTATAGAATAATTGATCGCCTTAGCCAAGTTCGTCGTCATGTGACCATATCGACGACCTCTACCATAACATTGCAACCATTTCTCCCTTGGGATATCAAGAAGATAGTCATATCCAAATTGATTTCTATCTCTCAACTCTTGTAACAGCTCCTAAACCTGCTCTACTCGGTGTGCGTTGCCTATTCAATAGAAGACAAAATAATTAACAAGAATTAATAATAATTGGCAATGTAATTTATAATTTTGAGAGTGAAAGGCGTACCCATGTGAAGAACCATTATACACTCATCATTGTTCTTATACCTTGATAGTAATTTGCAGCAATGTGCCGCAGACAGTACCGATGATGAATATATGGAGGTTCCCAAGACTGTCCCAAACGTTGGATTGATCCCCAAATCCCTACGCCTCAGTTTGAAATAATACTTATTCCGTCAGGTCTTGATCGTAGTACCAATCAAAAGACATGGGTTCGCAGGTTGGTAATGAAAAACGTCCACGAAGGGATATATTCCTTTTCAACAATGGCGAACGCTACCTGAATGCATTTTCTGTTGCCGTCTTGGGCAACTGCCACTAGTAAGATCTAGGTGTATCTGTCGTACAAGAATGTACCGTCGATCTGCAACATCGGCTTGCAATGGCAGAATGCTTTAACGCATTGCGAAAATGTCCAAAATAGGTGGAAAAATTCGCGCTCCACGGGTACGACACGATCCCTTTCGTATCTTGGCACTGTCTCAAGTTCAACAATAGTTCCTGGGTTGTGATTTTGCAAATAGTTGAGCCACGTTCGCAACTTGTTGTAGGATTCCTCCCACTGGCCATACAGTTGTTTGATGACACGATATCTTGCATACCACGCCTTATCGTAACATCAACAGTGCATGAATGTCTCCCCATCGATGAGAAATCAACTTTGTTTGGCTCATTGAGGATATAAGTGACATCCGGAAGAGAATCCATCAAACTGGTAAACCTTGTAACACCCTTAAAAAATAAAATAATAAATGAAATGAAGAAAAAAAAAGAGGAAGTGAGGGTTGTGGGAATCAAACCCATAACCTCAAGTGGTTTCAACCGGGTGCCTAGCCAATTAAGCTATTGAAGCTTATGGTTATAAGTCACCCCAATTAAATTTTATTAGATCCTAAAATAATATAATAATAATAAAATAATTAAAATATCTTACCTACCATATCGAACATGATTTTAATTGGGATCAATTTTCCCAAAAACTTCCAAAAACACCCCCTCGTCATTTTCCTCTTATCCCTTAAAACCCGATCACCGTCTGTCAGCCTTCACCGCCACGCCGTGCCACTCACCGTCGGTGCCCTTGAAACCGCCATTGCACGCCGATCAAAACCCCTAAGGCCACTCGCGCGTGCGTCGCGACAATCACCAGCAATTGGCCGTTGAAGATTCGCGACCTAGGGATAAACCGGTTCGCATTACCTTCGAGTTTTTCGGCCGCCGTGGGCGTCTGTTCGCCGCGCCATCACGGTCATTGGACTCCCCATCGCAGGCCAATCAAAACCCAGGACACCGTTCGACCGTTCATCGTCGTTTACCCCGTCGTCGGAGCTACGCCAACTTCCCGACGTGTTAGAATTGTTAAGGATAGATTTGGTAAGTTTGGGGTTAATTCTGACATTATTTTGATTTTAGGTGAGAAATAAAATGATGGTTGTTTGATTGTGATCTTTTTTCCGCCAGAAACTTCGTGAAACGAGCCTTTTCCAGCGAGGTTCCGGTGACCTTCGAGTTTTAAGGGTAAGAGCCGGTCCGTGTAGACCAAACCGGCTGGTCCGGTTGAACCGGCCAGCTCGGTCAAACCCGTCAACCCGACCTGTTGACCCGAGTCAACTCAGTGAGTCAACTCATCTGAGTCAACTCATCTGAGTCAACTCAGTGAGTCAACTCGTCTGAGTCAACTCGTCCGAGTCAACTTAGTGAGTCAACTCGTCCGAGTCAACTCAATGAGTCAACTCGTCAAGTCAACTCGCCCGAGTCAACCCAGTGAGTCAAGTTGCCGAGTCAGCCTTAGACCAGTGATGTTAGGGTTGACTTTGACTGTTGACGTCAGCGTTGACTTTGACCAAAAAGTCAACTTTTTCCGAAAAGTCCTGTTTTATTTTTTTGGCATCCTGAGTCTGATTTGGAAGCCCGTTTTGCGAAATTCTAACCCGAAAGCCTCCAAATTGGACGTTGAACCGGAATATGCATATGTTTCAGTTATGTCATTTAAGAGAAATTGAAGATTAAGGACTGATATTAATCTTCTAATTTAATAGGTACTTGTGGATCTCCCGATCGTGCCTACACCCAGCCCAGCTCGTCCCGATCTGTACCGCCTCATGATCCCATCGTCACTCGTACGACCCTAAAACCTAGTATTTTATTACGAATTAAGGTGTAAATTATATTGTAACCATAATCCTTGTCTATTTAGGTTCCAGTACTGTAGCGGAGCGTGATCCCGGTGCTCAATAGACCTTTTGACTGACCGATCTCATCTTTTGAGGTGTGTTCCTTCTGTGCTATATGGTTGTTGCATATTTACTGTTTTACATGCTTCATATGATTTTATAAAACATACTATGTGTACATGATTGTTAAACTTGATTTTGTGTAAAACTAGCATGTTTTCTTCTTATGAAAGAAACACGATTGTACTGTATGTTTGAATTATGCCCTAGTATTCGATATGACAAGCATGCCTATGGTTTCCGGTTATTAGTGTAGAAAAATGTTGTTGAGCATTGCTATGACTATTATTGTTGCGTACTATGTTACTGCCTGGACTAATTAGTAGAGGTACTTGGGGTATGATGTGGAGACTATCGGCTCAGCCATGATCCATCTGGTAAGACCGCCCATATTCAGATCCTAAGCTTCGTCTAGGTCCGCTCGTATTCAGATCCTAGGCATCGGTCATGTCTGCCCGTTTTCGGTTCCTAAGTTTCGACTAGGGCCGCCCGTATTCTAAGGTATATCTTTAGGATGGTACCCCGCCCAATGGGCTTGGGTTAATGCCAGTATAGGATATTGTTCTGGGGAACTGTATCATGGTGTTCGGTTGGAGGGTAGATAGGTTGCATGAAAACTTTGATGTTTTTTATGATATGTTTTGCATAACATGATTTATTATGTGTTGATGTAAATGTTTTACTTACACTATTGGAACACACTAAGCTTTCTAGCTCACGCCCCAAATTCTTGCCCCTTAAAGATATTTTGTATAGGCCACCTCATAGCCGACACTTGGAGGATCGACACATTTGGTATTCTTTTTGAATGTAATGTTTCTATCCACCGTTTGTACTTTCAGGGTGACATGTGCGTATATTTTGTTATGTATGGTATTAAACTAAAAGTATTTTGATATGTTAACTGATACTTATTTTGTAACCATCCTAAGATGGGTTTATTTAAGTAATCATGGATGCCTATATTATTTATGACGTCTATGTTGCGAATGACTTTAGAAATATTGTTTGATGTATTAAACATGTTTATTTAACTTGATGGTTTTCACTAAGTCCTACATTTATGCTGTCGAAATAAACACTTAGTTTGCCAACAGGTTTTCCATTTGAGTTTTAATTTTTTATGTGCCTTACTAGACTTGTTCTTTCCGCATAGGCCGGTCTAGGGGATTACATTCAGTTGGCATCATAGCTTTTGGTTTTAAAAACCTCAGACTGTGGATAAGTCCTTTTAAAATATTGTTTTCGAATGTTTTACAAGTATTGTAAAAAGAGGCCATGTCACCCAACTTTATATGTTTAATTGTGTTCGATTCTCCACTATTATAAACTGATATTAGGTTTTATCCTTTCTAGAGATTCTCCGAGATGAGCACCGGAAGGGGGCGTCGACCCGCTCATAAGCGTGGTCGACCCGTTAGATTTGCAGACCTGATAGACTATCTGGTGGTTGATCCACCTGCCTTTGGAGTTGCTACAGCCGCAGTTGACCCTCCGACATCTGTAGAGCCTCCTACCCCTAGTGGTCCTTCAGCTGCTGCTGCTGCTTCGGCTACTCTGACATCTGTCCCGACTGCTCCTACAGCTACTCCCACTGTTCCATTGCCTACTCCTAGTATCGACATGACTACTCCGGTCAGAGGAGCTACTGTTTCTGGGCCCGAGCCTATGACTGGAGTTACGGATGGGTCCTTGAGTACACAATTTCTCCAGTTGATTCAGGGAGTAGTCAGAGCGTCTGGAGTCACCCCTGAAGTTCCTATCTCCCAGACCCTGATTGCCAACGGGATCAAGACCTTCTCGGGATCTCTTAGTTGACCACCGACCGAGGTTGAGGAGTGGTTATACGATATCGAGAGACGTATGGGTGAGTTGGGTTTTGAGCCATCCAGGAAGTATTTGGGTGTTGTATCTATGTTGAATGGGAATGCCCGCACCTGGTGGGAGTTCATTATGAGTAGTGTTTCTTCTGATCGACTGACATGGGATTTCTTTAAGGAGCGCTTTAGGAACCATTTTCTGGGCGAGCGGTTCTTGAGAGAGAGATGTCAGGCTTTTAAAGACTTGGTGCAAGGTATCATGACAATGGCTGAGTATGAGATACAGTTTCTAGAGTTGTCGAAATATGGTATTGGCATGTTTTCTACTAAGAAAGACAAACGTGACAAGTTCCTGGAGGGCCTTCGTATTGGGATACGTGATCGAGTGGCTACCCACCATGATCAGGTGTTTGAAGATTTAGTAGACCGAGCTAAGACTGCAGAACAGATGGAGATTTTGACAGCTAGTCAGAGTAATAGAGATGGTGATCGAGATAGAGGCAAGGATCAAGGGCGAGATGGATCTTGGAGATCTTCTAGACATGGAGAGTCTCACGTACGCTCTGATAAGAGGGCTCGTGCCATGTATCAGGGAGGTGGTTTGAGTTATAGGCCCACAGTACAGCAGGGCCCATCGGTTAGTTGAGGTGATTCATCAGGGTCCACTCTCTTACCTGTATGTGAGTATTGTGGTAAGCTTCATCGAGGGGAGTGCAAAAAGATGTCGGGTGCTTGCTTCAGATGTTGATTCACTGACCCTTTAAGAAAGATTGTCAACACCCACCTTCTGTAGACCGATCGTCGTTTCAGACCCCTACTCGATCCCAAACTCCAGCCCGTTCACAGACATCTATTCAGATACCGGGTTTAGGGTGTTATCAGGGTAGAGCTCTTTGGTCTTCTGCCAGATCTGATAGTAGAGGCCGATCACATCAGAGTGGGGGACCGGTCATGATTGAGGCCAGACAGCCTGCACTTGTTTATGCTACTAGACGTCGTGACGACAGAGATGAGCCAGACGTCATTGCAGGTACATTCACTATATTTTCTGTTCCATACTTTGCATTGCTTGACAATGGTTCTACCCACTCCTATGTATCGAGATCTGTGTCTCGAGACCTTCAAATTCCAGTTAAGAGCACCGAGAGTGCAATTACTGTTATGAGTCCAGTGGGTCAGTCAGTTGTTGTGGATAGGGTCTTCAGGCGATGTCCCCTCGAGGTGCAACGAGAAATCTTTCTAGCTAACCTTATAAAACTACCATTAGAAGAGTTTTACCTGATTCTTGGCATGGATTGGTTGACTGAACACCGGGTTAACCTAGATTGTGAGTCCAAGAGAGCAGTTTTGAAGACTTCTGATGATCATACAATAGTTCTTATTGGTGAGCGCCGAAGGTATCTGTCTAATGTGATATCTGCTTTGGCTGCCGACAGGATGATCCAGAAGGGATACCAGACTTTCATCGCCTGTTTTATGAATACCAAGGTTTCTTTGTCAAAGATTGAGGAGATTCGCACTGTTAGCGAGTTCTCTGGTGTCTTTCCCAAGGAATTACCTGGATTACCTCCGGATAGAGATGCCGAGTTTGAGATTGAGACCTATCCGGGCTCAGCACCAGTCTCTATGAACCCTTACTGTATGGCTTCTAAGGAGCTTAAGGAGCTGAAGATTTAGTTGCAAGAGCTCCTCGATCGGGGCTTTATCCGACCCAGCTCTTCGCCCTGGGGAGCTCATGTTCTCTTCGTGAAGAAGAAAGATGGGTCTCTTAGGCTGTGTATTGATTACCGCAAGCTGAACAAGCTGACAGTCAAGAATAAGTATCCTCTGCCCATGATTGATGACTTGTTCGATCAGTTTTGGGGAGCCACAGTTTTCTCGAAGATTGATCTTCGTTCTGGGTACTATCAGCTAAAGATAAAGGGGTCTGATGTAGCAAAGAGGGCCATTCGCACCAGATATGGGCACTACGAGTTTTTAGTGATGTCGTTTGGTCTGACTAATTCTCCTGTCGCTTTTATGGATCTTATGAACCGTGTGTTTGGACCCTATTTGGATCAGTTCGTAGTGGTGTTCATTGATGACATCCTAGTCTACTCCCGGACTGAAGCAGAACATGTTGAGCATTTGAGGATTGTTCTGCAGACTCTTAGAGAGCACAAATTGTATGCCAAGTTGAGCAAGTGTGAATTTTGGCTCAACGAGGTGAAATTTCTGGAGCATGTGGTATCGTCTCGGGGTATTCAGGTTGATTCGAGCAAGATAAAGGCCATTGTGAGTTGGAAGCAATCCAATAATGTTTTCGAGATCTGTAGTTTCTTGGGTTTAGCTGGGTATTACAGGAGTTTCATCGACGGCTTTTCTATTATTGTCGCTCCCTTGACGAAGCTGTTGAGGAAGGATGTTCCATTCATCTGGACAAATGCTCAGTAGGATAGTTTTGAGAAGTTGAAGACAACTCTAACGCAAACTCCAGTTTTGACGTAGCCCGAGTCTGGGAAGGATTTTGCAGTTTATAGTGATGCATCGCGTTTCGGTCTTGGTTGTGTTCTGATGTAGGATGGCAAGGTAATAGCTTATGCGTCTCGTCAGTTGAGGCCACATGAGTGTAATTATCCTACCCATGATCTAGAGCTGGCCGCTGTGGTCTTTGCCGTGAAGATTTGGAGACACTATCTCTACGGAGAGAATTGTTATATCTACATGGATCACAAGAGCCTGAAGTACATTCTTACACAGAGAGAGCTTAATCTTAGACAACGTCGTTGGATTGAGCTTCTTAAGGACTATGACTGTGTGATTGAGTACCACCCGAGGAAGGCTAATGTTGTTGCTGATGCTTTAAGTCGTAAGGCTATATCAGACTTGAGATCCTTGTTTTCCGGGTTGAGTATATACAGTGATGGCAGTTTACTAGCCGAGCTGCAGGTTAAATCGACATTGGCCGAGGAAATTAGGGCCAAACAGCTTCTAGATAGTTCCTTACTCCATGTCATACAGCATGTTGAGCAGGGATCTACTTCTATCTATGCCTTTGATCAAGATAGAGTCTTGTGCTTCAAGGGTCGTTATTGTGTACCAGATGATGCCGAGTTGAAGCGGGCTATTCTTAGTGAGGATCATAACAGCCCTTATGCTATGCATCCCGGTAGGGACAAGATGTATCAAAACCTGAGGCAAAGATATCGTTGGAAAGGTATGAAGAAGGACATTTCAGATTATGTATCTTGGTGTTTGTCTTGCCAGCAGGTTAAGGCAGAGCACCATCATCTTTCTGGTTTATTGCAGCCCATTAAGATCCCCGAGTGGAAATGGGAACGTGTCACGGTGGATTTCATTATAAGGCTTCCTCTAACACATTCTAAAATGGATTCTATCTGGGTGATTGTTGACCGACTCACCAAGTCAGCTCATTTTATTCTAGTTCGAGTCACCTACTCTTTGGAGAAGCTGGTTAAACTGTACATCTCTGAGATCGTCAGACTACATGAGGTGCCTTTATCTATCATCTCTGATCGGGATCTGAGGTTTACTTCTCGATTCTGGTTGGCCTTGCATAGTGCTTTAGGTACCCGTCTGACTTTCAGTACATCCTTCCATCTGCAGACAGATGGACAATCGGAGAGGGTGATTCAGATTCTTGAGGACATGTTACGGGGACGTGTGATTGATTTTCGTGGTAGTTGGGAGGATTTCTTGCCTTGGCTGAGTTTGCATACAACAATAACTATCAGGCTAGTATCCGCATGGCACCGTATCATGCTCTGTATGGCCGTAAGTGTCGTACTCCCATCTGTTGGATAGAGCTATATGAGAAGAAGACTTTGGGCCCAGAGTTGGTTCAAACGACTGAGGAGACTGTCAAATTGATCTGCAGCCGCCTGAAAGAGGCTTTTGATAGACAGAAGTCCTATGCTGATCAGAAAAGGAAAGACATTGAGTTCGAGGTTGGTGATCAGGATTTTCTGAATATGTCTCCATGGAAGAAAGTTTTAAGATTTGGGCGCAAAGGCAAATTGAGCCCAAGATTTATCGAACCGTATCATATTCAGAAGAGAGTCGGGCATGTTGCTTATCAGCTTGAGTTACCTCCTCAGCTTAGCCGTATTCATGATGTATTTCATGTTTCTATGTTGAGGCAGTACCACCTAGATCCGAGCCATGTTATTCAGGTACAAGATGTGGAGTTGAGACCAGATTTGTCTTATGAGGAGGAACCTATTCAGATCTTGGATCAAGACGAGAGAGTTCTAAGGAACCGACGTATTCCTATGGTAAAAGTACAGTGGAGTAATCGTGGTCCTGAAGAAGCTACATGGGAGACTCTTGAGTCAATGGAAGAACAATTCCCACATATGTTCAACACAGGTAAATCTCGAGGCCGGAATTTCTTTTTAGGGGGAGTTGTAACACCCTTAAAAAATAAAATAATAAATGAAATGAAAAAAAAAGAGAGGAAGTGAGGGTTGTGAGAATTGAACCTAAAACCTCAAGTGGTTTCAGCCGGGTGCCCAGTCAATTGAGCTATTGAAGCTCTTGGTTATAAGTCACCCCAATTAAATTTTATTAGATCCTAAAATAATAATATAATAATAAAATAATTAAAATATCCTACCTATCATATCGAACATGATTTTAATTGGGATCAATTTTCCCAAAAACTTCCAGAAACACCCCTCGTCATTTTCCTCTTATCCTTCAAAACCCGATCACCGTCCGTCAGCCTTCACCGCCGCGCTGTGCCGCTCACCGCCAGTGCCCTTGAAACCGCCGTTGCACGCCGACAAAAACCCTAAGCCCACTCGCGCGTTCGTCGCGACAATCACCAGCAATTGGCCATTGAAGATTCGTGACCTAGGGCTAAACCGGTCCGCATTTCCTTCTAGTTTTTCGGCCGCCGTGGGCGTTTGTTCGCCGCGCCACCACCGCCGTTGGACTACCCATCGCAGGCCGATCAAAACCTAGGACACTGTTCGACCGTTCATCTTCGTTTGCCCTGTCATCGGAGCTACGCCAACTTCCTAACGTGTTCGAACTATTAAGGATAGATCCAATGAGTTTTTGGTTAGTTCCTGCATTATTTTAATTTTAGGTGAGAAATAAATGATGGTTGTTAATTGTGATCTTTTTTCTGGAAGAAATGTCGTCAAACGGGCCTTTTCCGGCAACCTTCAAGTTCTAAGGGTAAGAGTCGGTCCGTGTAGACCAAACCGGTCTGAACCGGCTGGTCTGGTTGAACCGGCCAGCTCTTTCAAACCCGTCAACCCGACTCATTGACCTGAACTGACCCGTTGACCCGACCCGTTGACCCAACTCATTGACCAACCCGACCCGTTGACCAACCCGACCCATTGACCCGAGTCAACTCAGCGAGTCAACTCGTTTGAGTCCACATAGTGAGCCAACTTGTCGTGTCAACTCAGTGAATCAACTCGCCCAAGTCAACCCAGTGAGTCAACTTGGCGAGTCAACCTTGGACCAGTGACGTCAACGTTGACTTTGACCGCTGACGTCATCGTTGATTTTGACAAAAAAGTCAACTTTTTCTAAAAAGTCTTATTTTATGTTTTTTGACGTCCTGAGTTCGATTTTGAAACCTGTTTCATGAAATTCTAACCCAAAAGCCTCCAAATTGGGTGTTGAACCTGAACATTCATATATTTAAGTTATGTCATTTAAGAGAAATTGAAGATTAAGGACTGATATTAATCTTTTGATTTAATAGGTATTCGTGGATCTCCCGATTGTACCTACACCCAGCCCAGCTCGTCTCGATCTGTACCACCTCGTGATCCTATCGTCACTCGTACGACCCTAAAACCTAGTATTTTATTACGAATTAAGGTGTAAATTTGATTGTAACCATAATCCTTGTCTATTTAGGTTCCATTACTGTAGCGAAGCGCGATCCAGGTGCTCGATAGACCTTTTGACTGACCGATCTCATCTTTTGAGGTGTGTTCCTTGTGTGCTATATGGCTGTTGCATATTTACTGTTTTACATGCTTCATATGATTTAATAAAACAGACTATGTGTACATGATTGTTAAACTTGATTTTGTGTAAAAGTAGCATGTTTTCTTCTTATGAAAGAAACGCGATTGTACTGTATGATTGAATTATGCCCTAGTATTTGATACGACAAGAATTCCTATGGTTTCTGGTTATCAGTGTAGAAAAATGTTGTTGAGCATTGATATGACTATTATTTTTGCGTACTCTGTTACTGCCCGGACTAATTAGTAGAGGTACTTGGGGTATGATGTGGAGACTATTGGCTCATCCCTGATCCAGCTGGTAAGACTGCCCGTATTCGGATACTATGCTTTGGCTAGGTCCGCCCGTATTCGAATCCTAGGCCTCGGCCAGGTCCACCCGTTTTCGGTTCCTAAGTTTCGACTATGGCCTCCCGTATTCTAAGGTATATCTTTAGGATTAATCCGCCCAATAGGCTTGGGATAAAGCAAGTATATGATATTGTTCTGGGGAACTGTATCATGGTGTTCGATTAGAGGGTAGATAGGTTGCATGAAAACTTTGATGTTTTTATGACATGTTTTGCATAACATGATTTATTATGTGTTGATGTAAATGTTTTACTTGCACTTTTGGAACACACTGAGCTTTCTAGCTCACGCCCCAAATTATTTCCCCTTTCAGATATTTTGGATAGACCACCTCGTAGCCGACACTTGGAGGATCGACACATTTGGTATTTTTTTAATGTAATGTTTCTATCCATCATTTGTACTTTCAGGGTGACATGTGCCTATATTTTGTTATGTATGGTATTAAACTAAAAGTATTTTGATATTCTAACTGATACTTATTTTGTAACCATCCTATGATGGGTTTATTTACGTAATCATGGTTGCATATATTATTTATGATGTCTATGTTGCGAATGACTTTAGAAATATTGTTTGATGTATTAAACATGTTTATTTAACTTGATGGTTTTCACTAAGTCCTGTCGTTATGCCGTCGAAATAAACACTTAGTTTGCCAACAGGTTTTCCACTTGAGTTTTAAATTTTGATGTGCCTTACTAGACTCTGTCTTTCCGCATAGGCCGGTCTAGGGGTTACAAAACTCTTCATGGTAGGACGGTCTCATAGATGATGATGGCCCTACACACGAGATATAAGTTGAGTGTCGCTCGTATGAGAAATCATCTACGTTTCTCTAACTAGGGATATAAGTTGAGTGGCGTCTTTATGAGAAATCATTATGTTTGTGTCAGTGGGGATATATGTTGAGTGACGTCCGGAAGAGAAGTGATTGAATGGGGTAAACTCTTCATGGTGGGGCGACCTAGTAGATGATGACAGCCCTACACCAGGACTCTATGGATTGTATGTTGAGTGCTGGGTTGGCGGCATATTCAGGTTAATGTCAAATGTGGCTACAGAAGAATGCCTTGGCCTCGAGCCAGAAGAAGAGGAAGCTTGGTCATTGCTTGCACTTAGTAAGTTGAAGTCTTGTCGTAAACTCGATTTGGACTATTAGCATTTGGGTCGAACTCAAGATTTGCATGCATCCAATTTGGAACAATAGTTTGGAATCCGTCGTTTCCTTCTGAAAATATAACAAAAAGCTCTAGAGGCCATCCCATTGAATATTGTGTATGGGTGTCGATCATCATGTGTACATCTTCGTCGTATTTGACATCGAATATTGTGAGGTAAAGGGGATCTATCGACGAAGGTAGTCGATACCTCACTGGTTGTAACTCCCTCCCAGAAGCATGTGGAATCTTTCTCTTTAGCGCTCGCTTCAGCCCTTCATACGTTACCCCATTCAGAATTTGTAGCTTAACATTGTTAGGGGACTGGAATATGACACCTATTTCGGCATCTAGGATCATCTCACCATCGTAGTGAACTAGAGCATCAACTTTTTGTGGCATTGTTGAAAAAACGAAAGAATGTTTCTTCTTCGCAGACGAAATGCTTTGAACGTTTGGCAGAAACAAGTTTGTTGCCTGTAAAAAAAATTCCTCCTATTTAAGAAAATGGGAGGTGACGTGACGTGTGAGTAGAGACAAAGTGTAACTCGCATCGTATAAAATGTGAATTGTGCCAGCTTTGCAGATTCCTGACGTGTTAGGAGAAATCACGTCGTATAAAACGCGAGTTGTGCCGGCTTTGCAATATACGTATTGTATAAGGGAAAATCGTGTTTTCCAACTTTTTGATACCTATGCTAACTCGCGTTTTATACAACCCGGCTTTGTTGTATACGAAATGAAAGGTGACGTGACGTTTGAGCAGAGACAAAGCGTAACTCGCGTCGTATAAAACACGAGTTGTGCCAGCTTTGCAGTATACGTACCGTGTTAGGGAAAATTGTGTTTTATAGAACGCGACTTCTTCAGTGTATATATACACCATGAAGGTTGGAATTTAATTTGTAAGGACTTCGATCGATATAATATGTCAAGACGAGGAACTATTATAGCTTTGGTATACTATAATGGTCTGATAATCGATTATGCGTCTCGTGGCGTCATTTTTCAGTCCTCAAGTACTATATTGTTTCTATTGCCATACAACTTATCGTATAAGAAGTTGATAATGAAGTGAAGAAACATGTTCCACATAATCCTGGCCAAAAGATAGAATCATTGAAGTACAGGATGCCGACTTCGTTAGAACCATTAACGTACTCATTATTCCACATTATGGACGACACTGATGTGGAAATGATGGTGGAATCTCACCATCAGTTTTTTTCAGGGTGGGCTCTTGAGCTTGAGCTTTATGTAATGTTTTCTGATGATAGTGATGTTATCGGAGTTAGAAATAATATGAAAATTTTATTTATATTATTAACGTTCCATGAAGTTTCGTTAAAACGCGTCAATTTTAGCATCATATACACGACTTTAACAAATTATTTCGACATTGTTCTACCCTTTTGTTGGGTACCTTACATGGCAGGTAAAATCTCGGCCTGCGGAACACGACTTCTTTGAATAATGTCTTAAATCGCGTCTTGTAAAATGTGGTTTCTCTCTCCACAGGGAAAATCGTGTCCTATAGAATGCGACTTTGACAAATTATTTTGACATTGCTCAACCTTATATATGTTATGCTGAAGTTACAAAATTTTTACACTACTCAAACAATTTCTACATACATTTCGTTGTTAAACCACTTATACAAATAAAAATTATGGTGCGTTTTTCTGCAATTGTTTTCTTTCGTGGAACCTACTTCTACACTTCTTTCAATGAGAAAATCACAAGAGATGAATTGTTTGAGTTGATTTCAACAAGAGTTAAGGAGTCTTTAAGCTCCAAAATTTATGTGTTGCGTGCCAAAGTTCCAGTGAATAAGCTCGGCCTAGAAGAACACTACATGCTAACACTATTCAGTTATAAAGATATGCGCAAGATGTTTCGGGCATACAAACGTGCCGAGGGTATGAACATCGAACTTAGTGTATATGAAGGCTCCAGTTCATCAACAAGATTTAAGCTTGAAGACGAGGACGCACTATTTACACAAAATTATAGGAGACGGTGGGAGAAAGAACAGAAAATTGAGGAACTAAACTTAACTTCTTACATAAGTACCGACTACGAGGGCAGCGAAAATGATTCGTTCGCGTAGATTTAAGTATGCTTAGTAATTTAATGCTTGGGTCCTTCCTGTGTTTGTGAGTGTATTAGTGTGCTAATGTTTGATTTTGGGTTGCTCAAAATAGAGGATTTGGATTCGGGCTTTGTGGACGAAAATCTGGGTAGTTCGGAGGCTTGATTCGACATCTCGGACATCAGTTGTGTGTTGGCTGGTGAGTGGATCGATTTTAAAATCCTTAACGTGGTTAAAAAAGTGTTTTGGGAGTTTGGATTGAGCTTGAAAGGACAATCTAAGCTCGAGAGTAAGTTTTAAAGGTTTATACAATTAAATTGTGTTTTACGATTCTTGAATGCAAGTTTGAACATGCTATATTGTTATGTGTTGAATTGCATTGTTATGCATGTTGAGATGTGAGACTTGTGTTTACACTTGCATTGTGAGCACATGCATTGCATAGAAGTTTAGACTTGGTAAGTGGTTCAAGCATCGGTAATGCTTGTTGTTGTAATTGAGTATATTGACATGTGTCGAGTTGGTACCGGATATAATTGATCGATCAATGGATTAGAGTGCACTCGAGGTAAAATTCGCGCGTGGCCTTAGTGATGCTAGATTCCACTAAGGAGGGGTACATTGATGTGAGATTCCACCAGAAGTTATGTTATTACTAGACGGGTGAGTACGGTGATGTGAGATTCCACCGGAAGTGTCTAGTGGGTTTGAGAAACTATCTGCATATCCGAGTAAAAACGTTGAATGTCAATATACCCTTGAATTCTTTAATTCTCATGTTAAGCATGTTATTGATTTTATATTTTATGCTTATGTGTATGCATTGTGGTTTACTTTGCTTGTGTTACGCGAATGAGCATATGGTAAGCCTATGGCTTGTGGTTGCATTCGGTAAATGCATGTGAAGGTCAAAGCATGACATTGTGTGTTCAAGCATGTGGAAATGATTTGGAAACAGTTTTGGTTTTCAAGCAAACTATATTTTAAAATTGTATTGTTGTAACTACCGTTTTGAGCACCACTCACTAAGATTAAACGATAACGCTCTCCTTTCCAACAATGCAGGTCTTTAGACCTTCGGAGCAGCTCGGGGAACAAGGGAGACTCCAAGGGAGTTTGGTTTGCTCAAGTATGGTCTAGACTTCAATAATTAGTATTTAAGCAATGGGATATGGCTTTTATGTTTGAGATGTTGTTGGCATGTTCTTTTGCTTAGATTGTTTAGTTGTTTTGGACTTGTAATGCATTTTACCATGTTGATGTATGCTTTTGTTTGGCTTTTGGCTATGTTGGTGAATGCTATGTATGCATGTTTTCTATTAAAATCATATCTTATTGGATGTTGCTTAATTGAGTGTTTAAAATGCCTTTATGTTTATCCATTGTTGCTTTGAGATATATGCTTGATTGTATATTGCTTGAATGGTCGTTTTATGCCTCTAATGTCGAGTCCTTGTGTTTTTAGCATCCAAAACAAGTTTTGCAATGCAGGGCATGTCGATACGCTCAAGGGCTGTATCAATACGGTCATTTGTGTTGGACCTTGTTTTAGGCAAGGTGTACTGGTACGCAGGGGTGTATCGATACGCCAAATGGTATCGGTAAGCTCTCTGGAAATCTGAGAAATTGACGAGATTTTGGCGTATCGGTACGAGTCCTGAGGGTATCGGTACGGTCTTCATAGTTTGACCATGGGAAAGTTGATCGTTGAGAGCGTATTGATACGACCTTCTAGCATATCGATACGGTCTCCCTAGGTTGACTTTAGAGTGTTGACCAAGTCCAGGCGTATCGGTACAATCCTCTAGCGTACCGATACGACATGTTGTAAAAGCTAAAAAGGGTCTGTTATTTACATGTCTTGTGTGCTTTGTATTCATATGTGTTTTTCGCTGCGTGTCCTCTCACATAGGATATAATTAAACATCTAGACAAGATAACTTAAAAGAAATTTTCTAGGGATGCTAATCGGAGTGGAGCCTTAACGGGTTTCACTTCGGTTTTCCCCGTGTAACCCATTCGATACAGTCTGGCGGCTAGGCCGTGTCGAGGGGTTACAATGTTTCTCCTTGTTCCATGGCTGCTTGAAGCTTGCTTTTAAACTCTTTAATGAGTTTGTGGCCATTACAAGCCATTGGGGTTGGTTTGGAGCCATTGGGGACTTAATTTCTAACACTAAATGCACTCCTTGGCATGTCGGTATTGGTACCTGCCTTAATAGCCGTTACAACATTTCAGCATGGGGTACCAATACACAATACATGGGTATCGGAAAGGGTAAGCCAGTATCGTTACGAAGATTGGCTACTCGAAATTTTAGAAAACTTGGGGAATAAAAGGGTGTATCGGTACATGGGCAATGTAACACACCAAAAATTTTCCCTAATCTAAAACCATAATAATTAGGAATTTTAATTTGAAAACCTAATTAAATTTCAATGATTAAATTAAGAATTTTTAGAATTTCGGTGATCAAATTTCAAAGGTAAGAAAGTTTTGGTGTCGTTTCGTAAACCTTAGGTAATTCGATGGTGCGCCTTGTAATTTATCCATTTTCTATATGATTTAAAATTACATTTTCAACCTTGAACAAACTTTTCGGTTTCCTTTTCTTTTTCAGCAGCTTTGTTTTCCTTCTCTCGTGTGATAACCAAACCCCAAACCCTTATTTTCTAATCAAGCTCTGGTGACGCCCCTACCGTCGGCCGTTCATCGATCCATAACCACCATTCAACTCCCTTTTCAATTCTAATCAAAACCCACCCCTTCGTCGCCCTCATGTCATTTCCTTTGTTTCAAAACCAGTATAAGACCCTTTGAATTCCGCCTCACATCGTTGTTCTTCTCTGTTTCCGTCCGATTTTGGCGTGTGGGTAAGCCGATGTGGCATTGTCTTGTGTTATCGTGTTGATTGCGTGCGTGTTGTGGTCGGAAATGACCGTTTATGGACATCGGGGGTTAACGCCGGTGGCCGGCACCTTCTAAGGGAACCCTTAAGGTTTCGATATGAAATGGGGGTGATGGGAGAGTCGAGTCTCGAGTTTGGGTTTGGTGTGTGGGTGGGTTTGGGTAAACCTAAACCGGTGAGTGGGCTGTGTGTGAGTCGGTTGTGTGTGCAAGTAGGTTTATGGTGTGAGTTGGGTTTAACCCAATCTGAAAATGGGCTGAGTGAGAGAGATCAATGAACTGGACCGAACCGGTTCGGTATGTATGAACCGAGCCGGCCCAGAGAATAGATCCGAACTGGACCTTCTCGAGAATCGAACCGACTGACGTGTGTGATGACGTCAGCCGCTAATGTCAGCGGTGATGCAAGGGTTGACTTTTATACTGACGTCAGCATTGACCGTTGAATTTTTCAGTCAAAGTCAACTCTAGGTTTTTCGACATCCTGATTCCAAATCCGCTGTCCGTTTTTCCAAATTCGAACCTAAAAGACCGTTTTGACCTATTTTATTCAATTATGCTTAGTATTTTGAGAATTTTTTAATATCAGAAATTAATTCAAGTTATTCTTGTATTCATGCGATATTGACTCAGATACTGAGATCCTTCCTCCTTCTCCACCTAGACGACCTCCTGTTGCTCAATCTTCGGGATCTGCTCGTGAGTTTAGTAGTTATTGTTCGATATTATTATAAGTGATATGGCATAGTAGTAGTGTATCTGATGTATTTATTATCGTAGGTGTTGTCTCTGTCCGATCTAGTGCTAGAGCTGAGCGTGGGAGACATCATCATCGACGTTGAGTGTTTAGCTGTCTGAGATGCGTTCTCTACTATGTTATCTATTTTATAGTGCTATGCATGTATATATGTTTGATGTACTGAATTGTGATTATGACATGATATGATATTGTATGGTTATGATATATTATGTTGATATGATGTGTTTGACTTATTCAACATGTTGGTATGCCATGCAACATGTATCAGATTCGGATTGCTTAATATCAGACTATATGACCGTGCATTTCCGTTAATAAATAAGAATGCATTTTGAATCAGAAAATCGGATAATATGTCATTTCATCGGGTTGGGACTTTGTACGGGGAAGTTTTGCAATTTCTTCCCTCGGGATGAAAACCTGCTTCGGATCAGCTGTTCAACCTTTCGGGCTGAGTTCCACTTTGGATATGACGATGTAAAGAGTGGTTCTGGGGAACCTACTCTTCGGACGGTGATGTAGTTGGGTGCATATCATGTTGACTCACACATACATTCATACATATCTATTTATTGAAATGACTGTTTGGCTCTATTTGACTTTGTATGACTCTTTTAGATTTTGTGTGCACTGTAGAGACACACTGAGCGTTATCACTGACTCCCTCTTAGTTTCTATTTCAGATACTCAGACCTAGGCTACGGTACTTGGAGGACCTCGTTTATCAGTCATATTTTCTATTATCAGTATAGTTTCTATTCTGTGTGCATTGTAGAGAAGCACTGAGTGTTATCGCTTATGTTTTATTATTTTTAAGGATATTATTATATAATTACGTATATTGTGATATTATTATTTATTTCGAATGTGATGATTTCAAATATGATTACTTTACTTGAGGGAAAAGTTTCAAACCTAACTTCCTATATTCGACCCAATTCTTTTGGGCCAAGTTTATGAGGTTACATTTAGTGGTATGAGAGTCAGGTTCAACCCTCAGCCTGGGTGGCTCAAATCAATATTTAAACCGAACATGAAATTTTGCATGAATTTTTAAATGTTTTCGGGTAAAACGGGAATTTTTGAAAATTGGTTATTTTAAAAGAATAATATATGTACTTTAAGTAGGAACTCCAAGTACCGACTCTAATCTTAGGATTCATTTTTTGTAGATATACTACTATGCCACCTCGGAGAAGTTCTAGAGTAGCGGCCGGTCGAAGTTGTGGCCAAGGCCGAGTAGAGGTTGAGGTCGTACCGTGGCTGCAGAGAGAGACGTTATGCTTTCTGAGGGTTCGATAAAAAATCAGGGTGGTATCCATAGTGCGAATTTGGAGGAAATGCATGTGGACTATACAGGAGCTCAGTAAACTGGAACTCATCAAACTGGTTGAGGGGACCCACATGTTCAGCATGCTCAGAGTAGTGGTCCTCATGATTCAAGGGATAGTGAGATTGTGGGTGTGGATGTTGTTACTGTACACAGAGAGTTATTGAGATATCTTCGTCAGTCAGAGGGTGTTCGGAGACCCATATCTACTGAGTTCTTATTTGCTAGAATGACTATGTTCGACAGAAAGACGGGTACAAACCCGGTTGATGCAAAGTAACCGCTGAAGAAACTTTAGAGGTTATTTGTTGAGATGGATTATCCTACCGACCGGAAGCTTAGAGTTGTTGTATCACTACTGCAGGGTGAAGCCCAAAATTGGTTGGAGGCTGAGGAGCATGTTATTCCAGCTAGTCAGGTCACTTGGGATCATTTCTGAAAGGCATTTCGTGATCGTTATGTTGGGGTTGAGTATATAGCCAAGTGCAGAGATGATTTTATGAATCTGAAATAGAATGATATGTCTGTGACGATTATGAGATTGATTTAGTATGTCCACGGGTTAGTGGCCACTGAAAAGGACAAATGTGTTTGGTTTCTAAAAGGGTTGCGTCCTAGGATTAAAGCTGGTGTTGCTCTGCATATAGACAAGGAGTATACGGAGATTACTCGATGAGCTAGGACTGTCGAGCGAAATGAGGCAGAGCTGAAACAACTTGAGTCTCATGGTTCTGGTCGAGGTAAGAGGCTAGCGTCAGTGTCAGTTCAGTCATGTCAGGGGAATCAGTCTAGGAAGAGAGCCAATGATAAGTCAAATTATCAGAGCTAGACCAGTGACTTCTATTTTTTCTACTACTAGTGTTGGGGGTCCGACTGGTACTTGTAGGGTGCCACAGTGTTCCTTTGCAAGAAGTGGCATCCAAGTGTCATCCAGGTGAGTGTAGGAGACAGACTGGGTCTTGTTTCAGATGTGGTTCATTTGAGCATCTTTTAGAAATTGTTCGATTTCACCTTTATTAGCTTATGCTCCGAGTTAGTCTCAGACATCAGTACAGACTCTCGCTAGGGAAAGAGGACAGGTCCAATCTGTTACTTCGGGTTTTGCTAGTAGAGGTAGACCGGCTCAGAGTAGAGGATCAGCAGGATCAAGGGCGAGACAACAAGGGTTACTTTACTCTACCAGGAGGCAAGAGGATCGTGATGAGTTAGATGTTATTGTCGGTACTTTCTCTATTCATTCTATCTCATATTTTGCACTACTTGATAATGTTTCGACCCATTCGTATGTTGCGAGTTCTATATCTGGGGGACTTGAAATTTCTGTTGAGGATACTATTAGTGTTGTTACCGTACATAGTCTAGTGGGTAATCCTGTTGAGGTTACTAAAGTATACATGAATTGTCCTCTAGAGATTTAAGGAGAGATCTTTCCAGCTGATTTGATGGAGTTACCCGTTGGGGAGTTTGATCTTATCCTTGGTATGGATTGATTGTCTGCTCACCGAGTTACTCTAGACTATGAAAAGAAAAGGGCAATCCTAAGAAACTTCTGATGATCGTGAGGTGATTTTGATTGGGGAGCGCAAAGGTTTTCTGTCTAATGTCATTTCGGCTCTCAAAGCTGAGAAAATGACTAGGAAGGGCTCCATTGCTTATCTTTCTTACATTCTTGATCCGGGACAGTCTGATTCCGAATTAGATAAGATACGTGTTGTGAGAGACTTCCCAGATGTTTTTTCCGGAAGAATTACCAGGGGTACCGCCAAAATGTGATGAGGTTGAGTTTGGCATCAAGGTTTATCCGGGTACATCTCCCATGTCTATGGCTCTTACCGAATAGCACTGAAAGAACTTAAAGAGTTAAAAATTCAATTGCAAGAATTGCTAGATTGGGGTTTCATTCGACCCAGTGCTTCTCCTTGGGGAGCTCCTTATTTGTTTGTTAAGAAAAAGGACGGGAAACTTCGACTTTGTATTGATTACCATAAGCTTAACAAGCTGATGATGAAAAACAAGTATCCCTTTCCTCACATTGATGATCTCTTTGATCAGTTCCGGGGAGCTATGGTTTTCTCTAAGATAGACTTGAGATCTGGTTATTACCAACTCAAGGTTAAGGATTATGATGTGTTCAAGATAGCCTTCTGGACACGATATGGTCACTATGAGTTCCTTGGGATGCCTTTCAGATTGACTAACTCCCTTTCCGCTTTTATGGATATGATGAACAAGGTGTTTCAACCCAATCTTGACCAGTTTGCTATGGTATTTATTGATGATATTCTGGTATATTCTAAATTTGAGGCTGAACATGAGGAACATCTCCAAATTGTGTTACAGACTCTGCAAGAGAAACAATTGTATGCAAAATTCAGAAAGTGTGAATTCTGGCTTTCTGATGTTATGTTTTTGGGGTATATAGTTTCTACTGAGGGTATTCAGGTTAATCTGAATAGATTTGAGGCTATTATGAGCTAGAAACAACCCAAAAATGTTCCTGCGGTTCGATGCTTCTTAGGATTAGCCGGTTATTATCGGAGATTTTTTTAGGGTTTATCTACTATTGCAGCTCTGTTGACTAAGCTTTTGAGGAATGATCTTTCCTTTGTTTGGACTGAGGCCCAACATTCTAGTTTTGAGAAGCTTAAGACCGTGTTAACTAGAGCACCAGTTTTGATTCAGCCTGAGCCTAGTAAGGCTTATACCGTTTACAGTGATGCTTCTTACACTGGATTGGGATGTGTTCTGATGCAGGATAGGAAGGTAGTGGCTTATACGTCCCGATAGTTGAAACCGTATGAGTGTAATTATCCTACCCATGATCTTGAGCTTGCTGCTGTGATCTTTGCTCTTAAAATATGGAGACACTATCTTTATGGAGAAAAATGTTATATCTATACAGACCATAATAGTATGAAATATATCCTCACCCAAAAGGATCTTAATCTGAGACAGCGTTGTTGGGTAGAACTTCTCAAGGATTATGACTACGAGATTTAGTATCATCCATGCAAGGCTAATGTTGTTGTCGACGCCTTGAGTCGTAATGCCATTTCAGATTTGAGAGCTATGTTTTCCTAGAATAGTTTGTATGATGATGGCAGTCTTTTGGCAGAACTTCAAGTTATCCCTACTCTGGTTTCTAATATTCGAGTTGAGAAGCCTAGTGATTCGTTTTTGATGCATCATAGGCAAGAGGTTGAGGATGGTACATCTCAGGATTTTTCTATCAATCGGGATGGTATTCTATGTTTCCGAGGGCGGTATTGCATTCGGAGAAATTCTGAGCTGAAACAGGTTATTCTCTGTGAGGCCCATGACAGTCCTTATTCTATGCATCCTGGTGGTGACAAGATGCATAAGAATCTTCGTGAGAGGTACTGGTGGAAAGGTCTCAAGACTGATGTCATCAGATTTGTATTGAGGTGTTTGACTTGTCAGAAAGTCAAAGTAGAGCATCAGCGTCCGTCTGGGTTACTTCAGCATATTGAGATTCCTCAGTGGAAATGGGAGCATGTGACTATGGACTTTGTTAGTGGACTTCCTTTGACTCCGTCGAAGGACTCCATCTGGGTTATTGTTGACCGTCTAACTAAGTCTCTGCACTTCATTCGAGTCTGAGTTGACTATTCTTTGAGCAAGTTGGCACGGATTTATATTTCTGAGATTGTTCGACTTCAAGGTGTACCGTTGTCTATTATTTCTAATAGATATTTAAGGTTTACTGTAAAATTCTAGGAGTCTCTTCATACTACTTTGGGTACTCGGTTAAACTTCAGTACATTTTATCATCTGCAGACTGATGGTCAGTTCAAGCGCGTGATTCAGATTCTTGAGGATATGATGAGGAGTTGTATTCTTTATTACAGAGGTATTTGAGAGGATTTCTTATCGCTTGCAGAGTTTGCCTAAAATAATAGTTAGCAGGCCAGCAATATCAAGATGGCACCATATGAGGCTCTGTATAAACATATTGTTGATCACCTATTGGCTGGACCGAGCTTAATGAACGCAGACTATTGGGACCAAACATTGTTCATGAGGCTAAGTAGACTGTCAGATTGATTTGTGATTGGCTTAAGGATGCTTTTGACAGACATAAGTCATATGTCGATCTGAGACGTTGAGATCTTGAGTTTGAAGTGGGGTGATGAGGTTTTCTTGAAAGTGTTTCCTTGGAGGAAGATACTTCGTTTTGGTCGGAAGGGCAAACTGAGTCCTTATTACATTGGCCCTTATCAGATTATTCATCAAGTCGGTCCAGTTGCCTATCAGCTTGAGTTACCACCAAAGCTATCATGCTGATCCATCTCATATTATGCCCGTGGAAGAGATTGAGATCCGTCCTGATTTGCATTTTGAGGAGAAGCTTGTTGAGATTCTTGCTCAGAACACGAAGGTTCTCAGAAGGAAGACCATTAAGATGGTCAAAGTCTTGTGGCGTGGTCTTAGTCAAGATAAGGCTACATGGGAGCCCAAGGTGTTCGTCAGAGCTCAGTATCCACATCTTTTGGCTCCAGGTAAATTTCGAGGCCGAAATTTCTTTTAACAGGGTTAGAGTTGTTACACCCCAAAAATTTTCCCTAATCTAAAACCATAATAATTTGGAATTTTAATTTGAAAATCAAATTAAATTTTAATGATTAAATTGGGAATTTCGGGATTTTAGTGATCAAATTGCAAAGGTAGCAAAGTTTTGGTGTCGTTTCGTAAACTCTAGGGAATTTGATGGCATGCCTTGTAATTTACCCATTTTCTATGTGATTTAAAATCACATTTTTAGCCTTGAACCGACTTTTCGGTTTTTTTTCTTTTTCAGCCGCTTTGTTTTCCTTCTCTCGTGCGATAACCAAACCTCAAACTCTTATTTTTTGATCAAGCTCTGGTGAAGCCCCTACCGTCATCGTTCGTCGATCCATAACCACCATTCAACTCCCCTTTCAATTTTGATCACAACCCACCCCTCTGTCGCCCTCGCGACGTTGTCCTTTGATGGAAATTAGTATAAAACCCTTAGAATTTTGCCCCACCATCATTGTTCTCCTCCGTTTTCGCCCGATTTTGACGTGCAGGTTAGCTGATGTGGCCTTGTCTTGTGTTACCGTGTTGATTGCGTGCGTGTTGTGGTCGAAATGACCGTTTGTGGACATTGGGGGTTGACATCGGCGATCGGTGTCATCTAAGGATACCCTTAGGGTTTTGATATGAAATGGGGGTGAGTGAAAAGTTGGGTCTCGAGTTTGGGTATGGTGTGTGGGTGGGTTTGGGTAAACCCAAACCGGTGAGTGGGTTGTGTGTGTGAGTGGGATGTGTGTGCGAGTGGGTTTATGGTGTGAGTTGGGTTAAACCCAATTTTAAAATGGGGGCTGAGTGTAACACCCCAAGAAAAATGAATGTTGAAAAAAAAAGAAAAAGGAATTGGTGTCTTTGGGGTTTGAACCCACGACCTTTGGGTTAATATGTAAAAGCCTTAACCATCTAAGCTAAGGTTACTATTAGTGTTAGTCTACCCCCGATTTAATGTTAACCATTTTTTGATATGTCTGAACCTATAATAATTAAAAGTCGGACAACCTATCCACCTTCTACCCCCATTAATGAAAAAAAAACCTCATCTTTGAATCTGGAAGCTTCTCTCCCAAACCTATATCGTTCACTTGCTGAAGCCGTCGATCTTAGTCACCGCCGTGACGTGGCGTGCACGACCGTCATCTCCGAGACCGCCTTATCGTTTCGACCACCACCGTACCAACCACTCGCACAGCTGACGTCCCGATCGCCGGCAATCGTGCTTCGATGGTTCGACGAACCTAGGGTTTTTCGCTTCGAAGATGAGTTTTCCGGCCGTCTCCATCGCCTTTTCGTCACACGGCTGTCAGATCTGAGCCCCCTGTGATGAGCCGAGCAAAACCCATGTCACCGGACAACGAACGGCCACCGTTCAGACCGTTGTCGGAGCCACGATAGTGATGAGCATTTTTTCGGATTTGGGTAAGTTCGGTGAGTTTTGGTTTAATTCATGGGATTTTCTGTTGAATTAGGTTGGATTTAGGGTTGTTTTTGGCATGTTGGTCTGTCCGGCGTGTTTTCCGATCGGGAAAGGCCGCGCGTGGTCTTCACGCGCCGTCCAAGGCGATTCCCGGCGGCCTTGGACGGTGGCTGCCGAGCCAGCCGGCTCAGCCCCGGTCGAGCCGTGAATCGTGCCACCCGACCCGACCCGTTAACCCGACCCGACCCGTTGACCGAGTCAACCCAGTAAGTTAACACGTCCGAGTCAACCCAGCTAGTCAACTCGCCCGATTCAACCCAGTGAGTCAACCCGGTCAACCAGTGACGTCAGCATGACGTCAGCGTTGACTTTGACTGCTGACGTCAGCGTTGACTTTGACCAAAAAGTCAACTTTTTCCGAAATGTCCTATTTTATGTTTTTCGACTTCCTGAGTCTGATTTTGAAGCCTGTTTCGTGAAATTCTAAACCGAAAGCCTCCGAATTGAACCTTGAACTTGAGTACTCGAGTCTGCTTATGTATTTTAATATTAAGTTATGAGCAATGTGATTAAGGACTGAAATTGGAATTTGTGCGATTGAAGGTATTCAAAGTTTCTTGTATTCGGGATGTTGAGGACGTCGCATTCGGGTTCGAGAGTGATCGAACGGAGTATCTTGGATGATCGATATAGTAAGTATTAAAGGTAATACACTACTACCCCTAGTATGCTTTATGAACATGTTGATATTCGGTTAACGCATGCATGCTTATGATGACGTATACTGTAAATTCTGCTTAAATTGAATCAGATTCGAGCAATAAGTATGAATATTAATAAGACCAAATTATCTGAATAAGATTTCTAATGGGCTAACAGTATCAGAAGTTCTAACAGTTAAATTCAGTTAATTCGCAACTCAATCAACAATGTGTAAGAATCGAGGCCCAGGATACGGAGTGAGAGATATTAATTATGAATTTACGAAAATGCCCTTAGAGCATAAGTATGACTAAACTACCTTTCTAATAAAGGAAATGACCTAAAATCTGCATTCGACCTGATTATGCAATTTACACTACCCAAGATGTATGTTTTAATGGAAAGACTTCGGCATCATTATGCAATACGTGTGATACAAACTTGGATAATCCCTCAAACTCTGTATAGCACATGAATGAGAATTCTCTAGAAATATTGTTGAAATCCTATGTCGGTCTTTATGACAGTAATGCGTGAATTAAATGAGAATGATCGTAATAACCAAAAAGACGGTAATGCCCTCGAGCACTAAAATGTCTGATTAATTTGAATGACGTATTACCCTCAAGTTCTGTAAGGAATGAATCGTCTGTAAAGGGCCAGAGAGTTAGGACGACTTAATCTTGTTTGAGTATGTGAATGATGGAGGTACCAAATGGTAATTTAGAAAGAAATTGTAGATTTATCTTAGTCTAAAACAACCGAAATACCCTCCTGAGTTAATCGGTAACTATGTATTTGACAAAATTCTGGATTTATTAATAAGACTTAAATAGCTAAGGTTCCCCTAAGTGTTGAGAAATACGACATGTGTATGCCCATCGCTCACTATATCGATGTAAGGTAGGAAGATTCGCATAAATTGTATGTTCTATTGCTCAAAGCTAAACCGTATAGTAAAGTATGAGGGCGACTGTTCAGACATACAATTCAGTCAGTGTTAAGTTTTGATGTACGCTAATTATCCATATCTGAACGTTGGTAAGTATTATCAAGTTGGGTTACGCCGCATTAAACAAATTCTGGAGATATAATAAATTGTTAGAGCCCCTGAGAATTATAACTTTCGTTCTTATATGATTGTGCCATAATATAAATTTTTGTCATGACAGTCAAATAACTAAAAGGCCATGATAGACTAAATAATCGGAACATCACTGAAAATATCTAATAATTTAAAAGACTTAAATTTAGAAATTCTTGAATGTCCGGTTAGAAAACTAATGATCAAATGGGATACCCGAGTTCTGCGAACCATTGCTTTCAATGTTGGTATAATTACCAGAATGTCCATGAACGTCGAAATGACCATAATGCCCCTGGTAGGCTTAAATGGCTAAATCACTCATGATATGCCTAAACTCTCAAGATCCTGATGTATCCCCTCTTGAATATCTAGGCTAAACCGTTAGTGAACCCCTTTTAATAGAGGTCACGTTTCAGAAATCCGTTCAAATCGTCAAAAGTTTAATATGCCCCTTCCGTAAATGTCAAGTATCTCCAAGATATGATCTGTCCCACCTAGTGTGTCCCATGTGTGTTATATTCTGTTGATTGAATTGTATAATAATTTAATCATGAATAATATTATGTTTGATGAACTTGATATATTATGACATTCTCTGCCTACCTGATATATGTCTGCTCAATCTGTATACTTGGTATGTGATCGTTTGATCTATGATGGTATTGTCTGACTGTTTAATGAATTTGTTAGCATGATCTGTTAGTTTGACCTATGATGGTACAATCTGTTTGCATGATGAATGCTGAAAATGTATGCTCTGTTCAATAGTATGCCCGTTTATCTGTCAAAAGCATGAATTCTTCCATTTCTGAAGTTTTGAATGAAAAATATCTGTCACATGTATTCTGTTATCCATGTCTGGAATCTGAACACTGATTACTATCTGGGGTATACTGTTGGGTTATGTTATGAAGTCTCTGTTGGTACAGCCCTGATCAAGCTGCTAAATCCTTATGGACTCAAGGTCTCCCCTTGATTGGCACCTATGCCCATCGGGCCTAGGGTAAGTCCTTATGGACTCCAGGTCTCCCCTTGAGTGGCACCTATGCCCATCGGGCCTAGGGTAAGTTCTTATGGACTCAAGGTCTCCCCTTGAGTGGCACCTATGCCCATCGGGCCTAGGGTAAGTCCTTATGGACTCAAGGTCTCCCCTTGAGTGGCACCTATGCCCACCGGGCCTAGGGTAAGTCCTTATGGACCTAAGGCATCCCCTTAGGTGGCACCTATGCCCATCAGGCCTAGGGTAAGTCCTTATGGATACAGTTCTGGGGGACTGCATATTGGTGTAAGGTTGGAGGGTAGTTACTAGTAAACCATTGCATGCACTTGAACATTTGCATTGAATTGTTATTTGTTCTCATGATATGATTGGTATGCATTTATGCCTATTTGATATGCATTTTTGGGGACACACTAGACTCTAAATTCGTTTTCATCTTCGTAATCTATCAACTTGTATAGTTCCCGGTTGTTACTCGATTGTTGAATAAAGAACAAGTACCATTAATCTCAAGTATAATATTACCCTGAAATAACGGAAAGGAAATGAGGAATGTCACTTCTTGGATCATCATGAAAATGTTATGCCTACCATATGTCTGCATGAGCTTATAGCATCTTTTGGTAGTTCTGTATTACTGAGCTTTTCCAAGCTCACGTTGTTTTTACTATCGCAGGTTAAAAGATTATAGCATGATATAATGTTTGACATCAATTTTCGGAGTTCCCTCGGCGTTGCCTCTGGAGTACGGTATTGTATAGTTAGTGGGCATGTATGTCATGTATTGTTTTATGTCAGTGTCTGTAAAGTACTTTCTGAAATTTTTGTTATGTGTTTAAATGATTTTCCTGAAATTGTATTTTGAACAGAAGTTGATTTTTCAGTTTAATAAGTGTTTTGAGAAAGAAAAATGTTTTCATGTGTATTTTCACTGTGGATCGCTCTTGTGACCCTAATGTGACTTCCTAGGATCCATTGTAACACATAGACGGGTCTAGGGGGTTACATTTAGTGGTATCAGAGCTTAGAGTTGCGTCTTTCTTGGTAGATCGGCCGATCGTCTGTCATAGGGTGTTTAGTCTGTGCATGCGTCTAGATCATAACCGTACTCCTCCGAGCCAAAACTCTGATGTCGAATCCTTTCTCCTGAAATAACCAAATCTGAGTATTCCGTCTTCCATAGCTCAGCATCTGCATACAGAAAATATCTATAACGTTCGTCTGTGTTTTGAGTTAAATGGTTGATCTAAATCTGGCTAAAGAACCTGAGATGGTTTATGCATGCGAAATCAAAGATCTGAATAAGATTAAGAATAAATGTTTTATCATATGAGCTAGCCGATATAAGATTTCATGAAAGGCTATTCGGTGATAATGATTGTGTTTGAGAATAATCTGATGAAAACCTGATAAAAGTATTACGAATTTTAAAAGAAAGGTGTCCGTGAGATTGGTCAAAGTGTATAGTCTGTGGTGATTATGTTATACACGAAAGAAATAGTTGTCTGAATATCGCGTTGAAGGTAAGTGATATTCATTAAAGACTTCAGTTATGTTTGATCAGTGTGAAGAAAGACATTTCCTTGGAAATATGGCTTGGTGTATCGTTATATATCATCATCACTGAAATTTGATGTTTTCATTCTGATTTTTGGGGTCGCTGTTGGAGTCCTGGTGTGCTTGTCCGAGCTGTAGTTGTAGTTTTTATCTGAAAATTTATGGCCAACCTAGAAGAGTAATTCGAAATCTGAAAGATATACCTTTGGGTGGTATGATTAACTTTTGTGGCAGATCTGAATGTCTCTTATTATTGACTGGGACTGTTTAATATAAAAGTTATGAGACAAGTGTTTGCTTGACATCGTACAAGGTTCTGTGAGGGTGCAATTATCGTATTCTAATAAACAAGTCTGAGATGTATGATGGGATGAATTTGGGTTTAAGGTTATTCCGAGTGACTAAGGACATTGCGAGACTGGTTTGTGACCGTCTGTGGGACACTAGGAATAAGCATATTCTAATGGACAAGTTTTAATAGGTGGATAAATGGAACTGCAGATCCTGTGTTGATCCAACTCTGGTAAATTTCGAGGACGAAATTTCTTTTAAGGGTGGGAGAATTGTAACACCACAAGAAAAATGAATGTTGAAAAAAAAAAGAAAAAGGAATTGGTGTCTTTGGGGTTTTAACCCACGACCTTTGGGTTAATATGTAAAAGCCTTAACCATCTGAGCTAAGGTTACTCTTAGTGTTAGTCTACCCCCGATTTAATGTTAACCATTGTTTGATATGTCTGAACCTATAATAATTAAAACTCGGACAACCTATCCACCTTCTACCCCCATTAATGAAAAAAAAAACCTCATCTTTGAATCTGGAAGCTTCTCTCCCAAACATGTATCGTTCACCTGCTGTTGCCGTCGATCTTAGTCACCGCCGTGACGTGGCGTGCACGACTGTCATCTCCGATACCGCCTTATCGTTCCAACCACCACCGTACCAACCACTCGCACAGCTGACGTCCCGATCGCCGGCAATCGTGCTTCGATGGTTCGACGAACCTAGGGTTTTTCGCTTCGAAGATTTGAGTTTTCCGGCCGTCTCCATCGCCTTTTCGTCACACGGCTGTCAGATCTGAGCCCCCTGTGATGAGCTGAGCAAAACCCATGTCGCTGGACAACGAACGGCCACCGTTCAGACCGTTGTCAGAGCCACGACAGTGATGAGCATTTTTTCGGATTTGGGTAAGTTCGGTGAGTTTTGGTTTAATTCATGGGATTTTCGGTTGAATTAGGTTGGATTTAGGGTTGTTTTTGGCATGTTGGTCTGTCCGGCGTGTTTTCCGATCGGGAAAGGCCACGCGTGGGCTTTACGCGCCGTCCAAGGCGATTCCCGGCGGCCTTGGACGATGGCTGCCGAGCCAGCCGGCTCAGACCCGGTCGAGCCATGAATCGTGCCACCCGACCCGTTGACCCGACCCGACCTTTGACCAAGTCAACCCAGTGAGTTAACACGTCCGAGTCAACACGCCCGATTCAACCCAGTGAGTCAACCCGGTCAACCAGTGACGTCAGCATGACGTCAGCGTTGACTTTGACTGCTGACGTCAGCGTTGACTTTGACTGCTGACGTCAGCGTTGACTTTGACCAAAAAGTCAACTTTTTCCGAAAAGTCCTATTTTATGTTTTTCGACGTCCTGAGTCCGATTTTGAAGCCCGTTTCATGAAATTCTAAACCAAAAGCCTCTGAATTGAACCTTGAACTTGAGTACTCGAGTCTGCTTATGTATTTTAATATTAAGTTATGAGCAATGTGATTAAGGTCTGAAATTGGAATTTGTGCGATTGAAGGTGTTCAAAGTTTCTTGTATTCGGGATGTTGAGGACGTCGCATTCGGGTTCGAGAGTGATCGAACGAAGTATCTTGGTTGATCGATATAGTAAGTATTAAAGGTAATACACTACTACCCCTAGTATGCTTTATGAACATGTTGATATTCGGTTAACGCATGCATGCTTATGATGACGTATACTGTAAATTCTGCTTAAATTGAATCAGATTCGAGCAATAAGTATGAATATTAATAAGACCAAATTATCTGAATAAGATTTCTAATGGGCTAACAGTATCAGAAGTTCTAACAGTTAAATTCAGTTAATTCGCAACTCAATCAACAATGTGTAAGAATCGAGGCCCAGGATACGGAGTGAGAGATATTAATTATGAATTTACGAAAATGCCCTTAGAGCATAAGTATGACTAAACTACCTTTCTAATAAAGGAAATGACCTAAAATCTGCATTCGACCTGATTATGCAATTTACACTACCCAAGATGTATGTTTTAATGGAAAGACTTCGGCATCATTATGCAATACGTATGATACAAACTTGGATAATCCCTCAAACTCTGTATAGCACATGAATGAGAATTCTCTGGAAATATTGTTGAAATCTTAAGTGGGTCCTTATGACAGTAATGCGTGAATTAAATGAGAATGATCGTAATAACCAAAAAGACGGTAATGCCCTCGAGCACTAAAATGTCTGATTAATTTGAATGACGTATTACCCTCAAGTTCTGTAAGGAATGAATCGTCTGTAAAGGGCCGGATAGTTAGGACGACTTAATCTTGTTTGAGTATGTGAATGATGGAGGTACCAAATGGTAATTCAGAAAGAAATGGTAGATTTATCTTAGTCTAAAACAACCGAAATACCCTCCTGAGTTAATCGGTAACTATGTATTTGACGAAATTCTGGATTTATTAATAAGACTTAAATAGCTAAGGTTCCCTTAAGTGTTGAGAAATACGACATGTGTATGCCCATCGCTCACCATATCGATGTAAGGTAGGAAGATTCGCATAAATTGTATGTTCTATTGCTCAAAGCTAAACCGTATAGTAAAGTATGAGGGCGACTGTTCAGACATACAATTCAGTCAGTGTTAAGTTTTGATGTACGCTAATTATCCATATCTGAACGTTGGTAAGTATTGTCAAGTTGGGTTACGCCGCATTAAACAAATTCTGGAGATATAATAAATTGTTAGAGCCCCTGAGAATTATAACTTTCGTTCTTATATGATTGTGCCATAATATAAATTTTTGTCATGACAGTCAAATAACTAAAAGGCCATGATAGACTAAATAATCGGAACATCACTGAAAATATCTGATAATTTAAAAGACTTAAATTTAGAAATTCTTGAATGTCCGGTTAGAAAACTAATGATCAAATGGGATACCTGAGTTCTGTGAACCATTGCTTTCAATGTTGGTATAATTACCTGAATGTCCATGAACGTCGAAATGACCATAATGCCCCTGGTAGGCTTAAATGGCTAAATCACTCATGATATGCCTAAACTCTCAAGATCCTGATGTATCCCCTCCAAAATATCTAGGCTAAACCGTTAGTGAACCCCTTTTAATAGGGGTCACGTTTCAGAAATCCGTTCAAATCGTCAAAAGTTTAATATGCCCCTTCCGTAAATGCCAAGTATCTCCAAGATATGATCTGTCCCACCTAGTGTGTCCCATGTGTGTTATATTCTGTTGATTGAATTGTATAATAATTTAATCATGAATAATATTATGTTTGATGAACTTGATATATTATGACATTCTTTGCCTACCTGATATATGTCTGCTCAATCTGTATACTTGGTATGTGATCGTTTGATCTGTGATGGTATTGTCTGACTGTTTAATGAATTTGTTAGCATGATATGTTAGTTTGACCTATGATGGTACAATATGTTTGCATGATAAATGCTGAAAATGTCTGTTCTGTTCAATAGTATGCCCGTTTATCTGTCAAAAGCATGAATTCTTCCGTTTCTGATGTTTTGAATGAAATATATTTGTCACATGTATTCTGTTATCCATGTCTGGAATCTGAACACTGATTACTATCTGGGGTATACTGTTGGGTTATGTTATGAAGTCTCTATTGGTACAGCCCTGATCAAGCTGGTAAATCCTTATGGACTCAAGGTCTCCCCTTGAGTGGCACCTATGCCCATCGGGCCTAGGGTAAGTCCTTATGGACTCAAGGTCTCCCCTTGAGTGGCACCTATGCCCATCGGGCCTAGGGTAAGTCCTTATTGACTCAAGGTCTCCCCTTGAGTGGCACATATGCCCATCGGGCCTAGGGTAAGTCCTTATGGACTCAAGGTTTCCCCTTGAGTGGCACCTTTTCCCATCGGGCCTAGGGTAAGTCCTTATGGACTTAAGGCATCCCCTTAGGTGGCACCTATGCCCATCGGGTCTAGGGTAAGTCCTTATGGATGCAGTTCTGGGGGACTGCATATTGGTGTAAGGTTGGAGGGTAGTTACTAGTAAACCATTGCATGCACTTGAACATTTGCATTGAATTGTTATGTGTTCTCATGATATGATTGGTATGCATTTATGCCTATTTGATATGCACTTTTGGGGACACACTAGACTCTAAATTCGTTTTCATCTTCGTAATCTATCAACTTGTATAATTCCCTGTTGTTACTCGATTGTTGAATAAAGAACAAGTACCATTAATCTCAAGTATAATGTTACCCTGAATAACGAAAAGGAAATGAGGAATGTCACTTCTTGGATCATCATGAAAATGTTATGCCTACCATATGTCTGCATGAGCTTATAGCATCTTTTGGTAGTTCTGTATTACTGAGCTTTTCCAAGCTCACGTTGTTTTTACCATCGCAGGTTAAAAGATTATAGCATGATATAATGTTTGACATCAGTGTTCGGAGTTCCCTCGGCGTTGCCTCTGGAGTACGGTACTGTATAGTTAGTGGGAATGTATGTCATGTATTGTTTTATGTCAGTGTCTGTAAAATACTTTCTGAAATTTTTGTTATGTGTTTAAATGATTTTCTTGAAATTGTATTTTGAACAGAAGTTGATTTTTTAGTTTAATAAGTGTTTTGCGAAAGAAAAATGTTTTCATGTGTATTTTCACTGTGGGTCGCTCTTGTGACCCTAATGTGACATCCTAGGATCCGTTGTAACACATAGACGGGTCTAGGGGGTTACACTGAGTGAGAGAGATCAATGAACCGAACCAAACCGGTTCAGTGTGTATAAACCGAGCCGGTCTAGAGAACAGATAAGAACTTTTGTGTTGATGCAAGGGTTGGCTTTTGTGTTGGCATCACCGTTGACCGTTGACTTTTTTACTCAAAGACATTATTAGGTTTTTCGACATCCTGATTCCAAATACGTTGTCTGTTTTTCCAAATTCGAACCCGAAAGACCGTTTTGACCTATTTTATTCAATTATGCTTAGTATTTTGAGAATTTTTGAATATCGGAAATTAATTCCAGTTATTCTTGTATTCAGGAGACGTTGACTTGGATACTGATATCCTTCCTCCTCCTCCACTTGGACGACCTCCTGTTGCTCAATCTTCGAGATCTGCTCCTGAGTTTAGTAATTATTGTTCGGTATTATTATCATTGATCTGGCATAGTAGTGGTGTATCTGATGTAGTATTTATTATCGTAGGTACTGACTTTGTCCGACCTAGTGCTAGAGCTGAGCGTGGGAGACGTCATCATCAACATTGAGTGTTTAGCTATTCGAGGTGTGTTCTCTACTATGCTATCTGTTTTACAGTGCTATGCATGTATATATGTTTGATGGACTGAATTGTGATTATGACATGATCTAATATTATATGGTTATGATATATTCTGTTGATATGATGTGTTTGACTTGTTCAATTTGTTGGTATGCCATGCAAAATGGATCATATTCAAATTACTTAATATCAGACTATATGAACATGCATTTCTGTTAATAAATAAGAATGCATTCAGAATCAGAAAATCGAATAATATGTCATATCATCGGGTTGGGATTTTGTGTGGGGAAGTTTAGCAATTTCTTCATTCGGGTTGAAGCCTACTTTGGATCAATGGTTCCACCCTTCATGTTGTGTTTGACTTCGGATGGTGACGATGTAGAGAGTTGTTCTAGGGAACATACTCTTGGGTTATGTTCAATAGTATGCCCGTTTATCTGTCAAAAGCATGAATTCTTCCGTTTCTGATGTTTTGAATGAAATATATTTGTCACATGTATTCTGTTATCCATGTCTGGAATCTGAACACTGATTACTATCTGGGGTATACTGTTGGGTTATGTTATGAAGTCTTTGTTGGTACAGCCCTGATCAAGCTGGTAAATCCTTATGGACTCAAGGTCTCCCCTTGAGTGGCACCTATGCCCATCGGGCCTAGGGTAAGTCCTTATGGACTCAAGGTCTCCCCTTGAGTGGCACCTATGCCCATCAGGCCTAGGGTAAGTCCTTATGGACTCAAGGTCTCCCCTTGAGTGGCACATATGCCCATCGGGCCTAGGGTAAGTCCTTATGGACTCAAGGTTTCCCCTTGAGTGGCACCTATGCCCATCGGGCCTAGGGTAAGTCCTTATGGACCTAAGGCATCCCCTTAGGTGGCACCTATGCCCATCAGGCCTAGGGTAAGTCCTTATGGATGCAGTTCTGGGGGACTGCATATTGGTGTAAGGTTGGAGGGTAGTTACTAGTAAACCATTGCATGCACTTGAACATTTGCATTGAATTGTTATGTGTTCTCATGATATGATTGGTATGCATTTATGCCTATTTGATATGCACTTTTGGGGACACACTAGACTCTAAATTCGTTTTCATCTTCGTAATCTATCAACTTGTATAATTCTCGGTTGTTACTCGATTGTTGAATAAAGAACAAGTACCATTAATCTCAAGTATAATGTTACCCTGAAATAACGGAAAGGAAATGAGGAATGTCACTTCTTGGATCATCATGAAGATGTTATGCCTACCATATGTCTGCATGAGCTTATAGCATCTTTTGGTAGTTCTGTATTACTGAGCTTTTCCAAGCTCACGTTGTTTTTACCAACGCATGTTAAAAGATTATAGCATGATATAATGTTTGACATCAGTGTTCGGAGTTCCCTCGGCGTTGCCTCTGGAGTACGGTACTGTATAGTTAGTGGGAATGTATGTCATGTATTGTTTTATGTCAGTGTCTGTAAAATACTTTCTGAAATTTTTGTTATGTGTTTAAATGATTTTCCTGAAATTGTATTTTGAACAGAAGTTGATTTTTTAGTTTAATAAGTGTTTTGAGAAAGAAAAATGTTTTCATGTGTATTTTCACTGTGGGTCGCTCTTGTGATCCTAATGTGACTTCCTAGGATCCGTTGTAACACATAGACGGGTCTAGGGGGTTACACTGAGTGAGAGAGATCAATGAACCGAACCAAACCGGTTCAGTGTGTATAAACCGAGCCGGTCTAGAGAACAGATACAAACTTTTGTGTTGATGCAAGGGTTGGCTTTTGTGTTGGCATCACCGTTGACCGTTGAATTTTTTACTCAAAGACAATTTTAGGTTTTTCGACATCCTGATACCAAATACGTTGTCCGTTTTTCCAAATTCGAACCCGAAAGACCGTTTTGACCTATTTTATTCAATTATGCTTAGTATTTTGAGAATTTTTGAATATCGGAAATTAATTCAAGTTATTCTTGTATTCAGGAGACGTTGACTTGGATACTGATATCCTTCCTCCTCCTCCACTTGGACGACCTCATGTTGCTCAATCTTCGAGATCTGCTCCTGAGTTTAGTAATTATTGTTCGGTATTATTATCATTGATCTGGCATAGTAGTGGTGTATCTGATGTAGTATTTATTATCGTAGGTACTGACTTTGTCCGACCTAGTGCTAGAGCTGAGCGTGGGAGACGTCATCATCAACGTTGAGTGTTTAGCTATCCGAGGTGTGTTCTATACTCTGCTATCTGTTTTACAGTGCTATGCATGTATATATGTTTGATGGACTGAATTGTGATTATGACATGATCTAATATTATATGGTTATGATATATTCTGTTGATATGATGTGTTTGACTTGTTGAATTTGTTGGTATGCCATGCAAAATGGATCATATTCAAATTACTTAATATCGGACTATATGAACATGCATTTCTGTTAATAAATAAGAATGCATTCAGAATCAGGAAATCGGATAATATGTCATATCATCGGGTTGGGATTTTGTGTGGGGAAGTTTAGCAATTTCTTCATTCGGGTTGAAGCCTACTTTGGATCAATGGTTCCACCCTTCATGTTGTGTTTGACTTCGGATGTTGACGATGTAGAGAGTTGTTCTAGGGAACATACTCTTCGGACGATGATGTCGTTGGGTGCATATCATGTTGACTCACACATACATTCATACATATCTGTTTATTGAAATGACTGTTTGACTTTGTATGACTCTGTTAGATTATGTGTGCATTGTAGAGGCACATTGAGCGTTATCACTAACTCTCCCTTAGTTTCTATTTCAGATACTCAGACCTAAGCTACGGTACCTTGATGACCTTGTTTATCAGTCATATTTTCTATTATCAGTATGGTTTACTTTGACTTATGGACTTTTATTTATTATTATCGGATTATGTTTGATTACAGACTCGGACATTTCATTTGGGAGTTTATCGTTTTTATCATGCATATGTACTTTTGTATGTTTTATTATATTTCGGGATATTATTATATAATTATGTATTTTATGATGTTATTATTTATTTCGAATGTGATGTTTTCAAATCTGATTACTTTACTTGAGGGACAACTTTCAAACCTAACTTCTTATATTCGGCCCAATTCTTTTGAGTCGGGTTTAGGGGGTTACAGGCAACCATATCAGTACGCGATGTTTAGTATCGGTACTAGGAGATCATTACCGACACTCACAACTAGTTTTTGACACTTTAGCTATTTTGAAAACTTTTAATGTCAAAAACTCTTTGAAAAACCTTTCTAACATATTTTTTCAAGTTAATGAACTTTTAAAATATTTTTGCAAATTAGTCTAAGTCTAAATACATTTTCATTAAGGGTAAACTACACGAAATATCACTCAACTTTACCCTTTGACTCGAACATACCACTGAACTATAATTTGATACTATTATACCACTAAACTTAGCTTTTGGCTTCAATGTAAGCACTCGACCGTTAACTTATAACGGGCCGTTAAATTCAAAATGACGTTATTTTGGCTTCGTTGTTTTGAAGCCTAGGATATGCCAAAACGACGTCGTTTTGTTAGTAAAGAAAATAAGAAAAAATTGAATTTTGGGAAACTTAAACCCAAGACCTTTAAGATGAAAGATTTATACCAAACCACCAAGCTAACTTAAATACTTAATACCATTCTAACAAAAATAATATATAAATAATACTACAGTTGAACTTAATTTCATTTATCACATGATATAATTTTATGATATTTATAATATAATTTTATAAATATATTAACTTTATAAATAAATATTATTTATAATTTATATATATTTAACATATATAATATATATAATTAAACCCTAAAACCCAAAACACAAACCATAAACCATATATTAATTAAAACCCCAAATCATAAACCATATATATAAATAAATCTTAAACCCTAAACCATATATAAATATATTAAATTTATAAATAAATATTATTTATAATTTATATATATATATTTGAATAGATAATATATATAATTAAACCCTAAACCTCAAAACCCAAACCTTAAACCATATACATAAATAAATCCTAAACCCTACCCTCTAAACAATATATGTACCTAAACCCTATATTACAAATCTTAATATATATTATAAATAATATTTTAATTTTAGGATTTTGGGTTTGGGATTTATGATTTAATTATGTTTAGGGTTTAGGGATTATTGTTTAGGGTTTGTGATTTATTTATATATATGATTTATGTTTTAGTTAATATATGCTTTAGGGTTTGAGGTTTTATTTAACATAGGGTTTAGGGTTTATAGTTTTTAGGGTTTTAGGTTTGTTGTTTTAATTAATATTTGATTTAGGGTTTGGGTTAAATTATATATATTATACCTATTAAAATATATATAAATTATAAATAATATTTATTTATAAAGTTAATATATTTATAAAATTATATTATAAATATTATAAAATTATATCATGAGATAAATGAAACTAAGTTCAATTGTAGTATTATTTATATATTATTTTTCTTAGAAAATATCATGTATTTAAGTTGGCTTGGTGGTTTGGTATAAGTCTCTTATTTTAAAGGTCTTGGGTTCAAGCTTCCTAAAATATTATGTTTTTTACTAACAAAACGACGCCGTTTTTGATTTAACGGTCCGTTATAAGTTAACGGTCGAGTGCTTATATTGAAGTCAAAAGCTAAGTTTAGTGGTATAATAATATCAAATTATAGTTCAGTGGTATGTTCGAGTCAAAGACTAAAATTGAATAGTATTTCGTGTAGTTTACCCTTTCATTAAAGTTATATGAAAATCAATATTTCAACAAGAATATTATGTTCAATAATTTCATGTATTTTGCTATTGTTGCATTATAATTATTATACATGGATTGTGTATCCAAATTGTGCGTTTATCGAGGTAACGTACCTTAATTTCTGTCTGCTTATCGTCGTGTGACTGTGTGAAAACAATATGTCTGTGTTAGTATGTGTGAATGCCTAAATCTGATGGATTTAACTGAATAATTTGTATTTTAGAATAACTCGTGTTTTTGAATAATTTGTATGTTTGTATTGTTACTGTTCTAAAAAAGTATGCAGTATATGTGAATACATATGTATGTTTTGTATGTCTGAATATATTGGACATTTGACTAATTTGTATTTGTTCTATAATCTGGTAGTTTGGTACATTTGTTTTGTAATATGATAGTCTGGTACATATGTTCTGTAATTTGATAGTCTGATACATTTGTTATGTAATATGATAGTCTGGTATATATGTTCTGTTCTGAAAGTCTGACATCTATATCATAGTCTAAAAGTTGGTCTATATAACATTCTGCACTCTGTATGTGAATGAGGATGTTAAGGAGAAAGTATTATATGAAATTGCGTTTCGACGCTCGTATATATGTTTCTGAAATTAAGCTGGATTTAAATACTATTTGTGTCGGATTCGAGTTTTGAGATAACTCGTGAATGATGTGTAACGGATGAATGGGTAGCTAGGAGTTTATTAGCCCGAGCCTACATCTGTTCTATATGGTCTAATTCAGCATTTGTTTTGTCTGGTCCGATTCTGTATATGTTTTGTATCATATGATTGTGTATATGTTCCGTATTGTTTGATATCAGTTTTTATTGTCTAATTATGTACTATATGTTATGTTTTTCATGGTTTTGTCTTACCTAGTTCTATATTTGTTCTGTGTTGTCTGATTATGATTGAATAACCTGATGTTTGGTTGAATTTTTATTTTCGATATGGTCTTTAGTTGAAATATGTACATGTATGTTCTCTGGTTACGTTATGCACGTAGAGACCATAATGAGCTCTATAGCTCATACTCTGTTTTATTTTTCCATATATTTCAGACCAGTGTATAATAGAAGCATTAATAAAATATAAATGCGAGAAAGATATATAGCATGCAAGCATTTCTTTAGTTTCATTCAAGTAGTAGAAAATTACATGACAATTACATTAATCAGACACAATCCATAACACATCATATGTCAAACTTAAAACTAAAATTCCATTACCAACAAAACACCAGAGTTGGCAACTTTATTAGACATGCATAATATTCCCCAAACATAGCAATATTTTAAGGCATAGGATTATTGCAATTCGGATTGTAAATTGAGCAATTAGGAGGCCTCTTTGGAGTGCAGCTCCGATTAGGATCAAGTGCACACCGAGCTGAATATCGAATTGCCTCTGCAGAATTAGCAACCAGATTCTTAAGATCCAAAAAATATATAAACCATTTATTTCTTTTCTTGACATTCTTAAAAGAAACATTTTTTGTGCAAATTAAAGATCGGTTGTAAGTATAAAATATGGTTTAAATAAAGATAACATGAATTTTTATTAAAAAAATGAATGAATCAAAGGAAGTTTGTAAAGAAGCATTCTTAAAAGTGGTTTATGTAAGTTATTTATTTATAAGATATAAACTAATTTAAATAAAATTTAAACTCGTATTTCAAATCGACCGAGATATTCATGTTATTCAACCAACAACATAATGAGAAACCCTTTTTCATTGTGTTTGTAAAGAACCTTCAAATAAATCAATGGAAGTTTAAATAATCTAAAATTGAAAAAAATAATAAAAGTATAATTATTGTTACCTTCCACGGGAAATTGGCGAGCCACGGTTGAAGCAGGAAAAGCGAGAATGGAAGCCAAAAGAATGCATAGTATGAAAAATATTGCTTTCATTTTGTATATGGGATGAGTGAAGCATAATCTCCAATTTGGACCGCCATTTATAGGCATAATCAAGTGCGTTATGGGTAAAAAAGAATTAGCAAACTTACCAAAGCTTAATAACTGATATATTATATTATATTATATTATATTATATTATATTATATTATATTATATTATATTATATTATATTATATTATATGGTAAACTATACATACCACTCAACTATGGCCCTGATTCGAAAATGCCATCAAACTTTAAAAAAATTGAAAACTAACATTGTACTTTAATACGTGACTCGAAAATACCACTCTGTCGTTAACTCTTAACATTATGTTAAGCCAAAACGACGTCGTTTTGGTACTACTATTTTGAAGTTTAATTTAGCTCAAAACGACGTTGTTTTGCTTGAGGAAAATTATTAAAACCATGCACTTGGGAGTTTTGAACCCAAGACCTTTAGAAGAAAAAAATTAAACCTTAACCACTAAAACAACATAATATTATAAATATTTTACCATGAATATTATATATCTCAAACTACTTGAGATTAATTCAAATTATTCTATGAAATAAATAATACTATAAATAATATTAATATATAAGTAATATAAAATATATTATTTGCATATATAATATAATATATATAAATAAAAGTGTATTGTTTTTATTTTTATATAATATTTGTAACACCCTGGTTTAAAAAAAGAAAAAGAAAAAGAAAGAAAAAGGTTATGCAGCCAAGGGGGTTTGCACCTGTGACCTATGTTGCCAAGGTTAGGAGTTTAACCGATTGTGCTAAGGGTGTGTTTGGTTTTTATTTTGCCAAAATTTTGTTTTTATATTTAGGTTCAGTTACAAAAAATTAATATTAATAATAACTACTCCGACTCTCCAGCTACCCCATTTTTTTGTGGTTGTTGCCTATTCGAATGTAAGAACCTAGAAGGTTCTACCCTTTCAGCATCTCTCGGCCACTCCACCGATCGCCTCCACCACCCCGTCGTGGCAAGCACCGTCGTCTCCTTCGCGTTCTCTGTCGTGCCCTGAATCGAACATCGATCACCACGCGCGAAATCGATGTTTCGTCTGCCATGGAGATCGTTTTGAAGATTCGACAGAAACCCCAAATTTCAACGCTTTGGTTTCCTACATTTTTCGGCCCCGTCCGCAGTCCGTTCGCGATGCCGCCGCCAGATCCGGGCTCCCGACGTGACGATGATCAAAAACCAACCGGCCGATCATTTGTCCGATGCCAGGAAGGGCTTCATCGGAGCTTCGTCGATTTCGACCTCCTCGGTTTTGTTTAAGGTAATTTTCGGCTCGATTTCGGTTTGTTTCGTGTTTCCGATGAGTGGGTTGAATAGTTGTGTTGATGAGCTCTTGTTTTGGCAGAAATGGTGTAATTCGGGACTCCGGCGAGCAATTCTGATGACCGGCCGGCAAGTTTAATCTTTGGGTAAGTGGGTCGATTCAGGTGTTGGCCCAAGAGCCTGAACCGGTCACCTTTGGGCCAAGCCCGTTTTTTTAAAACCAGTCAGCCCATAAACCAGACCCAACCGCCCCGACCCAGGTTCGACCCGATCCGCTCTGCCCCATATCTGACCCGTTGACCGACCCGACCCAACCCGTTGACCGAGTCAACCCAGTGAGTCAACTCGTCCGAGTCAGTCGAGTCAACTCGTCCGAGTCAACCGAGTCAACTCGTCCAAGTCAGTCCGAGTCAACTCAGTTGACCCATGTTGACTGCTAATGTCATGCTGACGTTAGTATTGACTTTGACCAGTTGACTCTGACCCCGTTGACCGTTGACCTGCTGACGTCAGCGTTAACCTGCTTACATCAGCGTTGACTTTGACTGTTGACCAAAAAGTCAAATTTTCTAAAAACTCATATTTTATGTTTTTCGACGTCTTGAGTCTGTTTTTGAAGCCCGTTTTGCAAAATTCTGATCCGAAAGCCTTCGAATCTGACCTTGAGCCCGAACTTGTTTATGCAGTTAATTTTTTTCAATTAAGAGCTCTATGAATAATGCCTAAAATGGAATATTGTGTGATTGAAGGTACTCTTAGCTCCTTCAATACGAATTGTTGTTGGACATCGAATACGAGTTCGATTGCAATTGAATGGGGTTTCATGAATCGACGGATGTAGCTCGGAGTTAAGGTAATACATTACTACCCCTTGTATGCTTTATGTACATGTTGATATCTGGTTAAAGCATGCATGCTTATGATGAGTGTTTTGTGAACTCTGCTTAAGCCGAATTCGATACGGAAAATAAGTATGAAAGTCAGTAAGAGTAAAATACTCGGATAAGAATATTAATAGATCAGGAGTGTCGAAAGTGCTAATAATAATAATAATATAGTTAAATCTGAAACTCTATCAATGGTGTCTAAGAACCAATGTTCAGAATGCGGAGTATGAGATGTTGGATATGAAATTACGAAAATACCCTTGGAGTATAAGTATGACTAAACTACCCCTCTGATAAAGGAAATGACCTAAAATCTGCATTCGTCCTGATTATGAAATTTACACTACCCAAGATGTAGGTTTTAATGGAAAGACTTCGGCATCATTTTGCAATACGTGTGATACAAACTTGGATAATCCCTCAAACTTTGTATAACACGTGAACGAGAATTCTCTGGAAATATTGTTGAAACCCTAAGTCGATCCTTATGAAAGTAATGCGTGAATTAAATGAGAATGATCGTAATGATCAAAAAGACGGTAATGCCCTCGAGCACCGAAATGTCTGATTAGTTTGAATGACGTTATACCCTCAAGTTATGTAATGAATGAATCGTCTGTAAAGGGCCGGAGAGTTAGGACGACTTAATCTCGTTTGAGTACGTGAATAATGGAGGTACCAAATGATAATTCAGAAAGAAATGGTAGATTTATCTTAGTCTAAAATAACCGAAATGCCCCCCTGAGTTAATCGGTAACTATGTATTTGACGAAATTATGGATTTGTTAATAAGACTTAAATAGCTAAGGCTCCCTTAAGTGTTGAGAAATACGACACGTGTATGCCCATCGCTCACCATATCGATGTAAGGTAGGAAGATCCATATAGATTGTATGTTCGATTACTCAAAGTTAAATCGTATAGTAAAGTATGAGGGCGACTGTTCAGACATACAATACAGTCAGTGTTAAGTTCTGATGCACGTAATTTTACTCACATCTGAACGTTGGTAAGTACTGTCAAGTTGGGTTATGCCGCATTAAACAAATTCTGGAGGTATGATAAATTGTTAGAGCCCCTAAGAATTATAACTTTCGTTCTGATATGATTGTGCCATAGTATAAAATTTGTCTTGACTTTAATTATAACTAAAAGGCCATGATAGCCTAAATAGTCGGAACATCACTGAAAATATCCGATAACTTAAAAGACTTTAATTTAGAAATTCTTGAATGTCCGGTTAGAAAACTAATGAGCAAATAGGATACCCGAGTTCTGTGAACCATTGCTTATTCAATGTTGGTATAAATTACCAAAATGTCCATATGTGATAAAATGACCATAATGCCCTTGTAAGCTTATATGACTAAATAACTCATGATGCGTCTAAACTCTCAAAGATCTTAATGTATCACCTCCTGAATATTTGGGTTAAATCGTTAGTATGAACCCTTTTTAATAGGGGCCACGTTTCAGAAATTCGTTCAAATTATCAAAAGTTTAATATGTCCTCTTCTGTAAATGCCTAGTATCTCCAAGAAATGATCTGCCCCACCTAGTGTGTTCCTTGTGCGATGTATTCTGTTGAATAGATTGTATAATGATTTAATCATGAATAATATTATGTTTGATGAACTAGATATATGATTACATTTTCTGCCTACTTGATGTATGTCTGCTCAATATGCATACTTGTTATGTGATGACTTGATCTATGATGATATTGTCTGACTGTCTGATGAACTTGATAGTATGATCTGTTAGCTTGACCTATGATGATACAATATGTTTGCATGATGAATGATGAAAATGTTTGTTCTGTATTATACCGACTGTCTGGAGTACGGTAATGTATAGTTAGTGGGCATGTATGTCAAGTATTGTTTCATGTCAGTGTCTGTTAATTACTTTCTGAAATTTTTGTTATGTGTTTAAATGATTTCCTGAAGTTGTATTTTAAACAGAAGTTGATTTTACAGTTTAATAAGTGTTTTGAGAAAGAAAAATGTTTTCATTTATATTTTCACTGTGGGTCGCTCTCGTGACCCTAATGTGACTTTCTAGAATCCGTTGTAACGCATAGGCGGGTCTAGGGGGTTACATTTAGTGGTATCAGAGCTTAGAGTTGCGTCATTCCGGGTAGATCGGTCGATCGTTTGTCATAGGTGTCTGGTCTGTGCATGCCCCTAGATCATACCGTACTCCTCCGAGCCGAAACTCCGATGTCGAATCATTTTCCTAAAATAACCAAATCTGAGTATTCTGCCTTTCATAGCTCCACATCTGCTTACAGAAAATGTCTATAACGTTCGTCTGTGTTTCGAATTAAATGGTTGAATTTGAATCTAGATAAGGAATTTGAGATGGTTTATATTTGTGAATAAGATTAAGAATAAATGTTGATCATGTCGGATAATTGATGGAAGATTTCATGAAAGGCTATTCGGTGATAACGATTGTGTTTGAAAATACCCTAACAAAAATGTGAAAAAAAACTCTATGAACTTCAGAGAGAAGTGTTTGCGATTGTGCCGAAAGTGTATAATCTGTGGTGCCTCTCTTAGACACGAAAGAAATAGTTGTCTGAATATTACGTTGAAGGTAAGTGATATCCACTAATGACCTTAGTTGTGTTCGATCAGTATGAAGAAAGGCATCTCCTCCATAGTGTGGCTTGGTATATCGTTAAATATCATTTCTGACTGAAATTTGATGTTTACATCCTGATTCTGGGAGTCGCTGTTGGAGTCTTAGAGTGCTTGTTCGAACTGTAGTTGCAGTTTTTCATCTGAAAGTTGATGGTCAACCTAGAAGAGTAATTCAGATTCTGGAAGATATACCTTTGTGTGGTATGATTAACTTCTGTGGTAGATCAAAATGCCTCATATCCTTGTCTGAGACCATTTTTAATAAAAGTTATGAGACAAATGTTTGTTTTGTATTATATGAAGTTCGGTATGGATTCAAATGTTATATTCTGATTAACTGGTCTAAAATGTAGGATGCGATGATTGTTGGTCCAAAGTCAATTTGAGTTACTGAGGACACGACCAAATTTGAATTATGAACTCCAAACTAGGGCCTAAATGTGTTTAGGTTTTAGGGTTTAGAGTTTAGGGTTTAGGTTGTAATTTAAGGTCCACGATTAGAATTTAGAGTTTAAGGTTTAATGTTTAGGGTGTTAGGGCCAGACATTTAGGTTTTAGATTTTAGGGTAAACTATACAGTTGACCACCGAACTATTTGAGTATACCTATTTTGACTACCGAACTAGACAACTCGTCAATCATGTCATTAAACTTATTAAATTGACATATTTTAACCACCGTCGTTAAAAAACTAACGGAAGACGACATGTCACCGTCTATTTTTAAATTACACATTTGGTCTATGTTATTTATCTATTATATCAATTTGGTCATAATTTTAATTTAATTAATTAAAATTAACCAATCAACTGGAAGAACATGTGACCGTCTATTTTTAAATTTTAATTCATTTAGTTTATTAGATTAATTAATACCATCTGGTTGGACCTAACAAATGAAGGAAATAAGATAGGAAGTTCTGCAAGCAATGGAAATTGAATTCACAACCAAGAGCATGGCAAGCTTATGCTACAACCACTGGGCTAACTCCATTTATATGATATGAGATGATAAGTACTCCATCTCCCTTCCTTGTTTCCTGCCTGTTGGCAGTGGTCCTACCCTTTCGCCAAGAATGAAATAGAGTAATGTTTCATATTAAGTTTGTTCATACTACATTTTAGAATCGGAAATACTAGACCAACCCCTCAAGAATTCATATTTGGTTTTTTGGAAATTATACAATCCGAAATAGCTGCTGCAAATTGTACCATTTGTTTTTAACGTCTGTGATCATTATTAAACTTCGATTTTTTCTGGGCATTTATAAGTATCTTATATTTTTCCATGTGCCTTTAGTCTGCCATCATCTTTGTTTTACTTAACTTTTTGTCTGAATTAAGATGTTTCAGACACACAATGGAGATAAGTGAATGACAGACATTTATATTTTTTCCCTTGTTGTGCAGCCTCCTCCACCCGTCAATGTTTCTGACTTTAGTTGTGTTGAGGGATTAATTGATATCTGATAGAGTTGTTAGGGTTGTTGCATGGCAGTTGGGTTGTTACGTTAGCTGGCAGCTAGCGTAATGGAGCTATATAAGCTCTCGTATGTTGCAGCAGCAAATCATCCTTTCTGTAATTCTTTTTACAGTTCAATAAAACTTCCTTCTTCTTCTTTACTATTTCAACATGGTATCAATCGCCAGGATCCACTGGGTTTCTTGATTCTTTTCTTGCTTTCTTCTTCTGTTCTTTCTCGTTCTTTATTTCATGACGAATTCGGGCGACTCCTCCGCTGCTACCAGTGACATTTCCACTGGTTCATCCTCCGGCAAAAGTTTCACCAACAAACGTGTCAGTGTGGTGCTCGATGAAACGAATTTTTTGATTTGGAAGCAACAAGTCTTGCTTGCGGTTCGAAGTAATCGTCTAGAGAAACTGCTCACCGGTGCTCTGAAGCCGCCGCCGGAAACAGTCACCAATGATCAAGGTACGGTTGTTGATAATGAGGCTTATAAAATTTTTGTTGCGCAGGATAGTGCGCTTGCTTCGTGGATACTTTCGACTATAAGCTCGAATATTCTTTCTGAGTTTGCTGGTGCGGAAACCTCAGCCGCCATTTGGGACACGGTGGTTAAATATTTCTCGAATTGCTCTACAACTTCGGCGATGAGCATTCATTATAAGCTCAGATCTATGGGGAAAGGCGATCTGACTATGAGAGCTTACATCTCTCAGGTTAAGGAAGTGTGCAATATGCTCTCGTCCTGCGGCAGTCCTATCTCTGATCTAGAGAAGATTGTTTCCATCCTCAAAGGACTTCCAAGTGAGTATCAGCCGTTTATTGCGTTAATCACGGCGAGTCAGTCTCCATTTACTCTAGATGCTGCTGTCAATGTCCTCCTTGATGCTGAGACACAGATGCTTACATTTGATCATTTTTCGGATCCGCCTCATGCTGCTCATGTGGCTCATGTTACTAGTCCTCCATTGAATGCTGCTCAAGAGAATTCACAGTCCAGTTACAGGCCCTATCGTGCTGTGGTCAATCAACGAGGTCGTGGCAGAACTGGATATAAGTCCAATATGCGACCTCAATGCCAATTGTGCAGCAAGGTTGGTCACCTTATAGATCGATGCTGGCATAGGTTCGATGAAAATTTCCCTGGAGTAACAACACGCTCATCGGAAGCAGTCAAGGCTGAATCTACTGCTCATGCTAACCTTGTTGATGTTACCAATACTCAATGGTTTGTTGACTCTGGTGCGAGCCACCATCTTACCCCTGAGGCCACAAATCTTGGTGATGGATCCGACTACGCAGGCCCTGGTAAGTTAGTTGTTGGTAATGGGTCAGGTCTTAATATTTCCAGCGTTGGTAAGTCAGTTTTACATTCCTCCTCACGTTCCTTGTTGTTGAGTGATGTGTTACATGTACCAAAGGTCACTAAAAATCTATTGTCCGTTTCAAAGCGTGCTAGTGACAACAAGGTGTTCTTGGAGTTCCACGCTGGATCCTATTTGGTTCGTGATGAAAAGACAAAGGAAGTTATCCTCCAGGGTGATCAGGTTGGTGGTTTGTATCATTTTCATGCTTCTAGCTCGCACGTGCCTCAGGATACTGCTCAATGTCTTGTGGTGAAAACAGAAAATAAGCTGAAGTCTGCAGATGTTTACACCTTGTGGCATCGAAGGCTCGGCCATCCCTCTTTTGATACTTTAGTTAATGTTTGTAAGAAATTTGATGTTTGTTTGGATTCTCATATTAATAAGAATGTTGACCTGTGTGTTGCATGCCAAATGGGCAAGAGTCATAGTTTCCCTTATGCTTCTTCTACTACTGTATATACCAAACCGTTTGAGCTTGTCTTTACTGATCTTTGGGGACCAGCTCACGTCTTATCTCAAGGGTTTGCTTATTATGTTTCGTTTGTTGATGCGTTTACTCGCCATTGCTAGGTGTATTTTTTGAAAACCAAGTCCCAAGCAATTGTGGCTTTCCAGTAGTTTCAAAAGCTCGTGCAAACCCAGTTTGGAGTTAATGTTCAAGCCGTTCAGAGTGAATGGGGAGGGGAATTTTGTAGTTTGTCTCGTCTTCTTGTTCAAGAATGGATTATACATCGTGTCACTTGTCCGCACTCCTTTCAGCAGAACGGCATTGTCGAGCAAAAGCACCGTCATATAGTCGAGCTAGCACTGACTCTATTAGCACAGGCTTCTCTTCCACTGAAGTTCTGGTCCTATGCTGTCACTACAGCCGTGTTTCTTATCAATAGGTTACCTACAAAGGTGCTTGGGTGTCTCTCTCTTTGAACGATTGTTTGGTCGCAAGCCTCAATATGACATGCTGCGAGTCTTTGGATGTAAGTGTTTTCCATGCCTTAGACCCTTTAATACTCATAAACTTGAATTCAGGTCTCAACCAGCAACGTTCTTGGGTTATAGTCCCATGCACAAAGGGTATCAATGTGTTACCTCAAGTGGTCGTGTTTACATTTCACACAATGTTGTCTTCGATGAAGGAGTATTTCCATTTGCACATTCTGCCTCCAGTGTATCTTCGTGTGCTAATGGTCCAGACACAAGTGTTCAATCATGGGTGCTTCATTTGGTCCCTGAAGCCTCTCGTTTGTTTGCTTCTACTTCTGCTGCTTGTGAAGCTCGTGACACTGATGACTCGGTTGAGGTTCCTCCTGAAGGAGTTCCTGGTTCTTCTGAGGCAGACAATGGTCCTCTAGACAATACAAGGGATGCTCCTTGTGAAGAAGGTGGTATGGCTCCTCCAGATGCAGCAGCTGTTTCAGGTGGTGATGCAGGTGACTTAGATTATGGTCTTCAGCCTCCTGTAAGTTTTGTTCCTTGTGCTGTTATACCTCAGGTTCAGCATGATGTCGACGAGGCTCGATTTCATCCTACGCACGAGGGTATAGATGGTGTGGCATCTCCGGGTCCTATCACTGGTGGTAGTTTTCAGTCACAGGAAGCCGATGTGCAACCTATTTCTTCTTTTCTACAAGAGGATTTTAATGAAGCTATGTCAACTGATTCTGTCCCAGCTTCTTTATACCAAAAATAGTCTTCCTCTTTGGATCTCAATACACATCCCATGTTGACTAGAAGCAAAATGGGAGTGTTTAAACCGAAAGTATATTTTGCTAATGCCGGTGATGATGTTCATGTTTCCATTGATGAAGCACTTGTTGTTCCACAGTGGAGAGAGGCAGTTCATGCTGAGTATGCTGCCTTGCAGCGGAATGGCACGTGGAAGTTGGTTGCCATACCTGAAGGGAGAACCTTGGTTGGGTGCAAATGGATCTTCAAGGTCAAAAAGAACTCTGATGGGTCGATTTTGAGATACAAGGCACGTCTGGTCGCAAAAGGGTTCAGTCAAGTCCCTGGCCACGACTTTCATGATACGGTTAGTCCCGTGGTGAAGCCGGCGACGGTGAATGTGGTGCTTGCATTAGCTGTTTCTAATCGGTGGTCGCTGCGACAAGTCGACATTAATAACGCGTTTTTGAACGGCGATCTCCATGATGAGGTGTTTATGATACAGCCCCCTGGCTTTGAAGAAAATGTTGATGATGGGTCTAAGCTTATTTGCAAGGTTGAAAAAGCTCTTTACGGGCTGCGACAAGCGCCTCAGAGCTGGTACACGAAGCTAAAGAATTATCTCGTGGAGGTTGGTTTTCACAGGTCAGCAGCTGATTCTTCCCTGTTTATTCGATCCAAGTCAGGTGTGTTCATCTATGTGTTAGTTTACGTAGATGACATTATCGTTACTGGAGGTTTTGAAGATCAAATTACAGAGGTTGTAATGCTTTTGGGTAAAGAATTTTCTCTTAAAGATCTGGGTTCTTTAAGTTCTTTCTGGGCATTGCAGTTCAATGGTGTAAAGGGGGTTTGTTTTTAAGTCAAAAGAAGTTTGTACTTGAGTTGCTTGAAAAGTCGAAGATGGATAAGGCTAAACCAGCTTCAACGCCTATGCTTCCCTCTGTTAAGCTCTCTCAAAATGTGGGCAGTCCGGTTGCTGATGCTATTGGTTTTAGAAGCATCATCGGATCATTGTTGTATTTGTGTCATACCAAGCCTGACATAGCCTTTACCGTTCATCGAGTAGCGCAATATATGCACAATCCGTGTGAGGAGCACCTTGCGGCGGTGAAACAGATTCTGCGCTATCTGAGTGGAACATTGCATCATGGTCTTTTTTTCCGACCCTCGGAGCCCAGTTCCAGTCTTGTGGCATTTTCTGATGTCGACTGGGGAAGCAATCCTGACGATCAGCGTTCCACGACTGGGAGCTGTGTTTATCTTGGCAACAGTATAGTCACCTAGTGCTCCAAGAAACAGCGGGTTGTGTCTTGTTCGACGATGGAAGCAGAGTATCGAAGCATCGCCGATACAGCGTCTGAGGTGACTTGGTTGCGAGCTTTGCTGTCTGACATGGACGTTGTGCAACGAGCTGTTCCGGTGATTTGGAGTGATAGCATGAGTGCAGTTTCCCTCAGCATGAATCTTGTGTTTCATTCACAATCCAAACATGTCAATTTAGACGTTCATTTTGTCAGGGAAAGGGTTGCAGATAAAAGCCTTAGAGTGAACTACGTTCCTTCTCCTCACCAGACGACGGATGGGTTCACTAAACCCCTCACCAGTTCTTTCTTTGAGTTGTTTCAACAGAGACTGAATGTAGTGTCCATTAATGAACTCGTGTAGAAATAAAAAGTCGGGGAAATGTTGAGGGATTAATTGATATCTGTTAGAGTTTTTAGGGTTTTTGCATGGCAGTTGGGTTGTTACGTTAGCTGGCAGCTAGCTGCATGGAGCTATATAAGCTCTCGTATGTTGCAGCAGCAAATCATCCTTTCTGTAATTCTTTTTACAGTTCAATAAAACTTCCTTCTTCTTCTTTACTATTTCAACAAGTTATAAACCCTTACAGTGTTTTACTGTAAATACCTGAAGTTTGTGCTATCTTTCATTAGATGCAAAGGCAAGAAAACAATGTGGAGTCATTTGAAAAGCTTCGCCATGTGAGAACAATTACTGTATTTCATTCTACATTCAAAAACACAAACTTAATATAAAACAACACTTTCTTTGTCCGCAAAGCGATTTGGGTAACAAGGAAAAGTAGTGCAGTTAGCCAGCAAGAAACAAGGAAGGCAGAGCATTGCTTGTTGTTGTTGGGTTCACTAACAAAGTAATCCTTTAATAAATTATGTTATCATCTAATGGAGTATCAAACAAATGGAGTTAGTCAAGTGGTTGTAGCATAAGCTTGCCATGTTTTTTGTTATGGGTTCAATTGCAAGCACATTTTATTTCCGGTTATGGGTTTAATTCCCATTGCTTTGCTTGCACTACTCATACGTCACCCCTCCATTACCCGTATGTTAATTTTTAATGATGGTGATCAAAATAGATCAATTTAATAAGTTTGGTGGCATGATTGATGAGTTGTCTAGTTCGATGGTCAAAATAGGTATCCCTAAATAATTCAGTAGTCAACTGTGTAGTTTACCCTAGATTTTATAGCTTAAATATGAATGAATGTGTAAATTTTTTACACGGCTTGTGTATCAAAATACAACTTATATATATGGTTATGATCAACTTACACTATGTAAAACTCAATTACTTTTATACTCTTTTTGGGCCGTCAGATGAGAGTAATAAATGATTAAGATTATTTCTTTTTTTCCAAGTAATAATCTTTAAATTTTCTAATGTTAATCTCAACCATCCATCTACAAAGAATTTAAAACTTATGGTTTTATACGTTTTTTATCGTTAGATGTGTAAAATGTATGACTGAGATTAACTCCTTACTTTTTTTCCCCAAGTGATAATCTTCACATAACCCACTGTTAATCTCAATCATCCATTTTACGATCCAAAAACGTATAAAAGTTAAATAACTTTTACGTGTGTGTGATATAGAAGAGAGGAAAACGATAAAACAATTAAAGTAAATATAAATTACATCAAATCAACCGTAAACTTGCTCTAATATTGTACAATAAAAATAAATTAAAATAATCGACTATTAGTTAGTCTAGGAGGATAAGATGATAGATCTTTTAAAAAAAATCAGATGTTTGAAATTATGTAGTTGTGAAATGAATATATTAGGCTAGAAGAGTTGTTTTAGAATGAAATTTCGCAGTACCCGATTCAAATTAGTTAGCCAATAAATTAAATATCTATATTTATATTAAAAAATAAATCAAAAGATCATAGACATGTATTTGTAAAACACGGGTTCAAATCACTTTGTCTACAAGGTGTATGTGCATTGACAAAGGTTAAAGAATATATATGAACAATTACTACCTTATAATCACATTTAGACTATTAAAAAAATAAACATAATAAATCAAAACATGACATAAAACATGCAATCCTAATAATGCAATCAATTTAAATAATCCTTTGATTAGTCGCACATCTTGCGGGTAAAATTATTCGAATTTGAGTCTCCTATCTTGAACTTTATTCTCTTTTTTACAAGAATCACTAGTTGAGTACTAATCACATACTTTTTCTAAAAACACAATAAATCAAATCATAACTTAAAATATGTTTTTTCTTATAACCACACAAATTAAATTGTAACCTAAAACATGTTTTTTTCCTTCTAAAAATACCATAAATAAAAAGTGAACCACATCGTACTCTAAATCATGATTTATAAAATCTAGAAAGAAAAAAAATAAATGAGCTCCTAACCTTTAAACCTAACACGTAGAAATTGGTATGACGTGCGAGATCAAAATACAAAAAAGCAAGATCAAAAAAGCATCAGATTCAACGAATAAGAATAGATTTAGATATCCAAATCAACTTACCTAAAATTAACAGATCACAATTAAATTTCAAAACACAAAACTCAATAAAACAGACCCACAAAAATAACAATGAAATTCAATGGCCCATACAAACGAACAATAACAATAATAAATAAAAATGTGGAATAAGGAGTTATATCAAGCTAACATTATTCTCCTATTATTTTAATATCTATGGAAATATTTACTTTTCTTTGTATCTTAGGGTTTTGTATAAGATTTTGATGGGCTAAATCCTATTATTCTCTCTTCTAAATGCATTGTATTTGATATATTTTCCATGGTTATTACTCTGGCTGTCCCACTAAATTGTCACATTTGAGTCAAACCTTTTTAAGTTTGACTTCTTATAATTTAAAATTTATTATTGATAAAAATATAAAAAAATATATTTCAAAAACTTTGAATCAAATAGTTTTTAAATATATATTTTATAAATTTTAATTAATTAAAAAATTTAAATAAATTATAGTTAAAGTTGAACAATTTTGACAAATATGTGACAATTTAATGAGACGGAAGGAGTAATAAAATTTAGTTGTCATTGTCAAAAAAATGTAGAATAAGGTGTTATATCAAGCTAACATTAAAATACAAAGACCAAAACGGCAACCACGCCAATTCAAGTGGGCTTTTTTATACAAGTATACCATTTTTTAAAATTATTTGGGAAGCTGAAAGCAAACCACACTATAGTTGGATCCTCATAAAAATGTTCAGATGCGATCTGAGGTTGCACCCTTTTTTTTTCTTTTATTTGCATGTTTTATCTACTGTTAGAGTTCGGAATTGTTGCGCAATGTGTTAGTTTTGCTAACTGCTTGTAACATATTTTTCTGTTTCTATTGTAAACGGCTCAACAGTCTAACAAACTGGTGGTTATACCATATCTGCAAGTTAACATCCTTATATTAACCAGATATCTGGCACTGGCCCAAGTGAATCTCTTGACCTACATTTTATAAAACAAAATAAGAAAACTCTAGCTCCTCTTTTCTTTCTCTCGTCATCTCTTTTCTCAGCCGTCTGTCTCTACCTCTTTCGTTCCGATCATCATCACTGTTATCGACAGTTTCATTAGCACCGCCTCAACATGGTATTAGAGCTACTCTTTCCGGCATGTTGATCTCGTTTCTTCAATCGCTACACTCGTGAGCTTGAATCTCTCTCTCTTCATCTTCTCCGTTTCTCTCTTCGAGTTCGCGTTGAGCAGCAAGCATGGTGCAAATTCATAATCAAACCACTCCAGTTGAAGAAATCAGTAGCCTGCAAAGTTCCGATGATCAGGAGAACTCCTTCTTCGCTAATAAACAAGTCAATGTTAAGCTTGATGATTTTAATTTTCTTTTATGGAAACATCAAGTCGTTCTAATGATTCACGATCATGATCTTAAGGAGTATCTTGATGAGAGCACTGAAATTCCTCCAAAGGTCATCACTAATGCCAATCGAGAGTTAGTGTGCAATCCAGCATATCGGCGATTTAGGAAGCAAGATAGTTCACTTGCTTCCTGGCTACTATCGACAATGAGTCCACACATCCTGCCGCAACTTGTTGGTGCAGAAACTACTGCGGCTATCTGGAGTGCGGTTACAAGACTATATTATCAGCTATCTACAACCAAGATAATGAACCTTCACTACCGTTTGCGAGCTCTGAAGAAAGGAACCTCCACAATAAGTGAATATACAACGCAGATCAAAGAATTGTGCGATGTATTGGCAACAAGTGGGAGTCCTGTCTCCGACATAGAGCAAATCACAACAGTGTTGAACGGTCTTCCGGCTGAATATGAACCCTTTATAGCTGCCATTACTGTTAGACGTGATCCTTATACTCTTGAGACGGTTACATTTGTTCTGAAGGATGCTGAATCAAGACTCAATGATCCTCTTCGTGCTCCAATAGGCATCAATTTAACACGATATGACTCAAGCAATGGTGATAGAAAGAGTTCAAGATCATATATTGCCACACAAGACCAAGGTCAACGCAATGGAGGTCAATATCAGTATGGTGGTAGAGGTCGAGGAAGGTCTCGTCTGTAGTGTCAGATATGTGGCAAGTTGGGGCACTTAGCTGACACATGCTGGTATCGCTACGATCAGAACTACAAAGGAATGCAGTCTCAACAGCGTCCATCGGTTGAATCCTCACAGCCTGCTGTGACACAAGCAAATATCTATCAATATGTTTATGACCCTGTTGAAACGAGCTATGATCCCTTTGTTACTATAGATGCATGTACTAATGGTGTAACCACTGATCTGAGTGATGACACAGTTCACATCAACTCACTGATTGCCAAAGGAGTGTTGTCTGTGGAAGACAAGTGGTATCTTGATTCAGGGGCCACTCATCATGTGACCTATGCAAGGAACACTGGTCCACAGGGCTGCTCATACAAAGGTAATGGCAAAGTCTTTCTTGGTGATGGCTCTATGATAATATTACTCATATAGGGACGTCCACTATCACAACTGATACTAGATCTTTAGGTATTACACACTTGCTCTGTGTTCCTCGTATCACCCGTAATCTTATGTCAGTGTCTAGATTCTTGCGTGATAATTCTATTTTCTTTGAATTTCATGCTAATGAGTGCTTTGTAAAGGATGAGCAAACTAAGGAGGTTCTGCTGAATGGAAAACTTGAAGGAGGTTTGCATTGCTTCAGTCTCAAGCATGCATCTGCCTCAACTGATATTGTGTACAACACAACCTCTACTTCACTTTATGTTGATAATGTTGTTAATATTCCTAATTCTGCAAATAATGCTGCTCAAAACACTAAAGCTCATACTAGCTATTGGTTGTGGCACCAAAAACTTGTTCACGCCACATCTACTACTATAGTTTAGCTTTGAATAAGCATGTTTCTGTTCCTAATAATGTTGTTTGCTCTGCATGTCGATTAGGAAAGAGTAGAAAACTTCCTTTTACTACATTTACTATTGTTTGCAACAAGCCCTTTGAACTTGTAGAGGCTGATGTATGGGGGCCAGCTCCCATTAAGTCCTTAGGATGGCAGTACTATGTGTCATTTGTTGATATGTACAACAGAAATTGCTGGCTATTTCTTCTGTGTAATAAAACTAAAGTTACTTCTGTATTCAAGGCTTTTCTTTCCATTGTGAAAAATCAGTTTTCCTCTAATGTGATTGCTTTGTAGACTGATGGTGGAGGAAAATTTAGAGCTTTAGAGTCAGACTTGGTAACTCTAGAAATTAAGCATAAGGTCCAACATAGTTAATTTTTACATGGTTATATGAGGAATCCCGAATTTGGGTTTTAATGGGTTTTTTGGAGGGTTTTGGGTGAGTTTTGGGGTTGTTTTAGTTGGGAATTGATAGCCCAATGGTAGTACTATGGTTAGGGGTTGATTTGGAATCATTTGTGGGTGCAATGGGTGTTAAAAACATGGATTTTGGAAGGGGTATTAGGGTTGTCCGAGATTGCAAAAATTGGGGTTTGGTCAAGGTTTGAAATATTGAGTTTGATGTTTGATTTGTGTTCCGAGTTTGCTACATCAATTAGTGGATTGATTTGAGGTTGTTTTGCTTGTGTTGAGGTTGTTAGAAGCGAGGTTTTGAGTTGGTGAAGCTTCGGGACCGATTTCGGAAGTCATGGAGGCTTGTGTCGGCTTTGCTTGGCTTGCTTAAGGAAGTAAGGTGAGTGGTTAAAATGTTTTAAATGGCTTTGATCAATTGGTTCAAGCATATGAATGTGGAAATGTTTTCAAGAATCGTTTTGGTTCAAGGTTGGTTTTGAAAGAGTTTAGTTGGGCTTGAAAAGTCAATTTTAAATTCAAGAGTAAGTTGATGAGAATCGCCTCTATAATTTCCCCTTTTTCCGTTTGTTTTCATTACTTGTGATGATGATTTGTTAAGCATGAAATTTAAATACTTTGAGTAGAAGCATGTTGCTTATTACTATATCGTTAATGATGTTTGATGGTAATAATGGTGACGTTGTTATACCTTGTAAGATGTGTGTAAGTTGGTGCAGGTTGTGTACGAAAATGGTGAGTAAGACCATTTGTGATTGGTAAGATTTTAAGTAGCAAGTGATGCCTAATTGTGGATATTGTTACATCTTGTTTTGGTTGTGCATGATATAGTGAGTACATGTCGCATGATAGTGATTGTATATCGTGTTGCATGGTTGGTGTCGAACCTCACGTGATGGTTGTCGTTGCTCCGGTGATGTGTAGTCTTGCCGGTAGTGACTAGTAGAAGAGTACTTTGATGTGTAGTCCCATTGGAAAACTACTAGTCGAAACGGTGATATGTAGTCCCACCGTGTTTGTTTTGGTTATGCTTGTGCATGCCATGTATTGTTCATGTTGTATCTCATTATATCATTCCTTTTTATGGTTTTGCTTTAATCTAGGATTATGTCCCCATGCATACCATGAAGTGTAATGCCATGATAAATTCCTATATTGTTGACCTTTGGTTGAACTTGTATGTTAGTAGAAGGATTAGGTCGTTGGATGACTTGTATGTGTTGGTCTTTACTTTTAAAGAAAGCTTTGAACCCTGCATTGTCGTAGTTATATTTTTGAGCTCCGCTCACTAAGCTTTATGCTTACGCTCTCCTTTTTCAGACAATGCAGATCTTTAGCTTGGAGTTAGCAAGGAGCAAGGAAAGGGCGTCCAAGCGTGTGGTAATTTCTCAAGTATGGTTTATTAAATAATGTAGTAGTCTAGCAATTGGGAAATGCTACGTGTTTTAGGAGCTTGTATCTATACTCTTTTGTGTTGGCTTTATATTTTTAATGCCTTATGTTGATGTTTTGGATTGATTATGGGTTGTAATACATGAATGCTATGATGAATGTTTGTGGTGGCATGCCTCTAGACGTTTAGGGTGCCTTGTTAGTGATGCAAACCTCTTATATGTTGTCTTGTGCCTTTTGGGGCCTTTTGAACTTTTATGTGTGCCCTTTTTATGCTAAATTTGCCCCTTGGTTTGAATGCCATGATTGGATGCCTTGATTTATTTTTGATTGCTACCTATGGCTCATGTATGATTGCTTAAATATTTGTATGTGCATAGGAGAGTCTAAAAATGCATCTAGAGTCTTGATTGAGGTCACCAAGTTGGAATTGGTGGAATTGCAGAGTAGGGCGTATCGATACGCCTGAGGGCTGTATCGATACGGCCTTGCCCAAAGGCCACAATTTTTGCCTAGCGTACCGATACCCTAAGGGTATCGATACCCTCCAAAGTTACTGGAATTTGGAGAAGTTAGAACAAGTAGTGCGTACCGATACCCTAAGGGTATCGATACCCTCCAAAGTTACTGGAATTTGGAGAAGTTGGAACGAGTAGTGCGTACCGATACGGGGTTCCCGATTATCGATATGGGTCTACTCCGTTGACCAAGAAGGTTTGACCGAGAAGGACGTATCGGTACGCTCAAGGGCTGTATCGATACGGTCTTCCCGGAGTTGACTCTTTGGGTTGACCTAGTCAGGGCGTATCGATACCCCTAGTTAGGGTACCGATACGGTTTGCCCTGTAAGCTTAAAAATGGACTAGTATGCATGGTCGGGGTTCGAATGTGATCTTTCTTTGGATGCTTTCCGCTGTTGTGAATCACTTAGGACTTAATGTTCCTCTGACAAGATTTAATTAAAAAGAAAAAAATAGGGTTGCTAACCGAGGGGAACCTTAACGGGTTTCACTCGGTTTTCCCCGTGTGGCCCACTCGGATCGGTCATCCGGCCAGACCGGGACGAGGGGGTTACACGAAACATACATAAAACAAGATGCATAAAGATAAAACTTAGTTCCTTCCAAGCACTTTATTTAACACCTCATACATGAGATGCATAACAAGGCCAAGAAATGTTTGGCTCTGGGTAAAATATGATTTTATGTAATGTGTATAAGTGCAAGAATTATCATACATGTAATAATTTTTTTAAGTGTGGTATATAGATGCAAGTTTGTACAGGTGCACCTTTGCAAGTGCTTCATAATTGTCCCTGACCACATACACGAGTACCTTAACACAGGGATAAGTTATAAGAAATGAAACATAAATGACCATGGTAGAGAGAGCAAAAAATTAGCCCCGTAAATAAAATAACAACCACTCATTGGCTAAATTAAGTATATGCAAGGCAAAATTATGTAAATCTAGAGAATTCAAATTCAAGGTATCTCCGACATCAATTATTAAAGCAACTTCTACATGGATACATGCATTTATGGTGAATCTAATCATGTTCAGTTCTTAAAAACATAAATGAAATGAAATTAATAACATGTACCTCAATTTTAAGTTTTAATGGTTGTTTACAAAAGATATATAATTAGTCGAAATCAAACACATTCAACAATGGGAAAGAAAAAAAATTGAAATTGCAGCATTCGTGTTGAATGAATCAAATAAGAAAAACAAAGCACATTCACTCGGCAGATCTTAATATATCCAAATCTCTAAGTCTCTAGCTTAAATGCATAGCAATGAAATGAGAAAATGAGGTATAACTCGGAAAAATAACATAATTGAAAAATCTTCTCATATTTGGTTTCATAAAATAAATTAAACAACAATAACTGAGAGCGAAACAAAGGGGATTTGAAGTATATCTTATGTGGAACCAAACAAATCAATAAATTAACTATTTTTCATAAAAAAATATAAAGAAGATGTATGGATTGAGATCATGATTCCAATAGAGATAAATTAAGCGAAAATTAAGGCTTTTTGCAAATAAACAATTCTACATTTGTTTCGTGTCGAAACTAAATGGAAAAAGCAAGCCATACCCAAGCAAACCATGAAAAACTAAGGTTGGTTTTTGTTCTCTGCTAGAGATAAACTAAAACAAGACATGTTGCCATTTTATCAAATCAAAAGCATAAGCAAAAGATAACACACTTATAAAAATATATAATAATAAATATAAATTTTTAAGAGAAAAATATACTGATATATGAATGATAACGGCTTGAAGAGCAACTTACAGAGGTTGCGTCGACGGGATGTGGTGGCTTCGATGGTGACGTGATGGGTGAGATATGGAGATAGAAAGAGGTCGGTGAGAGACAGAAAAATACCGACCACGACTTAAAAAGCAGCTTGCGAAGGCTGCGTCGGTGGGATGTGGTGGCTTTGATGCTGACGCTGGTGGTCGAGAAACTAAGAGTGAGAGAGATCAGTGAAAGACATTGAAAGTTTAACAGAGGAAATACCATAACCCTTATTTTTTTCCGCTCAACAGAGCCCTTCTGCAACTTTGTAATTGGAGTTTTCCCCAACTTCAAGGGATACCGGTTAACCGGGTTGTATTTCTCCTTTCTTCTTTTTTTCTTTTTTTTAATCGAATGGCTAATAATTATTCATGTAAATTCAACGACTAAAACCATTTAGTTTTCTTTTAGCCTAATTAACATGTTTCTTTTTAGACAAACTCAGCCTTTAGAGATTATCTAGTCTCAGAATATGTTGGTTGGGATTGTGTCATTCTTGAGGGTGGTTTCTTTGAATCGAGACATGTGGAAGCTCCTAAAAATCTAATGGTTATTGAGGGTCGGGCCTAGGGGTGCTTAACGAGTTGAGCAGCTTGTGAGTTGTTCAAACTCGACTCGGTTTAAACTCAAAAAATGCTTGACTCAGTTTTACTCGACTCGAGACCTTAACGAGTTAAGTCGATCAAAGTTTAACTCGACTTGATAAGTTCGCGAGCAACTCATTAATTTTTTAAAATATTTTTTTAATAATTACTTTAGTTTGATGTATTTGTGGATTGTTATTTTAGTTTTATAATACGTTAGTTTTGTGAATTTGTGGATTGTTATTTTAGTTTTAATATGCTAGTTTGGTGTATTTGTGGATTGTTAGTTTGGAATTTGAACTTTAAAAGTGCTTTACACACTCTTTTGATATTTTTTTGGTTAAATTTGTTAATTTATGTTAATATTAACCCCATATAGTATTATTAAATATTACTTTTAGTTAAAAAATAATATAAATTTTTAGTGAACTTAACGAGCAACGAGTCGAGTTGAGCAACAAATTTTTTTAACAAGCACGAGTCGAGCACAATTTTAACGAGCAACGAGTCGAGTCGAGCAACAAGATCTTTTAACGAGTACGAGTTGAGCACTTCCCAACTCGAGATCTACTCGCTCGATAAGCACCCCTAGTCGGTCCATATTGTTTCGTTGGTTCATTTTGAGTCTATCCGGGTAAAGACTAGTAACTGTTTTATTGAGCCTCGGGGTAATGTGGGTATCTCGGTTGATAGTGCCCAAGGTGGAAACAATGCCCTTCAAGACTTGTATTCGATGGGTTTGACTAATGATGATCTTGCCCAAGATCATGTTCATGACCAGGATTTCGAGCCTGATTTACTTGGAGAGCAAATAGTGCCGTATAAATGGGTACAAGAGGCTGATCGTTTAAACAACCAACCAAAAGATAAGGTTTGTGAGATTGGTTTAGACGATAGGGGTTCTTGCACCCCAAATGTTCCTTCAGTTCGATGTGAGTCAATTTTGTTTTTGCCTGAACTTCATCGGCCTTCTTGTGGGAAACAAAAGAGATACGGATCCTTAGAAGAGTTCCAGGAAAAAGAGATGTCTAAAGCAGATAAGAAAAAGAGGGATTGAGCCTTAAAAATGAAAAGGAAAGAAAAGAGAAGCATGATTTGGCGGTGGAGAGCTCGGAATTGGAAGGTAGATCCTTCTCAGATTCTGATCTACAAACTAGATGGGATAATGTAACAAAGGAGGCAATAAAGGTTATTGAAGTCAGGACAAATTTAGGGGTTCAGTTTATTGGGCCAGTGGACGAGGTGATACTTGAAATAGCTGAATTAGAGATGAAAGAAGTTGTGCCTTAAGGGTGCCCTGAGGTGTTATTCTGGTTTTCTAGGTGGTGAATCCGTTTGAAGGTGATTGGTTTGGAGTTTCGATATGGTTAACTGGTTTTTCTTCTTCTTTATATTCTGGAACTTGGTGATGTTTGGGTGTTGTGAAATTTGGCTTATAGGTGTGTTTTAATTTAGGAACATTTCTTGAGTGGGTAATGGTTGGAGTTTTTATTTGGTGGCTTTATGTTTATCCTTAATCTGTTGTACTCTTTTTCTCTATTAGGATCAAAGAGATTTTTAACGAGGCACATACACAGGGTAAATTCTCTTTGAACCTATTATTAATAATATTACTTTTACCAAAAAAAATAATATTTTAATTATCTCAAAAAATGTTTGGTCGGGATTAAAACGGTGTCCATTGTGTAAATGGACACACTTTGTAAAAAAAGATAAAAATTATTCGAATCTGAATCTCTTAAAAAAATTAACCTTCTTTTTCTTCATCGAAACCCAGGATAACGGTCTATTTTTTTTTTATGGATTTCATTAAATATTCTTTTTTTTTATCCGAAAAGTATGATTTTATTATGACACAAATCATACATTCATAAGACATTTACATGCGCCTCGTTAAAAACCTCCCTATATCCTAATGGAGGAAAAGAGTACGACATGTAAATGTCGAACAACGGAAAAACACCCACAAAAATCAACAATAAAATGAACCCGACCCCCAACCAAACTCAGCATACTGTCGCACCCCCCCAACACCCTCGGATCAGCAATCTCAATTCAGCTACCTACAGTACAAGTGAGGCAGTGGCGATATTTGCCTTCAGGAGCATTAAACTCCAGCCGAGCAATGATCCCAGGCGTACTGCTCCCAATCAAAAACCAGCCCCTCCTGCGTCCTTGTACTCACATCCCATTGAGTGTACTCACCAAACCCCAACTCCACAGCTGCCCCTCCCATCCACATCTATTCAAACTCACTCGCACCCCACCAAGCCACTCCCCGACATCCCCCTTGCCACGATCAAAAAACATCAATAGCTCACCTTGTACCATTCCACCAAATTCACTCCCCCCTTTGCCAACACATCCGCAATAGTATAAAAATATACAAGGTGATTTACAAGGTAGTATTTATTCATAGATATTTTTAATTATTTTGATAATGCGCATACACCATGTAGACATAACGATTTGAATCTATATCTCCTAGGATGAACATCATCCGCTTTTCTACTAATACACTTGTTGGGTTCTTAATTACGAAACTTTTATTCTTTTATTTCTCACGAAAATTACATCACTCAAACACAACACTCATAACACAAATCATATTTCGACATAAATTAAACTTTTATTTGTATTACATTGTTTTTGCTAATTAATCATTCCATAATTTGGTTGTATCCTTCAAGGTGTGGTATCGTCAGAGCAGCCACGGTCGTAAGGGTTACACTTAGTAGGACTTGGCTTTGGATTTGGAATGCATTTGGAATAAGCAACGCCACGTCCACAATTTACTACAGGATTTTCAGGGTTTCCAGCATTTCGGCCTGCACAATAAACAAACACAAATTAGAATATTAGAAAATAACTTTGTTTAGACCCTAAAACAAGCGATATTTTGTATTTCCAGCCTAAAATTTATTTTTCCTTTTTAATTGCTTACAAGAACTTTGTTTTATTTGTCTAGAATAATCTGAAAATAGAAGAAAATATACCGCTGTGAGATTCAAACCACAGTCTTGATGAATTTCATTTCTTAAGGATACTGACAAGACTAAAATTCAATTTTTTTTTACAAAAACTACTTACTTCTACCTAGAGGGAGACGAGGAAACAATAGGAGATCATGCTCCCAATGAGTCTTGAACCCCGGACTCAAGGGGAATAAAGCAGTGAGCAGCTATGACCAATCGGCCATCAACGCTTGCTCAAAAAAATATCAAAAAGAATAAAATTTAATTTTTTGTCATGAACTCTCGGTAATTTATATTTTAAGTCACTGAACTTAACATCTACTTTCATTTACACTACACACCTTTAATTTAATCAAATCACGTCATTCAACTTTTATTATTAATAAACTAAGTCACATATTAACATGGTTAAATAATTCTAACAAGAAATTAAATGAACACTTTTACTTAGCATATCTTTTACATATCATCATCAAAAAATGTTTAATTAGTGATTTTATAAAAATGATGTAAATGTTAAAATTCGAATCCCATTACATGGCAAAGAACTTCCATGCAAATTAAACCATCTTTTTGAAAGCAGAATGAAAATTTTGATACTAAATCCATATCATTTAGGCAAACCAGCAAACTAAAAAACGTTTAAAATCACTACAAGAAAATAGATTTTTAGTGACATCAAAAATAGTCATTAAAAGTATTAAATTTAGCCACTGAAATTTACAGGGACTATTTTTTTGAGTCGTAACCTGTCGTCACTAATAACTCCGTCACTATTATATTAGTGACAACTTTTATGCATTTTGTCACAAAAAGTTATTTTTTTATGACTATATTTTTTGACACAAAAGATTAATAACAGTGACTAAAATTTAGACACTAATGTTATTCTTATTAGTCACAAACATTTTATCACAAATACATATTGAAATAGTGTCTAAAATACATTGTCACTTTCAATAATAAAAAAATAATTATATTATTTTAGTTGCAACCATCTTATTCAGGAAACACGCACACTGAATATCTCTCGCGGGGCGTAGCGAATGTGTGCTAGATACCAACCCTTGACTTCTGCGACGAGCGCGATATGAGGCCATCTGCCCCCAAACTGGTCCCTAGAAGGTCATCCACTTGGTCCCAATGGCTCGTACACCTAGGGTCACTTACAACAAGGTTAGCTTGGTTGCTAGCCCATGGCGAGGGGGTTAATTATAGATTATGTGGCATATTCATATATTAATTTTTAATAAATAAATATAGTGTATGGTTTCGTAGGTGATCGAACCTGGAACCTTTAGGGGGAGAGTTCAATGTCTATCCACTAGGCTAGGAAAGAAATTTAATATTATTTTGTAAGTAAAATATTATTTAGGTTAAATTGTAATTGAAATTAATTTTATTTATTTTAACAGTATGTATTAATAATAACAATAATTAATATAACAATAATTTAATTAATTTTATATGGTTTCCTATACGAAATACGTTTGTTGAAGAAAATATATAAAAATAATTGAGTTGATTTTAAAATATAAACATATGAATATTAAGATTTACACCTAAATTATTGATAGAATTATCCTTTATGTGATAATTATTTACTATATTGACAATGCAAATTTTACCTCCACAAGAAAAGTTAAAACAAATATCAAGTGTAAAATTTTTCACAAGGTAAAATTTTGCTATCACATATTATGCCAAGATTATGTATTAGTCTTTTTACTTTAATTTGTTTACTTTAAGTTTATGTACTTTCTATTCAAAAAATATGTACTTTTTAAATTTTGAAATTTCGATCTTGACATGAATGATAGTCTTTAAACATGTTAAGTAAAACTTTTGATTTTTATTCTTTTGTTCAATCATTTTTAGTCATTGTAATTTAATCGTATTGTCGTTGTCCCGTTTGGATTAGGATTGAAGTTTTAAAATTTCAAAAATATAGGGACTAAAATTGATCAAAATAGAATGACTAAAACAACAATTTACACATAGTGTAAAGACTAATAGAATTATTTTACCTTTTGATAAACTAGTTTATGCCTTTATGGTAACTTCAATTTTTATAATTGTTATTATTATTATAATTATAAAAATAAATTTATTATTGTGACAATATATATCTTGTCGTTAAGTTTATTTTTTTTACCGGTGATAAAATTTATCACAACAAAAGTAAAATTTTAAGTGACAAACAATTGCATTGTCACAAAAAATATCAAATTATAGTGACCACTTTATATATCGTCACTATCATGTGTCAAAATTTTAGTGGCAATGAAATTTGTGTCACATTTATAGACTTATAGTGAGAATTTAATTGTGAAAAATGTAATCGTCACAATTACTACTATAATAGTGACCAAATAAAAATACATCACAATTACTTATGGTAATAGTGTCGCACAAAATATTTGTCACAAAAGTTTAATATTTGTGACAAAATTACTACTAGTCACTGACAATTTGTCACTAAAAGTCTATATTCTTGTAGTGAATCAATAAAATGATGTTTAAATCATCTTAAATAATGGGAAAATAATAATTGTTGTTACCAATGTCAGCCAGTTCTCGCGCAATGGTGGAAGTAGGAAAGGAGAGAGTGGAAGCCAAGAGAAGGCATACTATGAAAATAAATGCTTTCATTTTGGATATGCACCTAATATTGTATGCTGAGGTGAAGAATAATACCCTCGTAGATTGCTATTTATTGGCCAATTCAAAGCGTGTTGTGGGTGTAAAAAAAACAATTTTTCAAAGCTTGATGTTTCATACAATTAAATTATAATAGAGATGGCATTCAAAATCACTATTAAATTATACAAAAGGGAAGAAGTCATGAAATTTCCATAGGCAATGAGTGTTGTTTTATGACCAATTTTCCACACAAAGGCCAAGGCAACTAAATTAATGTTATTCTCAATTTGATTATTATATTTGACACATAATAACAAATATGATCGCATAATAAAAGAAAATACACTTAAGTTTACGTGTGAAACGCTTTCATGAAAAAATAACGAACAGATGAGGAGAAATTTGTTAATGCCGAAAAAAATTAGGGTACAAGAGGATTGTTAACCTAGAACGTTTTGTGGGTTATTCGACTATATTTCAACCCAAACTTAAAATTTTATTTAGTGACAAATACTTGATTACGAAAGAAATTTACTCAAACTAAATTTTCTAGGCATCCACCACAAATTCTCATTTTTTTTAACTTTATTTTTAACCAAGTTGGCCGCACCGTAAAATTTTAAACCGAAAAAACGGAATTCGGGTCATATCTACTAACATTATCATCTTAGAAAAGAGAGATAAAATATAAAGATTTCATTGATTTAAGAAAACGATATGTCCAAAACATGTCATTAATTCAGATATTCTAGAAAGTAAATAAACAATAATTATGGATTACTTCAATTTCTAGTGACCAAAGACTGACTATTAAACTATAAAGGTCTTCTTAAATAATGTTGTTAGACTATTTCAAACATATCTAATTGAGTCCAAAAAATGATGCCTCCAGTCCCACGACGCAAATTAGACCGCTTCATATTTAATCTAACTTGTTATGAATAATATTATAATATCTATAAGAACATGAGTTGGACTGGTTGCAATATTGTACTTTTTAAAAGGTAAATTAACAATAAATATAGTTTTATATTATATTATTATCTAATTTCAATAAGACTTTTGCTCTTGATTACTATATAATTCTTCTTAATTTTAGAAGAAGTATTGACCCCAAGTTCACCAGTGTTCCTTAGATTTTACCATGGGTGAAGTTAAGAAGATTTTAGAGGTCGGAAGTAAATTAAAATGTTTTAAAAGGTTAAAATATAATTTTTATCATCATTTTAGTTTATAGTTTTATAATATTTACAAGGATTAAATTTAAAATTTTATATAGACAAAATATAATTTTACGATTATTGTCTAAACTTCAAGTTAAAATTTAAAAAAGACTAAAAGTGTACATATAATATTTTTAAGCTTCGCCACTGGATTCTATATTACTATGCTTTTTGGCATTTGTGAAGGATAAAAATCATTTGTCCCTTTCCGGTGTTTGTACTTATGCCTCAACACTAAAAAAACATTATAAAAATAAATTTTAAGTCCTAAATTTAAATTCTAAATCCTAAACCCTACACCATATACCCTAAAAAATACACCCTACCCTAAATTCTCTAAACCCTAACTATAAACTTTAATCTATAACACCCTAAACCTAATTTTAAGTATGCGACATAAGTAAAAACATCGAAAAGGGGCAGAAGATTTCCATCCCTTTGTCAATATCCCATAAATGTGAGAATATTTATCAAATAAAACATTTATATTTTTATATAAATTATCTATTTTTTTATAAATGAGGTTTTTTTATTCATCCAAAAGAACCATTCATATACACAGTAGATTCTTTACATATATATATATATATGTATATGGTCATTTTTGTGATCAGGGACGAAGCATAATGAGGGTCTAAAGGGGCCTTGTCCCCTACCCAATAATTTAATTTTTTAAATAATCTCTTTATTTTTTCGAAAATTTTAATTAGTCTCCTCAAAATTTAGAAATTTATATTAAATATTAAAAATTTTGAATTTTTTAATAAATCTTCTAAAATTTTAATTTGGCTACTTCAATATTTTTTGGTCTAATGACAATTTAAGTCCCTATAAATTTAAATATTAGATAAATTAAACATTGCCACTTAATTTTGAATTTAAATAATCAATAAACCCTTATGTTTTTAAGTTTAATAATTCAGCCCCTCTTGATATTCGATCTTGGCTCCGTCCCTATTTGTGATTGTAAAACAATTAATTTTAGAGTAAAGTACACTTAATGTCACTTAATTATAGGTTTTACAACAAACATGTCACTTTGTTTAAAAAAAAAAGTTGTGAACATGTATATCAATTAACATATTCTAACAAGCATGTCACTATGCTTACAAACAAATCACCTTTCTTTGATATAATAACATTTTTAGTCTAAAAAAGTGTACATTGTATTACTAGAAATAACTCAATAAATTTAATCTTCATGTTTTAAATTTTCATTATTTTAGTCTTTTTGTGACACTGCCAAAGCAAGCGAACCCAACAAATCAAATCAATAGTTTGATAATTGCATTCTGTCATAAAACAACAACAAATTATTGTTAACTTGTTATTATACTAGGAAAATAACAAGAAAGAAATATAAAATTTCTTAGATAAGAATGAGCAATTTAGGAGTGTTGCGACTAATTTAAAAATTTATAGGTAGAAGGCGGTGTGTGTATAAATTCTTTTTTGAAAGTGGAAATTGCTCTCATTTTTTATTTATTTTGAAAAGGTTTATTTTGTTAGTTTAAAATAAAAAAATAGTTTTTCAAAACCCTTTATTATTATTATTATTATTATTTTGAAAAAAATGGAGTCGCCACCGATCATTTTAGAAGAGGTAGACCGGACACCAAGAAAAACAAAACCAGAGATTCTTTCTAAAAAATGGGTCCGTGAGTCGGTTAGACACGAGGAAGGGTTAGCACCCTCGTCGTGCCCAAAACTTGGTACCTAAGGGTTCGAATCACATTTAACTAAGAACTAATTTAATTTCGACTTAATTTAATTTAGAACCTCTAAATGCATGAATGCATGGTCATACGAATCTTGCAACCTAACTCATGGCCTACGATACCAAAGGAGACGACACTCGAATGCTCGGGATGACGCTCCCACGAGGATATCGAAACCTCGAGTACTAAACAAATAAATAATGCGTTAATTAAATATGAGAATAAAATGCATGAACAAATATGGATGTAAACAAATATGGACATCAAGGAATTAGCACTAAACCAAACATCCGATAGGCAACAAACCAAACGCGGAAAACATGTATATTAGAACGATTAATACGTAAATGGCACATAAGGTATGAAATATCTAAACATGAACTATATATTTTCAAAAGTCCACATGTACCTTAAGAGACATGACATATACATATGTACATAATTTCGTAAGAACCCTAAATAACAATATATGTACTCACACGAAAACATTACACTATATACACGTATCACTGCGTGAAAGAAGAAAAACTAAGTAATATACATGTAGTTATATAAAAACATAATATATAGATACACTACTGCGTAAAAAAGAGGAATTTACATAATATACACATAGGTGTATGAAAACTAAGTAATATATATATATAACCGTGTATACACTATGTATGATATACATATATGATTACCAAGAAAATGTGACATATGTATACATGAGTATAAAAAAAAATCTGATAATATATATATGTAACCAACCACATGTATATAGACAACAACATGTATGTAAAAAAAAACATTCAACCACAAACGAAAGATATCAAATATCAAAAATGCAAAATGTGAACAATGAGTGGCTATAGATTAAATATGCAAGAACCGAGGGACTGACTAAGTGATTAAACCACTGGTCATGGATCAAAATTGAACAGAAACAAAGTTTTAAGAGCTTGAAAGGAGTTTAACCCGCAAAAAGAAAAAAAGGCTTAAATCAAATGGGGATGAAATTGAAAAAAAAACTCCAGAAAATTAGAAGGACTAGAGGAGTGATTTAAAAAGACGGAAGCCCTTTGCAGGGCATTTTAAAATCGCGGAAGGGCTTAGCCGGCAAATGGACTAATTTTAAAACGACAACTCGATATAAAATCCCCTTTTGTCAAATTAACAGTCTTTTTTTTCTTTATTTAAAACCGAAGCACCCCCCCCCCCCCCCATTTCGGGAAATTTCTGAACCCTAGCTAGTCGGCCGTCGCTAATCGGCGCCGGCGACACCCCTTTTAAACCGAAACCCCCTTTTGGCCTTAAAACGATGTTTAGATCTTACAAAAACGGAGATGAAACCCCTTTTCTCTCTTGCGAAAACCCCAAAAATAGATTTGAAAAAACCTTTTTCCCCTTTTTGAAAAAAAAAAACGAAACCCTAAAGGATCACTCAAAAAAATTATTGCCGGACGGAGTTCGAAGCGAAAGGAAAGGCAAACAATGAGTATAGTTTATAGTTTATATGATATTATTATCTAATTTCAATAAAACTTTTGCTCTTGATTACTATATAACTCTTCTTAATTTTAGAAGAAGTATTGACCCAAGTCCACCAGTGTTCGTTAGATTTTACTGGGGTAAAGTTCAGGAGATTTTAGAGGTCGGAAGTAAATTATAATGTTTCAAATGGTTAAAATATAATTTTATCATCATTTTAGTTTATAGTTTTATAATATTTACAAGGATTAAATTTGAAATTTTATATGGACAAAATATAATTTTACGACTATAGTCTAAACTTCAAGTTTAAAATTTTAAAAGGACTAATAATGTACATATACTATTTTTAGCTCCGCCAATGGATTCTACCTGCTATTTCACAGTCATGTAAGGGCTAGTTGAACAGGCTAAGTTTGTGAACTTGTACTTTTAGAAGGGCCATGGCCTCACACAAAGCGAAGGGCTTAGGTATTTATGTAGTTTTCCCTATATATTAGTATGCTTTTGGGCCTTTGTGAATAACCCAAAAATATGAGACTATTTATCAAATAAAAAAGTTTATATTTTTATATAAATGATATTTTTGTGTTTGTCAAACATTTAATTTTAGATTAAACTGCGCTTAATGTCACTTAATTATAAGTTTTATAATAAATAGGATAAACTACACCACATACTACTTAACAATGGCATCTGAGTCGAAAATGCCACCGAACTTTAAAATCGTTCAAAACTATCACTGAACTTTAATATGTGAGTCGAAAATGCCACTCCGCCGTTAACCGTTAACTCCCCGTTAAGTCAAAACGACGTTGTTTGGTGTGGCTATTTTGAAGCCTAATTTAGCCCAAAACGACGTCGTTTTGCTAGAGAAAAAAATATTAAAACCATGCGCTTGAGGGGTTTTAAACCCAAGACCTTTAGGAGAAAGAGCAAAGCCTTAACCACTGAACCAACATAACATTATTCATAGGTGTTCAAAAGTACTAATTTTATTACCCTTTTTACTCATATTATTGTTAGACTTAGGCACATTTTAGTTACATTATTAGGCATTCGTGCATACTTTCATAATTTCATTCATCGTTATGCTTGAGTTCATAATTTAATTATTTTGTGGAAAAAATGTACTGCTAGGTATGCGTTCTGTGCATATGTAGGTTATGTCAGGGATTATCGAGCCTTGCTGCGGCATTGTCGCAGCAACCTAATGTCGCGACAATTCCAAACCCTAGCGAGTGATGTCGAGCAGAGACGATCAAGTGATGTTGAGCACGCCTGGCCGAGCGAAGACGACTGAGAGACCACTACAAGGTTAATGCCACACCGAACTATGTCGAGGGAATGCCCGAGCAATTTCCGACAAGGGAGAAAAAGAGCAAATTGGTAGGCGACTTGAAGAGTGTAAATAGCTGAATTCTTAGAGATAATTTGCATGAAGATCGAAGCTTAGATATTCATGAAGAGGTAAAAAAGAGATTAAATTCCAAGAAAATATGAGTTTTAGTTGGAATAAAATTAAAAGGGATTTAATATTTCTTTTATTCAATTTAATTCCAACTTAACTTATTCCTCAAGAAAGACTTTGACCTAGCCATCTCCTATATAAAGAAGGCCAAGCCGTCAACTTCAAAGGGAGTTCGATTGAGAGAGATTCAATGAGGGTTGTTCGACAACTTCTTTATCTTCTTCTTTGCTTCTATTCAATTCATGTTTGGGGATTATTCTTTGTATATCTTTTGAACCTAAGTCATGAATTGATGTGAATTGGCTTGGGTTATTTTGGGTTTTTGATTTTGAGAATGATTAGATTTGTTTAGGTTTTTGAGTTTGCAATTTAAATTCAAGGTTTGTTTTTTCTTGGTTTTTAATCTTGTTGCGAGCGAATTAAGAGAGGATATCGTTAACTATCTATTTATCTAATATCGGGAGAGTTAGATTCACGAAACGAATGAGCATGGTCTTTATTCAATCAAATCGATGGTGAAGACTAATTCGGCTTAGGGATAAGTTACAGATTTCAATGGCTAAAAGGAGCGCAAGATCGGTTGTTGTCCACCCTTGGTTCATGTTGGGAGGTATTATCAAGGCTTGCACAATCAACTAGAGTTTTGACTTAGGGATAAGGAGGAACCATTGAAGAACACTTGGCCGAACCTTGAAGGTTATTGTTCGTTGCCAAGGTAGTAATTGTCGTTCCATATTGCCGACTTCATTTCTCGGGCATTGGTCATACTCATTGCCGCGGCATAGGCTTATTGTCTTCATTTCCCTGGCATTGCCTTAACTCAATGCCCTGGCATTACGATAGTTTCTTCTGCCCAAGCAGTTGAGTCGTTTTCGCACTCAATTACCAAGATGGTCCAATCTACTATCACTCCTCAAACTCACAATAACATGGCATCTTTTCTCTTTTATTTGATTTTCTCTATCTTTTACTTTTATTGTTCTTTAGTTAACTTGTTAGTTAGAACTCTTCCTATCACATATTTGTGTTTTTATTTTCTACAGTGTAGTAACTTAAGCAAATTGGCTGAAACCAATCCCTGTGTAGACGATACTCGATACTCATACACTTTATTACTTGCGACGTGTATACTTGCACAATTGCGTAGCACTTATTACATGCAACAAGTTTTTGGCGCCATTGCCGGGGATTGGCAATAGCAACTTTCAATTTTATTTTCTTGCACATTTTATTTTTAGTTTATCAAGCGCTAATCTAATTTGGTTTTGCATTGGTGTATGACCAGGGCGAACCCAAAGTATCCATTATACGCACTTTATCCTGAAATTGATCGTAGTTGCCAAAGACTCAAACAAAGGATAAGAGAAGAGATGGCACGTAGACCTGACAATGCCGATGACAATCGGATTGCCGACGGTGATCAGAATGCCGCGGCAGGAGATGGAGACAACTCGCTACTACGATTTGCTCTAGTATGAAACCCAACTGTTCGAGATTACTTAGAATAATATCTAAACAGACTGAATCTATGATTTGTCAAACCTGAAATAGAAGCTGCCCACTTTAAGCTAAAGCCCGTGATGTTCAACATGATCAATACAATTGGACAATTTGTCGGGTCAACAACTGAAGATGCTAGACAACACCTCAAATCCTTCCTACAAATTTGAAATTCATTCAAAATATAGGGAGTACATGAGGATATTTTGAGGCTAAAATTGTTTCCCTATTCACTGAGAGATAGGGCAAAAACCTAGTTAAATAGCATCCCAACAGTGACAATAGGATCTTGGAGTGACCTATGTCGTGATTTCCTTGCTCGTTCTAATATTACAAATTTAATTGATAAATTGCGTAACGACGTCACTTCTTTTCGACAGACTGATGATGAATCCATGTACGAAGCTTGGGAACGATACAAAGAGTTGTTACATAAATGCCCCTTGCATAGATTCCCATTGTGGACACATCACACAAGTGACAATGTTCTATAATGTGGTAAACATGACAACGAGGATAATGCTTGATGCCTCGGCAAAATGACATACTCCTAGACAAGCAACCGGAGGAAGCAATGGAGATCCTGAATAGGTTGGCAAAAAACGACTATCAATTCCCAACAACCAGAAGAGGAGGAATCAGACGCCAATCAACAATAAATGAAATAGAGTCTTTAGACTCAATTTCATCCCAAATAGACACCTTGAACAAATTGGTCATGAACATGCAAAAGCAAAATAATCATCAGGAAGCCAAGGTAATGGATTTATTTTGTGAAAACTCTGGAGGTAACCATGTTTCTTTTGAATGTCCACAGAATCCATAGTCGAGCTTTTATGTTGGAAACTACAACCGAAACAACAACAACATCATGTCCAACACCTATAACCCAGCCTGGAAGAAACATCCAGACTTCTCATAAAGCAACCTCAGCAATGCACTCAATCAGAATAATCAGAATGTTCCAGCTATGGGAATCCAACAGAACATGCCTCGACAGTCAATGCCACAACAACGAATGCCACAACAATCGATGCCACAACAGCAACCTAAGCAATCTAGTTCTTTGGAAAACTCTCTCAATGCTTTTATGTCTCAAACTAGTGCATAAATGACTAACATTGATAAATTCATAAAGAAAACTGATGCTTTTATGGACATGACTGAGATGAGGATGCATAACCATGAAGCAACCCTAAAGTCATTGGAGACACAAGTCAGACAATTCGCACAAATCCTAAATTCCAGACTTATGGGAGGATTTCCAAGCGATATTAAAGTCGCTAAGGGAGCAACTCATGAAAAATGCAAAGCAATCAGTACAAGGAGCGGCAAACAGCTGAAGGATCCCCGAACTAATGAAAAGGAGGAAACCAGACCAAATAAGGTTACTACCGCAGCAAAGCCTGACAACATTGCCTCGGCAATACCTGAACTAACTACCTCATCAGAATCGAACCACACTACTACTGTAGAGCCTGGCAAAGACACGGAGAAAAATCATAAGGCAATTGAACAACCAGATCAGATGCCTCAGATTAAATTTTCATGCAAGGAACATATCGAAAACATTCGACTCCCACCACCATTCTCAAAGAGGCTAAAACGGCAGAAGCAAGAGTACCAATTCAAGAAGTTTATAGACATCTTAAAGCAGGTCCACATCAACATACCTTTGGTAGAGGCAATAGAGCAAATGCCAAACTATGTCAAGTTCCTTAAAGACATGGTTTCTAAACGGACAAGAATTGGGGAATTTGAGATTGTTGCCGCAACAGAAGGATGTATGGCCATGCTACACAACCGAACCCCACCTAAACTCAAAGATCCTGGGAGCTTCACAATATCATGTGTAATCAGGATCACTACGTGGGGAAGACATTGTATGACATAGGAGCAAGCATAAACTTGATGCCCAAATTCGTTTTCCAAAAATTGGGAATTGGAAAGACTAGACCCACCATAGTCATGCTCCAGCTGGCCAACCGATCATATGTGCATCCAAAGGGAAAAATTGAAGACATACTGGTAAGAGTCGATAAGTTTATTTTTTCTGCTGACTTCTTTTTTCTGGATTATGAAGTAAATGAACATGCACCTATCATACACTGAAGACCATTCCTAGCCACCGGGAGGACCTTGATCGATGTGGAAAAAGGAGAGCTAACCATGAGGGTAAATGATCAACAAGTCAAACTCAATGTGTTCCAGACCTTTAAACCTGCAAAAGATCAAGAAGAATGTCAAATGATTTAAGCTACCGTGGAATTCAACTTTGACAGAGATGCACCATGCTTGGGCAGACATTGCCTCGACAATGATTCTAGTTACTGCCTCGACAATCACTGAGATGGCTGCCTTGACAATCATCTCGATAACCTCCCTGGCACCTACCTCAGTAATGACTTGTCTGAATCCGTAGAAGCTGAAGAAGTAGTGAGAATAGAAATTATTAAATGGCTTGATGTTGAAATCATCTACCCTATCTCCGACATCACGTGGGTAAGCCCGATACAATGTGTACCAAAGAAAGGTGGAATAACGGTGATAACCAATGAGAACAACGAGTTAATCCCAACTAAGATTGTGACCGATTGAAGGGTTTGTATGGATCATCGTAAGTTGAATAAAGCTACTAGAAAAGATCATTTTTCTTTACCATTTGTTGACCAAATGCTTGATCGACTTGTAGGTAAACCATTATATTGTTTTCTTGATGGTTATTCAGGTTACAATCAGATTGTCATAGCACTGGACGACCAGACAAATACCACCTTTACATGCCCATACGACATATATGCATTTAGAAGGATGTCATTCGGGCTCTGCAATGCCCCGACAACCTTCCAAAGATGCATGATGGCAATTTTCTCCGACATGGTGGAAGATTTCCTGGAGATCTTCATGGACGATTTCTCAGTATTCGGCGATGAGTTTGACAATTGCCTCTGCAATTTAGAAAGGGTACTCACACGATGCGAGGAATCCAATTTGGTCCTAAATTGGGAGAAGTGCCACTTTATGGTGGATGAAGTCATAATACTCGACCACAAGATCTTATCAAATGACATTGAAGTTGACAAGGCAAAAATAGATGTGATTGAGAAACTACCTCCACCAACTATAGTCAAAGGAATCTGGAGCTTCTTGGGACACGCAGGTTTTTATAGGAGATTCATTGCAATTTTTTTTCTAAAATAACTAAACATTTTTGTAATTTTCTTGAACAGGGTAGGGCCTTTGACTTCAATGAGGAATGCATTGAAGCATTCGAAACATTGAAGCAAAAACTTGTGTCTGTACCCATCGTAGTCCCACCAGACTGGACATTGCCCTTCGAGCTCATGTGCGACGCAAGTGATTATGTCGTCGGGGTAGTCCTTGGTCAAAGGAACGAAAAAATCTTTCATGTGATCTACTATGCTAGTAAAACACTCAATGAAGCCCGAGTCAACTACACTACCACGGAAAAAGAGTTACTAGATGTAGTTTTTTCCTTTGAAAAGTTTCGATTCTACCTAATCGGAACCGAAGTGATTGTTCACACAGACCATTCGGCGATCAAATACCTATTTTACAAGACAGATGCAAAGTCTAGATTGATTCGATGGATTCTTCTACTACAAGAATTCGATGTCGACATCAAGGACAGAAAAGGAACGGAAAATCAAGTTGCCAACCACCTATCACGATCGGAACAAGGAAGAGAAGACACCACATGCGCAAAAATACAATATGCATTCCCAGATGAGAAGCTCTTTATTGCCGACACCACTCTCGCGGTAGAAACTGAACTTACCGCCCTGGCAACAACTTACAACATTGCCTCGGCAATACCCTTGACAGTGATGTCCGCCTCACAAACACCTAGTATGCTGATCTTGTCAATTTTTTATTTAGTGGTGTATTACCTTATAACCTTAACCATAAAGGAAAGAAGAGGTTCCAACATGATGCTAAGCATTACTTTTGGGACGCGTCTCTTTTGTTTAAACAATGTGCAGATCAGGTTATAAGAAGATGTGTCCTTGAAGAAGAACAAAGAGAGGTGCTTCAACAATGTCATTCTTCATCATATGAAGGACAGTTCGGAGGAACCAGAAACGCGGCCAATGTACTACAGTTAGGATTCTATTGGCCTACACAGTACAAAGATAATCAGGATTTCTATATGCAATACGACCGATGTCAGCGGACCGACAATATTTCGAGACGAAACGAGATGCTCTTGCAATACATCCTTGAAGTCGAGTTGTTCGACGTTTGGGGAATCTCTAAATTCTCCTAGCCATTGACTATGTGTCAAAGTGGGTCGAAGTCATTGCCACCCCTAAATAATGACTCAAAACTGTTCAAAAATTCTTGCAAAAACACATATTCACACAGTTTGGAGTACCAAGAGCTATCATTAGCGACGAGGGCAAACACTTTGACAACAAGCTTATTGTTGCGGCATTGAAGAAATTTGGGGTCACACATAAGCTTGCCACGGTATATCACTCACAGACCAATGGGCAGGCCGAAATATCGAATAAAGAGTTGAAGACAATTCTAGAAAAGGTGGTTAACCCATCTCGAAAGGATTGTTCCCTTCGACTTGATGATGCATTATGAGCCTATCAAACAGAATTCAAAACCCCATTGGGAATGTCCCCATATCGACTTGTGTATGGAAAAACTTGCCATCTACCGTTTAAGATAGAATACAAGGCATATTGGGCGATAAAGACGGTGAATATAGACTGGGAAAATGCTGGAAAGAAACAACTCCTAGACCTCAATGAAATAAAGGAGTTCTGAGCCTTGGCGTACGACAACGCAAGAATCTACAAGGAGAAAACAAAACATTGGCATGATAGCAAGCTACTATCGCGGCAGTTCTTGCCCGGGTAGTTAGTGTTACTCTTCAATTCTAGACGAAAGCTATTCCCAGTAAAACTCCGGTCAAGATGGTCTAGACCGTTCAAAGTGGTCAAAGTATTTCCCCATAGAGATGTGACAATCAAATCCACCAAAGATGGGCACGAATTCAAAGTGAACGGACAAAGGCTGAAGCATTATACTGGCCAGCATGTCATGAGGGACAAGAAAGTGATCACTTTAGGATATGCATTCCCATGCACTCCTTTAGTGTCTTAACCTTTTCTTTTTCCTTTATTTTTATTATCATTTTTATTTTCCACATCTTTTATTTTGTTTAGGAATAAGGTATTATTTAATTTGATGTTATTTGTTTTATTTTTTAGGAAGCAGATCAAGAAATAAAGGAAGAGTTGGGCTGATACCCTACAACACATTTCCCTACCCACACGACAAAATAAGACGCCAACGGCTAGTGAGATTAGTCCATGCCATCACGACAACATTCCTCCCAACGGCATACAAGCCGCAACGACTACTTCAATGGACACAAGCCACAACGGCTACTTTAACGGTCATATGCTGCAACGGCTATATAACAAGATTCTTGCCGCGCACACATTTATTGTCGCAACGGCTATATTATGTCGTGATCTATATAAACTCTTCTCCCACTCAACTTTTCGCCACCAAACCCTTCTCTTCTCTAATCTTGATTTCATAAGTATTCTCGCAATTTTTTCTTTGCTTTCAATTTACGTTTCTCACAACTACTCTCAGATGGCACCAAAACTCAACAAACGAGAAAGCTCGAGACCCACTGAGGAACCAACTTACAAGAGATTCGCAACGCCAGAAGTTGAACGACGATTCAACAAACACTTCATAGGACGACAAGTGTGAGAGGAAAAATGCTTTTATTATTCTAACTATGCCTCCGACTTTGGCCTCGATCACTTCATCTTCAACAAAATTGGCTATCAAAAGTAGCAAATCTTTTGCCACCAATTAGAGCCGGCGAACGTGACATGGGTGAGAGAGTTCTACGCCCACTCCCCAAATCCCAACAATCTCTTTGTGAACGTTAGAGGCACGGCCATTCCTGTAGATCTTGAGTCGATCAATCTCTATTACGGCATCCGCATGGAGAAGGATGAACATAAGGCATTCAAAGAACAGCTCACAGACGCAGATTACGGTGAAATCAAAGAGGAGCTCTGCATTGCCGGCACGACATGGAATGTCGAGGCATACAAGGGGACGGTAAACCGCCGAAGGCTTCAGCACGAGGCAAAACTCTACAATACTTTTGTAAAACGTTGTCTTATGCCTACCATTCATAACAATATTGTAGATAAACCTAGGCTGGCACTTATACACTCTATTTGCACAATAGAACTATTAATGTGGGTAACATAATTTGTGATGAGATGTACTAGTGCAGCCTAAAAGAGAGATGTGTCATTTACATCCCGATGCTCATCACCGGCCTCTGCAAACAAAAAAAAAGGTCTCAAACGATACGACCGATGAATATATGCCAAAGAGGAAGGGTGGGACAAGGAAACCTACCACAAAATTGTCACATCTCGAAAATCATTCTAGTTAAAATTTTGTTCGTCCTTGAGCCTGATTTGAAAAAAAAAGTATTATTATTATTATTAAAAGGGTAAAAGCATGCCGTGACAATTCCTTCAAATTGAAGGAATCGCCTAAGGCAATTACAACACAACCGGCCACTCGGCCATAGTTGATTAGGTTTGGCATTATGCCCCCCACGTGGCCACTTTCCCCAAGGGCCTTGTGACCAATTAAAGCCACGTCATTTGCCGTGGAGAATGTAAAAGGAAGAGCCGGTGTTTCATGTATAAATAGGGAGAGGTGCACATTAAGAGCACAAGAAGTGAGAAACAGACGAATCGATTCAGTACTAGGGTTAGTAGGTTTGAGTTTTTGGTTTAATACATTCGAGTCCCTGCTATCTTTTGGGCTCAAGAATTGGAATAGACTAATCCGACATCTCCAACAAACGCTAGGAACAAAGAAATCATTATCCGAGAGCTCTAATATCGAGGTAAGTGTGGTTGTGTCACGGGGTCGGTTAAGAGCCACTCTATTGTATTTTTTTATTATTACTTAAATTTTGTATTTGTTTAAGGGCTCACGTAGAGCAACTATGTTCGAAAAGTAAATCTGATAAGTGCCTTGTATTGCTTGATATGGTTATAAGTATATATGAAACAATTAAAATTTGTGGTTCGGTATGAATCACTTATGAACATGCTATGTTATGAGTATGATATGACATTTGATACGATATGATATGTGCTTATTGATCTATTGATATTTGAGCATTGGGATCGAAGTATTGGATACAGTTGGCATGTCATAGAATTCGTGAGCTCAATGGTACAAAGTTTTGTGGTGTAGTGGAGGGATGTGATATGTGTTGGTCAAAAACGATGTAGCGGAGGTTAGAAATGGTGTAGTGGAGGATATTGAGACCGTGTTTGTTAATTTTTGGTGAAGTGGTGGAATTTTTGTATCTAAATACGGTTGCTTTGATCCAATGGTATTGATGTTGTGATACTATCTTTGATAAGCATGTTTTCCATTGATGTTATGTTATGTGTTAAGTGGGTAAACCATGTTGTTTGTTGAACCATGTTAATAACTCAATGATCTATGTCTAGAAATGCCATTGAATTATGATTTGCTTAGCACGTCATGTTCATTCACTGGTTAGACTACATAATCTAATGCATTCATTTGCATAACATTTGAGGTTAAGAAAATTATCGGTTCGAGATCGAAAAAGTCGACGGATCGACAAGTCATTACGAGCTTAGAGTAATGTGTCTTGTCTTTATGTTACCGTGGTGCACCCTAGGGCCCAATCTGCCGCACACCTAGGGGCCATTTCCAGCACCCATGGGGCCTCAATCCGTTCAGCCCACTCCATTTCCAGCACCCATGGGGCCTCAATCCGTTCAGCCCACTCTGCCGCACCAATGGGGCTACAATCCAGCCTGTCCGCGCAGCACCCAAGGGCCTGACCGAGCAGCACCGAGCAGCCCGGCCTTCAGCACCCATAGGCCTGTCCGAGCAGCACCAAGCAGCCCGTCCAGCCACCCCTATGGGCCCATCCGAATTTCCACCATCCATGGCCATTCAAGCCCGTTCCTTGGGGAATATCTACCCCTTTGACCATGGCATACAAGGCAACAAGCAAGCATCCATCCATCCCTCGATTCAAGGAGAATCAAATCCCTTTCACAAGGAAAGAAGATCAACCAAGATGGAAGGAATCCTGAATAGCAATCTCTTGCCTTTATTAGATAGCTTAGGCCAATCTTGGCCATCCATTGTAATCAATAGTGACCGTTAGATCGGGTGGTGCTAGGCTATAAAAGGGCCTCACCCCCTCACTTGTAAATCATCCTGAATTCCCATTGTTTTCTACTTTTCTTTCATTAATAAAAGCTTAGCACGTCGAGTACTCTTTTCCCCCTAACTAGGCTTAGAGGGGGGTTTTAACGAGGCTCTTCGTTTGCAAATCACTCGAGCCATCTTGTTCTTTCTTTCTTCGCAACGCTTCCGCAACTCTAGCCAAGCCAAGACTTAGCTTTAAGGCTTACTTGGTCCCTTTCAAAGTTCGTTTCCCGACCAAGTGCCGCACGAGCTAGCCATATAAGCCTAGCCCCGTGACAAGTGGCATCAGAGCCAACGTTTTAGCGAAGAATTGTTCGAGATGACGAATCCAAGTGACGCTCCTATCGACATCTCAAAGCCAATGGAGACTCGTGGTGGAAAAACCAAGAGGGCTAGTTCGAGAGATGCCATCTCAACCTTGCAAGACAAAGTTACTCGTTTGGAGGACAACACGAATGAGTCGAGAGATAGACTCGATGTTGTCGAGAGACGACTCGATACGTTGGAGTCTCATGGTGGTGATTGCAAGGGTGATTCCCAGGACCTCGAAGATAGACTCGAGACCGTGGAGTTGGAGAATCGTTCTCTCAAAGATGGTCTAACCGAACTAGAGAAGGCGATGAATGTCTTAAAGGCCGAGCTCAACATCTATAAGTCCGCCGTAGCCAACGGAGTTGTTTCAAATCCGAGTAGAGTGCTAGCCGATGTGCCGAAACCAAAGGAATTCAAAGGATCGAGAGATGCTCAAGAAACCGACACTTTCTTGTGGAGCATGAACCAATATTTCCGCAACACCAACATCGTGGATGAATCCACCAAGGTAAATATTGCTTCAAGTTATTTTACTAACAATGCTCTTTTATGGTGGAGACGCAGGTGTGCCAAGGAGTCCGATAGAGACGTTCCCGTTGAATCTTGGGAAGAGCTTCAAGATGAGATCCACGAAGCCTTCTATCCCAAGAATGCTCAAAGAGAGTTGCGCTCAAAGCTACGCCAACTCAAGCACGACAACAACATCCATGAGTACGTGAGGAAGTTCACCGAGTTAAAGCTTCAAATCACCAACTTAGGGGAAGATGAAGGCTTCTCAATCTTCATGGATGGGTTGAACCGATGGGCTAACATGGAGTTGGAAAGACGTGGTGTCAAAGACCTTTCTCATGCCCTTGATGAAGCCGAGGCGATAGCCAAGTTCGAAAAGCGAGACTCGCCCAAACCAAAGCCAAAATCCAAGATTTGGGGAGACAAGAATGCCAAAGCCGGAGGTGAGAGAGTTAACCACGAAAAGATTTCCAACAACAATCGACAAGGCCGATCTACTAAGCCACATGAGAGACGAGGTTTGGAATGCTTTCATTGCAAAGGACCTCACCATATTCGAAATTGCCCACAAAAGACAAGCCTTTACACCGTCAAAGTCAACGACGAGCCCACCGCCCAGCTTGGAGCAATTGTAAGTAATCTCCAAGTGAATTCATTATCTAACAAGCCCAAAAGTGGTCTTATGTTTGTAGAAGTCACAATTGCCGGAAAGCAATTGCGTGCACTTGTGGACACCGGAGCATCCGAGTTGTTCATTTCCGAAGGAGCCGCCCAAAAACTCAAACTCAACGTGTTGAAGACGAGTGGGTGGATCAAGACGGTCAACTCGAAAGAAGCGCCCATTGCCGGAGTTGCAAAGAGGGTCGAGATCCAACTTGGTAGTTGGAAAGGCCGCGAGGATATTAAGGTAATTCCTCTTGACGATTATGATCTTGTGGTTGGATTATCTTTTTTGGACAAGATTAATGCACTTCTCTTGCCTTTTGCCGATGTATTGGTTGTGCTCGATCGCGCCTAACAATGTTTGGTCCCCGTGAGTCGAGATGTAGGTATCCAATCCAAGATGTTGTCTTCCATCCAGTTCCGCAATGGTGTGCGAAAGGAGGAAGAGTCTTTCCTTGCCGTGCTCAAGGAAGACGAGGCGATAGAAGCCAAAGAAGTTCCCGAAGAAGTGGAACGTGTTCTCGTGGAGTTCGAGGACACTATGCCTTCCGAATTGCCGAAGGCCTTGCCACCCAAACGTGAGGTGGATCATCGCATTGAGTTGGTGCCAAGTGCCGAGCCGCCAAGCAAAGCACCTTATCGAATGGCGCCACCGGAGTTAGAAGAGCTTCGAAAGCAACTTAAAGAGCTCTTGGATGCCGGGTACATTCGCCCATCCAAGGGTCCGTTTGGAGCACCCATCCTCTTTCAAAAGAAGAAAGACGGAAGCTTGCGCATGTGTGTCGACTACCGCGCTCTAAACAAACTCACGGTAAAGAATAAATACCCTATTCCTTTGATTACCGATTTATTTGATCAACTTGGAAGTGCTAGATTCTTCACAAAGTTAGATCTTCGCTCGGGATATTACCAAGTTCGCATAGCCGAAGGTGACGAGCCCAAAACCGCGTGCATCACAAGGTATGGATCTTTTGAGTTTCTTGTAATGCCATTTGGCCTTACAAACGCTCCCGCAACGTTTTGCACATTAATGAATAAGGTACTTTCACCTTTTCTTGATCGTTTTGTTGTTGTCTACTTAGATGACATTGTCATCTATAGTAAGACTTTCCATGAACATTTAATGCACTTGAGGAAGGTTTTGCAGGTTCTTCGTGAGAACGAGCTTTACATCAAACGCGAAAAATGCAGTTTCGCTCAACAAGAAGTTCCGTTCTTAGGCCACATCATTGGAGGTGGTAAGATCCGAATGGATCCAAGCAAAGTTCGAGCCATCGACGATTGGGAACCGCCGACTAAGGTAACCGAACTTCGTTCTTTTCTTGGTTTAGCTAACTATTATCGTAAGTTTGTGCAAGGTTACTCCGCCATAGCTACGCCTTTGACCGAACTATTAAAGAAGGACAAAGCTTGGGAATGGAGTCCAAGTTGTCAACAAGCGTTCGAAAGGCTTAAACAAGCCATGGTAAGTGAGCCCGTCCTTGCCTTGCCCGACCATTCCAAGCAATTTGTCATCCACACCGATGCATCCGATTATACCATTGGTGGAGTTTTGATGCAAGAAGGCCATCCCATTGCCTTCGAAAGCCGGAAGTTGAACGACACCGAAAGGCGATACACCGTTCAAGAGAAGGAGATGACCGCCGTCATCCATTGCCTTCGCACATGGCGACACTACATTTTGGGTTCCAGGTTTGTCATCTTTACCGATAATTCCGCAATTTCTTATTTTCTAACCCAAAAGAAATTGTCTCCTAAGCAAGCTAGGTGGCAAGATTTCTTGGCGGAATTCGATTTTTCAATGGAGCACAAGCCCGGAAAGACCAACACCGTGGCCGATGCGCTTAGCCGAAAAGCTAGCTTTGCCTCCATTAGCCAACCAAGTGGTGAGTTGTTAGAATCCATCAAGGAAGGCTTGACGCATGATCCCACCGCAAAGAACCTAATCACCTTTGCCAAGGAGGGTAAGTCTCGCCGATTTTGGGTCGAAGATGATCTTCTATTCACAAGAGGCCAACGCATTTTCGTCCCCTACTTCAACAATTTGAGAAGGACATTGATGAAGGAATGTCACGATTCGAAGTGGGCCGGACACCCAGGTATGCATCGTACCTTAGCTTTACTTAATGAGCGTTATTATTGGCCTCGTATGAATGAAGATGTAGAAGCATACGTGAAGACTTGTCTTGTTTGCCAACAAGACAAGATCGAAGCAAACAAGCCGATGGGACTACTCCAACCTTTGCCAATACCGGAAAGACCATGGGAAAGTATTTCTCTTGACTTTATTATTGGTTTTCCTTGTGTTAATAACTTTTCGAGTATTATGGTTGTAGTAGACAGGTTTTCAAAGTATGCTACCTTTATTCCCGCAAACAAGACATGCCCCGCCGAAGAAGCCGCTCGTCTTTTCTTGAAGCATGTCGTGAAACTTTGGGGCATTCCAAAGTCAATAGTAAGTGATCGGGACGCTCGGTTCACGGGTAAGTTTTGGACCGAGTTGTTCAAGTTGTTGGGTTCCTCCTTGAACCTTTCAACAAGCTTTCATCCATAATCCGATGGGCAAACCGAGAGGGCCAACGCATTATTGGAGATCTACTTGAGACATTTCGTCAGTGCATCTCAAAAGAATTGGCCCGACTTGCTAGACGTGGCCCAATTCTCATACAACTTGCATAGGAGTGAAGCCACGAACCAAAGTCCGTTCGAGATAGTGATGGGCCAACAACCACTCACACCGGACGCCATCGTGACCAAGTACCAAGGTCCGAATCCAGCCGCCTTCCATGTAGTGAAGGACTTGCAAGAGCAACGAGACTTAGCCAACGCTTGCCTCCACAAAGCAAGCAAGCGAATGAAGAAGTGGGCCGACAAGAAGCGACGCGACGTCGAATTTCAGGTAAATGATTTAGTTTTGGCTAAACTTAATCTAACACTTCGAAATGCTTCTGTTCACAGGGCTCTTGTGAGGAAGTATGAAGGCCCATTTCGTGTGATCAAGAGAGTAGGCAAGGTGGCCTACAAGCTAGACTTGCCGCCCAACATCCAAGTCCATCCCGTCTTCCATGTTAGTGTCCTTAAGCCATATCACAAGGACGAGGAAGATCCGGAGAGGAACACTTCCAAGCGAGCACCCGTTGGAGTTAGGGCCTCGTTCGAGAGAGAAGTCGAAGCCATCGAAGCCGATCGAGTCATTCGACGCAAAGGCTACCAACCAAGGCACGAATACTTTGTGCTTTGGAAGGGTCTCACCGAAGCCGAGGGTAGTTGGGAGCTTGACAAAGACTTGTGGCAATTTGAAGACAAGATTGCCGATTTTGAAGCCCAACGAGCGACGAGGGCGTCGCTCAATTCGATGGAGGAGAATGTTACCGTGGTGCACCCTAGGGCCCAATCTGCCGCACACCTAGGGGCCATTTCCAGCACCCATGGGGCCTCAATCCGTTCAGCCCACTCCATTTCCAGCACCCATGGGGCCTCAATCCGTTCAGCCCACTCTGCCGCACCCATGGGGCTACAATCCAGCCTGTCCGCGCGCACTCGAGGGCCTGTCCGCGCAGCACCCAAGGGCCTGACCGAGCAGCACCGAGCAGCCCGGCCTTCAGCACCCATAGGCCTGTCCGAGCAGCACCAAGCAGCCCGTCCAGCCACCCCTATGGGCCCATCCGAATTTCCACCATCCATGGCCATTCAAGCCCGTTCCTTGGGGAATATCTACCCCTTTGACCATGGCATACAAGGCAACAAGCAAGCATCCATCCATCCCTCGATTCAAGGAGAATCAAATCCCTTTCACAAGGAAAGAAGGTCAACCAAGATGGAAGGAATCCTTAATAGCAATCTCTTGCCTTTATTAGATAGCTTAGGCCAATCTTGGCCATCCATTGTAATCAATAGTGACCGTTAGATCGGGTGGTGCTAGGCTATAAAAGGGCCTCACCCCCTCACTTGTAAATCATCCTGAATTCCCATTGTTTTCTACTTTTCTTTCATTAATAAAAGCTTAGCACGTCGAGTACTCTTTTCCCCCTAACTAAGCTTAGAGGGGGTTTTTAACGAGGCTCTTCGTTTGCAAATCACTCGAGCCATCTTGTTCTTTCTTTCTTCGCAACGCTTCCGCAACTCTAGCCAAGCCAAGACTTAGCTTTAAGGCTTACTTGGTCCCTTTCAAAGTTCGTTTCCCGACCAAGTGCCGCACGAGCTAGCCATATAAGCCTAGCCCCGTGACATTTATAAACTCCTAGAATGGTGGCAAAGTAATTGAACTAGTTGATTATAATGCTTTTGTTATGTTTGTAAAAAGGCTTAATACAACTTTTTCCCCCTAAACTATACCCGATTTCCCAACTTGCCCCCTAAACTTCATTTTGCCCACTTTTTCCCCTTAAACAATTCGTCGTTTCCCATTTTGCCCCATTCCGTTACTTTTTCCGTTAAAAATTATTTTGGCCAATAACATGTTGCCACGTCATCAACGGATTGACTAAGTCAATCCGTCTGGTTATATTTAAAGGGTAAATTACATGTCAAGTTTGTCAGGTTTGTTTTTTGTTCAATTTAGTCACTGAAAAGTCTATTTTTACCTTAAATTGACCCTTATTTGTTTCTAATTTTTTTAATTTAGTCCATTATTTGTTATTATTAATAATAATATTTTATTAAAATGTTAATATTTAATAAAAATAAATAAAAACAAATATTTTAATACTAAATTAGTAATTTTTTAGATTAGAATTCCAATTCAATTCTAATTATTAATTCTAATTTCACTATATTTGAATTATAGTTTTTGAGTAAAATTTAAACTATACTTGATCATGTTCGTATTATATTCGAATTATATTTAAACTTTATTTGAATCATCTTCTAATTATATTCGAATTATTAATTCGAATTTTTCTATATTTGAAATATATTTTTTTGAGCAAAATTCAAATTATATTAGAATTATATTTGAACCATGTCTATATTATATTCGAATCATATTCAAATTATTTTTGAAATATAATTTGAATATGATATTTCGAATGTAATTCGAATATGATTCGAATATAATTCTGATATAATTACATGTTTTTTCAACTATTATATTCGGAACATGTTCATACTATATTCGAATCATGTTTAACATGTAATTATATTTGGAACATGTTTAACAGGTAAATTATATATGTATTATGTTCATGTTATATTCGAATCATATTAAAATTATTTTCAAAATATAATTTGAATATGATATTTCGAATGTAATTTGAATATGATTCGAATATAATATGAACATGATTCGAATATAATTCTAATTACATGTTTTTTGAACTATTATATTCGAATCATGTTTAACAGGTAATTATATTCGAATCATATTTGACAGGTAATTACATTCGAATCATGTTTAACAGGTAATTATATTCGTATCATGTTCATATTATATTCGAATCATATTCAAATTATATTCTAAATATAATTCGAATATAATATGAGCATGATTTGAATATAATACGAACATGATACGAATATAATTACATGTTAAACATGATTCGAATATAATTTGAATATGATTCGAATATAATAGTTGAAAAACATGTAATTATATTATAATTATATTCGAATCATATTCATATTATATTTGAATCATATTCAAATTGCATTCGAAATATCATATTCAAATTATATTCGAAAATAATTTTAATATGATTCGAATATAATATAGACATGATTCAAATATAATTCTAATATAATTTGAATTTTGCTCAAAAAAATATATTTCGAATATAGAAAATTTTGATCTAATAATTCGAATATAATTTGAAGATGATTCAAATATAATTTGAATATGATTCGAATATAATACGAACATGATTCGAATATAATTTAAATTTTACTTAAAAACTATAATTCAAATATAGTGAAATTAGAATTAATAATTAGAATTTAATTGGAATTCGAATCTAAAAAATTACTAATTTAGTATTAAAATATTTGTTTTTATTTTTTTATTAAACATTAACATTTTAATAAAATAATATTATTAATAATAGACTAAATTATAAAATTTAGAAACAAATAGGGGTCAATTTAAGGTAAAAATAGACTTTTCAGTAACTAAATTGAACAAAAAAACAAACCTGACAGACTTGACATGTGATTTACCCTTTAAATATAACTAGACGGATTGACTTAGTCAACCCGTTGATGACGTGGCAGCATGTTATTGGCCGAAATTTTTTTTAACGGAAAAAGTAACGGAATGGGGCGAAATGAGAAACGACGAATTGTTTAAGGGGAAAAGTGGGCAAAATGAAGTTTAGGGGGCAAGTTGGGAAATCGGGTATAGTTTAGGGGGAAAAAGTTGTATTAAGCCTTGTAAAAACTATATTTTATAAAGCTTAAGGGCTTAAAATGGTATGCTAGTTTGACTTAAAAGTAATAAAAATGACATATTTGGCATTAAAATATTTATTAAAAAAGTTTTAAAATTTATCGCATCGATCGCCGTATCGTTCACCGGTAGCACTTTTTGACCCGATTCTCGAACAGGCCGGAAATGAGGTGTTACAAAAATGATGTAGATAACCGAAGCTGAGCCGGTCTCTACACCAGTACAAGGCACTGTCGCGGCGACATCCCAGAAACGCATGCACCCTCTGCCTTGGCAGTGACCCTGCATCATATCGCCCAGAAGTTGGAAGAGATGGACCGAAGGTAGAGACCGTACATGCAATTCACAAGGGACTTCACCCATTTAATCACCCAAGTGCTCAAAGAGAAGTTCCTAGAAAACACTGTGCAGTTCGTTGCCGATCTCACTGCCGAGGCAACCCTAGATACCCCTGCCACGACAATGCCCACCTTTTCTGCCTCGGTAGCACACGCCTTTTCTCCTTTGCCATTCCCAGATTCTCCAATTGCCACAGTTGCACATAGAGAGGGCAAAGCTTCGATGGATGAGCTGATTCGAACCGAGTCCTTGTCCGATTGGTCCGACACCATGCACTCTATTCTCAAGACGTTTAACAAAATCGATGTTCAAACCTCATCACTCAGCGCAAGGCAACCACAACCGAGGAGATTTGCCTTAACACGGACGAGATCCCGATGCTTAGTGGTCGCATGCCTCACTCCAGGTTTGTGGTATGACATTGTACGCTTTTGCTCGGATGATCTGGTGAGATCCGAGTATGGTTGGGCCTTGTGTGCCATGTATGGTGATTTTCATGATGAGAGCATGTCTTTAAGTGACTAGTGGTAGCGCCACATATTTATTTATTTCTCTTTATTGCTCGTACTAGCTTGCATGCTTATGTTTATGATTAGCTTGAAGTATAGTAGAGTATATGTGTACCACTAAGCTTTATAAACTCAGCGCTCGAAATCATTGATTCTGTGCGTAGGTTGATCGTCGGATCATGGGAACGAGGATCACTATCAGTACAAGATTCTAGCATGTGGTGATCTCCAGAGTACGATACTTGTGTTTAGTGGGCTTTGTATTCATATGACCTTTATGTGATGGAGTCTTTAATTCTTATTTTGGAAATTGTATTAATCAAGTTATAAGTTCAAATATTTTAAATTAAAATAGAGCTCATTTTTAACGTTTTTAACTATTTATCTATGTGGAATATTTGAACTTAATTGATTTTATAAAAAAAAGAATGTGATTTGAGGCCTAAATGTGACATATGGGTCGAGGGTGTTACAAATCCGACCCAAGCTTGAATTACAAACCCTAAGCCCTATTTTTTCTCTCTACTATACACATCCTACAGGGAAACGTTAGATCAAATTTTTATCCAACGGTCCAGATCGAATTAGAAACACTAGTCCTCATATCCATAGCTCCGCACCATTTCATATCGTTCGATTGATTTGGATATGATTTAACGGCCCAGATCCCTAGAGACAAGGATCACGCGGATCGCCACTCGCGTGTGAAGACCACTCTCTCGACTTTTGAGCTTCTACCAAGCCATTATATTCCCTAATCGGACCAGAGGCAATCACTGGTCACCACGCTCCACCGTGAGTCGCAGTTGAGTCTAGACTTTCATCCCACTCCCCCGATCGTATTCCTCAAGAAAAAGCATAAAGGAAAGGAAGTGATCAGCGACCGAATCGAATCCAAGTAAAAAGGGGAAAGAAATCAAGCCAAATCAAACCAAATTAAGCACGGAAAGAAATCACAGAAATTCTAAGGCATATCATTCTAACTTCGGGAATGAAATCAAGGATTCTTCCCCTATTTTATTTATACCATTTCTGTAAATCGATTATAAATACCGAACCAGTTCATTGTAATGAACACACATGTATACGAAGCATACACAGAATTTCCCCTCAACATTGTTTTGTTCTCTTTTCATTTTTTCCCTTTTTGTGTATTAGAAATGAAAAGGTAAGGGAAGGAATCCATTACCATTCGACTTTTCACCGCCGTTTGCCGTCACCAAAACTGCATGCATGACCACTGGTAGGGGTGAGCGTTCGATCGAGTCGAGTCAAAAAAATTTGAATTATTCAAGTCGACATGTCATATTTTACAACTCAAAATTTATTTGAAAGTTTTTCGATTCGAGTCCAGTTTAAGAAATTCGAATCTAGTCGAGTTGAGCTGAGTTTTCGAGTTCCTATAAAAATTTAATTGTAATTATTTATCATGTTATAATACGGTTTGATTTCAATTTAAACAGCATTCTCTAATCATATAAGATATGCACATATATGTTTCTTCATATTTTTTCACTTGACAATATATTTTCATATTTTTATATATCGGTATATATATTATAAAAAATTGAGGAATTCGTCTCGAACTTAAAAATAAATATAATAATTACTAAAAATTTTGAGTTATTCGAATTTTTATTTTACAACTCAAACTTTATTTGAATTTTTTTCGAGTTGAGTTTATAAAATTTTGAGTCGATTCAAGACGAGTCGAGTATTTTCGTCTCGAGTTGAGTTATTCGGTTTTTTTGAGTCGAGTCGAGTTTTGCTCACCCCTAATCACCAGAGCCACAAACAAGAGTCGGTTCGAATGACGGTAGATACGATCATGTGTAATGGGGAAGGTTCGATCGAACCTAGGTTTTAGTTTTGGAAATTGAAGGGTTTGTTCTTGAGTGTTTTTAGGAAATAAGGGTGTTTGGTCGTTAAAGACATGAAAAGGTGAGTGCTTTCGTGTTTGTGAGGATCTAGGTAGGCTTTTAGGGGAAGAAGAAGGATGAGTTCTTGGTAAAATATGGGGTTTGATCCGAAATGGGGCATGGTTTTTAGGTAATTAGGTGTTAGTGTTGAGAGAATTTAGGGAGAGGGGAGAATGAGGCTGAGTGGTTCTGAAATGAGGGGAAGGGATCGAATTTTTTAGGGAAAAAAGCTTTTATACCGACCCGCCTGGTGATCTGGATCCAACCTCGGTTCGCGCCCTACTCTGTCGGGCTTTGCACCGCAGCCCCCTCTTTTACTTTTATGCAACATTTCCTTCAATACTTAACAACTTGAAATTTATTTACGGTGGTAGTATGGTTTCAGATGAAATGTATTTACGGGTGCAATATGGTTTAATGATGAAGATGGTTATTTTTTAAGGAAGTGAAAGTGAGAGGATTAAATTATAAAAAATTTAAAAAAGTTATACTTTAGAAAATAAGGAGCAATTTGATAAAATATATATATTTTGGGACTAATATTATTATTATATCATGCAGTGCCACCATCTTCATTGAAACTTAACAGATTTTTAACAGTCAATAACCAAAATAAGAAAAATATAAAATGTTAGTGATGGTTTTGTCAAAAAATTTAATTTAATAGCTAAAACATAAAGGAAACAATAGTTTGGCGGCATTGATGTGATTTACCCATATATGAAACCTTGGACCATGTTTTTCAAAGTAAAGCTTTCTCTATTTCGTTTTTCACATTTAATACTAGATAAATTACACCGCTAGTAACAAAACTATCGCCTCTTTCCTAACTTAGCCATGTCTTGAGAAGTTGACGATGCATGATTTAATAACAATTTTAGTCTAAAGACATATATATTTCATCAATTTAGTCCTCATTTTAGAGTTTAACATATTTTTTCACATTTTATAATTTGATCCTCTCACCCTCCTCCCTTCCTTTCAAAAACAATGGACACTATTGCTGGTAAAACATAATTTTTTACCAAAAGAAAAACCACAATTGTGTTAGCATTTTAAATTAAAATACGAGGATATAAGTCATTGAAGAAAGATGAACACAATAAGAAATATTAGTCAATCACAACTTGACATTTGCTTGAACACCTGGGTAAACTCAACAGCTGTTGGGAGATCTTAAATTTTTCTTTAACCTCCACGTGTCGAGGCATACATAGAGTGATTTTCTCGAGGACTGTTGCATTCTTGAGGATGTAAGTAAGCATTTCAAAAAGAGAGCTCTCATCATCAAAATCTAATACTTTAACCTCAACCTTCTTGAGCTGATATACAACACATGCGGGCACTTTATCCGTTGGAGACCAGACCTAAGCCCATCATAGAAGAAAAAATAGTTAGAAGCTTTAATTTCAAACCACATAATAATGTATTTGTGTTTGTACCTTTGATACATGACATGATATAACAAGAGTTTGTAGATTAGGTGAGAATTCCAGAAACTGGAAAAGAAACAATCCAAACGATTTGCTAATAAAATCAAGAACTCGCAGCTGTAGCAGGTTTTGAAATGCAACAAAACGTTTGTGGGACAAACATGATAGCTGCAAATAAGAATTAAAATGGTCAAATAAGAAGCATCAATAGAGGATAATAAAAATGAAAAGTATGTTGACTCACTGCTTTCGGATCAATAGACAAATTAAGTAGCGTGACGTTGCAAATTCCTTCAAAAAACTCAACTAAACCATCTCTTTCACTTAAAGAGTGAATATCAGCGTTAATGTGAATATCAGCCATAACAAGAGAAGGCATGTTTATAGAAAAGCTTTTTGCTGTGAAGGCACCGTATCGGAAGTAGACAAGACTTGGAAGATCAATGACAATGCCAAACGTAAGATGAATCCGATTATAATGTAAAGTCAAACTCTTAAGTGAAGGATTTGAGATTTGAAGACACTTCATGTTTCCCATGTCACAGTTGGAGATGGATAAGTGTTCAAGTACAGGACAGCCTGATAACAGCCTATTCATTGAACCATCATCTTCAATTACAACATCTTCAAGGTCCAGAGTCTTGAGGCAAGGCAAACAAACATTAATCGGAACAGCCATCGGATCCATTATATGCCCCACTACCAGTTTCAATCTCGCCAGCGTCTTGCTGGTAAAAAGAAGAGCAGTAGGCAGCCTGGGAATGGTGTTGGAATTGAAAGAAAAAACCAAATCTATGTCCTTAACTCCACGCCAAAGTGCAGCACATATCCATCCACAAACACGTAAAGCATCGATAGCTGATGTGTCGATATGATTGAGTCGGAATTGTTCGATCCTCCCCTCAGTATGGAAAAACAACATTTTATCCATGAACTTCATGAAGCTCTTAACCGTACGTGGAGGAGGAGGATGCCCAAACATGAGAAAATCAACATCAAGATTGAACACTGAGGCAAAAAGATATCGCCATCTGGTTGATAGAACGGAGGTGGAAACTGCATCTTTGATGGGAAGCCACCGTAGGATGCGACTTATAATAGAATCGGGCAACTTACTGATCCTATCATCGTCATGCTTTGCTTTCTTTTCCGTATTGGATGCCATGAAAGTTCAGGCTTTTAAGGACAGATGAAAAGATAAAAAAACAGTGAATCGTTTTATAAGGAAGAGTTGCCAATGAACAAACTACAAAAAAAAAAAAAAACAATAACTGTACTTGAGAGTTGAATGTAGAGCTACAATTCAGAGGAAAAGCATCAAAGAAAAAACGTAACACAAATACATACATATATCATCTGTAACAAAAAAAAAGTTTACTAACCTGTTTATAACTGCACAGCAACAGAAAGCGACGGCCGGAGTTCAACGGGAACAGAAGGACGGACAGCCCGACCAGAGAGAGACAAACGGAGAGCAACGAAAGAGAGGGCTTTTGTTTTTTTATATTCGGAGATTAGCGTCGGGTTTGGTTAGTTTAATGGAATCCCTAATGTCTTTTTTACTTTTATTTATAATCCTTTATTGAAATCCCTAAAAGAATGCTTTTTTCTTTCACTTCTTTAATGCAGTAATTTTTCAGTATATTCCATTTAAAGATAATTGCTTATTTATAAAGCAACAAATTTTAAAGATATTATATTTTCCTAAAATATTAAATTTAAAATAATTGATAGTATACTAACAATAACTCATCAGTAAAGTTTGAATTAACATGTATTGTATTAAAAAGTTACCAACTATTTATTTTATTAGTGTAAATAGAAAATTAATAAAAAGCAATATGCGATGAAATAAAAAATCAATTTAATAATAATGTTAATGTTAATAATAATAAAGAGGCTTTATCTAACCTATGCATACAAGTATAGGTTAAGGGTCATTTAATAGCTTGGATCAAATACAAGTTATCAATTATTTATTTTATTACAAAACCTTAAACTTTAAATCCTATTTTATGGTTTGTTGTTTAGTGTTTAGAGTTTAAGTGTAGTAATTTACGGTCTAAGATTTAAGGTTTTGAGTTTATAGTGTAGGGTTTAAGGTGTAAGGTGTAGGTTTTAGGATGTATGGTTTAAGGTTTATGGTATAAGGTGTAAGGTGAGGGTTTATGATTTGGGTTTTATGGTTTTGTAATACATTGAATGTGAATTTTATTCAATAGAATTTTTTAGGGTTTTCTAATACATTGAGTGAGTTGTTTTCAATGAAATCTTGTATTTAATCCAAACTCTTAAATGACTCTTAACTAGGAGTGGAAACCGGGTGGGGCGGGAACAATTTTGTATTCCCCACTCGTCCCCAACACTTACGGTTACAAATTCTGATAATTCTCATTAAATGCTTCGACGATTTTTTCGTCCCCATACCTTTCCCGTGCGGATCCCCGCAGTTTTCGGGGAATTCACATCCTCACAAAAAATAAATAAAATTATTATTTTACTAATAAAAATAAATGCTCAATACTGTTTACAATATAAAGTTTGGATACTTCGATTGAAAGCAATTACGAGATGATGAAGATTGAAAGGTGTTGTGTTGGGGAAGATTTAGACGATGATTTTAGCTTATATCCAAAAACTAAGACAGAAACATGTTGAGAAACTTAAGTGTAGATAGATTTGAGAGAAAGTTAAAGCGATAATAATATAGTTAAAAAATTTATTAAGATATATATTAGAGGTATATAGTTAAATAATTATATTTTTAAAAATATCTTGTAAACTAATAAGAGTTTGTAGATTAAGTGAGAATTCAAGAAACTCGAAAAGCCTCACTCCTTTCCATTCCTTGGCCCAATCAAGAATTTGTAGGTGAAGCAGGTTTTGAAATGCAACAAAACGTTTGTGGGACAAAAAAGAAAGCTGCACATAAATGTTAAAATGGTCAAATATGAGAATAATAAGAACTTTAAAAGCGTCAATACTTGATAATAAAATGGCTATTCGGTTAACTCACTGCTTCAGGATTGATACTCAAACTTAGTGACTTGACATTGCCAAGTCCTTCAAAAAGTTGAACTAAACCAGGTCGATGGTAGAATATATCTATCACAATGCTTCCGAAAGAAGTGCTAATATCAGCTATAACAAGAGAAGGCATGTTTACAATTGAATAGTTTTTAGCTGTGAAGCCCTCGTATTTGATACACACACACACAATTCCCTACACCCAAAAGCTGATGTTTCTGATTTCTCCACTCACACACATATCATTTGTAAAAAATAAACGAAGGAACTTACAATCCCATTTATAACTGCAAAGCAACAGGGATCGACGACGGAGTGCAACAGGAACCGAGGGACGGAGAACTGGGCCAAAGAGAGACGGACGGAGAGAGGGGTTTCTTTTTTATTTCACTTTAGGGTTTTTGTTTTTTATTATATTTGGAGATTAGAATAAAATATTCTGTTTCTTTTCGGTGCTTTTAGGGTGTATTTTGTAGGGTATATGGTGTAAGATTTAAGATTTAAAATTTAAGTTAGAGTTTATAATTTAATTTTTTTAGTGTTTTTATTGTTGGGGTTGATGTAGAAGAAGAAATTATATCATAGGCTTAGCTTGTCACGTCATCCATGGTCTCAACTAATAAAAAACATCTATTTAATAATTTCTCAACAAAAAGGAAAGAAAATGGAGACTACCATGTAACTTTGTAAGGTCATAAATTTTGGTGAAATTATAATAAAATTAAGGGTTGACATTGTGGTTAGGCGTTTGGACCTTTTTGCATGAGGACCAAGTTTTTAATCCTCTCCAATTTAATTTGTGACAGTTGGCGACAAAAATAGAAAAAGAACCTAACGTTAGTAACGATTTTTTTAGAAAGAAAATAGTTTGGTGACCATAATAGAAAAGCAAGAATATTTTAGTGACTATTGTTGTTGATTACCCTACAAATGATGTGAAAAACAAAAAATATAAAATACATGTCAGGATCGCCGTTATTTTTTTAATTACGGGTGATCAAAATAAAAAAAGAACGTAATATTAGTGATGATTTTACTAGAAATAATAATTCAATACCAATATAGAAAAACCATCTTTTATTTATAAGGAAAATTACATCACTCAAACTCAAACACAACACTCATAACACAAATCATATTTCGACATAAATTGAACTTTTATTTTTATTACATTCTTTTTGCTAATTAATTATTCCATAATTTGCTTTTGTCCTTCAAAGTGAAATTCAAGGTGTGATATCGTCGGAGCAGCCACGGTCGTAAGGGTTACACTTGGTAGGAGTAGGCTTTGGATTTGGAATGCATTTGGAATAAGCAACACCTCGTCTACAATTTAATACGGGATTTTCAGGCTTTCCAGAATTTCGGCCTGCACAATAAACAAATACAAATTAGAATATTAAAAAATTTAGACCCTAAAACAAAGGATATTTTGCATTTTCAACCTAAAATTCTGTTTCCCTTTTTAAATGCTTATAAGAACTTTGTTTTATTTGTCTAGAGTCAGTGACGAAGCTGTGTAGCTCATGGGAGGGGCTGTGCCCCCGGCAGGGGAAATTGTTTTTTATCTTTTAATTCTTTATATTTTTTTGAAAAAAATGGGATAATTATGAATTTATCCCTTCACTTTTTTAAATTTATGTTTTGTCCCCTAACTTTAAATCATGACTTCGCCCCTGTCTAGAGTAATATGAAAATAGAAGAAAAGAAACCTACGTTGAGATTCAAACCACAATCTTGATGAATATCATTTCTTAAGGATACTAACAAGATTAAACTAGATTTTTTTTTTGTCATGAACTCTTTATATGCAAATTAAGGCTTTGTTGTTATACAAGGATACAATAATATAAAATTTTAAGCAGAAATTGTAAATGTTAAGATTCGAATCATATTATGTGGCAAAGAACTCCCATGCAAATTAAAGCTTCTTTCTGAAAGCAGAATGAAGTTTTCGATACTAAATCCATATCATTTAGGCAAACCAGAAAATTGAAAGAAAAAAAAGTTAAAAATCAATAAATGAATGTTTAAATCATCTTAATATTGGGAAAATAATAATTGTTCTTACCAATATCAGCCAGTTCTCGAGCAATGGTGGAAGTAGGAAAGGAGAAAGTGGAAGCCAAGAGAAGGCATACTATGAAAATAAATGCTTTCATTTTGGATATGCAGCTGATATTGTATGATGAAGTGAGGAATAATATCATCATAGATTACTATTATAGGCCAATTCAAGTGTGTTGTGGGTTAAAAAAAAGCAAATTTTCAAAGCTTTGATGTTTCATATAATTAAATTATTATAGAGATGACATTCAAATTCACTATTAAATTATACAAAATGGAAGAGGTAGTGAAATTTCCATAGGCAATGAGTGTTGTTTTTGGACCAATTTTCCACACGGTGCAGCTAAATTAATGTGGTTCTCTATTTGATTATTATATTTTTGAAAGATGGTGACAAATATATGATCGTATAATAAAAGAAAATACACTCAAGTCTAGGCGAGAAACCCTTTTGGGAAAAAATAACAGACAGATGAGAAAAAATTTACTAATGTCGAAAAAAATAAGGATACAAGAGGATTGTTTTGTGAGTGTTTCGACTATAATCTAATCCAAAACTCAAAATTTAATTTAGAGATAGATGCTTGATTACATACGAACTAAATTTCCTACGCATCCGCCACACATTATCATTTCTTTCTCCAATTTTATTTTCACCACGTTCATCGCTCCACGAAATTTTGAACTGAAAATACCCTGAAACCCAGATCAAATCTTCTAATATTATCATCTTGAAAAAGAGAGAAAATATAAAGACTCCATGGATTTAAGAAAATGTTATGTTCAAAATATGTATCATTAATTAAGATAGTCTAGAAAGTAAATAAACAATAATTATGGATTACATAAATTTCTAGTTACCAAAGACTGGCTATTAAACTATAAAGGTCTTGTTAATGGAAGATACAATCAAACATTGACTCCAAGTCTTAAAAACGAGTATAGAGAATGACACCTCTATAAATAATGTTGTTAGACTATTTCAAACTTATCTAAACGAACCTAAAATAAAGATGCACATGTCCAAGTCCAACCACACAAATTAGACCGCTTCAAATTTAATCTAATTTGTTATGGATATCTATAAGAACATGAGTTAGACTGGTTGCAATATTGTACTTTTTAAAGGGTAAATAAACAATAAGTAAAGTTTATAGTTTATATGATATTATGATCTAATTTCAATAAAACTTTTGCTCTTGATTACTATATAATTCTTCTCAATTTTAGAAGAAGTATTGACCCCAAGTCCACCAGCGTTCGTTGGATTTTACCAGGGGTGAAGTTGAGGAGATTTTAGAGGTCGGAAGTAAATTATAATGTTTTAAGAGGTTGAAATATAATTTTTATCATCATTTTAGTTTATAGTTTTAATATTTACAAGGATTAAATTTGAAATTTTAAATGGACAAAATATAATTTTACGATTATTGTCTAAACTTTAAGTTTCAAATTTAAAAGGGTTAGCTACTGAAATAGTCACTTATGTTTCCCCTAATACAGAGTTGGTCACTGATTTTGAAAAACGACCAGTAAGGTCACTTACGTTTTTGGGGCGTAAACTTTTGGTCATTCAGCCGTTTGTTGTCGTTAAACATTAACGGCTTGCTGACCTGGCGGCGAAAAAATAAGGGTAAACTACTGTAATGGCCACTAAAGTTTATCTCATTTACATTTCTGCTCCCCAATTTTAAAACAATAAACATTATGGTCACTACTGAAAAAGTTTTTTTTTATAATTTCACCCTTCAATTTTTAAAAATTCATTTTTCAACCTTAAAACTTTACAATCAATTAGTACAATAATATTATAAAGGCTTAAATGAAAAATAGGTGTTCAAAGTATACACTTTTTAAATTTTAGGTGCCCAAATTTCTCATATTTAATAACTAAACTTTCAAATTGCTCTTATTTTTTCACTTTGGATTATTTTATTATTATTATAACATGAAATGTCATTTTTATTATTTTAAATTAAAAAAATGAAAAATAAAATAAAATCGTTTTTATTATTATTAAATTTAAAATATTTTAAAAATATTACTTCTCAGAATAATTTAGGTGTCTAAAGTATTTTTTGTAAAAATAGGTGCCCAAAGTTTTCATAGTTACAATTTTAGGTGCTCGGTTGTTAAATGGGTGTTAAAAAATGTCAACCAATCGGGGCTTGACATGTGGCATTAATTTTATTTTTCTTTTAAAAAAATTTAATGGAAAATACTCAGAATTTTAGTTTTTTATAAAATCTCAAAATTTTACAAGCTTCATAAAACAATCCCTAAATCCCTAAAAATTCTCAAACTTTCGTTGATTTCGTGTTCGACGTTCGGCTACACGTCGTTCGGCGTTTTTGACGACGTCGTGTTAGGGGAAATGGTCGCCTTGGTCCGGCGACCAAGTGGGTGTGGTCAGCGACGACGACCGACGGCAATCGACGGCGGAAGTTTGGGAATTTTTAGAGATTTAGAGACTGTTTTGTGAAGCTTGTAAAATTTTGAGATTTTATAAAATTTTGAAAATTTTGAGTATTTTCCATTAAAAAATAAAAAAAAAAACAATAAAATTAATGCCATGTGTCAAGCACTGATTGGTTGACATTTTTTTAACACCCATTTAACAGCCGAGCACCTAAAATTGTAACTATCGAAACGTTGGGCACCTATTTTTACAAAAAAATACTTTAGATACCTAAATTACTTTAAAAGTAATTTTTTAAATATTTTAAATTTTTTAATAATAAAAAATGGTTTTATTTTATTTTCAAATTATTTTTAATTTAATAATAATAAAAATGGCATGTCATGTTATAATAATAATAATAATAATAATAATAATAATAATAATAATAATAATAATAAAATAATACATAGTGAAAAAATAGGAGCAATTTGAAAGTTTAGTTCTTAAATAGGAACAATTTGAGCACCTAAAATTTAAAAAGGGTATACTTTGGGCAACTATTTTTCATTTAAGCCTTTATAATATTATTGTACTAATAGATTGTAAAGTTTTAGGGTTGAAAATGAATTTTTAAAAATTCAAAGGTGAAATTATAAAGAAACCTTTTCAGTAGTGACCATAATGTTTATCTTTTTAAAATTGGGGAGCAGAAATGTACATGGGATAAACTTTAATGGTCATTGCAGTAGTTTACCCTTATTTTTTCGCTGTCAGGTCAGCAAGCCGTCAATGTTTAACGACAACAAACGGCTGAGTGACCAAAAGTTTACGCCCCGAAAACGTAAGTGACTTTACTGGTCGTTTTTCAAAATCGATGACCAACTCTGTACTGAGAGAAACATAAGTGACTAGTCCAGTAGTTAACTCAATTTAAAAAAGACTAAAAGTGTACATATACTATTTTAAGCTTCGCCACTGGATTCTATATTACTATGCATTTGGGCCTTTGTCAATAATCCAGAAATGTGAGATTGTTTGTTTATCAAATAAAAAGGTTTATATTTTTATATAAATTATCTATTTTTTATAAATGAAGTTTTTTTATCCATCTAAAAGAACCGTCCATATACACAATATATTCTTTTATTTCTTTTTTTTTTCTTCTTTATAAATTGTCATTTTTGAGATCAAGGACAAAGCACAATGAGGGTCTAAGGGGGCCTTGTCCCCTGCACAATATTTTCAAAATTGCTTAATAATCTCTATTTTTTCTGAAAATTTGAACTTAGACACTTCAAGTTTTAGAAATTAATATTAAATATTAAAATTTTTGAAATTTTTAATAAATCCTCTAAAATTTTAATTTGGCTCCTTCAATATTTTTTGGTCTAATGACAATTTAGGTCCCTATAAATTTAAATATTAGATAAATTAGACATTGCCACTTAATTTTGAGTTTAAATACTTAATAAACCCTAGTTTTTAAGTTTTATAATTCAGCCCCTCCTGATATTCGATCCTGGCTCCTTCCCTATTTGTGACTGTAAAACAATTAATTTTAGAGTAAACTACATTTAATGTCACTTAATTATAGGTTTTATAACAAACATGTCACTTTGTTTTAAAAAAAGTTACGAACATGTGTCTCAATTAACATATTCTAACAAGCATGTCACTCTGCTTACAAACAAATCATTTTTCTTTGATATAATAACATTTTAAGTCTCAAAAATTGTACATTGTATTACTCGAAATAACTCACTAAATTTAATCTCCATGTTTAAAATTTTCATTATTTTAGTCTTTTTGTGACACTACCAAAGCAAGCAAACCCATCAGATCAAATCAGTAGTTTGATAATTGCATTTTGTCATAAAACGACAACAAATTATTGTTAACTTGTTATTATACCAGGAAAATAACAAGAAAGAAATATAAAATTTCTTAGATAAGAATAAGAAATTTAGGAGAAGGATAAAGATTAAAATATGACTTTTTAAATATTAAGAGTTAAATTTATTGAATTCTTTTGAATTATGATCAAACTGATAGATTGTATAAATTTTGAAAACTAAAAATGTTACTATATCACGTCGCATTGTAAGAAAAGTGACATTTGTAATAATTTTTTAATAAAGTGACATGTTTGTAAGCGTAATAACATGTTTGTAAGCGCGATGACTTGTTTGTAATATTTTTTAAATTGAGTGAATATTTACAATTTTTAGAAGCAAAGGTAATATGTTTGTTACTAAAACCCATGTTTAAATGTCATTAGATGTATTTTACCCTCAATTTTATATCAACCTTCAAACTTAACTTACCTAAACGAACCACAAAAGAGTCTAAATCTCTACGATAAACCCATCAAGAGGAATCAAAAGAAAGATTGAGAGAAGCAACAACAAAAAATGAAAATAAGAAAGAAATAAAAAAAAGAACACAAACAAACAAAAGTCTTATTGGCCAGAACCATGAATGACGTGTATGATGAGTTAAATTTATCTAATAATTTCACAACTAAAAGGGAAAGAAAATGGAGACTAGTCTACCATGTAACTTTGTAAGGTCATAAATTTTGGTGAAATTATAATAAAATTAAGGGTTGGCATTGTGGTTAGGCGTTTGGACCTTTTTGCATGAGGACCAAGTTTTTAATCCTCTCCAATTTAATTTGTGACAGTTGGCGACAAAAATAGAAAAAGAACCTAACGTTAGTAACGATTTTTTTAGAAAGAAAATAGTTTGGTGACCATAATAGAAAAGCAAGAATATTTTAGTGACTATTGTTGTTGATTACCCTACAAATGATGTGAAAAATAAAAAATATAAAATACATGTCAGGATCGCCGTTATTTTTTTAATTACGGGTGATCAAAATAAAAAAAGAACGTAATATTAGTGATGATTTTACTAGAAATAATAATTCAATACCAATATAGAAAAACCATCTTTTATTTATAAGGAAAATTACATCACTCAAACTCAAACACAACACTCATAACACAAATCATATTTCGACATAAATTGAACTTTTATTTTTTATTACATTCTTTTTGCTAATTATTCCATAATTTGGTTTTGTCCTTCAAAGTGAAATTCAAGGTGTGAGATCGTCGGAGCAGCCACGGTCGTAAGGGTTACACTTGGTAGGACTTGGCTTTGGATTTGGAATGCATTTGGAATAAGCAACACCTCGTCTACAATTTAATACGGGATTTTCAGGCTTTCCAGAATTTCGGCCTGCACAATAAACAAATACAAATTAGAATATTAAAAAATTTAGACCCTAAAACAAAGGATATTTTGCATTTTCAACCTAAAATTCTGTTTCCCTTTTTAAATGCTTATAAGAACTTTGTTTTATTTGTCTAGAGTCAGTGACGGAGCTGTGTAACTCATGGGAGGGGCTGTGCCCCCGGCAGGGGATTTTTTTTTATCTTTTAACTCTTTATATTTTTTGGAAAAAATGGGATGATTATGAATTTGCCCCTTCACCTTTTAAAATTTATGTTTTGTCCCCTAACTTTAAATCCTGGCTTCGCCCCTGTCTAGAGTAATATGAAAATAGAAGAAAAGAAACCTACGTTGAGATTCAAACCACATTCTTGATGAATATCATTTCTTAAGGATACTAACAAGATTAAACTAGTTTTTTTTTTGTCATGAACTCTTTATATGCAAATTAAGGTTTTGTTGTTATACAAGGAGACAATAATATAAAATTTTAAGCAGAAGTTATAAATGTTAAGATTCGAATCATATTATGTGGCAAAGAACTCCCATGCAAATTAAAGCTTCTTTCTGAAAGCAGAATGAAGTTTTCGATACTAAATCCATATCATTTAGGCAAACCAGAAAATTGAAAGAAAAAAAAAGTTAAAAATCAATAAATGAATGTTTAAATCATCTTAATATTGGGAAAATAATAATTGTTCTTACCAATATCAGCCAGTTCTCGAGCAATGGTGGAAGTAGGAAAGGAGAAAGTGGAAGCCAAGAGAAGGCATACTATGAAAATAAATGCTTTCATTTTGGATATGCACCTAATATTTATGCTGAGGTGAAGAATAATATCATCATAGATTACTATTTATAGGCCAATTCAAGTGTGTTGTGGGTGTTTAAAAAGCTATTTTTCAAAGCTTGATGATTGGTACAATTAAATTTTACAAAAGGGAAGAGGTCATGAAATTTCCATAGGCAATGAGTGTTGTTTTTGGACCAATTCTCCACACGAATCAACTAAATTAATGTTGTTCTCTACTTTATTATTATATTGTTACTACAAATATACTATCGCACGATAAAATAAAAAGCACTCATATTTACGTGGAACATTCTTTTTGAAAAAATTTACAAGCATAGGAAAGAAATTCATTAATGTCGAAAAATAACAAGGACATAAGAGAATTTTGACATAATGTTTTGTGGGTTATTTGGTTGTATTCTAACCATAACCGAAAGCATCTATTAATAGGGATATATATAGGGATGATAAAATTACCCAATCTCGACTCGACCCGACATGCCCCGACGGAGTTTTTCTTCTTAAATTTTGGGGATCAAGGCGCGGTTGGTTTCGGAAAGCATCGAGTCAGGGCGGGACGTGTTTGGGTATATGCTAGAAAATTTCTCGCCCCGCCCCGCTCGGGTATATTTTTAATTATATATATTATATTTATGAAAATATCACTAATATACAAACACTTTTATGGCTTTTAAGCTATTTTATGTTTTTTTATTTGTGTTTATCGTAAATTTTTGTTAGATGTTGTTCACATTTTAAAATTTCTAATTCTGACGGACAATGATTCAAGTTTATTCTTTTAAATATGTAATTTTTCATTTGGTAATTTAAAATTTGGTTTTATTTTATTTTTTATTTAAGTTTAAAGTCCCTTTAAATCATATTTTGTGATTATGATGGTGGATTGGTCAGATCTAACCTTAATCGTCGGCGAAGATTAAATTTTTTTAAAAAAATTCGGGCCGGGTCAAGTCGAGATCGGGTTTAGAAGTTGGCATATCAGGGCGGGTGAGCGGGTAAATTAATATTTAAATCCGAGGCAGGGGGTCGGGTTTGGAAGTGTATAGATCGGGGCGGCCAATAACCTGCCCCACCATGTTGTCATCCCTAGATAGATACTTTATTACAAAAGAAGTCTACTCAAACTGAATTTCTTATGCATCCACCGTAGATCCTCAATTTTTTCTCCGGTTTTATTTTTCACCAAATTAGTTGCACCACTAATTTTGCAAACTAAAGTAAAAATTCGAATCACGTCTAAATATATCTTTTTGGAGAAGAGAGATTACATATAAAAACTTTATGAAGTTAAGAAAATGATATGTTCTAAATACGTATCATTAATTCAGATCTTTTAGAAAGTAAAATAATAATAATAATAATAATAATAATAATAATAATAATAATAATAATAATAATAATAGATCACATCTATTTCGAGCTGCCGAAGACCGGCTATTAAACTATAAAGGTCTTCTTAATGGAAGATACAATCAAACATTGACTCCAAGTTCTAAAATTAAGTTTATAAAATGACATTTCTATAAACAATGTTGTTAGACTATTTCAAACTTAATTAATCCAAAACACTAAGGTTTGGAATACCACCAATAATAATGTTAGGGTACTCATTTCCCCTTTTGTTGTTCGAGTTTAGAATACCATCTGAATATGAGTATGAGGGTTTTAACGAGGTCGTGTTCTTGTCAAAAAAATCCAAAATAATGATGACATGTCCCGCAACACAAATAAGATTGCTTCAAATTTAATCTAATTTTTCCATGAATAATTTGAACATAACTTGTTAAACTGTATGCTAATTGAATTTTAATTTAATTGACATTAGTAATTTATAATATTTTAGAAAATGTGGATGGTTTGGGTAATTAGTAGATTGCGTGCAACATTGGACCCTTTAAATGTAAATAAACAATAATTATAGTTTATAGTTAATATGATATTATTATGTAATTTCAGTAAGACTTCTGCTATTGATTACTATATAATTCTTTTCAATTCTATATGAAGTATTGACTACAAGTCCAACAGTGTTATATATATATATATATATTGATCCAAGTCCAACATTGTTAGAACCAATTACTAGACTTAAAATAAGTATTTCTTCGATACTATGTTTTCGTTTCCTCCGCAAAAGTCAGGCGATACGGAAGTCAACCCTAACTCTGGCTCTTTGGAGGCCGGGAGGGATGGAGTTTCGCCGGGGCGACCACCGGATGTGGAACTCACGTCAGTGGGAGAGAAAGTGGCAGTGGATGCTGTAGGGTTTATATCGAGCGGGGTTGCTGGTGATCATCAAATGGATGCGGTTTTGGACGTGATTGTGCAGTCTCCGTTGGAATGATTGGGTTCACCGTTGGCGGCTGAGGTGCAGCGGTGTCTAAAGAGGGTGAAGAATGGGGTCATGGGTGATGGTGACGTTGACTGTGTTGCGACCCCTGGTACGGATCACCCGATGGCCGATGTGCTGCCGGCTAAAGAGGTGGAGGACGAGACTGATGCAAGGAAGGAACATCAGGCCAGGCGATCCTATGCTGCAGCCGTGGCCGGTGATGCCACGTAAGATTTGAAGGGAGTCGGGGATAACTCCATTGATTATAAATTTGAGCTCGGGGACGATGATGTGGTGGTGGACAGAGGGGGTCTTTCTCTGAAAATTCAGGTCTCTAAGTGTGCGCATGAGAAGTTGGACTGGAGTATGCGGAAGACTGTTATTGTCCGACTGCATGGTCGCCTTATTGGTTATAGAGTACTCATGAATAGGATTTGCGCTGTCTGGCAGCCTTGTGGTGAATTTCAAGTCGTTGATATCGAAAATGATTACTTTCTGGTTCGTTTCGCTTGGAAGGGGATTATTCACATGTGTTAACAACGGGGTCGTGGACCATATACGAATCGTATCTTACAGTTCAGCCATGGAGTAGATCATTTTCTGATAGAGATCGGTAAAATTGTGAAGATTGATTATAGTACATAGGCTGGTGATAGAGGGAAGTTCGCTAGATTGGCTATTATGGTTAACTTGAACAAGCCCTTAGTGCTATATTTGGGCATTGATGGTTTCTTGCAACCAATTGAGTATGAAGGGCTTCATCATATTTGTTACAAATGTGGGGTGTATGGACATGAAGAACATATGTGTGATTTAATGAAAGATAATCCGGGAAGGCAAATGATAAGAAGGAAGTAGTTGTGGACCTTGATGCACCGATAGCATTATATGGACCGTGGATGAAAGTTGAGAACACAAGAAGACGAGGAAGGAAGGGCAATACGATAGGTGGGGATAGGAAAGCTAGATGATAGGGACTCTGGTTCTATATTTAATGTTCTGAACAATGCGACTTTTGAAGGGGAACATGAAACAGAAGATAATGCAGTTGAGGAGTTGGTTCCTCCCTCGGCCGAAGTATGTGAGAAGGGTGATGATGTTGAGGCGCGACAGTCTAATATAGCTCGGCAACCAACGACGAGTAATGCCAGGACGCCCAAAGATTTGGTTAAAGGGTCTAAAACTGCCAATGCGGTTGCTTTGAAGGATGGTCAACCCCTTGTGGTCCTTGAGCATAATCCGAAGGCGTTGAAAGGAAACCATTCGACTGTTTTTATTAAGGAAAACGGTGCAGAGAATAGGGTGAATGGTACTGGGGGGAAATCGAAGTCTTAGTGGAACGTCTAAGAAGTCTTTGTTGGATGATAGTAGGAAAGTATTGAGAATTAAAAAACAGGTTGAGTATAGAATTCCACCGCGAGCGATTCTTGCAGATTATATTCAGTCGGTTCTGAAACAGATTGATGCTACGCTGGAGGCAAATCACCCTTCTACTTCCACGATAGTGGCGGGTGTTGGCGAGTTGGTGCCGCCCGCAAGCTTATCGGGTAATGGATTAGATGATATCAAGATTGATAATGCAATGGTGCTAGATGTGGGCGTGAACGGAAATAATGAGAACCAAGCCCCTTGTATTTGAGTTATGGTAGTGTGTGTTAGTTTTCTTTTTAATGATTAATTTTTTCTTTTAGGATTGCCAGGGTGCGGCGAGCACTCCGTTTCAGCATCATTTTAAGGTTTTTATCTGGGAGTATCGACCTGAGGTGGTGGCTATTATGGAACCAAGGGTTAGTGGTCTGATAGCTGATAAGGTTATTAAGCGGATGTGTTTTTCTAACTCGTATAGAGTTGAAGTGCGGGGGTTCAGTAGGGGTATTTTGATTTTTTGGCGTGACGCAGTTGTGGTTGATATTCTCACGATCGCCAATCAGTTCATTCATGGTTCGGCTCGTAGAGTTAATGAGGCGCATTGGGTCTTTTTTACTGTTGTGTATGCAAGTCCGACTGCGACTTAGCGGAAATTTTTGTGGTAGCATCTTCTTAATCTTGATCCAGGCGTTAATCAACCTTGGTTGGTGGGGGAGATTTTAACGTTATTCTGAAATGCGAGGAAAGGTTGGGGGGTACGTGCTCGGGTTCGGGGGTGAGTAAACTTTTTCAAGATTTTATGCTTGATTCTGGTCTTCTCTAGGTACCTTTTAGGGGGGATACTTTTACTTAGCGACGCGGGTATTTGTATCAGAGGCTTGACAGGTGCATGATTAATAGTGCTTGGACAAAGAGTTTTCTGGAATCTCATGTGATCCATCTTGACAGACTGGGTTCGGATCACCGCCCCCTTTTCTTTCGGACACAGGCAAAGCAATTGCAGCAAGGTATTCACCCTTTTTGTTTCATCGCTGCATAGCAGGATCATCCGGGTTTTGGGGATTTCTTTTTTCAATATTAGAATAGAGATGACAATGTGCTAGCCAATATTGATTCTTTTAAAACTAATGTGAGTGATTGGAATTTGAACATTTTTGGTAACATTGGAGACAGAAAAAGGGAGTTGAAAGCACGACTGCGTGGTATTGATAGGGCTTTGCGTACTAAATATTCTTCGTGGTTTCAAAAGGCTAGATGTCAGTGGAATTTACTAGGGGGTCGTAATACAAAGTTTTTTTCATTCTTGTGCCTCTAGTCGAAAGTGTGTGAATAGTATCCTAGCTCTTAAAAGGGATGATAAATCTTGGTGCTCGGATCAGAGTGAGTTGCAAAGTATGGCAAATAGTTTTTTCTAGGATCTTTTTACTAGTTCAAGGTGTGACATATCTCGGTACACAACTAGGGGGCTGATTACGTTGTCTCGAAATGCTGAGCTTGCTACACTAAGGATGGATGTTACGGATGATGAGATTCGTGGGGTGGTGTTTGATATGAGCCCGTTTAAGGCTTCTGGCATAGATGGGTTACACATTGCTTTCTATCAGCGTAATTGGGGTATAGTTGGGCCGAGTGTTTGTCGGTATGTACGTGATGTTTTTGCTGGTAGACCAATGGATGATGCAATTAATCATACTATTTTGGTTCTTATTCCGAAGGTCTCCGTGCCTGAGTATATGAGCCAATTTCACCCGATCAACCTTTTGTACGGTCCTGTACAAGATCATCATGAAGCTTATTGTTAACAAGCTTAAGCATTTTTTATCTGATTGGATCTCCCCAAGTCAGACTGGTTTTGTCCCTGGCAGATCAATTACTAATAACATTGTTATCGCCCAGGAGGTTATATACTCTATGCGAAGAAAGAAAGGGAAAAAGGTTGGATGGCCATAAAGGTAGACTTGGAAAAAGCTTACGACAGGATTGAGTGGGGTTTTATTGAGGACACGTGCAGAACTAATGTTTTGATATAATAATTGAAAAATGTTTTGGACAAATTTGAAAGGAATTTAAAACTTGTCTTTAATTCCAAACAACTTGAAAATATGTTTGAGGCATTTAAAAAAGTTTTTGCCAAAGTTTTTAATGATTTAAATTAGCCAAACTTAACTTTTCAACAAGCCCGTACCGATACGGTGTACCCCGTATCGATACACTTTTGCCCAGGTTTTGATTCTGCCAAAACCCGTATCGATACAGGCTTTTCCGTGTTGATACGGATAGGGATCGTTTCGATACGCCCCTTAAGCGTACCGATCCCTGTTTTAACGTCCCCAACGGCTAGTTCCCAATGGTCTTTTATATGACATACCGTACCGATACGCCCTCAAGCGTATCAATACGCTTAGGCTGGCAAGAGCCCAACGGCTAGTTTTTGAAGAAGAGCGTACCGATACGGGTCCTTGCGTATCGATACGGAAGGCTCCAGAACAACATTAAAGATGGTAAATAAAGTCTCCAGCGGCTCCAATTCAACCTCAACGGCTAGTAACATCTACAAACTCAAAGAAGAGTATCAAAGGGACCTCCAAGCATCTAGTAATGGTCAATGCTTCAATTGTAATACAATATGTGATCAAAATGTGTCTTAGTGCTTAAGTGTCAATTCTTTGTATAGACAAACACTAGTGAGCCAAAAATGTTAGATTTGCTCAAGTGTTTTAGGATTGGGTGAGAGCTTAATTGTGCAAACAAATACCTATTAGAGGGATTTGAGTTTGCTTATCTTTATCTCTTTGTAAAGAGGGTTTGATCAAGGCTTTGGGCAGAAAGCTTAATCGGTTTGTAAGGATTTTCTCCTAAGCCTAGAAAAGGGAACGAAACAATAATGGATTGATTGAAAATCCTTAGTGGGAAGCTAAGGTAGTGGATGTAGACCTTGGTTAGAAGGTTGAACCACTATAAATCATCTTGTCTTTATTCTTTTTAGCTTACACACCTCTTACACCCAAAATTCCACTTCTCCACCAGTTGGCGAGCAAGAACGGTTGAAAGAATCGAGCATTAAAAAACCCAACAATTGGTATCAAAGCTTGGCTCAATTGAAGAGGATTAACATCCTATTGAGAAGATCCGGCAAGCACGATCAACATTTCAATCAACCGGCTCTATAGCGCAATCCATCGACAAACCACCCTTCTTCTACGGAACACACTATGCCCATTGGAAGACAATGATGAAGTTCTTCATTAATTCAAAGAAGTACAAGCTTTGGGACATAGTAGAAGATGATATGTTTGTGCCTCAACAAAGCAAGGCGGATTGGAGTGTCGACGATCGCAAGAAGATGGAGCTTAATTGCAAAGCCTTGCACATGTTATTTTGTGCATTAGGCCCCAACATGTATGAGAAACTGTCTTCTTGTGAGAGTGCCAAGGAAGTTTGGGACAAGCTTGAAGTTACACACGATGAGAAAAACGAAGAAAAAGAGACCAAGATCAGGCTCCTCAACCTAGTATATGAAAACTTCAAGATGGATCCGAAAGAGGACATTGAGAAGATGTTCAATAGGTTCTCCACCATCACCAATGGACTTAAAGGTTATGGAGAAGCCATCCCAGAAGAGAAACTTATCCGAAAGCTCATCTACTGCCTTCCCGAATCATGAGACTAAAAAAGAACCACCATCATCGAAGCCAAGAATCTCAAGACTTTGAAGCTCGATGAACTCATAAGGTCACTTCTCACTCATCAAATTATGAAGAAAAACAAAGAAGAGAAGGAGAAGAGGGAAGACATTAGAATTGTGGGGGAGAAGAAGCTCAAAGGGCTTGGCATCAACACAAATGTCATTGCTCTCAAATCCTCCACATGCCATCATGTAGATTCAAGTGAAGAGGAGGATGATGAAGAAAAGATAGTTCATCTCTTCAAGAAGTGTGCCCCTTACATGAAGAAAGCCTTGAAAGAGCTTGAACGAGAATCTATGAAAAAGAAGAGGGCAATAACTTCAAGCCATAAGAAAAAAGGCATATGTGGCTACTTGAAGTGATGAAGACTCCACCGACGTTGAACAAGCCAACCTTTGCCTTATGGCCATAGAAGAATATTCAAGGGTAACTTTTAATTCATCTATTTCATGTTCATATTCTTTTGATGAAATACAAGATGCCTATGATGATTTGGTTTTAGAGTTTAAAAATCACATTTTGAAAAACAATAAAATGATTTCAAAGTTGAAAATTCAAAATGATTTGATTTCTAAAACCAAACTTGAACTTGAAGCAAAACTCGAAGAGTTTGAACAAAAATGTTTTGATTTACAAAATTTGCTTCATAAAGTTCAAGAAGAAAAAGATTTGATTTCGAAAGAGCTTGAAAAGAAAAATAATTTTGGAAAATCAAACTTTTACGTAAGACAATCTAGTGCCCCTAGATTTGTAAATGGTAAATGTTTTAGAAGTGTTTGGGTCCCAAAAGGACCAACCACTTCAACTAAAAATGATGAAATTGAAAAATGGATTCCTAAGGGGGCTAAATTTTGTGCTACTAACGTATATGGATCCAAAGCAATTTGGATACCAAAATTCACTTGATTGTCTTTTGATAGGTGTGATGGAGATTGATCATCAAGTCCAACATTGAGGGGGAGCTCCATACACACAAGGAAGAACAATTGAAGAAGGAAGGCTTCACATCCTCCCTTGGGTTTAAGTGTGGTAAAATCTAGTTGTTTTTGCTTTTATTTGATTTATTTTTACTTATTTCAACTAGATTATGAAATATGTTGGACTAACATTTTGATGATGCTTTCAGTAAAGGGGCCATTTTAAAACCAAATATTTTAATTTTTTCAAAATCTAAACCTCTATTGTTATTTCGAGCTTAAAAGTGTTTTAAATTCTTTTAGATATAACAAAAAAGGAGAGAAATATTTTAAAATTTTGAATTTTCAAATGAATAAGGAGAGCTTTAATTGATTTCAAATCTTAATTCTCTTATTCCAAAATTATTTCAAAAATGGGGAGAAATCTCAAACAATTTTTCAAGTTAGTTTTATTATATCAAAAAGGGGGAGATTGTAGAACTAATGTTTTGATATAATAATTGAAAAATGTTTTGGACAAATTTGAAAGGAATTTAAAACTTGTCTTTAAGTCCAAACAACTTGAAAATATGTTTGAGGCATTTAAAAAGGTTTTTGGCAAAGTTTTTAATGATTTAAATTAGCCAAACTTGACTTTTCATCAAGCCCGTACCGATACACTTTTGCCCAGGTTTTGATTCTGCCAAAACCCGTATCGATACAGGCTTTGCCATATCGATACGGATAGGGATTATTTCGATATGCCCTTTAAGCGTACCGTCCCTATTTTAACGTCCCCAACGACTATTTCCCAACGGTCTTTTATGTAGAACTAATGTTTTGATATAATAATTGAAAAATGTTTTGGACTAATTTGAAAAAAAATTCAAAACTATTTCCAAAGTCCAAATAACTTGAAGCTATGTTTAGGGGATATTTTCAAAGGTTTTTACATGTTTTCAAAGCCAAACTAAACAAAACCTTCTAGACGTTTCGAAACACCCCTAGGTATTTCGATACGGGGTCTTCTAGTGTCAAAACGTTTCGAAACGGGTTTGATCAAGAAATTGTCTTAGAGCTTAAGTGTCATTTATTTGTATAGACAAACACTAGTTAGCCAAAATTGTCAAATTTGCTCAAGTGTTTTAGGTTTTGGGTGAGAGCAAAATTATGCAAACAAACACCTATTAGAGGGATTTGTGTTTGCTTATCTTTTCTCTTGTAAAGAGGGTTTGATCAAGGCTTTGGGCATAACGCTTGATCGGTGTATAAGGGTTTCCTCCTAAGCCTAGAAAAGGGGACGAATCAATAGTGGATTGATTGGAAATCCTTAGTGGGAAGCTAAGGTAGTGGATGTAGACCTTGGTTAAAAGGTTGAACCACTATAATTCATTGTGTCACTTTATAATTGAAGCTTCCACACCACATCCACCCAAATTCCACTTCTCCACCACTTGGAGAGCAAGAACGGTTGAAGGAATGGAGCCCCTTAAAACTCAACAATTGGTATCAAAGCTTGGCTCAATCGAAGAGGATTAACATTCTATTGAGAAGATCCGATAAGCTCGATCATCATTTCACACAACCGGCTCAATGGCGCAATCCATCGACAAACAGCCCTTCTTCGACGGAACTCATTATGCCCATTGGAAGACAAAGATGAAGTTTTTTCATGAAGTCAAGAGGCTACAAGCTATGGGATATAGTTGAAGATGGTTCGTTCGTGCCTCAATGAAGCAAAGCGGAGTGGAGTGCCGAAGATCGCAAGAAGATGGAGCTTAATTGCAAAGCCTTACACATCCTCTTTTGTGCATTTGGCCCAACCATCTATGAGAAGATGTCTTCTTGTGAGAGCGCCAAGGAGGTATGAGACAAGCTTCACATACGAAGGGACGAATGAAGTAAAGGAGACCAAGATTGGGCTTCTCACCTTAGAGTATGAGAGCTTCAAGATGGATCCGGAAGAAAACATCGAGAAGATGTTTGATAGGTTCTCCACTATCACCAATGGTCTCAAAGGCTATGGAGAAGCCATCTTGGAAGAAAATCTTATTTGAAAGCTCATCTACTCACTTCTCGAGTCATGAGACTCAAAGAGAACCACCATCATCGAAGCCAAGAACTTAAAGACCTTGAAGCTTGATGAACTCATGGGGTCACTCCCCACTCTTCAAATCATGAAGAAAAACAAAGAAGATGAGAAGAAGAGGGAAGAAATTAGAGCTATGGGGGAGAAGAAGCTCAAAAGGCTTGGCATCAACACAAATGCCATAGCTCTCAAGTCCTCCACTTGCCATCATGTTGATTCAAGTGAAGAGGAGGATGAAGAAGAAAAGATAGATCATCTCTTCAAGAAGTGTGCCCTGTTCATGAAGAAAGCCTTGATAGAGCTCGAACGAGAATCCATGAAAAAGATGAGAGCAATCACTTCAAGCCATAAGAAGAAGGCATATGTGGCTACTTGGAGTGATGAGGACTCCACCGACGATGAACAAGCCAACCTTTGCCTTATGGCCATCGAAGAAGATTCAAGGGTAACTTCTAATTCATCCACTTCATGTTCTTACTCTTTTGATGAATTACAAGATGCCTACGATGATTTGGTTTTAGAGTTTAAAAATCACATTTTGAAAAACAATAAATTGACTTCAAAGTAAACATTCAAAATGATTTGATTTTTGAAACCAAACGTGAAATTGAAGCAAAACTCGAAGAGTTTGAACAAAAGTGTTTTGATTTACAAAATATGCTTCAAAAAGTTCAAGAAGAAAAAGATTTGATTTCCAAAGAGCTTGAAAAGAAAATTAATTTTGGAAAATCAAACTTTTATGTAAGACAATCTAGTGCCCCTAGATTTGTAAAAGAAAAATGTTGTAGAAGTGTTTGGGTCCCAAAAAGACTAACCACTTCAACTAAAAGGAATGAAATTGAAAAATGGATTCATAAGGGGACTAAATTTTGTGCTACTAACGTTTATGGATCCAAAGCAATTTGGATACCAAAAATCACTTTATTGTCTTTTGCTTGGTGTGATGGAGATTGATCAACAAGTCAAACTTTGAGGGGGAGCTCCATGCACATAAGGAAGAACACTTGAAGAAGGAAGGCTTCACATCCTCCCTTGGGTTCAAGTGTGGTAATATCTAGTTGTTTTTGCTTTTATTTGTTTATTTTTTTTTTATTTAATTCAACTAGATGATCATATATGTTGGGCTAACATTCTTATGATGCTTTGAGTAAGGGGGAGCCATTTTAAAACCAAACTCTTATTTTTGTCATTTGTTTTCTCTATAGTTATTTTGAACTTAATGTTTTAAATTCTTTTTGATATAACAAAAAGGGGAGAAATTGTTTGAAAAATTGAATTTTCAAATGAATAAGGGGGATCTCAAATTGATAATTTCAAATTTTCATCTCTTATTCACAATTTTAAATTAAAGGGGGAGAATCTCAAACAATTTTTCAAGTTGGTTTTATTATATCAAAAAAGGGGAGATTGTAGAACTAATGTTTTGATATAATAATTAAAAAATGTTTTGGACTAATTTTCAAAGGTTTTTACAGGTTTTCAAAGCTAAACTAAACAAAACCTTCCAGGCGTTTCGAAACACCCCCTAGGTGTTTTGATACGGGGTCTTCCAGTGTCAAAACGTTTCGAAACGAGTTTTGAAACGGGTCTTTTCTGGATAAGGATTTTTGCCTAGCCTTTCGATACGGGCTATGTTGTTTCGATACGCCTACGTGGCATCGACCACAATGGTCATAAACCCCAACAACTATTTCCCAACTAACATTTAAGTGCAGATCGTTTCGATACGGTGAAAGACGTTTCGATATAGGTGTTCCGAAACGGCCAAGAGTATTTTGATACGGGTGCTGCATAAGACTGAAACGACTCTTTCTACTTGAAGAGCGTATCGAAATGGGTTCGAGCGTTTCGATACGGATAGCAGCAGAACTACATTTATAGTGGGAATTTATGTCTCCAACGGCTCCAATTCAACCCCAGCGGCTAGTAACGGCTACAAACTCATTAATGAGTATAAAAGGGACCTCCAAGCATCAAGTAATGTGTTGAGTTTTAAGGTGCTCAATTCCTTCAACCGATCTTGCTCACCAAGTGGTGGAGAGGTGGAATTTTAGGTGGATGTGGTGTGGAAGCTAAAAGATAAATGACACAATGATTTTAGAGTGGTTCAACTTTCTAACTAAGGTCTACATCCACTACCTTAGCTTCCTACTAAGGATTTCCAATCAATCCACTATTGATTCGTCCCCTTTTCTAGGCTTAGGAGGAAACCCTTATACACCGATCAAGCTTTCTACCCAAAGCCTTGATCAAACCCTCTTTACAAAAGAGAAAAGATAAGCAAACTTAAATCTCTCTAATAGGTATTTGTTTGCACAATTTTGCTCTCACCCAAAACCTAAAACACTTGAGAAAATTTGACAATTTTGGCTCACTAGTGTTTGTCTATACAAAGAAGTGACAATTTAAGTACAAAGACAATTCTTGATCATTTGTTGATTGACAATTGAAGCATTAACCATTACTTGATGCTTGAAGGTCCCTTTTATATTCCTTAATGAGTTTGTAGTCGTTACTAGCCGTTGGGGTTGAATTGGAGCCGTTGGAGACATAATTTCCCACCATAAATGCAGTTCTGCAGCTACCCGTATCGAAATGCTCGAACATGTTTCAATACGCTCTTCAAGTAGAAAGAGTCGTTGCAACACCCGTATCGAAAAGCTGTTGACCGTATCAAAACGCCCGTATTGAAAAGTTGTTGACCGTATCAAAACGCCTGTATCGAAACGCCTAGCCTCGTATCGAAACGATCTGCATTTAAATGTTAGTTGGGAAATAACCGTTAGGTTATGACCGTTGTGGTCAATGCCACGTAGGCGTATCGAAACGTCATAGCCCGTATCAAAACGCTAGGCAAAATCCTCCTCCAGAAAAAGACCTATTTCGAAACGTTTTGACACTAGAAGACCCCGTATCGAAACGCCTAAGGGTGTTTTGATACGCCTGGATGGTTTTGTTTAGTTTGGCTTTGAAAACATGTAAAAACCTTTAAAAACATCCCCTAAACATAGTTTCAAGTTATTTGGACTTTGGAAATAGTTTTGAATTCTTTTTAAATTAGTCCAAAACATTTTTCAATTATTATATCAAAACATTAGTTCTACAATCTCCCCCTTTTTGATATAATAAAACTAACTTGAAAAATTGTTTGGGATTCTCCTCTTTTAAGTTTAAAAAGTGAATAAGAGATTAAAGATATGAAATCAAATAAAGCTCCCCCTTATTCATTTGAAAATCCAATTTTTTAAACCACATTTCTCCCTCTTTTTGTTCTATAAAAAAGAGTTCAAAATACTTTTAAGTTCAAAATAACAATACAGGTAAAAACAATGACAAAATTAAGAATTTTGGTTTTAAAATGGCCCCCTTACTCAAAGCACCATAAAAATGTTAGTCCAACATATATGATCATCTAGTTGAATTAAATGAAAAATAAATCAAATAAAAACAAAAACAACTAGATTTTACTAGACCTGGCAAACTTGACCCAAGACCCGAAACCCGAACTGAAACCCGATTTTGACCCGAACATGATGATTCGAAGTTGACCCAAAACCCGAACCGAACCGGAAATTTTTGTTGAACCGAAATGGACCAGAACCGAATGGACCCGAACCGAATGCTACCCGAACAGAAAGCTGAACCGAATATCGACCCGATTTTAACCTGATTTTAACCCGATTTTGACCCGATTTTAACCCGAATATCTATTTTTAACAATATAATAAATAATAACATGAAGTATAGAAATTTGAGATCTTGGTGACCAATTTTATAATTTCATCATAAAATATAGCATAAAATTGAAATTGTAGACTAAATTGACAATTTGGAAGTGGAGAAATTTGAGAGTCCAATGACCAATTTTGTAATTAACCCATATAAATAAATAGGGGTCAATTTTGGCTAAAAATTAAATCTTTGAAATTAAAATGAACGAAAATATCAATATATTAAATTAATAGACTAAATTACAAAGATTAGTTAATTTCAACTAAAAGTAAATTTTTAGAGACTAAATATCACTACGGGGAGGGGATTTCTATATCCGAAGTCTAAACCGTGGGAATACTTGTGACTAAATTAAATTAAACTAAAACTTAAAGTTGACTAAAATGTAACATTTTAAATGCAACATGACCTAAAAAGTAATTAATCTCTAACTTAAAAAATTGGTGACTTATCTCCCTCCAAAATTTTGGCTTTTCTCTCTCTATTTTTTCCAATTGTCTTTTTCTTTTTTTTCAATCTAGCTTAAAAAGTTGGTGGCTTATTTCCCTCCAAAATTTTGTTTTTTCCCTCTCTATTTTTACCAATTGTCTTTCTCTTTTTCTTAATTTAATTTAATTTCAATTTAGATTAATTTAATTGAAATTTCACATTTAGTTTTAAAATTATTTTAATTATGTCCGTGATTTATGCTTTTAGATTTTAGTTAGTTCAATTAGATCCTAAGTTTAATAAATTAATTCATTTCAGACATTATTATTATTATTATTATTATTATTATTATTATTATTATTATTATTATTATTATTATTATTATTATAAACTTTGATTTAATATAATTATACAAAAAAAAATTATATGGATACATGAAGCTTTGATTTAAATATTTAATCAAATTCAAATGCATAGATTAACAAGTTGAATCAGAATTAATCTCATACACCAATAACTCTAAACTAAACCATAAATACTAAACCTCAAACCTTTAACCCAACTCAAATCGAATTGACCCGAAAATTTAAATGTTGACCCGACCCGAAATTGACCCGAAATTGACTCGATTTTAACCCGAACCGAAAGCGACCCGAACGACCCGATTTTGACCCGAACCGAAAGCGACCGATCCGATATTGACCCGACCCGAAAACAACCGATCCGATTTTGACCCGGTCCAATACCCGAACCGAATCCGACTCATCACAGACCCGAATTAGACCCGAACCCGAACCGAACCGACCCGAACCGAATCTAAACCGATTCTAGATAGACCCGAAATGACCCGAACCGAAACAACCCGAACGGAACCCGAACCGAATGACCCGATTGCCACCTCTAGATTTTACCACACTTGAACTCAAGGGAGGATGTGAAGCCTTCCTTCTTCAAGTGTTCTTCCTTGTGTGCATGGAGCTCCCCCTCAAAGTTTGACTTTTTGATCACTCTCCATCACACCTAGCAAAAGACAATCAAGTGATTTTTGGTATCCAAATTGCTTTGAATCCATAAACGTTAGTGGCACAAAACTTAGTCCCCTTAGGAATCAATTTTTCAATGTCATCCTTTTTAGTTGAAGTGGTTAGTCCTTTTGGGACCCAAACACTTCTAAAACATTTACCGTTTACAAATCTAGGGGCACTAGATTGTCTTCCATAAAAATTTGTTTTTCCAAAACTATTTTTCTTTTCAAGCTCTTTGAAAATCAAATCTTTTTCTTCTTGAACTTTTTGAAACAAATTTTGTAAATCAAAACATTTTTGTTCAAACTCTTCGAGTTTTGCTTCAAGTTCAAGTTTTGTTTTAAAAATCAAACCATTTTGAATTTTTAACTTTGAAATCAATTTATTGTTTTTCAAAATGTGATTTTTAAACTCTAAAACCAAATCATCGTAGGCATCTTGTAATTCATCAAAAGAGTAAGAACATGAAGTAGATGAATTAGAAGTTACCCTTGAATCTTCTTCGATGGCCATAAGGCAAAGGTTGGCTTGTTTATCGTCGGTGGAGTCTTCATCACTTCAAGTAGCCACATATGCCTTCTTCTTATGGCTTGAAGTTATTACCCTCTTCTTTTTTATGGATTCTCGATCAAGCTCTTTCAAGGCTTTCTTCATGTAAGGGACACACTTCTTGAAGAGATGAACTATCTTTTCTTCATCATCCTCCTCTTCACTTGAATCTACATGATGGCATGTGGAGGATTTGAGAGCAATGACATTTGGGTTGATGCCAAGCCCTTTGAGCTTCTTCTCCCCCACAATTCTAATTTCTTCCCTCTTATTCTCCTCTTCTTTGTTTTTCTTCATAATTTGATGAGTGAGAAGTGACCTTATGAGTTCATCGAGCTTCAAAGTCTTGAGATTCTTGGCTTCGATGATGGCGGTTATTTTTTAGTCCCGTGACTTAGGAAGGGAGTAGATGAGCTTTCGGATAAGTTTCTCTTCCGGGATGGCTTCTCCATAACCTTTAAGTCCATTGGTGATGGTGGAGAACCTATTGAACATCTTCTCAATGTCCTCTTTCGGATCCATCTTGAAGTTTTCATATACTAGGTTGAGGAGCCTGATCTTGGTCTCTTTTTCTTCGTTTGTCCCATCGTATGTAACTTCGAGCTTGTCTCAAACTTCCTTGGCACTCTCACAAGAAGACATTTTCTCATACATGTTGGGGACTAATGCACAAAATAGCATGTGCAAGGCTTTGCAATTAAGCTCCATCTTCTTGCGATCGTCGACACTCCAATCCGCCTTGCTTTGTTGAGGCACGAACAGATCATCTTCTACTATGTCCCAAAGCTTGTACTTCTTTGAATTAATGAAGAACTTCATCATTGTCTTCCAATGGGCATAGTGTGTTCCGTATGTTTGTCTCCCGGTTTTGGATGGAGGTTTGAGGTTTCGTCACATTGAAGCTCAAAACGAGGTGTTTATGATGAAATTGGCGTTTCAGGTTTTATTTAACAAAAAACAGCTGTGGGTTCAAGTGTTACGTTCAAAGTATAAGTGGGAGTAGACCTGGCAAACTTGACCCGAGACCCGAAACCCAAACCGAATTACCCGAACCAAAACCCGATTTTGACCCGAACATGATGATCCGAAGTTAACCCGAAACCTGAAATAAACCGAACCGAACTGAAACTGAACCGAAATTTTTTGTTGAACCGAAATGGACCCGAACCGATTTGACCCGAACCGAAAGCTGAACCGAATATTGACCCGATTTTAACCCGATTTTAACCCGAATATCTATTTTTGACAATATAATAAATAATGAAATGAAGTATAGAAATTTGAGATCTTGGTGACCAATTTTATAATTTCACCATAAAATTGAAAATGTGGACTAAATTGACAATTTCGAAGTGGAGAAATTTGAGAGTCCAATGACCAATTTTATAATTATACCATATAAATAAATAGGGGTCAATTTTGGCTAAAAATTAAATCTTAGAAATTAAAATGAATGAATATATCATTATATTAAATTAATAGACTAAATTACAAAGATTAGTTAATTTCAACTAAAAGTAAATTTTTAGAGACTAAATATCACTACGGGGAGGGGATTTCTATATTCGAAGTCTAAACCGTGGGTATACTTGTGACTAAATTAAATTAAACTAAAACTTAAAGTTGACTAAAATGTAACATTTTAAATGCAACATGACCTAAAAAGTAATTAATCTCTAGCTTAAAAAATTGGTGGCTTATTTCCCTCCAAAATTTTGTCTTTTCTCTCTCTATTTTTTCCAATTGTCTTTTTTTTTTCAATCTAGCTTAAAAAATTGGTGACTTATTTCCCTCCAAAATTTTGTCTTTTTTCTCTCTATTTTTACCAATTGTCTTTCTCTTTTTCTTTTTCTGAATTTAATTGAGTTTTAATTTAGATTAATTTAATTGAAATTTCACATTTAGTTTTAGAATTATTTTAATCATGTCCGTGATTTATGCTTTTTAGATTTTAGTTAGCTCAATTAGATCCTAAGTTTAATAAATTAATCCATTCCAGGCATTATTATTATTATTATTATTATTATTATTATTATTATTATTATTATTATTAGTATTATTACATATAATAAACTTTGATTTAATATAATTATACAAAAAAATTTGATATGGATACATGAAGCTTTGATTTAAATATTTAATCAAATTCAAATGCATAGATTAACAAGTTGAATCAGAATTAATCTCATACACCAATAACTCTAAACTAAACCTCAAACCTTTAACCCAACTCAAATCGAATTGACCCGAAAATTTAAATGTTGACCCGACCCGAAATTGACCCGAAATCGACCCGATTTTGACCCGACCCGAAAGCGACCCGAACGACCCGATATTGACCCGAACCGAAAGCGACCGATCCGATATTGACCCGACCCGAAAACAACCGATCCGATTTTGACCCGATCCAATACCCGAACCGAATCTGACTCATCACAGACCCGAAACTGAACCGAACCGACCCGAACCGAATCTAAACCGATTCTAGATAGACCCGAAACGACCCGAACCGAACCTGAACCGAATGACCCGATTGCCACCTCTAAGTGGGAGGGACGACTCTCGTTTTCGATTGCGAGGCGAAATTGTTCTCGGTTATGGAAGGGAATGAATGTAGTGTGGAATGGTGTGCGTAATGGTACTATTTGCAATATTGGCAACGGTTCATCTATAGATTTTTTGCGTGATCCCTGGATTCAAGGTGTTGAGCCGTTAATTTCATATGTACCTCCCGTTTTGGCTTTGAGCTTACCCTTTGTTTCGATTGCGGGAATGGTGAAACCAATGAGAGAATGGTTATGGTCGGAGTTTGAGAGTAAACTACCATACCAACTTATCCTTAAAATTGCAGCAAGTATGCTGCCTTGTGCAATTACCTATGATGATGATTATGGATGAGAGGGGAGTGATAATCGGATTTTTTTTCTATTAAGTCTGCTTATGCAAGTAGACAATCCATATCCTTTGGCTCTTTGAATCTGATTTGAGTTGCTATCGCCGGCTACAAGGGGAGTCCACGAGTAAAAATATTTTTATGGCTTGTGGCGCATGAGCGTATTTTAACTAATGTTGAAAGAGTGAGACGCCATATGGCTATTGATCCGAGTTGCAGTATTTGTGGTGCTCCGTTGGAAATTATGGATTATATTTTTCGGTGGTGTCCTAAGGCGATCGATGTTTTGATGGATTTGGTGAAGCAAGAGCGGTGAATGGAATTTTGCTCTTTAGATTTTGGGAGTGGTTTCAGGTGAATCTTTTACATCCTATGCATTTTGCTAGGAATGAGGCAAAGGGGCAGATCATCTTTGCTGTTGTGATATGGGTGCTGTGGACGACGCGGAACATGGGCATATTCGAACCTGATACAGTCTCGCGTGATACATCTGTGGAACTGTGTGCTCGCTTGACTAGGGAGGCAGCTAGTGCCGCTGCAATGCGCGCTACCCTGGGTGCTGGGGTGGGGGTGCGTCGTGACCCTGCTATTACGAGGAGTGTATGGGTGCGATGGCAAGCGTTTATAGCCGGCTACGTGGTTTTGAATGTTGATGGGGCAGTTTCCCATCCAGATAATCTTGCATCATGTGGTGGAATGATAAGGAATAGTGATGGAGATTGGGTGTTTGAGTTTGCTAAATTGATTAGTATGTGTTCAGTGTTGGAAACAGATTTATGGGGCGTGTATGAGGGATTGAGGTACGCTTGGCATCTCGGGTTACGTCGGGTGAGAGTGGAGTTGGATAATTTAGAGGCAGTGCAGATTTTGAAGGGGGAGTAGGATGTTGGTGCGTATGGGATTTTGAGGCAAAGAATTTCTGAACAATTTAGATGGGATTAGGATGTTCAAATTGGGCATATTTATCGGGAGGCTAATAGGGTGGCTGACTAGTTGGCGAAATTGACGCAGAATGGATCATTAGAGTATCGCGAGTTCCTGGACCTGGCAAACTTGACCTGAGACCCGAAACCCGAACCGAGATCCGATTTTGACCCGAACATGATGATTCAAAGTTGATCCGAAACCCGAAATAAACTGAACCGAAACCGAACTGAAATTTTCTATTAAACCAAAATGGATCCGATCCGAACCGAACCGAAAGCTGAATCGAATATCGACCCGATTTTAACCCGAAAAATAAGGTAAATAAATGAATAATTTATTTTTAATATTATCTATTTTTAACAATATAATAAATAATAAAATGAAGTATGTTTTATTATCTTTTCTTGTCAAATTTAGAATTTTAATGTACTATTTTCTCTCCCAATATTTAATTTTAAGCCATAAATCCTAAACAATAAAACTTAAGCCATGGAAATTAATCTCATGAACCAATAATTTTCAACTAAATCATACACCCTAAATCATTAACACTAAGCCTTAAAAACCTAAATTGTTAACCTTTAAGCCATAGAAATTAATCTAAAATCAATAACCCTAAACCATTAACACTAAGGCCTAAACCATAAACTAAAATTAGAGACATTTTTTACAATCTTACCATAAAATATAGCTAAAATTGGAATTAGAGATCATCTTGACTATTTGAAAGTAGAGAAATTTGATAGCTTGGTGACCAATTCTATAATTTCACCGTAAAATATAGCATAAAACTGAAATTGTGGACTAAATTGACAATTTAGAAGTTGAGAAATTTGAGAGTCTAATGACCAATTTCATAATTACTATATAAATAAATAGGGGTCAATTTTAGCTAAAAATTAAATCTTATAAATTAAAATGAACAAAAATATTATTATATTAAATTAATAGACTAAATTACAAAGATTGGTTAATTTTGACTAAAAGTAAATTTTTAGAGACTAAATATCACTACGGGGAGAGAATTTCTATATCTGAAGTCTAAACTGTGGGAATACTTTTGACTAAATTAAATTAAACTAAAACTTAAAGTTGAATATTAGTACTAAAATGTAAAATTTTAAATGCAACATGACTTAAAAAGTAATTAATCTCTAGCTTAAATAATTGATGGCTTATTTCTCTCCAAAATTTTGTCTTTTCACTCTCTATTTTTACCAATTGTCTTTTTTTTCTTTCAATCTAGCTTAAAAATGGTGGCTTATTTCCCTCCATAATTTTATCTTTTCCCTCCCTATTTTTATCATTTGTCTTTCTCTTTTTCTTAATTTAATTGGGTTTCAATTTAGATTAATTTAATTGAAATTTCTCATTTAGTTTTAGAATTATTTTAATTATGTCCGTGATTTATGCTTCTAGATTTTAGTTAGCTCAATTAGATCCTAAGTTTAATAAATTAATTCATTTTAGACATTATTATTATTATTATTATTATTATTATTACATATAATAAACTTTGATTTAATATAATTATACACAAAATTTTGATATGAATACATGAAGCTTTGATTTAAATATTTAATCAAATTCAAATGCATAGATTAACAAGTTGAATCAGAATTAATCTCATACACCAATAACTATAAACTAAACAATAAATATTAAACCTCAAACCCTAAACCCAACTCAAACCGAATTGATCCGAAAATTCAAATGTTGACCCGACCCGAAATCGACCTGAACCGAACCAAACGACCCAATTTTGACTTGAACCGAAAGCGACTAATCTGATATTGACCCGACCCAAAAACAACCGATCCGATTTTGACACGATACAATACCCGAACCGGATCTGACTCATCACAAACCCGAATTAGGCCCGAACCCGAACCGAACCGAATCTAAACCGATTCTAGATAGACCGGAAATGACCCGAACTGAACGGCCCGATTGCCACCTCTCCCTGGATATGCCGGATGAACTTGCTCGTTTGTGTCATGAGGATGTAAGCTTGGCTGGAGGATGATGTCGCTTTGTTTGGTTTTGATTTATCTATGTTTTGTTAGTTTTGACTTTGTTATTTTTATGTGTACTCTTTTCCTCCGACTAGGTTTAGGGGGATTTTTAACGAGACACATGAAAATATTTCTCGTATGTTTTTATCCTTAATAAAAGTGTTAGAAATGTTTTACCATAAGTGAAGTCAAGGAACTTTTAGGGTTCAGAAGTAAATTATAGATTAAACTATACCATATGTCACTAAACTATGACCACTGACTCAAAAATACCATTGAACTTTAAGAATTTTTAAATCTAACACTGAACTTTAGTTTTTAACTAAAAAATATCACCCGTCGTTAACTCTTAACGTCACGTTAAGTCAAAACGACGTCGTTTTAGGCTCTCTTTGAATCCTAATTTAGCCCAAAACCACGTCATTTTGCTGGAGGAAAATATTAAAACAATACACTTAAAAGGGTTAAAACCCAAAACCTTCAAATTCAAAAGCTAAGCCTAAATCATGAAATATTAAAACATAAAATTATGTAACATTTTACCACAAAAATTATATATCTCAAATTACTTGATATTAGTTCAAATTATTTTATGAAATAAATAATATTATAAATAACATATTTTATATTATTTGTGTATATATATATATATATCAATATAAAAATAAAAGTGTATAGTTTTATATTTTTATGTATTATTTATAATATAAATATATTATTAAAAAAATTAAAATATCCCTAAAAATATTATATTTATATTATAAATAATATGTAAAAAAAAACCTTAAATCATGAACTCTAAAACTATAAACCCAAACCTCAGAACTCTAAATCTTAGGGTTTGGAGTTTGGGGTTTATAATTTTTTATATATTATTTATAATATAAATATATTATTTTTATGAATATTTTTTATTTTTTAAAATATATTCATATTATAAATAATATAAAAATAATATATTTTTATTTTTATATATTGATATATATATATATATGTAAATAATATATTTTATATTATTTATATATTAATATTATTTATAGTATTATTTTTTCATAAAATAATTTGGTTGAATCAAATGAATAAGTTTATATAATTTAAATAAAATATATTATTTTTATATTATTTATAATATAAATATATCATTTTTAAATAACCAAAAATATGTGTAAAAATAATATATAAAAAACCCCAAATCCTAAACTCTAAGGTTTAGGGTTTAGGTTTGAGGGTTGGAGATTTTGGGGTTAACAATTTAGGGTTTAGGTATTTTATAGATTATTAATAATGTAAATATATTATTTTTATGAATATTTTGGGTTTTTTGAAATAATATATTTATATTATTAATAATATATAAAAATATAAAATAATATATTTTTATTTATATATATTGATATATATAGGCAAATAATATATTTTTATATATTAATATTATTTATAGTATTATGTATTTCATAAAATAATTTGAATTGATCTCAAGTAGTTTTAGATATATAATATTTGTGGTATAACATTATATAATTTCATGTTGGTTTAGTAGTTAAGGCTTAGCACTTGTATGTGAAGGTCTTAGGTTCAAATCCCACCAAGCACATTGTTTAATATTTTTCTTGCACCAAAACGACGTCATTTTGACTTAACGGGGACGTTAAGAGTGAACGACAAAGTGACATTTTCGAGTCAAAAATTAAAGTTCAATGTTAGGTTTGAAGCTTTTTGAAGTTCAGTGTAACACCCGGATTTAGGGGTCGGGTGAAAATAATATTTTAATATTATTTGGGCTCGGGTTTATAATTAAAATGATTCTTTAAAATTTCGGGTTTCAAAATAAATATTTGAAATGGGACCAAATTGATTTAATTGCAAGTTGAAGAGCTATTTAAAGAACAAGAGAATAGCCATTCATTAATGGCCTTTTGGTAATTTACCCATCATCAAATTTAAAACTCCCTTTATATTAAAATAAGTCTTGTCTTCATCCTCCTTATCCCCCTTCTTCATTTTGACGACATGGAAGCCCTCCCCCTCCCCCTTTCACCATTTCATCTCCTTCATCCTTCATCCTTGATGATTTTTAAAAGGTAATGGTACTTTTGAGCTGTCCTCACCTTCCTCTTTCTCTCCATGTATTTAATTTTTCATAAAACCCATTGTTTTGTGTTTTGAGTTTTTGAACTTTTAAGTTAAAAATTCTAACTTTGTTGCCCAATGTTGAAGCTTTTGAATTCTTATTATTATATGTGTTATTCGTAGCCCGAATGGTCCAACATATATAATTTTTACTTGGGTTTGATAAGAAATTCGTATTTGGATTTTGGAGGGGTTTTAGGAGGGTTTAGAAGTGAGTTTTAGGGCTGTTTTATGTTGGAAATTGAGGGTTGTTGGTTGTATGATAGTTAGGGGTTGTTTTGGAAGCTATTAGGTGTGTTAAAAGAGTTGGAATCATCGGTTTTGGACTGTGCAAAGGGGCTGCTCGGGAATGGCTTTTTGGGGGTTGTTCTTGGTTTGAAAAACAAGTGTTTGATGTTTGAATTTCATTACGGATTTGCTACGTTGTGTTGTGAACTGATTTGAGGTTAATTTACTTGTGTTGGGATGATTAGAAGCAAGGATTTGCGTTGGTAAAGCTTTAGGATCGAATCCGGAAGTGCGGAGGCTTGAGTCGGCTTTGCTTGGCTTGCTTAAGGAAGTGAGGTGAGTGGTTAAAATGTTTTAAATGGCTTTGATCAATTGGTTCAAGCATATGAATGTGGAAATATTTTCAAGAATCGTTTTGGTTCAAAGTTGGTTTTGAATGAGTAAGTTGATCAGAATCGCCTCTTTAATTTCCCCTTTTTCCATTTGTTTTCATTACTTGTGGTGATGTTTTGTTAAGCATGAAATTTAAATACTTTGGGAAGAAGCATGTTTGCTTAATATTATAGCGTTGATCATGTATGATGGTAATAATGTTGATGTTGATATGCCTTGTAAGATGTGTGTAAGTTGGTACAGGTTGTGCACGAAAATGGTGAGTAAGACCATTTGTGATTGGTAAGGTTGTAAGTAGTAAGTGATGCCTAATTGTGGAGTTTGTCGCAACTTGTTTTGGTTGTGCATGATATAGTGAGTACATGTCGCATGATAGTGATTGTATATCGAGTTGCATGGTTGGTGTCGAACCTCACGTAATGGTTGTTGTTGCTCCGGTGATGTGTAGTCCCGTCGGTAGTGAGTGGTATAAGACTCCGGTGATGTGTAGTCCCGCCGGTAGTGACTAGTAGAAGAGTACTTTGATGTGTAGTCCCATTGGAAAACTACTAGTCGAAACGGTGATGTGTAGTCCCACCGTGTGTGTTTGTTATGGTTATGCTTGTGCATGCCATGTATTGTTCATGTTGTACCTCACTATATCATACTCTTTTATGGTTTTGCTTTAATCTAGGATTATGTCCTCATGTATACTATGAAGTGAAATGCTATGATAAATGTCTATATTGTTGACCTTTGGTTGAACTTGTATGTTAGTAGAAGGATTAGGTCGTTGGATGATTTGTATGCGTTGACCCTTTTTTTAAAGAAAGCTTTGAACCCTGCATTGTCGTTGTTACATTTTAGAGCTCCGTTCACTAAGCTTTATGCTTACGCTCTCTTTTTTTTCCGACAATGCAGATCTTTAGCTTGGATTTAGCAAGGAGCAAGAAAAAGGGCGTCGAAGCGTGTGGTAATTGCTCAAGTATGGTTTATTTAATAATGTAGTAGTTTAGCAATGGGAAATGCTACGTGTTTTAGGAGCGTGTATCTAGACTCATTTGTGTTGGCTTTTTGTGTTGATGCCTATGTGTTTGTTTGGAAACCATGTCCTTTGGATGCTTATGTTTATAGTGAAGACATGTAAATCTTGTTATGCTATGATGTATGCTTGCGTGTGGTGGCATGTCTTTGGATGTTTAGGTTGCCTTGTTATGGTGCAAACCTCTTTTGTGTTATCTTGTGCCTTTTAAGGCCTTTGAGCACCATGTGTGACCTTGAATGCTAAATTGCCTATTGTTGGAATGCCAAGTATGGATGCCTTGTTCAAGTTTGAATGCTAAGTTGCTTGTATGTGTTGTGCATCACCTTGTGTTGATTTGTGCCCTTTGGCTTCTTGTGAAAGCATGCTTTTATGGTTGGTTTGCCTTAGGATTGATGTTAGTGTGTTGGTTGAGGTTTTAGAGGGATTTAGAGGCCTCTTTTTGCCTTAAATCAACTCAAACCTGTAAGTTCGTAGCAGGGGTATCGATACGGTTGGTCCTGTATCGATACCGCCTTCTTGTTTCAGGCCTCGTGTATCGATACGCGAGGGGGCGTATCCATACCTTTTTGGTCACTAGAGCTACTGTCCATTTCGGTATCGATACGGGCCTCTAGTGTATCGATACTGTCATCTTAGCGTTGACCGTGGAAAGTCAACCGTTGGGGAGGGTATCGATACACTCCTTGGGCGTATCGATACGGTCTTCACAGTTTGACTCTGACCAGTTGACCTAGTCAAGGGGTATCGATACACCCCTTAAGTGTATCGATACCGCCTGCAGTTTAAGTTTAAAATTGGGCTGTAAAATGTTGAGTTGAGTTCGTTTGTTTGTCTCGTGAATGTTGTTCCACTGTATGATCACATAGGATTAAATATTCATCTAGACAGGATTTAAAATGAAGAAAAAAATAGGGTTGCTAACCGAGGGGGAATCCTTAAGGGGTTTTCACTCGGTTTTCCCCGCGTAGCCTACTCGGACCGGTCATCCGGCCAGACCGGGACGAGGGGGTTACATTTAGTGGTATCAGAGTCTGAGGTTTCCGAGACCTCGGGTAGGTAAGTGAGGTAAGTTTGATGTGTTATGTTGTTGTTATGTCTCGGTGAATGTTTTGCTATGTACGCTTGATGTTTGCTTGTTAGTACGGTGTTTGAAAGCATGTGTTGGCATGATGGTTGTGTTGAAGCGTAGTGTCGAGTTCCCATTGCTACTATTACTTATTTGAAAGGATTTTTGTAAAGGAATATACTTGAGAACCTTGGACCCTTGCTCTTGCTAACCCTAAATATTCTTTCTTGTGTGTTTTGTTTATTGTTGTATTGTTGTCTTTGGTGAGTTGGAGGCCGAGGTGTGGGCCTGGAGTTGGTAATCATGAATCTGAGGTTTTAGAAGATGTGAATGATGAGAGAGTCCATCGCTTTAGTTCAGGGCAGTATGACCGTACCAGAGTTTGGAGTGCAGTTTGTTTGTTTGGGTCAATAGGCACATGAGTTGGTTTCTGTTGAGGGAGAACAAGTGACCGATCTTGACATGAGATGGTAAGAGAAGTGATGAATTAAGGGTTGGCTTCGGAAGGATGTCGATGTAGCAAGTAATTCCTCGATATAGTCATTGGGCTTGTTTTTCTGATTAATTTTGGATCTACGTGCCCGTGTATTTGGAGTGAGCATGAGAAGTTGTTGAATCTACCTTGTGAGGTACTAGAGGTAGGTGTTGGTGTTGCTAGCTCCTTCGGGGATACAGGCGTGGTCAGAAAGTTGTACAAGGGGTGTCCGTTGATGGTTCAGTGGCCCGTGTTTCCATGTAGATGCGATGGAATTGCTTTTTACGGTTTTGACGTGAAGCTGTGCATGTTGGCTTGTAGAACATAGAGTTAGGACAGACTTTGAGACAATGGAAGTTTTCTTAGAGCTTGCGGATGACTATGGGATTGTAATGGTAGATAGGAATGTGGATTTCGTATCGAATGTTGATCCAGCTTTAGAGGACGAGGATTGATTGAGTTTGGTTAACAGGCTTGCCTAGCAAAATGTGATGGATTTAATTTTTGAGTGAGGATTAGACCGCAGAATGTTAGAATAGTTAGTGTTTTCCTAAAGATGTTGGCAAGAATTACCCGGTTTGTCTCTTGTTAGGGAAGAAGAGTTTGTTATTGATACCGTCTCCGAGATTGCTCCTGCTTTGTTTGCTCTGTACCTTATGATTCTCGACCGACTTGAGAGTGTTGAAGAATCCACTACGAATTTGTTAGACCTTAGATTCATTTGGCTTAGTACATCGTCTTAGAGTGTGACAGTGTAACTTGTGAAGAGGAGAGATGACAATACAAGAATGTGTTTAGATTTCAGATAGTGAGACAATTAACAGTGAAGAAGTAGTATCTGTTTCCGAGCATCAGTGGTTTGTTGATTAGTTGAGGGGTGCTTCAGTCTTTTCAAGATTAATTTGAGACTCGATTACTACCAGCTGAAAGTGAGAGAAGTTGATGTACCGAAGACAGCTTTTGAGGCAAGATGTGACCGCTTGAGTCTGAGATATGTCGCTTTGTTTGACTAGTGTGTCAGTTACTTTTGTAAGAGATGTTGAGCAGAATAATTTCCTGAGTTCCTTGATCAGTTGTAAGTAGTCCTCATAGATGATACATGGGTGTATTCACATACCGAAGAAGATTTTGACAAGCTATGAAGTTAGTGATGTAGATCCTATTAGAGAATTAGTTGTATGCCAAGTGGTGTAACGTGAACTCCGAGTCTATGAAGATGTCCTCCTACGACATGTAGATTAGCCGAGCGTATTAGGGTAAATCCCAAGTAGTCAGAAGAAGATGTGAGTTGGAAGAAATCGAAGGCTGTGACAGGTATCTATAGTTTCTAGGTCTAGCATTGTTACTATCGAAGGTTTGTAAATGATCCTTTGAAGATAGCTGCTCCTTGACAGATTGTTACAGAAGAATGTTCAGTTTGTGTGGTTAGATGCGAGACAATGAGCCCTTGAGAAACTTAAGGAAACTTTGACGAACGCTTCGACCTTGATCCAGTCATGTCAGAGAAAGAATTTGCAAACTATAGTGATGCGTTACGTGTAGAGTTAGGTTGTGTACTTATGCAAGATAGAATAATTGTGGTCTATTCATCGAGACAATAGAAAGTACATGAAAAGAATTATCCGACTCGAGACATAGAATTAATTGCAGTTGAATTGCTTCGAAGACTTAGAGACAAGGCTTGGATAGTAAGAAATGCACAGTGTATGTGTACGTATCGTCAGAACTTGAAATATCTGAAGACTTAGGAAAGGTTGAAACTTGAATAGCATAAGTGTTAGAGCTGCTTGAAGACTGTAAAAAAAATCAAGATTGAGTACCATCCGAAGAGAGTTGACATAGTAACCGATGCTTCGAGTTATATTGTTGCTAGATTAGTAGTTGAGATGCGAGTTGTATTTGCCGGATTCAGTTTATCTAATGGTAGTAGTTTTGTGGCCGAGTTTCATGTCAAACCTACATTGAGTCAAAACGCTTAAAGAGAAACAGAGTCAAGACAGATTCTTGGCACCTCACGTGCAAGACATGGCAGAAAGAAGACCTCCATAATACAGTTCAGAGATGATAGAATTTGTATTGTTAGAGACAGAATTGTTGTACCGATTGACATAGTGTTTTGAGACGTATTGTGTTGGCCGAAGCATACATCAGTTCACTGGTATTGCATCAGAGTAGTGTGAAGACATATTGTGGGTTGAAGATGAGTACTTCTGGATTGAGTTGACGGATAATGTGGTTCAGTATGAGAGTAAGTGTGTAAATTGCCAGCGTGTCAAGGCAGAACATCAGCTTCTTCTAGTTTATTACATCAGTGGAAGATTCCGAATAAGATTAGGAAATAGATTTGAGGGACTTTGTGTCTGGATCGCCTTTGATTTCTTACGAGAGAGTTTAGCCGAGTAAGCAATGATAGTTACATCGAGTGTGCTCATTTTATACATGTTCAAGCTACTTGTATAGTGGGTAAGATGGCGGAGTTGTGCCTTAGCAAGATATTTGAAGACGCCTACAATAGTGTTTGGTTATCTGTTGGAGTCAGATGATCAGTCAGAGGAAGTTATGAGTCGAGTGTTCAAACAATGCCGTATGAGTTTGTGAATCGGGCTAGTCATGTTGTTTGTTTGTTGCAGTTACCACCATAGTTAGAGGGAGGTATGTAATGTGTTCTGTGTATCTATGATTCAGAAGTGTGAGTCAGATTTGTTCCGTGTTATGTTGTTGAAGAGATTGAGTTGAGTTTAAAATGGTCATGCATTGAAGGACCCGTTGAGATTTTGGCATCAGATAGCTAATGTTGTGGGGTGAGTCTACCGAGTTGGTGGGTATGTTGTGGTGAGAGAAAGTGTGGAGGAGCATGTGTCAGTGACTCTTCCTGTCTAATAAATTTTGGGGACGAAATTCCTTAAGTGGGGGAGAGTTGTAACACCCGGGTTTAGGGGTCGGGTGAAAATAATATTTTAATATTATTTGGGCTCAGGTTTATAATTAAAATGATTCTTTAAAATTTCGGGTTTCAAAATAAATATTTGAAATGGGACCAAATTGATTTAATTGCAAGTTGAAGAGCTATTTAAAGAACAAGGGAATAGCCATTCATTAATGGCCTTTTGGTAATTTACCCATCATCAAATTTAAAACCCCCTTTATATTAAAATAAGCCTTGTCTTCATCCTCCTTATCCCCCCTTCTTCATTTTGACGACATGGAAGCCCTCCCCCTCCCCCTTTCACCATTTCATCTCCTCCATCCTTCATCCTTGATGATTTTTAAAAGGTAATGGTACTTTTGAGCCGTCCTCACCTTCCTTTTTCTCTCCATGTATTTAGTTTTTCATAAAACCTATTGTTTTGTGTTTTGAGTTTTTGAACTTTTAAGTTAAAAATCCTAACTTTGTTGCCCAATGTTGAAGCTTTTGAATTCTTATTATTATATGTGTTATTCGTAGCCCGAATGGTCCAACATATATTATTTTTACTTGGGTTTGATAAGAAATTCGTATTTGGGTTTTGGAGGGGTTTTAAGAGGGTTTAGAAGTGAGTTTTAGGGCTGTTTTATGTTGGAAAGTGAGGGCTGTTGGTTGTATGATAGTTAGGGGTTGTTTTGGAAGCTATTAGGTGTGTTAAAAGAGTTGGAATCATCGGTTTTGGACTGTGCAAAGGGGCTGCTCGGGAATGGCTTTTTGGGGGTTGTTCTTGGTTCGAAAAACAAGTGTTTGATGTTTGAATTTCATTACGGGTTTGCTACGTTGTGTTGTGAACTGATTTGAGGTTAATTTACTTGTGTTGGGATGATTAGAAGCAAGGATTTGCGTTGGTAAAGCTTTGGGATCGAATCAGGAAGTGCGGAGGCTTGAGTTGGCTTTGCTTGGCTTGCTTAAGGAAGTGAGGTGAGTGGTTAAAATGTTTTAAATGGCTTTGATCAATTGGTTCAAGCATATGAATGTGGAAATGTTTTCAAGAATCGTTTTGGTTCAAAGTTGGTTTTGAATGAGTAAGTTGATTAGAACCGCCTCTTTAATTTCCCCTTTTTCCATTTGTTTTCATTACTTGTGGTGATGTTTTGTTAAGCATGAAATTTAAATACTTTGGGAAGAAGCATGTTTGCTTAATATTATAGCGTTGATCATGTGTGATGGTAATAATGTTGATGTTGATATGCCTTGTAAGATGTGTGTAAGTTGGTGCAGGTTGTGCACGAAAATGGTGAGTAAGACCATTTGTGATTGGTCAGGTTGTAAGTAGTAAGTGATGCTTAATTGTGGATTTTGTCGCAACTTGTTTTGGTTGTGCATGATATAGTGAGTACATGTCGCATGATAGTGATTGTATATCGAGTTGCATGGTTGGTGTCGAACCTCACGTGATGGTTGTTGTTGCTCCGGTGATGAGTAGTCCCGCCAGTAGTGAGTGGTATAAGACTCCGGTGATGTGTAGTCCCGCCGGTAGTGACTAGTAGAAGAGTACTTTGATGTGTAGTCCCATTGGAAAACTACTAGTCGAAACGGTGATGTGTAGTCCCACCGTGTGTGTTTATTATGGTTATGCTTGTGCATGCCATGTATTGTTCATGTTGTACCTCACTATATCATACTCTTTTATGGTTTTGCTTTAATCTAGGATTATGTCCTCATGTATACCATGAAGTGAAATGCTACGATAAATGTCTATATTGTTGATCTTTGGTTGAACTTGTATGTTAGTAGAAGGATTAGGTCGTTGGATGATTTGTATGCGTTGACCTTTTTTTAAAGAAAGCTTTGAACCCTGCATTGTCGTTGTTACATTTTAGAGCTCCGTTCACTAAGCTTTATGCTTACGCTCTCTTTTTTTTCCGACAATGCAGATCTTTAGCTTGGATTTAGCAAGGAGCAAGAAAAAGGGCGTCGAAGCGTGTGGTAATTGCTCAAGTATGGTTTATTTAATAATGTAGTAGTTTAGCAATGGGAAATGCTACGTGTTTTAGGAGCGTGTATCTAGACTCATTTGTGTTGGCTTTTTGTGTTGATGCCTATGTGTTTGTTTGGAAACCATGTCCTTTGGATGCTTATGTTTATAGTGAAGACATGTAAATCTTGTTATGCTATGATGTATGCTTGCGTGTGGTGGCATGTCTTTGGATGTTTAGGTTGCCTTGTTATGGTGCAAACCTCTTTTGTGTTATCTTGTGCCTTTTAAGGCCTTTGAGCACCATGTGTGACCTTGAATGCTAAATTGCCTATTGTTGGAATGCCAAGTATGGATGCCTTGTTCAAGTTTGAATGCTAAGTTGCTTGTATGTGTTGTGCATCACCTTGTGTTGATTTGTGCCCTTTGGCTTCTTGTGAAAGCATGCTTTTATGGTTGGTTTGCCTTAGGATTGATGTTAGTGTGTTGGTTGAGGTTTTAGAGGGATTTAGAGGCCTCTTTTTGCCTTAAATCAACTCAAACCTGTAAGTTCGTAGCAGGGGTATCGATACGGTTGGTCCTGTATCGATACCGCCTTCTTGTTTCAGGCCTCGTGTATCGATACGCGATGGGGCGTATCGATACCTTTTTGGTCACTGGAGCTACTGTCCATTTCGGTATCGATACGGGCCTCTGGTGTATCGATACCGTCATCTTAGCGTTGACCGTGGAAAGTCAACCGTTGGGGAGGGTATCGATACACTCCTTGGGCGTATCGATACAGTCTTCACGGATTGACTCTGACCAGTTGACCTAGTCAAGGGGTATCGATACACCTCTTAAGTGTATCGATACCGCCTGCAGTTTAAGTTTAAAATTGGGTTGTAAAATGTTGGGTTGAGTTCGTTTGTTTGTCTCGTGAATTTTGTTCCGCTGTATGATCACATAGGATTAAATACTCATCTAGACATGATTTAAAATGAAGAAAAAATAGGGTTGCTAACCGAGGGGGAATCCTTAAGGGGTTTTCACTCGGTTTTTCCCGTGTAGCCTACTCGGACCGGTCATCCGGCCAGACCGGGACGAGGGGTTACATTCAGTGACATTTTTGAGTCAAGAGCCATAGTTCATTGACATTTGTTATAGTTTACCCTAAATTATAATGTTTTAAAAGATTAAAATATAATTTTTATCATCATTTTAGTTTATAATGTTATAATTTTTAGAAGGAAAATTTTATCATCCATGGGGCAAAATATTATTTTATTATTGTATAAAATTAAAATCTAACATTTTACAGGGACTAAATTAGATATATACCATTTTAGCTCTGCCACTGATTTTAATATTTTTCCTGCACTAAAACAACGTCGTTTTGACTTAAGGAGATGTTAAGAGTTAACGACAAAGTGGCATTTTTAAGTCAAGAGCTATAGTTCAGTGACATTTGTTGTAGTTTACCCTAAATTATAATATTTTAAAAGATTAAAATATAATTTTTATCATCATTTTAGTTTATAGTGTTATAATTTTTAGAAGGAATTTTTTATCATTCATGGGAAAATATATTATTTTATTATTGTCTAAAATTAAAATCTAACATTTTAGACTAAATTTGATATATACCATTTTAGCTCTGCCACTAGATTGTACCAGCCATTTCAGAGTCATGTAGGTATAGCAATTTTCTGTTCTCTTTTATGTACCTATGTTCTAACATTAAAAAATTAAATTTACAGTTAAAGTTTAGAGTTAATACTTAGAATTAAAATTTGAAATTTGAGGTATAAGTTTGACGTTTTAATATTTTTGTATGAGTTTTGGGGTTCGGGGGCAAAATATAAATATTTGTAAGTAGGGGGCAAATTTTAAAATAAATCAATTTGTAAAGAAATTTATATAGGATGACAAAGCTGGAAAAAATCTCATACCTCTGTCACTGCAACAAATGAAAACCACCCACCTCACTATTTTACTCTCTCATCATTTTTTTTTCAACCAGTGAATCTTCACTAATTTTTTTCCATGTCATTTAAAAATTATTTTTTGAAAATTATTATATTATTGAGTTAATAACATAAAAAATAGTGATGAATTAAATAATTTTTATTAAATAAGACTAAAATTGATATAATAAGTTAGGCCCACGATATAATATTTCCTAAGTCATGTGGGGCTAGTTAAAACAAAACCATATTTAAAGGTAAGGTTATGAAATTGTATTTTTAGGTCGCCTCACATAGCGCGAAGTGCTTTGTCATCTCTATTTGTTATGTTTTTGGGCCTTTGTCAATAACCCAAATATTGGTTTTCGAATTCGATTATTGTCACGTCTTTTGGTATGTTGTAATAATAATGTATTTAATTCAATTGATTTTCTTTCATTTGTTTAAGACAAAATTTAAAGAAACCTCGAGATAAAAAAAATCAAATAATAACAACTGTATTTTATTAAAATTAAAAATATTATAAATACAATGCACCAAAAAAAAAAAAAATAAGACTAAATCAACCAAAAAGATCATACAAAAATAAATATGAAGCTCAAAAGTGCAAAAGAAATAATTCTTTTATTGAGGCGCACATCATCAAAAATCCAGGAACTTTTATGAACCTCTTTGTCTCTATCTAAACAAGGTGTTTTACAAAGTGAAAATGAGTAGTGAGCTAACCAAAGGATCAAGTAAATTATTTCGCTACACAATTTTAATTATATCGGCAAACAACCATAAAAGGGAATCAAATTTTCTATGACCACCGATAAATCTAAATAAAAAAAACGCCGTGAGAATCTTCGAGTGAACACCAAACAACTGCTACAAGATAGAAAAATTGTGTCAAACAGTAGAAGAAACGTACCGCTAAAGCAAAGAAAACGTGCCACAAAAGTAGAAGAAAAACACGTCACAAGTGTAATTTTTTTATTAAAAATTAGAAAACTCAAGAAAAAAAATAAAAATTAGATAATAAAGAATAAGTGAAATAATAAACTAGCGGTCCACAATTAACAGAAAAAAACGTGCCAACTTATGTTTTATTTAATTTCAAGGGTTTTATTTTGATGCACAAGCTGTGTAAATTTTTTTTACACAATCCTTCTATAAAATTTAAAATCTAAATCACAAACTCTAGCAACCTAAAACCTAAACCCTAAGCCCTAAACCCTAAACTCTAAATTCTAACCATAAACCTTAAATTATATACCCTACATACTAAACCCCTAAACCCTAACCTAAAACCCTAAACCCTAAACCCTAAAATTAAAGGGCTTGTGTAAACTAAAGTTTACACAGCTTGTGCATCAAAGTATTTTCCTAATTTCAATTCTGGGTCTTTAAGAAAAAATAGTAAAGAAAAAAAGATGAAAATTAACCTTGCGGGGTTAGGAATATGGAAAAGCAAGCTGAAGTAAACAAAACCCAAAATTCTAAACATTAATCCCTAATCCCATCCCTAAATCTTTCAATTACTACCCACTCATGGAGGCAAAGAAAAAAAAGATGAAAATTAACCTTGCGGGGTTAGGAGCACTAGAGAGAAAAGTAGGGTTTTCACTTATATTATAATACCTCGAGATAAATGTAATATAGAATAAAGGTGTTTGATGAAATACGTCGTTAAAGAAATTCACTTATCGGCCATATTCAGTGACGAATTCAGAAATATATCCTTGATTGGATCAATATAAATAAAATAAAAATTTATCTAATATAACTTATATATATAATTTTTAAATTGAAAATATAATAACTTACTAAAAAATATAGAGAGCCTATAAGAGTAAAAAATATGCACATAAAGGATAAACCAACTGCAACATCAAATCATCTAACAATAGTAGCATATTTGAAGACAACGACATATTCAAATAAAAAAGTTTTAAGAAGCAAAAATTATCTATTAAGGTGCACAATGAAAAAACACTTGATTCTCAAAAAGTACCACTAACAAACTTAAAGTGCATTATCGATTTTAATTCTTTCAATTTTTTCTTTTAAAATTTTGTGTTTATTATTTGATTACATATAAAATTTTAACACATACTTCTTTCTTCTAATTTTAACGCATATTTCCATTTTTACTATAAATTTAATTCTTTGTTAATTTTTTATATGCTAAATTTAAACTATAACTAGACGAAACTTAAATTTTATTTTTATACATAATATTCCCTTTTAACTTGTTTTGAGAGCAAGTGTTGATGGCCAGTTGGTTAGAGCTGCTTACCTGCTTCATTCTCTTTTTTTAGGTCCCGAGTTTAAGACCCAGCAGAAGTATTTCTTCCCCCAAAATATCCTCTTTTCCCTCTAGGTAGAAGTAAAAGTAATATTTGTCAAAAAAAAAAACTTATTTTGAAATAGTTGTTACTCCTTTAATTCTATAATCCACTATATATATAATTCTAAAAGTATTCTCGGTGAAAATTAAATTTTACAAGTATTTATAGTTCAATTTATTCTTGAGTTATGGAGTTATCTTTCAAAATATATAATAAAAACAAATCTAATACCCAATAACAAAAGTTGATTTTTCTGCAAAATTGAAAAGAAAAATAGAGATAAAAGAAAAAAAAATTATAACAAAATTAAAAAACCTACCTAATTGAAAAGGTAAAAAAGAACATAAAAAGTTTTAACTTTCATGTTTATCGTCGAGAACAATAGAACGAAAATAATAAGAAAAAACGATAAAAAATAGGGTAATTGTTCTATACACAAGCGCTTGTGGAAATTTTTTTACACAAGCGTCTTAGTTTTGGGGGTTAGGGACTCCGTTTAGGGTTTAAAATTTAGGGGTATAAGTGTAGTAGTTTTGAATTTAGGGATTGCTGATAGAATTTTGGGTTTAGGGTTAAAATTTAGGGTTTATAGGTTAAAACCTAAATCCCTACCCATATTACCCTAAAACTAAACCCTAAACCCTAAATTCTAAGCATGAACCCTAAATTCTAAACATGAACCCTAAATTCTAAACCTTTACACTAAAACCCCTAAACTTTAAACTCTAACCCCTAACCCTAAACCCTATCATTGAGGCGCTTGTGGAAATAAAAAATTTCCACCGCCAGTGTATAGGATATTAATCCTAAAAAATAATGCTTTACTTTTAAAATTTTAATTTTAAGCTTCTTGGGATAAAAAATAAAAATTTAGGCATGGGGTGGGCCATGACCTGGGTAGGCCTAGGCCCACATTTACCCCTAATCATATTGTCTCATTTTATATAGTTCAAATTTCGGTATAAAAATGTAACCACTATTTAATTAAAAGAAAAGTCTCTATACATATTCGAATATGAGCACGGAAATATGACTTTCTAACTGATGTAAAATCACATCTTTTATTATATGTCTGCACTCTGCAATTATATTAAACACGATACTTTTTAAATTCCTTTATCATATGGACTCTAAGCAAGCAAAAAGAACTAATATATATCAAACTTATAGCAATATGGAAAAGCAAGCTGAAGTAAAGAAAACTAGTCCATTAAGAAGTTTGTAAACTTATGTCGGATTGAAGCTGCCAGCCTTAGTCTCCAGTTTTTAGCTAAGATTTATTCTAAAGAAAACGAAAAACAGCAATGTCTTCACAATCCTACAACAAACATTGGAACAGTTTCCAGTTGGGAACATGATAGAACAACACTGAAGCATTAGAAAGGATCGATGCTCGGTGCCTTGCTATAGCTCAAGGCTCGGCATTTTGGACGAAATCGACGCAAGTGCGACACTTGCAATCGAGAAATCGGCACTTGTGGCACCCGAAACAGACACAGGTAGTGCAACCTTTGCAAGTCGGAGATCGAGGGCAGCCCCTGCAACTCTTCCTGCTAGCTCGTTCTTCCTCACTTTCGCAGGTGATTCTAAATATAATAAACCAACAAATGCAAAGCTACATGTTAGGGACATTATCAATTTCGAAAACCGATTAGGCAATGTTGAAAACTTACTTCTCATATGGCCAGTTAGCACACTTCCACCTTCTTGCCTTCACAGCATTATGATAAGTACGGCATTCCTCGTCGGTCCGGAGTCGAAACCGGCGTTCTTTCTTGCACTTGGTGCAACGGATGAACTCGTCGCGGTGGAAAAGGCGCTTAGCTCGCAGTCTCTTTAGCTCGTTCGCTCCGTTTGAAGCATGCTTGTAGTATTTCAGAAGAGCAGTCCTCCATAAAGGAACCTTCTTACTTTTCATCACCACCCAAATGTGGTTCTTCCATTTCCTGGTCCCTTCCTTCCCAGAATGTTTTTCGAAATCATAAGGCGTCAATTTCTCTGGTTTTCAAGCATTCAACATAAAACATGTCAACCAAAGAAGTGAATGTACTAAATAAACTGAATTAATGCAACTTTAGCTTTATAATTGACAATTTGACATAGTTAGATCTTCAAAATTGATGAACTTGATCAAACCAGGACATAATCTTAATCATGTATATGAGGTGAAATTGAAGTTCATCACAGAATTAAAGAAGCAAAAATGAAAGCTGCATTCATAAACAAAACAAAATTAAGGTAAACCAGGTTAGGCTTGTATGATTCACTACTAATAAAATCATATTCGCCGAGAAAAAAATATTTTCCGAAGTACTCTACAGTCTACACCTATATTCGATATAATATGATACGAAAACAATGAAGTGTTACCTTCATCACAAGCTGGAGTGCATTCGCAAGAAATCAGAAATTGGCCATTGGAGAAAACCCTAAGCCTCCCGATGGTATCACCATATTTCTTGCTGGTGCACCCACACTTGACCTCAATGAAATCCGACCCTCTTTTCAACCCTTCCATGTCTTTCAGCTCCTCTTCAGTGAACATATCTGACAATAACCTCAAAAACAAAAGGAAAAAGAAAAACCCTAACGATAATGCCCTTTGTTTTTTATTAAAAGAAATAAGCCAAGAACCTGAAGATTTTGTCGGCTGACAAGAATTTGAAGAAACCCAAGTATGGATTTTTGATGTTTTATATATATATATAGCAAGCAAAGAAAAGGGTTTTCTTCTATTTATTAAAATGTGTACTAAAATTAAACCTCAAAGGAAGACATGTAATTGCTGGTTCTGTGAAAAAAAAAGAAACCGAAACTCACTCGCCGAAGACATGTCAACAAGCATGCAAGAAAGGTAAAACGTGTAAAAGATGAGAGAAAGAAGGGAATTAGTTTGGCAAAAAGGATAATTCACAATTATTTAGAGTTTCTTAGTTGCATGAAGTTGACCCAAAGAGATTATATCAATCAATATAAATAAACTCAAGATTTTATGTTAGAGGGCAAACTTATAAACATTTAAAGGGTGAAAATAGATTTTTAATAAAAAAACATAAAAAAAATAAGTTTAGGGGGCATCGCCCCCTCCCGTCTCCCTCAGTCTATCCCTATCTATATTACACACCACAAGTTTGTTTGATAAGTTATTGGAAATTTCATAACTTTTATTCCTTTGATAAAAAAATTATTAGAGAAACATTTTAATTGAATTTTCATTTCAAAACTATTGGATAAGATAAGTAAATTGGGGTCACTTATTACTTAATAGAGATTGCATTGAGTCCATCATGAATTTACCTTCTATTTACTAACATTATAGCATTATCTTTTAAACATCAAATTTTGAAGATAAATAAATAAAATAGATTTAGTAGAGATGTTTTTTGATAACTTTAGTTTTATTATCTAGAAGCAGGAGCCCTGCTACAAATGAACCAGGATCAGTGTAAAATAATTTTTTTTTTGGAAGTTAAAATAATTATTTGTTTTAAAATGTTATAGATTATTAATTTTTTAATTATATATTTTAACATCGTTTAATTGAATTAGAGATGATACTAGGATGAGTGTATAGAAACATAATTTTATCTTTAAAAATTCTAATGACCTGATATTATCTTATTGGTGCCTAAAATTTAAAGTTTATAAGATGATTCTAAATTTTTCTAATATATATATATATAAAGAAAGCATTAGTTACAGTTTGAATATAAAATCTATATTTTTAAAAATAATTGGCATTGTTAAATTCCCTCTATAATTCAAATCAGCTCGAAACTTAATTTCAGACAACAGAAAGAAAAAAAAAGTCCCTAAAATATTATTATACGAAAATCAAGTATACAATATGAACAACACTCAAAACAACCTCGCAAAAGTACAATACGATACTAAAAAAATTCGCACCTTAGCACAACCCACCCAAAAACTTAACTAGGCTAGAAATCACAAGCACAAGAATATATAAAACAAAATGCAAGCGACCAAGATGATAACATTGTATATAGCAGTAAGCGGCGGATTTAAAAATTTAAAAATAGAGTTTTAAAATAATTTTTTTTCTTAAATGAGTATGTAAAAAAATTCCTTTTACATACTAAATTAAATTAATTTTTTTAAAAATATATAACTAAATTAAACTTATTTTTCAAAATGAGAATGCAGATACTTCTCATCATGTCTGGGTGCATTCGCCCCTGTATAGCAGCACATCAAAGACACAATACGAGCACAAAACTCGGGTAAGCATACATACATGAAGGAAAGACAACACCACTCAAGTATATTCAAACCTGCAAAATCTGTATCTAAACCTCAGCCATATTAACAATTAAATTGTAGTTAAAAATTGTAACTAAAAGCAAATTTAAACCACCTGTAAAAATATTTTTTTCATATAAAATACATAATGGAAAAGGGGATTTGAACATATATATTTTTTAAAGTAAATGAGTTTCGTTAAAATTCTTTCTGTAATTTATATTAAATTAAGGTTCAATATCAAACAACATATGAAAGAAACGAAATCGTAAATAAAACACACAGAAAATTAAATTTGAGACCAAATCTAAAATCAGATCGAAACTATCAAAATTTGCAGAAAAAAACAGCTCACTTACAAAACAAACCTAACCTTAGCAACACCTCTAGGCATCACAGCCTGCGCACTAACTACAACTTAGAAACAGAAACACAACAAATGCCTAAAACAGTAAATAAATTGAAAAGAAAAGGAATATATAGATATAATATAAGATGTTGAAGCATTTATTTAAGTGGTGAACAGGAAATTTTCCTCTAATTTTTTTAACAAATAATAGAAATAATATTCTTAATAGAATAACAACATTAATGATAATCTTAATTAGATTATAACTCTAAATAGTTGGAGCAAAAAATATTGAAGAAAAAAATGAAAAATTACCTTGAGTCTGATCTGAGATAAGCGAAATCTGATTTCGGAGTTTCCGATGCTTTGTAAAGTTTAGTCCCTCTTTACACTCTATCTGTAAAATGGAGTCGGCGAATCAAATTTATAACAAGGGAAGCAATTGTTATCTTTTTTAACAGATTTAAAAGTTGAAATATGATCTGTCAAATTAATGTGCGTTGATTTGAATAACTTTTTTTTCTCTAATTGACCTAAATATAATTTGAATTTACTAGTATGGAATCTGAAAAGAGTTAGGTGAAAGAATGGCGTCACATGACACTCTGTAGACAAAATAAATTGTGATACGTGTTTATTTATGATTTGTCGAAAAATATCTATAAAAAATAACGTTAAGTTTATGAAAAAGAGGTAATTTACTTCTTATATAGAATTTAATCTAACATAGTTTGTGCCAAGAAAAGGTTAAATAAGTTGAGAGGAATAATCATCCCCGTTGTTTATATTGGTATTATGTTGGTCAATGTTTGCCTAAATCATTTTTGAATGAGTTTACTTTGTTTGTGAAGGGAAAGAATATAAATAGCTGTTGGAGTAAAATGTTGGTATTAGAAAAGAAAATAAGTAACGATTTTGCTACATATAATGGATTTGCAATTGGACATTATCATAAACTTAGCATTATAGAAAGGAATAAAGTAACAATTAGGTCCTTAATTCGGTAGTCTTTCGTAATTTGATCTCTGACTTTTTTAAAATGACATGATATTTTGAGATTGTATCACAATATCATCAAATGATACATATTTTAAAATTTTCAAGTAACGGTGTGCCATAATCTCAAAGTATCACATTATCAAAATTAAAAAGGATTAAAAATCTAAAGTCTAAGGACCAAGTTCAAAAATTATCAAGTTTTGGAACTAATATAGACAAAAAAATTAATATCAAAATAAGAAAAAATTGCTTAGTTCAAGAGCTAAACTTTGTTTTATCCCTTATGAAAATTTGAATTTTAATATTTAAATAATAAAAATTTGAAAATTTATATCCACAATCCTTTTACCTATGACTTCACTTTGTTCTAGATTAAAGTATGAGGTTTTTATTTTTATTTTTTAAAAAAGTCGGAGGAAAATCAGATGAAAAATGTTATATTACGAAATAAAGTTGTAATTTTTATAAATCAAACCCAAGAAATTCACATTTGTAATAGTATTTGTATTTCCCTAAAACGTTAGGGGATATTTATAATAATGGAAGATCAAATAGTTTTATCAATTGCTCTTTGCAAATAAGAAAAATACTAAATAAACTGAAAAGGGGGATATCTACATATAAAATAAGTTTAAGCATTTTTAAGGGGTGAATAGGAAAAATTCCACTAATTTTTTTAACAAACAATAGAATTGATATCTTTAATAAAACAAAATTCATGACAGCCTTAACAATATTGTAACTCTAAGTAGTCGAAGCAAACAAGATTAAGAAAAATAAAAATTTACCTTCAAAGTGATTTGAGATAAGCGATATCTCATTCCAGAGTTCCCGATGCTTTGTAAGGTTTAGTCACTCTTTACGCTCCTCTATCTTAAATATTGATTCGGCGAGTCTAATTTATAGGTAAGAAAATAATAGTTATCTCTTTCACAGATTAAAAAGTTAAAATATGATCTGTCAAATTTATTCGCATTGATTTAAACATTTTTCTCTAAATTGACATAAATATTGTATCAACTTATTCTATTATTTTACTAGGGAATCTAAAAATAAATGAAAAGAGTTAGGTGAAAAAATAGCATCACTCAACACAATGTAGCCAAATTAAATTTCGATACATGTTTATTTATGATATGTTGATATATATATATATATATATAAATTATGATTAAGATTAAGATTTTAAAGGAGAGGTGATTTACATCTCATATAGAATATATACATCAAAATCTAACATAGATTTGTGCAAAAATAATCTAAATAAGTTGTGAAGATTAATCATTCCCATTTCAATCCGCTACTAGTCCAACTTCTATTAATAATCTCCAAGTCCAAATTGGTTTGAAACATTTATTTAAGTGGTGAATAGGAATATCTACACTAATAGAATTGATATTTTTAATAAAACAACATTCATGACACTCTTAATTACATTACGACTCTAAATAAGTGAAGCAGATGAGATTAAAAAAGAAGAAGAATTTATCTCGAGTCTAATCTTAAATAAGCGAAATATGATTTTTATAACGCCCATGTTTAGGGTCCGAAAGATAATCAGATCCGGTTCAAGTTCAGTCTGGATTAGTTGGTTGGTTAGGTTTGATTTCGAGGACCCTTTTTCTAATAAAATGGTTTTTATAGTATATTTGTGCAAAAAGAAAGTTTTTGAATGGAAAAAAAGGAATTTTCCAAAATAAAATTAAAAAAGATATTTTTAAATAAAAAGCTATTTTCACAAAATGGTATCATCTTCATTCTGAACAAAGGGTTTTTCATGTTGGTTTTCCTCCCTTCAATCTAAATCTTTTTCTTTCGTCAAGATTGCAAGAAGAAATTGAATTGGGCACTTCGGACGCGAGATCGGGTAGTTCGGAGGCTTGAATCAGTGTTTTGGCTAGCGTTGGTGTGTTGGCTGGTGAGTGGAAATGTTTTCTAAGCCTTAACTTGGTTAATGATATGTTTTGGGGGTTTAGATTGAGCTTGATAAGCCAATCTAAGCTAAAGAGTAAGTTTTAAGCATTTTAGTCTTTATTTTCGATAAATTATACTATGTGTTATGAATGATTTTCATAGTGCATGTTTTCCATGAATATCCTTGTGTTATGCATATGATTGTTTTAATTGATCCTATGTTGGTTATGCATATGATTGCTTTAATAGGAAGAAAGTGCACTCGGGGTAAAAGTTGTGCGTGGCCTTAGTAATGCTAGATTCCACTAAGGAGGAGTACGGTGATGTGAGATTTCACCAGAAGTTATGTTTTACTAGACGAGTGAGTACGGTGATGTGAGATTTCACCGTAAGTGTCTAGTGGTTTTGAGAACTATCTGTATATCTGAGTAAAAGTGTTAAATGTCAATATACCCATGGTGCTCTAAATTCTCACGTTGAACATGTTTTATCGTTCATTTCCATTTATGCTTATGCATGTAGTTGGTTACGTTGTATGTATGATGAGAATGAGCATGAGGTAAGCTTGTGGCTTGTAGATGCATTAGGTAAATGCACGTGAGGTTAAATGCATGTTGTCATGTGTTCAAGCATGAGGGAAATGATTTTTGGTTTCAAGCAAACTATGGTTTTAAAACTACATTGTTGTAGCTACTGTTTGAGCACCGCTCACTAAGCTTAAATGCTTACGCTCCTTTTCCATCAATGCATGTCCTTAGAATTTTAGAGCAACTCAGGGAACAAAAAAAAATCTAAGGAGTTGGTTTGCTCAAGTATGATTCTTAGACTTCAATAAATAGTATTAAGCAATGTGATAAGACCTTTTTGGTTTAAGGGGTTGTTGATATGTCTCTTTACTTTGGACAAGTTTATTTGATTATGTATGGCTTGTAATGCCTTTTAGCATGTTGAAACATGTCTTGGTTTGGCTTTTGACTTTTTTAGTGAATGTTAAGTATGAGTGGTTTTTTTATGAATATTGGCTTATGAATTTTGTCATGTTGAATCTTGCCTTCTGAAATTTCTATTTTGTTTTAATGAGTATTTTTGTTGGCCTTGAGTTTGTTGAGTGTTGTATGTTGTTGGGATGCCTTTCAGTGGTTTCATTTTGGCTTAAACTAACAAATTCAGTCATTTCAGGCTTGTCGTTTTGATGCGGTCGAAGTTGTATCATTCCCATTTCAATCCGCTACTAGTCCAACTTCTATTAATAATCTCAAAGTCCAAATTGGTTTGAAACATTTATTTAAGTTGTGAATAGAAATTTTTACATTAATAGAATTGATATTTTTAATAAAACGACATTCATGACACTCTTAATTACATTACGACTCTAAATAAGTGAAGCAGACGAGATTGGAAAAAGAAAAGAATTTATCTCGAGTCTAGTCTTAAATAAGCGAAATATGATTTTTGGAGTTTTCGATGTTTCGTAAATTTAATCATTTGTATATTCTATCTTAAAAAATAATTTCGGTGAATCTAATTTATAACCATGAAAACAATTGTGATTTCTTTTCTCATATTTAAAAGTTGAAATATTATTTTTCAAATTAATTTGCTATAATTTAAACAACTTTTTTCTTCTAAATTGACCTAAATATAACATCAATTTACTATATTGTTTTAGCAGGGAATCTAAAAGTTAATAAAAAGAGTTTGGGGTGACATCACTCAACATACTACAAACTAAATAAATTTTGATATGTGTTTATTTATAATTTGTTAAGACTTGAGACGTGTCTATAAAAAATAATAATATTAAAATTATAAAAGAGATGTGATTTGTTTCACATATAATTGAGTTCCAAATATAACATAAATTATATTGATTTGTGCCAAAAAAAAATGGTAAATAAGTTGTGAAGATTTATCATTCCATTGTTTACATGGGCATATCTTTCTCCATGAGTGGCCTTAATTATTTTTAAAAGAGTTTGTTTTGTTTATGAATAAAGAAAATATATAGTTGTCGGAATAAATTTTGTGGAGTTTAGGTATTTGGTGTCTTATTTTGTGGAGTATTAGAAAAGAATATAATTAATGATTTTGCATCATATAATGGATTTGCAATTTGATATTATCATAAATTTAGCTTTATAGAAAGGGATAAAACAACAATTGGCCCCTAAATTTGACCATCCCTTATAGTTTGATCTCTGAATCTTTTGTGCATGTTAGTCTCAAAAGTTGACAATTTTTTTCAATGACATGACACTTTAAGATTATGTCCCATCATCATCAATATATATTAAAAATATATTAAAAAAGTATGCAATGACATGTCAAAATATCAAAAGGATTAAAAGTATAAAATCTAAGGACCAAGTTGGAAAAAAATTCAAAAGTATGAGATTGTTTAGGACTTTCTTACAAAATTTTCTTAAATTTTGGATAATTTAGGAATAAGCAACTATAAACTTTACATGACTTGCAATTTCACCCTTTATCAAACAAAGATTATTTTTTAAAATTTTGTTTGGGGGTACACTAATAAGACATTTTTATTATTGATAATAACTCAAGAAAATTACATCTGTAAGAGTATTTCCCTAAAAGTTTGGGGGTATTTATAATAATGGATGATCTAATAGTTTTCTCAATTTCTCTTTGTAAATAAAAATATTAAATAAATTGAAAAAAATGATATCTACTTATAAAATAAAAAGTTTAAGCATTTATCTAAGGGGTGAATAGGAAATTTCCACTATTTTTATTAACAGATAATAGAATTGACATCTTTAAATAAACAGTACTCAAGACAATCGTAACTATATTATAACTCTAAATAAATGAAGCAAATAAGATTAAAAAAATAAAAATTTATCTTCAGTCTGATCTGAGAAAAGCGAAATCTGATTTCAATGCTTTGTAAGGTTTAGTCACACTTTACTCTCCTCTATTTTAAAAACTGTGTCAGCGAATCTGATTCATAAGTAGTAAAACAATAATTTTCTCTTTTCATAAATTAAAAAGTTGAAATATGATATGTCAAATTAATTTGCATTGATTTAAACATTTTTTCTCTAAATTGATATAAATATAGTCTCAATTTACTCTATTGTTTTATTACGGAATCTAAAAATTAATGAAAAGTATTATGTAAAAGAATGACGTCTTTTCATACGTATTTATTTATGATTTGTCGAGAGATTTTTTTACAAAAACTAACATTAAATTTTTAAAGGAGAGATGACTTACCTCTCATATAAAATTTATATAAAAATCTAACATAAATTTGATTGATTATATTAACATTGATGTGTTCTAGTTTTATATTATTTTATAATTAACCTTTCTTTAATATATTTTTTGATCGAACCTTTCTTTAATATGTACTATACTGGAGAGGGATCATTCAATCCACAACTAGTCCAGCTTTATTAATAATCTTGAAGTCTAAATTGGTGACGGTAAATCCCTCAATTTCTGGTCATACATAACAGAATGACAACTAATTAATTAGGATCTTTATTTTCTTTGTAACTAATCCAGCTAGGGTTAATTTTAAATATCTGCTTTACTTTGGGGCTATATAATGTAATTAACCCTTTTGTTATTTTACAAGTCGAATTAATAAAATTGTTTTCATTTTACTCTTCAGTTTCTTTTCCCCAATTTCTTCTCATCTTCTATTTCCCCTAAATTCGATAAACCCTAGATTCTAACATGGTATCAGAAGACGACGGCGATTCGCGTTCCTCCAAATCTATTGGGTTTACAAGACGGATGATCCGACGGATGAATTCTATATTCATCCTAATGAGAACCCAACACTCGTTCTCACTTCTAGTCTTCTTCTTGGAAGCAACTATCACAGTTGGGCGAGATCCATGACGATGTCCTTGATATCGAAGAATAAGTTCAGTTTCGTTAACGGTTCCATTAAAGATCCTGGCGTCGACGACTCTCGGTATCATGCGTGGATGAAGTGCAACAATCTCGTTCTCTCCTGGTTACAACGAGCGATTCATCCCGACATTGTGCAGAGCATAATATGGATTGATACGGCTTACGAGCTTTGGAAGGATCTATTTGATCAGTTTAATTCCGGCGATCTTGTTCGTCTTTCCGATGTACAGCAAGAATTTTATGGACTACAACAAGGTAGCCTTTCTGTCACTGCTTATCATACTCAGCTTAAAACCATTTGGGATGAAATTTGCAATATTCGTCCTCTTTCATCTTGTTCTTGTCTTCCTTCACAGTATAGAAAGCAAGATTTTGCCTTGCGTTTTCTTAGGGGATTAAATGATGATTATTCTGTTCAAAAATCCCAAATTTTGATGATGTCTACCCTTCCGTCTATTAACAAAATATTTGCTCTTATTGTTCAACATGAAAGAACCATTGCTCCTGTTCGTAATGTCAGTTTAGGGCATGAGTCAAATGTTTTCCTTGTTGATAGATCGAGTAATGGGAAATATGGGGATAGAGTTGATAGTCGATATTCCTCTGCTAGGAAATTTTCTAATTATGGTAAAAAACGTCCTGTTTGCACTCATTGTGGTCTTTTTGGTCATACTGTGGATAAGTGTTACCGGAAACATGGGTTTCCTCCAGGTTATAAGCATCGGTCTCAAATGGGAAAAGCCAATCATGTTGGTTCTGTCAATGATACTGTCAATGATAATGTCAAAGAATATGTTCAATCTGTTTCTTTTACTAAATAGCAGTATGATAGTCTGTTGAGGCTTATAAATGAGCAGCATGGTTCTGTTAATGGGTCTCTTGGGTCTGCACAAATAAATGTTGCTTCTCATTCTGGGCAATCCAAAGTGAACATGCTTGCTTCACATTTTGATTTTGCACCAGCTTCTGTTTCAGGTAATTTTCTTGCTACTTCTTGTTTATCTGTTTGTCATGAACATATTCCTGATTCTTCTAATGTTGTTTCTTTTGGAAATGTTTTTAATCTTTCCTCAAATGCACATAATTTTAATACTCCATGGATTATTGACTCAGGTGCTACTGACCATATCACTAGTTCTTTAGAATCTTTTGTATCATTCAAGAAAGTTTCTGATAAGTTTGTAAAATTGCCTAATGGTGCTATGGTTCAAGTTCTTCATACTGGTACTGTTCAGATAACCCAGGATTTACAATTACATGATGTTTTGCATATACCTACCTTTCATTTTAATCTTATTTCAGTATCTCAACTTGCTAAATATGATATTTCCTTAATTTTTACTTCTGATATGTGTTTTTTACAGAACAACAAACTGAGGCAGAGGATTGGTTCAGCTAAACTACAAGATGGTTTATATCTGCTTGAGGTTCCTGTTTCTAATTCCAGTTTTGATAAGTTTGTTTGTACTGTTTCAAATTCCTTTTTGTCTAATCTGTGGCATCTTAGATTAGGTCATCCTTCTAGTCAAAGGATGAAACACTTCATGCTTTTGAATTCTGATATTCCTTCTGTACAGTGTTCTTTGTGTGATGTTTGTCACATGGCTAAACATAAGAGGTCACCTTTTCCTCATAGTAATTCTCAATCTGTTTCTACTTTTGATCTTGTACATGTTGATGTCTGGAGTCCATTTCATATTAAAAGCATCTATGGCCATTCTTATTTCTTGACAATTGTGGATGATAACAGTAGATTCACTTGGATTTATCCTATGGTTGCTAAAGCTGGAGTTAGGACTCTTCTAGCTAATTTCTATCAAATGGTCGAAACACAGTTTAATAAAAAAATTAAAATTGTTAGATATGATAATGCTAAGGAATTTGATATGAAAGAATTTTATGCATCTAAAGGGATTATTCATCAGCTTTCCTGTGTTTATACCCCACAACAGAATAGTCTTGTTGAAAGAAAACATCAGCATTTACTTACAGTTGCTAGGGCTTTGAGGATTCAAGCTAATCTACCTCTTCCATTTTGGGTTTATTGTGTTTTACATGCTTCTTATATTATTAATATTACACCTACACCAGTTTTGAATAACAAAACTCCTTTTGAAATCTTATATGAAAAACAACCTAAGTTGGAACATTTGAGAATTTTTGGTTGCTTAACATATGCTTCTGTTTTACCAAAGTCTAAAACTAAATTGCATTCTAGGGCTGATAGGTGTATTTTTCTAGGTTTTCCTCAAAATATTAAGGGGTATAGATTGTTTAATCTTGAAATACATTCTGTTTTAGTTTCAAGAGATGTTACATTTTTTGAAAATGTTTTTCCTTTCCATTCTAAACCTTTATCAACTAAGACTGATCCTGTTTTTTCTAAATATGATAATACTATCTTAATGGGTGATTTTTTAAAGAAAAAACCTTCAGCAAAGAATTTGTCATCTAAATCTGTTTCTGAACCTAGTTCTAACAATCAAGATCAAGTTAAGGTTCCTTCTTCTAATAAAACTGGTGGTATGTCTAGTTCTGATCATAATCTGATATCTTCTGATGACCAGAGTTTGAGTTCTTCTTACACTGGTAACATGTCTAATGATCAGAATCTATTACATTCTAAAAAAAATAATTTGGTTCCTGATGTGGAAGTGCCTAAGGCAGTTGTTTCTGATGAACAACTTAATGCTCCTGTGAGACCTGTTAGACATAAACAACTGCCACAGAGACTTAAGGATTATGATGTCAACTTGCCAAAGTCTTGCAGAACTCCTCATACAATTGCTCAGGTGCTTTCTTACCAGAATTTTTCTTCTCAGCATTTATCTTATGTTCATAATACTGAAATATTGTCTGAACCAAAGTCTTTTAAGCATGCTGTTTTACATGATTGCTGGAAAAAGGCTATGGATGAAGAGATACATGCATTAGAAAGGAATAATACCTGGACCTTAGTACCTCTTCCCCCTGATAAAAAGACAATAGGTTGTAAGTGGGTATATAAAACAAAGCTAAAATCTGATGGTACCCTAAAAAGATACAAGGCTAGGTTAGTTGCAAAGGGGTACACTCAACAATTAGGGGTTGATTTTATTGATACCTTTAGCCCAGTTGCAAAAATGACCACTGTTAGAACTCTTTTGGCTATTTCTGCATCTAATAATTGGTTTTTAGAGCAATTGGATATAAATAATGCTTTCCTTCATGGCTATTTACAAGAAGAGGTTTATATGGACCTACCCCTGGATTTGGCACTCCTAATTCTAATCTTGTATGTAAATTAAATAGAAGTTTATATGGCTTAAAACAAGCTAGTAGGAAGTGGAATGGGAGACTCACTTCTGTTTTAATTCAACAAAGTTTTAAGCAGGCCATTTCTGACACATCTTTGTTTACTAAAGGTGAAGGAGACTCTTTTATTGCTCTTCTTGTCTATGTTGATGACATAGTGTTAGCAAGCCCTAATAAGCAAGAAATCTCTTATATAAAAGATTATCTTCATGAAACTTTTCAAATAAAAGATCTAGGAAAATTGAAATTTTTTTTAGGTCTTGAAGTTACTCGTTCATCTAAGGGTATTAATTTGTGTCAACGAAAGCATACTCTAGATTTATTAAAGGATTCTGGTTTTCTAGGATCAAAACCTGCATCTACTCCTATTGCAAATATGAAAAGGCTATCTAAAACAGAGGGTACATTGTTAACTGATATTACTGCTTATAGACAATTGATAGGCAAACTTCTTTACCTAACTACAACCAGACCAGATATAACCTTTGCTGTGCATCAATTGTCCCAATTTATCTCTGCACCAACTGACATTCATTTAATGGTTGTACATAGAATTCTCAGGTACTTGAAGGGTAGTCCTGGACAGGGTTTGTTTTTTTCTTCCCATAATTCCTTACAACTGAATGCTTTTACAGACTCAGATTGGGCTTCTTGCCCTGATTCTAGGAGATCTACGACTGGTTTCTGTGTTTTTTTTTGGTTCTTCCTTAATTTCCTGGAAGTCCAAGAAACAACAGACTGTGTCCAGATCTTCAAGTGAAGCAGAGTATAGGGCTCTTGCTGCTACTTCATGTGAAATCCAGTGGCTTGTGTTCTTGCTTAAAGATTTACATGTTCCTTTTTTGTTCTGCTAACTTGTTCTGTGATAATTTGTCTGTAATTAAACTTGCAGAAAATCATGTTCAGCATGAGAGGACTACGCACGTGGAAATCGATTGTCATTTGTTCGCGAGAAGATCCAGAATGGACTCATCACTCTTCTTCATGTTTCGAGCTCAAACCAACTTGCAGACTGTTTCACCAAAGCCTTACCCGTTTCTCTTTTTCTGCAATTTATTTCCAAGTTGGGCATTCAGAATCTGTATGCTCCAACTTGAGGGGGGGGGGTAACAGAATGCCAACTAATTAATTAGGATCTTTATTTTCTTTGTAACTAATCCAGCTGGGGTTAGTTTTAAGTAACTGCTTTACTTTGGGGCTATATAATGTAATTAATCCTTTTGTTATTTTACAAGTCGAATTAATAAAACTGTTTTCATTTTACTCTTCAGTTTCTTTTCCCCAATTTCTTCTCATCTTCTATTTCTCCTAAATTCGATAAACCCTAGATTGTAACAATACAGGTGGGATGGAATGGCGAAACAAAAATTTATAAATAAGATTATAATGAAATTAAAAAAATAGAGGGTCCTAATAATTATTATTTTTAAATAAAGGGTAAACTATACTAATGACCACCGAACTATGGGTTTGGTGTTGATTTGACCACTATATTTTCAATTGTATTAAATATACCATATAACTATTTAATTGGTTCAAATGTAGCCACCCGTCGTTAAATCCTAACGGGAAGATGATGTGGCAGTTAAAAACAAATTGATATAATTACACATTTAATCCCTATTACTTAGGTATTCTATCAATTTAGTCCTAATTTTTATTTAATAAAACAATTAATTATTTAATTAAATGATGCCATGTGTCACCACCTCATTTGAGGACTTTAGCTATTTATATTTGAGTTAAAGTCCCTATTACATTGATGTTTGAATTGGCAAGAAAAAAAGGGTCTCTCATTTCATCAAATTACAAGGAAATAAAAAATTGAAAACCATTGTTGAAGCCTTTGTTCTCTCATTCAACTCCTCATAACTATAAAACAGGAGACGGCAACCACAAGCAGCGTGAGAGCTAAAGCGCTGGCGTCATCGAAAATGGCTGCGAATCGCAGTTCCTGCAAATCCCAGAGAGTGGAAACCATGAAACGTACACCATCAACAATCATAAACAAGATACCAATTCCCCTTCCCAAATTATATACCAAATTCCAAATGCACTTCAAATGAAAAACATTGTGTCGGGTTTTTTTTTGTTGAGAAAAATATGATTCACGGCATCAGTAGTGTTTATAACTCTATATATTTTTTCCTAGAGCTGAATCGGACAATCATCTTCAAATTTTTACTAAGGTTGACATTGATGGAATACAGTGAAACAGTGGAGTGGAAATTCAGTGTTGAAAAATGATAAATAATAAATGTTGTACAACAAATCACAAATGTGTGTTTGGCTTGATGGTAAACAGGCGTGCCTCTCACCAAGGACCCTGGTTTGAACCTTGCTACTCCCATTGTAGAGTAAAATTTATTTTCTTCCTTTAATGGGTGGTGACACGTGGCATCACTTAATTAAATAATTAATTGTTTTATTAAATAAAAATTAAGACTAAATTGATAGAATGCCTAAGTAATAGGGATTAAATGTGTAATTATATCAATTTATTTTTAACTGCCACATCATCTTCCCGTTATGATTTAACGGCAGGTGGCTACATTGGAACCAATTAAATAGTTATGTGGTATATTTAATACAATTGAAAATATAGTGGTCAAATCGGCACCAACCCTATAGTTCGGTGGTAATTAGTATAGTTTACCCTTAAATAAAATGATTATAGAATAAATTTTATCTTTTTCTCTAAAAGATTATTTTATTATTATTAGAGAAAAAAGTGTTAACAGAGACTCGGGCCTTAAAAATCCATGCAATGTTTCATCCCTGATAGGATGAGGCCGAAGCTCTTCACTTATATTTTTTTAAAGGATAAATTGCACAAATCATCACTCAAAAATCTTCTTATTCCTATTTTGGTCACTCAACTTTCAAATTTTTTTATTTAATAACTAAATTTTATACATCAAACATTTTTGGTCACTCACGAATATTTTATTATTATTTTTGAATTTTTTAATATTATTTAATATAAAAATAATTTAAAATAAAAAAGAAAAATCATATTGTACGCCGGCCACCATTCACCGCCGCCGGCCGTAGATGGTGTCCGTTCGGTCCCATATTTCACCAATTATTTCGTCTCAATCTCTTGAGTCCGAATATGGCCTTCATTTTGTCATAAAGTGCTTCAAAATCCACAAAAAAGATCGAAAGTGAGGAAACTAAAAAGTTTATATCGAGATTCGTGAGTTTCAGGACATTTTCCGGTGAAACAACTACCAGATTCAGACTCAAACTGTCAAAACGAGTCAAGCAGTGCAATTTGGGGTCAAACAGCCACCAGTTTTGAAGGCCGCCGGTGGTCGACAGTGGCCGACGGGTGATGAGAGCAGCGACAATTATTTAAATAATTTTAAAATTTTTATTATTTATTTTAAATTATTTTATATTAAAAAATATTTAAAAAATAATAAAATAATAAAATATTCGTGAGTGACACAAAAACGTTTGATTTATAAAGTCCAGTTATTAAATAGTAAAAATTAAAAGTTGAATAATTAAAATTGGAGTGAAAAGATTGTTGAGTGATTATCTGTGCAATTTACCCTCTTTTTAAAGTTGGCGTTTTCTATTTGTCTAATCATAAATAACAAATTAAATCAAAAGCAATTTAAGTTCAAACTTAACTAATTATTACAAGATGGTAAATGGGATTTTAACATATATAGATGTTTCTAAACCTCTTATAAAATCTCATATAATGATTTACTTAGAAATTGTTAAAAAATCCTTAAATATTACATATTAATCATCAAATCATCTTTAAAATTGTCTCATATAATAAAGGATGACCAAATAGTTGTCTCAGTTGCTCTTTAATACATTGAGTATCAATATATAAAACAAGTTGAAGCATTTATTTAAGTAATAAATATTACACTAATACACAATATTTTTACTAAAAGAACAACATTCATGACCAGGGACAGAAGCAAGATTTTATGTTAAGAGAAGCGAACTTATAAAATTTCAGGGGGCGAACTTATAAAATGTCAGGGGGCGAACTTATAAAATTTTAAGTGAGGCGTGTTAGCGGTTAGAAGGCTTAGAAGGCTCTCGAAAAGAGGCCAAACTTGTGGGTCCAGGTGGTTAGTCTATTGATTAAGCTGCTAAGAGGTTAAGAATTTGTTACGAGAGTCTGTATATATTACATGTATGGGTTAATGAGAAATCACATCTTTTGGATCTGTATTTTCATAATGAGGCAATTTACTTTCTCTATTCTTTGTGTTTAGTTACTTTATCTTCTCTAGTTCTTCAATTCAAGGTTTACAACATGGTATCATTCGCCAGTGACTCTGAGGAGATTTATTTGTTCACTTCCGTCATAACCATTTTCTAGCTTGTGTTTCTCTCGGTGGCTCGTGGTTTCTCTCATGGTGGTTGTTCTTTGTTTCCTCTTTTTGATCATGACAAATCTCGATGATTCGATCTCTACATCTGACAATGGTGTTGTTGGTGGCTCACTTTCCAAGGTGAGTAAAGCTTTCAAAAATAAGAAAGTAAATATTGTTTTGGATGAAACAAATTTTTTACTTTGGAAACAACAAGTGTTGTTAGTTGTTCGTAGTCACCGTCTTAAGAAACTTCTCACCGGTGCTCTTAAACCTCCTTCGGCTACTATTTGAATCGCAGAAGGAGATCTTGAAGAAAACGAGGACTATGATATCTTTGTGGCTCAAGATAGCGCCTTAGCCTCGTGGATGCTAACCACGATCAGTTATAATCTCTTGCCGCAGTTTGTTGGTGCGGAAATAGTGACAGAAATCTGGTCCACCGTTCTAAAGTTCTTTTCGAGCAGATCTACAACTATCGTCATGAGCCTCCATTACATGCTCCGGTCACTAAAGAAGGGAGACCTAAGTATGAGGGTGTACGTGTCTCAAATAAAGGAACTCTGTGATGCCCTAGCCTCTTGTAAAAGTCCGATCTCAGATCTGGAAAAGATTGCTACCATTCTCAATGGATTACTAGTGGAGTATCAACCGTTTGTAGCTGTGATTATTGCCAACCGTGAGCCTTTCACGTTGGATGCGACCATCTCAGTCTTTTTTGATGCTAAAACTCAACATAATAGTTTCAATCAACTAACTGAAATGTTTCCTAGTGTCAGTGTTGCCTAGGTATATGATTCAAGCTAGAACACTTCCTGCAAAGCCACACCGACTAAGTCAGACCCTATCGATAAACTGCTGGTCAAAGAGGGAAAGGCAGATTCAGTCACATGAAGCCTTAGTGCCAATTTTACGAGAAGATAGGGCACCTCGTGGATCGTTGTTGGAATAGGTTTGATGAAGATTTTCCAAGAATCTCGTCTCGTAACAATGGCCAACCAAGGGAGGAGTCTAACTCAGTGAATGTATGTAGGCTTGATTCTAATCCTTCAGGGTGTGCATGTCACTATGCAGGTTCACCCTCCTCTAACAATGCTATTGTCCAAGGCACTACTCCGGCAGAGGCACATGTTGAAAGTACCAGGAGGGGACATTGGTTTGTAGATTCTGGTGTGACACACCATGTCATCCATGATGCTGCCAATGTGATGAGCAACTCGGAATATACAAGCCTTAGTAAGCTAGTTGTTGGGAATGGTATGAATCTCAACATAGCTAATGTTGCTTAGTCAACTTTAATTGGTTCATCTCACACGTTTTTGTTGAAAAATATTCTGCATGTGCCTAACGTAACAAAAAATCTTGTCTTGGTGTCTAAGCTTGCTAGAGACAACAAAGTTTTTCTAGAGTTTTATGATCGTACGTGTGTGGTTCGTGACGAGGAAATTGGAGTTGCTACTGCAAGGTGACGAGGTTGAAGGATTATATAGATTCAATTCTACTTTAGCTATGTCTAAGTGTGTAAATAAGAGTGAGTCGGCTGAGGCTCATGTTGCTCACAAGTCTACTAACGTCTATAAATTGTGGCACCGTAGACTAGGGCATCATGCTCTTGATTCCTTGTTGAAGGTTTGTCGAGACTGTAATATAGATCTTCCACATGATATCAATAAAAATTTGAGTTTGTGTGTTGCTTGTCGGATGGGAAAGAATCATAAGTTACCCTTTGCTCTATCAACTTCAGTTACAATGAACCTTTTCAATTGATATTTACTGATTACCCTGCCCATATCAAGTCAAAAGGCTTTTCCTATTATGTATCCTTTGTCGATGCATGTATGTTACGTGTAAAAGTGTCTATCGCAATGTAGTGCAAGTGTACACGACGCAAGTAGTAAAGTGATACGAAAGTATCAGATATCGTCTCCACAGGGACTGGGCTAATAACTTCACCTTGTATTACTGCACAAGAAGAAAAAGAATAGTTTAAATTGTTGTCACGAAAATAAATAAGAGCATTGGAAAATAAGATTGAAAAAATAAAGATAGGGAGAATGGGCTGGTATTGAATTGCTCAGTAGTGTAGGTGTTGCACAGTCTGGGAATATCTGTTCTGTCGTCGTCCCTGTCGCGGCAGCGGTCTGTTGTTAATCGCGGTAGCGATTACACAACTCTGTACTTCAAGCTTGGCAAGAATCCTTGCTGTGCCTTGCCTATCCCTAGGTCCAAGTCTGTCGATGAACATGTCTTTGATGATACCTCCCGGCGTGAATCGAAGGATGAACACTGATGTTGTCGAATTCTTCTTTAGCCACTTAACCTCGTCTTATCCCTAGGTCCGAGATAGTTCAACCATAAACTAGAGAACCCACACTTATTCTTTTCGTATACTTAACTCTCCCGATATTAAGTAAATACATAATCTCACAATGCTCTCCCGATACTCTTACAAGATGTTGAAAACCAGAATAAGCAAACTTGAAGTTATTTTATTGAACAGAAAAATCCTAAAACAAATGTAATCCTTGCAACTACTTTACAAATCAACCCGTGGCCCTAGGGGGAATTTAGAACATGATGAGTAGGGGAAAACGGCTAGGGTTTTGGGAAGAAGGCTAGAGGTGAAGATGATGTCCTCTCCTAGGTCGAATTACATGCCTTTATATAGGCCTTGGGTTCAAGTTTTCTAATATGGCAAGAATACAAGTTTAAATTAAAGTACAACTCTATTAAAGACTAAATCTTCAGAGCATAAGTCTTTAATTCGTCCTTCCTTCTTGCTTGGAGTTTCTTCCTTGAACTTTGGGCTTGGCCTTCATTCTAATCTAGGGCTTGGAAAAATATAAGGGTTCTTCACGACAGACGGGCTTAATTTTCTCTTTCTGTCGAGGCCCACTTTGCTTCTTCTCCTCAATACTGCTGTCGTCCTTGGCTGCCACGGCAGCGGCCATGGCAGCATCGTCCTCCTGATCTGCACATCCAGTTCTAGCTCTGATGCATCACTGCCCAGCGTCTGCTTCTCCATCTGCTACAGCAGCTACCTGCAAAAGCAACCAATTTCAGTAGAAACTGTGCCATTTAATATATTTGTGATGTATAACTGAAATCTAACCTAAATGCAATGAGTTATGCTTGAATGCAGCAGAAATATGGGTTAAATAGGGGTAAATAATAGAACTTTTACACACTCAACACACCCCCAAACTCAAGTTTTTGCTTGCCCTCAAGCAATTCAGACCTAAAAAAGAAAAACAAATTTTTTGTTTGGCTTAAAACAATGAACTTTTCCTTACCTACCCTTCATTCCCTATTGTGAGCAACACCTTGTCGGATAATTCAGGATTCATCTGGAACCTTGCTATAATTCTCGTGTAGTGTGTGCATGCTTGTGAACAATTATATGCCAATACTCCCTTAGTTTCACTAGAATAGTTAAGCCTCTAACTTGAATTTTTATGCCAAATTTCATCTTTTTGGAGGCAATTCTTAGGCTCCCTTAGTTTTTATTCAGACTCGATTTTATTTTCTCAAGCTTAAGTTTGACTAGAGCTGGTTTCGGGCACCTCTAGCTAACTTCCTAGAGCCGGTTTCGAGCACCTCTAGGTGTATTGAGTCTATTTTTCTTAACTTCTTTTCCTAGAGCCAGTGTTAGGCACCTCTAGGGGCAACTCAAGTGCTAAGCTTCCTATTCTAGTTTACTAGTAGAGTTCTAGGCAGTATAACAGTCACAATTGGTGTTTAAGTTTTAGAACTATAGTAAGGCTCTAAACTGCTCCTAAAACTACCCTAAAGGCACTGCCATGATAGAGGCTGTCACGGCAGGTAAGTTCAGTTCAAAGACTTAAGCCAAAATTTTCATTTTTTGAGCAAAAATAAACTAAGTAAAAGACACAATTTTTAAACTTAATAAGACTCCATTAATGGACGGATGCCACCCCCAAACTCGAGGGTTGCATTGCCCTCAATGTAAATGAAACATGAGATTAATAAAATACATCACAAAATATAAAAAAGGCAGACATCAAAATAAGATAAGAAACTTAAATTTAGGTGATGTCGTCATTGCTGCTGCTGCTGCTGAGCTGGACCTGCCGACGGGCAGTGACCTTCTTGGCTGGTGCTGGCTGGCGGATGGGGGAGGCAGAGGTATTCTTCGGTTTGGCCTCCCTTGGAGGTTGAATACGGGTAGGGGAGATATGAGGGGGTTTCTCCACTACCTGAACCTTGGAGCTTCTGTTGTTGCCGCTATCTTCTTTGTTCTTGTCTGCCACCATTTTCTACCGCTTCTCTGGTGTAAATTCCTTGGACAAATTCCTCTTGACAGAGGGTTCGCCGTCGGATTCCTCCCAAACTGAGGAAGAGGAGAAACCTGCTATAAATGCGTCGAGTTCAGCCGAAGGCATCTTTCTCTTGGTTCCTCGAGCAGATGTGTCGGATGTGCGGCTGTCGCCTGTAGCTGTTGTGGCAGGGGTCGGTGTGGACGCGGTAGATGGCGTTTTGGGTGTGGCAGCAGGTGTAGGGGTGTGTTCAGGGGCAGTGGCAGCAAAGTACCTATTGGGAAAAGTAGGGAACACAACATCGGGGAAATTTAAAGAAATATGGATGAAATGTACCGTGGCAGTGGTGGAGTCTCGGATGAAACTCATGAGGCTGAGCTGTCGTTCCTCTAGTTTTTGTATGGCAGCAAGGATCTGGGAGGAGGTGTCGGCCGGCGGTGCTGCTGATGTAGGTTGCCTGGGTTCTGTGGCAGAATGCTCGGTGTCGGTGGGTTCTGTCAGCTCTACTGCTGTGGCAGTAGGGTCGAAAGATGACAGCGGTGTGGCAGTAGTGAGTTCCATCAGGCTTAGGATATTTCTGTCGGTCCAGCCTTTCCCTTGAACTCGTAAATATTTAGTTGCCTCCGGTACTTGGTGGCCGCGACAAAGGGCGGTGATGAGATATGGGTAGAAGAGTGGTCCGGATGATCGATATGCGCATTCCAATATGCCCTCCCGGACATATCTGCCAACGTTAATCAGCCTCTCATGTAATATAGAATGGATGAAGGCTAACCTAGGTTGGTCTACTGTTGTATTGTGGGAGGAGGGCATAATCCGCTTCTTGATGAAAGCGTTCCAAAGTTTGGCCTCGGGGGTGAGCTGGAATCTCTTTACTGTCCTTGGGTTCTTCGGATCCATGTTCCACTCTGTACCCTCATCTGTGAGCTCTGCCATCACAGCGTCGTAGTCCGCAGGCCCGAGACTCTCCAGAAATTGTTGATGACCATCTTCGTTTCTGCCCACATAGAACTCGTAGAGTGTGTTGATGTACTCGGGCTCGAAGGGCACCTCTTTCCCTCTTACCATGATTGTTGTCGCGTTCCTACTGCCGATGGCAGCATAAAAGTCCCGGATGAGAGTCACGTTCATCTCTTCGGGTTGCTCTGCGAATATCTGCCACTGCATGGCTCTAATTTTTCTGGCTATAAACGGCTGGAGCCCTATGTTCCCCGTTTTTGAAGTGTAAATAAAACCCTTCTCCTCCCACATATCGCGAATCTGGAAGGATCATGGAGTTGATGCTGCTGGGGCAGATCTTGAGGCATCACTTCGGCGGGTGTTTCTAGAAGACATGTTGCAAGGATTGTGTAAGAAAATGAAAACAAGTAAAAATTCTAGAGAAAACAAGTAGAAGGAGTAGAAGTGAGTGAAAAATGAATAGTAAAATGGGGTTTATATAGGGGAGAGTTTGTTACCCGTTGGAGCTGTAACGGCAGGCGCGAATAATGAGTCCAGCTGTTACGCGGTTTCTGACGCGTCTGTCACGCGTTTCCGTGTCTACTGCGCATCTGTTAAGCGTTTGCGTTTCTGCCGCGACAGCGTGTCGACAGACTGTATTTTCCGCGTCTGTCGCGGCAGTTGTAACGGCAGGCTCCAAAGTTGGGCTTTTTGGGTTGATGAAAAGATGGTGGGCTGAATTCACTTCTCCTCTTCTTCTTGTCTCCTTTATTTCCTAAAAGTAATAAAAATAAAAGCATTATTTCCTAAAATAAAATAATCCTAATTACCTAATATATAAATAATAAATAATAAAAATAAAAATAAAACTTAGGTTAAATTAGGGATGCCAGGAGGGGCATCTCCTAAGGTAACCACTTCCTGCATTCTTGGGGCTTCAGTCTCCTGATAATGCTTCAATCGTTGTCCATTCACTTTGAATTGGTGCCCGTCTTTTAAAGATCTGATCGTGATAGCACCATGGGGAAAAACCTGTACTACTTGGAATGGGCCAGACTATCTAGATTTCAGCTTCTCTAGGAAGAGTTTCAACCTAGAGTTAAATAGAAACACAAGCTACCCTGGGCAGAACTGTTGTGGCAACAACTTCTTGTCATGCCACTTCTTGGTCTTGTCCTTGTATATTCTTGCGTTGTCATAGGACATTGTTCGAATTTCTTTAATTTCGTTCAGATCAAGTAGCCTTTTCTGCCCTGCTTTTTCCAAGTCCATATTAACTGCCTTGATGGCCTAGTATGCTCTGTGCTCAATCTCAACGGGTAAATGGCATGTTTTCCCATAAATCAGCCGATAGGGTGACATTCCTAATGGAGTTTTGAATGCTGTCCTGTAGGCCCATAATGCATCATTGAGGTGTAGAGACCAATCCTTCCTAGTTGGCTTAACCATCTTTTCAAGAATGTTCTTAACCTCTCTATTGGATATTTAAGCCTATCAATTGGTTTGAGGGTGATATGATGTTGCAATCCGATGTTTGACACCATACTTTTTCAAGGCAGCAGCTATAACCCTATTGTCAAAATGCATCCCTTCATCACTGATGATTGCCTTAGGGATTCCGAATCTGGAAAAATGTGTTTATGCAAAAACCTCTGAACCGTCTTGGCATCATTTTTCTGAGTGGCGATTGCTTTAACCCATTTGGACACATAGTCCACTGCCAGGAGGATATATAAGTTTCCACATGAATTTGGGAATGGTCCCATAAAATCTATCCCTCAAACGTCGAAGATCTCGACTTCAAGAATATTCTGTAGCGGCATCTCGTGTCTCTTTGAGATGTTTCCAGTCTGCTGACACTTGTCACAGTTCTTGTAGAATGTTTGGGCATCCTTGTACAGTGACGGCCAATAAAATCCCGACTGCAAAACCTTGGCAGCAGTTTTGTTACCTCCTAAGTGCCCTCCATACTGTGAAGCATGACAGTGATGTAGTATAGCTTCCTGTTCATCCTGTGGTATACATCTCCTTATAACCTGATCTGCACAAATTTTGAAAAGAAGAGGTTCGTCCCAATAATAATGCTTAACATCATTTTGGAACCTCTTCCTAGCTTGATAATTAAGGTCAGGAGGAGTTATTCAGCTAACTAAATAATTAACGAAATCAACATACCAGGGGAGTTCAGAAAACTTACCTACCACCATGGCTGTCGCGGTAGTGCTTGTGGCAGCAAACAGCTGCTCATCAAGGAAGGTCTCCAGTATGTGTGTCTCGTCTGCTGGTAGACTCTTTCCCTTCTCTAACCTTGACAAGTGATCTGCAACTTGATTCTTTGTCCCCTTTTTGTCCTTGATTTCAAGGTCGAACTCTTGCAGTAGCAGAATCCAACGTATAAGTCGAGGCTTTGCATCCTTTTTGGTGAACAAATACTTCAATGCAGAATGGTCTGTGTGGACTATGACCTTCGTTCCAAGTATATAAGAACGGAACTTGTCAATAGAGAATACCACAACTAATAGTTCCTTCTCTGTGGTAGTGTAGTTCACTTAGGCGTCGTTTAGTGTTTTACTGGCATAGTATATGACATGAAAAAGTTTGTCTTTCCTCTGTCCAAGTGCTGCCCCGACAGCATAATCACTAGCATCGCACATGATCTCAAACGACAGTTTCCAATCTAGTGGCTGTACTATTGGGGTTGTTACCAGCTTTTCTTTCAGAACCTTGAATGCTTCAGTGCATTCAGCGTTGAAGTCAAAGGGACGGTTCTGCTCCAGAAGATGACATAAGGGTTTGGTGATCTTCGAAAAGTTTGCGATAAACCTCCGATAAAAACCAGCATGTCCTAAGAAACTTCTGATTCCCTTGTCTGTGGTGGGTGGCGGTAGCTTTTCGATTACTTTTATTTTAGCTCTGTCGACTTCTATGCCACGGCAACTAATTTTATGGCCAAGGACTATCCCTTCATCCACTATGAAGTGACACTTTTCCCAGTTCAATACCAAGTTTGCCTTTTCACATCTTTCGAGCACCTTTTGTAGGTTGCCTAGGCAGCTTTCAAAGTTGTCTCCAAAGACTAAAAAATCATCCATAAATATTTCTAGGAAATCCTCTACCATATCGGAGAATATTTCCATCATGCACCTTTGAAAAATGGCTGGTGCATTACAAAGTCCAAATGGCATCCTCCGAAAAGCATAAGTACCGTAAGGGCATGTGAACGTCGTCTTTTCTTGATCTTCCGGTGAGATGGCTATTTGATTATAACCTGAGTAACCATCAAGAAAACAATAGTAAGGTTTACCCGCTAATCTATCAAGCATTTGATCAATAAAGGGTAAGGGGAAGTGGTCATTCCGAGTAGCTTTGTTAAGCTTCCGGTAGTCCATACAAACCCTCCAACCGGTCACAGTCCTGGTTGGGATTAGCTCGTTTTCTTTGTTGGTTACCACGGGTTATTCCTCCTTTCTTGGGAACGCACTGCACCGAGCTCACCCACTTGCTATACGAGATGGCATAGATTATTTCAGCATCTAGCCATTTTATGATCTCCTTACGCACCACCTCTCGCATAGCATCATTCAGACGTCTCTGTGCATCAATGGTCGGCTTATGATCATCCTCTAAGAGGATCTTATGCATGCATAGTGCCTGAATGATGCCTTGGATATCGGCTATCATCCATCCAATAGCCTTTTTGTGCCGCTGCAGCATCCCTATTAGCTGTTGTTCCTGTTCCTGCATCAACTTGGAAGAGATGATTACAGGCAACATATCATTTAAACCAAGGAAGACATATTTTAGCTGCCCTGGCAGGGGCTTAAGATTTAAAATAGGGGGCTCAACAGTTGATGGCTTTTGAATTATATGGTTACTCGAGGTATAGTTTAAGGGCTCGAACAACTTACCTGGACGATTGCCTATCCAATTTACCTCCTCTTGGTCTTCAGTATCAGATTCTGAGGAGCTGCTGTCGTCGGTGCTGTCGTGACAGTCTTCTAAATTGCTGCTGAGGCAGTGGCCAATTTTGATGTCGTGGCAGCCCGACCTGATGCAGGGTTGGTCAAGGTTAACTTTAGTGATAGCCTTGCATTCTTCTTCTGCATCGGCATGTTTCATTGCTTGGAGAACATTCAGCTTGATCTCTTGATCGTTCACTCTCATAGCGAGTCTCCTTTTTCCACATCAATCAGTGATCTTCCTGTGGATAAGAAGGGTCGCCCCAAGATGATTGGTGCGTTTTCATCTGCTTCACAATCTAAGACAAGAAAGTCAGCAGTAAAAGTAAACTTATCCACCCTTACCAGAATATCTTCAATTTTTCCTTCTGGATGAACGTAAGAGCGGTCTGCCAGCTGCATTACTACTGTTGTGGGCCGAGCTTTTCCAATACCTAATTTCTGAAAAAAAGATTTGGGCATTAAATTTATACTAGCACCAAGATCACAAAGTGCCTTACCCACAAATTTGTCTTCGATTATGCATGGTATGATGAAGCTCCCATGATCCTTCTTCTTCTGAGGTGGATGCTTGTGCAAAATACTCATGCATCCTTCTATCATCTTAACCGTTTCAAATTCCCCAAGTCTAGATTTCTTCGACATGACATCCTTGAGAAACTAGGCATAACCAGGCATTTCCTTTATAGCATCCAACAGCGGAATGTTGATATGGACCTACTTAAATATATCATAAATTTTCTTAAGTTGGGATTCATGTTTCAATTTCTGTAACCGCTGAGGAAAAAGAGGTGGAGGACGATAATCAACAATACGTCCTTCCCACTGCATTCGGATCTGAGGAGGTTTCGGTTCATCATCTTTCTTCTCTGTCCCTTCTGCTGTCGTGACAAGCTCATCGGCAGCAGGCTGTTTGTTGCTTGTCGGGGCAGCTTCCTCGACAGTCGACTCCAAGGCTGATTTTTTAACTGATTCAACTTCCTTCTCTGGCCCTGGTAATTTCTTCCCACTCCTAGTAGTGATGGCTTTGCACTGCTCATGTGTGGGTTGTCTAGCGTTTTCAGTATCGCTAGGAAATCCTCCATTCTGCCTTGGTTTAATATGCTGGGAAACCTGACCCATTTGTGTCTCCAATGATTTCAGAGTAGCTTCATGATTGGTCATCCGCATCTCTGTTTTATCCATGAATGTTTCTGTCTTCTTGACGAAGTGATTCATGTTCTCAATGTAGGTTCCTGTTTGAGACATAAACGTAGCCAGAGTTTGTTCCAGTATACTAGTTGTGGCAGCTGGTGGCTATTGTTGCTGCTGCTGCGGTTGCTGTCAAGTCAATAATCTAGGTCCTCCCTGGTTCTGAGTATTCTGTGCTTGAGGATTCAGGGCATTATTAGGATTGCTCCAAGAGAACTGGGATCCTTTCTCCAGTTGGGATTGTAGTTGTTGGAGTTATAATTCTGCTTATTGTAGTTCCCAACATACATCCCTTCTTCTAACTGTAATGGACATTACTCCGAACTGTGATTTCCATCGCAAGTTTCGCATACCTCTTCAGCAGAGTAGACAGGCTATAAATCTTCTTTCAAGAGCTTTTTCATTGCCTTAGTGAGATATGCCACCTGTGATTTTAACGAACTGTCGGCCTCATAATCTTTTACAGCTAGAACTCGTTTACCCCCTTTTCTTGCTGTAGGAAACTGTTCCTCATTCTTTGCCAGATTTTTTAATACTGACATTGCCTCATCTGGGTCTTTGTCCAGCAGTAATCCATTTACTGCTGAATCAATTCTGATACGAGTTTGTAAATTGGCAGCATTATAGAATTTAGTTACCTGGTTCCAAACGGGGAATCCATGCATCGGGCAGTTCCTTAGCAGAGTGGTAAATCTGTCCCAGGCTTCGTGCATTGGCTCGTCGTCTTCCTGTTGAAAAGTAGCAATTTTGTTACATAATCGCTTAGATAAGTGTGAAGGATTAAAACGAGACAAAAATTCACGAGTTAAATCTACCCAAGTTCGTATTAAACCCGGCGTTAGTTTATTCCACCAAGTCTTTGCCCTGTCCCTCAATGAATGAGGAAATAACCGAAGCCTCAGTATCTCCGGATTAACTCCTGGTAGTCTAAACGAACCACAGATTTCCTGGAACGTTTTCAAATGCTCCCTAGCATCCTCTGTAGCAGCACCACTAAATTGCCCATCGTTGTTGATCATGCTGAACATAACAGGTTTCAGCTCAAAGTTGTCAACATCTACGTCTGGCAGGGTGGTTTCTAGTTCTACATGACCATTGAGCATGTAGTCTCGGCATGACCGGCGTGCGACAGGGGTAGGAGGGTCGACAGGTGGATCGTTCCCTCCATCTCTGGCATGATTGTTATTATCCTGGGGATTCCCTTGGTTGTCCTTTCTTTCTTCACGTCTTTCGTTCACCACTGCTTCGAGTTGTTCCTCCAGGTATTCGTTCCTTTCAACGAGGTAACAAACTCTTTTCTTGAGATTGAACTTTCGTTCGGGTTCAGGATCTAACTGGTACTCAGGTTCCTTCCCCCGTTGAGATCTGCGCATACGCAAACAAAAGACCTTGTGAAAGGTATAGGTTGAACAATCCAAGTAAAAATAGAAAAGTAAAGGAAGTGCAGTAAAAGATAGGGTAAAGGTATGTTGCCAGTCCCCGGCAACGACGCCAAAAACTTGTTGCGTGTAAAAGTGTCTATCGCAATGTAGTTCAAATGTACACGATGCAAGTAGTAAAGTGATACGGAAGTATCGGATATCGTCTCCACAGGGAGTTGGCTAATAGCTTCACCTTGTATTACTGCACGAGAAGAAAAAGAATAGTTTAAATTGTTGTCACGAAAATAAATAAGAGCACTGGAAAATAAGATTGAAATAATCAAGATAGAGAGAATGGGCTGGTATTGAATTGCTCAGTAGTGTAGGTGTTACACAGTCTGAGAATATCTGTTATGTCGTCGTCCCTGTCGCGGCAGCAGTCTGTTGTTAATTGCGGCAGCGATTACACAACTTTGTACTTTAAGCTTGGCAAGAATCCCTGATGTTCCTTGGCCTATCCCTAGGTCCAAGTCTGTCGATGAACACGTCTTTGATGATACCTCCTGGCGTGAATCGAAGGATGAACTCCGATGTTGTCGAATTCTTCTTTAGCCACTTAACCTCGTCCTATCCCTAGGTCCGAGATAGTTCAACCCTAAACTGGAGAACCCACACTTATTCCTTTTGTATACTTAACTCTCCCAATGTTAAGTAAATAAATAATATCACAATGCTCTCCCGATACTCTTGCAAGATGTTGAAAACCAGAATAAGCAAACTTGAAGTTATTTTATTGAACAGAAAATTCCTAAAACAAATGCAATCCTTGCAACTACTTTACAAAACAACCCGTGGCCCTAGGAGGAATTTAGAACATGATGAGAAGGGGAAAACGACTAGGGTTTTGGGAAGAAGGCTAGAGGTGAAGATGATGTCCTCTCCTAGGTCGAATTACATGCCTTTATATAGGCCTTGGGTTCAAGTTTTCTAATATGGCAAGAATACAAGTTTAAATTAAAGTACAACTCTATTAAAGACTAAATCTTTAGAGCATAAGTCTTTAATTCGTCCTTCCTTCTTGCTTGGAGTTTCTTCCTTGAACTTTGGGCTTGGCCTTCATTCTGATCTAGGGCTTGGAAAAATATAAGGGTTCTTCACGACAGACGAGCTTAATTTTCTCTCTCTGTCGAGGCCCACTTTGCTTCTTCTCCTCAATACTGTTGTCGTCCTTGGCTGCCACGGCAGCGGCCATGGTAGCATCGTCCTCCTCGTCTGCACATCCAGTTCTAGCTCTGATGCATCTGCCCAGCGTCTGCTTCTCCATCTGCTACAACAGCTACCTGCAAAAGCAACCAATTTCAGTAGAAACTGTGCCATTTAATATATTTGTGATGTATAACTGAAATCTAACCTAAATACAATGAATTATGCTTGAATGCAGCAGAAATATGGGTTAAATAGGGGGTAAATAATAGAACTTTTACACACTCAACAATGTACTCGTCATTGTTGGGTATATTTGTTAAAAGCCAAGTCTCAGGTAGTTGCTTCGTTTTTGTCCTTCCAAAAGCTTGTGAAAAATCAGTTTAATGTTGATATCAAGGAAGTGCAAAGTGACTGGGGTGTAGAGTATAGAATCCTCTCACCAATTCTTCTTGCAAACGATATTACACACATACTTGTCCACACACGTCCCAACTGAATGGTGTAGTTGAGAGAAAATACGGGCATATTATCCAGTTGGCTCTTACACTCCTTGCGCAATCATGACTTCCTCTTCATTACTGGTCCTATGTTGTTACTACTTCTGTTTTCTTGATCAATAGGTTACCTACAAGAGTGCTTCACCGTATGAGAAGTTATTTGGAAGAAAACCACGATATGAGTTGTTTAGAGTGTTTGGTTGTAGGTGTTTCCCACACCTAAGGCCTTTCAACACTTACAAACTTCAGTATAGATCGTAGCCATCTACTTTTTTGGGCTACGACTCATTGCATAAGGGTTATCAGTGCCTCGCACCAAATGACAAAGTTTATATCTCTCGTCATGTAGCCTTTGATGGGACTGTTTTTTTTTTCATTTGCAAGTTCTAAAGACTTTTATTTTGCAGCTTCGTTTGAACCAGCCCAAAATGCTGAGTCAAGTGATGTACCATTAGTCCTAGGTGTTAAACGATTGTGGTGTGCAAGTAATCCCAATATGTCCCAGTTCGTACCAACAGAATCGAACAGAACTGCCCCTTCCACGTTGGTGTCACCTACAGTCGAGCCTGAACAACCAGTAGAAGCTACTGACCAGTCACTAGTGCCTTCTTCTAAGCTATCACCCATAGGGTCTCGGGTTTTAAGTGTCGTGACTATTACACCTACAACACAGGGTCCTGGACCAAAACCACCTTCTTGCCATGATATAGTAGACAATGCAATTCTTGAGAGCACCACTAATGTAACACCTCAAAATCCGGTCTAGTCAGGATTGGGTTCCGGTGATAAAAAACTCATATCGAAAAGGTTTAAATATTGTATCGGCTTGTTAATAAATCAAAATCGGGCTCTAGTTGAGTCAATCTACTGAACATGGGCTTTATTGAATAGTATTGAAATCGTTTAGTGGCTAAATTGTGGAAATCAAGAGTTTTGGGGTTAAAACCATAGAGAATATAGAATTGAGGGACTAACCTTGCAATTAGCCCCTCCTCAATTTTAGTATCCCAACATGGGATAATCTGGTGAAGTAACTTCAGCTAAAAGAAATCTTATTAAATGAGAAATAAAAGAAAGAAAATGGAATAGCAAGAGACTTACCCAATTTATAACTTAAGCAAGCACGTCTCCAAACTCTTCATCTTCATCGTCTCCTACCTAAGCAAGCACCTCCATTGGAGCTAGCTTTAAGCTTTGCTTTTTCTTCGATTTATTGTTATCAAATCATTGCCATCGATCGTGTAAGCTATATTCATCAATCGATTATTGGATTTCATGAATATATCAAGCTTAATCTCAAGCTAGGGTTTTGACCATCCAAGGATAATCCATCGTTGTTATTTATATTGAAGTCGAATATCGATTTTGATATCGTTATTGCAAATACAATGTCGTAATCTTGTTTTTAACAAGTTTCTATTGATTTTTCTAGCTCAAGAAGTAGAGAGAAAGGCTTCGCCATCTCCATCGAAAGCTAGAAGCAAGGGCGTTGTCACCCGAGAGCCGTAAGAGCACCGGATTTTAAGGTGAGTGTAGTCAGAGGCTCGAGATTAGGCGAGGAGCCTTCCTGGATCCTTTATTGTTGTTTTTAATATTAATGCTAACATTATCATTGAGGAAGTTGCATCAGATTGTTAAACGGATCCATTGGTAAGCGTCGGTAAGTTTGTTAATGATTGTTGATCATAGTTATTGGCATCATCATCATGCATTGTCATCGATATAGTTATTTTTATTGAAACATTTTAAATAATCGTCGGATATTGATATTGGAATTGATATTGAAACCATGAAATATTAATAATGAGACATGTTCACTATTGATAATATTGAAGTTATTGATCATTGGAATTATCCTTGAATATTGAAAATGATTATTGACGTTGAAACCTTGGATTTGAATGGACTTTGGATACAATTGGCATGCCGTAGAATTCATGAGCTCAGTGTACGAGTAGACTACAGTCTTAAGGCTACGGACTATATTTATTTGGCAAGGTAGAGGAATGTGTTTTGGTTTTGGTCATATTGGCGAGGCGAAGGGATTGGACCATTCATTAATTTGGCGAGGTGTAGGAATTCGCGTATTCACTATCTTGATTCAACCAAAGGATTAATAATGAATTTGATATGTTAAACATTGTATATTAAAACATAGTGTTGACATTGATGAGCATGAGATTATGTATATACTCCATACATTGTTATTTACATCGTTTGTGACTACCTCAAGAGGCAATGTATGCCTAACGTGTCTCATCTCATGCATTTCAGGTTAAGGGATCATCGTGGTTGAAGATCGGATAGTCGAGGCGAGACAAGTCATTGTAAGCCTAAATTAATGTATTTTGTCCTTACGAACTCCTAGGAAGGTGGCAAAGTAGTTGAACTAATCTCTTGTGCCGATTTTGGTATGCTTGTAATGTGTGTAAGTTATAATATTGTTAAAGGCCCTAAAATGACTTTTTTTTTGAAGAAAAGGCCTCATTAAAAACCCCTACTACTGTCCTTCAAGCAGAGCTAGAGGACCCTAAAAAGGGGAAAAGAGTGCCTAATTTTATTAATCATGAGAATTTATTACAAGATGTTGGATACAAGATGGAACATCCGAATTAAATGACATGGAAGTCATTGTGCTTAAAGAGTAAGTGGCCAAATTATGGGCCAATTGATTTGCCTCATGGCGTATAAAGAAAATAGATGCAAAATCAAAATCATGTAGAGCCGTTTGAATCCTATGAATAATAGGTCTCATGGTAGAAAGGTATTGTACTGGATTGTTGATCCTATTCGCGAGAGAAGTGCAATCAGTTTCAAGGAAGATCCGATTCCAACCTTGAGATCGGGCGAAGGTGAGACCAGCAAGAAGGCTTTCGCCTTCACTGGTAACTGCGTCTAGACAACTACCTAGCGGAAACGCAAGGCCGCCCACGACTGCACTTGTAGAATCACGAGCAACGGCGCCAACAACAGCTGCACGAGTTGACGGGTTAAAAGCACCATCCGCGTTAATTTTGATATGGTGAAGAGGGGGGGATTCCATCATGGAGTAGAAAGGGGAGAAGGGGTAGAGGCAGAGGAGGCTTTACAAAAATCATCATGTAAACTAATGGAATTAATTGCAATTAACCAGGGTGGTTGTAGATGGTGGTTATGAACACAATCGTTACGTCTATTCCAGATATTCCAAATAGTTGTGAGAAAAAGGCCAAATTTATCATGGGGTAGGGTTTGAGCTGCTTCCTCTAACCATTGTAGAGGAGTAGTAGCCATACTCCTAGAAAGAGTAGATGGAGTACCAGTAAGTTGAAGGGCTTCAGCAGCCCCAGAACAATCACGAAGAGCATGGAGAATGGTTTCCGAATGGCTACCACATATGGGACAAGGCCCCGAGTTTGGTGAAAAAACTTGCATTTTGACCCCAACTGGTAGAGCTTCAGATGCCATACGCCAACCAAAAGTTTTGACTTTGGGAAAAGCCTTGATTTTGGATAGAAATTTCCAAAACCGTGTGGGAGACGTATGCGGGTACAAAGACCGTTGTAGGAAAATATATCCAGAGCAGACTGAATAAATACCTGAGTCATTAAGAGACCAGAGTATAGAGTCACGGTGATCATTTATATTAGGAATACTTAGAATAGTTGTGGCATCAGCTTGGTTAAAATAATGCCTGACTTTATCCGTATCCCAGGCAGTTTGATTACGAATCATAAAGTCACGGCAACGAATATGGAATTCATCCGAGGTTTTGTAATTCCCCGTGAGATTAACCGGGGAAGAACCACCCATATATCTTTGTGTACTCTGATATTACTATTAATACCTGGACGGTAAAGAAAGCCTGGGAAGAGGCGTTGTAGAGCGTTATACATACCTTGCCATGCAAAGGAGCCACGATTGGCCTTGGGGGCATCTAGGATATTGCCGGACGGAAAGTATTTGGATCGATATATTTGTCCTAATAACGAGTCCGGTTCACAAATGAGTCTCCATAGTTGCTTACCTAGGAGAGCAATATTAAAATCATGCAAATCTTTAAATCCCATGCCTCCGACAGCCTTAGGTAAGCAAACATGGTTCCATGGAAGCATATGCCAACCTTTTTTGTTGGATTTGCCAGTCCACCAATATTGTCTAATTGATGAAGTCATGTCATCAATAATATTTTGTGGGAGGAGATAACAAGACATAACGTATTGAGGTAGGGATTGTAGGACTGCCTTGATGAAAATCTCCCGACCGCTAAAGGAGAGGAGATGTTTATCCCAGCTAGAGAGACGATCGTGAACCTTATCTCGTACAAATCCTAGTGATTCAGTTTTGTTTTTCCCGATGAGAAGTGGGATACCAAGATAGACCCCAGGATTAGATACCTCACGTACTTGCAAAAGATTATTGATCGCGATTCTTGTTGAGGATGGGGTATGCGGATTATAAAAAATAGTTGATTTCTCAAAGTTAACCGCTTGTCCGGAAGCGGCTGCATAAGTTTGTAGAGCTCTTTTGAGATGAGAAGCTTCGGTTGGATTATTATTAATGAAGACCATACAGTCATCAGCAAAAAGTAGATGGTTGACTTTGGGCCCATATTTACAGGCACCAAGTCCAGGTAGAATGTTAGTTTGTTGGGCAGCAGATAGGTAAGCAGAAAGCCCTTGTGTGCAAAAGAGGAATAAAAAGGGAGAAAGGGGGTCTCCTTGGCGTAAGCCCCGTTGAGGTTGAAAAAAGGGGGAGAAAGAATTGTTAATTTTAACTGAAAAAGAGACTGTGGTGATGCAACGCATTATGAGTGAGATCCTAGTTGGGGCAAAGCCCATGCGCTCCATAACATTTGCTAGAAAGGACCATTCAACTCTATCAAAGGCTTTTTCCATGTCTATTTTAAGGGCAGCACCTTGTGAGGATTTAGTTGCTCCTGAGTTGATGTTGTGGATAATTTCATGGGCAACAAGGGTGTTATCCGAGATGTTGCGCCGCTGGACAAAAGCTGCTTGATTAGGACTGATACAGAAAGGAATTGTTTGTTTCATCCTATTTACGATGGTTTTAGCAACTATTTTATAAATGACAGTACATAGACTGATAGGTCTTAGTTGTTTCATGGAAGTTAGATCCTGGACTTTGGGAATTAGTACTAGAATAGTTTTGTTGACTAGAGACATATCCATGGTACCGGTTAGCAGATTAAAGCAAAGATTAATGACATCTTCACCAACCGTGTCCCAATGTTGTCGAAAAAAGCTACTTGGTAGTCCATCAATACCAGGTGCTTTCCTAGGATCAATGTCCCTAAAGGCAAGAAGAATTTCTTCTTTTGTGAAGGACCTTAATAGAGTTTCATTCATTGATTGAGTGATGGACGGATGAATTTTACCAAGGATGTTGCCCGGGCGTGGAAGAACCTTGTATTTTTATCCCCTTGGGATAACCAGAGTGTACGTGATCTTTGGGCCCAGTAGATTTCTTGTTCCATAAGAAGCTTATTTAGTTCAGTTCTATATTTTATATAGATTTCTTTATTCGTAGCATTTAAAGGCCGACAGAGGAATTTGTTTATTTTTTTGGTAAGGAAATTGATCCGACCAGTGGATTTAAATCTTTGGTGATTTTGCCATTCCTCCATACATGTGCCGATAGCTTCAAATTTTTCAATTGTTGTTCCAGAGGTGTTGGCCCAAGTACTTTTAATAGTATGGATGTTATCCTCATTATGCGCCCAACAGTTTTCAAAACGAAAAGTGTTGGATGGTTGCTGATAGGGGGTGACAGCCGTAGGGAATAAATCGAGTAGAAGGAAACAGTGGTCGGATTTGGCTACATAGTTCGTAGTTATGCGATAGGAAGGGAAGAGATTTTGCCAAGCCGAATTAGCTATAAATCTGTCTAATCTTTCGTGTATAATTGGGGTTGCATGCCCTACTTTTGTCCAGGTAAACCACCCCGAAGTTGGTTTGCAGTCAAAGAGATTGTTGCGTGATAAGCAGTTACGGAAATTATTTATTTGGGATCTTGCCCTTCGACATCCACCTTGTTTTTCAGAGTCAGCTAAGATTTCATTAAAATCCCCTCCTAGGAGCCAGGGGGTATTGTTATTATTTATATTTAATGAATCTATGATTTCCCATGTTTTATGTTTTTGGCTAGTTTCAGAGTGGCCATGCATTCCAGTAAAAAACATAGTGCAGTTGTTCAGGGTAATCTGAGTATGTATGTAACGCGCAGAGTACGAAATTAAGTTTATATTAATATTATGCGAAGTAAACATAGCGATGCCGGAACACCCTTCCGTTGGGGGAATTGAAATAAGTTCAAACATACCTAACGATAAACAAAGACGGCTACATGCCGTATTATTGAGTTTGGTTTCACATAAGAAAATAATATCCGGACTGGTATGTTGGACATAGGTCCTAAAATGTTGAACCATCGGGGCTTGTCCAAGGCCCTGACAGTTCCAACATAAGATCCTCATTTTGCTCGGCGGGGTTGGGAGTCAACCGCCGCCGGGGAGTTTTTTGAGCTGCTCATCCCAGCTTTAGGGGTGGATCCGGATGGTTTGGATTTTTTTTTGGCGGGAGCAACACTTGAATAGGAGACCGGCGCTTTGTACCTCGGTTTGGTGGGGCTGGAGCAGGTGCAGGGGCTGCATCATTTGGGTAAGTCTTTAATAACCATTGGTTAAAATCATTAAAAAATGTATCGGTGGGAGCAGGGGGCTTACGCAATTCAACTTCAATCTTTTTTATTTGCTGGGCAGTTGGGCTAGGAACACCATCATCCGTAGTGTCCCAGTCGTCATCAGATCCATCTTCAGGGATGGGATAGATGGTGTTCAGAGGCTGGGGTTCAAGGGGAGCTTTTTGTTTCAGATCAGGTGCAGCAGATTCTTTGGCAGAGTTGTGAACTTCATCCATAGCAGTGTCCGCATTCGGGACTTCTTCGGTGGCTTGTTCTATAAATGAGGCAGCGTCGCCTTCGTTTATAGAACCTATTATTAGAATATAGGTAGAGGCAAGTTTAGTAATTGATTGTGTGATAAAATTAATATAATTGATAAAGGAGGGGAAAAACAAAGTACCCATATTATTCTGGTCAGTGGGAGGAGCATTAGTATTGGCCGGAACAACTGGAACATTAGTGGGGGGCACTATAAGGAAATAAGAGGGTAAATATATTAAAACGATTATTGTAGTGTTAAACCGAGAAAAAGATAAGGTAATTGTAGAAAGAGAATAGAGATTACCATTCATTGGAGGGACATTCTGGTTGAGATTTGGTTCAACGTTACGGATACGCCCACGAGTACCTACAGGGCGACGTCTTGGGGGAAGGTAGCGGAGCCACTCCCCGTACTGCAGTTTGTTGAGATAAAAGGAAGATCGGATAGGGCAATTTTCGATGGTGTGACTGATAATACCACAACCGGGGCAGAGAGTAGGGAGGCGTTCGTATTGGATTCTGCACATAATTTTGTTGGTCCCAGATCCGATGAAAACGAAGTGGGTGACAGGTCTGGTGACATCCAATAAGATTTCTACCCGAAGGAAATCCTTCATGTTCCCTTCAAACTCGCGAGTATCGGTTCGAAGAACGTTGCCTACCATTGACCCAAGGGCATGTCCCACCAGGTGTGATCGGTCGATGTCCTCATAGAGTGAAGTAGGGAGAGAGAAGATGCGAATCCAGATTCTCATTATATTGAAGTTGTATTCTCCAACAGATTTGGCGGGATCATACTCAGTAACAGCTAGCCATTCGTCCTTGTACAGCCAAGGACCACGGTTGAGGACTTCATAACAGTTCTTGGACTCTTTGAACTTTATCTTAAGGAAGTTGTCTTGGATAACATAAATAGAAACTACTTCGTTGGGCTTCCATATTCCTTCGAAAGCATTGATGACAGCATAAATATCGATCACCTTGGACGAAATAAAGCATTCAAATAGAAAGAGCTTAGGGTCTTCCTTGATGAAATCCCAACCAAAGTCAGGGGTGTATAGGAGCTCTGCTTCCTCATTAGTGAGATCGATAGCGCTAAGTTGAGGGATAGAAGAAGATGCCATTGATGAAGCTTGAGAGTTGAGGAAAGTAGAGAGAATGGGATGGTTTTGTGGTTTGGTATAAGATTGTTGTTTGTATTTAAAGGACGCAATTGGGTAATCTATAATATGGTAAGTGGGAAAAAATATTAGAAAGAAGATTGGAGATCGTAAAAGGTAGAATATTTTGATATCAAAAGGGAGTATATGAAAAGAAATTTCCTTAATAAGTCTAGATGAGTCGGTGAATAAAGAAATTTCGTAATAAATGTCAAATAGGGTTAAATCAGGGGCAAGATTTAAGGGGGTATTCCTCATATAAATACATAAAAGTAAAGGAAAGTATAACATGGAATGTAGTAAGTATGGGCAGAGTTTTAGGTATATATAAAGAAAGTCTAGAAAAGTTTTGGCAATAATGGATGCTATTTTAATAAAGGAGTAAATTGATAGAAAATTTGTGGAGAATAAATTTAAAGGTATGTTAAAAAGGAAGGTGGAAGTTTTGATCATAAATAACGGGGATTGGTTTTTGTTTTCCGTCATAAAAGAAAGTAGAGCTGGCATTTTGAAAATAAGGGTATAAAGGTAACATATAAGGAAAATAATAAATAGATAATAAATTAAAAAAATTTGAATAGTGGAATACATTAAAAGATTAGGATTAATTATTGAAAGAAACATAAATAGTAAATTGGGAGTTAAGTTTGACCATCTATTTGGAATAATAGGAATAAAACTTTTTAAAAAATTGGAAATATGAATAGAATTTATTAGAGGAAAGATCCTATTTAGTAGGATTTGATAAAGATCCCAAGTGTGGGCTTGTAAAGTTTCACCTAAAAAGGCGTAGTAGGAATAGATTTCCTTCGTGTATATCAGAGCGTAACGTATATTAACGTAAGACCATACATCTAAGGAAAAGTAGAAAGCATGCATAGCAATATTAGGGTAAGAATAAAAGCAAATAAAAACATGGAAAAAATAAAAGAAAAGCAGGAAAAAAAGAAAGCTATAAAAAATTACAAACCCAGGGAAAGGAGGAAGCGGGGAGAAGAAAAATATTATAGACCAAATGAGCAAAAAAATATAGGGGGGAATGCAATTAATAACAACTATAATTAAATTAAAACAGAACCGAGGTGGAGAATAGAGATTACAGTTTTTCTTGAGACATTGCCTGGTAACGTGTATCAAAGATTCCATTGTTGTAGCATATCGAATAGGTCCAAAGAAGGTACAAATGCAAGGAAAAGAAAGGCATCAAGTGAGGATACAACAAAGAAAGGTCATAAGTACATAATTTTTTTTATTATAACCAAATGATAAAGATGCATAGAAAAGATCATGGATAAAGTAATGACTAGTGATAAGAAAACATAAATAGTGTAACATCAATTAGAATGAAAGACAAAGAAATAGGCCATGTACAACAGTTCATTACACATAGTAGTCCAAAGGATAAAAGTGATATATTTATATTCAGAAGATGGCCAGCAGTAAGACCTATAGTTTATAGCAGTAAGTATATTGACTAAGGGCCTCATAGCAATATCTGTTATTAATACTGTGACCAAATATGTATATAATACCAAAGCTATAAAGGGTATAATGAAATACCTAGAAAGAATAGTCACGACATACATTCCAAAAAGTTTATGTAAGGTACTAGAGTAAAGCATTTAATTTGATTTGATATTCTGTTATGAATAGTATACAGAGAGATAACATTGTACCATTGTGATATCCATGTGAATGAACATGTCCAGAGATGTGCATGTACGAAGAGATCCAGAAAGATGAAAAAGGAATGGAACATATTGTGATTGCAAAGATTAATTGAAAATCCCAGAAGATGGGCTTGTAGATAATTCCCTAGAAGAGCTGGATACAGGATTGAAGGGGGGATACTTGTATATTCCACAATAGATATATGAATATGTAACATAAATAAAATAGATGAATCAAACAATTCAATTGTAAGTTTGATTAATATGATATGTAAATGAATACATAGAATTAAAAAATAAAAGTTTGAAAAATGCACAGAGGATTCTAAAAGAGGAACCCATCATATGACTAAAGAAACAACCAGATAATGTGTAAATAGGGAACTAATGAAGGAGAAGAAACATAAAAAAACATAAAAAGGTAAGGAAACGTACAAGAGGTTATGCCTTCGATGGGCAGTACGTCCATTTCTTTTGTGATATAGTGAAATCCGAATCTGGAAAAAAAGATAATAAAATAAAATTAATAAATAAAATATTATATGAAAAATAAATAAAATAAAAAAGAAGGGGGATAGAAACCCTAGCCGTTCCGACGGCTTAGGAAAACGCAATAAACCTAGAAGAGAAAGAACGGTCATCGATGTAATCCTCCACCAAGCCCCACAGAGAAGGGGATAGATTTGCGACGCCGGTAATGGTAAAATAAACACGGCTGAACAAGGCCAGTCTTTAGAAGAGGGGAAGCATGCAGATATCCCAGATCTGGAAAAAGTGAACGATTTAAACAATATATCAGATATGCAATTAGAACAAAAAAAGATTAGATGACAAATCTGTAAAAAAATAAAAAGAATTAATTTTAAAGGGGAGGGAAACCCTAGCCGACACGGCGGTTTGGAAAAACCCAGATGGGAAAAGAGAGCCCGGGTGGAGGAGGATGTGAAACAGCCACCGTAGTCCTCCATCTGGGCTTCTTTTACTCTCCGATAAAGATCTGAAAAGGAATCGAAAGGAAGAACAAGTAATAAGAAAATTAACAATAGTCAAATAATGAAAAAAAGGAAAGGGACAAATAAGATTAAAAAACCAGCAAAATGAAAAGGGCATATTGAAATGAAACCAAACGCCGGGGGAGGGAAAACCCTCGAAAGGCCCGGATCTGGAGGCTAGAAGACAGATTTGAAGCGATTGCAAAGATTTAAAAGATCTGCAAAAAATAGAAAGGGGTTAAAAAATATAATTGTAAAGAGTGATGTAGAACCAGAAACGAAAAATGCAAGAAAACCATTTTAAAGAAACTTATCTGTAACACCATGGGAGATTCCTGATGAGAAAGAAACAGCCAAGCCGGTGCCTCAAACCAAGACACGGAGTAGGAATCCAGAGAATAAAAGAAGGGGAAGACCCAAATCAAAACTGTGGAAAAAACCAAAGAAAATGGAAAGTTAATAGAGTAAAAAAACGATATAAAATAAAATAGAGGAAAGATATGAAACGGTGGGGAGGCTCTTCATATTCTCTTACCCATAATCCTTTGATCAAATGAGAAAAAGTCTTGGAAATGATTCGGCTGAGAGGGAAGTGCCGTGAGGGGAAGGGGAAGAGACGCCGTGAAACAAGGGAGGTGGAAACCGAAAAACCCAAAAACCAATTAAGAGAATCTCTAGAAGAGAGAGAGAGAAACGAGAGCAATCCTAAAATGACTTTTGGTAAGGCTAAAAGTTACTAAAAATGGCTTTTTTGGCTCACATAGGTCAAAACCTAGCAAACATATTCGAATGATGATGAAATTTGGCATGCCAATAATGTATGGCATCGAAATATTGTGTGTAAAGTTTTATTGCATTTGAATATTGTTTGGTAAATCAATTTGATTAAAAACCTGTAAATATCTATCATTACAGGTAAGGCCGTATCGATACGAGGTAATGGTGTATCGATACGGTTAAGCATAATTAGACCTTAGGAACAGAGCATATCGATACGGTTTGAAGCTGTATCAGAACATTTTGCTACTGGAATCCTCTGTTTCGATACAAGTCTAACGTGTATCGAAACAGGTCAAAGTCAAGGTCAAAGAGAGTCAACCCGTATCGATACAGGGATTGCCCGTATTGATACGGTATAAAGAGCAAAGTCAACTCAAGTTGACCATCGTACACCCTTATCGAAATAGCCTTAAGGTGTTTTGATACAATGTTAGTTAAGTTGGTTAAAGGTATAATTTGGCAGTTTGCAATGTTCACAAATTGGTCACTAAATTTAGAATGAGTCAATTGGATGATTAAATGAACTTCAAATTGCATGAAATTCTACAGACTTGCTAATACTATATTGAGTTCCAATTAGGTACAATCAATTGCATCGAAGAACCTCTCAATTGTCAGATTTACAGTTTAGTCCCTAAAACTTGTAATAGTTAAGAATTGATCCTAAATGGATAGTTATTGTTTCATAATGGGCTAATTGGACTAAGATGCATGTTTGGTATTGATTTATTAGTATTACATTGATTATATTATGTTATGAATTGAAATTTTATCGTGTCGAATATTGTATTGTTCATCGGTAGCACTCTCCGACCCAGTTCTCGACTTGGCCGAGAAAAGGGTGTTACATTTGTGGTATCAAAGCTAGAGTTTAGTCGATTCTAGGAATAAACCGAAGCTTGTTGCATAGTTATTATGTTACTTTGCCACCTATGAGTTATATATTGTGTATATTGTGACTTGTCGACTAATCCGATCTTTCATATAGATATGTCCGAAACTAATGAAGCTCACATTGACGAGCTTGCCACCGGCTTATCGACTCATGGCGAGGAGATTATAAGAGGAAATCCTCCGAATCCACCACATCTACAGGATCCTTCTGCTCAGAATACCGAGCCTGTAGCACCTACCGTTCAGGCTGAATGTTACAAGAACATGGCTGACATGTTCAAGTAGTTTATGACTATTATGAGGGTTGAGCAAGTTGTGCAACATTTCACTCATGTTGTCCAACACACTCGAACTCCTATCGATAAACTATCACAATATCAAGCTTACACCTTTATCGGGCAAGACGACGATAACCCTAAAGTTGTCGAATATTGAATGGACAACAGTCTACGGATTTTGGACAAGTAGCTACAGTGCTCGGACGAGCACAAACTCGAGTGTGCCATCGCATTGCTGGCTGACGAGGCACTCCGTTGGTGGGAGACTACTATATTGAAGATCTTCGGAGACACTGTAACTTGGGAGTTCTACCTTAAAGAATTCTGCAAGAAGTACATACGTGAGTTTTATCTCGCTAAGAGGCGAAGTATCTTCCTCCACCTCAAACAATACGGACGACCGATCGAGCAGCATATCCATGATTTATGTAAGTACTGTAGATACGATGCTGAGTTGTAGAAATATGTGTTTTGATTTAATAATTGAAAAATAGTTTTGGACTAAATTGAAAAGATCTCAAAATGCTTTTAAGTTCAAACAACTTGAAAATATGTTTTTGGAATTCTTAAAGGGGATTTAATACGTTTTCTAAAGCCAAATTTTACAAAAATACCAGGTGTTTCACAACTCCCCTAGGTGTTTCGATACGACCATTTACAGTGTCAAAACGTTTCGATACAACTTTGTCTTTTTTGAAACGGGCTTAATCTGGGTGAGGGTTTTTACATAGTGTTTCGATACGAGCTTCACTGTTTCGATACACCTATGTAGCAAAGACCTCAACGGTCAAAACCCCCAACGGCTATTTCCCAGCAGTATTTTAAATTGTAGCTCAACCGTCACTCGTACCGAAACGATTTGTAACCGTTTTGATACAACTCAATATCGTCTCGATACAACCAGAGGCGTTTCGATATGTCTTGCTGCATCAGACTTCACCGACTAGTTCTGAAAAAGGTCGTTCTGATATGGGCTCGTGTGTTCCGATACGGACATCACCAGAACTGCATTTATGGTGGGAAATAAAGTCTCCAACGGCTCTAGTTCAACCCAACAGTCCTCAACAGCTACAAACTCAATTAAGAGTATAAAAGGGACCTCCAAGCATCAAGGATAGGTTAATGCTTCAATTGTAACAACATTATGATGAAATATTGTCTTTAGAGCTAATTTGTATATTTCTTGTATAGACAACACTTGTGAGCTCAATTGTCAAATTTTCTCAAGTGTATAGGTTTTGGGTGAGTGCTTAGAGTTGCAAACATATACCTATTAGAGGAATTTCAAGTTTGCTTTGAATTTTTCTTGTGAGAGAGTGCTTGATCAAGCTTTGGGTAGAAAGCTTGATCGTTGTAACGATTTCCTCCTAATCTGAGAAAAAGGGACGAAATTCTTAGTGAATTTGGTTGAAATCCTTAGTAGGAAGCTAAGGTAGTGGATGTAGGCTTTGGGTTAGAAAGTCGAACCACTCTAAATCCTTGTTTTGAAATCTTACATTTTTAGCTTCCACAAAAACACCCAAAAAACAACCTTCTCCACCACTTGGCAAGCATCTCGGTTGTGACCATCGAGCTTAACAAGTATATCAAGAAGGAGGAAGAAAAGTGTCGAATGTTCATTGCGGGGCTCAATGAAGAATTACGCCCTATGTTTACTGCATTGAGCATCGTTGATTTCCAAGACTTGGTGATCCGAGTTAAAGCCACCAGAGCTGCACAAAGGGCTCAACGAGCCAGTGGGTCTGGAAAATCTAAGAAGAGGTTTAGAGAAGATTCTTGACCTCCAAAATGGAACAAGAAAGGGAGATATCAAGGCCTCAAGCAGAATGTCTACCCGCAGCCCTCCCGTTCCGAAAATATTGATAGGCCTCTGTTTGTGACACAGTTCTTCGCTAAGGCAGCATCTTTCGATAACACTGGAGGTTTGAATCGAGGCAACCAACATCCATTTTGTAATTATTGTTAGAATAGGCACCCAGCGGGTCAATGCCGCAAGCAGAATGGAGCTTGTTATTATTGTGGTGAGTATGGTCCTTCTCAATACTTTTGAGGCAAAAGATCAAAGCAAGGATCAACAAGAACTTATGAAAGATCGAGTGGTTCGGGAAAATCATTCAACAAACAAGATTCTAAAGCTCCTACCCAGATGTATCATGTGAGGAGTAGGGAAGAGGAGGACGAACCTGATGTCATTGCAGGTTTCATTGAGTTATTTTCGCATCCTTTATATGCATTGAGTGATCCTGGTTCTACTCACTCTTTTATAAGAACCACGTAGTTAAGAAGTATGGTATGTCTTCCGAACCAATAACATCGAGAATTTCTGTAACTAATCCTTTAGGAGATTGTGTCACCGTAAGGGTAGTGTGCAAGAACTGCCCCTTATTGATCTAAGGGATTCCTTTCCCGGCCAATTTGCTGGCTTTACCAATTTATGAGTTCAATGTTATCCTAGGTTTAGATTGGCTTAGTGAGCATCAAACCTAGGTAGATTGTTGTAAGAGGAAGTTATACCTTCGGGGTCTTGGTAAGGAAAGTGTTGTATTGATGAATGCAAAGAACCCATCATTGTGTGCTTTGACGTTGGAAACCAAAGACGAATCTCAATTACGAGACATTGACATTGTATGTGAATTTTGTGATGTCTTCCTTGATGAACTTCTGGGATTTCCCCCAACCTGTGAAGTGGAGTTTGGCATCGAGGTGTAACTTGGGACTGCTCCAATTTCCTTTGCACCATATCATATGGCAGCTGTTGAATTAAAGGAGTTAAAAACTTAAATTCAAGAATTACTGAGCAAAGGTTTCATTCAATCGAGCTCTTCACCTTAGGGAGTATCGGTTCTCTATGTAAAGAAGAAAGATGGTTCTATGCGATTGTGCATTGACTACCGACAGTTGAACAAAGTAACTATCAAGAACAAGTACCCATTGCCTAGAATAGACGACCTGTTCGATCAACTAAAAGATGCCTCTGTGCTTTCCAAGATTGATTTATGGTCGGGCTATTACCAAATGAGGGTTAAAGAATTTGATGTACCGAAGACTACTTTCCGTACAAGATATGGACACTACGAATTCTTGGTGATGCCATTTGGGTTAACCAATGCACCGGAAGCTTTCATGGATTTGATGAATCGGGTCTTTCGACCCTATCTTGATAAATTCATAGTGGTGTTTATAGATGATATATTGATCTATTCCAAAAATGTAACGGAACACCGAGATCATATTTGTATCGTGCTTCAGACCTTACAGGAGATGCAGTTGTACGTGAAGTTCTCTAAGTGTGAGTTTTGGCTCACCGTCGTTGACTTTCTTGGACATATTGTGTCAGCTTCGGGTATTCAGGTGGACCCGAAGAAAATCCAAGCAATCATAGATTGGCATCCACCGAAGAACATTGGTGAAGTTAGAAGCTTCCTTGGGCTTGCTGGCTATTACCGAAGATTTATAAAAGGGTTCTCTATGATAGTCGCTCCTTTGACTAAGCTATTGAGAAAAGAAGCTTCTTTTGTTTGGACCAAAGATCAACAACGAAGTTTTGATCAATTGAAACAAATCTTGACTCACGCACCAGTCCTAACTGTTGCGTGTAAAAGAGTCTATCGCAATGGTAGTGCAAGTGTACACGACGCAAGTAGTAAAGTGATACGAAGTATCGGATATCGTCTCCACAAGGATTGGGCTAATAGCTTCACCTTAATTCACTGCACGAAAGTAAAGAAAATATTTGAGAAGTTGTCACGAAAATAATAGAGTAAACGTAAATAAAAAAATAGAGATATCAAGATAGAGAGAATGGGCTGGTATTGAATTGCTCAGTAGTGCAGGTATTGCAAAGTTTAGGAAATCCAGTTATGTCATCGCTTCCCGTCGCGGCAGCACCTGTCGCGGCAGCAACACTCAACTTAGTACTTCAAGTTTGGCAAGAATCCCAGATGTGCCTTGGCCTATCCCTAGGTCCAAGTCTGTCGATGATCACGTCTTTGATGATACCTCCCGGCGTGAATCGAAGGATAAACACCGATGTGTATGAATTCTTCTTTAGCCACTTAACCTCGTCCTATCCCTAGGCCCGAGATAGTTCAACTATAAACTAGAGAACTTGCTCTTATTTCTTTCGTATACTTAACTCTCCCGATGCTAAGTAAATGGATAACCTCACAATGCTCTCCCGATGCTCTTGCAAGATATTAATAACCAAAATAAGAGAACTTGAAGTTTATTTTATTGAACTTGAAAATTCCTAAAACAAAACAACCCTTGCAACTACTTTACAAATCAACCCGTGGCCCTGGGGGGAATTTAGAACATGATGTGGGAAGGAAATCGGCTAGAATTTTGGGAAGAAGCTAGGGTAATCGGTTATGCCCTCTAGGTTAAAATACATGCTCTTATATAAGCTTTGGGCTCAAGTTATCTAAAATAGCAAGAATACAACTTTAATTGAAAGTATGATTCTAATAAAGACTATATCTCTAAAGAATCTAATTTCCAGCCGTCATCTTCTTGCTTGGGATTTTCTCTCCTTGAACTTTGGGCTTGACATATCTTTTGATCTGGGGCTTGGAAAAATATATGGTTTTCACACGACAGACGGGCTGAATTTTCTCTATTTGTCGAGGTCCACTTTGCTTCTTCTCCTCAAAACTGTTGTCGTCCTTTGCTGTCCCGGCAGCAACCACGACAGCATTGTCTTCTTTGTCTGCTTGTCCAGTTCAGCTCTTCTGCTTAACCGCCCAACGCCTGCCCTTGCCGTCTGCTACGGCAGCAACCTGCAAAAACAACCATTTTTATTAGAAACTGTGCCTTTCAATATATTTGTGATGTTTTGCTGTAAACTAACCTAAATGCAATGAATAATGCTTGAATGCAGCAGAAATATGGGTTAAAAAGGGTGTAAATAATAGAACTTTTACACACTCAACACACCCCCAAACTCAAGTTTTTGCTTGCCCTCAAGCAACTAAGACCTAAAAGAAAAATGAAATATTTTTGTTTTGGCTTTCAAACAGTGAATTTTCCCTTACCCGTCGTTCGTTCCCTGTGACGGCAACAACCTGTCGGATAATTTAGGATCTGTCCGGAATCTCACTATAGTACTCGTGTAGTGTGTGCATGCTTGTGAACAGTTATATGCCAAGACTCTCTTAGTTTCACTAGAATATTCAACTCTTAACTCGAATTTTTATGCCAAAGTTTATCTTTTGAAGGCACATTTTCACGCTTCTTTGATTTTTTGTTTTGACTCGATTTCTCTATTTTTCAAGCTAAAGTTTTACTAGAGCCAGTTTTAGGCACCTCTAGTTAACTTCCTAGAGCCAGTTTCGGGCACCTCTAGGGCTGTTGAGTCTCTTTTGCTAAACTTCTTTCCTAGAGCCAGTGTTAGGCACCTCTAGGGGCTATTCAAGTGCTAAGCTTCCTATTCTAGTTTGGCTAAAAGAAGTCTAAGCAGTATAACAGTCACAATGGTGTTTTAAGTTTTCAGAACTATAGAAAGGCTCTAAACTTCTCCTAAAACTATCCTAAAGTTACTGCCACGACAGAGCTATCACGACAGGCAAGTTCAGTTCACAGTTTTCAGCCAAAATTTCCAATATTTTCATCAATTTTTTTAAGAGAAAAATAACTAAGTAAAAGACGCAAAATTTAATTAAGATGTACTCCATTAATATGGAGGGTTGCCACCCCCAAACTCGAGGGTTGCATTGCCCTCAATGCAAATGACAAAATAAAAATGAAAACATATGAAGGCATTACATCACAAAATATATATGGCAGGCAGCAATAAGAAGATAAGAAACTTAAATTTAGGCGTTGTCTTCGCTGCTGCTGCTGAGGCGGATTTGGCGGCGGATTCTGGCTCTCGGGGCGGGCTGGGGTGGTTGATGTACAACCTGAATATAAGAGCTGCTGTCACTGCTGGTGCTGGCCTTTGGCAGAGTGTTCTTATCTGCCATTCTTTTCTGCCTCTTTACCAGTGTAAATTCCTTCGACAGGTTCCTCTGAATAGATGGTTCATCGTCACTGTCAGCCCAAACGGAGGAGGAAGAGAACCTAGCAACAAAGGCAGCAAGGTCATCCGATGGCACTGGTCTCTTTGTTCCTCGAGCAGATGGTTCAGCATGAGTGTTTCCGGCTGCTGTCGGGGCAGGCGATGGTATGGAGGCGGCAGATGGTGTTTGTGGGGTAGCAGCATGTGTAGGTGTGTGGACAAGGGTGGTGACAGTGAAGTAATGGGCAGGGAAAGTGGGGAAAACAGCATCAGGGAAATTTAAAGTATTTTGAATAAAATTTACCGTAGAGGCGGTGAAGTCCCTGATGAATGTCAAGAGGCCCAACTATCTTTCCTCCATCTTTTGAATGGCAGCTAGGATCTGATTGGAGGAGTCTATCGGAGCAGCTGCGGCAGGTGCAGGATTTGGCTGCTCTGATGATTCAGCTGTGGCGGCAGCGGGGTTGAATGATGATAGAGGGGTGGCCACGGTCAGCTCCATGAGGCTGAGGATATTCTTTTTCGTCCAACCCCGTCCTTTCATTATTAAATCGGTGTCGGCTTCCGGCACATTATGGCCGCGGCAGAGTGATGTGATGAGGTAGGGGAGGAAAAGGAGGCTCATCGGTCGATGTGCACTTTCCAAAATACTCTCTCGAATATAACTACCCACATTAATGGGTCGTTCATTTAAAATAGAGTGTATTAAAGCTAACCTTTGATGGTCAACGGTTGTATGGTGTGACGACGGCATAATCCTCTTTTTGATGAAGGCATTCCATAGTTTTGCCTCCGGCAGCAGCTGACTCCGCTTCACCGTGTGTGGATTTTTCCGGCTGGTATTCCATTCGGTTCCCTCTGCCGTCAGTTCTGCAATGACAGCGTCATAGGCAGCATCGTCCAAGGTGTTGAGGAACTGCTGGTGTGCATCATCATTGGGGCCTATGTAGAGGCCATATAAAGAGTTGATGTGCGCGGTTGTGAACGGTACTTCTTTCCCTCTAACACTCACTGTCGTCGCTGTTTTGCTGCTGATGGCAGCATAAAATTATCTCACCAGCGTCTCGTTCATCTCCTCCGGTTGCTCTGCAAATGTTTGCCATAATAGAGCTCTAATCTTCCTGGCTATGAAAGGCTTGAGGCCCAGATTCTTTGCCTTTGGTGTATAGATGATGCCGCGTTCTTCCCACATGTCTCTGGTCGCAAAGGACTGTGGGGGAGTTGCTGCCGGTGAGGAAGTAGAAAGGCAGAAGTGAGTGAAAATGAAAATGAAACGGGGTTTTATAGAGGAGGAATTGCTGCCCGTTGAAGCTGTAACGACATGCGCGAATAACGGGGCGGCTGTTGAGCTTTAGCGTGTCTGACGCGTCTGACACAAGTTTCCGCGTCTGTTACGCGTATGTCACACGTTTCCGCGTCTGTCGCGACAGCATGGTGCCAGCCTGTCTTTTCTGCGTCTGTCACAGCAGCCGTAACGATAGGCTTCAATATTTGGGCTTTGTTGGGCTAATGGATGGATGGTGGGCTGAGTTCACTTCTCATGTTCTTCTTGACTCCTTTATTTCCTAAAAACAATAAACATAAGAACATTATTCGAATAAAATAAACCTTATTTCCTAATAATTAATAAATAATAATAATAATAATAAATAAATAAAAATAAAATTTAGGTTAAATTAGGGCTGCCAAGTGGGGCATCTCTTAAGGTAACCACTTCCTGCATTCTTGGGGCTTCAGTCCCCTGATAATGCTTGAGGCGCTGTCCGTTGACTTTGAATTGGTGCCCGTCTTTTAATGATCGGATTGTGATGGCACCATGGGGAAAAACTTGTACGACTTGGAACGGGCCAGACCATCTAGATTTCAGTTTCCCTGGGAAAAGTTTCAGTCTAGAATTGAACAACAATACAAGCTGCCCTGGGCAGAACTGTCGTGGCAGCAACTTCCTGTCATGCCACTTCTTAGTTTTCTCCTTGTAGATTCTTGCATTGTCGTAGGCCATTGTCCGTATTTCTTCAATCTCGTTCAGATCTATCAGCCTTTTCTGTCCTGCCCTGTCCAAGTCCATATTTACTGCCTTGATTGCCCAGTATGCTCTGTGCTCTATCTCGACAGGCAGATGACATGTTTTCCCATAAATCAATTGGTATGGAGACATGCCCAATGGAGTCTTAAAAGCTGTCCTATATGCCCATAACGCATCATTGAGAAGTAAAGACCAATCTTTCCTAGTTGGCTTAACCATCTTCTCAAGAATGTTCTTAACTTCCCTATTAGATATTTCAGCTTGTCCATTGGTTTGTGGGTGATATGCTGTCGCGATCCGATGCTTGACACCATATTTCTTCAAGGCGGCAGCAATAACCCTATTGTCAAAATGTCTCCCTTCATCACTAATAATCGCCTTAGGGATGCCAAACCTAGAAAAGATGTTTTTGTGTAAAAACCTTTGGACTATCTTGGCATCATTCTTTTGAGTGGCGATAGCTTCAACCCACTTAGAGACATAATCTACTGCCAGGAGGATGTATAGATTTCCACATGAAGATGGGAAAGGTCCTATAAAATCAATCCCCCAAACGTCGAAGATTTCGACTTCTAGAATGTTCTACAGCGGCATCTCGTTTCTCCTTGAGATGTTTCATGTCCTTTGGCACCTGTCACAGCTCTTGTAGAAGATTTCTGCATCTTTATACAATGACGGCCAATAAAACCCTGACTGCAGCACCTTGGCAGCAGTTTTGTTGCCTCCTAAGTGACCTCCATACTGTGAAGCATGGCAGTGATGAAGAATGTCTTCTTGCTCTTCTTTTGGTACACACCTTCTTATAACCTGGTCTGCACAAAGTTTGAAAAGAAGAGGTTCGTCCCAATAATAATGCTTAACATCATTTTGGAATCTCTTCCTGGCTTGATAATTAAGATCAGAAGGAATTATTCTGCTAACTATAAAATTAACGAAATCAGCATATCAGGGGAGTTCAGAAGACTTACCTGCAGCCATGGCTGTCGAGGCAGTGATTGCGGCAGCAAAGAGCTGCTCGTCTGGGAAGGTCTCCAGTATGTTTGTCTCATCTGTTGGTAGACTCTGTCCCTTCTCCAACCTTGACAAGTGATCTGCCACCTAATTTTCTGTCCTTTTTTTGTCCTTGATCAAGGTCGAATTCTTGCAATAGCAGGATCCACCGTATCAATCGAGGCTTTGCATCCTTTTTCGCCAACAAATATTTCAGGGCAGAATGGTCTGTGTGCACTATTACCTTCGTTCCAAGTATGTAAGATCGAAACTTGTCAATGGAGAACAACACAGCTAATAACTCCTTTTCTGTGGTGGTGTAGTTCACTTGGGCGTCATTCAGTGTCTTGCTGGCATAATATATGACATGAAATAACTTGTCTCTCCGCTGCCCAAGTGCTGCCCCGACAGCATAGTCACTAGCATCACACATAATCTCAAATGGTTGTGTCCAGTCTGGTGGCTATACTATTGGGGCTGTTACCAGTTTTTCCTTCAGAACCTTGAATGCTTCAGTACATTCTTCATTAAAGTCAAAGGGTCGGTTCTGCTCCAAAAGATGGCATAGGGGCTTGGTGATTTTTGAGAAATTTGCAATGAATCTCCGATAAAAACCAGCATGTCCCAAGAAACTTCTAATACCCTTGACTGTGGTTGGCGGCGGCAGCTTTTCGATCACTTCTATCTTGGCCCTGTCGACTTCTATCCCACGGCAGCTAATCTTATGGCCAAGGACTATCCCTTCATCCACCATAAAGTGACATTTTTCCCAATTCAAGACTAGGTTTGCTTTTTCACATCTTTCAAGAAACTTTTGTAGATTGCCTAGGCAGCTCTCAAAATCATCCCCAAAGACTGAAAAATCATCCATAAATATTTCAAGGAAGTCCTCCATCATATTTGAGAATATGGCCATCATGCACCTTTGGAAAGTGGCGGGTGCATTGCATAATCCAAAAGGCATCCTCCTAAAAGCATATGTTCCGTAGGGGCATGTGAAAGTCGTCTTTTCTTGATCTTCCGGTGCGATAGCTATTTGATTATAACCTGAATAACCATCAAGAAAACAATAGTAAGGTTTACCCGCTAATCTATCAAGCATTTGATCAATAAAGGGTAAAGGAAAGTGGTCTTTTCGGGTAGCTTTGTTAAGCTTCCGATAGTCCATACAAACCCTCCAACCAGTCACAGTCCTGGTTGGGATTAACTCATTGTTTTCATTGGTCACCACGGTCATTCCTCCTTTCTTTGGAACACATTGCACCTGGCTCACCCATTTGCTGTCGGAGATGGCATAAATAATACCAGCATCTAACCATTTGATTATCTCTTTACGCACCACCTCTTTCATCGCATGGTTTAGCCGCCTTTGGGCATCTATAGTCGGCTTATGATCTTCTTCTAAAAGGATTTTGTGCATGCATAACGCCGGACTAATGCCTTGAATATCAGCTATCGTCCATCCAATTGCCTTTTTGTGCTGCCGCAGCATCCCTATTAGCTGCCGTTCCTGTTCCTGTGGCAGCTTAGAAGAGATGATTACGGGCAACGTATCATTTGAACCAAGAAAAGCATATTTTAGCTGCTCTGGCAGGGTCTTCAATTCTAAGGCAGGTGGCTCAACAGTAGATGGCTTTTGGATTGCATGGTTATCCGAAGTATAATTTAAGGGTTCGAATAACTTACCTGGACGATCGCCTATCCAGTTTACCTCCTCCTGGTCTTTAGTATCAGATGTATCGGATTCAGAGGAGTTGTTGTCGTCGATGCTGTCGTTACAGTCCTGTAGGTGGCTGTCGCGGTAGTGACCAATTTTGATGTCGTGACAGCCCGACCTGATGCAGGGTTGATCAAAGGCAACTTCAATGATAGCCTTGCATTCCTCGTCTGCATCAGCATGCTTCATCGCTTGGAGAACATTCAACTTAATCTCTTGATCATTCACTCTCATGGTGAGTTCTCCTTTTTCCACATCAATCAGTGATCTTCCCGTGGCTAAGAAGGGTCGCCCAAGGATGATTGGTGCGTTTTCGTCTGCCTCACAATCTAAAACAAGAAAGTCAGCAGGAAAAATAAATGTATCCACTCTTACTAGAATATCTTCGATTTTTCCTTCCGAATGAACGTAAGAGCGGTCTGCCAGCTGCAGAATTACTGTCGTGGGTCGCGCCTTTCCAATACCTAATTTCTGAAAAACAAATTTTGGCATTAAATTAATACTAACACCAAGATCACAAAGTGCCTTACCCACATATTTATCTCCGATTAAACAAGGTATGATGAAGCTCCCCGGATCCTTCTTTTTCTGGGGTGGCTGCCTATGAAGGAAACTCATGCAACCTTCTGTCATCTTAACCGTTTCAAATTCCCCAAGTTTAGATTTCTTTGACATGACATCCTTGAGAAATTTGGCATAATCGGGCATCTCCCTAACGGCATCCAACAGCGGAATGTTAATATGAACCTGCTTAAAAATATCATAAATCTTTTTTAGCTGAGATTCTTGCTTTGCTTGCTGTATCCGTTGAGAAAAAGGTGGTGGGGGACGATAATCAGCAATACGTCCTTCCCACTGCATACGAATCTGAGGAGGTTTGGGTTCATCATTTTTCTCCTCTGTCGCTTCTGCTGTCGTGACAGGCTCATCGGCAGCAGTCTGTTTGTTACCTGTCAGGGCAGCTTTCTCGGCAGGTCTATCCAAGGCTGGTTTTCTTACTGTTTCAGCTTCCTTCTCTGGCCCTGGTAGTTTCTTCCCACTCCTAGTAGTAATGGATTTACACTGCCCATGTGTGGGCTGCCTAGCATTTTCAGTATTACTAGGGAATCCTCCAGTCTGCCTCGGCTTAATATGTTGGGAAACCTAACCCATTTGTGTCTCCAAAGATTTCAGAGTAGCTTCATGATTCGCCATCTGTATCTCTGTTTTATCCATGAATGTCTCTGTTTTCTTGACAAACTGATTCATATTCTCAATATAAGTACCTGTCTGAGACATAAAAGTGGCCAGAGTCTGTTCCAGTATACTGCTCGTGGCAGCTGGTGGCTGTTGTTGCTGCTGCGGCGGCAGTTGCTGTCGCGTCAGCAATCTAGGTCCTCCCTGATTCTGACTGTGTGCTTGAGGATTTAGGGCATTATTAGGATTACTCCAAGAAAACTTGGGATCCTTTCTCCAGTTGGGATTATAGTTGTTGGAATTATAATTCGGCTTGTAGTTTCCAACATACTTCCCTTCTTCTAACTGTATAGGACACTCATCCGAACTATGATTTCCCTCACAGATTTCACATACCTCCTCAACAGCAAATCCATGTTGTGCATCATCATTCAATAGCCTTTTCATTGCTTTAGTAAGGAATGCTACATGTGATTTCATCGTGCTGTCGGCCTCATAATCCTTGACAGCTAGTACCCGTTTACCCCCTCTTCTTGCTATCGGAAACTGCTCCTCATTCTTAGCCAGATTTTTCAATACTTGCATTGCCTCGTCCGGGTCTTTATCCAATAATAGTCTGTTTGCTGCTGAATCAATTCGAATACGAGTTTGTAAGTTGGCAGCATTATAAAACTTTGTTACCTGATTCCAGACGGGGAATCCATGCATTGGGTAGTTCCGTAGAAGAGTAGTAAATCTGTCCCAGGCTTTGTGCATCGGCTCGTCATCTTCCTGTTGAAAAGTAGCAATTTCATTACGTAATCGCTCAGATAAATGTGACGGATTAAAACGAGATAAAAATTCACGAGACAAATCTGCCCAAGTTCTAATTGAACCCGGCGTAAGTTTATTCCACCAAGTCTTTGCTCTGTCCCTCAATGAATGGGGAAATAACCGAAGCCTCAGTATCTCCGGATTAACTCCTGGAAGTCTAAACGAACCACAGATCTCCTGGAACGTTTTTAGATGCTCCCTAGCATCCTTTGTAACAGCACCACTAAACTGCCTGGCATTGTTGATCATACAAAACATAACAGGTTTCAGGTCGAAGTTGTCAACATCTATGTTCGGCAGCGTGGTTTCCAACTCTACATGATCGTTCAACATGTAGTCACGACAGGACCGTCGTCTGGCAGCGGCAGCAGGGTTGTCGGCAAGTGGTATAATATCGCCGACAGACATGTCGTTTCCATTATGGGCCATCTTCTCTAGCTGTTCCTCAAGGTACTCGTTCCTGGCTAGTAAGTGACGAAGTTGTTTCTTGAGATTGAATGAACACTCAATTTTCGGATCTAATTGATACTCAGGATCTTTACCCCGATTCGATCTGCGCATAAACAAGTAACCTTGTGAAAAGCAAGAGTTGAATGCACCAAAGAAAAACAAAAAAATAAAAATAAAAACAAAAACAAAAGTGTAGTAAAAGAAAAGGTAGAGTTATGTTGCCAATCCCCGGCAACGGCACCAAAAACTTGTTGCGTGTAAAAGAGTCTATCGCAATGGTAGTGCAAGTGTACACGACGCAAGTAGTAAAGTGATACGAAGTATCGGATATCGTCTCCACAGGGATTGGGCTAATAGCTTCACCTTAATTCACTGCACGAAAGTAAAGAAAATATTTGAGAAGTTGTCACGAAAATAATAGAGTAAACATAAATAAAAAATTAGAGATATCAAGATAGAGAGAATGGGCTGGTATTGAATTGCTCAGTAGTGCAGGTATTGCAAAGTTTAGGAAATCTAGTTCTGTCGTCGCTTCCCGTCGCGGCAGCAGTCCGTTGATTGTCGCGGCAACAACACTCAACTCAGTACTTCAAGTTTGGCAAGAATCCCATATGTGCCTTGGCCTATCCCTAGGTCCAAGTCTGTCGATGATCACGTCTTTGATGATACCTCCCGGCGTGAATCGAAGGATAAACACCGATGTGTATGAATTCTTCTTTAGCCACTTAACCTCGTCCTATCCCTAGGCCCGAGATAGTTCAACTATAAACTAGAGAACTTGCTCTTATTTCTTTCGTATACTTAACTCTCCCGATGCTAAGTAAATGGATAACCTCACAATGCTCTCCCGATGCTCTTGCAAGATATTAATAACCAAAATAAGAGAACTTGAAGTTTATTTTATTGAACTTGAAAATTCCTAAAACAAAACAACCCTTGCAACTACTTTACAAATCAACCTGTGGCCCTAGGGGGAATTTAGAACATGATGTGGGAAGGAAATCGGCTAGAATTTTGGGAAGAAGCTAGGGTAATCGGTTATGCCCTCTAGGTTAAAATACATGCCCTTATATAAGCTTTAGGCTCAAGTTATCTAAAATAGCAAGAATACAACTTTAATTGAAAGTATGATTCTAATAAAGACTAAATCTACAAGGAATCTACTTTCCAGCCTTCATCTTCTTGCTTGGGATTTTCTCTCCTTGAACTTTGGGCTTGACATATCTTTTGATCTGGGGCTTGGAAAAATATATGGTTTTCACACGACAGACGGGCTGAATTTTCTCTATCTGTCGAGGTCAACTTTGCTTCTTCTCCTCAAAACTGCTGTCGTCCTCTGCTGTCCCGGCAGAAACCACGACAGCATTGTCTTCTTTGTCTGCTTGTCCAGTTCAGCTCTTCTGCTTAACCGCCCAACGCCTGCCCTTGCCGTCTGCTACGGCAGCAACCTGCAAAAACAACCATTTTTAGTAGAAACTGTGCCTTTCAATATATTTGTGATGTTTTGCTGTAAACTAACCTAAATGCAATGAATAATGCTTGAATGCAGCAGAAATATGGGTTAAAAAGGGTGTAAATAATAGAACTTTTACACACTCAACACTAACCCAACTCGAGTCCGAAAAAGACTACATAGTTTACAATGATGCATCACATCTCGGGTTAGGGTGTGTATTGATGCAAAAAGGCAAAGTTATCGCCTATGCTTCGAGACAACTCAAGCCGCACGAAATGAATTACCCTAATCATAACCTTGAGTTGGCAGCGGTTTTCTTTGCATTAAAAATATGGAGATATTATCTCTACGGAGAAAAATGTTACCTCTTCACCGATCATAAAAGCCTCAAGTACCTATCGACCCAAAAGAAATTGAATCTTCGAAAACAAAGATGGATGGAACTCTTTAAAGATTACAATCTTGTCATCGATTACCATCCGGGTAAGGCCAACGTTGTAGTTGATGCACTCAGCCTCAAACCTTTTCCTAGTAAGCATCGACAGTGAATATAGAGTTATATGTATTGTATGGTACATTAATTCATAATATCGATATATTGTATCCCCTCGAGCAATTAAAGCTCACTTTCGGTTACAGAAGCATCGTTGTCTTGTAGTTGAACTTCAAGTTCAATCTACCATCGTTTCGCGAATCAAGGTTTTGCAAGAGCAAGATCCTGAGCTTCAATCTATTGTTTCTAAGTTATCGGACAATCCCGACTTCATAATTAATTCTAAAGGGCTTTTGTGTTTCCATGATCGAGTTTGTGTATCTAATGATGATTCCCTTCGTACTGACATCCTTTTAGAAGCTCATTCAAGTTCTTTTTTTGTCCATCTCGGGTCCGTGAAGATGTATAAGGACTTACGTGAACTCTATTGGTTAGTGGTCTTACGTGTCAATGTGTTAAAGCAGAACATTGTGCTCCTACTGGATTATTGCAACCTATCGATCTGCCAAAATGGAAATGGGAAAAGATCACTATGGATTTTGTTAGTGGTCTAAATTTAACTCCCACAAAACATGATGTTATATGGGTCATTGTAGATCGTTTTACAAAGTCAGCTCATTTCATACCGGTTAGAATGGACTATGGTCTCCCTAAATTAGCCGACTTGTACATCAAAGAAGTAATCCGACTCTACGGAGTACCCAAGTCTATTATCTCTGATCAAGATCCCCGATTTGTATCTCGGTTTTGCAGAACCTTACAAGAAACTCTGGGCACCAGAATTAATCTTTGCACAACCTTTCACCCTCATTCTGACGGCCAGTCAGAAAGGGTATTTCAGGTAATTATCGAAAGACTGTTCCATTGGACCCTTGGAAATCTGTATTGTTATTGAACCTTCCTAAATAGATCTTGGAAGATATGCTTCGAGCATGCATCATCGACTTTGGTGGAACTTGGGAGAAATCCCTACCCCTCTTTGAGTTGCCTACAATAATAGCTATCAAGCATCAATCTAAATGGCCCCGCATGAAGCATTGTATGGCAGACGATGTCGAACTCCATTTTGTTGGTCGGAACTTGGTGAAGGCAAAATGTTGGGCACTGACTTACTTCGGGAAACTAAAGAACGGGTCACCATCATTCATGTTCGTTTGAAAGCTACTTTTGATCGACAGAAGCCTACACTGACCTCAAAAGAAGAGGCATTGAGTATGAAGTTGGTGAAAAAACCTTACTTAAAGTTTCACCGTGGAAGAAAGTTTTGAGGTTTGGCAAGAAGGGAAAATTGAGTCCCGATTCATTGGACCCTTTGAAATCATTGAAAGAGTTGGCCTCGTGGCTTATCAATTATCGTTGCCCTCTGAATTGAGTAAAATCCACGATGTTTTTCATGTATCGATGCTCTGAAAGTACCGTTCTGATCCTTCACATATTGTGGAACATGAATCTGTAGAAATTCGACCAAATCTATCCTATAAAGAAGAACCGATTCAGATTCTTGCAAGAGAAGTCAAGAGGCTTCGCAACAAAACTATACCGTTAGTTAAAGTGCTCTAGAGGATCCACACCATTGAAGAAGCTACTTGGGAACCTGAAGAGACCATGAAACAACAATATCCACATCTCTTTAGTTTAGGTAAAAATTCGAGGACGATTTTTTCTTAAGGGGGGAGAGTTATAACACCCCAAAATCTGGTCTAGTTAGAATTGGGTTCCGGTGATCGGAAATCTCACATCGATAAGGTTTAAATATTATATCGGCTTGTTAATAATTCGAAATCGGGCTCTAGTTGAGTCAATTTACTGAACATGGGCTTTATTGAATAGTTTCAAAATCATTTAGTGGCTAAGTTGTAGAAATCGAGAGTTTTTGGGTCAAAACCATAGAGAATATAGATAGGGGTGTATACGGTTCAGTTTCGGTTTAATTTGGTAAGCTATTTTAGTAACCATCGGTTTTCGGTTAGGTTAACCTCGGTTTTCGATTTTTCCATATTAACATTAGTTTTTGAAATTTTGTATTTTATTTTGACAAAATAACTTTATTTGATGACTTCTAAACAATCAGAGTTAAAGTTTTAAAGTGTATTTCATAAATATTTATTAAAAACTTAATTTTTTAAGTAAATAATAATAATTAAAAATGCATTTATAATAATTTAAGTATAAAATACATATTTTTACATTAGAAAAATAATTATAAATTAAATAAAATATCAAATTCGGTTCAATTCGATTCGGTTAACCACCGGTTGCAAACTTATGAACCATAAAACGCCCAAACACCTCAGTTTGGATCAGTTTTCGATTTTGCAGTTAACCATGCTCAACCCTAAATATAGAGTTGAGGGACTAACCTTGTGATTAGCCCCTCCTCAATTTTAATATCCCAACATGGGATAATCTGGTGAAGTAGCTTCACCTAAAGGAAAGCTTATTAATTGAGAAATAAAAGAAAGAAAAAGGAATAGCAAGAGACTTACCTGATTTATAACTTAAGCAAGCACCTCTCCAAACTCTTCATCTTTATTGTCTGCTACCAAAGCAAGCACCTCCATTGGAGCTAGCTTTAAGCTTTGCTTTTCCTTCGATTTATTGTTATCAAATCATTGTCATCGATCGGGTAAGCTATATTCCTCAATCGATTATTGGATTCCATGAATATATCAAACTTAATCTCAAGCTAGGGTTTTGACCATCCATGGATAATCCATCGTTGTTGTTTATATTGAATTCGAATATCGATTTTGATATTCTTATTGTAAATATGATATCGTAATCTTGTTTTTAACAAGTTCCTATTGATTTTTCTAGCTCACGAAGTGGATATAAAGGTTTCGCCATCTCCATCAAAAGCTAGAAGCAAGAGTGTTGCCATCCGAGAGTCGTAAGAGCATCAGATTTTAAGGTGAGTGTAGTCAGAGGCTTAGTATTAGGCGAGGAGCCTTCCCGGATACTTTATTGTGGTTTTCGATCTTATTGCTAACATTATCATTGAGGAAGTGGCATCGGATTGTTAAACGGATCCATTGGTAAGCGTCGGTAAGTTTGTTTGACCATCGGACATAGTTATTGGCATTGTCATCATGCATTGTCGTCGATATAGTTATTGTTATTGAAACATTGTAAATAATCATCGGATATTGATATTGACATTGATATTGAAACCATGAAATATTGATAATGAGATATGTTCACTATTGATAATATTGAAGTTATTGATCATTGGAATTATCCTTGAATATTGAAAATGATTATTGACATTGAAACCTTGGATTTGAATGGACATTGGATACAATAGGCATGCCATAGAATTCATGATCTCAGTGTACGGGTGGACTACGGTCCTAAGGCTACGGCCTATGTTGATTTGGCAAGGTGGAGTGATGTATTTTGGTTTGGGTCATATTGGCAAGGCGGAGGGATTGGACTATTCATTGATTTGGTGAGGCGTAGGAATTCGCGTATGCAGTATCTTGATTTAATCCAAGGATTAATAATGAATTTAATATGTTAAACATTGTATATTAAAACATAGTGTTGACATTGATCAGCATGAGATTATGTATATACTCCATACATTGTTATTTACATTGTTTGTGACTACCTCACTAGGCAATGTATGCCTAACATGTCTCATCTCATGCATTTCAGGTTAAGGGATCACCGTGGTTGAAGATCGGATAGTCAAGGCGAGACAAGTCACTACAAGTCTAAAGTAATGTATTTTGTCCTTACGAACTCCTAGGAAGATGGAAAAGTAGTTGAACTAGTCTCTTGTGCCCATTTCGGTATGCTTGTAATGTGTGTAAGTTATAATATTGTTAAAGGCCCTAAAAATACTTTTGGCAAGGCTAAAAGTTACTAAAAATGGCTCATTTGGCTCACAGAGGTCAAAACCTAGTAAACGTATTCGAATGATGATGAAAATTTTCACGCCAATAGTTTATAGCATTGAAATATTGTGTGTAAAGTTTCATTGCATTTGAACACTATTTGGTAGGTCAATTCAATTAAAAACCAGCAAAAATTTGTCATTACAGGTTAGGCCGTATCGATACGGGGTAATGGCGTATTGATACGGCTAAGCATAATTGGACCTTAGGAACAGGGTGTATCGATACAGTTTGAGATTGTATCGGAACATTTTGCTACTAGAATCCTCTATTTCGATACAGGTCTAATGTTATCAAAACAGGTCAAAAAGAGTTAACTCGTACCGATACAAGGCTTACCCGTATCGATACGGTATAAATGGCAAAGTCAACTCAGGTTGACCATCGTACACCCGTATCGAAACAACCTTAAATTGTTTCGATACAAGGTTAGTTAAGTTGGTTAAAGGCATAATTTGATAGTTTGCAATGTTCACAAATTGGTCACTGAATTTAGGATGAGTCAATTGGATAAGTAAATGAACTCCAAATTGCATGAAATTTTACAGACTTACTAATACTGTATTGAATTTCAATAAGGTACAATCAATTGCATCGAAGGATTTCTAAATTGTCAGATTTATAGTTTAGTCCCTAAAACTTGTAATAGTTTAGTCCCTAAAACTTGTAATAGTTAAGAATTGGTCCTAAATGGATAGTTATTGTTTCATAATGGACTAATTGGACTAAGATGCATGTTTGATATTTATTTATTAGTATTACATTTATTATATTATGTTATAAATTGAAATTTTATTGTACTGAATATTGTATTGTTCATCGGCAGCACTCTCCGACCCGGTTCTCGACAAGGCCGGGAAGTGGGTGTTACAACTGATTACCTACCAGTCCTTGAAACATATGTGAATGCACCAATGGTAGTTGAGGACGCCCTTATAGTTGACTCAACAGAGGTGCAAGTTACAAATTTTCACCATATGGTAACTAGAAGTAAAGTTGGCACCAACAAACTAAAGCTTTATGTAGCATTTGGCCTACTTAAGGATAAGACACCAACTAATATAGAAGAAGCCCTTGCATATCCAAAAAGGAAAGCAGCAGTTCTCACCGACTATGAAGCATTGCAAAAGAATGACACCTAGAGACTTGTCTCACTGCTTGAAGGTCGAGCTCCAGTTGGTTGTAAGTGGCTCTTTAAGGTTAAAAGGAATGCGGATGGGAGTGTTTCACGATATAAAGTCTGGCTGGTGGTCAAAGGCTTCTCGCAAATTCCTGGTCGTGACTTCAATGATACGTTTAGCCCGTTGGTGATGTTAGCAATGATCAACACCGTACTCTCGCTAGCTGGTGCAGATTAGTGGAGTTTAAGGTAAATCGATGTGAAAATGCCTTCTTGAATGATAATCTAAAGGAAGATGTATTCATGCAATAACCTTCTGACTTTGAGGTTGACTCCACTGATGGAACTCAGTTGGTTTGCAAACTGGAAAAAGCTTTATATGGGTTGAGACAGGCGCGACAGAATTGGTATGCAAAGCCCAAGGAGTTTTTTTATTGATATTGACTTTCGAGGATCTGGGGTTGACCCATCTCTCTTTATTCAGAATAAGAATGATGTGTACACATATATATTGATATATGTGGATGACATAATTGTCACAAGAAGGTTGGATGAACATATTGCAGAGGTAATAAAACTTTTCGGTGAAAAATTCTCGTTGAAGGATCTAGGAGAACTGGGCTTCTTTCTTGGGATAGAAGTGAAAAGATGTAATTGGAGTCTTTTCCTTAGCCAAAGAAAGTATGTCCAAGAACTACTTGAAAGGACAGACATGAACAACGCTAAGCCAGCATCCACGCCAATGATTGCCACAGAAAAGTTAAGTTAAGATGTAGGCAATCCAATTAAGATTGCAAAAGGCTATAGGAGTATTGTTGGTGCACTACTTTATTTGTTTCACACACGGCCAAATATCACATTCAGTGTGCACAAAGTAGCGCAATACATGCACAGGACTTGTGAAGATCACCTAGTTGTCGTTAAAAGAATTTTGAGAGACCTTAATGGCACATTACACTATGGTCTGGTGTTTCAACCTGATGAATCAAATCCAAGCTTGGTAGGGTTTGCATATGTTGACTGGGCATCAATATTGATGGCAGGAGATCAACCTTTGGTAGTTGCGTATATTTGTGTAACAACCTAGTACTTAGAGCTCGAAGAAACAAAAGGTTGTCTCACAGTCGACTACGAAGGCTGAATATAGAAGCATTGTTGATGCAACCTCTGAAGTTATTTGGTTAAACACTTTGCTCAATGACACAGACGTCAAGAAGAAAGATATTTCGATAATTTGGAGCAATAGCACTAGTGAAGTAGCTATGAGCATGAATCCAATTTATGATGTACAATCGAAACATGTTGATCTTGATGTTCACTTTGTTCGGGAGAAAGTTGCTCATCAAACTGCTAATGTCATGACCAAACCCTTAACCAGCTTATATTTTACGTTGTTCAGACAAAGGGATAATGTTGTTATGTTTGATGAAATATGTCAAGAAGTTGGAAGATGAAAAAAGTAAGGAGAATGTCAGTAGTTAGAAGGCTCAGAAGACTCTCAAAAAGAGGTCAGACTTGTGGGTCTAGGTGGTTAGTCTGTTGATTAAGCTATCAAGAGGTTAAGAATCTGTTACGAGAGTCTGCATATATTGCGTGTATGGGCTAATGAGAAATCACGGGTTAATGAGAAATCACGTCTTTTGGATCAGTATTTTTATAATGAGGCAGTTTACTTTCTCTATTCTTTGTGTTTAGTTAGTTTATCTTCTCTAGTTCTTCAATTCAAGGTTTACAACAAGGCAAAAATAGATTTTCAATAGAAAAAACTTAGAAATTTTCTTAAAAAATTCTAATAAATATATGAATTTCAAATTTTAGGAGCACGGTCTTATAAAATTTTAGGTGAGGCGAAATTAGATTTTCAATAGAAAATGCATATAAATTTTCTAAATCATATATGGGTTTCAAATTTTTAAGGGGGTGACTGCCCCCTCCTGCCCCCCTTTAGGTCCATCCATGTTCATGACTATCTCAATTACATTATAATTTATAACTATAAAAACCGAAGCAAATAAGATTGAAGAAAAAAAGAGAATTTGCATTCATTTTAAATAAATAAAATTTGATTTCAGAATTTTCGATATTTCGTAATGTTTATTCACTTTTTAAACAATTCATCTTAAAAATCAAGTATGTGAATCTAATTTGTAATTAGGAAAATAATTATTAGCTCTTTTTACAGATGATTGAAGCATATAAGAGTGAAGAAAAATGAGAATTCACCTTCAGTCTGATCTGAGATAAACAAAATTTGATTATGGAGTTTCCGTTGTATCATAAGGTTTAATTACTCTTTACGTTCCTCTATCTTAAAAATTGAGTCGGCGAATCTAATTTATAAGCACGAAAAAATAGTTATGTCTTTTCACAAAATTAAAATTTTAACCATTATTTATCACATTAATTTGCACTAATTTAAACAACCCTTTTCTAAATTGACATAAATATAGTCTCAATTTACTCTATTGTTTAGCAAGGAATCTAAAAGTTAATAAAAAGAGCTAGGTGGAAGAATGACATTGTTCAACTGTAACCCCCTCGGCTCGGTCTAGTCGCAAGACCGATTCGGGAGAGTCAAACGGGGATACCCGGAGAAAAATCTGAGAATTTCCCTATGATTAACAACCCTAAATTTAAAATTTATCTTGTCTAAATGCAATTTAATGGTCCTATGGTGTTATGGGTCACAGCTGAAGAAACAACGTCTCAATCGGACATTAACTGGATGTCCAATTGGAGACAAACAGTCACAAAAGACCATTTCGCAGAAACCACTCAAAGCAAGGGGTAAAAGGTAACTTAATCTTACCAAATAGTTAATTAGTAAAGTTTCATGCACACGAGGCAAAAGAGCTCAAACGAGATATTTCAAACTCACATAGGAAGCATACAAACATCAGGGACCAAAATGTAACATTTGAGAACCTTTAAAGATGCCTTTTAACCACTTTAACTACTTGTGTTTCGGAATAGGACTGCCCGTTATGAAACACGGGTTCTCATCAAAAAGCAAAGATAAGGTCGTTCCGGAACGGTCCCTCATGGTTCTTAAACGGAAGTCTCCAGAGGCAAAATGTACCGAAAAGACACCAGCCCCGTTCTGATATGGGTGCCCCAAAAGCTTGGCTATTCCAAAACAAGACCAGACGTTCCAAAACACATGGGCACAAATTGGCCCGAAAATGCATTTTGGCATCCCCAAACATTCCCAAACTTACCCCGAAAGGTCACAAACCACATGGCAACATATTAAACAAACAATCTAGAGGCAAAACACTCTAGATACAAGCTTAAAACATGCATACACGCAAATATGGATCTCAACCACAAAAGCTCATAAGAACACTTTAGGTAAAAAATGCTAACAAGCCAAAACACATGGCATTCAACTAACAGCCAAAGCAAGCCTCAAAATGACATGGTATCGACATTTAAAACATGTAGCAAGATGGTCAAACACATGGGAGTCTACAACAACCTCCCTAAAGACAACCATAAGTATTCCCATTGCTAAATCATTATTACAACTTAAAAACCATACTTGACCTTAAGTTACGAACACTGGAGCCTTTCCCTCGCCTTCCTTTGCTTCACGAAACGTTAACGATCTGCATTGTTGGAAAAGAGCGCGTAATCATAAAGCTTAGTGAGTGGTGCTCATAACCACAACAACAACAATGCAGTTTTTAGATAAAACCATTTATAAATTGAAATCCAAACCACAACATGAATTCAATCACATGATTATCAATAAGCTTACATATGTTTGGCATCTCACATCAAGCGATGTATCAACACATAACAACATGACAAGACTTTTCAAACATAAACATGATACCATTCAACTTTTCCACACAAGAGTATAATGGCAATTATGGTTACATTACTCGGATACGTGGACTGGATTTTATGGCATCTTACATCACTGAATCTATTAAGAGAAACAAGACTAATGATGGCATCTTACATCACCGAGGTCTAACAATAAAGCTTCCGGTGGCATCTTACTTCATTGTACTCCTCCCTAATGGCATTTTACATCACTAGGGTCACGCGCGAATTTTACAAGTGCACTCTAATCCTATGGTCGACCAATTATACCCAGTAAGACTCACATATTTGCCAATACTCAACATCATATAAACCAACATAACAATACCACATTCATAAATCAATTTCACGCAATCTTCTAATATCAACAAAGCATAACAAGCTTAAAAAGGAAATTCCAGAAATGTAAAACATAAATTTTAAATACTTACTCTCGAGCTTAGGTTGGCCTTTCAAGCTCAACCTAATCTCTCAAAATATTTCGACTCACCGATAGGACCCAAAAGATAGCCGAAACACCGATTCAAGCCTCCAAACTATCCGGTCTCGCGTCCAAAGGACCCAAACTCGTTTCCCCTGTTTCTAGCCAATTCAAAATGATGCATTAGACCCAAATCAAGCCCCAAAACTTGCAGCAACACAGAAACTCATCAATCATCAGCAAAACCAACTCGATTTCTACCCGAAACACTTGAAACTACCATCAAAACGCCCCAAAACAACTAGCAGCCAAAACCCAACAATTTCACCATCAAAACTACTTCTTTAAGCATCCAAAATACTTGCCCAAGGTCTACAAACCATCAGCTCAAGATTCCACACAAGAACAACCCAAAAACCCACATTTTCAACTCCAAACTCCTCTTTTTTACTTGTTTCAAGTTTCCTACTTTTAGCCACTATTTTAACATTTTTAGGACACCAAAACAAGATTAAAAACACCATTAAACATGACATCAAAAGACTCAAACAAAAATCCCTTCATTTTACTATTTTTCAAACTCAAAGCATTTTTGAAATAGCTTTAAATAATGGGTTTTAAGGAAAATTAAGCTAATAAGAAACTTAAGGAAAACAAAATCAAAACAAGGGAGAGCTTACCTTGAAAACTTGTTTGTGGTGAAGGTTGGAGTAATGGAATAGTAACAATGGAGGTTTTTGAGAAAGTAACGTGAAAAAGGAATACTTGGAGAAGATGATGATATTTTAAAACCCCTTTTTAAATGTTCCAAATTCCCATTTTGCCCTTTGTCATTAAAACCCCTTTTTAGTTCAATAAACATGTTTTCTCCCAATTAAATTAACCCGAACCAATTTAACCAAACCCGGTTATCTCCCGACTTTAAACCTGGGGCGTTACAACTCTCCCCCACTTAAGGAATTTCGTCCTCGAAATTTACCTGATGGAAAGAGTTATAGAAACGGCTCTTCCATGTCCGCCTTTCTCTCCCAAGTGGCTTCTTCCACACCCCGATGTCTCCACAAGACCTTGACTAACTCTATGGTCCTCCCCCGCAAAACCTTACTATCGGTAGCTAGAATCTGGACTGGTTCTTCATCGTATAACAAATCCGGATTCAGTTCAATCTCTTCCACTGGCATAACATGTGATGGATCTGATCTATACTTTCGGAGCATCGAAACATGGAACACATCATGAATCTTCTCAAGCTCGGATGGCAACCTCAACTTATACACAACAGGACCAATCCCCTCCACTACCTCGTAAGGACCAATGAATCTCGGACTTAACTTCCCCTTTTTACCAAACCTCATTACCTTCTTCCACGGGGAAACCTTCAAGAACATTTTGTCCCCGGCAGCATACTCTATCTATTTTCTCTTCAAATCAGCATACGATTTCTGTCGGTCTGAAGCTACCTTCAAGCGATCACAAATCAACTTTACCTTCTCGGTAGTGACCTTAAGCAAGTCTGGCATCGATACAAGCTTCTGCCCGGCCTCGGCCCAACAAACAGGTGTTCTACATTTCATACAATATAGAGCTTCATATGGTGCCATCTGAATACTAACCTAATAAGTGTTATTGTACGCAAACTCTACTAGCGGTAGGTGTTTCTCCCATGAACCCTGAAAGTCAATGATGCAACACCTCAACATGTCCTCTAACACATGAATCACTTTCTCTGACTGACCATTTGACTGTGGGTGATACGAAGTACTGAAGTTCAACCAAGTTCCCAAGGCACGATGCAAACACTCCCAAAATCTGGTTGTAAACCTCGGATCTCTATCTGACACAATCGACTTTGGTACACCATGTAGCCTCACAATCTCACTGATATACAACTCGTCCAACCTATCTAAGGTGTAAGTAGTATGAACGGGTATAAAATGAGCACACTTAGTGAATATGTCAACTATCACCCATACTGAATTCTTCTTCGAATGAGTCAACGATAAACCCGACACAAAATCCATGGTAATCCGATCTCACTTCCATTCTGGAATCTTCAACAATTGCAACAAACCTGAAGGAAACTAATGATCGGCCTTAACTCGCTAACAAACCATACACTTACTCACAAACTCGGCCAAATCTTTCTTCAACCCAATCTAGAAGTACTCATCTTTCAACCCATGGTACATCTTCGTACTACCCGGATGCATAACAAAAGGAATGTTATGAGCTCCATTCAATATAGTACACCTTAACTCGGCATCTTCTGGAATGACTACTCTATCTTTGAAACATAAGATCCCATTCTCACCAAAGCAGAAATCTGTGGGTTTACCCTCGGCTATATCTTGCACGTGAGGTGCCAAAGTTCTGTCTTGCAACTGTTTCTCTCGAATCAACTAAACTAACGATGGTTTAACTTGTAGTTCAGCTATCAAACCACCATCTCGGGACACACTCAATCTCGCAAACATAGCTCGCAATTCAACTGCCACCTTTCTACTCAAAGCATCAGCCACTACATTCGCTTTACCTGGATGGTACTCTATGGTGAGGTCATAGTCCTTAAGAAGCTCTAACCACCTACGTTGTCTAAGATTCAACTCTCTCTGAGTCATCAAGTATTTAAAACTCTTGTGATCGGTGTAGACTGTGTATTTCTCACCATAAAGGTGATGGCTCCAAATCTTCAAAGCAAATACCACGGTCGCTAACTCAATGTCGTGGGTAGGATAGTTCTTCTCGTGAACCTTCAACTGTCTCGAAACATAAGCTACAACTCTTCCCTCTTGCATAAGCACACAACCTAAACCTACATATGACGCATCACTGTAGATTACGAACTCTTTCCCTGGTTCGGGCTTAATCAAAATAGGAGCTTCTGTCAACGTTTTCTTCAATTTCTCAAACGCTTGTTGTCTTGCATCTGTCCACTCATACTGAACACTTTTCTGAAGCAACTTAGTCAAAGGTGATGCAATCTTCGAGAACCCCTCAACAAATCTTCGGTAATACCCAACCAAACCTAGAAAACTACGGATTTCTGTCACTGACTTCGGTTGTTTCCAACTCACTATTGCCTCAATCTTCTTGGGATCCACACTAATCCCATCGACTGAGATCACATGACCTAGGAAGACTACTTCCCTAATCCAAAACTCACATATACTCAACTTGGCATACAATTGATTTTCAAGCAAAGTCTGAAGCACTACCCACAAATGCTTATCATGTTCTTCCTCGGTCCTTGAGTACACTAAAACATCATCTATGAACACTACTACAAACCTATCCAAAAACTCGTGAAACACTCGGTTCATCATGTCCATAAATGCAGCTGGGGTATTAGTAAGACCGAAGGGCATTACCAAGAACTCATATTGCCCATATCGCATACGGAAAGATGTCTTTGATATGTCCACATCCTTTACCTTTAACTGATAATAGCTCGATCTCAAATCAATCTTCAAAAACACTGTAGCACATCTCAACTAATCAAGCAAATCATATATATGTGGCAAAAGATACTTTTTCTTCATTGTTACCTTGTTCAACTGCCTATAATCTATGCACATCCTCATGCTGCCATCCTTCTTCTTTACAAACAAGACCGAAGCACCCCATGGAGACATACTAGGCCTAATAAAACCTCTATCTGAAAGCTCCTAAAGCTGTGTCTTCAACTCATTAGGTGTCATTCTATATAGAGCAATCGATACGAGAGCAAAATCTGAATACGTCTCAATAGCAAACTCAACATCCCTATCTGAAGGCAAACCATTCAATTCTTCTGAGAAAACACTTGGAAAGTCACAAATTGTTCTGATATCTTGCGGTCTGACCTCACTCATATTCGGATTCATCACATAGGCCAAATACGTCTGACAACCCAAATTCATCATCCTCTGAGCCTCTAAAGCTAAAACAACATTGGACAAGAACTTAATGTTCTCGCCAACTACTACTACCTCGTAGTCATCGGAAAGCCTCAAAAAACTCTCTTAGTCTTAAAATCTATCCTAGCCCTATGCTCCACTAGCCAATCCATACCCAGAATCACATCAAAACCATAAAACAGTAGTTCCATCATATCAACGGGAAACACGTGACCCTGAACCATCAAGGGACATCTCTGAAACACTTTTCTAACTACAATTGTCTCACCAAAGGAACTCGTAACATTTATGCCTATGTCTAACAACTCAAAAGGCAACCCTAAGGATCTTCAATGCTCACCCAAAATATACGAATGTGTCGAGCTAGAATCAATCAACGAAAGCAAAGACAAGGCCTGTAACACAAAATTACCTGCGATCATGTCTGTCTCATTCCTAGCCTCACACTGTGCATAAGCTCTAGCTGGTCCACCTCCCTCAGGCTGTACCACGACAACATGAGCCACATTCCTCTGACCATCATTTCTTGGTTGGAAGTTACCTCGGCCGCGCCCACGACCTCTCTAATACTCAACAGCTCTAGTCGGTGCCTGACCATCCCTAGCCGGATGAGGACACTCACGCCTCAAATGCGCCTGAGACCCACAGTTCTAACAAGCACAAAAAGTACCCCAACACTCTCCGGAATGATTCCTCCCACATCTAGCACACTCGGGTGTGCGAGCAACAAATCCTCGACCTTGATGGCCTCGTCCCATGTTACCACCTTCACGCCTAAAGTCTGGTTGGTGCCTTTTATCCTTGTGCCTCTTGTTACGGTCTCGCTCCCACTCGGTAGACCTTTTCCCTGAACTGGAGCCGCCCAATCGAGCAGTCAAACTTAGACTTTGCTCAATGTCCTTGGCCCTAGAGACCAAGACATCAAACTCGGTGTAATTAGAAGCAAGCATGTAGCTCTTCACCTTGAAACGGAACCGTTCACATCTTTCCTTCTCAGCGGGAACCAACTCTGAAGCATACTGACTCAAGCGCACAAATTGTACCTCATACTCGGATACTGACATATTGCCTTGCACTAAAGCCATGAATTGTCTCTTCTTCTCATTCTGATATCGAGCACCAAGGTACTTTTTGTGGAACGCACTACGGAAGAACTCCCAAGTAACCTCGGCCTCGGGCATACCTGACATAACCGTGGTCCACCAAGGATACGCGTCTCCCTGAAGCAACGAGACAATACAACCCAACTTACGAGTGTCCGAACACCTCATCTGACCCAAGATGCGTGTAGTACTCTCAAACCATGCCTCTGAACCCTCGAGAGACATACCACGAAACTCGACTCCTCCTAGGCTACGAAGTCGCTCAAGGGGAAAACTCGTCCTCGCACCTTGAGGTGGTGCTGCGACATGAAGACCAGCAACAGCCGTCTGAAAAGCTCTGGCTAAAGTCTGAAGCAACTGGGCCATATCCACACCGGCCTGACCCTAGCCAACCTGAGGCCCATTACCATCATGTCCAACATTGGCACCAACCTAAGGTGCATTACCTCCGGCATTCGCCCTATTACCATCGGGAGCAAGAGAAGGAAGAGTCGCATTCCCGGGTGCCTGGTCACCCGCTCTAGGTCGTCCTCTCGATCTCACCATAACAAAAAACAATCTAAAACAACAAACATAAATCATGAGATAAACATTGGGTCAGCAAAAGCAGGGATCCGTGTGTTAAGCTCTCTTAATTCGAAACCACTTTTCCATAATAACACCTAGCAATGGGAATGCTTATCCAACTTTTAAACATCAACAGAAACACAAGGTCATGCTCACCAACACCATGTAATTCAGTCAAACATACACATAATCAACTTACCTGACTTACCTTCCTAAGGATACCTCGTAACCGAGGCTCTGATACCACTAAATGTAACTCCATTGGCCCGGTCTAGTCGCAAGACCGATTCGAGAGAGTCACACGAGGATAACCGAAGAAAAATCTGAGAATTTCCTTCCGATTAAAAACCCTAAATTTAAAATTTATCTTGTCTAAATGCAATTTAACGGTTCTATGTTGTTATAGGTCACAACGGAAGAAACAACGTCTCAATCGGACATTAATCAGATGTCCAATTGGAGACAAACAGTCACAAAGGACCATTTCGCAAAAACCACTCAAAACAAGGGGCAAAAAGGTAACTTAACCTTTCCAAATAGTTAATTAGTCAAGTTTCATGCACACGAGGCAAAACAGCTCAAATGAGATATTTCAAACTCACATAGGAAGCATACAAATATCAGGGACCAAAATGTAACATTTGGAAACCTTCATATATGCCTTTTAACCATTTTAACTACATGTGTTTCGGAACAGCACTGTCCGTTTCGAAACACGGGTTCACATCAAAAAGTGAAGATAAGGCCATTCCAGAACGGTACCTCATGATTCCGAAACGGAAGTCTCCAGAGGCAAAATGTACTGAAATGGCACCACCCCCGTTTCGATACGTGTGCCTCAAACGCTTGGTCGTTCCAAAACATCAGACGTTCCGAAACACCTGGGCACAGATTGGCCCGAAAATGTATTTTGGCATCCCCAAACGTTCCCAAACTTACCCCGAAAGGTCACAAACCACATGCAACATATTAAACAAAAAATCTAGAGGCAAAACACCCTAAAGACAAGCTTAAAACATGCATACACGCAAATATGGATCTCAACCACAAAAGCTCATAAGAACACTTTAGCTCAAAAATGCTAACAAGCCAAAACACATGGCATTCAACTAACAGCCAAAGCAAGCCTCAAAATGACATGGTATCAACATTTAAAACATGTAGCAAGATGGTCAAACACATGGGAGTCTACAACAACCTCCCTAAAGACAACCACAAGTATTCCCATTGCTAAATCATTATTACAACTTAAAAACCATACTTGAGCTTAAGTTACGAACACACGAGCCTTTCCCTCGCCTTCCATTTCTTCCCAGAATGCTAACGATCTACATTGTTGGAAAGGAGCGCGTAAGCATAAAGCTTAGTGAGTGGTGCTCAAAACCACAACAACAACAATACAGTTTTTAGATAAACCCATTTATGAATTGAAATCCAAACCACAACATGAATTATGTCACATGATTATCAATAAGCTTACATATGCTTGGCATCTCACATCAAGCAATGTATCAACACATAACAACATGGCATGACTTTTCAAACATCAACATGATAACATTCAACTTTTCAACACAAGAGTATAATGGAAATTATAGTTACATTACACGGATACGCGGATTGGATTCGATGGCATCTTACATCACTGAATCTATTAAGAGCAACAAGACTCACGATGGCATCTTACATCACTGAGGTCTAACAATAACGCTTCTGGTGGCATCTTACTTCACCGTACTCCTCCCTAATGGCACCTTACATCACTAGGGCCACGCGCGAATTTTACAAGTGCACTCTAATCCTATGTTCGACTAATTATACCCGGTAAGACTCATATATTTTCCAATATTCAACATCATATAAACCAACATAACAATACCACATTCATAAATCAATTTTACACAATCGTCTCATATCAACAAAGCATAACAAGCTTAAAAGGGAAATTCCGGAAAAGTAAAACGTAAACTTTAAATACTTACTCTCGAGCTTAGGTTGGCCTTTCAAGCTCAACCTAACTCTCAAAATATTTCCACTCACCGATAGGACCCAAACGATAGCCGAAACACTGATTCAAGCCTCCGAACTATCTGGTCTCGCGTCCAAAGGACCCAAACTCGTTTTCCCTCTTTCTAGCCAATTCAAAATGATGCATTTGACCCAAATCAAGCCCCCAAACTTGCAACAACACAGAAATTCATCAATCATCAGCAAAACCAACTCGATTCCTACCCGAAACACTTGGAACTACAATCAAAACGCCCCAAAACAACTAGCAGCCAAACCCCAACAATTTCACCACCAAAACTACTTCTTTAAGCATCCAAAATACTTTCCCAAGGTCTACATACCATCAGCCCAAGATTCCACACAAGAACAACCCAAAAACCCACATTTTCAACTCCAAAATCTCCCTCTTTTTTTACTAGTTTCGGGTTTCCTACTTTTAGCCATTATTTTAACATTTTTAGGACACCAAAACAAGATTAAAAACACCCTTAAACATGGCATCAAAAGACTCAAACAAAAGTCCCTTCATTTTACTATTTTTCAAACTCAAAGCATTTTTGAAATAGCTTTAAACAATGGGTTTTAAGGAAAATTAAGCTAATGACAAACTTAAGGACACCAAAAATCAAAACAAGGGAGAGCTTACCTTGAAAACTTGTTTGTGGTGAATGTTGGAGCAATGGAATAGTAACAATGGAGGTTTTTGAGAAAATAACGTGAAAAAAAAAAGAAAGCTTGGAGAAGATGAAGATATTTTAAAACCCTTTTTTAAAAGTTCCAAATTCTCCTTTTGTCCTTTGTCATTAAAACCCCTTTTTAGTTCAATAAAAATATTTTATGTCAATTAAATTAGCACGAACCGATTTAACCAAACCCGATTATCTTCCGGCCTAAAACTCGGGGCGTTACATCAACACATCGTAAACAAATTAAATTTCGATAGGTGTTTATTTATGATTAGTGACCAAAATAGAAATGTCCTCATAGTTTGGTGACTAATGGGTAATTTACACTAAAAGTTATTTTGGAATCAAATTTATTTTGAATTGTTATTTATTCATTTAAATTACCATTAAAATTTTAATTATATAATTATTAATAAAATATTTTAAAAATATCAAATTTATAATAAAAATTGTCCAACAAACTGAACTACAAGTAATTATTTATTAATGATATGAAATTATAGCCATCTAAACAGAGAAACAAAATTCAAATAATTTTTCAATGTTCAATGTATAATGGATTATATTTTGATATACAAGTTGTGCAAAAAAAATACACAATCCTTCATATTTAAACTTTAAAATCTATAACATAAATCCTTAACCTTAACACCCTAAATCTTAAACTCTAAACTTTAAACTCTAACCATAAATCCTAAATTCTATACCCTACAACCTAAACTCCTAAACCCTAACCTAGAACCTTAAACCCTAAAATTGAAAGACTTGTGTATCAAAATATTTTCAGCGTAAAATATTTATATTATCCAAGTCTCTTCGCATCTATAAATAGTAGGAATTAAACGCTTAAGTATGCTTGATCTTATGTCCTCTTATATATTGTAAAAAAAATAATGTCAATTAAACTATATTTAACTGACAATAAAATTTAATTTATTTAAATAATTAAATTTACTTGTGTAAAACATATATCAATATTGATATTAAAAAACTATGTGAAATCTTATCTTATAGAGTTGAGAAAAATGAAACTTTAAAATAGTAGGACGGTTCAGTTCCAGTACCATGATGAAAATAAAGTGGTTAGGGCTCTTAGTAGTCTTTGATTGTTAATACCATGATGAAAGAAATTATTTTTCCTTAAAAAATCCAGTTTAATGTCAAATGGAAAGACCTTCTTACAAGTGAAAGCAATTATCTAAGGATTCAATTATCAAATGATTAGTTTGAACTTTGAACTGTGTTGGAAAAATATTATATTATTATGGTTTAAAACAATTTATCCCTTAAATTATATTATTTTATTAAATTGTTTTTAAAGTATTTTTATCCTTTTTTCCTCTAATATTTAATTTTGTTATATATGTCGTCTCAAGTCATTAATAAAAAAATCTATAACTAATAAGATCGTGTCACATGACACTTTATAACAAAAAAATGTATTTAATTTTAATGAAAATTATAATATGTCAAGTCTCTTATTTATAATATAATAGCTAACAAAATAAATCAGTTCGGTGAAATGGGTAATGAAAATAAATGTTAGGGGTAAAATGACGCACAAAATTTTAAAAACAGTTCGGTAAAATAGATCAATTTTAAGGGTGAAGTGTGCTTTAAGTCTATTATTTATAATATAATACCTAACAAACAAAGTTGGATAGTTCTTAATCTTCACTTTTTTTATTGAAAAAGGGATCTATTAACAGAGGCCTCGTTAAAAACCTCCTTAAGCCTAAGTAGAGGAAAAGAGTACTCCTGTTAATAATTACAGAAAATCATCGTTCATACCTAGCACAAAAAGCGCACAAAATAAAAACACCAAAAAGAGATAGCACTCAAGAAGAATCATAGTAAAAAATTACAAGCGGTAGAATTTTCGGAGGAGGATTAGTGAAATGAACCTCCCTTAAACTCTGTCCGCAAACCATCCGCAACCTTATTTACCACTCGACTCACATGAGAGACTATACCTCCCAATCTAGCGCTATTAACTCACAGATTCTCACGTGCAGGTCATTATCTACTATTGCATTTGATTCTTCATTAAGTAGTTTCACCAAACTTATATTATCTGATTCCAGCTTAATCCGTCGGAACCCCAAGTCCCACGCATGAACAAGACCAATATACACCGCCCATAACTCCGCAACAATCATAGAGCAAATCCCCAAGTTCTGTGCAAAACCAAAACGCCAAGCACCATCACTGTTACGGATTACCCTCTATCGACGCTAGGCTACGTGAGCCACCCACGGTACCATCAACATTCATTTTCCACCATCCCTAGCCTATTTTAGCTCATCGTGGGCTATGGTGAGCAATCCCTGCTAGTAGTCCTAGCCGACGTGCAGCTTCACCAAGCTCCCCCTAGACCGTCCGGTAATACAAAACCATATCTCCAAACAACTCTCGACCCTCATTGAAGATGTAATGGAACCTATTTCGCCACAACACCCAGCAACAAATAGCGAACAAGTGACTCCAATCAGCATCCATATCTTGGCCCGCAACGTTGCCTCGAATATTTCCCGATAAATATTCCTCAAAATCTATAGCATAGAACCTGGCCAATCGATTTGCGCGAAGGAGTTGAGTCCACAACTTTCTTTCTCTCGGACATTGTCACAAAACATGATCCAAGTCCTCATCTCCTTGGTTACAAATCACACACGCCCCATTATTGGAGATATGCAAACGACACCTCTCAACATTGGTTAAGATTGGACCATGTGTAACCAACCATAAAAAAAGTTCTTATACATTGTGGCACATTCAAAGACCAAATTAATTTCTATTGTCCATTCCCCAAACATGGATTGACTGGTCCCAAGGCGTTCTACACTGATGATGTCATAAACATACGATGGGTTTCCCAGCGCCACCCTATTCGATCACGGCCAAGAGAAGTATGAGGTGGAATTGTTGCCATAATTTTAAGCACCATATCCTGGGGCAGAACTTGTTAAAGATGCTGATAATCCCATTCCCCCGATGACGATACCAGCACATCAACCAGTATAGAAGGAGGCAGTCCATTTAAAGTGTAAAAACTAGCAAGGGGTTCTATATCAACTATCCAATAATCCCACCAAAAATTCGTATGCCAACCATCACGTACCTGCCAACAAATACCAAGTCACACCTCGTCCCAAATATTACTAATGCCTTTCCAAACCCGCGAACACCAGATACGGCCAATGGACTAGGGCAACTCCCCTTCCCACTTGTATTTTGCTTTTACCACTTGTATCCACAACTTCTCTTCTCCATGTGCCAATTGATAACCAAGCTTCAATAAGAGAGCACGGTTTTGACGATGGAGGTCTCACATACCCAAACCAACATTCTCTTTCGGTAAAACCATAATGTCCCACTTAATAAGAGCCACCCCTGAAGAATCATTAGTCGAACCACACACAAACCGCCTTATCATTTTTTCCATTGCATCACTAATTCCTTTTGGTAGCAAAGTTGTCTGCATCACATAAGTTGGTATTGCTTGTAAAACAGCCTTCGCTAGAGTAATTCGGCCTGTAAGTGACAGAGTCTTAGCCGCCCAACCAGATAACTTCCGTCTAATTTGATCTAAGAGATAAAAATATGTATCATTCGTCACTCGTTTGTGAAACAAGGGAACTCCCAGGAACCGACCAAGATCCTCCACGGCCTCAAAACCAAAGCTATTAGCCATGACCAATTTGCAATAACTTGGACAATTATTGGAGAAAAAAATTGGGTCTTGGCCACACTTACTCTATGACCTAAATAAGCATAATAATTGAGCAAGACATCACTAATTATCTCTAACTGATCCATTGTTGCTTAGGCAAAGAGAACGAGATTATCAGTGAAAAAAAATGCGACAAACCGGGCTCGTTGTGCGACAAGTGAATCTTTCTCCATGCACCATTCCCAACTTTACGCTTAATATCCTAGCTGAGACGTTCCATACACAAAACAAACAGATAAGGCGATAGCGGATCCCCCTGTCTAATTCCCCGCGTCGGCACAAAAGTACCTGTCAACTCCCTATTCCACAAGATTTGTGTCGTAACCGAGCAAACACATTTCATAATCCATTGTATAAATCGTTCCATGAGGCATGTATCATATAACATTTCCTCAATAAAGCTACATTCAAGTATTTCACAAGCTTTTTCCAAATCAAATTTTATTGTCATCCATGGTTTTGCATCTTTTTTCCCACTCATAGTGTAACCCCCTCGTCTCGGTCTGGGCGGTTGGCCGGTCCGAGTGGGTTACACGGGGAAAACCGAAGTGAAACCCGTTAAGGCTCCCTTTCGGTTAGCAACCCTAGAAAATTTATTTTATTTATTATCTTGTCTAAAGGCTTTAATACATCCTATGTGAAACAACGACAGTGGAAACAGCGAAGCGATGCGAAACAATCAAACAAGCAATCTAAAACAACCCATTTTAGTTTATACAGCAGGTCGTATTGATACACTAGAAGAGGGTATCGATACGCCTTGACTAGGTCAACATACCAAAGTCAACCTAGGGAGACCGTATCGGTACACTGGTTGACCGTACCGATACGCCCTCACTGGTCAACTTCTCACGGTCAACGATAAAAGACCGTACCGATACACCCTAGACTTGTATCGATACACCAAAATCTCGGGTTTGGGGGTCGGGTGAAATTAAATTATTAAAATATAATTTCGGGCTTTATATTTTCAAAACAAATAAATATATGTTGGACTAGTCATTTTTTAAGGCCAAAGCCATAGATTTTATTCTATTGAAATTTTCCCATTCATTAAGGGTATTTATGACCTTTGGCTTTCAAAATAAAACAAGACAAATAAAAATACCTATTTGCTCATCTTCCTCCCCTCCTCTTTCAAAAACCGACGATCGGAAGCTTCTTTCAGACGGTCACAAATCAACTTCACTTTATCGGTAGTCCCCTTAAGCAAATCTGGCATAGGTAACAATTTCTGACCCGCTTCATCCCAACAGATCAGAGTCCTAAATCGCCTACCATACAATGCCTCATAAGAAGCCATCTGGATACTAGCCTGGTAACTGTTGTTGTAAGCAAACTCGACTAAGGGTAAATGCATCTCCCACGATCCCTGGAAGTCGATCACACAACAACGGAGCATATCCTCTAATACTTGTATCACTCACTCTGATTGACCATCTGACTGCGGATGATATAAAGTACTGAAATGCAAACGACTACCTAGGGCACTATGTAAACAACTCCAGAACCTCGATGTGAATCTCGGATCTCTATCTGATACAATAGACTTCGGAACTCCATGCAGTCTCACAATCTCTCGGACATACAAATCTGCCAGCTTGTCTAAAGAATCTGTGGTGTTCACTGCTAAGAAATGAGCACACTTAGTGAATCTATCGACTATCACCCAAACAGAATTCTTCTTCGAAGGAGACAACGGCAACCCTGACACAAAGTCCATAGTGATTCTTTCCCACTTCCATTCCGAAATTTTCAAAGGCTACAAACCTGAAGGGACCTGATGCTCTGCCTTTACTCTCTGACATACCATGCAATGGCTCACATACTCGGCCACATCCTTCTTCAAACCAACCCAGAAATAATCACTCTTAAGATCTCGGTACATCTTAGTATTGCCCGGATGCATAGAAAAAGGGCTCGAATATGCTTCGCTCAGAATCATATGTCTCAACTCCACATCTGCAGGCACTACAACTCTGTCTCTGAAACACAACACATTCTCATCACTGAAACTGTACTCTGTCGGTCTACCCTCTGCAATGTCCTGAACATGTGGAGCTAGTGATACGTCTTGCAACTGTTTCTCTCTGATCATCTGAATCAACGAAGGCTTCACTTGCAACTATGTAATCAAACCATAGTCCTCTGATACACTCAGCCTTGCAAACATAGCTCGCAACTCAACTGCAACTTTTCTGCTCAACGCATCGGCCACTACATTTGCCTTACCCCGGATGGTACTCAATAGTCAAACCATAGTCTTTCAACAGTTCAAGCCATCTTCTATGTCTCAAGTTCAGCTCTCTCTGAGTCACCAAATACTTCAAGCTTTTATGATCAGTGTAAACCGTGCACTTTTCACCATACAAATAGTGACGCCAAATCTTCAATGCAAACACAACTGCTGCTAACTCAATGTCATGCGTAGGGTAGTTCTTCTCGTGCACCTTCAACTATCACGAAGTATAAGCAACAACTCTCCTTTCTTGCATCAGAACACAACCTAAACCTACGTAGGAAGCATCGCTATAGATTACGAACTCTTTCCCTAAAACTGGTTGTACCAACACTAGAGCATTCGCCAAGGCTTCTTTTAATTTATCAAATGCCCTTTGTCTCGCATCTGACCACTCAAACTTAACTCCCTTTTGCAAAAGTTTAGTCAACGAAGCAGCTACCCTAGAGAATCCGTCAACGAATCTCCTATAGTAACCAGCTAGTCCTAGGAAGCTTCTAATCTCGGTCACTGACCTAGGTTGTTTCCACTCAACAATGGCTTCAATCTTCTTCGGATCAACTCATATACCTTTAGCTGACACAACGTGGCCAAGAAACACAACCTCTCTGATCCAGAACTCGCATTTACTCAGCTTAGCATACAACTGGTTGCTCATCAATCTCTGCAATACAAGTCTCAAATGTTCATCATGTTCTTCTTCTGATCTCGAGTACACAAGGATGTCGTCTATGGAAACAACTACAAATCAATCTAGATAGTCTCGAAAAACTCTGTTCATCATGTCCATGAAAGCTGCTGGTGCATTCGTGAGCCCAAACGGCATCACAAGGAACTCATAATGACTGTATCTAGTCCTAAAAGTTGTCTTCGGTACATCACATTCTTTTACCTTCAACTGATAATACCCTGATCTCAAATCTATCTTCGAAAACACTGAGGCACCTCTCAACTGATCAAACAGGTCATCTATACGCGGCAACGGATACTTGTTCTTTACTATCAATTGGTTCAACTGTCTATAGTCGATACACATCCTCATATTGCCATCCTTCTTCTTCACAAACAACACGGGAGCACCCCAAGGCGAACTACTAGGCCTAATAAAACCTCGGTCTAACAACTCCTGAAATTGACTTTTCAACTCTTTCAACTTCTTCGGAGCCATACGGTACGGAGCAATAGAAACTGGAGTAGACCCTGAAACAGTCTCAATCACAAACTACATCTCTATCATGAGGCAAACCTGGTAACTCTTCTGGAAACACATCCAGATAATCACAAACTATCATGATATCTTTCGGTCTAACCTCACTCATATTCGGATTCATCATGTACGCTAAATAAGCCCCACAACCGGAGTCCATCAACCTAAGAGCCTCTAAGGCCGACACAACGTTCGATAAGAACTTAATGTTCTCGCCTACTACCACTACCTCGTAGTCATCAAAAAGCTTCAACAAAATTCTCTTCGTCTCAAAATCTACACTAGCTCTGTGCTCAACCAACCAATCCATACCCAAAATGATATCGAAACAGTAAAACAGAAGCTCCATCATATCAGCAGGAAACACATGACCTTGAATCTTCAACGAACACCTTCTATACATCTGTCTAACTACAATTGTCTCACCGAAGGAACTAGTCACATGCATTCCTATGTCTAAAATCTCAACAGGTATGTCTAAATTCTTTGCATGCTCATTCAAAATATAAGAATGTGTGGAACCCGAATCGACTAAGGAATGCAAAGACATGGACTGTAACTCGAAATTACCTGCTATCACATATGTGTCATTCTCTGCCTCTCTCTGTGCGTAAACTCTAGCTGGTCCACCGGCCTCTGGCTGAACTGTCACTACATGAGCAAGATTCCTCGGTGCCTCTATCATAGGTGTATCAGCCCTCAGCTGGAAGTAACCACGACCGCGCCCACGGCCTCTCGGATAGTCGATCGCTCTCGTAGGAGCCTTTGCCTGAATCGGCGCCTGTCCCGCCTGATGCGGACACTCTCTCCCGAAGTGGTCTCTCGATCCACAGTTCCAACAAGCATGATAGTTTCCCCAACACTCTCTTGAATGTTGTCTCCCACATCGGGCGCACTCGGGCAAACGCCCTCCAGCTCTCTGGCCCTGATGGCCTCTACCGTGGTGGCCACCGCCCTCCAGCTCCTGAAGTGGTCTCTCGATCCACAGTTCCAGCAAGCATGATAGTTTCCCCAACACTCTCTTGAATGTTGTCTCCCACATCGGGCGCACTCGGGCAAACGCCCTCCAGCTCTCTGGCCCTGATGGCCTCTATCGTGGTGGCCACCGCCACCCCTATGATCATATTACTGTCCTCTGCCCCGATGCCTCTTCGCATCACCACGATCAAAGTTGTTGTGCCTCTTCCCTGAACTAGATCCTCCCGAACGCTTGGTCAGCCCCAAGCTATACTCGATGTCCTTGGCCCTAGCGACCAAGACATCGAAATCAGAATAAACTGTAGCCAAGGTGTACCTCTTAACCTCCTCATGAAGTCCATACCTGAACCGATCACAACGGTCCCTCTCAGTAGGAACCAACTCCGGAGCGTACTGACTCAATCGGACAAAACGGATCTCGTAATTTGTCACTGATGTGTCTCCCTGAACAAGATCCATGAACTCCCTCTTCTTCTCATCTAAATATCTTGGGCCTAAATATCTCTTCTTGAAAGCATCCTCAAAGAAATCCCAACTGATCTCGGCCTCAGGCTCGCTGGAAGTAATGGTGACCCACCAGGACTAGGCATCACTCTAAAGTAACGAAACCACACAGCCCAACTTACGAGCCCCAACACATCCAATCTGAGCCAAAATACGAACCGTCTTCTCTAGCCATTACTCTAATCTCTCAGGCGTAGATCCCCTGAACTCATCCGCTCCGAGGCTACGGAGCCTCTCTAAGGGTAAGCTAGCATCATCTCCTCTCGGTTATGCTGCAGCCTGAGCTCCGGCAACTACAGCCTGAAACGCTCCCGCTATAGCCTGAACTAGCGAAGCCATGTCTATCCCCGCAAGACCTTGGCCACCCTGGCCAACCTGAGGTCCCGCTCCCTCTACTCTAGCCTCACCTTCCACATCAGGCTGAGGAGGTGGTGGTGGAGGAGGAGCTTCGACTCCAACAGCAGCTCTTCCACATTAGCCTCTACCCCAACCACCAGCTCAACAGCAGGAGCCGCAACACGGGGTTCCTGACGAACCAGCCTGGGTCTACCTCTAGGCCTCGACATAACAGCTCACAAATAACAACTACAACAACAACATACAAAATCGGGTTAGCAAGGGCAAGGGTCCAAGTGGCTCAAGTATGTTTTCCCTCACTTAAAAATCTCTTTTTCCAATGTAATAGAAGCAATGGGACTCTACTCAACACTTAACGGACAAATCACACATCAACATACTTCAAACAACGCACACATACGATCAATTAAGAAAGCATCAAAGCATAATTGATAAGCAAGCGAACATACTTACATGGCAAGAAAACACCGTGCAATTGCAATACAAGAATTTAACTTACCTTGCTTACTCGTGATGTCACGGGACGGTCCACAAACCTATAACCTAGGCTCTGATACCAACAAGTGTAACCCCCTTGTTCCGGTCTGGGCGATTGGCCGGTCCGAGTGGGTTACATGGGGAAAACCGAAGTGAAACCCGTTAAGGCTCCCCTTCAGTTAGCAACCCTAGAAAATTTCTTTTATTTATTATCTAGTCTAAAGGCTTTAATACATTCTATGTGAAACAACGACACCGGAAGCAACGAAGCGATGCGAAACAATCAAACAAGAAATCTAAAACAGCCCATTTTAGTTTATACAGCAGACCGTATCGATACACTAGAAGAGGGTATCGATACACCTTGACTAGGTCAATAGCCCAAAGTCAACCTAGGGAGACCGTATCGGTACACTGGTTGACCGTACCAATACGCCCTCACTGGTAAACTTCTCACAGTCAACAATAAAAGACCGTACCGATACACCCTAGACCCGTACCGATACGTCAAAATCTCGTCATTATCTCAGATTTTCAGAGAGCCTTTGGCGTATCGATAAGCCCTCGTGTACCGATACGCTAAGCCTAATCTGAGTCCTAAAGTGTAGGACCGTATCGATACGGCCCTTGGGCGTATCGATACGCCCTGCACTGCAAGACTCAAATTAGCAGCAAAAAGCACTAAGACTCAACTCTAGATGCAATTTAAGACTCGCCTAGCCACAAGCAAACATTCATACAACATTTAACAACCAAGAATCAGCATACGAAACGATTAAGCGAACAACGGAGCATCAAAACATCCTTATAGCATACCATAGAAGATGCTAAAGATCCAACCATTAAACATGTCATATAAGCATAGAGATAAGGACCACATGGCCAACATACAAGGCATAAGCAAGCCACAACAAAAGCATCAACATACTAAAGGAGTCTTAACAAGCTCCTTAACACAAAACGACATGTTCGAATCCCATTGCTTAGCTATTACATCAATTCACTTAAAAGTCCATACTTGAAGGTAGGAAATAGCACACTTGGAGGCCCTTCTCCTCGCACAAGCAACCCACGAACTAAGGATCTGCATCGTCGAACAAAGGAGAGCGTAAGCGCAAAGCTTAGTGAAGGTAAGCTCATAAAACAAACATCGACAATGCAGGGTCCAAGCACGAGCAACAAAACCAATGATGAATGCATGTTTCCTTACCTTCGGAACCACGTGAATAAAAAATATGAAATGCATGAACATGTTGAGTGTGTAAAAGTTCTATTATTTACACCCTTTTTAACCCATATTTCTGCTGCATTCAAGCATCATTGCATTGCATTTAGGTTAGTTTACAGCAAAACATCACAAATGGATTAAAGGCACGGATTCTACTAAAAGATGGCCAATTTTGCAGGTTGCTGCCATCGTAAACGGAGAAGGCAGGCGCAGGGCAGATAAGCAGAAGAGCTGAACTACACAAACAGACAAAGAGGACGATGCTGCCATGGAGCTGCCGTGACAGTAGAGGATGACAGCAAGACAGTGGAGGAAAAGCAAAGTGGACCTCGATAGATAGAGAAAATTATGCTCGTCTGTCGTGTGAAAACCATACATTTTTTCAAGCCCCGGATCAAAAGATATGTCAAGCCAAAGCTCAAGGAGAGGAAATCCCATGAAACAAGGAGGCGGCTGAAAAGTAGGATCCTTAGAGATTAAGTCTTTATTAGAATCTTACTTTTAATTAAAGTTGTAATCCTTGTTACCTTAGAATACTTGAGCCCAAAGCTTATATAAGGGCATAGATTTTAACCTAGGAGATATCTTCCCCATAACCGACAACTAAAACCCCTCCGCCGTTTACCCGCCGTCTACATGTTCTAAATTCCCCCTAGGGCCACGGGTTGTTTTGTAAAGTAGTTGCAAGGGTTGTTTTGTTTTAGGATTTTCCAAGTTCAATAAAATAAACTTCAAGTTCTCTTATTTTGGTTATTAATATCTTGCAAGAGCATCGGGAGAGCATTGTGAGGTTATCCATTTACTTAGCATCGGGAGAGTTAAGTATACGAAAGAAATAGGAGCGAGTTCTCTAGTTTATAGTTGAACTATCTTGTGCCTAGGGATAGGGCAAGGTTAAGTGGCTAAGGAAGAATTCATACACATCGGTGTTCATCCTTCGATTCACGCCGGGAGGTATCATCAAAAACGTGATCATCGACAAACTTGGACCTAGGGATAGGCCAAGGAAGATCTGGGATTCTTGCCAAACTTGAAGTACGGAGTTGGTGTGTTTGCTGCCGCGACAGCCAACGGACAGCTGCCGCGACAGGCGCGACGACAGAACTGGAGTTCCTAAGCATTACAATACCTGCACTACTGAGCAATTCAATATCAGCCCATTCTCTCTATCTTGATATTCCAACTCTTTTATTTACGTTTTTCCTTATTATTTTCGTGACAATTCTCTTAAATATTTTCTTTACTTCGTGCAGTGAACTAAGGTGAAGCTATAGCCCAATCCCTGTGGAGACGATATCCGATACTTCGTATCACTTACTACTTGTGTCGTGTACACTTGCACTACAATTGCGATAGACTATTTTACACGCAACAAGTTTTTGGCGCCGTTGCCGGGGATTGGCAACATAACTACACCTTTCTTTTATTGCACTTTTCGTTTTTGTGTTTATTTTTCTTTTAATTTTTCTTTTTCTATTTTTCGTTAGTACTTTCAACTCTTGCTTTTCACGAGGTTTTCTTGTTTATACACAGATCTAAAAGAGGTGAAGATCCTGAGTATAAATTAGATCCGGAGATCAAACGTTCCTTCAATCTCAAGAAACAACTTCGCCACCTTTTAGACAGGAACGAGTACCTTGAGGAACAGCTAGAGAAGATGGCCCGTAATCCGCCCGCTGGTGGAGGTGTACCGCCTGTCGGCGACCCGCCTGCGGTAGATGGACGACGGTCCTGTCGAGACTACATGCTGAACGATCATGTAGAACTTGAGACCACGCTGCCGGATATTGAAGTTGATAACTTCGAGCTTAAACATGTCATGTTTAGTATGATCAACAATGCCGGGCAGTTTAGTGGTGCTGTGACAGAAGATGCTAGGGAGCATCTCAAAATGTTTCAGGAGATCTGTGGTTCGTTTAGACTGCCAGGAGTTAGTCCGGAGATACTAAGGCTTCGGTTATTTCCCCATTCATTGAGGGACAGAGCTAAAACTTGGTGGAATAAACTTACGCCGGGTTCAATCGTAACTTGGGCAGATTTATCTCGTGAATTCTTATCTCGTTTTAATCGTTCGCATTTATCTGAGCGATTACGTAATGAAATTGCTACTTTTCAACAGGAAGATGACGAGCCGATGCACGAGGCCTGGGACAAATTTACTACTCTTCTTCGGAACTGCCCAATGCATGGATTCCCTGTCTGGAATCAGGTAACTAAGTTCTATAATGCTGCCAACTTACAAACTCACATTCGAATTGATTCTGCAGCAAATGGATTATTATTGGATAAAGATCCAGACGAGGCATTGCAAGTTTTGAAAAATCTGGCCAAGAATGAGGAGCAGTTTTCGACTACAAGAAGAGGGGGTAAACGGGTACTTGCTGTCAAGGACTATGAGGCCGACAGCACTATGAAATCACAGGTAGCATTCCTTACTAAAGCAATGAAAAGGTTATTGAATGATGATGGATTACAAGGATTTGCTGTCGAGGAAGTTTGTACCATCTGTGAGGGAAATCATAGTCGGGATGAGTGCCCAATACAAATAGAAGAGGGAAAATATGTTGGAAATTACAAGTCGAATTACAATTCCAACAATTATAATCCCAATTGGAGGAAGGATCCAAAATTTTCCTGGAGTAATCCTAATAATGCCCTGAATCCTCAAGCACACAATCAGAATCAGGGAGGACCTAGATTGCTAACGCGATAGCAACTGCCGCCGCAGCAGTAACAGCAGCCACCACCTGCCACGAGCAGCATATTGGAACAGACGCTGGCCACTTTTATGTCTCAGACCGGTACGTATATGGAGAATATGAATCAGTTTGTCAAGAAGACAGAGAATTTCATGGATAAAACCGAGATGAGGATGACGAATCATGAAGCTACTTTAAAATCTCTGGAGACACAAATGGGTCAGGTTTCTTAACATATTAAGCCGAGGCAGAATGGAGGATTTCCTAGCAATACTGAAAATGCTAGACCGCCCCCACATGAGCAATGTAAGGCAATTACTACTATGAGTGGGAAGAAACTACCAGTGCCGGAAAAAGAAGCTGAAACAGAAAAGGAACATGCCTTGGATAAACCTGCCGAGGAAGCTGCCCCGACAGGTGATGAACAGACTGCTGCCGATGAGCCTGTCACGACAGCAGAAGCGACAGAGGAAAAAAAAGATGATCACCATCCTCAGATTCGCATGCAGTGGGAAGGACGTATTGCTGATTACCGTCCTCCGCCACCTTTTCCTCAACGGATACAGCAAGCTAAGCATGAATCTCAACTTAAAAAGATTTATGATATTTTTAAGCAAGTTCATATTAATATTCCGCTGTTAGATGTCGTTAGGGAGATGCCCGGTTATGCTAAATTTCTCAAGGATGTTATGTCGAAAAAATCTAAACTTTGGGAATTTGAAACGGTAAATATGACAGAAGGTTGCATGAGTATTCTCCATCGGCAGCCACCCCAGAAAAAGAAGGATCCGGGGAGCTTCATCATACCTTGTGTAATCGGCAATAAATTTGTGGGTAAGGCACTTTGTGATCTTGGTGCTAGTGTTAATTTAATGCCAAAGTCTGTTTTTCAGAAATTAGGTATTGGAAAGGCGCGGCCCACGACAGTAACTCTGCAGCTGGCAGACCGCTCTTACGTTCACCCAGAGGGAAAGATTGAAGATATTCTGGTAAGAGTGGATAAGTTTATTTTTCCTGCTGACTTTCTTGTTTTAGATTGTGAGGCAGACGAAAACGCACCAGTCATCCTTGGGCGACCCTTCTTAGCCACGGGAAGATCACTGATTGATGTGGAGAAAGGAGAACTCACCATGCGAGTGAACGATCAAGAGATTAAGTTAAATGTTCTCCAAGCGATGAAACATGCTGATGTGGACGAGGAATGCAAGGCTATCATTGATGTTACCCTTGATCAACCCTGCATCAGGTCGAGCTGTCACGATATTAAATTTGGTCACTGCCGCGACAGCCACCTACAGGACTGTCACGACAACAACGACGACAGCACCGACGACAGCAACTCCTCTGATTCCGATACATCTGATACTGAAGGTCAAGAGGAGGTAAACTGGTTAGGCCATCGTCCTGATAAGTTATTCGAACCTTTGAATTATACTTCGGATAACCATTTAATCCAAAAGCCATCTACTGTTGAGCCACCTGCCTTAGAACTTAAGCCCCTGCCAGGGCAGTTAAAATATGCTTATCTTGGTTCCAATGATACACTGCCCGTAATCATCTCTGCTAAGCTGCCACAGGAACAGGAACGGCAGCTAATCGGCATGCTAAGACAACACAAAAAGGCGATTGGATGGACGATAGCAGACATTCAAGGCATTAGTCCGGTGTTATGCATGCACAAAATCCTCCTAGAGGAAGATCATAAGCCGACTATTGATGCCCAAAGGCGGTTAAACCATGTGATGAAGGAGGTACTACGTAAAGAGATAATTAAATGGTTAGATGCTGGTATTATTTACGCCATCTCCGACAGCAAATGGGTGAGCCCGGTGCAATGCATTCCAAAGAAAGGAGGAATGACCGTAGTGACCAACGAGAACAATGAGTTAATCCCAACCAGGACTGTGACCGGTTGGAGGGTTTGTATGCACTATCGGAAGCTTAACAAAGCTACCCGAAAGGACCACTTTCCTTTACCCTTTATTGATCAAATGCTTGATAGATTAGCGGGTAAACCTTACTATTGTTTTCTTGATGGTTATTCAGGTTATAATCAAATTTCCATCGCACTGGAGGATCAAGAAAAGACGACTTTCACATGCCCCTACGGAACATACGCGTTTAGGAGGATGCCGTTTGGACTATGTAATGCACCCGCCACCTTCCAAAGGTGCATGATGGCCATATTCTCCGACATGGTAGAGGACTTCCTAGAGATTTTTATGGATGATTTTTCCGTTTTTGGAGACGATTTTGAGAGCTGCCTCGGCAATCTTCAAAAGGTACTTGAAAGATGTGACAAAGCTAACCTTGTTTTGAATTGGGAAAAATGCCACTTTATGGTGGATGAAGGGATAGTCCTTGGCCATAAGATTAGCTACCGTGGGATAGAAGTCGACAGGGCCAAGATAGAAGTGATTGAGAAGCTGTCGCCGCCAACTACAGTCAAGGGCATTAGAAGTTTCTTAGGGCATGCTGGTTTTTATCGGAGATTTATGGCGAATTTCTCAAAAATCACTAAGCCCCTATGCCATCTCTTAGAGCAGAACTGACCCTTTGACTTTAATGATGAATGTACTGAAGCATTCAAGGTTCTGAAAGAAAAACTAGTAACAACCCCCATAGTACAGCCACCAGACTGGACACAGCCATTCGAGATTATGTGTGATGCTAGTGACTATGCTGTCGGGGCAGCACTTGGGCAGCGCAGAGATAAGCTGTTTCATGTCATATAATATGCCAGCAAGACATTAAATGACGCCCAAGTGAACTACACCACCACAGAAAAGGAGCTATTAGCTGTGGTGTTCTCCATCGACAAGTTTCGTTCTTACATACTTGGGACGAAGGTAATTGTGCACACAGACCATTCTGCCCTTAAGTATCTGTTCGCGAAAAAGGACGCAAAGCCTAGATTGATACGGTGGATCCTGCTATTGCAAGAGTTCGACCTTGAGATCAAAGACAAAAAAGGGACAGAAAATCAGGTGGCAGACCACTTGTCAAGGTTGGAGAAGGGACAGAGTCTACCAATCGACGAGACAAATATACTGGAGACCTTCCCAGATGAGCAGCTCTTTGCTGCCGCAATCGCTGTCGCGACAGCCATGGCGGCATGTAAGTCTTCTGAACTCCCCTGGTATGCTGATTTCGTTAATTTTATAGTTAGCGGAATACTTCCTTCTAATCTTAACTATCAAGCCAGGAAGAGGTTCCAGAATGATGTTAAGCATTATTATTGGGACGAACCTTTTCTTTTCAAACTATGTGCAGATCAGGTTATAAGGAGGTGTGTACCACAAGAAGAACAAGAAGACATTCTCCATCACTGTCATGCTTCACAATATGGAGGTCACTTAGGAGGCAATAAAACTACTGCCAAGGTGCTGCAGTCAGGGTTCTACTGGCCGACACTATATAAAGATGCACAGGACTTTTACAAGAACTGTGACAGGTGCCAGCGGACAGGTAACATCTCGAGGAGAAACGAGATGCCACTGCAGAACATTCTAGAAGTCGAGATCTTCGACGTTTAGGGGATTGATTTTATGGGACCTTTTCCATCTTCATGTGGAAATCTATACATCCTCCTAGCAGTGGATTATGTCTCTAAGTGGGTTGAAGCCATCGCCACTCAAAAGAATGATGCCAAGACAGTCCAAAAGTTTTTGCACAAAAACATTTTTTCTAGATTTGGCATCCCTAAGGCGATCATCAGTGATGAAGGGAGACATTTTGATAATAGGGTAATTGATGTCGCCTTGAAGAAATATGGTGTCAAGCACAGGATCGCGACAGCATACCACCCACAGACCAATGGACAAGCTGAGATATCCAATAGGGAAGTTAAGAACATTCTTGAGAAGATGGTTAAGCCAACTAGGAAAGATTGGTCTTTACTCCTTAACGATGCATTATGGGCATATAGGACAGCTTTTAAGACTCCATTAGGCATGTCTCCATACCGATTGATTTATGGAAAAACCTGTCACTTGCATGTCGAGATCGAGCACAAAGCATATTGGGCAATCAAGGCAGTAAATATGGACTTGGACAAGGCAGGCCAGAAAAGGCTATTAGATCTGAACGAGATTGAAGAATTACGGACAATGGCTTACGACAATGCGAGAATTTACAAGGAGAAGACTAAGAAGTGGCATGACAGGAAGTTGCTGCCACGACAGTTCTGCCCAGGGCAGCTTGTGTTGTTGTTCAATTCTAGACTGAAACTCTTCCCAGGAAAGCTAAAGTCTAGATGGACTGGCCCGTTCCAAGTGGTACAAGTTTTTCCCCATGGTGCCATCACAATCCGAGCATTAAAAGACGGGCACCAATTCAAAGTCAACGGACAGCGCCTCAAGCATTATTAGGGGACTGAAGCCCCAGGAATACAGGAAGTGGTTACTTTAGGAGATGCCTCACAAGGCATCCCTAATTAAACCTAAATTTTATTTGTATCTATTTTTATTATTTATTATTTATTAGGAAATTAGGTTTATTTTATTCGAATAATTTTTTTTATATTTTCTGTTTTTAGGAAATAAAGGAGTCAAGAAGAAAAGGAGAAGTGACCCAAGCCCACCATCCATCCATCAGCCCAACAGAGCCCATTTATTGCAGCCTGTCGTTTCAGCTGCCGCCGTAGACACAGATAAGACAGGCTGTCAACAGACTGACACGGCAGACGCAGAAGCGTGTGGCAGACGCGTAACAGACGCATAAATGCGTGTCAGACGCGTCAGACACGCCAAATCTCATCAATAGCCCCGTTATTCACGCCTGCCGTTACAGCATTAAACGGGCAGCAACTCGACCGCTATAAAACCACGTTCTCATTTTCATTTTCCTCACTTCTGTTTATTCTTACTTGCTTTCTCCTCTCGTTTTATTTGCTTTCTTTACTTTCACAACCCTTGCAACTAAAATGTCTTCCAGACGTACCCGTCGCAGTGCTGCTTCCACCTCTTCAGCAGCAGCACCCACACCACAGTCGTTCGCCACCAAGGAATTATGGGAGGAAAGAGGATTCATCTACGTCCGCAAGGCAGCAAACATGGGGCTCCGACCATTCATCGCGAAGGCGATACGGACTCAGCTATGGGAGCAGTTCGCCGCACAACCTGCAGAACTAAATGATACGTTGGTGAGGGAGTTTTATGCTGCCATCGACAGCAGAACGGCAACATCAGTCACTGTCCGGGGGATAGAGGTACCATTTGCAGCCGATAGTATCAACCATATGTATGGCCTCTATTTTGGTCCCAATGACGATGCCCATCAGCAATTTTTGGACACCCTCGACTCTGCTGCCTACGGTGCTGTCATGGCAGAGGTGACAGAGGAAGGAACGACATGGAACACGAGCAAAAAGAACCGAAACTCTGTAAAAAGGGGGCAGCTACTTCCAGAAGCAAAGCTATGGAACGCTTTCATCAAGAAGCGTATCTTGCCGTCCTCTCATCACACGACGGTGGATCAGCAGCGGCTCGCCCTCATTCATTCGATCATGAACGACCGGCCTATCAACGTGGGCCACTATATGAGGGAAAGTGTCTTGGACTGCACATTTCGGACAACCTCCCGCCTTTGCCTACCATTCATGATCACTTCTCTTTGCCGCTGCGCTGCCGTCTCAGAGGCCACCACCGACAAACTGATCCAAGGCAGAGGCTGGACCGACAACAACATTACCAGCCTCATGGAGCTGATAGACGCTACCCCCTCTCCTCTTTCAACTCGGCTGCCTCCCCAGCAGAATCATCCGAGGAACCTGCCCCTAAACCTGCCACCGCCACCGCCCAGACAGACCAATCTGCCCAAATTCTTGCTGCCATACAGAGGGTGGAAGACAGACAGATGGGGCTAATGACATTCATCCGGGATTTCGCGAGCTCAACGGTAAATTTCATTACCAACACTTTAAATTATCCCGATGTTATTTTCCCCTCTTTCCCTGCCCACTATTTCCACATCCCCACCCCTGTCCACACACCACTAGAAACACGTGGGATAGTGGTAGAAACACGTGGCAGACAGAAAACTAATACCCAAGGCCAGCACCACCACCAGCAGCACTTGGGATAGTGGTAGCAGCTCAGACATCCAGGTCGTGGAGCAACCTGCCCAGCCTGCCCCACCACCCAGACGCCGCCACCAGATCCGTGTCAGCAGCAGCAGTGAAGACAACGATTAAAATTTAAGTCTTTTATTTTCTTTTTATTGCTGCTTGCTTTATTTATATTTTGTGATGTACCTGCCTTCATTTTATCTGTCATTTGCATTGAGGGCAATGCAACCCTCGAGTTTGGGGGTGGCAACCCTCCATTTTAATGGAGTCTTAGTACATCTTTAATTAATTGTTGTGTCTTTTATTTAATTAAGTTCTCTAAAAAAATTAGAAAAGACTAAAAATGTTGGCTTAAAACTGTGAAGTAAACTTACCTGTCATGACAGCTCTGTCGTGGCAGCATCTTTAGGACAGTTTAAGGAGAAGTTTAGAGCCTTTCTATAGTTCTGAAAAACTTAAACACCTTTGTGACTGTTATATTGCTTAGATTTCTTTTAGCCAAGCTAGAATAGGATGCTTAGTACTTGAATAGCCCCTAGAGGTGCCTAACACTGGCTCTAGGAAAGAAGTTTAGCAAAAGAAAATTCAAAAACCTAGAGGTGCCCGAAACCGGCTCTAGGAAGCTAACTAGAGGTGCCCAAAACTGGCTCTAGAAAAATTTAGCTTGAAAATAGAAGAAAAAGAAGCATGAAAATGTGTCTTCAAGAAAATAAACTTTGGCATAAAATTCGAGTTAAAGAGTTGAATATTCTAGTGAAACTAAGAGAGTCTTAGCATATAACTGTTCACAAGCATGCACACACTGCACGAGGACTATAGTGAGATTCCGGACAGATCCTAATCTTTCCGACAGGTTGCTGCCGCCACAGAGAATGAGCGACGGGTAAGGGACAGTTCACTGTTTGAAGGCCAACACAAAAATATTCATTTTTCTTTTAGGTCTTAATTGCTTGAGGGCAAGCAAAAACTTGAGTTTGGGGGTGTGTTGAGTGTGTAAAAGTTCTATTATTTACACTCTTTTTAACCCATATTTCTACTGCATTCAAGCATCATTGCATTGCATTTAGGTTAGTTTACAGCAAAACATCACAAATGGATTAAAGGCACGGATTCTACTAAAAGATGGCCAATTTTGCAGGTTGCTGCCATCGTAGACGGAGAAGGCAGGCGCAGGGCAGATAAGCAGAAGAGCTGAACTGGACAAGCAGACGAAGAGGACGATGCTGCCATGGAGCTGCCGTGACAGCAGAGGACGACAACAAGACAGTGGAGGAAAAGCAAAGTGGACCTCGATAGATAGAGAAAATTATGCTCGTCTGTCGTGTGAAAACCATACATTTTTCCAAGCCCCGGATCAAAAGATATGTCAAGCCAAAGCTCAAGGAGAGGAAATCCCATGAAACAAGGAGGCGGCTGAAAAGTAGGATCCTTAGAGATTAAGTCTTTATTAGAATCTTACTTTTAATTAAAGTTGTAATCCTTGTTACCTTAGAATACTTGAGCCCAAAGCTTATATAAGGGCATAGATTTTATCCTAGGAGATATCTTCCCCATAACTGACAACTAAAACCCCTCCGCCGTTTACCCGCCGTCGACATGTTCTAAATTCCCCCTAGGGCCACGGGTTGTTTTGTAAAGTAGTTGCAAGGGTTGTTTTGTTTTAGGATTTTCCAAGTTCAATAAAATAAACTTCAAATTCTCTTATTTTGGTTATTAATATCTTGCAAGAGCATCGGGAGAGCATTGTGAGGTTATCCATTTACTTAGCATCGGGAGAGTTAAGTATACGAAAGAAATAGGAGCGAGTTCTCTAGTTTATAGTTGAACTATCTTGTGCCTAGGGATAGGGCAAGGTTAAGTGGCTAAGGAAGAATTCATACACATCGGTGTTCATCCTTCGATTCACGCCGGGAGGTATCATCAAAAACGTGATCATCGACAAACTTGGACCTAGGGATAGGCCAAGGCAGATCTGGGATTCTTGCCAAACTTGAAGTACGAAGTTGGTGTGTTTGATGCCGCGACAGCCAACGGACAGCTGCCGCGACAGGCGCGATGACAGAACTGGAGTTCCTAAGCATTACAATACCTGCACTACTGAGCAATTCAATACCAGCCCATTCTCTCTATCTTGATATTCCAACTCTTTTATTTACGTTTTTCCTTATTATTTTCGTGACAATTCTCTTAAATATTTTCTTTACTTCGTGCAGTGAACTAAGGTGAAGCTATAGCCCAATCCTTGTGGAGACGATATCCGATACTTCGTATCACTTACTACTTGCGTCGTGTACACTTGTACTACAATTGCGATAGACTATTTTACACGCAACAGAACATAACCTCCTATATCATGTCATGCTCAACATGTCCATAATACAACCATATGAAACACATTTAACAAACCGTATTGGCACCTAGCTATGACCCGAATACGCAGATAACAACCGTTGGAACTCACATCCAACAACTCAACCATTACATTACCTTACGGTGGGATTCCACTCATCACTGTTTCACGCGGAGGGGATTCCACTCATCCTCACACCCCGTCGATGGGATTCCACTCATCACCGACTAAAATATAAATGAAGATTTTCGGGCGTACCCATACTCCATCTTGGTGACTACCATTACCAAGACCACGCGCGCATTTCGACACTCGTGTGCACTCTAACATCCTAATGATCGATCATTTGTACCCAAGCATACTAGTGCCAATACTAACTCATCACAAGCTCATCATAACACAATATCCTTACCAAAACCCGTGCCTAGCACGTATCCACCATGATTTACAATAATGCAACCCACACCTCATCAAACACATGCATATCACAATGCATAATAAAACATCATGCCTTATTATTACACATAGCCACAAAATGCATAGCAACATCAATCACAATTAGTACATGAGGCATAAACACAACATTTACAAGTTCAACCATAGTCTTCTAAACTAAAGCTTGGGATTAGACAACCAATCTAATCCCAACTCTAGGTGGGTTTACCAAGTCTGACCTAGGTCCATATGCTCGAACCAAGGCATTTTGAAAACCAAATTTAAAACCGAAGAACCACTCACCAACTATCCAAGCTCAATACTAGCTGATCAATCCACCAAGCTATCCGGATTCTTTCTTGAGGTCTCACCAACACAATACCTTGATGCAATCAATAAAACAAAAGCAAAATACCAATAATCAACCATCAACTCTCTGTCGAAAACAGTAAACACAAAACAAGCTTGTACACGACCCAAGAACACTCTCAAATTAACATTTTCGAGCAGCCCAATAACCTTACAGAAAACTCCTATTTCCAACATCCAACTTGTCATCTAATACACCTAAATTAACCCTCAAGAATCACTTAATCATCAGTCATCAATTTCCCACACTAAACAGCCCCAAAACTTGACATTTGAACCATCTAAAACCCCACAAAAACCCATATCCGAAAATCAAGTTAAACCCATGTAAAAATTAGATATGTTGGACCTTATGGTTTACAAATAACTTGTCTAACAACAACAAATCAAAAGCTTAACTAAAAATCCATAAAGCTACAACCTTTATCAAAATCTTTGGAAAACCCAAAATATAGAAACATGAGTTTTATGAACAATGAAGACTAAGGTTAGATAGGAAATAGAAAGGACAACATAAAATCGATTTTACCTTTGAAAAATCTTCAAGAATCAAGCAAGGAGGAAATGGAATAGTAACTTGCAAGGGGAGGGGAAAATGTCGTTGGTTTTTTAAAGAGGGGGGGAAGATGAGCAAATAAGTATTTTTATTTGTCTTGTTTTATTTTGAAAGCCAAAGGTCATAAATACCCTTAATGAATGGGAAAAATTTTCAATAGTATAAAATCCATGGCATTGGGCTTAAAAAGATGAGTAGTCCAACATATATTTATTTGTTTTGAAAATATAAAGCCCAGAATTATATTTTAATAATTTAATTTCACCCGACCCCCAAACCTGGGTGTTACACATAGTATGAATAACTTCCTGGGCAATGATGATGTTATCTGTAATGTGCCTGCCAGGTACAAAGCTCACATGAGTCAAAGAAACCCAATCAATTAAAAACGATTTAAGTATATTAACCAATACTTTGGTTACCACCTTATATACCAGTGTACAAAGGCTGATCGGTCGTAGCTTTCAGAAGCTATCACGATTATGTACTTTGGGGATAAGCACCATCAACGTTTTATTAGTCGTATCTTCCAAATTGTTGGTTCTATAAAAAAATTATCCATAAATTGGTAAAAAGATTCCCGAACCGTATCCCGATTTTTCTAGGGGGAACCCGCCTAAAAACCATCAAAACCTGGTTCCTTAAGCAGATCCATACTAAAGATAACCCGACAAACCTCTTCCCTTGTCACCGGTTTAACTAAATTCTGCAAATCCACATCAGATAACTGCTTGAAAACCCCTGATGATCAGCCGTGGGAATTTGTCTTGGCTCGGATGTGAAAAGATATTGGCAAAATTAGACCGCATGGTCCCTAAGTAACTGACCATCAAGATGGATCATACGAATAGTATTCCTCCGACTACGGGCGAGAGTCGACGTATGAAAAAAATTTGTGTTCATGTCTCTATGTTGATTCTATTTACTTCGTGACTTTTGGAACCAGAGACTTTCCTCCTGCCCCAGAAATATATCTAACTCCTTCTTAAGAGCCATTTCCAATTCAATTAAGTATAGATTCCTTGATCTGTCCGAAGCCGCTTTCACTCCCCGAATAAGGGCCAAAAGTCGAGCTTTGTGGCACCTAATGTGCCCAAAAACTTCCTTGTTCCATGTTCGGCTACTACCATGGAACGCGAAGAGATTGTCAAAAATCCTTCCAGTAGGAACCCACGACTCAGACAACAGACGATCAAAGTTCGGGTGTTCAGTCCAACACGACAGAAATCTGTAAGGTTGATTACCTTATGTAGTCCTCCTAACATCCGTAGATAACAACAAGGGTCGATGATCCGAACCCAATTGAAGTAAGTGAATAATTTCAACCATGTGAAACTATACATACCAACGCGCATTGCAGAGGCCTCTATGTAGATGTTGTCGCAGATCCCCATATTCCCATGTGAAGCGTGGCCCCGAGAACCCCATATCCGGTAGCTCGAACAAGAAGAGAAAATCACAAAATTTAGCACATACCCTAGTTTGGCGCTGAGAACCTCCACTTTTCTCATCAAGACTACAAATGGAATTGAAATCACCGCCAAGCATCCACGGCCACTCAGCCCCTGGGTTAAGGGCTCGAAGCTGATCCCAAACACCACTACGCCTACTATATTTGGGGCTTGCATACACAAAGGTGACAAAAAAGTACTATTTGCATTTGCATCCATACAAATTCAATGAATAAACTGATTAAAGACTGCCAAGATGTCCATAGAAATTGAGTCTTTCCACATCACCCAAATCCCTCTAGCAAACCCATCCGCTTCCACTCGATAAGATGAGTCAAAACCAGACCTTCGAATAAAATCATCTGCATCCCTTCCATTGATTCTAGGTTCCATTATGGTGACAATATATGGATCATGTGTTCTCAACAATAATATAAATAACGTTTAAACTCAAGGTTAAGAGCGCCTTGAGCATTCCAAAACATGACTTTAACCATTAAAATAAAAATATAAAGATAGGTAACACTAAAACATATAACTTACTGCACCCTCTTATCCACTTCGTGTTCAAAGGATTTATTGTTAATCCATTGAACCTTTGTGTCAGAGTTCCCTTGGGGCTTCATAGCAGCAGTCTCCTCATGCTCATTCAATATGGCTACCTTATCCAAGGCCTTCGAAACCGAGTCAACTCATTTGATTACTAGAGTCGGTCTCTTTTCAGTCTCACTAGATTTCTTCAACTTATTATTTTACGCAGCAATCCAACATTGCCTAAGTTTCGATTGGTATTTTTAGAAATCGCCTTACAGATCAGACCACATGCTGATCTACCATTATTATCCTTTTAAATCCGCTTTGAACCCTCCTTTATAATCATGACAGCCACATGTTTCTCTAATTGTAACGACGATAGTACCTGAACCACCTTATCTCATGCTACAATTGTTTTCTCAGCCCCCTCTCAGATCTAGCTTGCTAATGTTAGGCTTGTAAACGAACCGAACGAACACAAACGAGGATGTGCTTGTGTTCATTCATTTAACTTTAACCGAACAAATGAACAAACACGAACATAAACGGACACAAAATTTCTTGTTCGTGTTCGTTCATTAAGGAATGTAGCTTGTTCGTGTTCGTTCGTTTAAATGATAAACGAAAAAAATGAACAAAAATGAATACAAACGAACATAAACGAACACAAACGAACATATATAATGTGTTAAATATTTAATATTTTGGGTTAGTTCGATTAATTCAGTTAATTAACCGATTTTAAACCAAATTAATCGATAATTGAAATTTGAAAAAACTCTTAATCATTAACCGAAACTTAAAATTATCTAATAGATTAACCAATTTTGTTTTGGTTCGGTCGATTAGTTCGGCTTAACCGAACAATGAACACCCCTAGACATATGTGAATAAACTTAAATGAACATAAACGAATGAACACAAATGAATGAACATAAACGAACAGATTACTGAACGGTCACGAACATAAATGAATGAACAAGCCCTTTGTTCGTGTTCGTTCATTTAATTAAACAAACATAAAATCTTGTTCATGTTCGTTCGTTTAATAAATAAACGAACATAAATGAATTTCCCGCCGAACGGTTCGCTGAACGTTCGGTTCATTTACAGCGCTAGCTAATGTCAACAACATTACTATTAAGACGTTTAGGCAGCATCACATCCCCATTACTCGCAGCCGGCTCCACAACCACCACTGGCAATACATCTAGTTGTCGATCGCAATCCATACCTACTGCAAAATCCACCACCTGCTCTCGCTCAACGCCTGAGCCAACTCTTGCCACATGCCTCTGTGATATATCCCTTGTTTTAGCCACATGCAAGTGAAACGCCTGAGCCAACTTTTGTCACGCCATCTTTACTAGTAGACTCTCCCTAACAGGGGACAAAATTGTAAATCGTGACCCTCCACTAGATCTTGTCGCACCTTTGTTCTTGTCATCCGGCTTAGCTACTGGAATTAGCTGCCTCTTCCGACGTTTCACTTGCATCCATAGGCCAAACATCTCATTCGATGAGGGCACCGACACCGGTACCGCCTACTCCGCTATAACTTCCTTTGCTCGATCCTCACAAACCTCTTTGGAGTGACCATACTTCTTGCGCCCATAACATATAACCGGTAAACCCTCATATTCAACCACCTGGTATCATCTATCAATCGTAATACCCGGAATCAGAGGTTGCTCCAAATTCACCACTATTGCAATATGGGCAAATCGCCCCCTTCGCCCCTCCATTGTGTTAAAATCAACACGCACTACCGTTCCCAGCACACTAGTTATCGTCTAGAACATGTCTTTGGAGTAATATCTGTATGGTAAACCAGGTAAACGCAACCAAGAAATAATCTTCTTCGGATAATCAATTATAGTAGAAAACTCTCGCGACCATGGTTGCATCATTAGATAGCATCCGTATATAACCCAAGGTCCTCCAGTTAGGACCTTCTCATAATCCTCTTCCATCGCAAAATGGATTAAATAGTACTCATCATTCAGATCAATGATACTAATCTCCCCCATAGGATTCCACAACAATTGGATCCAATTGTGTAGCGCTCAATAGCCAATCGCCTTTCCTAATAATCGAACAACCAGAGATTTTGCAAGTTTGTCATCTATCGCCTTGTGAACTCGATCCGAGAAAAGAATCTCAGGCACAGTTCCTTGGTTTCTTATGATAACATCATTTGCTTAGCACTTCCACTTCAAATATCACTAATAAAATTATTTGTCTTCTCACTCCCAGTGTGGCCAAGAACCATGTCTCTAAAAGACGGATTCCCCGGTAACTCGGTATCACCGTTGGCTGTCGTTCGTGCCGGCATTTCCGCTATCGGCAACGTTCCATCAGTCCCTGCATGACTCGTTTCCCTCCCAGCCATAGCTTGATTCAGACCATCCAATTCTATCCCCTTCAGGGTATTTTCTGGACTAATCCCCCACCACTCGTCCGTCTTACTCTCAACATCAATAACAGGCGATACATTCTGTTGACAAGTCTTGTCCGGTGGCCGGACAAGCTGTTCAACCTGCCACGTAGTTGATATCTCGCCGACAGTTTTATTAGAGCTCAACATTATTATTCAATTCTACTTAGAAAAAATTTATTATAAAACGAGAAAAACATTTTTATTAAAACCCCATTTTTTATAATAAAAAAAAGAAGACAATGGATTATTTAGATTATAAATTGTCATCTACCTAAATGGTGTTTGAGATTTAATCTATGCATATAAAAAATTTGGAATTAAATACTTTACTTTTTATTAAAAATATATAATCTAATCGGAAATCATGTAAACTTAAGTCTTTATAAATTCAACCACCATATTTGAGAATATGTAAATTTTAAAATAAAATAGTAATGATGTCAAAAATTAAACAATAAATTTTAAATTAAAATGAAATAATACAATTGTATTTGTTATAAATATAAAAATTAAATCTTAACTTCTGTCTTGACTCCATATTTTGACATATTAATTAATGATTAGAACCACTCAAGAGTAATGATTTCCTAATTTCAAAGGCATGATTACAAAATTAAATTGTTGGGTATCACATGGCCAGCTCTAAACTTCTTCTCCACCTACTTGTTTGCTAGCTGCAAATCAGCTTATTCTTTATTGGGTGGGGTGGGGGGGGGGGGTAAATTAAAAACTTCTATCACACAATTTTTTTATTTCTATTTTCCTCACTCGTTTATTTTTTTTCAATTTAATCACTAAACTTGATTTGTTTCTATTTTAGTCACCCGAGCGTTAGGGTGACATGACAACCACGTGTACTGACGTGGACTATTTTTTTTGCCAACGTGGCAAGCACGTCATTTCCCCATTTTTGTCTTTTTTTTTATTTTATTTTTTTTCCTAAAGATGAAGGTTTTACAGTTTCACGCTCTATCACACTAAGGGGTGCGGGGGGGGGGGGGGGGTAAATTACAAACTTCTATCACACAACTTTTTTATTTCTATTTTCCTCACTCGTTTATTTTTTTCAATTTAATCACTACTTGATTTGTTTCTATTTTGGTCACTAAAGCGTTAAATTAGAAATGGAAGGGTGACATGACAACCACGTGTACTGACGTGGACTACTTTTTTTGCCAACGTGGCAAGCACGCCATTTCCCCATTTTGTCTTTTTTTATTTTATCTTTTTTCCAAGGTTTTACAGTTTCACGCTCTATCACACTAAAGGGTGCTTATTGAGTTGAGCAGCTCGCAAATAGCTCGAGATCGACTCGGTCAAAACTCGATTAACACTCGACTAGAGTTGACTCAACTCGAGCTCGATTCGAGACCTTAATGAGTCGAGTTGGGTAAGATAAGTTTGTGAGCAGCTCGTTATTTTTTTATAAAATTTTAATGATTTTTGGTGCTACTTTAAAATTTCATTCTGCGAGAAGTTTAAATGCTAGTTGAAAATTGTTAAGTGACTTGCTAGGAAATTTACCAATAAAATATTGGTTTCAAATTTTCAAAACATTTTCTATTTCCCAAGAATTTCAAAAGTTAATTAATATTAATAAGAAATTAAATTATAGTAATTAGCATTCTCTTCTTTTTTAAAGCGTTTTTTATGATTATTACTTTTTGTATAAAAATAAAAAAAGAAAAAGTGTTTAGTTCCCATATAAAAATATGGTCGAAATTTAAAACACGAAAATACCTAAGGCCTTGTCTCTTTTTTTGTTCATCGAATATTGTTGAGAAATTAAAAAGAGTCTCACACTCGAATATCAACTTCATTTCTAACTCAATTATGACATGTTCTTTTATTTATCTCCTCACTCTTCACGGTTTTTCCTGAATTTGTATGTTTATATTAAGCTCTAATAGTATTACAAGATTTTACTTATATTTTAAAAAATAAGGTTAACTACTGAAATAGTCACATATGTTTTCCCCTAGTACAGAGTTGGTCACCGATTTTGAAAAACGACCAGTAAGGTCACTTACGTTTTCGGGGCGTAAACTTTTGGTCACTTAGTTGTTTGTTGCCGTTAAACACTGATGAATTGATGACCTGGCAACGAAAAAAATAAGGGTAAATTATTATAATGACCATTAAAGTTTATCTCATGTACATTTTTGCTCCCCAATTTAAAAAAATAAACATTATAGTCACTAATGAAAATGTTTCTTTATAATTTCACCCTTGAATTTTTAAAAATTAATTTTTCAACCCTAAAACTTTACAATCAATTGGTATAATAATATTATAAAGGCTTAAATGAAAAATAGGTGCCCAAAGTATACCCTTTTTAAATTTAGGTACTCAAATTATTCCTATTTAATAATTAAAATTTCAAATTGCTCCCATTTTTTCACTCTGGATTATTTTTAATATTATTGTGACATGACATGTCATTTTTTATTATTGTTAAATTAAAAATAATTTTAAAATAAAATAAAATCATTTTTTTTATTATTAAATTGAAAATATATTTTTTAAAAATATTACTTCTTAAAATAATTTAGGTATTTAAAGTATTTTTTTGTAAAAATATGTGCTCAAATTTACCATAGTTACAATTTTAGGTGTCAGACTGTTAAATGAGTGCTAGAAAAATTGTCAATCAATCGGTACTTTACACGTGTCATTAATTTTATTAATTTTTAATGGAAATACTTCGAACTTTCAAATCATTATAAAATCTCAAGATTTGACAAGCTTCACAAAACAGTCTCTAAATCCCCAAAAATTTCCAAACTTCCGCCGTCGATTGTCGCCGCTTTCGCCGCCAATTGTCGTCGCTGACCGCACTCACTTGGTCGTCGGACCAAGGCGATCATTTTTCCCAACACACAATCGTCAGAAACGCTAGCCAAACATCAAACACGAAATCGATGTTCACGTTTGACGTTCGGTTGTACACCGTTGGGCGTTTCCAGCGACGCCGTGTTTGAGAAAATTGTCGCCTTGGCCCGACGACCAAGTGGGTGTGGTCAACGACGACAACTGGCGGCAGAAGTCGACGACGAAAGTTTGGGAATTTTTAGGGATTTAAGGATTGTTTTGTGAAGCTTGTAAAATTTTGAGATTTTATAATAATTTGAAAATTATGTGTATTTTCCATTAAAAAATTTGAAAAAATAAAATTAATGCCACGTGTCAAACACCGATTGGTTGACAATTTTTTAACACCCATTTAACAACTGGGCACCTAAAATTGTACCTATAGAAACTTTGGACACCAATTTTTACAAAAAAAAAATTAGACACCTAAATTATTTTTAAAAACTAATATTTTTAAAATATTTTAAATTTAATAAAAATAATTTAATTTAAAAATAATTAAAAATGACATGACATGTTATAATAATAATAATAATAATAATAATAATTCAGAGTGAAAATATGAGCAATTTGGAAGTTTAATTATTAAATAAGAGCCATTTGGGCACCTAAGTTTAAAAAGGGTATACTTTGGGCACCTATTTTTCATCTAAGCATTTATAATATTATTGTACTAATTGATTGTAAAGTTTTAGGGTTGAAAAATGAATTTTTAAAAATTTAAGGGTGAAATTATAAAGAAACATTTTTATTAGTGACTATAATGTTTATTTTTTTTAAATTGGGGAGCAAAAATGCACATGAGATAAACTTTAATGGCCATTGTAGTAATTTACCCTTATTTTTCGTTTCCAGGTCAGCAATCTGTCAGTGTTCACCGGCAACAAACGGCTGGGTGACCAAAAGTTTACGCCCCGAAAACATAAGTGACCTTACTGGTCGTTTTTCAAAATCGGTGACCAACTTTGTACTGGGGGAAAACATAAGTGACTATTCCAGTAGTTAACCCTAAAAAATAAGGTAAAATTTTTGACGAGCTTAACGAGCAACGTGATTTTTTAACGAGCACGAGTCTAGCAAAATTTTAACAAGCTTAACGAGTAACGAGTTGAGTCGAGCAACGAACCTTTTAACGAGCACGAGTCGAGCACTACTCGGCTCGCTCGATAAGCACCCCTAATCACACTGGTGGTGAAATAATCTTCTCTAGTGTCTTTTTCGACCACTCAAACACCAACAAACTCGTCTCATCATCTCCTACCACTCTAACAATTTAAATTTTCTTAAAATCACTTTAAAACTTGCAAAACTCAACACAAATCCTAAAATGTACATAACATCAAACTACTTCGATTTATAATATTCACCAACTTGTCAACATGGAATCAAGATATGCTGCTCTCTTCCTCCTTCCCCACCTCCCCACTGTTGGGATTTGGAAGAAGATTTTCCATCGTTGAGAAATCAAAGAAAATTTAAAATCATGGAGTTTTTCACAAAAAGTAAAAAAGCTTTGAGGCCATTTTATAATTTTTAAAAGATAGATGTCTAGTCATAACATCATTAATTGTTTAACGGGAGAGTGACCAAAATAAGAGCAAATAAAAAATTTAATGATTTAAATTAGAAAAAACTTAAATATCAAAATAAGAATAAAAAAATAGTAATGAAATTTATAATAACAGACATATTATCATTTTAGTGTTAAATTCATATTGTTTTCAACCTGAATTTATATACAATATTTTATCACAAAAAATGTTTTTTCATACACTATCAAATAAAATCTCGAAACCTAACCTAAAGTTCTATTTTTTTATAAGAAAAAAAAAAGAAAACGGGTACCTCTTTAAAAAATTTCTCTAAACCTAAATGTAGGAAAAAGAGTACACTTGTAGACCTTAGAGATTACAAATCATACCATAGTACTACTAACATCAGCGTGTAATGCGTCAATAACAAAAACCGGCGGTTGCGCAAACGACATATTCCCTTGGGTCAATTGAAAATCATACTTAGTCATCGCATCAGCCACCCTATTAGCCTCACGAGCAATCTACATAAAATTCACCTCCCAATTTTGATCTAGTAATATCTTAATCATATGAATAAGCGAGCAAAGCCTATCATTTTTCACGTTCTTGGTCAAAGCCCGTATCGCATCACTATTGTCCACCTCCATCTTAATACGGCGAAAACTCAAGTCTCATGCATGACAAAGCCCTATCAAAATACCCTAAAGCTCCGCATCTAAAACCGAGCAAATACTAATGAACTTTAAGTAACCCAACACCCACACCCTTAGCTTATCCCGAATCACGCCACCACAGTACTACCATCACCTTGACAGCGTGCCTTAAAGTTCTACTTTTTTGTGTACTATTTTTTCCTCAAAAATGTGTATTAATTTTGTTTAATAGTAACATGATATGTAATAAGAAATTAATACATTTAACATCTTTTTGGATATATTATTTAATGGCAATATTATTATATTAAATAAACATCCCACATATTTATTTATCATTTTCAATTCATTAAATAAAAATTTATTATATATAGTAACTTTAAAACTTTTTTTAATTAGGTAAAATGACAAAAGTTGCCTCCAGCGTTTGTATATTTTGTCATTTAGTTCTCTATTTTTTTTTAGCAAAGAACACCCCCAACTTTTTAATTTAGTCAAAATATGCCTCTCGTTAGATGAAAATCGTCAGTCAACTAACGATCAATGACTGATGTTGACTGAACCTACCACGTGTTAAGATCCGCTGAGGTGGTATATGCCACGTCGGATTTAAAAAAATATTTTGTCATATCTTTTCTGATGGTGATATGTGGCCGAATATCATGATGACATGTGATTGAACCTGATGGTGACATGCGGCGAATCTGTTTCGGTTAAAATTGAAGGAACAAAATGCTGCTATTTCAGCGGAACTTAACACGTGGTAAGTCCAGTAAGCACTAGCCACTGACCGTTAGTTAACTGACGGTTCTCATCCAACGAAAAATATATTTGGACCAAATTAAAATGTTGGGTGTTTTTTGCTCCAAAAAAATAGGGGTCCAAATGACAAAATATGCAAACATTTGGGGCATCTTTTGTCATTTTGCCTTTTAATTATAGAACGTTTCGGTATTTTTCGAATAAAAGTAGAACAAGCCGAGGTTTTCTTGGCCAAATTCTGGTTTTGGTATTCCTTTTATGTTTAAAATTAAGATCTATCCTTATATTTTAATTTATTATAATTTAGTACATTATTTTTATAATATTATATAATTCAAATAAGTCACTTCGTTAGTTAGCTATCTTTCGATTAAAATCTTGATGTGTTTTTATTTATTTATTTATAAAAATACCAATTCAACATACAAAAACTTGTGTTAGCATGATGAGTTAGAAATGATATTTTTAAAGTAAAATTATGTCAAAATTTTAAATTAATTAACGACATTATAAAAATGGAGCATCAAATTGTGCTAATTTGAAGCATTTGGACTAAATACAAATTCGAGCACAGTCCATGGACCATAACTAAAATTTGACCTTCATTTATTTCTTATTTTTGCTTATTTTTCTCGCGAGTGGCATAAAAATCTGAGAGAGAAATAGATAGAGAACATAAGAAGAGAGGGAAAGAGGAGAGAAAGATAGGTGACAGAAAGACCGAATTGACCCTTGCTTTCTTTTGAAATTACCCTTTCTTCTTCGTCGCCGGCGTTGTTGTTGTCTTCCTCGGCATCGTCTCCGATCTCTCTCTCGCTGCAGATTTCTTTTCATATATCAAACATGAACGAGAAGGCCAGCGTTACCAAAGAGCTCAACGCAAGACATCGAAAGGTGATTCTAAAAACCACCTTTTTGACCTTGCTTTATCGTAATTCCAAGTAGCTTCTTTGCTTTTCGGCTTTGTATTGATTTGATCTGTGTTTATTATATCATTTTTTGTTGCTTTTCACATGACCTTTTATTCCTCTTAATTTGTTGCTTGTTTGATCTAAATTCCGTTGTTTATAAAGGATTTGATCGAATCGAGTGTGGAATAGCGACTATGAGCTCACTTTAGGCGTTTCTTAATTTGAATAAATGGTGATTATGTTAAAATTGTTATTAGATTAAGATCGGTTTAGATGGATCCTTCATTGAGATTAGCGTTTTAAGTAGCATCTTACAATTTCTGAGAACTAACTCAATTCTCCTTAATCAAATTTGTTTGAGTTTGGGATTCCTTTTGCCTAATTTTGCCTTTTCCTTTTAAGATCTTCGTGGATTTGCTGAATATAATTGATTTGTTCATATATGTAAAAGCTTTTGGATGGTTGCTTTTGGACCGCATGAACAATTTTACACAATCTTCTTTATGTGGGCATCAGGGTGTGTGCTTTAGGTTGTAGAGGGTGTTAAATTCCTTCATATTCTTTTGTAGATTTATATTTTTCTCCCGAATTTTTAGGTTATTGTGTGTGTGTTAATCTATATGATATAATTGACTCATTCAATCGATGGTTTCTGTCAATTCATATATCATGTTCATAATTTTGTCAATTTTGATGTTTGGTCAGTCTGTTATTAGGATTGAAGTTCTTATGTTTCACCTCCTATGCAGATTATTGAAGGTCTTCTTAAATTGTCGGAGAATAGGGAATGTGCTGACTGCAAAGCCAAGTATGTTACCGGAGATTTTGTTGATATCCTAATAGCAAATACTGAAATAGAAATCATCTTAATAATTTGACTCTTTAGTTTCTGTCATGAATCAGTGATAACATTCATTCTTACCACAGTTCTAATAATTGCCTCCTTTCTCTACAGAGGTCCAAGATGGGCAAGTGTGAATCTAGGTATCTTTATATGCATGCAGTGTTCTGGGATCCACAGAAGTCTTGGGGTACACATATCGAAGGTGCTTTTCTTATCTCTGGAATAATTCTTTTATCTCTTCCTTATTGTTTCATCGAGTTGCTACCACTGTCACTACTCACTAGTCTACTTATACTTTTTTCACGTATATTTTCCATGATAAACTAAGGAAAATACTTCGATTTATGATTAGAATCTATAGTTTAGGGTTTAGGATTTAGGGTGTTAGAGTTAGGAATTTAGGTTTTAGATTTTTTAGTTTAAATATGAAGGGTTGTGTAAATTTTTTTTACACAGCTTGTGTATCAAAATATAACTCATATTTTCCATGATAAACTAATTCTAAAGCTTTTCCCTATAGGGGTATGGATTTAGCTCACTTAGATGCTGGGATTGCTCTGTTTTTGGCAACTTAAGATTTCATCTTTTTTTCCTGCAATGTATCTCTTCCTTATTGTTTCATCGAGTTGCTACCACTGTCACTACTCACTAGTCTACTTATACTTTTTTCACGTATATTTTCCATGATAAACTAAGGAAAATACTTCGATTTATGATTAGAATCTATAGTTTAGGGTTTAGGATTTAGGGTGTTAGAGTTAGGAATTTAGGTTTTAGATTTTTTAGTTTAAATATGAAGGGTTGTGTAAATTTTTTTTACACAGCTTGTGTATCAAAATATAACTCATATTTTCCATGATAAACTAATTCTAAAGCTTTTCCCTATAGGGGTATGGATTTAGCTCACTTAGATGCTGGGATTGCTCTGTTTTTGGCAACTTAAGATTTCATCTTTTTTTCCTGCAATGTATCTAGGTGATTCCAAAGTTATCCAAACCGTCTCTGATGCCAACTGTTATCCGAGAAAAACTTTTACCTGATAGTTATTGCACATGTTTCTTCTTCTATGTTTTGGCTTTATGATTAGTGGAATACAAGTTAATTTTTACCAAATGGATGCCTGCATCTTACCAACTTTTGCTGCAGGTTCGTTCTGCTACACTAGACACATGGCTTCCTGAGCAGGTTGCTTTTATTGAATGTAAGTTATTTGTTAGGTCATGAATTTGTATTATTATTATTGATGATGGTTTTAATGTTAAAGATGAATAAGAGACTACAAATTATGACAAGGATTATCTTATTATACAGCAATGGGGAATGAAAAGGCAAACAGTTACTGGGAAGCTGAGTTACCCCCTAATTATGATAGAGTTGGAATTGAAAACTTCATCCGCGCAAAGTATGTAGCACAAGAGTTTACTTTAGTTTATCCACCTTTAATCTCTTTTAGGTTAAGTGATTTTTTTTGGTATATTATAATAATAGTTGTTGTATATTCTCTTATTGTAGGTATGAGGAAAAGCGATGGGTTCCTAGAGATGGAAGGTCAAAATCACCACCTAGTGGGTTGAACGAAAGGCCTTCCTCACGTTGGCAGAGACCTATTGAAACAAGTGGTCATGGGCACATTAGTAATAATGAGAATTCATTGGAGGAAAGGAGGAATAAACAAGCACTTGGACAAAAAGAAACTTCCCCAGCAACAAGAGTCAGTCTTCCTGTTCCTCCTAAGGGACCTGATCAGGTACTAAGTTCTTTTGTATGTGCTTTTGTTGCTAATTCTTTCTAGAAAATCAGTCGTTTGTTTTTTTTTTCTTTAATGGATTTACATGGATAACCTAGAGGTATTGGCATTAGAATGAAGAAGTATGAGAAAAATGCCACATGGAAAGTAACAAATAGAACTGTGATCTTGAACTTGTTTTGTGTGTGGTTTAATTCACTTTCGTGCTCATTACTCCATAGTATTCTTTTCTAGTAGTTTACCTCTCTTTTATATATATATATATATATACAGAGAGAGAGAGAGACACACACACACACACAAACACAAACACACGTACATATTTTAAAAAATAACGCTCATTTCACATAATGTTCTCTGCACGAATAGGTTACACCCGTGCAGAAGCCTGAACCAGTTGTTGTGCCAGCTGAGGAAACAAAGTCAGCTGTAGAGACTGCTCCCATAGTCACGGCTCCTAAAGTCGATTATGCTACAGACCTTTTCAACATGTTGTCCTTGGATGATGGTCCAAGTGAGGATGGTTCTGAGGCAACTTCTACTGATGATTGGGCGGGCTTCCAGTGTATGTCCTAACATTTTTTCATTACTATATTGTTAAAAGTATTTCTATCTAGTGCTAACCTCCTGATTACCGATGGTTATGGTTAGATCATTTTATTATTTCTATTGATTTTGACACATGGTACTCTGTAGCTGCTGGAGCGGCTTCCACAGCTGAAAAACCCAATCCACCAAAAGCTACTGAAAGTAATACCCAGTCTACTACTGGAATTGAGGATTTATTTAGTGATTTGCCCCCATTAACAGCCAACCAAGTCCCAGAGAAGCCCAAAAAAGATGTGAAAAATGATATCATGAGCCTTTTTGAAAAGGTATATATTCAACAGCCTTTATTTGTATCTTATGAATCCTTGGTGTAAAACTTATTTATTAATCACTTTGTGGCTGGAGCCAATAGATAAGCTTGACTTTGTTTAATTCTGATCCTTCCTTTTTCCCTTTGTGGGATATAGCATTTTAATTTCTTGGTTTCAATCAATAGCAGTCCAATACGGTGTCGCCTTTTGCAATGCATCAACAACAGCTAGCTATGCTAGCACAACAACAGTCCCTTCTCATGGCTGCTGCAGCTAAATCTGCTCCTGGAAATACTCAACAGTTAGCTATGCTAGCACAACAACAGTCCCTTCTCATGGCAGCCGCAGCTAAATCTGCTCCTGGAAATACTCAACAGCTAGCTATGCTAGCACAACAACAGTCCCTTCTCATGGCTGCTGCTGCTAAATCTGCTCCTGGAAATAGTCAACAGCCCCCATCCAACGGCTCAAGCATACCCACACAAACTTGGCCAAACATGGGCTACCAAATCCCTGGAATGATGATGCCAGTTGCTGGGCAGTCTGATCTGCAGAAACTCATGCAGGTAGACTCTGTTGTATAGTTGCAATTGCTTTAAAAGAAATATTTCCAGCAAATTTCTCATACGTGCACTTCATTTTCTGTTGGCCTTAGGCTATGAGTATGGGACAGACACAAGTGGCAAACTCTGCTGCATATCCGCCGTCCAGGTACATATTTAATCTCTTTATCCTTGGTTGTCTTTTGTAATACCGTCGGCCTTGCCATGAATTCGGTTGGTTATGCCATACACTTTATCACCCTGTGACTTTAAATTCCCTGTAAAGGTTCTAATTGTATTCTCAGAACCCCATGCCACTAACGTGTTATGATAAATAACTCTCCAGTAGATTAAGGATTTCATCCATAAACTGTTCCATGCTCCTAAAATAACGGGTTTGTCATTTCTTGTAGCTTTTATGCATCGGGACAAGTTACCCCTCCGAATGGTGTTGCTACGACGGGACCAAGCAAGCCCCAATCAGCTTCTCCGGTTCCGTCAGCAAATTCTTCGCAATCAGGTAAGGATTATGATTTTTCGTCATTGACGCAAGGGATGTTCACGAAACACTAACCCAGGCACCCCTTTGATGATCTCTGGCTTTGTCATTACTATACCAAAATAGTCATTTTTACAAGAATTTAAAGATTTGGAAGGGTTTTAGAGGCGAATGTAACCTATGTGTGTAGATGCAGTTCCATTTCATTTTGTTTCCTCCATAATGGAGTGAAGACTTCATTTGTATGATTAGATTTATGCCAATACTTTAATAAAAATGAGCTTAGATTGAATTGGATTTTAATCATTTCACAAACATGAGAATAGTGATAATCGTCACTATATTTTATTTTATGTCAGTTGGATTTATGCCAAAATAGTCTTTTAATTACATTATTGTTCTTTATGTCAATTGTCAAATAATACACGTGAATAGTGAAAATCGTCACTATATTTTATTTTAATTGATATCTTTCATTGTATTTTTACTTTGCCAACATGTCCATTTATTTTTATGCTAATTTTGCATTAGAACTTTGACTTTAATGGAATTTTGCCACTATTTTTGATGAGATTTTATACTCCAACATTTATATGGGGTCATTTCAAGAAGAAATCAGCAAGACAGTGTCTTTAGAATATTTTATTTTAATAATTTATTCATTTATAGTTAAAAAATAAAACTTGAGGATTGATATAGAATTTTATTTTATGAAAGAAAGCCTTGATTTAAAAAAACAGATCATGTTTGTTTTGTTTGTAAAATATTGTTATAATTTTTTATATTATTTAATATATTTTTCAATTATTAAAATAATATTTAAAAAATCCTTTGTAATTGTCTTTTGTTGTATTCAAAATCAATTGGTTAAATATACTTGCTTAAAAATATAATATTTTTAAAATGACAAGTAGAACTCAACAAGTGTCCCGGTAAAAAAACATATGATATTTATTTTAATAGATACGAGTTTAAATCGCTCTCTCTATAAAGTATATGTTCATTGTCAAATGGTTTCAATTCCAACTACTGCACTTGGCAAGTAACATGACTCGACCGATTGGTAGGATGATAGCACAAGATTGAGTCTCACTCTAGGCCCCGACGAAGCAAAATCTCCATATTTCTCAAACATTTCCCTTCTCATTATTAGTAAATGGAAAAACTTGAGCAGATGGAAAAGAAAGGGAAGTCATTCAAATGATGGGTCCTTTTCCATGGAAATTATACACGTATTCTTGGTTTAACTCGAGTTGTCTAAACTTTCACTTTCACGCTCAAAAGGAAACATATAATATGTGTTGCATGCTTTTTTAATTAACATGTCTCATTGTCTTGCCTGAAAATAAATTTTTCAATCTGTTCATTCCTTTCCTACATTAAGGAAAACCAATAACCCTAATCTAAACGAATCGGATCAGATACAACCCACCTTTGGAAAAGGGCGATCCAAATCAGAAAAGCGATTTGGGTAACTATACTTAGGATCATGGTATGATCAAAATCCATGACACTGGAGATCCACTGATTGATCAGTGACTAAGGATGCTCTTATTGTTTTATCTTGTATGACGGCATTAGAATGTAAGATCTCTATATTTAATCAAAAAATCTATGACAGTAGATGATCCGTGAGTGATCTAAGATGATGGATCGTTGCTAAACCCTAAAAAGATGAATCCAAAACGGAACACAACAAGAAAAAGCAAGCGTTTTTTCCCACATGCATGCCACCTGATTTCCATTAACGGTGCCATGTTATAGAAGTGGCCAAACCAGAAAAATCCTTGTGTAGTTGGACAAAATCATTGTTGTACTTAAAACAGCAACAGTTTAAACTTCATTTACGTCAACTGTCATTCATCAGACATGATTACATGAACAGACACTCAAGAAGACAGCCGAGTTTTTAGGAATTTTCTTTTTGGCAACAACACAGAGAAGAAGAAAAAATCTCAAAGGTCCCCCAATCAAACCCGTTAGGTATGGCGATAATCACTCTCGTTATTCGAATACCAACCTGGCATCGGCGGCCCACTTTCACCATCAGCTAGAATTGCCGAAAATTTGGTGTTGGTTATTTGATTTTGACCGAATTAATGAATCGAATCGAATTGAACCGTGCATATAACGAGTTAAGTAAAAACAGACACATAAATTGAACCCCCCGGAAAAATGATATCTTAAAGTTTATACTACAATATTCTTGTCTTCTGAGGTTATACTTCTGCATGTTAAAAAATCTTATGTATTAAGTAAATTTGTATAATTATAATATTATTAAGTAAGATCAGAGGTTCGAATCTTAAGCGTTGTGAATAAAAAGAAATTAGGTTAGAAGGATTGTCTCATATTAGACCTCTGCACAATTCAATCTGAATTAATGGGCCAATAAGACGATACCGATAATTAAAAGAATAGAATGATTGAAGATAGCAAACTTTTGACTCAGTTTGGGAACATACTTTCCATTATTTTCAAGGACCAATTTCAATAAAAAGAACGTAAAATAATCATTAAATCGATGCTTGAAACCGGATAATAATTACTTCTAATCCAATATATCCACATATATTATCCCTAACATGACTAAATGTTAGCTAAATCGATACCGGTATTATTGCATATTAAAGTTGTAAGTCTAGTGATTAATTGTCATTTAGTCTAGTGAGATAATATATTATATTCTTTAAATAAAATTATTATGGAGGTTCAAAATTTTATCATTATGAATGAAAAAAATAGAGTTAAAAAAATCTCTCTTATAATAAACTTTTAGAATATTCTATTTTTATTTATCAATTAATGAATCTAATATTAATGATTCAAATGAATTTTTATATATAACCTCCTTTTCATACGAGTATGATTAGTTAAAAGTTTGTATTGATTTAAATGTAATTCTTAAGTAATAAACTTTAGAGTGCATGCTTCCTTTATGAGACATGTTCATTATTATTCTTTGCTTTTATTAATTAATGATGTTGCTAAACGCTAATCTATATACTACATTTGGAGGAATAATTAGAAAATTGAGTGGGAAATTGTAATGGTAAATGAATAGAAACTATTGTTTTGAGATGCACTAATTGGTATAGTGACTAAAAATGTTTATATTATCTTATTTTGTATGAGTTCGAATCCTAGTATAAGAATATAATATCTCTATTTACTCGAAAACAAAAATTATTGTTTTTTAATAGATGATCTCCAGTTCTTTAGGGTTTATATTTATCTCTTCTTCTGTTCAATTAATCCGTGAATATATTTAGACTTTAACTCGTATTCCATTAAAATTCCTTTCCTAAGTTCCTTCTTCTGCAATCTCGAACCATCACATCATGTTTTATTTATTTGTAAATAATTAATTTCAAATTTAAAAAATATATAAGGTAAACTACACTGGTAGTCATTAAATTTTTAGGGCACTTTTAATATGGTCACTAAACTTTTAAAATTTTCATTACAATCACTCAACTTTTAATTCACTTTCATTACTGTTAAAAAAGCTGATGTGACAAGTTAAGTTTAAAAATAAACGTTTTCCCGCCATATTTTCTCTCGTCCTCTTATTTTCTTCTATTTTCCTTTCATCCGAACATGTCTTTCTTTCTTTTTTCTTCCTCTCCATCCTTCCTTTCTCCTCTGTAATTTTATAGCATTTGTGGGGTGAAAAGGTCTTACTGCCTGCACCATTAAGAAATCTCTCAAGACTATAGCTACCCTAGAGTTTTGGAGAAAATGATACAAAAATGAAGATTATTTATTTTGCTACTATCATTGTGGTTAAGGTACTTAAAATTAGAGAGTAAAATTAGATACGAGTATATATAATATTGGCATGTCACTTTTTAATGCATTGAGAGGATCTTAGATGACTATATTTTCATGTCTTCTAGAATATTTTTCGAACAGATATATTCTGAAAAAATAGAAAAATTCGAGCAACTTGGATACTCTAAAGGTGGGATGATTTTTTTTGGTAACACTAAAATCAGGTTAAGTGATTGTTACAGTCCAAAAAAACTCTAGGATACTATAGTCTTGAGAGATTTCTTAATGTGCAGATAGTAGGACAATTTTACCCCTTAGAGGCTATAAGATTACAAAAGAGAAAGAGAGAAGGGAGTGAAAGATGAAAAAGAAAGATATGCATGTTTGAATGGAAGAAAAGTGGAATAAAATAAGAGAGGGGAGAGAAAATAGGGTGACAAAATGTTTATTTTTAAGCTTAATGTGCCACATTAGCTTTTTTTAACAATAATGAAAGCGAATTAAAAGTTGAGTGGTTGTAATGAAAATTTTAAAAGTTCGATGACCATATTGAAAGTGCCCTAAAAGTTTAGTGACTATCAGTATAGTTTACTTAGGGTTGTAAACGAACCGAACGAACACGAACAAGGGTATGTTCATGTTTGTTCATTTTAATTTTAACCAAACAAATGAACTAACACGAATAACTAAACGAACGCAATTTCTTGTTTGTGTTCGTTTGTTAAAGAATGTAGCTTGTTCGTGTTCGTTCATGTTTGTTCGTTAAAATGATAAATGAATGTAAACGAACACAAACGAACGAACATAAAAAGACACGTGAATAAATTTAAACGAACATAAACGAAAGAATATATATGAATAAATTTATTTTTTAAAATATAATACTTTTGTTATGAAAAACAATAAATATAAATGAATAAATGTGAATAAATTTAAACAAACATAAACGAACGAACATAAATGAATAGATTACCGAACGTTCTCGAACATAAATGAACAAACAAGTTATTTATTCATGTTCTTTCATTTAATTAAACGAACAAAAAATCTTGTTCATGTTCGTTCGTTTAATAAATAAACGAACATAAATAAACTTCCCGCCGAACGATTCACGAACAATTCGCTGAATGTTTGGTTCGTTTGCGCCCCTAAGTTTACTCAAATATATATCATCCAAAATAATTAACAATATATTTCTTTAAAGATTTTATTTCAAACTTAATTTATTAATTAATGACTTATCTGCAGTCTTATAAAGAACCTCATTCAGAATATGTATCCTCATGTCGTGTGGTATTCAATTAAATTTGTAACGTTAATGCCTGCGGGTAATAGTTTTGTAGTTTGCTTTTTATTACGTAGGTTAGGGAGGTAATTATATTTTCAAGATTAATATTGAGATATAAATTTTATAAAATGAAATAATATGAGTATTTTTGATCACTCGATCAATTAATTGATCTCATAATTATGTAGTTTATTTTTGGCTTAACCATCAAATAAGTACCTAAACTATATCTCTTTTTCCAGTTAGGTGCTCAAACTATATTTTAGGCCAAATAAGTGCTTAATGTTTCATTATGGGACCCATTTAAGGTTCGGCCATGACAAACGTTAATTTTTTTCGTTATCCAATCAAAAGCGAACATGTGGTAATATTAAACGTTTTCTAAATTTTATTTATTTTCAAAATAAATCAGGTTTTTAATAATATCCTAAAATTTTCAAATAATTTCAAAATAGTCCCCAAATCCCTAAACCCCCAAATCCGGCCACTCCCATCTGCGTTGGTCGCATTTCTGACGAAGGAATGAAGCGTCACGAACGACCCACACCGCTCATCGTTCGTTATGCCATCGTTCATCGTGAATCATTCGAGTGAACAATTCGACGATTTTGGTGTTTCGCACGGCGTCGGTCGATTTCTAGCGACGATGCGCTGGGGTAAATGGTCGTGATGGTCCGACGACGGATGTGATGGGCGGCGATGTGGCAATCGGCGGTGAAATCAAGTGAAATCGGGATTTGAATTTTGGGGTGTTAGGAATTTTAAAATTTTGGGCTATTTTGTGAAATTTGAGATTATTTTTTTATATTAATTTTAAATATAATTTCAGAAATTTAAGAAGATGACATTGTCAGATAACAGTGAAAATTAACGGACAGTAATGGCTGGACACCTATTTGAGTAATGTTGAAAACGTTAGGCACCTATTTGGCACAAAATAAAATTTAGGCACCTAACTGAAAAAAAATGTATAGTTTGGGCACTTATTTGACGGTTAAGCCTTTATTTTTTATATTAAGTAGAGATAATTATATTTTCAAGGTAAATGTCAGGATTCAAACCCATACAAGATGAGACGACATGAACATCTTTGACCACTCAGCTCTCAAGGCATATGTTGATATTTATACTCATACAAAATGAGATAACATAAGCATTTTTAATCACTCAACCATTTAATAAATCTCAAGATTAAGTAGTTTATTTATTTTATCAAGCAGAGTTATTAATAAAGCGTCTTGACTTGACTCTTAGTTTTGAAGATCAAATATCAAACATTAACAAAATATGTCCTAAATACCTAAAATGGTCATATTAATGATTTATTTTTGACGTATTGAAACCCCCATTTTCTTTAAAAAGAATCTTGAAATAATAATTATCAAATGGGTCCTCATGTTTGCAAAAATAGGTCCATTTAGTACATAGATTAGGGAAAGAAACAAGCGATAAAGTTCAAATCTCGCCGGGATTAGTTGCTCTTCTCAATTCTTTTCATTTGTTTTCCACCCTTCTTTTTACACAAAACAAGTACTCTTTTTTATTCGAATAATGTAAAAAAATCTCTGACCTTTGATTGAATAGTCATTTTGACCCTTATTTTTTTAAGCAATTAACCTTCAACGTTTCATTTTGGGTCAAAATGGCCCATCTGCAAATGAAAACTGTTAGTCAACTGGCGATAAAATGACTTGAAATGACGTGATAAACCTACATTACCGTGCACACCGCGATATCAGTGTCATATAGACAAATATACTGACTTTACAGAATGACACATGGGTCAAAAAATAATTTTAAAAAATTGTATAAAATATAAATATTTTTTTATTCTGAAGTGTCATTTTGTCAAGTTGTTTTTCGCCAATTTACTAACAACTTTTATCCTTAGAGGGATCATTTTAACTCAAAATAAAACGTTGAAGGTTAAATTGCTTAAAAAATAGAGGCCAAATGACTATTCAAACGTTTGGGGGCAATTTTTTGTCATTATGCCTTTTATTTTATATTTTAAACTTTTGCATGTTGGGATAATTGATTCAAAATAACAAATGATTTGAGTTGTAGTTTAATTTGTCGTTAAGGCATGTTGGAATATTATGGAGTAATGCAATAAAATTTGATTATTATAAGTAATTATCCTCTTGTGAATTATAAGTAATTTTAATAGTTTTTTTACATTATAATCTCATTACAAGATAGTATTTTAATTTGATTTTATATCAAATAAATTAACGTACACTTTGTAGACTATTGTTCAAACCAAAATCAAGCAATTTTAATAATTTAGATACGTTTAGCTGAAAAACATAATTACGTTCAATTCAATAGAACTTACTAATTATAATTATTATCCACGTATACAACAAAACTTATTTTTAATTTTGTTTAGCCGGCGCGCTGCACCGACTTTGATGCTGGTTGTCAACCATCAGTTCTTTTTTTTTGTTTTGATAAAATTAACTTTGTCTTTGTGGCACGTCTTTCTCTGCCTTTAGAGCACATTTATCTCTGCATTTTGGTACATTTTTTGTCTTCTTTCTCGGTCGTTTGGTCGTTCTTTTTATTTTATGTTTATTCAGGAGTGGATTTGATGATGTTACGACTGATCAAGATGTCGCTTATTTGTAATCATGTTGATCTTCCCTACTCTGGACCCTTGGATTGAATTTGGATGGGTGACTTGCGTTCGTAGATAGTTTCTCATGACACTCTGCTCTGATTAGCGATTCTCGATGGTCTTTCAATAGCTTAATCCTCTTTTTTGGTTCGTTTGTCGATGCAGTCAAATTTGTTCGTATCTATTTTTTGTTTGAGTTTTTTGGTTGGATTTTTAACATTTTTCATGTATGATCTTTATATGATCTAAAGTTGCTAGTTTCTTGTGTCAATGTTATAGAAGAACCCGGAGACTAATATTGGACGACCTCATCTCTAGTATTGGACCCTCTAAGAACCTAGAGAACGTATTCCGCACATCTCTAACTCACGAGTCTTACTCAATAGGCCATAAAGGATCACCCAGAGACTATCTCACCATATCCTCTAGACGACTACCATATTAATAAGACCAACGTTAAATCCATCTACTTCACCAGTCAAGTCTACTACCTGACACACAGACATGCTAGTCGAGCTAGCAAGTCAATAGGCATCAATACAACAAACCTGCATATGACACTTGTCACTTAAGACTGCCGAAAGATTCTCCTTAAATACCCAAGAGGGGACTAGACAAAACCAACATTCTCCTAACACTCTCTCCCTAAGAATCTGACCCTTCAACCTTTTTTTATAGTCCCAATTTTTTCACTTTGACCGCCACCTACAACGACACTCCATCCAAATCAGAAGGGATGAACCGTCTAAAACTACCAGAACATTTCATCCACAACCTTGTTTAGGGTCGATCGAATTTCAACATCAACAATGTCTAATCAACTAATGACACCAATTCAATTACAAATTTAAGGCTAAAGGGGTCAATTTTGCCCTTGTAGTAATCTAAAATCAGCAATGTTGCCCCTACTTTTTTCTCCGTAATTTTGCTCTCAAAGTTAGTCAATTGCAGCAATGTTTCCCTTTGATCGATTTTGACCGTTAAATGATGACGTGGCAGTTAACGGTGCTAACATGTCAATTTTGCCCTCGAAGTCATTCATGCAATTTTATCCTCGAAGTCATTAATTGCTAGGGCTGTAAATGAGGCGGGACAGATCGCGAGCTACTCGAACTCGACTCGGTCAAAGCTCAGTCAAAGCTCGACTCGATTGGACTCGACTCGAGCTCGAACTCGGCTCGAGTTCTTGATGAGCCGAGCTACTCGAAAATATAATATACTAAAATTTTTTATTTTTTATAATTTAAAATCTAAATTCTTAAACTTAAAACCCTAAACATAAGTATTAAACCCTAAAATCTAAATCCCAAAATCTAAACCCAACAACCTAAACCTCTAAATCCTAAACTAACTCCTTAAACCCTAAAATTAACAAGCATGAGTTTACACAATTTATGCATCAAAGTTTTTTTCTTCATAGGACTTTAAATGAGACGTGACAGATGAATAGTTACTCGAGTCCAATGCGGTCAAAGATCGGTCAATACTTGACTATATTGGGCTCGAATCAAGCTCGAACTCGACTCGAGTTTTAAACGATCCGAGTTGAGCTCAAATTTCTTAAGCTCGTTAGAAATTACTCAAGCTCGAACTCGGCTCGAAATTTTAACGAGCCGAGCTTAGCACTACTCGAGCTCGACTCGGCTCGTTTACACCCCTATTAATTGCAACAATTTTACTCTTGGTTTATTTAGTTTTTGAATAAAATTGAATAAATAATTTGGTTTTTCGAGTTGAACTTTAACAAACAGAATATATGAAAAATCGATTAACAAATTGATGTAAATATCCTCTGAGCCCCTAGTAATTTTAAAAATAAACAAAGTGATAACTCTCACAAAAAATTAAAATATTCTTCAATTTTTTTAAAAAAAATCTATAAACTTAATAAAAATAAATAAGATATTCAAAAAAATTATTGAAAATAAAAACTTGAAGGATATTTACATCAATTTGTTAATCGATTTTTCAAAATATTGAAAATATTAGTTTTTATTTTCAATAATTTTTTTGAATATCTTATTTATTTTTATTAAGGTTATAGATTTTTTTTAAATGAAGAATATTTTGATTTTTTGTGAGTTCCCACTTTACTTATTTTTAAAATTACTAGGGACTCAAAGGATATTTATATCAATTTGTTAATCAATTTTTCATATATTTTTTTTGTTAAAGTTCAACTCGAAAAAATTAAATTATTTAACTGCTACTGTAGAACTAAGTGGGGAGGAAAGCGATGATGAAGAGATGGCATATCTCTTCAAAAAATTCATCTGGTTCATGGAGAGCGAATTGAAGAATTCTAAGCATGAATCGAAGAAGAAGATGAAGGATTCCCACAAGTCCAACAAAAATGGACCATCGTCAAAGAAAGCATACGTGGCGACATGGAGTGATGAAGACTCCACCGATGACGAGGTAGTCCACCTATACTTTATGGCCCTCAATGAGAGGGAGGTAACTTCTAACTCATCTAGTTCAAATTCTTATACTTTTGATAAGTTACAAGAAGCCTATGATGAATTGGTTTTTGAATTCAAGGCTTCATTTTTGAAAAACGAGAAATTGATTTCAAAGTTAAAACCGAAAATGATTTGCTTTCTAAAACCAATTTAGTGTTTGAAGCAAAAATAAAAAATTTGGACTTAAAATTTCAAGTTTACAAGAATTGCTTCAAACGATTGAAAAAGATCATCAAAAGGAGATTGATTATCTTAAGAAGGAAAAAAATTTGATTTCCAAAGAACTTTAAAAGAAAAACAATTTAGGAAAATCAAATTTTTATGTTAGACAATCTAGTGTCCCTAGATTTTTGAATGGAAAAGTTTTTAAAAATATTTGGGTCCCGAAAGGACTAAATACTTCAACTAAAATGGATGAAATTGAAAAATGGATTCCTAAGGGGACAAAATTATGTGCTACTAATGTCTATAGATCCAAAGCAATTTGGATACCAAAAATTACTTGATTGTCTTGTTTAGGTGTGATGGAGATTGATCAACAAGTCCAAATTTGAGGAGGAGCTCCATGCACACAAAGAAAAACACTTGAAGAAGGAAGGCTTCACATCCTCCCTTGGATTCAAGTGTGGTAAAATTTAGTTGAATTCATTTGTCTTTCATTTGATTTCTTTATTTTTTTAATTCAACTAGATTATCATATGGTGAACTAACATATTTGATGCTTTGAGTAAGGGGGCCGTTTTTAAACCAAAAGCTTTTAATTGTGTCAATTTTTGAAAACCTCCTATGTTATTTTGAGCTTAATATATTTTAAATTATTTTTGATATAACAAAAAAGGGGAGAAATAGTTTGAAAATTTGATTTTTCAAATGAATAAGGGAGAGCTTTACATTGGTTTAAGTTTTAAAAATCTCTTATGCAAATTTTTAATTACTAAGGGTGAGAATCCCAAAGAATTTTTCAAGTTGTTTTATTATATCAAAAGAATTGTACAACTTGAAATTATATTTAAGGGTTTTTATAAGGCTTTGGAATAATTTAAAGTGCATTTAAAATAGTCAAAACCAAGCTTTTAATGTAACTGTACCGACACGGTATGTTACTGTATCGATACCCTTGAGGGTTTTAACTAAAGTTATTTTCCAGTAGCCAAAATTTCGTACCGATATGCTTTGTCGTATCGGTACGGTGTGCTTTTAAATAGCCAACGGCTAGTTCGCATACCGATACGCCCAACTACCCCCAACGGTCATTTTCCCAACGGTCTTTTAAATTGTAGGACCGTACCGATACACTTGCCACACGTATCGATACGCCCCGGCTGGAAGTCTCAACGGCTATTTCCTTATCGAGGCCGCATCGATACGATTTGAGGAGTATCAATACGCTAAGCTGAAGAAATGCATTTATGGTGAGAAATAAAGGCTCCAACGACTCTAATTCAACCCCAACGGTCCTCAAAGGCTACAAAACTCAATTAGGAGTATAAAAGGGACCTCCAAGCATCAAGAGATGGTTAATGCTTCAATTGTCAACAACACTATGATGTCAAATTGCCTTTAGGACCTAAATTGTATATTTCTTGTATAGACAACATTTGTGAGCTTGATTGTCAAATTTGCTCAAGTGTATAGATTTTGGGTGAGTGCTTAAATTTGCAAACATATACCCATTAGAGGGATTTCTAGTTTGCTTTGAATTTCTCTTGTAAGAGAGTGTTTGATCAAGCTTTGGGTAGAAAGCTTGATCGTTGTAACGGTTTCCTCCTAAGCTGAGAAAAGGAGACGAAATTCAATAGTGAATTTAGTTGAAATCCTTAGTAGGAAGCTAAGGTAGTGGATGTAAGCTTTGGGTTAGAAAGCTGGACCACTCTAAATCATTGTGTTTAACTCTTATATTTTTAGCTTCCACAAAAACACCCAAAAATCCAATCTTCTCCACACTTGGCAAGCATTTCGGTTGTGACCATCGAGCCCAACAGCTACCTTAGCATTTAACGGTCAAATCGGTCAAAGGGCAATATTGCTACAATTGACTGACTTTGAGGGCAAAATTACGGAGAAAATAAAGTAGAGGCAACATTGCTGATTTCGAATTACTACATGGGTAAATTTGACCCTTTAGCCAAAATTTAATATATACCACACATCTATGTATTTATGGTTTATATTTTGTCTTATTTTTATAATCTTTTGTATTTATATTTTTTAATATCTTCTATATTTATATATTATTTTTACAAATTCTAATTCTAATCCCACCTAAATGAGAGAGGAAGAGAAATTGTAAGAAAATGAAAAACTCTAGGAGGAGAAAGGGCTGCTAGTGCGTCTAGAATATGACACATATACACAAATTATTAAATCTGTATAATAATTCATTGAAGAAAAATAAATTCAAATTATACATTGGCACAGTGGCGGGCTATGTTAGGGCCCAAAGGGCCCCCGATCCCCGCCAAAAATATTATATATTAGATAAATTTTAGTTTAATAGGAGGAAACCGTTACAACGATCAAGCTTTCTACCCAAAGCTTGATCAAACACTCTCTTACAAGAGAAATTCAAAGCAAACTAGAAATCCCTCTAATGGGTATATGTTTGCAACTCTAAGCACTCACCCAAAACCTATACACTTGAGCGAATTTGACAATTAAGCTCACAAATGTTGTCTATACAAGAAATATACAATTTAGGTCCTAAAGACAATTTGACATCATAGTGTTGATTGACAATTGAAGCATTAACCATATCTTGATGTTTGGAGGTCCCTTTTATACTCCTTGATGAGTTTGTAGCCGTTACTAGCCGTTGGGGTTGAATTGGAGCCGTTGGAGACTTAATTTCCCACCATAAACGCAGTTCTGCAGCTCACCGTTTCAAAACACTCGTGACTGTTTCGAAACACCCTTTAAGTAGAAAGAGTCGTTGCAGTCTGATGCAGTACCCGTATCGAAACGCCCTTGGCCGTTTCGACACACCCGTATCGAAACGCCTGCCTCCGTATCGAAACGATCTGCATTTAAATGTTAGTTGGGAAATAGTCGTTGGGTTTATGACCGTTGTAGTCGATGCCACGTAGGCGTATCAAAACGGCATAGCCCGTATCGAAACGCTAGGCAAAAATCTCATCCAGGGAAGGCCCATTTCGATACGCGTATCAAAACGTTTTTGCTACTGGAATGCACCGTATCGAAATGCCCTAAGGTGTTTCGAAACACTTGGAAGGTTTTATAAAGTTTGGCTTTGAAAAACATGTTAAACCCTTTTTAAAAACATCCCTAAACATAGTTTCAAGTTATTTGGACTTTGGAAACAGTTTTGAATTCTTTTTAAGTTAGTCCAAAACATTTTTCAATTATTATATCAAAACATTAGTTATACACCAACTAATAAAATCCATGGACAAAAACTCTGTAAGATGCGTTGTAGGTATCAAAGCTGACCACAACGCAGTCACTGTTGGACACTCGCGGACTAAGTGGTCGATAGACTCGACCGGGCTGCGACGCACTCCATAACCCATGGTATCCGCCATATGATGACGGACACGCTCCGTGTTGGTTAGCACTCTACCACGCATCACGAGCCAAAAGAACCAACATATGTGCGGTAACCCCTTGAAATGTGCTAACACTCTCCATAAATCATTACACAGGAAGTCGTCTGACATGGTACACCGATCATAAGTTGAGCAGACATAGAATTTACGCGCAGAAGTCCATTTCCATCCAACTCCATCAGCAAAGACATCCGACCGAGGAGGCATGGTGGAAGCCAAACGATGAAAAACTTCGATAGAGAAAAACGAGGCACAAGCTTGCCACTCACATTGCCCCGCAACGTCCACCATATAGGCTACAAAAATCCGAGGGAGCATAGGAATACAAGTTGGATCAACAACGGCATCAATTAATGGTTCAACATCCCATAACCATGTATCCCTCCAAAAATCAATAGACCGTCCATCTTCCAACAACCAAACGAAACTATCACACACCTTGCACCAAACCAAACTAATCCCCCTTCAAAGATGTGAACAATTGAGATGATGAATCTCCATCGAAATGACCTCCGCCCATTTATATTTCGATCGTAGTACCCGCGCCCAAAGTTGATCCGGATGGGCCACAAGATTAAACGCAAGTTTTATTAGAAAGGCGGAATTCTGATGTTCAAGGATTTTAAGGCCGAGACCACCCTTCAAAATTGGCGAGCATACCGTCTCCCAATTAACAAGATGAACGCCAAGTCGACCCTCCACATGAACCCAAATGAAATCGTGGATTATTTTCTCATTTTCAAGACACACCCATCGGCAAACGAGTAGATTGCATCGAATAATATGAGATAGACGATATAATCGATTTAGGCAACACCAAATGTCTTGCAAAGGATAAGCTCTTGGCTGACCAACCAGAAAGCTTGTCTCGAACACGCTGAATCACATATTGGTAGACTACTTTTGATACCCTTGAATGTAAAAGTGGAACGCCCTAAGTCTCCAACCTCACGAAAACTAAACTGATTACTAATGTTCAAACACAAAGGAGCCACTACATTCTTAGAGAGAGAAAAATAGTGGTCTTCGAAACACTAACCTTCTGTCCAGAGGCAACAAAAAAATCTTATAAGATTTGTAACACCCGGGTTTGGGGGTCGGGTGAAACTAAAATAATAAAATAATAATATTATGGGCTTCGTGTTTTCAAAATAATTAAAATCTATGTTGGGCATATCTTCTAAATCCAATCCCATGGATTTTAAGAGATGAGAATTTTAGCCATCCCATTAAAGCTATTGTTGAGTGGAAACAACCTAAGTCAGTGACCGAGATTAGGAGTTCCTAGGATTAGCCGGTTACTATAGGAGATTTGTTGATGGTTTCTCTAGAGTAGCTGCTCATTTGACTAAATTGTTGCAAAAAGGAGTGAAGTTTGAGTGGTCAAATGCGAGACAGAAGGCTTGTGAGAAATTGAAAGAAGCTTTGACGAATGCCCCAATGTTAGTACAACTAGTTTCAGGGAAAGAGTTCGTGATCTATAGCGATGCTTCCTACGTAGGTTTAGGTTGTGTTCTGATGCAAGAGAGGAGAGTTGTTGCTTATACTTCGAGACAGTTGAAGGTGCACGAGAAGAACTATCCTACGCATGACATTGAGTTAGCCGCAGTTGTGTGTGCGTTAAAGATTTGGCATCACTATTTGTATGGTGAGAAGTGCACGGTTTACACTGGTCATAAGAGCTTGAAGTATTTGATGACTCAGAGAGAGTTGAATTTGAGGTAGAGAAGATGACTTGAGCTGTTGAAAGACTATGATTTGACTATCGAGTACCATCTGGGTAAGGCAAATGTAGTGGCCGATGCGTTGAGCAGAAAAGTTACAGTTGAGTTACGAGCTATGTTTGCTAGATTGAGTGTATCCGGGGATGGTGGTTTGATTACAGAGTTGCAAGTGAAGCCTTCTTTGATTCAGATGATCAGAGAGAAATAGTTGTAAGATGTGTCTTTAGCTCCTCATGTTCAGGACATAGCCGAAGGTAGACCGACCGAGTATAGTTTCAGTAGTAAGAATGTGTTGTGTTTCAGAGACAGAGTTGTAGTACCTGAAGATGTTGAGTTGAAACGTATGATTCTGAGTGAAGCATATTCGAGTCCTTTTTCGATCCATCCGGGTAGTACTAAGATGTACCGAGATTTGAAGAATGATTATTTCTGGGTTGGTTTAAAGAAGGATGTAGCTGAGTATGTGAATCGTTGCATGGTTTTTCAGAGAGTAAAGGAAGAACATCAGGTTTCTTCAGGTTTGTTACAGCCTTTGAAGATACTGGAATGTAAATGGGAGAAGATCACTATGGACTTTGTGTCGGAGTTACCGTTATCTCCTTCGAAAAAGAATTTAGTTTAGGTGATAGTTGATAGGTTCACTAAGTGTGCCCATTTCTTAGTAGTGAACACCACAGATTCTTTAGACAAGTTGGCGAATTTGTATATTCGTGAGATTGTGAACTTTATGGAGTTCCGAAGTCTATTATATCAGACATAGATCCGAGATTCACATTGAGGTTTTGGAGTTGTTTGCATAGTGCCCTAGGTAGCCGTTTACATTTCATTACTTCTTATCATCCGCAGTCAGATGGACAATCAGAGGGAGTGATACAGATTTTAGAGGATATGCTTCGTTGTTGTGTGATTGACATCTAGGGTTCTTGGGAGAAGCACTTACCCTTAGTCGAGTTTGCTTACAACAACAGTTACCAGGCTAGTATTCAGATGGCTCCTTATGAGGCTTTGTGTGGTAGGCGATGTAGGACTCCGATCTGTTGGGCTGAAACGGGTCAGAAGTTGTTACCTATGCCAGATTTGCATGAGGGAACTACTGAAAAGGTGAAGTTGATTTGTGACCGTTTGAAAGCAGCTTCCGATCGTCAGAAATCTTATGCAGATTTGAAGAGAAAAGAGATTGAGTTTTCAGTGGGTGAGAAAGTGTTTCTGAAAGTATCTCCGTGGAAGAAGGTAATGAGATTTGGCCGGAAAGGCAAGTTGAGTCCGAGGTTTATTGGTCCGTATGAGATAGTTGAGCGGATTGGGCCAGTGGCTTACCATTTGAGATTGCCTTCAGAGTTAGAGAAGATCCATGATGTCTTCCATGTGTCGATGCTTAAGAGATATAGATCAGATCCGTCTCATGTTATGCCCGTTAAGGAGATAGAACTGAATTAGGATTTCTCTTACAATGAAGAACCAGTTGAGATACTTGCTTCTAATAGCAAGGTGTTGCGTGGCAAGACCATAGATTTGGTAAAGGTGTTGTGGAGACATAGAGGTGTGGAAGAGGCCACGTAGGAGAGGAAAGCTGATATGCTTGAGCAGTTTCCGTACTTGTTTCCGTCAGGTAATTTCGGGAACAAAATTTCTTAAGTGTGAGAGAGTTGTAACACCCGGATTTGGGGGTCGGGTGAAACTAAAATAATAAAATAATAATATTATGGGCTTCGTGTTTTCAAAATAATTAAAATCTATGTTGGGCCTATCTTCTAAATCCAATCCCGTGAATTTTAGGATATGAGAATTTTAGCCATCTCATTAATAGCGTTTTTGTAAATATTTCAAAGTTAAGAAAAGATGAGCTTTTTGAGACAAAAAGGAGTCATCTTCTTCTTCTTCATTTCATTTTCACGTCAAAACCCAAAACCCTTCAAGTTTACTATTCCATCATCTCTTTTGCTCATTGTTGGAGATTTTTCAAAGGTAAACTCACTTTTGACTTGTCCTTATCATCCTCTACAACTCCATAGTTTTATTTTTCATTAAAACCCATGATTTCCCATTTTAGAGTTTTGAAAGTTTGGATTAAAAATGTGAACTTTATTAGCTTTAACTTAAGCTTTTGATTTATTAATGTTATATAAGTTGTTTACTATCCATAAGGCCCAACATACTCGATTTGTACATGGTTTTGTGATGTTTCCCGAAATTGGATTTTAGGGAGGTTTTAGAGAGTTCAAATGTTGAGTTTTGGGAGTGTTTTGTGGGGGAATTTGTTGGCTGATGGTTAGGCTATGTATAAGGGTTGTTTTGGAAGCTTTTAGAGGTGTTAATGGCTATGGAATCATTGGTTTTAGACTGTGCTAAAGGATTGCTCGGGAATGAGGATTTTGGAGTTGTCTTTAGCTTGAAATCTTGTGTTTTGTGCTTGGTTTGTGTTTCGGATTTGCTACGTTGATTTGTGAACTGGCTTGAGGTTATTTTGATTGTGTTAGGATGATTAGAAGCAAGGATTTGTGTTGGTGAAGCCTCGGGAACGAATCTGGAACCGTTGGGAGCTTGATCAGCTTGTGTGGTTGAGCTTGGAATTGTCGGTGAGAGGTTAAATGTTTTTAAATGGTTTTCAAGTGTTGGTTCAAGAATGTGGACTACGTTGGGCTTGGTAGACCCACCTAGAGTTGGGATTAGAGTGGTAGCCTAATCTCAAGCTTTAGTTAGAGACTATGGTTGATCTTTAAATGTTGTGTATGTCTCGTGTTTAATTGTGATTGTGGTGGTTATGTATATTGTGTTATACATGTATGTTGAGGCATGGTTTTGATGCATTGTTATATGCATGTATTTGTGCATGACGGTAAGTCATGGTGAGTACGTGCTAAGCACAAAAGTTGTTATGAAATGGTGTTGTGAAAGGTTATAAATTGTATAAGTATTGGCACTAGTATGCTTGGGTACAATGATCGATCATTAGGATGTTTAGTGTGCACACGTGAGTCAAAATGCGCGTGTGATCTTGGTGATGGTAGTCATTAAGATGGAGTACGGGTTCGCCCGAAAATCTTCTTATATATATGTAGTCGGTGATGATAGTAATCCCATCGACGGGCGTGAGGATGAGTGGAATCCCCTCTGCGTGAAACGGTGATGAGTGTAATCCCACCGTAAGGTAAATGTGAGTTGTTAGATGTGAGCTCCAACGGTTATCCGCGTATTCGAGTCATAGCTAGGTGCCAATATGGATTTATATATGTGTTTACATATGATATGGATATGGACTTGTGGAGCATGGCATGACATTGGTATTGTGTTCATTCATCATTGATAATTTGGCTCATGTGGCTTCGAAGGTAAGAAAGTATCCATTTTTGATCGGTTGTGTTGCTCGTGCTTGGACCCTGCATTTTCGATGTTTGTTTTATGAGCTTACCCTCACTAAGCTTTATGCTTATGCTCTCTTTTGTTTGACAATGCAGATCCGTAGTCTGTGGGTTGCTAGTGCAAGAAGAGGGCCTCCAAGTGTGCTAGTTTGGCTTTTGAGTTTATCAAGTATGGACTTTTATATTATGAGAATGTAATAGTCAAGCAATGGGATTTGAGCTTTTGATGTATGTTGATGTTTGGTTTTGGGAGCATGTTTAGACTCCTTGTTTTGTGGATGATATGTTTAAGGTTGCTTGCCTAATGTGTTGGCTTTGTGCCTTTTATGAATGCTCTATGTATGGTTTAAAGCATGAAACCTTATAAATGCAATGTATGTCTCTTCATGGTAAATGTATGATTCTTTTGATCGTATGCTCCTTGTTCGTTTTGAATAACTCGTATGTTGTCCCATGGATGTTGGATGTTGTATGTATGATTGCGTGTGGCTAGGTGAGTCTTAATTTGCATCTAGGGTCGAGTCTTGTTGTGTTTTGCTACAAATTTGAGTGTTGCAGTGCAGGGAGTATCGGTACACCCAAAGGCCGTATCGATACGGTCCTACACTTTGGGACTCAAGTTTGGCCTAGCGTATCGGTACACGGGAGTGTATCGATACGCCAAATCCTCTCTAGAAATCTGAGATTTTAACGTATCGGTACGGGTCTAGGGTGTATCGGTACGGTCTTGTATCGTTGACCGTGAGAAGTTGACCAGTGAGGGCGTATCGGTACGGTCAATCTGTGTACCGATACGGTCTCCCTAGGTTGATCTTGGGCAGTTGACCTAGTCAAGGCGTATCGATACCCTCTTCTAGTGTATCGATACGGCCTGATGTGAAAGTTAAAATGGGTTGTTTTAAATTGTATGTTCTTTGTTTGGCCTCGCTTGTTTCTTTCGTTGTTTCCTTTTTCACATAGGATATAATAATACATCTAGATAAGATAATATTAAATGAAAAAGTTTTCTCAAGTTGTTAACCGAAGTGGAGTCTTAACGGGTTTCGCCTCGGTTATCCTCGTGTGACCCGCTCGGACCGGTCGGCCGCTCGGACCAGGGCGAGGGGGTTATACTTGGTGGTATCAAAGCCTGAGGTTTCCGAGACCTTGGGCAGGTAAGTGAGGTAAGTTAAATTCTTGTATTGCAATTGCACGGTGTTTGCTTGCCATGTAAGCATGTTTGCTTGTTTATCAAGTATGCTTGTTTGATCGTGTGTGTATGTTGTTTGAAGCATGTTGAGTAGAGTCTCATTGCTTTTATTACATCAAAAAAAGGATTTTTAAGTGAGGGAACATACTTGAGCCACTTAGACCCTTGCCTTGCTAACCCCATCTTTGTGTGTTGTTGTTGTAGTTGTATATGTAAGCGCGCATGTCGAGGCCTAGAGGTTGACCGAGGTTGGTTCGTCAGGAACCTCGTGTTGCGGCTTCTGTTAATAAGCCGGTGGTTGGAGTAGAGGCTCTTGTGGGAGAGCCTGTTGTTGGAGTCGGAGCTCCTCCACCACCACCACCTCCTCGGCCTGAAATGGGAGGCGAGGCTGGAGCTGAGGGAGCGGGACCTCAGGTTGGCCAGGGCGGCCAAGGTCCTGCGGGTATAGATATGGCTCCGCTAGTTCAAGCTATAGCGAGAGCGTTTCAGGCTACAGCTGCCGGAGCTCAGGATGCAGCTCAGCTGAGAGGTGATGATGCTAGCTTACCGTTAGAGAGGCTTCGTAGTCTAGGGGCAAAAGAGTTCAGAGGACCTACACCTGAGAGATTTGAGTTGTGGTTGGAGAAGAAAGTCCATATCTTAGCTCGGATGGGATGTGTTGGATCTCGTAAGTTGGGCTACGTAGTATCGTTGCTTCAGGATGATGCCTACACCTGGTGGGTTACCATTACTATCGGCGTGCCTGAGGCCGAGATTGGTTGGGATTTCTTTGAGACTGCTTTCCGGAAGAGGTATTTGGGGTCGAGGTATTTGGATGAGAAGAAGCAAGAGTTCATGGCTCTTATTCAGGGAGATGCTTTAGTGACTGATTATGAGATTCGCTTTGTCCGACTGAGTCAGTATGCTCCAGAGTTGGTTCCTACTAAGAGGGACCATTGTAATCGGTTCAGATATGGACTTTATGAGGAAGTAAAGAGGTACACATTAGCTTCCGATTATTTTGATTTTGATGTCTTGGTCGCTAGGGCCAAGGACATCGAACATAGCTTGGGGCTGACCAAGCGTGCGGGAGGATCCAGTTCAGGAAAGAGTCACAATAACTTTGATCGTGGTGATGCCAAGAGGCATCGGGGCGGTGGACATCAATTTGACCATAGGCGTGGCGGTGGCCACCATGTTGTAGAGGCCACCAAGGCCATAGAGCTGGAGGGCGTTTGCCCAAGTGCACTCATTGTGGGAGACAACATTCAGGAGAGTGTTGGGGTAACTTCCATGCTTGTTGGAACTGTGGTTTGAGAGACCACTTCAGGAGAGAGTGTCCGCATCAGGCGGCACAGGCACCGAACCTAGCACAGGCTCCTGCAAGAGCGAATGACTATCAGAGAGGTTGTGGGTGCGGTCGTGGTTACTTCCAGCCGAGGGCTGATGCACCTAGGACAGAGGCACCAAGGAATCTTGCTCATGTGGTGGCAGTACAGCCAGAGGCTGGTGGACCAGCTAGAGTTTACGCTCAGAGAGAGGCAGGGAATGACACTGATGTGATAGTAGATAATTTCGAGTTACAGTCCATGTCTTTGTTTTCCTTAGTTGATTCGAGTTCTACGCATTCTTACATTTTGAGTGAGCATGCAAAGAAGTTAGACATACATGTTGAGATCTTAGATGTAGGTATGCATGTGACTAGTTCTTTCGGTGAGACAGTTGTAGTTAGACGGATGTATAGGAGGTGTCCGCTGAAGATTCAGGGTCATGTGTTTCCGGTTGATATGATGGAGCTTTTGGTTTATGGTTTTGATATTATATTGGGTATGGATTGGTTGGTTGAGCACAAAACTAGTGTAGATTTTGAGGCAAAAAGAATTTCGTTGAAGCTTTCCGTTGACTACGAGGTAGTGGTAGTAGGCGAGAATGTTAAGTTCTTGTCGAATGTTGTGTCAGCTTTAGAGGCTCATAGGTTGATGGATTCCGGTTGTGGGACTTATTTAGCGTATGTGATGAATCTGAATATGAGTGAGGTTAGATCGAAAGACATCATAACAGTTTGTGATTTTTCGGATGTGATTCCAGAAGAGTTACCAGGTTTGCCTCCTGACAGAGATGTAGAGTTTGTGATTGAGACTGTTTCAGGGTCTACTCCAGTTTCTATTGCTCCATACATTATGGCTCCGAAAGAATTGAAAGAATTGAAGAGTCGGCTTCAGGAGTTATTAGACCGTGGTTTTATTAGGCCTAGTAGTTCACCTTGGGGTGCTCTTGTGTTGTTTGTGAAGAAGAAGGATGACAGTATGAGAATGTGTTGAGTGGATCGCAAGATCGATATAAACCAAGAGAGGAGTGAATTGGAAATTTAAAGGTTTTGTGGTGGAAATTGAAAATTAAAAATAATAGACAAGGGATTTAGAGTGGTTCAAGTTCCAAATGAACTCTACATCCACTACCTTAGCTTCACTAAGGATTTGCAACAATTCCACTAATTGCTTTTCCCCTTTTCTAGGCTAAGGAGGCAACCCTTACAATTTTGGTTTGATTTTCTACCCAAAATTCAACCCAATCCTCACACAAGTGAACAAAGAAATTTGTTGGCTAATAAGGTATATCTCAATACAAATGATAGCCCAATTACAAACACTCAACCCAATTGAACAAGATAAGAATGAAAATTGCAATTGGGGTTTCTAGACAAAATAGGATTTTTTCTCAATTGCTTGGATTTGATGTTTGGATGTTTTCTTTAGGATCAATAGTTGTTGCTGGAGCTTTTAGAGGTCCCTTTTATACCTTCTTATTGATTTCTAGCCGTTGTGGTTGTTGCACTCATCAATAGAGCCGTTGGGGATGTTATCTCACCTCCATAAATGCAGTCTGCAACAACCCGTTTCGAAACGCGGGATACCTGTTTCGGAACGGACTAAAATAGAAAGAGTCGTTGGGGTGCATTTAAGAGCCCGTTTCGAAACGCCTTAGATCCGTTTCGAAACACTTTTGCCACTGTCAAGGGTCGTTTCGAAACAGTCTTAGCCCATTTCGAAACACCCTAACGGTTTCAGAAAATCAGTTAAAAACAATTTCAACGGTCATATTTTCAATTCAAAATGAAAAACAGTTTCCAAAAGCTTGGCCCCGTTTCGAAACGGTTTTGCTACTGTCAAGGGTCGTTTCGAAACTGATCGAGTCCGTTTCGAAACACCCTATTCATCTTTGAAAAATAGGTTAAATAATATAACAACCGTTATAGTTTTTCAAAGCAAAATTGAAGAACAGTTTCAAAACGTATGAGACCGTTTCGAAACGGGTTCAAGTGTTCTAAAGCCGTTTCGATACATGTTTCGGAACAGGGGCTGACAGTGATGAAAATGTTTCGAAACGCCTTAGGTCGTTTCGAAACAGGGACATGAAAATCATTGTTTTGGCTTTAAACACTTAGAAAAATATTTGAAAAACTTTGTTTTTAACTTTGGCATAATCTTAAAATCATATGGGGATGTTTTGAGGACTTAAAAATTCATTTTGACATTTTCAATTTAGTCCTTAGGTTTTTAGTTATATCAAAATTAAAATATTTGTTTCACAGAATGTGTATTGACTATTGGCAGGTGAACCAGTTGACAGTGAAGAACAAGTATACGTTGCCTCGTATAGATGACTTGTTTGATCAGTTGAGGGGTGCCTTAGTGTTTTCGAAGATAGATTTGAGATCAGGGTACTATCAGTTGAAGGTGAAAGAGTGTGATGTTCCGAAGACAGCCTTTAGGACTAGATATGGTCATTATGAGTTCCTTGTGATGCTGTTTGGGCTCACGAATGCACCAGCAGCTTTCATGGACATGATGAACAGAGTTTTCAGAGACTATCTAGACCAATATGTAGTTGTTTTCATAGACGACATCCTTGTGTACTCGAGATCAGAAGAAGAACATGATGAGCACTTGAGACTTGTGTTGTAGAGGTTGATGAGTAATCAGTTGTACGCGAAGCTTAGTAAATGTGAGTTCTGGATTCGAGAAGTTGTGTTTCTTGGCCATGTAGTATTAGCTGAAGGTATCCGTGTTGATCCGACGAAGATTAAAGCTATTGTTGAGTGGAAACAACCTAAGTCAGTGATCGAGATTAGGAGTTTCCTAAGATTAGCCGGTTACTATAGGAGATTTGTTGATGGTTTCTCTAGAGTAGCTGCTCATTTGACTAAATTATTGCAAAAAGGAGTGAAGTTTGAGTGGTCAGATGCGAGACAAAAGGCTTTTGAAAAATTGAAAGAAGCTTTGACGAATGACCTAGTGTTAGTACAACCAGTTTCAGGGAAAGAGTTCGTGATCTATAGCGATGCTTCCTACGTAGGTTTAGGTTGTGTTTTGATGCAAGAGAGGAGAGTTGTTGCTTATGCTTCGAAACAGTTGAAGATGCACGAGAAGAACTGTCCTACGCATGACATTGAGTTAGCCGCGGTTGTGTGTGCGTTGAAGATTTAGCGTCACTATTTGTATGGTGAGAAGTGCACGGTTTACACTGATCATAAGAGCTTGAAGTATTTGATGACTCAGAGAGAGTTGAATTTGAGGCAGAGAAGATGACTTTAGCTGTTGAAAGACTATGATTTGACTATCGAGTACCATCCGGGTAAGGCAAATGTAGTGGCCGATGCGTTGAGCAGAAAAGTTGCAGTTGAGTTGTGAGCTATGTTTGCTAGACTGAGTGTATCCGGGGATGTGGTTTGATTACAGAGTTGCAAGTGAAGCATTCTTTGATTCAGATGATCAGAGAGAAATAGTTGCAAGATGTGTCATTAGTTCCTTATGTTCAGGACATAGCCGAAGGTAGACCGACCGAGTATAGTTTCAGTAGTGAGAATGTGTTGTGTTTCAGAGACAGAGTTGTAGTACCTGAAGATGTTTAGTTGAGGCCTATGATTCTGAGTGAAGCACATTCGAGTCCTTTTTCGATGCATCCGGGTAGTACTAAGATGTACTGAGATTTGAAGAATGATTATTTCTAGGTTGGTTTGAAGAAGGATGTAGCCGAGTATGTGAGCCGTTGCATGGTTTGTCAGAGAGTAAAGGCAGAACATCAAGTTCCTTCAGGTTTGTTACAGCCTTTGAAGATTCTGGAATGGAAATGGGAGAAGATCACTATGGACTTTGTGTCTGGGTTACCGTTGTCTCCTTCGAAAAAGAATTTTGTTTGGGTGATAGTTGATAGGTTCACTAAGTGTGCCCATTTCTTAGTAGTGAACACCACAGATTCTTTAGACAAGTTGGCGAATTTGTACATTCGCGAGATTATGAGACTTCATGGAGTTCCGAAGTCTTTTGTATCAGACAGAGATCTGAGATTCACATCGAGGTTCTGGAGTTGTTTACATAGTGCCCTAGGTAGCCGTTTGCATTTCAGTACTTCTTATCATCCGCAGTCAGATGGACAATCAGAGCGAGTGATACAGATTTTAGAGGATATGCTTCGTTGTTGTGTGATTGACTTCCAGGGTTCTTGGGAGAAGCACTTACCCTTAGTCGAGTTTTCTTGTAACAACAGTTACCAGACTAGTATTCAAATGGCTCCTTATGAGGCTTTGTATGGTAGGCGATGTAGGACTCCGATCTGTTGGGCTAAAACGGGTCAGAAGTTGTTACCTATGCTAGATTTGCTTAAGGTGACTACTGAAAAAGTGAAGTTGATTTGTGACCGTTTGAAAGCAGCTTCCGATCGTCAGAAATCTTATGCAGATTTGAAGAGAAAAGAGATTGAGTTTTCAGTGGGTGAGAAAGTGTTTCTGAAAGTATCTCCGTGGAAGAAGGTAATGAGATTTTGCTGGAAAGGCAAGTTGAGTCCGAGGTTTATTGGTCCGTATGAGATAGTTGAACGGATTGGGCCAGTAGCTTACTGTTTGAGATTGCCTTCAGAGTTAGAGAAGATCCATGATGTCTTCCATGTGTTGTTGCTTAAGAGATATAGATCAGATCCGTCTCATGTTATGCCCGTTGAGGAGATAAAACTGAATTTGGATTTGTCTTACAATGAAGAACCGATTGAGATACTTGCTTCTGATAGCAAGGTGTTGTGTGGCAAGACCATAGAGTTGGTTAAGGTGTTGTGGAGACATAGAGGTGTGGAAGAGGCCACGTGGGAGAGGGAAGTTTATATGCTTGAGCAGTTTCTGTACTTGTTTCCGTCAGGTAATTTCGGGGACAAAATTCCTTAAGTGGGGGAGAGTTATAACACTCGGGTTTGGGGGTCGGGTGAAACTAAAATAATAAAATAATAATATTATGGGCTTCGTGTTTTCAAAATAATTAAAATCTATGTTGGGCCTATCTTCTAAATCCAATCCCGTGGATTTTAAGAGATGAGAATTTTAGCCATCTCATTAATGGCGTTTTTGTAAATATTTCAAAGTTAGGAAAAGATGAGCTTTTTGAGACAAAAAGGGGTCATCTTCTTCTTCTTCATTTCATTTTCACGTCAAAACCCTAAACCCTTCAAGTTTATTATTCCATCATCTCTTTTGCTCATTGTTGGAGATTTTTCAAAGGTAAACTCACTTTTGACTTGTCCTTATCATCCTCTACAACTCCATAGTTTTATTTTTCATTAAAACCCATGATTTCCCATTTTAGAGTTTTGAAAGCTTGGATAAAAAATGTGAACTTTATTAGCTTTAATTTAAGCTTTTGATTTGTTAATGTTATATAAGTTGTTTACTATCCATAAGGTCCAACATACTCGATTTTTACATGGTTTTGTGATGTTTCCCGAAATTGGGTTTTATAGAGGTTTTAGAGAGTTCAAATGTTGAGTTTTGGGGGTGTTTTGTGTGAGAATTTGTTGGCTGATGGTTAGGCTATGTATAACGGGTGTTTTGGAAGCTTTTAGAGGTGTTAAAGGCTATGGAATCATTGGTTTTGGACTGTGCTAAAGGGCTGCTCGGGAATGAGGATTTTGGAGTTGTCTTTAGCTTGAAATCTTGTGTTTTGTGCTTGGTTTGTGTTCCGGGTTTGCTACGTTGATTTGTGAACTGGCTTGAGGTTATTTTGATTGTGTTGGGATGATTAGAAGCAAGGATTTGTGTTGGTGAAGTCTTGGGAACGAATCCGGAACCATTGGGAGCTTGATCGGCTTGTGTGGTAGAGCTTTGAATTGTCGGTGAGTGGTTAAATGTTTTTAAATGGTTTTCAAGTGTTGGTTCAAGCATGTGGACTAGGTTGGGCTTGGTAGACCCACCTAGAGTTGGGATTAGAGTGGTAACCTAATCCCAAGCTTTAGTTAGAGATTATGGTTGATCTTTAAATGTTGTGTATGCCTCATGTTTAATTGTGATTGTGGTGGTTATGTATATTGTGTTATACATGTATGTTGAGGCATGGTTTTGATGCATTGTTATATGTATGTGGTTGTGCATGACGGTAAGTCATGGTGAGTACGTGCTAAGCACAAAAGTTGTTATGAAATGGTGTTGTGAAAGGTTATAAATTGTATAAGTATTGGCACTAGTATGCTTGGGTACAATGATCGATCATTAGGATGTTTAGTTGCACATGTGAGTTAAAATGCGCACGTGATCTTGGTGATGGTAGTCATCAAGATGGAGTATGGGTTCGCCCGGAAATCTTCTTATATATATGTAGTCGGTGATGAGTGTAATCCCATCGACGGGGCGTGAGGATGAGTGGAATCCCCTCCGCGTGAAACGATGATGAGTGTAATCCCACCGTAAGGTAAATGTGAGTTGTTGGATGTGAGTTCCAACGGTTATCCGCGTATTCGAGTCATAGCTAGGTGCCAGTATGGATTTATATATGTGTTTACATATTATGTGGATATGGACTTGTGGAGCATGGCATAACATTGATATTGTGTTCATGCATCATTGATAATTTGGCTCATGTGGCTTCGAAGGTAAGAAAGCATGCATTTTTGATCGGTTGTGTTGCTCGTGATTGGACCATGCATTGTCGAGGTTTGTTTTATGATCTTACCCTCACTAAGCTTTATGCTTATGATCTCTTTTGTTCGACAATGCAGATTCGTAGTCCGTGGGTTGCTAGTGCAAGAAGAGGGCCTCCAAGTGTGCTAGTTTGGCTTTTGAGTTTATCAAGTATGAACTTTTATATTATGAGAATGTAATAGTCAAGCAATGGGATTTGAGCTTTTGATGTATGTTGATGTTTGGTTTTAGGAGCATGTTTAGACTCCTTGTTTTGTGGATGATATGTTTAAGGTTGCTTGCCTAATGTGTTGGCTTTGTGCCTTTTATGAATGTTCTATGTATGGTTGTTTAAAGCATGAAACCTTATAAATGCAATGTATGTCTCTTCATGGTAAATGTATGATTCCTGTGATCTATGCTCCTTGTTCATTTTGAATAACTCGTATGTTGTTCCATGGATGTTGGATGTTGTATGTATGATTGTGTGTGGCTAGGTGAGTCTTAATTTGCATCTAGGGTCGAGTCTTGGTTCATTTTGCTGCAAATTTGAGTGTTGAAGTGCAGGGCGTATCGGTACGCCCAAGGGCAGTATCGATACGGTCCTACACTTTGGGACTCAAGTTTGGCCTAGCGTACCGGTACACGGGGGTGTATCAATACGCCAAAGGCTCTCTGGAAATCTGAGATTTTGACGTATCGGTACGGGTCTAGGGTGTATCGGTATGGTCTTGTATCGTTGAGCGTGAGAAGTTGACTAGTGAGGGCGTATCGGTACAGTCAACATGAGTACCGATACGGTCTCCCTGGGTTGACATTGGGCAGTTGACCTAGTCAAGGCGTATCGATACCCTCTTCTAGTGTATCGATACGGTCTGCTGTGAAAAAATGGGATGTTTTAAATTGTATGTTCGTTGTTTCACCTCGCTTGTTTCTTCCGCCGTTGCCTTTTTCACATAGGATATAATAATACATCTAGTTAAGATAATGTTAAATGAAAAAGTTTTCTCGGGTTGTTAACCGAAGTGGAGTCTTAATGGGTTTCGCCTCGGTTATCCTTGTGTGACCCGCTCGGACCGGTCGGCCGCCCGGACCGGGGCGAGGGGGTTACAAGATCGCCTTAATAATATTAACATGCTCCACCGATGCTTCCACAAAAAAGAACATGTCACTGCGAAAATGAGATGTGAGATCGCAGGTTCAATACAAACGAGCCTCACAGATTTCCACACACCACTACTCACCGCCCGATGCACCGACTGCGCCAACCGCTCCATACACAAAACGAATAAATACGGAGACAACGGATCACCCTGACGGATTCCCCTAGAGGGAAAAAAATGTATCTGAGGCAGAACCATTCCAGAGAACTTGCATGGAAACAGACGATACATAACGCATGATCAAACAGTTAAACTCAGCAGGTAGACCAATATCTTGCAATGTGTCGTCGATAAACGCCCACTCGAGTCTATCATAGGCCTTCAAGGTCAATTTTAAGCGCCATAAACCCTAACTTACCTTTTTTATTCCACATAGAGTGGATAACTTCCTGTGCAATAATAATGTTGTCCGTGATAGAACGCCCATGAACAAAGCTCGTTTGGTTCATCGAAACCCACTCCGGTAAGTAAGCCTTCAGACGATTCACTATTGTCTTGGTACTGATTTTGTACAGCATAGAACACAAACTTATCGAACAGAATTGAGTGATATTTTCAGGCGATTGAATTTTTGGCAAAAGAACCAATAAACTATGGTTCAAAACGGGGGGAAAAGGTTGTCTCACAAAAGTATCATGGACTAAACGACAAACGGATGGTCCCATTGTAGCCCAATTCTTCTGATAAAACACTGTATGCAAGCTATCAGCTCTAGGTGCCTTCAGGGGGCCATATCAAACCCAACATTGCGCACTTCTTCATCTGTGACAGCATCTAGAAACGCCCTGCGCATAGCCTTTGTACATGAGCGAAACGGACCCCCGAAGTGCAACGCTAACCCCAACAGAACCGGCACTCGAAAACAGATCCTTGTAGAAACTCACGATCATACTCTATAGGCGAGTCTGATTCGAACACCATTCACCATTCGAATCGCGTAATTTCGTGACAAAATTTGTCCTCCTCTGTTGCATAGTGCATCTATAGAAATAAGTAGTATTCCTATCCCCACAGTGTGCCTATTGCACACGTGAATTTTGCAACCAGAGGCTTTCCTCATACCGTAACACCTCAGCCAACTCAGCGCGCAGCTCAATATCTAGATGAACTAAAAAATTAGAGTGGGAAGCACGCAGAGCCCGATCAATACCTCTAAGGCGCGACAACAACTCTTTCTTCTTTTTTTTTACCAATGTGCCCAAAAACAGAGTCATTTTATTTCTGCAAAAAAAAAACCTGCACATTAGTTTCCACATCCAAATTAACATCCCAAGTGTTAAGAAAGAGCTCTTCTAACCGAGGATGATCTTGCCAAACGGCAATAAAACGGAAAGGCCGAGAAGCACAATCAAATTCAAAAACAAGTTTTGTATCCATTATCACAAGATTAACAAGATTTAAACTTTAAATTATTTGAACTTCCCTCCTATATTCGGAGGCAGCATTTACAAACTTTTGACTTATAGAAATACCTAATCATGCATTATTTGTATCCATTCACATTATAAATTCAAATTCAAAAACAAGTTTTGATATTTTTTAACTGTCTCTCATTTGTTTATTTAACAATTTAAGTAGAAATTAAACCCATCAAATCAAATAAAAAACGATAAATTTTTTCATCAAATCTCTAAAATAATTTTTTCGTGAATAGGTTGACACGTTGCTCTTTAAAAAAAAATTCTTTACTCAAATTCAATTTTGAATTGGATTTGGTGGATCAATTCAAAAACTAATTTTACTATTAAAAAATAAAATAAAAACTATATATTTTTAATGAAATTTAAATTAATATATTTTTATTATTAAACAATAATCATCGTCTAATAACTAATTAGGGTATACTATTTTTTGAACAGATCTAACCATAAATATAATAAATTTGAACGGTCCATAAAAAATTTGCCTATGTTTTGCTATTCATTAATTTGTGATCCAACGACATCAAAGTTGGGTAATTAATTCTCATAATAATTTATCTGAATCAATGCTTAAATGAGCAAGTAAATTAGTTGTTGTGGTTAGATTAGAAGCTGGATTAATTCTGAAAATAAATGAAAGGGAAAGATTATTAAAGGATACACTGAAAACAATAAAAAATAATAATTTAGTTAAAGAATATATTTGAGTTATATTAAATTTAGATTTACCAATCCACCTACCAAAGAGTATATTATTATTAAAATGAAAGTTGTATTTGGTGAAGGGGTAAGCAAAACTTTTTTAATTTTTAATTTTTGGTTTATTAAAAATATTAGAGCAAAACTTTATGTTAGGGGCGTACTTATAAAATTTTAAATGGACAAACTTATAAAATTTAGAGAGCAAAAATAAATTTTTAATATGAAAATTATAATTTTTTTTAAAATAAATTATATAAGAATTGGCTCCCATCCGAATTTACATTTATTAACAAAGGTAGTAATTTCGTGTGCTTCATTCTTGGAGTCGAGGTTTTAACAAGTTCCAAAAAAATTAATTGCTTTTAGGTACAATAATAATTTTGTATTATTCTATACAGTTTCTCTCCACCTACTTATAAATAATCAAAATTTAGAGTATTTTTTTCGAGCTTAAATCTGCAACAAAAAAATCCCACCATTCTCCAAGAGGGGTGGATTTAGTTGCATTTACAAGATTTTATCAAGTCCTAATGTTTTTATACAAAGAAGATTGAAGTAGCAACTTAGTGCAGTTCTGCTGTGAAGCGGTTAATATACGGCTAATATACGACGTGACCGGTTAAATAGGTGACTGGTTAAACATAACAAAATAGGTAAAATTACCTATTTTGTTCATACTTTTGAGTAAATTATTTATTTTGTTGATACTTTCGAAAGTATCTATACCTTTCTAGAAGTATCGATATTTTTTTAAAAAGCAATGTAACCGGTTGCAATGTGACTCGAAAGTCGATGTTTTTAAAGAAGTATCAACAAAAAGTATCGATACTTTTTAAAAAGCAATGTAACCGGTTGCAATGTGGCTCGAAAGTATCGATACTTTTAAAAAGTATCAACAAAAAATATCGATACTTTTTAAAAAAATATGGATACTTTTAAAAAAATATAGATACTTTCGAAAGTATCAACAAAATAAGTAATTTACTCAAAAGTATCAACAAAATAAGTAATTTACTCAAAAAGTATAAATACTTTCCAAGTCCCCATCAGCTTAAAATAAGTAATTTACTATATATGTTGATACTCTTATCAAGAAAATAGATAATTTTACCTATTTTGTTATCGTCGAATTTCTAAGGCCCCACCAGCTTAAACTTTAATAACAAATTAGACGCTACCGAATATGTTGATACTATTATCAACAAAATAAGTAATTTTATCGATTTTGTTATCGTTGGATTTCCAAGGCCCCATCAGCTAAACTTTAATAACAAAATAGGTAAAGCGCTACCGAATATGTTGATACTCTTATCAACAAAATAAGAAATTTTACCGATTTTGTTATCGTGGAATTTTCAAGGCCCCATCAGCTTAAAACTTTAATAACATAATAGGCGCTACCTAATATGCTCTTATCAACAAAATAAACAATTTTACCTATTTTGTTATGTTTGTGTCGATACCTATCGATAACTTAAGTTTGCCGGTTACTAATTTTTTTAAATATTTTTTCATGTTTTCTACCGGATACATTATTTTAAATCAACATATCCGGTAGCGCTTTACTTATTTTGTTATTTATCTTACAATATTTCCGATAACGCCGTTTATAGTCATATATTAGTCCGCCTTTCATTAAAATTTCTAAGCAACTTAGCAGCTTGATAAATGAAGCTTGCCGATGAGAGGTTAAAGTCAATCAAAATGGATTTTACTTTAATGGATAAAAATGTTTTTATTTGGTCAAAGGTCATTTCAATATATATTAAAAATTCCGTGGTTTATTGGATAAAATATAAATTTATTGTGGTGACCAAAAGTTTAGAGCCTAAAAGTTGAATGGTCAAAATGTTAAAATTGTTAGTTTAATTCTTTTAACGCTTGAGTGATCAAAATAATATTTTTTTAACAACGATGAAGAAATTAAAAAGTCTTTATTTGTGGGTGACTGAAAAGTTAGCATTTTATATGTTAAGTGACTAATTAGATAGTTTACCATAACAAGAACGACGACGACAACGACAACACCACTACCGCCGCTTATATAATTGAACTAAAAATTAATACTATTTTAATCTTGAACTTTAGTTTAAGCTTCAATTATATCATTGAGTCGTTAAAATCCCTCCACATCATTACACATAGACCATTAAAATTCGTCCATGTCATCGATTTTAATGGTCTAATAATATAATTAAAATCTAAATTATAAAATTAATTTTTAGTTCAATAATATAATTAATATTAAATTTAAAATTTAGTGGTACCTAGCGTATTTAAAAAAATAGTTAAAAAGGGCATAAGAAGAATTTAATAAAATTTCAAAAAGAAGTAGTGCTTACTTATAACGGTAGTTTTATACAAATCTCCGACCTCATCCCAAAACTTTTTTTTTTATTTTTTTTTTTTGAATTTAATACCAAAACCTTTTTTATATTATTATTATTTTTAAATTTCTGACATAAAACCCATTGGCCATAGCTAAAGAACAATAGGATGCTCATCGTTTTCTCTCAAAAACAACTTTAACAGTTTTTGTCTTCTCTTTTCTGTTTAAAATTTGAAATGTTGCCTTCTAACAACCTTAATCTCTTGTAAGAATTTCTCATTTTAAATGATAAGGATTTTCTTTATCTTTCTGGGTTTTAAGCAGATGATACTGTGATAGTTCCATTTAACAAAATTCGGAACGTTTCAGTTCTTTGTTTTCACTTCATAATTTATGCAGCTTCGATCTTATTTTAATTTCCATTTTCCAATGCGACCTTAGCAAATAAACTAAATTGGGTTTCCAAAAGAAAGAAAAAGAATTCACTTTTTCGGTGGATTTCAGGGGGTTTTGTTTTTATTTTTGTTTGTAAAAATGATGTTAGCGTCGCCGACGAATTTAGCGAAAAGTTCGCTAGAAGAAATGTTAGAATCTCTCCGGCGACAAGACGACGCCGATAAGCCTAAAGATTTACCTCCGGCTTTACCAGCAAGGCCCACTTCCAAGGCCCGACTTCCCTCGGCTCGCCGGTCACTTCCGACCAACTTCAAAATCGATGCTAATGGTCTAAACGATGCCGTTTTAAGTGAAGTGAAGGGAAAAGAGGAAATTAAAAGGAAGGAAAAGGACTTGGGGGTGAAGAGAAATAGTTTTGGGAGTAAAAAAATGAGGAAAGATGTGAATGCAGTAGATTCGCCATATGATTTGGAAGGGAAAGGGGAGGAGAATGATAATATCGGGTATTTTACTAAGAAAGTAAGTATTTAGTTTAAATTACGTTTTCTTTGTTTGTTTTTCCAATTTTTACTGGGTTTTAAAGTGTTATCCAACCCGTGTTTTAATTACGTGGAGCTCAAGTACTCAGTAAGTTTAGGGGAAATTTGGATTTTTTTTTACTAATGTGGGTATCGAATATCATGTTTTTCTTAATAAATGTTTTTAACAAGGAATACTTTTGAATTTTGATGAAATGGGTTTGAGGTGTTATGCTAGAAATTGAGGAAGACAACTAAATGGAATTCAGCTTTGTCAATATAAATTTAGGGTTCATGATGAATGTTCAAATCTAGAATTGGCAGTGTTGGTGATTCGTTATACTGTGCTAGGAGTTATAACTCAGGAATTATGGGGCTTATGATCCGAAGGTTTTGTGAGTGCATCTACTTGTTGAGATGAAATTTAGACTGACAGGAGCATCGGCTTGACATTTGTTTATCTTCTGTGAAAATTAATACTATTTTAGGCAAACGAATTTGATTTTTTTAAAGGCTTATTTATTGTGAGATGATTTGGTTACAGAAACTTCATGTTTGGTGTCGGCTATCCAATTGGGTGTGGAGATCGGGAACCATCCAATCTACATCAGGAGAGGAATCAGTTGTCACCCTCTCCAATGGAAATGTAAGTTCATATGTGTCATGATTATTGGAATGTATAATTAGTCTTGAGTATTCTTTTTGGCTGATTGGTGTATGATTATATTATATGGTTGTTATAGGTTGTAAAAGTCTCTACCAGCGAGCTCTTACCAGCAAACCCAGGAATTCTGGAGGGCATGGATGATCTCATACAGCTCAGTTATTTGAATGAGCCATCACTTCTTCACAATCTTAAGCACAGATATTCTCAAGATATGATATATGTAAGATACTTGCCCAATGCGCTTATTTTCAAGGATTATCTCTGCTTCTGAGCTTCATTTATTTATATATATTTTTTTCTTTATGTAGAGTAAAGCAGGTCCAGTTTTAATTGCTGTCAATCCATTCAAAGATGTCCAAATTTATGGGAAGGATTTTGTCGCGAGTTATAGACAGAAAGCTACAGATAGCCGCAGCCCTCATGTTTTTGCTATAGCGGACAATGCTTATAAGGAGATGATGAATGGTGAATGAAACAACTCTTTCTTCTTTCTTTCTGAAGTTAGCATAAACAAGTGATGGTTTGCTTGTGGTGATGTAGTATATAGTTTCTGATGATTTATTGTCTGTAATTAATTTTTTGCAGATGGAGTAAATCAGTCTATAATCATAAGGTTAGATGCAAATTTTAATGTTTGTTGTTATATATGATACTTGCGGGTCTTAAAGCACATCCTTTGTTTTATGAACTGTTGAATTACATAATCTAAATCTATCTTGCAGTGGGGAGAGTGGAGCTGGGAAAACCGAGACAGCAAAATTTGCAATGCAATACCTAGCTGCTCTTGGAGGTGGCAATGGTGGGAAAGAGTGTGAAATCCTTCAGACACATTGTATACTTGAAGCATTTGGGAATGCAAAGACATCTAGGAATGACAATTCTAGCCGATTTGTGAGTTCTTCTTTACCCCCTAATTTATAAATTACTCTCATGGCTTAAAGAACCCGTACTGATATTTTATCCTAGAGGATCATGTTCTACCATGGTTTTTGTATATTTCACATCTGCTATAGCTCAGAAAAGTATGTCTTGTTTATTACTCTTTCGGTGCAGGGGAAGCTTATTGAAATTCATTTTACCGCACTGGGGAAGATATCTGGTGCCAAGATCCAAACTTGTAAGCATGTTGAAATTGGAAAAAAAAATGCTATTATTACTTTATAGTAATAAATAGTATTGATTAATCCTGGTTGCTGACTTTTTTCTTTTGTGGTAATGTTGATTCACCAATGGCTATTCTGGATAGTTCTTCTTGAAAAGGTGAGTTCCTTGCATAGTTGAACATTTTATTGCATTTTATCTTTGCTATCATGTATGGTATCTAATGTGGATGTTTTTGATGTCATTGTCACCTTTGAGCAGTCAAGGGTAGTTCAGCTGACCGCTGGTGAAAGGTCTTACCATATATTTTATCAACTTTGTGCTGGTGCTCCACCAACTCTAAGAGGTACTATTTCATTTCACTATCCATGCTAGTTTAGAAAAGTTTTGGAGTCTGTATAACCTTGGTCAAGCCCTATATTATCTACATGAAACTATGCTTGCACCTGTTATTTCTTTTGCTGTGAGACTTACTGTTAAGATATTGTCTCATATCATTTTAAGCTCTGGGTTGCTAAAGTTATTCCTGCCGCATGGTCTTTTATTCACTAGATTGAATTTGTGAAGCATATTTATGATCCTTGGAATCATGTCTGTGCAGAGAGATTGAATCTTAAAGCAGCTAATGAGTACAACTATCTTGTCCAGAGTGAGTGCTTGGTGATTAATGGTGTTGATGATGCTCAGAAATTCCAAAAGCTCAAGGTAAATTCAAAAGATAATATTTTAATGTTACCATCAACAGTGTAGGAATTTCTTTACCGTTTAATTTGTCTCATTGGCCTTTAAGCAATAGTTTCTGCATTTCTGCAGGAAGCCTTGGACATTGTTCAAATTTGTGAAGAAGAGCAAGAGCAAGCATTTGCAATGCTTGCGGCAGTTTTATGGTTGGGAAATATGTCATTTCAAGTAATCGACAAAGAAAATCATGTGGAGGCATCAGCTGATGAAGGTATGTGTGCTCGGATGTCTGAAGACCTCATCATACATGATTTCATTAGTAGTTTTATGCCGGCTCATATAACTTTTTTGTTGAATCTGTTTTAAGTTAAATCTTTAGTTAGCATTTTGTTTTGCATGCAAGTGCTTGTTTGTTAATATGTTGTCTTTATAGGATGCTTATTTATGTAAGATCTCCTTTATTCCTTGTTGCAGCTTTAACCAGTGCTGCCAGGCTGATGGGTTGTGCTCCAGATGAACTAATGCAAGCTATATCTACCCATAGAATCCGAGCTGGCAGGGATAGTATTTGTAAAAAAATGACATTGCAACAGGTTTGTGCAGTTTTTAAGTCACATTCTATATTTTCTGTTATGCATACATTGACAGCATGATAATAAATCAGTTAATTTGTAATATAGGCTATTGATGCAAGAGATGCATTGGCAAAATTCATCTATGCAAGCTTGTTCGACTGGCTTGTGGAACAAATCAACAAGTCACTTGAAGGGGGAAAAAAGCACTTTGGCAGGTCCATAAGCATCCTTGATATTTGTGGGTTTGAGTCATTTAAGGTAAGTAGTTTCGGGTTAGATGTTTAGAAATTATCATTGTGAATTTTCAGTTTGTCCAACTGATAATTTTCTCATCCGATTATCAGAAGAATAGCTTTGAACAGCTTTGCGTAAATTATGCAAATGAGAGGTTGCAACAACACTTCATCCGACACCTATTTAAGCTTGAGCAAGAAGTAAGCAACTCAAATCTTTTAGTTTCCAGAGTTTTTGACTTCTGTACAGCTTCTGTACAATGAGCTGGGATTCTAGTACTCTGCCCTCATTTTATTGGGAATAGAAATACTCTTCCCCTTTTTGGTGCCCCTATTTATGCCCCCAGACTAAAAATTAGGTTTAGGGTTTAAGGTTAGGGTTTAGGGAATTTGGGATAGGGTGTATTTTTAGGGTATAGGGTGTAGGGTTTAGGATTTAGAATTTGGGTTAGGGCTTGAAATTTAGTTTTTTAGTGTTGGGGCATAGAAAGGGATACAAAAAAGGGGCAGAGAATTTTTATCCTTTTATTGGACGTACAAATTAATTTCAATCCAAAAGTTCTATATAATCTGGTTATCAGTTCTTATTCTGGACTTGGTTTCCATTTTTAGAAATTACAGTTTTGACCAACTTCCCATTGTTAAAAAGATTCTTCTTTTTCGTATTTCAGGAGTATGAGTTGGATGGGATTGATTGGACCAAAGTTGATTTTGAAGACAACCAAGAGTGCTTGGACTTATTTGAGAAGGTAATATGAAGGTTCAATGGTTTCATTGTCTGCAAGGTTCATTTGGAGTTCCTTGGATTGTTTTAAGGATTTCTGGACCCTGTTCTGTATGTTGTGTAACATGTGGTTCTTGTGTATTCCGTAATCCGTACTTTTACTTCTAAGATAGTAGATAGAAATTGAGCTTGGTGTTAGGCATGCTGTCTTAGCTTTGGTGCTAATTCTGACTGAAGTTTTTTTTTTCTTGTCATATCCTGTTTCATTTGAAACCAAAATATTCCTTGGTAATCCCTCATTCTTCCTTTTTGGTGTTTATTTTGCAGAAACCCTTAGGGTTACTTTCCTTGCTGGATGAGGAATCAAATTTACCCAATTCGACTGATTTTACCCTTGCAAATAAGTTGAGGCAGCACCTGAATTCTAATTCTTATTTCAGAGGAGACAGAGGCAGGGCCTTTGGTGTTCGACATTTTGCGGGAGAGGTCAGTTATTGGTCTTTTGAGTTCTTTTTAAGATTTTTCCTTTCATTCAATTTCATAGGAAAATAATCAAGAAAATTCAAGAACTTTTTGCAAGTTGATTCAAATGGCATTGCAAACTAATAAAATGGTAATGCACAATGCTTATATGATTATTGATTTTATGAGTTCTGCCAGGTACACTATGATACTAACTGCTTTTTGGATAAGAACCGAGATGCATTGAACCCTGAGGTAGTCCAACTTCTATCATCCTGTAACGGCCAGTTGCCACAATTGTTTGCCAAAAATATGCTTAATCAATCTCTGGAACCAGCAATTTCATTGGATGCTCCAAAGCAAACTGTTGGGGCAAAGTTCAAGGTAAATTTGCTTTCTTAGTAATTGTGATCCAAATATAACCATGATTTTAATGTTATTAAACTAATCAACAAAACTACAAAGCTTTTCAAGGTATCCATTCTTTATTGGAAATTAAAGCTGTCACGAGTCACGACCCACTGCTGACAAGTCACGAAAAAGCTTTGCCTTCTCAGGTTTGAAGCCAGGACCCCTTACATATTAGAAGTCCTTTTCACAACCACGGTGCCATTTGATGTTGGTACTAGAGTTGCGAAATGGACTCTCATATGGGGAGGTCCTGGGTTGTGGGCATGACACTGCTTGCCGTGGTTTGTCGTAATGAGAGTACCCGGTCGGTCTGTGGGTCTGGCAATGTGGCATATCTAATAGTCTTGGGGATATTTTGTGTTTACTGCACGCTGGCATGCTCTGTAAATGCATTGTTTTCTTCCATACTTGCAGGGCCAGGTCTTCAAATTAATGCACCAGTTGGAAAATACAAGACCTCACTTTATTTGCTGCATAAAACCAAACACCAAGCAACTCCCTGCTATGTTTGAAGAGGATATTGTCTTACAGCAGCTTAGATGTTATGGAATTTTGGAGGTTATTAGAGTCTCAAGATCTGGATATCCTACTAGAATGACACATCAGGCATTTGCAGAAAGGTAGAAAATAAACCCTTCTTTAGTTTATGGCTAGTTTTAGTGTTTTTTCTTTATTATTTTCAGCATAGTTCTCATATATTTGTGCATTTCGTAGGTATGGGTTCCTACTGTTGGAGACCAATGTATCTCAGGACCCATTGAGTATTTCAGTTGCGCTGCTAAAACAATTTAATGTCCTTCCTCAAATGTATCAAATTGGCTATACCAAACTGTTTCTTCGAACTGGGCAGGTAGGTTCTATGCTCTATCTTGCTTTGAATGTTTCTTAGAGTTGGATCTTCAAGTTAACATACTGAGTTCTAGAAAATGTAGCTACAAACTTATTCCATTTCTGTTTATGGTTAATGTTAAGTAATAGTTTCCTTGATGCTGTAATGCCTGGCTGGCTTGCAGATTAGTGCATTGGAGGATAGGAGAAAACAGGTGTTGCAAGGAATAATTGGAGTTCAGAAATACTTCCGTGGTCACCGAGCTCGTTGCCTTTTCCGTGAGCTCAACGAAGGAGCAAAAAGTATGCAATCATGTAAATTCTTCCAAGCAAAACTCATTTCTTATCATAATTTTTTTTTCATGCTTGAGAGATTGTTGCTTTTTATTATATTTTTTTTGTTTTCCTATTTGGTCATATGTAAACATTTTTTCATACATTTAGGCTATCTTTCTGCAGGACATAGACTGTTTTCTTTAAGCATCTTAATCTTCAAAATACCTTTCTAATATTTTTCCAATTCACATTTTATGGTTACTTGTTTATCAATTGATGGATGTTTCCTTTACGATGCAGTTGTATTTGGTGAAAATATACGAAGGAAGTATGCTATTGAGGCAAATGGGTACTCGGCATTTGCTTCTCAATTAATTGATGAGCAGTTAATGGCGGTCATATATTTACAATCTGGTAAATATATGTGCTATCTAAATTTTTGGCTTTCCATTGTTTACAGTGGCTTATCATTATCACTGTTTTTTCTTTCCATTGCAGTAATCCGTGGGTGGTTGGCCCGTAGGCATTTCAATAACATGCATAATTTGAAACAGTCGAACCGTGAAAGCGTAAAGTCCAGACGAAAAATGGGTAGGAAGATTTCTGAAGCAAAGGTATTGTCTACTCATGCTAAGAGTGTTTTCTAAAGATATATACTCTTAATTATCATTTTTATTTTTTCTTCAATGCATGCCTCTAAGCATGTTTTACTTTCGTAACTGTCTGTAATCTGTTGAACTCGGAAAAACATAAAAGTATGACCCCTTTTTTTGGCTGACCAGGAGATACCCCATGAGCAACAGATTCAAGTTCTACCTGCTGTAATGGCAGAGCTTCAAAGAAGGGTTCTCAAGGCAGAAGCGACTTTGGGGCAAAAAGAACAAGAAAATGCCACATTACGAGAACAACTACAAAAGTCTGAGGCAAGGTGGTTGGACTACGAGGCAAAGATGAAAACAATGGAGGAGATGTGGCAAAAGCAAATGGCATCACTGCAAGTAAGTTTGTGTTTTTTTATATTAATATTAGAACATCTTTGCATTAGTCATTGTTGTTGGCCAACACAAAAGTTCTTGATAATCATCAAAGAAACTGCAAAATTAATGTGATCCCGATGACCGTAGTTGAATCTTTCCTTTTCATGATTTGTTGGTTTGTTTATCGAAAAATATAATAATACTAACTTCAACTATTGATTCCAACTGCATTTATTTCAGTCAAGTCTTACTGCTGCCAGAAAGAGTCTTGCTGCTGACGGTGCTGCTGGTCAGCTAGGAAGAGTTGATGTGGTATCTCCTGGATGCTATGATTCTGAAGATAACGTGTCCATGGGATCTCGAACTACCGGTGGGAACACGCCTGTCTTATTTTCTAATGCTATGCCTGATGTTGGGGGTAGAGAGAATGGCTCTTTGAATGCTCTGGGCAATCTGTTAAAGGAATTTGAGCAGAGGAAACAAACTTTTGATGCCGATGCAAAATCTTTGATCGACATCAAAATGCCACAGTCAGGTTCTAATACAAATCCTGACAATGAACTTCGGAGATTAAAACTCCGGTTCGAGACCTGGAAGAAAGATTACAAGCTGAGATTAAAGGAAATGAAGGCAAGACTACATAAGCGTGGGCATCCTGAATCAGTCAAAGCCCGAAGAAAATGGTGGGGAAAGCTAGGTTCAAAGGCTTGATAAAATTCCTGGTCTGAAATGATCATCTTGGTTCGGCCAAGCAATTTTTTTGTTATTTTGATGGGAGATGTTATCATATGTGCATAAGACAAATAGGGATTTGTTGAGTTGAGAGTTGAGACTTCTTTGTTGTCTGAATAGTTTGGTTTAGTTTTTTTGTGTATAATTCTCTGTTGTTAGTGATGTAAGATGTTTGTAATATCTTTGTAATACAGATGAAATCAGAAATATTTAAACTGTCAAAGTTGTTCAAGATCTACAATTACAAAGATACACACTGCAAATTCTGGTCTTAATTTAGGATCCAGGCACAAATTTGGTAGCATAGACCCAAGCATTGTTAGCAACAGGGTTGTCCAGGTGGTCCAACAGGTTCTCCAAGGGACCTTTTCCGGTAACAATGGCTTGAACAAAGAAACCAAACATGGAGAACATGGCCAGCCTTCCATTCTTGATCTCCTTCACCTTAAGTTCCGCGAAGGTGACAGGGTCATCAGCGAGGCCAAGAGGGTCGAAGTATTGGCCACCGGGGTACAGATTGTTGCCTTCTCCAACACCAGGGAGGCCGTTGATGCGAAACCCTTCGACGAGCCCCATCAGGACGACTTGGAATCCGAGGACGGCGAGGATGCTTTGAGCATGGACGAGGTTCGGGTTGCCTAAGTAATCCAGGCCACCTTCCGAGAAGATTTGAGCTCCAGCCTTGAACCACACTGGTTCCTTGAAATCAACACGGAGCCATTTCTCGAGGACTTCTGGTGTGACGCAGCCTAGTGCTCCCAACATTGCCCATCTCCCATGGATCACCTGAATGTTTTTTGTTTTGTCTTGTTTCGGTTACGAAGATCGAATTTACGAAATGAATAACATACTTAAAGGGTTCAAGAAAAGAGAGGATACCTCAAGAGCCCTGTTCCGGGCAAAGGCCTCAGGGTCAGCAGACAAACCAGCAGTGTCCCAACCATAGTCACCAGGGAACTCACCGGTCAAGTAAGATGGAGTCTGAGCTGAAAAGGGTCCCAAATACTTCACTCTGTCTGGTCCATACCACAGTTCATTTCCCTAAACATTACACCCCAAAATCAGAAGAACAATTCAAAGAAAAAACAAAGAGACAAAGAACAGACCATTGTATATTTAGCAGTGCCTGCAGGAACAGCATCTCTAAGAGGGTTGGCATTTTTGGTTTGGCCGAGAAATGGTGTTGGCCTAAGAACAGTTCCAGAGCTAAGCATTGAAGCCATTGTTTGTGTGAATTTTTCAGTTAACAATTTAGAGCTGCAAAATGTATAGAAAGGGGAGTGAAGCTTTTATGTGTGGAAGTGGAGAATCAAAGAACAAATGGATGGCTGAGAAACAATGACCAGAAATGAGGTGGGGATTTGAGGTAGAAATGACGAGCCAATGAGAAGCCTGCAAAGGATTTGGAATATATCCAACTCATATCCTCATTATCCACAATACAAATTCCATTAATAAATATTCCAATAAAAAATATAGTATCATAAACCTTGAACTTTTGAATTTTTTTTATTAAGTCTCTAAATTTTTTCACCCAATTAAGTCTTTATATTTTAAAATTTCATTAATTCACTCATTTGATCAATGTTGACTATTAAATCTAATATTTTTTGGATCAATTGGTGCAATGTGTCGTTTTACAATGTTGTCATTTGTCATTTTCAGAATTTTTTTATTTTATTTTAAAAATTTAAAAAAAACTTATAAAAGATAGTTTTCTAAAAAAATATAAAAATGTCACATGAAAGAAATGTAGTGTGTCACATGACAGTAATTTCTAAAGAAAGAATGGTCAAAATTGATAAAAGGGCTTAATGATTTAATTTATTGGTTTGGAGGCTTAGTTGGGTGGAAAAAAATTAGAGACTTAATTGATTTTTTCTCAAAAAGTTCAAGGGCTTCAATAGACATGGCAAACTTGACCCGAGACCCGAAATCGACCCGAATAGGATGGCCCGAAACCCAAAATAAACCACACCGAATTTTAGTTGACTGAAAACAGACCTCAACCAAATGGACTCGAACCGATTTTCAACCGAACTGAATAAACTTGAACCGATTTCACTCAAACCGAAAGCAACCCGAAATAAAAAAAGAAGAAGAAAGATGGACTTGAACTGACGCACAACTCACGAAAAAGCCAAATATACATGCTATATAAAGCAATATATAGGGTGTAAAAACCTAATTCACCCTAAACATTCGATTAAAATCGGTCGATCTCCTATTAACCCGATATTTGACCTGACTTGAAATCACCCGACTCGAAAATAACGGACTAGACACTAACCAAACCGAATGTCAACCGAATCGAAAATCAACTGACCTGATCCAATACTCGAACCGAAATCACCATAGACTCGAACTAAAACCGAACGTTTGAACCAGACCCGAACCGAAATTAAACCGAATGTAGTCAAAAATAAAATAACCCGAACCGAAAGACCCGTTTACCACCTCTAAGCTTCAATTACCCTTAAGCCTTTTTTATATTATCAAACATATTACCAGTGTTTTTCCAATTTTTCAACTACCCATCAAAATTACTCTCATTCTTCACATTCAACAACCAATTTTGAGTTTTCCACATTGATTTTTTCAGCAATCCATACATAAAGGCTTAATTGGGTGCACTGTAAATTGGAGTTGATAATGAATTATATTAGTCAATTGTCTTGGCATGTAAATCATTGGTGAAGTCAGCTACTAATCAAAACTTGGGGCTTCTATGAATGAAAATTAAAGATAAAAAAAAAAACATTATAAGGGCTTGTTTAAATAAACTGCTATAGTTGAGGGCTTTTTAAATATATAAGCCTTTCCCGTTTGAACAGTCGAGGTTTTAGGGAAATTTCACCCAATAAAAATAGAGTCGATTGGATGGCCAATATTTTAAGTTGTTTGTGTTTTGGAGGGTATAGATCTGCCGATAAAAAGAGGATGAAAAGAAAAACCAACCTGCGGTGAACGTGGATCGAACACATGACCTTCAGATCTTCAATCTGACGCTCTCCCAATTGAGCTATCCCCGCTATTGTGCCATCCTTATAAATTATAGTATTTGAATGAGCATTGTATACAACATCCTATTTAGGACTTCAAGGTAGATGTTGAATATTATATTTTGTAAAGAATGAAGTGAAACTCAAAATCAGGTAATTAGATTAATGGTGATAGGATCAAAAAATAAAGGTACAATTAAATCCACAACTTATAAATCAAAATAGATTGATTGAGCAGGATGATCTCCATTTTCTGCAAAAGAAACAATGGTAGCTAATCCAAAGACATAAAACTCATACATAGATTCATTTCTGCTATTCAAGTCCCATTTAACCCACTAACTGAAACAAATCTAATGAATTGTCTTCCATGCTCATCTTGCTCAACCCTTCACAAAGCTCATCCACCAACAATCTTCCATCATCGTCACTCATCAAAAAGCTGGATTTGTTAAGAATTGTTTTTAAATTTGAATCTTGCGCAAAATTCAGAAGCAATTTCATAAGAAATGTAGTTAAAATGGAGCAAATCTAATTGAGCTTGGGGACTTCAATTCTTAGGCAATGAAATGGAAAGATGTGGGAAATTGTATTTGTACATGTTAGATCAAATTTTTTACCTTCTGTTTAATTCTGGGTTATCAACTTTAAAGGAAAACAAAAAATGGGTCAGATTGTGTTTGATGAATTCTATCAAAAGAAGCATAACTAGCAGATGATTGCTTTGGTTTCTCTTCTTCACCCGCTCTGCTGTTTTTTCTTCCTTCAACTTTATTGCTTTTGGTGAAAGGAATCGAACGAAAGGACTGCATATCAATAAAGTTATTATCGGTGCTTGGAGAGTAAGGAAATGAAAGGGTAATTTTGAGAATATAAGATGAAATAAATAAATGTTTTAATATTTTTTATTTTATTTTTTGAAATTTAAAAATAAATAGTGATGTTCACGTGGCGCGGTATTATTGTTCATAACTTTTTTATAAACGCGTCAAAATTTGGGTAGCGTCTCAAATGTTTGGGGGGTAATTTGTGCATTAACCTTTAATTATATATAAACTTAAGGGTAAAATTTTGATACACTATAAAAATCATATCTTAATTTTTTAACTCTAAATCTTAAAAAAATAAACCCTAAATTTTAAATCATATACTCTAAATTTCAAACACTAACCTTAAATTCTAAATCTTGAACTACTAAACTCATAATCTTTAAAATTAAAATACTCATGTAAACTAAAATTTACACATGTATTAAAGTTTTTTTTTTAAACCCAATCCATAGTTATGAAATGCATTTATTATGAATAAAATTATGAACATTTTAATCAAACCAAACAATGGATTGCATTGTGGAAAGTAATGGGAATACAGGTGAGTACATATGGTCGAATTGAGTAAAGGATTTTAAATTAGTTAAGGTGATGAATTCTATTTATTAATTTTAATTTAAGTTAAAAATTTTCAAAATCGAGTTGAATCTAATGATTTTTAAATTGAATCAATATCAAATATATTGTTTAATGAAAGTTAAAATAAAATCTAATACTAAAAAACGTGCTTTTGCTAATTGATTTAACTTATTTAGTTGAGAATTATAACTTGATTCGAACTTACAATTGGAGTATGGTGAATGATTCAGTTCGTCAATATATCTGTCAGATTTTTTCAGTACGGGAGAATTGCCTGAATATCTGAATAAAATATTAGTTTTCCTGCCGAAAATAATGATACCTAAGCGGATGTCTCAGTTCAGACCTATCAGTTTGTGTAACGTAACTTATCAACCTATTGCTAAAATCATCGTTAATAAATTGAAGCCTTTCCTTTCGATTTGGGTGTCAGAAAACCAAACAAGTTTTGTGCCTAGGCTGTCTACTGATAATATTGTGATTACTAAGGATGTAATCCATACTATGCGTAGAAAGATCGGTAAGAAAGAGTGGATGACTATTAAAATTTATCTAGAGAAGGCCTATGACCGGCTTGAATGAGAATTTATTAACGACGCGTTACAGGATTTAGCGATCCCGAAAGATTTAAGATTACTGATTATGCGGTGTATCTCCACTGTTTTTACTCAAGTTGTATGAAATGGTACGATTATTGCTTCTTTCGCACTATCGTGAGGTATTCACCAAGGTGATCCACTATCTCCATATATTTTTGTTCTTTGTATGGAACGGTTAGTGCAGTTGATACAGCTAAGGGTCAACAGTGATTATTTGTGTTGGAATTCCTAGAATCAAGGGACATAATCTTTTTTCTTATTTCTAGGAGTTTGTTTTATGTAAATAGTCACTAATCTAATTCCCTGATCTTAGGAATCATTTCCTAACTTAGACTAATTCTTCCTTATAAATTGTAAGTTACTGTTAGAGAAATAAAAAAAGTAAGAAATTCATTTCTTCTCATATTTGTTCATGGCATCAGAGTTATAGGACTCATTCGATCCTAATCTGCTCTTCCTCTCTAGAAATCATCCTTGTGTTTTTTTTCTTCCTATGGCAAAACTCCCAGAAACTCTTTTCGAATCTGAAACCTCACATGTTACCCAAATCATAAATCAGCCAACCCCTCTTGGTGACATGAGTTCCTCTCTTATAATCACCAACCACCGTTTAGATGGAAAAAATTTCCTACAGTGGTCTCAATCAGTACTAATGGTTATTCGAGGCCGTGGGAAATTATGGTATATCAATGGAGAAATTCCTCAGCCAACTATCACAGACCCTACTTATGCTACATGGGAACTCAACAACTCAATCGTGATGGCTTGGTTAATTAATTCGATGGAAAGCCACATAAGCCGTACCTATCTCCTATTCAATACTGTAAAAGAAATGTGGGATGCAGTGAAGGAAAACTATTCTGATCTGGGAAATGCTTCCCAAGTATTTGAGATCAAATTAAAACTGAAGGACATCCGACAAGGGACGCTTGAGGTAACTCATTACTATAACAACTTGAAGATCTTGTGGCAAGAACTCGACATGTACTATGAAGCGGACTGGGGTGAAGGTTTGGAACACTCCAAGTTTATAACACACCTCAACAACGAAAGACTCTATGATTTCCTTGCAGGACTGAATCGGGATTTGGATGAAGTTCGTGGACGGATTTTGGGTACAACTCATCTTCCTGGCATTGGTGAAGCTTTTGCAGAAGTTCGAAGAGAGGAAAATCGTCGTCGGGTTATGATGAGAGATAATAAGGACCCAAAACCAGTGACCACCACTGGACATCGTCCTGTTGAAACCTCAGCCCTTGTATCTAGGGGTCCTCAATTCCAAAAGAGGAGTGACTCAGGTCAAAGCCGAACTGGAGAACGGCCTTGGTGTAGCCACTGCAACCGCGCTGGTCACACTAGAGAGAAGTGCTTCAAACTCCATGGGTACCCTGGAAACACAAAAAATCAGAGAGATACCAAGGCTCTTTTGTCATCCAACACTTCATCCTCTATAGAAAATACCTTGGATGTTCGCCTAACCAAATCTCAACTCGAAGCCCTACACAAGATACTTGAAACATCCACTGCTCATGGATCCTTGGCTATTCAAGGTACTGCCTTTAATATCACTTCTGATTCCAGTAATCAATCCTCTTGGATCCTGGATTCAGGTGCCTCCGACCACATGACATGTAACTCATCCTTGTTCCACAACTACATCCCCTGTCACAACCAATCTCGTATCCGAATAGCTGATGGTTCGTACTCGCCTGTTGCTGGAATTGGTGCAGTTCAACTCACTGAAAATCTCTCTCTAGACAAAGTCTTACATGTCCCTAATTTATCCTGCAATTTACTGTCAGTTAGTAAACTAATTGAGGATAATGCTGCTCTTGTTGAATTTTCTGCTCTTGGTTGTGTTGTACAGGAACAGAAATCGGGGAAGATGATTGGCACTGCTAAGGTTGATGATGGACTCTACATATGAAATAAAGACAATAAAAACCAAGGAGGTTTGGCTCTATCTGCTTCACACGAGGACACAATTATGCTATGGCACCGTAGGCTAGGACATCCAAACTTCCTGTACATGAAGCATTTGCTTCCACTGTTATGTTGAAATAAAAATCCAAATTTCCTAAAGTGTGAAATCTGCCAACTTTCAAAACATACTCGTGTTCCTTATACATTAAAACCTTACAACCAATCCCAACCTTTCTCCTTAATACATAGTGATCTATGGGGAGCTAGTTGAGTGAAAAATATTACGGGAGCTAGATGGTTTATAACTTTTATTGATGACCATACTAGAGTTTGTTGGGTTTATCTCCTCAAAGAAAAGTCTGAAACACCCAAAGTATTTCAAAACTTTCATTCAATGATTAGAACCCAATTCAATTCCATCATACATACGCTCTGCACCGACAATGGAAGAGAGTACTTCAACTTTGTTTTAAGTCCTTACCTTGCAGAACAAGGCATCATACACCAAAGCTCCTGCCCAGACACACCACAACAAAATGGAATTTCTGAAAGAAAAAACCGGCACCTATTAGATGTTGCTCGAGCCCTAATGTTTACCACAAATATCCCAAAATACCTATTGGGAGAGGCTGTCCTTACCGCATGCTACCTAATCAACCGAATGCCATCCAAAGTCCTTCAATTTCAAACACCTTTAAATACCCTTCAAAAGGCTTTCCCACTTTTTCATGTTCCTACCTTACCGGCTAAAATATTCGGGTGCAAAGCCTTTGTCCATAGTCACCAACCTAACCTATCTAAACTTGACCCTCGTGCTCATACTTGTGTTTTTATTGGCTACTCCCCTACACAAAAAGGGTACAAATGTTACTCACCTACTTTGCGTCGTGTATTTGTTTCCCGAGATGTAACCTTCTTTGAAATAGAACCATATTTTTTAGCAACTCATCTTCAGGGGGAGATTCTCAATGAAGATGAGACCCTTAATACCCTCCTTATTACTCCACCATCCGAACCTAATCTACCACAAAATTTGCATACAAATGATATCCTCATAATTCCTGAGCAGCAAATTCCATCCACACAGCAGCACAATGATAATCCTAGTCCTAAAAGTTCAGATTTCCCCACTGAAAAACAGCAGAAACAGCAATAGCTTGCCCTTGAAACTCAGCAACACTGTGCTCCTGAACTCCTTGTTTATTCACGACGTCGTTACTATCCTGAAACTGACATAGCAGTGCCAAATTCATCCACAACCGAGGACTATTCTACAACAGAGGTAACCTTTGATTCTCCATCTATTGATCTTGTAACCCCCTCGTCCCGGTCTGGTCGGATGACCGGTCCAAGTGGGCCACACGGGGAAAACCGAAGCGAAACCCGTTAAGGTTTCCCCTCGGTTAACGACCCAGAAAATTTCTTTTATCATTAGTCTTATCTAGATGCATATTTAATTCCTATGTGGAGCACAACAGCGGAAGACACAAGCAACGAAACATTCACCGACCAACAAAAAGGGGTAAACAGTCCATTTTACTTCATTACAGCAGGCCGTTTCGAAACACCTATAGGGTGTTCCGAAACGCCTTGACCTAGTCAACGGGCCTGGGTCAACCACAAGGTGACCGTTCCGAAACAGGGGAGACCCGTATCGGAACGACCTTGACGGTCAATATCTCGGGGTCAACGAGATTTGACCGTTTCGAAACTTCAAAGGCCCGTTTCGGAACAGCTCCATCTCGCAAATTTCTCAAAATTCCAGTAGCCAAAATGTTCCGAAACGACCCTCATCCGTTTCGAAACGGCAGGCCATTTACACAGGGACCGTTCCGGAACAGGGGGACCCGTTCCGAAACACCCCCTGTCTGCAGACTCGTCTGGGCTGTTTTGAGGCACAAGGATGCCCCAAAACACCACCAAACCACCAAGCAACTTCAAGACAAGACAATTTAAGGTATAACAACCATACTAGCATGCTTCAACATTAATTAGACATGTCTATCACTATGGCAACAACCCACATCATGCATTCATACAATCATCATTCAAACAAAGTCTAGAGGCATACATCCTAGATTTAACATACTCAAACACATACAAGCATGGATTTAGACAATCTTTCATACATAGCAAAACACACATTAAGAGCCTTTCATACAAGCATGCTTGAAGACATTAAAAAGAACCAACAAGCATCATACATATCAAATAAGTTTACATGTCATTCAAGCAACTTAAGCAATCATAAGCCATCCATCATACAAACATTTGGCAAGATATAACATGCTTACAAACCAAGTCAACCATAGACATACATCAAACTCAAATCAACAATACCTATCCCATTGCTTAACTATTACATTCTATTACTTAAAATTCATACATTGAGCTCACCAAAAGCAACACTTGGAGACCTTCCCTTGCCTTTGCCACCCACAAGCTATTTATCTGCATTGTCGAACAAAAGAGAGCGTAAGCATAAAAGCTTAGTGAGGGTAAGCTCTTTAAAAACAAACCTCGACAATGCAGGGTCCAAGCACGAGCTACAACCAAGACAAAATGCATGATCTTACCTCCGATCCACGCGAGCCATAAATATAGATGATGCATGAACATATATTCAATATCATGTCATGCTCAACATGTTTAAATCCATAACATATGAAATCACATATATTAAACCATGTTAGCAACACCTCCCAAACACATTGGCTCACAATTAACCACATATTGGCAACATAAACTACAATCTGTATTGGCACCTAGCTATGACTCGAATACCCGGATAACCGTTAGAACTCACATCCAACAACTCAACCATTACCTGACGGTGGGATTACACTCATCACCGTTCACGCGGAGGGGATTCCACTCATCCTCACGCCTCATTTCATGCGGAGGGGATTCCACTCATCCTCACGCCTCATTTCATGCGGAGGGGATTCCACTCATCCTCACGCCCCGTCGATGGGATTCCACTCATCACCGACTAATATAAATACAATTTACGGGCGAACCCGTACTCCTCCTTGGTGACTCAACGCCACCAAGGCCACGCGCGACTTTTGACTCATGTGTACACACTAACATCCTAATGATCGATCATTTGTACCCAAGCATACTAGTGCCAATACTACACATTTCATTAATCATTCATAATACCAATTCATAACACTTCCGTGCTTAGCACGTACTCACCATGGCTTACCGTCATGCACAAACCACATTTCCATGTCTAGCATATACTCACCATGATCCTCGGATCATACAATCACTTCCTAATCTCATTTCACATGACAACACCACATGTACATCATTATCAAACATATCACATCATATCTTGCACATGTGTATAACCATATCACATCTATCATCATCAAGCATATAACAATGCATCAAACATGCCTCATCATACATGTATACAACATATACATAATCAACACTATCACAATTTAATACGAGGCATATACAAACATTAAAAAGTGCAACCAAAGTCTCTAATCAAAGCTTGGGATTAGGCTACCACTCTAATCCCAACTCTAGGTGGGTTTACAAAGCCCATCCTAGGTTCACATGCTTGAACCAAATACTCAAAACCATTTTAAAAATATTTAACCACTCACCTAAACTTCCAAGTTCCAAGCCAAGCAAGCAACCTCCCTCAAATTTCCGGATTTCTTCCCGAAGCTTCCCCAACACAAATTCCCGCTTCAAAACAACCTCAAACACATTTCAAACAATTCCAAATCAGCCCAACATCAAAATACCAACCCGGAATACAATTCAAATGCAATTTACCATGTTGCAAACCATGAACAAATCCCATTTTTAGCAAATTCGGGCAGCCCCTAAACCATGTCCAAAAACCATGTTTCCAACATCCATAGCACCCACAAACAATCCCAAATCAACCCCTAACCATAGTACTACCATTGGGCTATCAATTCCCACCTAAAACAACCCCCAAAAATCACCCAAAACCCTTCAAAAAACCCATTTTTACCCAAATTCGGGAATCCATTTAAAACACTCTAAAAATTATATATATTGGACCATTTGATTCATAGATAACATATCTAACAATAACAAATCAAAAGCTTTAGTAAAAACCCATAAAGCTCCATCCTTTAACCTAAACTTTCAAAAACCCAATTTCTAAAACATTGATGAAAATGAAATATATTTGTAGTTCCAAGTAGAGGAAGATGAGAGCAAGCCGGAAATATAATTACCTTTCAAAACCGAGCCAAAATGGAGGAGAAATGAGATGGAAAAGTGAAAGAGATGGGAGAGCTCTTTTCACGTTGGTATTTGGTTGAGGAAGAGGATGAATAGTGAAAGTGTTGGATAAAGGGGATTTAAAATCAAAGCTGGGCTATTTACAAAATGGCCATTAATGAGTGGCTCTCTTCTTTATTCTTTAAAAATTCTTCACTTTGCAATTTCTTCAATTTGGTCCAACGTAAAATATTTATTTTTGAAACCCGAAACTTAAAAGATTATTTTAATTGTAAAACCGAGCCCAAAATAATATTAAAATATTATTTTCACCCGACCCCTAAACCCGGGTGTTACAACTCTCCCCCACTTAAGGAAATTTCGTCCCCGAAATTCATCGATCACGGAGGGCCACAGAAACATGCTACTTCACACTTTCCTTGTCCTCTCACCACCATGTTAACCAACTCGAATGACTTATCACACAACATTTGCTATCTGACACTAAGATCTCGACTGATTCTTCAAAGCATGTCAATTTCAAACTCAACTCAATCTCTTCAACAAACATAGCACGGAACAGATCTGACTCACACTCTCGAACCATAGATACACAAATCTCATCACCAACCCTTTTCTAACTCTGGTGGTAACCGCAACAAATAAACAACTATACTAGCCCGATTCACAATCTCATACAATACTGCTTGAACACTCGACTCACAACTTCCTCTGACTGATCCTCTGTCTTCATCAATTAACCAAACGCTATGCAGACGTCTTCAAAACCCATCTAATCGAATTCTCGAATCTCTACTACCCACTTCCATTAAGAACCTTCCACGGATGTAACAAACTAGAAGAAAAGTGATGCTCGGTCTTGATACACTGGTAAATTACACTCCTACTCTCACACTGAACAACATTATTCATCATCCCAATCCAGAAATACTCATCTTCGACCCACAATACGTCTTCATACTACTCGGATGCAACATAAATGAACTACCGTGTGCTTCGGCCAACACAATACGTCTCAAAACACTAGGTCAATCGGTACAACTGTTCTGTCTCTGAAATGCAAAACTCTATCATCTCTGAAACTGTATTCTGAAGGTCTTCCTTCTACTATGCCTCGCACGTGAGGTGCCAAGAATCTGTCTTGCAACTGTTTCTCTTCAAGCATTCTGACTCAATGTAGGTTCAACATGAAACGTGGCCACAAGAACACTGTCATTCGGCAACTGAATTCAGAAAATACAACTCGCAACTCAACTACTAATCTAACAACAATTTCAACTCGGAACATCGGTCACTACATTGACTATCTTCGGATGGTACTCACTCTTGATATTACAGTCTTCAAGCATTTCTAACACTTATACTGTTCAAATTTCAACCCTTCCTAAGTTGTCTAACAATTCAAGTTCTGATAATATGTACGTACACACTGTGCATTTCTTACTTTACAAGCTTTGTCTCTAAGTCTTCGAAGCAAATACAACTGTAATTAACTCTATGTCTCATAACGGATAATTCTTCTCACAGTCTTTCAACTATCTTGATGCACAAGCCTCAATCTTCTGTCTTGCATAAACACACAACCTAACTCTACATATAATGCATCACTGTGGTTCACAACTCTTTCTCTGACATAAGTTGATTCAAGGCCGAAGCTTTCTTCAACGTCTCTTTCAGTTTCTCAAGGGCTCGTTGTCTCGCATCTAACCACACAACTGAACATTCTTCTGTAGCAATCTATCACTGGAGCAACTATCTTCAAACACTATTTACAATTCTCTAAGAGTAACAAGGCTAGACCTAGGAACTATAGATATCTGTCACAGTCTTCGATTTCTTCCAACTCACATCTTCTTCTGCCTACTTGGGATTTTCTCTAACACACTCGACTGAACTACATGTCCTAGGAGAACATCTTCATTAACTCGGAGTTCACGTTGGCTCAACTTGGCATACAACTGATTCTCTAATAGAATCTACAATACTAACTCTAAAGCCTGTCATGGTCTTCTTCGGTACTTGAATATACTCGTGTATCATCTATGAGGACTACTACAAACTGATCAGGAAGCTTAGGAAAATATTCTGTTCAACATCTCCATAAAAGTAACCAACACACTAGTCCAACAAAACAGCATAACTCGGAACTCAAAACGGTCACATCTTGCCTCAGAAGTTGTCTTCGGTACTTCCATTTTTCTCACTTTCAACTGGTAGTAAACGGATCTCAAATTAATCTTCGAAAGACTGAAGCACACACTACTGACCAACTAATCACTGACACTCGGAAACGGGTGTTAATCATTCACTGTCACTCTTCCCTCTTCACAAATTGCACTGTCATACTCTAAGATGAGGTACTAGGCCTAATGAGTCTAAGGTCTAACGAATCTCGAAGTTGATCCTTCAACATTCTCAATTCTTCCGGAAATCATAAGATATGGAGCAATCAAAACAGGAGTAAACTCGAAGACGGTCTCAATATCAAACTCTTCCTCTCTAGACAAGAGATAAGCCGACAATTTTTTCCAAACACTTCTAGGAAAAGAAAACACAAACTATCCTAACATTATGTGGTCTAGTCTTCATTCAAAATCAAATTCATCACAATTACTAAGCAAGCCTGTCAAGTAAACTCAATCAATCTTTGACCTCTAAATCTGGATCAACATTCAACAAGAAATTCACCTTCTCACCTACCACTACCGTCACACATAAATCTTGTAACTTCAAGTCAACTCTTTCTTTGTCTCAACGTATACACTAACTATTTGCTCTTCAAGCCGAGCCTTGGAAAAAGGCACACCGAAACTGTAGGAAGACAATCACTTCACATCTACTAGGAACTAGTAACTCTGAACCACTAACAAACATCTTCTGTACATCTTTCTGATCATTACTATCTCCCAAAAGGTCTAGTCACATGCGTCCCTACGTCTAAAATCTCAACAGAGATACATCAAAATCCTTGCACGCTCTCACAAACGGACGATTCTGCAAAAATTGTAACTTCACAAGTACACAATTGATAGTCTTCGGTCCTCTTGTTTTCAGACTGATTCTTCAACAAAATCCGACTCTTCTAGACTATTCGTAGAGCATTTCAAAACTTCAAAAACGCAGTTCTGGGCACACACAGACAACCATACTGGAAAACCACCCAGACGCACACTGGCCCCAAACACACAAATCAGTTCTCATTCGCGGATACTGATCGGCTGTCTTGCATCGAAACCATAGACTGAACCCCAACGGTCACCACTAACACTTCTGAAATTCAGATTACTCACACGAGACCCCTACCTAGATCTTGCCAAAAGAACTAAGGTACTCATACCTACCTCATCGAGCACATTCAAACTTGCATGCTTGTTAACAACATACGGAAGTACGAACTCAGAACCAATCAGAAGAGACAAACTCAAAACTGTACCAAGGGCTTATCTACTATCACATAGATACCACTCTGACTCCCACTCATAGGTCTTCGCTCCTTTTCACCAACTAATACCAGAATCGGTCAAATCGTCCCTTCACCAACAAGAATCAACTCACATGCACGCGGACTCGAGCAAACAAATTGCACCTCAACTCCGGTACAACCATACTCCCCTAACTATAGCAAAGAACTTCCTCCACATCATTCACATTTTTAAAACCACAACTTCCACTTACCGATTCACGGCCCATACATTGGCCTTAAGCTTACTAAAAGCAATAAATCAATCGACAATTTAACATACAAGTTGGGTTAGCAAAGGAAAGGTCCAAATGGCTCAAGTATGATTTCCCTCACTTAAAATCCTTTTTCCGATGTAATAGAAGCAATGGGACTCTACTAAACATGTTTCAAACAAATCAACACACATACATGCTTAACCAAGCATATAACAAGGATTACTTGCTAAACAAGCAACACATGCGTTCGATCAAACAACATGCATTCTCAATCAAACAATCACGCATCACAGCATACACGGGTAACGAGCAACATGCTTTTAAACGAACAATCAACATACTTGTCATACAAGCAATCATACTTACAAAGCAAGCAAACACCGTGCACATCAATTCAAAACTTAAACTTACCTCACTTACCTGCCCAAGGTCTCGGTAACCTTAGGCTCTGATACCAACAAATGTAACCCCCTCGTCCCGGTCTGGTCGGATGACCGGTCCAAGTGGGCCACACGGGGAAAACTGAAGCGAAACCCGTTAAGGTTTCCCCTCGGTTAACGACCCAGAAAATTTCTTTTATCATTAGTCTTATCTAGATGTATATTTAATTCCTATGTGGAGCACAACAGCGGAAGACACAAGCAACGAAACATTCACCGACCAACAAAAAGGGGTAAACAGTCCATTTTACTTCATTACAGCAGGCCGTTTCGAAACACCTATAGGGTGTTCCGAAACGCCTTGACCTAGTCAACGGGCCTGGGTCAACCACAAGGTGACCGTTCCGAAACAGGGGAGACCCGTATCGGAACGACCTTGACGGTCAATATCTCGGGGTCAACGAGATTTGACCGTTTCGAAACTTCAAAGGCCCGTTTCGGAACAGCTCCATCTCGCAAATTTCTCAAAATTCCAGTAGCCAAAATGTTCCGAAACGACCCTCATCCGTTTCGAAACGGCAGGCCATTTACACAGGGACCGTTCCGGAACAGGGGGACCCGTTCCGAAACACCCCCTGTCTGCAGACTCGTCTGGGCTGTTTTGAGGCACAAGGATGCCCCAAAACACCACCAAACCACCAAGCAACTTCAAGACAAGACAATTTAAGGTATAACAACCATACTAGCATGCTTCAACATTAATTAGACATGTCTATCACTATGGCAACAACCCACATCATGCATTCATACAATCATCATTCAAACAAAGTCTAGAGGCATACATCCTAGATTTAACATACTCAAACACATACAAGCATGGATTTAGACAATCTTTCATACATAGCAAAACACACATTAAGAGCCTTTCATACAAGCATGCTTGAAGACATTAAAAAGAACCAACAAGCATCATACATATCAAATAAGTTTACATGTCATTCAAGCAACTTAAGCAATCATAAGCCATCCATCATACAAACATTTGGCAAGATATAACATGCTTACAAACCAAGTCAACCATAGACATACATCAAACTCAAATCAACAATACATATCCCATTGCTTAACTATTACATTCTATTACTTAAAATTCATACATTGAGCTCACCAAAAGCAACACTTGGAGACCTTCCCTTGCCTTTGCCACCCACAAGCTATTTATCTGCATTGTCGAACAAAAGAGAGCGTAAGCATAAAAACAAACCTCGACAATGCAGGGTCCAAGCACGAGCTACAACCAAGACAAAATGCATGATCTTACCTCCGATCCACGCGAGCCATAAATATAGATGATGCATGAACATATATTCAATATCATGTCATGCTCAACATGTTTAAATCCATAACATATGAAATCACATATATTAAACCATGTTAGCAACACCTCCCAAACACATTGGCTCACAATTAACCACATATTGGCAACATAAACTACAATCTGTATTGGCACCTAGCTATGACTCGAATACCCGGATAACCGTTGGAACTCACATCCAACAACTCAACCATTACATGACGGTGGGATTACACTCATCACCGTTCACGCGGAGGGGATTCCACTCATCCTCACGCCTCATTTCATGCGGAGGGGATTCCACTCATCCTCACGCCCCGTCGATGGGATTCCACTCATCACCGACTAATATAAATACAATTTCCGGGCGAACTCGTACTCCTCCTTGGTGACTCAACGCCACCAAGGCCACGCGCGACTTTTGACTCATGTGTACACACTAACATCCTAATGATCGATCATTTGTACCCAAGCATACTAGTGCCAATACTACACATTTCATTAATCATTCATAATACCAATTCATAACACTTCCGTGCTTAGCACGTACTCACCATGGCTTACCGTCATGCACAAACCACATTTCCATGTCTAGCATATACTCACCATGATCCTCGGATCATACAATCACTTCCTAATCTCATTTCACATGACAACACCACATGTACATCATTATCAAACATATCACATCATATCTTGCACATGTGTATAACCATATCACATCTATCATCATCAAGCATATAACAATGCATCAAACATGCCTCATCATACATGTATACAACATATACATAATCAACACTATCACAATTTAATACGAGGCATATACAAACATTAAAAAGTGCAACCAAAGTCTCTAATCAAAGCTTGGGATTAGGCTACCACTCTAATCCCAACTCTAGGTGGGTTTACCAAGCCCATCCTAGGTTCACATGCTTGAACCAAATACTCAAAACCATTTTAAAAATATTTAACCACTCACCTAAACTTCCAAGTTCCAAGCCAAGCAAGCAACCTCCCTCAAATTTCCGGATTTCTTCCCGAAGCTTCCCCAACACAAATTCCCGCTTCAAAACAACCTCAAACACATTTCAAACAATTCCAAATCAGCCCAACATCAAAATACCAACCCGGAATACAATTCAAATGCAATTTACCATGTTGCAAACCATGAACAAATCCCATTTTTAGCAAATTCGGGCAGCCCCTAAACCATGTCCAAAAACCATGTTTCCAACATCCATAGCACCCACAAACAATCCCAAATCAACCCCTAACCATAGTACTACCATTGGGCTATCAATTCCCACCTAAAACAACCCCCAAAAATCACCCAAAACCCTTCAAAAAAACCCATTTTTACCCAAATTCGGGAATCCATTTAAAACACTCTAAAAATTATATATATTGGACCATTTGATTCATAGATAACATATCTAACAATAACAAATCAAAAGCTTTAGTAAAAACCCATAAAGCTCCATCCTTTAACCTAAACTTTCAAAAACCCAATTTCTAAAACATTGATGAAAATGAAATATATTTGTACTTCCAAGTAGAGGAAGATGAGAGCAAGCCGGAAATATAATTACCTTTCAAAACCGAGCTAAAATGGAGGAGAAATGAGATGGAAAAGTGAAAGAGATGGGAGAGCTCTTTTCACGTTGGTATTTGGTTGAGGAAGAAGATGAATAGTGAAAGTGTTGGATAAAGGGGATTTAAAATCAAAGTTGGGCTATTTACAAAATGGCCATTAATGAATGGCTCTCTTCTTTATTCTTTAAAAATTCTTCACTTTGCAATTTCTTCAATTTGGTCCAACGTAAAATATTTATTTTTGAAACCCGAAACTTAAAAGATTATTTTAATTGTAAAACCGAGCCCAAAATAATATTAAAATATTATTTTCACCCGACCCCTAAACCCGGGTGTTACAGATCTCCCAATTGCTATTAGAAAAGGCATAAGGACCTGCACCCAACACCCTATCTCTCGGTTTGTGTCTTATGGAAATTTATCCAAGTCATACAAGAACTTTGTGACAAATATCAACCATGTAAAAACTCCAATGGATGTGAAGGAAGCTCTTGAATCACCCGAATGGAAACATGCTGTAATGGAAGAAATGAGTGCTCTAAAAAACAATGGAACATTGGAAATTTCAGATCTGCCTAAAGGGAAAAAGAAAGTAGACTGCAAATGGATTTTCACCACCAAATTCAAAGCTGATGGAAATATTGACCGGCACAAGGCTCGACTTGTGGCAAAGGGGTTCACTCAGACATATGGGCTCGACTATGATGAGACTTTTGCTCTCGTTGCCAAACTTAATACTATTCGGGTTCTCCTGTCACTTGCTGCAAATCTTGATTGGCCCTTGACTCAATTGGATGTTAAAAATGCCTTCCTAAATGGTGAATTAGCCGAGGAAGTGTATATGGACTTTCCACCAGGATTCGAAGAAGAAAAAGGTCGGGTATGCAGGTTAAAGAAATCACTATATGGGTTGAAACAGTCCCCAAGAGCCTGATTTAGTCGATTTGCCAAGGCTATGACTAGCAGGGCGTATATCCAAGGACAAGCATACCACACTATGTTCTACAAACACTCGAAGGAAGGTAAATGCTCCATCCTTATAGTCTATGTTGACGATATCATCCTAACAGGAGATGATTCAAATGAAATTAGATGCTTAAAAGAGTTTCTTAGCACCGAATTTGAACTTAAGGACTTGGGAAATCTAAAATACTTCCTTGGAATGGAAGTAGCAAGGTCTCGGACATGTATCTCCATCTCACAACGAAAATATGTTCTAAATTTACTGAAGGACACTGGCATGTTGGGCTGCAGACCTGTAGAGACCCCAATGGAATTCAATTTGAAGCTTGGAACTAATGAAGACGGAGAGGAAATAGACAGGGGGAGATATCAACGACTCGTGGGAAAACTTATCTATCTATCTCACACTCGTCCTGACATTGCTTTCAGTGTGAGTGTTATCAGCCAATATATGCATAACCCAAGGGAGAAACATCTAGAGGCTGTCCATAGGGTGTTGAGATACTTGAAGGGAACCCCAGGCAAGGGCCTATACTTCAAGAAAACAAATAGTCGATATGTGGACATCTACACGGATGCAGATTGGGCAGGTTCGGTGAATGACAGACGGTCTACAAGCGGTTACTGCAGCTACGTGTGGGGTAACCTTGTGATATGGAGAAGTAAAAAAACAATATGTTGTAGCCCGTAGTAGTGCTGAAACTGAATATCGAGCTGTGTCACATGGTATATGCGAGGGAATTTGGATACAACGAATAATGGGGGAATTAAAAATGCCTCACACCAGACCTATGAAATTGTACTGTGACAATCAGGCAGCAGTGAGCATAGCATACAATCCGGTTCACCACGATCGTACCAAACATGTGGAAATAGATCGTCATTTCATCAAAGAGAAGGTCGAATTAAGGGAAGTATGCATAACCTACCTACCAACTAAACAACAAGTTGCAGACTTGTTTACTAAGAGCCTAAACAAGAACATGTTTGAAGATCTCACTAGCAAGCAGGGTTTGATGAACATCTACACTCCAGCTTGAGGGGGAGTGTTGGAATTCCTAGAATCAAGGGACAGAATCTTTTTCCTTATTTCTAGGAGTTTGTTTTATGTAAATAGTCACTAATTTAATTCCCTGATCTTAGGAATCATTTCCTAACTTAGACTAATTCTTCCTTATAAATTGTAAGTTACTGTTAGAGCAATAAAAAAGTAAGAAATTCATTTCTTTTCATATTTGTTCAATTTGCATCTTTTTTGTACTTATCTTAGCAGTCCAAAGATATCTGTCTTTTTTTTTTTTGCAGATGATCTTGTTTTGTTTGCAGAGGCTTCGGTCCATCAGATGTCTATTGTTTGGGAGGTGCTTGATAGGTTTTGTCATGTTTCAGGCCACAAGGTTAGCCGTGAGAAGTCAAGTATTTTCTTTTCTAAGAATGTTCATGCGGATATTCGTTCATCTATTGGGTTTGCTGAGGTATTGGATTTGGGCAGATACTTGGGTGTGCTCTTAATTCATAGTCGTGTAATTGCTGCGTCCTATCATTATTTAATTCAAACGTATGCCCCGACATTATGCGGTGGACAGTAGTTGCCCTTTGTGTCATGCATCATTTGAAGACATTCACCATGTACCGCGTCAATGTCCATCGACTTTGGTTGTTTGGCAGAGTCTAATTAAGGAGGATAAGTTGTCGAACTTTACGACGATTGATCTAAAGAAATGGATTGGCATCAACCTTACGAACCCTGGTTATTTTGCGTTAGATTCGGGTGATTGGGATTTGTTGTTTGGAGCTATAATCTGGAACTTATGGCTGCAACGGAATTTAACAACCCATTGGAAGAGCATGGGGGAGTCGTTGAGCGGAGTAAAAGGCTTGTCCAGCTCTCTGTTGCTGCGTTTGCGAGTTCTACAATGTCTCGTAGGAAAGGGTTGGTTGCTATTCTGGGTGCACAAATCTCGATGCCTCCAACGTTAGAATGAGAAAAACTGAATACAGATGGGCTTGTAATAGAGTAGATGGGTCAGTTGCTTGCGGGGGCGTAGGGCGTGATCACTGGGGTTCTTGGATATTTGGCTTCTGTAAGTTTCTCGGCGTGTGTTCTGTGGTAGATTTCAAGCTATTAGGTGTTTATTTGGGGCTGGTCCACACCTGAAATTTTGGCTTGCGTCAGATAGTGGTTGAGGTTGACAGTTTGGACGCCCTTAGGCACGCTCTTGGGAGTGGTGGGGGTGGTTGTGGTCTGGTGCCACATATTCGCAACCTATGCGTCCGAAATTGAGATGTAGTGCCGCCGCCGGAAATTCATGCCTTGTTACAGAGGACATGATGGGCTATACTTAAGATGTAGTGCAAGCCGATTGAATGCATAATATTTCTTTCTATTTCGTAGGCGGCAGCTTTGATTTAGGTGTTAAAGTTCACCTGTATTTTTTTAGTTATTGTTTTGATGTAATTTATTGTTGCTATTTGGTGAACTCTTTTTTTTTTTATTTAGTCTTAAAAAATTTTTTAATGAGGCCCGGTTAGTACTTAGCTCCATTTTCCTCTTTTATCAAAAAATAAATAAATATTAATTCAAATTTATTCAATCAATTCTAAACTTTTTTTTTATTTTTCAAATCTAATCGATTTTACTTACCCTTTATTATATTTTAGTAAAAATTTAAGATCCTGAACTGGAAACCCAAAAGCAAGCAATGATAAATCAGAAAAACATAGTTTTAAACCACTTGCACGGACAAAACAAATTATATAGCAATTTTTTTTTTTGAAAATCAATTTATACAGCAATTAATTTAGCTGTGTTGTGTTAAGATGTCATAAACAAATACAATGACAGCAAATCTACAAAAATGACTGCTCCACTGTCTCTTATAAGAAAAATATTATTCTTAGTGTTTGTCTATTTTTTTCATTTTTAAATTAAATATTCGAATATAATACAAAATATGATATTTCAAATGTACAAAAGAATTATAGTAATTCTAGTGTTCGAGTCAGGGTATATACAATCTTTCCCCGTACTCTAAGATTAAAAAAATATCATTTTTATATTAAAAAAATATTATTATTTTTTCATTTTTGTTTGACTAGCGATGACACTAATTTTAATACGAGTCGTGATTGTCGGTAATTTTTTTAATTTATTATATTTTATCTTTGTTAATCCTTTATTTTTTTTCTAGCTTTTAATGAAAATAATTGTCTTTGCATCACATTCTTTATTTTCATTATCGGTTTGTTCAGACATTTTTTCTCATTTTATTTTTTTTCTTAAGGTTGGATTAGATTCGCTTCGATTGATCAAGATGACGCTTATTTAGTTATCTTACTGATCTTCTCTGTTTTGGACCCTCGTGATAGATTTGGATACGCGATCATAATCACCATTTCTTTTGTCGCGAGTGAATTGTGGTAATGACCGTTTTGTCAAATGACTTCATTGTTATATGCACTTTTATGTTCATGCTGATGATTTTTTTATCCTTTATCGTTGATTAATGATGGTGCTTGTATTTATTTTTTGTTCGAGTCTTTTAGTTGAGTTTTTATTTTTTTTCTTATATGGTCATTTTATGATTTAAATGACTAAAATTTTTGTTTCAATGTTATATAAAATGCACGGAGTATGTGTTAAATCTATTTTATGATTACAAACACTCATTATAATCTTGAATATTTTCCTCTTATTAATAAAATTAGATTCTTCTATAAAAAATCATAAATTAATTCAAACCGGTTAAGTTTCATTATATATAAACTATTTTCAGATATATTCAAATTGATGAAAGTCCTGCCCTCCATCCCATAAATTATTTCTTGTTCACTTCTCACATAGTTTCAAGGAAAAAAAATTGTATGAAATATGTGAAGTAAAGTAATTAAAATGATAATTTTGTCTTTGAAAAGTTAAATTTTATTTTTTGTTTGAAAACTAAAAAGGGTAGAAAAAGAAATGTGACATGTAAAAGTTATTGAATTTTCCAATAAAACAATTTTAATGGGACAATTTTAAAATACAAAACAACAAATTTAGTGGCTTAAATGAAAAATAAGTGCCCAAAGTATATATTCTTTTAACTTTAGGTGCCTATTTTTTTTTTGTAAAAATAGGTGCCTAAAGTTTTAATTGTTATAATTTTAAGTGTCCATCCGTTTTAAAAAATCGTTTCCCAATCAAAACGCAACACATGGTAGGAATATTGAATTTTTAAAATTATTTTTGAGAAATAACTTTAAAATTTATTTCTTAAAAATTCTAAAATTCTAAAAATATTCAAATCAATCCCTAAATCCTTAAAATTAACAAAACCCTAAATCTCTAAATCTTCATTTCTACCGTCGTTGACCCCACCCTTTTGATCGCCGGACTCAGTTGGTCATTTCTCCCAACTCGCCGTTGCCGAAGATCGACGAATGGTGTGCCAATCGAACAACTATTTCACATTCGTCATTCAATGTTCGGCTCGCACACGGTTCGCCGGTTTCTATTGATGGTGAGTTGAGGAAAATGATCGGCTGAGCTCGGCAACCGAATGGGTGAGGTCGTTGACGACGACCGACGGTGGTAGCGGTGAAGATTTGGGGTTTTATGATTTAGGGATTTGGAGATATTTTAGAAAATTTCAAAATTTTAAGATTTTTTTTGAAAAATTTTAAATCATTAAAAATAAAAAGTTAATTAAAAAAATTATAAATTAAAACATGCCACATGTCTACTTTTTATCGGTTAATGATTTTTTTATTGGTAGTTAAATTATCATATGCTTAAAATTCTAACGGTTGAAATTTTAGACACCTATTTTCACAAAAAAATACTTTAGGCGCCTAAAGTTCGAAAGAGATATACTTTGACAATTATTTTTTATTTAAGCCTTGTATAAATGCGTCTTGATTATTTATTATAATTACATCTTTAAATAATATTACTTAAAATCTACAGTAATTAAATAAGAAATAAAATAAATATATGTAAATATCATAGCATCTTCCAAGTTGAGTTTATGTTGTGAAAATGTTATTTTTATTTGGGTAAAATACTTAAATCATCACTCAATTTTGCTCTGTGATCTATTTTGGTCATTCAATTTTTAAAATACTCAATTTTAGCACTAAAGTTTAAATATTGAGCTATTTTAGTTACTCCACCGTTCAATCTCTAGCACTGTTATGACGTGAAAATAAAAAATAATAAAAAATACTCCTATATTTTTAATAATATTTTAATACACTTAATTAAATAAAAAATAAATTAAAAAATCAAACCTTCCTTCACCCCACCTCACTCTCACCTTCACCGACAACTCTCTTTTTCATCCATTAACTCTGTTCTGGTGAGTTTTTCGGCAAACTAAACCGGTCTGCTCTTCTTTATAATTTCAACAAATTTTTTTGAATAAAAGCTTTCATTAAAAAATAGAGTTATAAGCTTTGATGTAAAGCTTATCTTTTTCCCAAATAGTATGTGTAGGTTTCAGAAATTGGACTACGTTCATCGAGCGAAAACTCTATAAAAGTCAAGTCATTCACCTTAGGTGACCCCTTAAGCAAAAAGAATGTCAGGATCGGTAGGTTTATATTCATTGCTCGACACCTCAACAGCCTGAAGGAAACAAAAGCATATCACACAGTCAAGATATTGATGCGAATTTGAGTTCACTTATTTCTTCCTTGGAATCTCCTTCGAGATGAATAATTTGAATACCAATGGCCATGTAATGATTAAGGCCAACATATGATGCATAAAATGTAAAAATAAGCTGACATACTCTACTTAAGAAGTACTTCGCAACATCCGGAAGAAAGTGAAGCTCATCTTTTCTTCTATAAGTGTGCTGGAGCATACTCACGCGTTGCCACAGGGGAAAATGCATCCAAATCTCTAGTCAGCAAAATGCTTTAGCCTCGGGTTAATAGAATAGACGCATTGGTTAGTTTCACCAGAATCTATCTCTCCTTCTGAAACAAGATTAAAGCCGTTAACCCGAACCACCATCACCTTTAACTACTCAACCACAAAAAAAAAAAAAAAAGAAATCGAAATAAACCAGAGTCAAAAAAGAAAAAAAGAAATCGAACTGAAATTTAAAAGAGGAAAAAGTTTTACTTTCCCATTTCAGTTTCGGCGACCAGAGCGTCGGACGGTAAGAATCTCAACGGTCATTCGAAGTGCCTTGCTGAGGAGATCAACATACTTCGGTTTCAGGCCGATCGAACCTGTAAAAAAAGGGAGAAAAAGAGTAGTCAGCCGGTGATTTTAGTTCGCCAAAAAATCCACCGAAGTGAAGTTACCGGAATGAAGAAGATTGTCAGTGAAGGTGAAAAAGGAATGGGGTGAAGGAAGGTGGGGTGAGGGGGTTTGATTTTTTTAATTTAATTTTTTATTTAATTAACTATATTAAAATATTATTAAAAAATATATTTTTATTAATTTTTATTTCCACGTTGTAATCGTGTTAGAAATTTAACAGTAGAATAACTAAAATAGGTTAATATTTAAAGTTTAGTGTTAAAATTAAACATTTTAAAAGTTGAGTGATCAGAATAGGTCATATAGCAAAATTGAGTGGTAATTTAGTAATATTACCCTTCTTATTTCTTTAGTGTTAAGGTTCCTGGTCAAGCTTTCCATCTGTGGGTAGAAAATATGAATAAATAGTGTTTGTTGTTGGTGACGGTGTTCTTTCCATCTCTACCTCCACTGACAGCCAACCCAACACTGACAGCAACCACAACGTGTCACCGACAAATTCGTGTTCTTAACGCAACGCTGTCTCCACAAGATTCCCCCACCGTCTTCAACAATGCTAAGAAATCTATATTAATCACTAAAAAGATAACACATTCAAAACCCTCCATTCTTTCTTTGCATCTTATTCGCCACAATCCTTTCCCCACCACTCTTTCCTCCCCTTTATGTTCTTTGTTGTTTCCTAAACAACTTTTCTTTTCATTTCCCCGAACACCCCCTTGAGGGCCGAGAGAGAGACGGGAGAGGTGGGTTATAATCATGGGACGTCGTCTCTTTGCCTGTTTTGGTAGGTGTTCATCGTCTTCGTCGAAAAAGGGGGTCCATGCAAATGGGAAAACCGATGGGACAGTGGTTGAAGCAGCGGCGCCCGCGGCGGGTGATGGGCCAGTCCTGGTGGAGTTGTTCTCTTCACAGGGATGCGCGACGTCGCCGGCGGCGGAGTTGCTTTTGTCGAGGCTAGGGAGAGGGGATTTTCAGCTGGATATGCCGGTGATTGTGTTGGCTTATCATGTTGACTACTGGGATTACATGGGGTGGAAGGACCCTTATGGCTCGAGCCTATCAACTGTTCGACAAAAGGCTTACGTGGAGGCATTGAGGCTTGACACCATGTTTACGCCTCAGGTTGTGGTTCAAGGCAGGGCTCAGTGCGTGGCTAATGATGAAGATACTTTGTTATCCACCATTACCGGTGCTCCCAGGTTCCCTGCTCCATCATTCCAGGTATTGATTTTTTTTAAATAATGTCTCTGATTTGATGTCCATCTTTTTTTGTATTGAATTGATGAATTCTAAATATATCCCTTTGTTATAATCTGTGAAGTTTTTGCTTGCTCTGATCTGAAGATCCTAGAAAGTAATTGTGGAAATAAATTAAGAAATTTAATAATTTTAGTTAGAGGTTCCTCTATTGAAATAAATAATTATTAACTCATGTCATGAACTTGAATCTTGAAACTTTTGTAGGAAATCATGAATCAATAATGGAATACACATGTTCTCTTAGTTTTAGTTATCAAGATCAAATCCAGACAACCTCATCTATCAAAAGAATATTTGTTATATATATATATATACACAGAGGTGGCAAACGGGTCAATCGGTCGGTTATTTCGGGTTTGATGTTTTCGGTTCAGATTCGGTTTCGGTTCGGTTTTAATTTAGGTCTATTGTATTTCGGGTCGGTTGATTTTCGGTTCGATTATTTTCAGTTCAGTTAATTTTGGTTCGGTTGATCTCGGTTCAATGAGAGATCAGTCGATTTTAATCAAATTTTTAGGTGGGTCAGATTTTTACACCCTATATATGACTTTATAAAGTCAATATATTTGACATTTTAGTGACTTGTGCGGCTGTTCATATTTTATCTTTATTTATTTCTATTAATCGGATTCATTCGGTTCTAGTCTATTCGGTTCGGGTCCATTCAGTTCAATTTCAGTTCGGTTTATTTCGGGTTTCGGATCAGATTTCGAGTTAATTTCGTGTTGATTTTCTGTTTCGGTTCGGGTTTTGGGTCTCGGGTCAAGTGTGTCAGGTACTATATATATATATTTAATGAAATGAAGAGAAAATACATTTTGAGTCCCTAAAAAATGGTGAGCTGGTGGATGGACATCGGTAGTTTTGTCATAGTATTTTCTTAACTTTAATTTCTTCTGTTTCTCACCTTGTTCACTAAATAGAGAAAATGGATTATTAGAAATATAATAAATACTATAAACAAAATATGGATTTTGGTTTTACTTTTCATTTTCTTGAAGTATCCGTTAAGATAGATATTCAGATATTAGTGTGTACATATAACAGGACCCTTTAAATACATAAGAAGGAGAGAAAAATATTCGAATAAGATTCATACATGGATCCAGAGGCTATTATATATTGATCCCACTCCACCGTCCCTCATCTCTTTTGCCGATGCATTAATCACCTTCAGAATATATCCATGGTCGATTGATCGTATAAATTTTCCATTTTCCTTTTGCTAATGTAGTTGAACTGTGTGACCAAGGAAGTCATTCCTTGAAAACAAGTGTTTTTTCATCAAATACTCTGCCTCCCAAGTTTAAAATCTTCAGACGGACTCACCCAATACTACTTCTTGTCTTCTATACATGAAAAATAGATTTGTTGAGGGAGAGCATCATTCGGTTTAAACTGGTTTAACTGACCGAATCAACCAATTTGGTTTGGGATTTTTTTTCATTCAGTTAGTTCAGGTACTCGTTTTCACAATTGATAACTGAATAGAATCATAGGTTAAACTAACATACACTTTCGATCGATTCTAAGAATGTTGCAACCAAAGTGTCTAGTTCGCTAGGATAGCAAAGTTCACTTCATGCACTTCAAGTTCATGTTCATCTTCATTGACAAGAATCAATTCTTGGATATCAAGAGAACTAAATATTTTGTCTGAAACAGGCTAATTTCCAAAGGCCTACGTCAGAGTCATTGCAAGTGACCCTAACAGGAGCTTTGAGGTCTAAAGTAGACCACAATGGTGTCAATGTAATGGTGGCATTGTACGAGAACGGATTGGTGAATGACTGCCCGGCAGGAGAGAACAAAGGGAAAGTCTTATCTAATGATTTTGTTGTTAGAAAGCTTGAAAAGCTCTGCACTGTCAAAGACATATCCGCCAAGAAGACGGTCTCAGGCACTGCTACTTTCACTCTATGGGATGGTTTCAACAGCAACAAATGTGCTCTTGCAGTCTTTGTTCAGAGCAGCTCCCACCAAATTATTGGTTCACAAAAGTTTGAACTGCCAAATGACTTGTGAAAAATATAGAATCAATGAAGTATTTCGAGGAATTGATCCATACAGTCATCAGCATCCAGAATATTTACGGTTCGAATCCCGACATTTGCGCTTCTTGCTCTATTTTATTAAAAAAACTTGGAAGTATAGTGTCATTGGTACAAAGTTTTAGGCATTTTTTTTATCTATAGCATGTGTTCCACTTAAGGTATTGGTTTCTTTTCCCTTTGATTTCCTTTTCTTGTTTCCTGATTTTATGTTTTAGGATATGGATTCTGTTTAAACATTTTGCCAGATTCTGTTATAATTTAACCTTTGTTCACCATCATAGATGAACATGTTTGGATTGCTGAAGGTAGTAAAAGTAGAAGTAGCATTAAATATATACAGAAGAGATGATAGAAGGGGATAGGTTAATTAGGACCCCAACAGCTCAAATACATGACTGTTCTTAGTGATTCCTCAGATTTCTTCAACTTGTAATCTCTAAGTTTGTTAGACAAATCAGAAGATGGAACATAGATTTTCTTAGCTTGAGAAGAAGATGAAGATGATCTGATATTGTTCTTGGCATGCTGTTGAATTGACCTTTGAGCATGAATCAATCTGCAAATTCCCTGAACTTTCAATGCCTCAATAGCTCCAATGCTAGCTGCTGCAATCCATGCTCTTGTTGAAGAACTCATGGTTTTTTTCTCTTTTGGATGTAATGGCTGTTTTTGCTTTGTTGGGGGTGGATAGGACTTTTTTATATAGAGAATGTGGGGATGGGCTACTTTTGTTTTTCTGGTCTAATTATGGTCTCAGTCCCTCTAATATGCTTAAATTAGAAATTTGTTACCTCTACTTTAATTTTGCATATCTTAACCTTTTTACTTTTAGTATGTTATTGGTAGAACTAAATTAATAACATCAGTATTAGTTGTTAATGTGATGACATGAATTTTCTTTTGTTACTCGATCATACAACAATCAGGATCACGCGAAAATTTGATAACTATGTTCAATCATTAATAAAGTTATATGGTTTTAATTTACACAAGCTTTTATATTTATACTATAAATTCAAATCTTAAATTATTGTTTTTAAACTCTAAAAAACTAAACTCTAATCTTAAATTTTAAATACTAACTTTAAATTTTACACTACAACCCAAACCTTAAACTTTAAATTAAACTCCACAGCCTGTATTGAAGTTTTTCTAAGTTATATATTACTTGAATGATTAGGGTTTTTTTTAATAAGAAAATCGCATTATCACTTGGATGGCGCAACTAATTATATTATTAAAATTTAGACTTATTAATAACATTATCAAATTGCAAATGTTGATTGGATCTTAACTCGATTGTAATATTTATTGTTATTTCCACAAGTCGTGGTTAGGCGGGTATGGGTCGTTTTGACCTTATATAAAAAGATGGATATGTAAATTTTAACATAGTAAAGGGACCTAAATGATATTAAACCAAGAAAAAAGCTAATGGTTTGATGGGCTGGTATGACTAGTGAGTGGTATTATAATAAAATAAAGGGTTTTATTTTGTATCCTACCAAGGTGGCAATAATAGTAAAGAAACTGACAAAATCTCCAAAGATAAGATTTTGGATTCATTCTTTTTGGTTCCTTTGGATTTGGGGGATGAACCCTTCACATTTCACATCCAAATTAATGATTTTTTAATTACACCATTCCATCAATAAGGAAACGCCAATGTAACTTTGAGGATTGGATTGGCTTGCTCTTGATGGATGTTCAAGTCAAAGAGTTAGTATGGATTGCAAATCTTAGTATTTGTAAGTTTATTTTAATCTGACTGATGTATTTATAAGGTAGTAGATGTTTATTGACTCTAACTGTTTTAATAAAGTAAACACATTGTGTAAACAAATTGATCAAACCCGGATCTTCTAAGAATAACACTCCCTTTTCTTGCTGGAACCACTTCATTCAAATAAAATTTAAGAGTTAAATATTTTAATTATTGTTCACGAAAAAATTGGAGTGAGTACATAGTCATATATTAGCATTCAAAATCCATTATTTGAATTCATTTCATTGTCATGGATAGCATATTGAATTCTAATATCTATGACACTAACTTGTATTTATGTTCGAATTATTTCTTCAAACAATATCATCTTTAAAATTTAAATTCGTATATTTCTTATTGATACATAAGAAATTAGTTGGTTAGAACTTAGAAGTAAAGTCATTGTAATTTGTATCAAGGGTTTTCTATTGGGGGGGTTAATTTAAAATTGGATTGGGTTGGGCTTTTGCGGTGGAAGTAATTAGGTTAGGCTTGTGTGGTGGAAGTACTATAGTATATACTTTTTAGAAATGTATTTAAAATATATATGAAAAATAACGTATAGGAGAATTCAATTGTAAACTGTGGCAAATAAAATAAAACGTATGCATACCGTGGACGGCAGGATTCGAACCTGCGCGGGCAAAGCCCACATGATTTCTAGTCATGCCCGATAACCACTCCGGCACGTCCACAAGCTTGTCGATAGGATTCTTTTATATATATATATAACTTGAACGGTAGAGGTTCCGCATGCGAGGACCGAAATCCCAAATTCCATCGGAACTCCTTTTCACACACATAGCACCATCATACTACTATAGTATAAAGAGATATGGTCATATTGATACATGTATTTTAATAAAATATTTAATATGATTTTTTATTTATGTAATGTGTATCCTTTAAAATGTTTTTTTACAATGAAAATTGGATTTTATTAATAACCATAAAAGATATATCAAATATAACACATTTAAAAGGTATTAGTCCACTAAAATCTCATACAAAGCTCAAAGGTGCAAAGAAAAGTAAATACTTTCATATAGATTAGCATACCGAAAAAATTCATAAGCCTTCTTGATTCTCTTTGTCTCTATCCAAACGAGACATTTTATAAGGTGAAAAAGGAGTGATAAGCGAACCAAATTATCAGTCAGATTGCTCCGCTACCAAGGGCTGATTACATTGACAAACAACCTTCAACCGAGTGGGGATCTATCTTTCTATGACCAACGAAAGAATCAAAACTAGAAACTAGCGTCGTGAAAATTTTTGTACGAGCACCAAACAACGCTAAAGTATACTGAAATCATGCTAAAACGACAGATGAACGAACCACAAAAAAAGTGTGTTGTAAAGGCAGATGGAACACGTGCTACAAAAACAAAGATTCTTATTATAAATATAGAAAAACAAAAAGAATAATAAACCTCGGTAGTATACAACCAGTGTTAAAACTGTTGTCGACCACCGGCCAAAGAAACAAATGTAGGAGAGAATGCGGCACAAGGTAAAAAACCTAAGAGAAAACTATTCGTTCCAACTTCTTATTCTTTAAAATGTTTAATATGATATTTATATTTTAACAAAATATTGTGTGTTATTTCAAATGCTATAATGTGTGTTATTGTAGTAGTTATAAAATTTCATTAATTGATTTGACTTTTATCAATGGTGTTAACCCATGTACTTACAATAATACATGAAATAAAAGTTACTCCATATACAACACTTTTTAACAGTTTTAACCTAGGCACTATAATAATACAAGGGATGATAATCCATGTTATATATAAGATATTTTGATAAAATACACGTATCACATTGGACTTTCGGAAGTACATATATCAAATTTAACATTATTTTAAACTATATGTATTATATTGGACACTTGTCAAGGGAAAAGTATCATATTGGTCAATTTAAAAGTGTATATACTACCTTTAACGATATAGCCATGATTTAAGGTTAGAGGCAAAACATAAATTTTAAAGGGACAAATTTTAACTATTTTAATTTTTTGCAGAAAAAATTTTATAGTCAAAGGTAAAATAAAAATTTCCCTGCAGGAGACAACAACACCTCCCATTAGCAATGTGCCCCCGTCCCTCACTAAGAATATTTTGTTGAAGTATAAAATATAAATACCGAATATGATATTAAAAAAATTATGGTCTTTATCCTTTTTAATTTTTAAATTTAAAGATTTAATAGACTTTTATCTCTTCTTATCATGGATCCTAACTTCGTCTTTGACGGCATTAGTAACTGCATATCTGCTGAAGATTAGCAGCAATCCATTGTTGGAATCTAGTTGTTGGTTTGTTCATTTCTAGCAAAAAGAAAGAAAAAAAAAACGTGTCAACATTTACATCTCACAACTTACGTAAATTACTCAGTGTTGTTAAAATCGAACCGGATTGATTAGTTCGGCTGTTACCATTGACCCGTTTTAATGTTAAATCTTCTTGAACCGTCATATAGAACTGGAAATCTAAACCAATTGAACTGGTAAACTCGTTCATACATAAAAACCCTTGAATGTTGGCCCAAATTTCATTAGCCCAAAACTCCATTTCTTCGGCTGAAAAATCTTTGGGTGAGTTAGGATGCAACTAAAAAATGGTAAGTTTCGAGGTTTGTCCAAGAACGTATTTGAATTTATTTTTGGTTCTTGGACAAAGTATTTGAACTTGTTTTTTTATGACATTTTATGTTGTTTTTTTTGTGATTTTGACAAGTTTCTGTACTTACAAAACAAGTTCAAATACTTTTTCCAAGAACCTAAAATGTTATTAAAAAAACAAGTAACGAAACTTGTTTTGTAAGTATCGAAACTTTTCAAAAATCACGAAAAATTCAACCTAAAAAGTTTTAAAACTTACCGTTTTTAGCTCACCCTAGATCTGCCGCACTTTAGACTTCCCAAAATCCTTCAACTCACCAGAAATTGAACTCAGACTTAAATCCTTCAACTCGCGCCCTAAACAATTAGGTTATAGTGAATTTTTTTTATTAAAAGAGAGTAAATATAATCTTAATGTAAATGTGAAGATTTAAATCCATATAAAATAAGTAACATGAACATTCTTTACCACTTAGTCAATCGATGGATCCCATGTTATAGTGAATTTCATAATAGGAGCTTTCATTTTGTTAATTTAATATTGAATTGTGGTTAGGGATGGTAAAAAATGAGTTTTTTTTTTCTGACTCAAATTTTATCTAATATGACCTAATAAAACCCAATTCGATTCAAAGTTAAATAAAATTTTAAATCCCTCAAATTTGACTCAAACATTTAATTGAAAATCCGGCTTAATTTAACATATTTTTCACATTTTCATTAAAATAGAAAAAGAGTCGAATAAAATACTAATTAATTCAATCTGATAACATAACATAAAAGTAAATTTTAATTTAATGTCATAATTCTAGTATTTTATAGTTCAATTTTTACTTATTTATTGTTATTTTCAAAACCTAACTAATAATATATAAATGACAATTGATAACTATGTAGAGTAGGCGATTAAAATTTTTTGGTTAACATCATCTATTTTCTCTTAAGTTGTAGTTTGATTAGGAGCAAAAATTCTTCCCCTCCCCTAAATAGGAATATAGAAATGATATTTTATGAAGATAAATATTCTATACACAGGCGGTGGAAATTGAAAGTTTCCACAAGTGCCTTAGTTTTAGGGTATATGGAGTTAGTTTAGGGTTTAGGGGTTTAGGTGTAGGGGATTAGAGTTTAGGGATGATTGTTTCAATTTAAGGTTTAGGATTTTAATTTAGGGTTTATATGTTAAAACCCAAATCCTTACCATATTACCCTAAAACCTAAACCCTAACCTATAAACCTTAAATTGAAACAACTATCCCTAAATTCTAAACCCCTACACCTAAACCCCTAAACCCTATACCCTAAACTAACTCTCTATATCCTAAAACCAAGGCGCTTGTGGAAACTTTTAGTTTCCACCGCCAGTGTATAGTATATTAATCCTTTTTATAATAGGATAAATATTCTATACAAAGGCGGTGGAAACTGAAAGTTTCCCCAAGCGCCTTAGTTTTAGAGTATAAGGAGTTAGTTTAGGGTATAGGAGTTTAGGTGTAGGGGGTTAGAATTTAAGGATAGTTGTTTTAATTTAAGGTTTGGGGTTATAATTTAGGGTTTATAGTTTAAAACCTAAATCCTCATCATACTACCCTAAAAATTAAACCCTAACCTATAAACCCTAAACTATAACTCTAAACTTTAAATTGAAACAACTATTGTAACACCCGTGTTTTGGGGCTAGGAGTTAGCCGGGTTATAGTTCGAGTCAAATAAAATCTAATTAAAATAAACCTACTATAAATAATGACCAAATTGAGCTTTAATAAGGAGTGAGGGACCAATGTTGTAATTGGACCCAAAAGTTTTAAAAAGCAAGACAATTTTTAAAATAAAGTTGTCATCTTTCTCACCTTTTTCCCATCTTCAATGTTAAACACCCCAAACCCTCTCCAAAACCCTCTCAAAGCTTGACTACAATTCCATTGATTTCAACTTCATTTCAAAGGGGTTTTGAAAGGTAAAATCATATTCAAACTCTCCTCTTTAATCTCTATCTATCTATGGTTTTAGATTTCAAAAATATGAACTTTTGGAAATTAGGGTTTGATTTAAAAGTTTAGATTTTTATGGATT